>OY751547.1:1560000-2843941 GCA_963572245.1 Caenorhabditis sp. 8 KK-2011
TCGCTTTCGCAAATCATCAGAGGCCGACGTGTAAATTGGAAAGAATTGAGCGCCGAGTTGCAGGTCTACGATCCGCATCTACAACTGAAACAGGACGGTATTGAGATGTTCGCCGGCGAGGTTTGCATCATGTCGTTGCGTAATTTGGAGCATAGTGTCGAGTTGGTTTGGGACGAGTGTCGACAGCCGTGGTTTCAGACGATATACACGACGATTTGCGATCATATTCGACCGCGATAATATGAATGTAATGTTTTTCTAATCTCACCCAACACACATATGATCTGATGCTTTTCATTTTCTCATTTGAAAACGGGGTATAAAACCGAAAAAAAACCAACCAGTAGATCAACGGGGGGCGTGTATAAAATTACGAAGAAACTCTTTGAAACATACAAACAAACAATAAATAAATATGATTTGGCGGGTTGACACATACTCAAGTTTAGCTGTACAAATCGTCGTCATCGTTGTTTGCGGCACCGCCTCCTCCGACAGGTTGTCCGCCGGTTGGCGCCGCGTTCGGCTCACCCGGGAATTTGAAATTGTTGCCAAAACCGCGGGATTGTTGAAGGGTTTGAGCGAACATTTCATACCTTAAATATCCTTTTTTTTAGTAAAACAAGGGAGCTTGTTTGTTTTTCAAAAAAAAAAAAAATTATTTGTAAAGTTAGGAACTTTAAACTTTTATTTTGTTCTTGATCACTTGATTCTCTAGTTATTTAGTGTTGTCATTATTATGCATTCTAGTTTGACCCAATTGTGTGAAAAACAACAAAAATCAACAGTGCCTCGTTGTCTAGCTATCTCTGTTCCTCAAAACTAAACGGTCCCTGTCTATTTCTCTGTCTCTCTTCGTTCTCAACACTCTATCATCTTCAAAGACGCCAAAAGATGATGATAGCGTCCACCAAATATGAGCACCTCTTTCCTCCTCACTCATTCATTCATTTATCTCTCTTTTTTCTCTGCAGTTCTTCTTTTTGCTCATCTCTCTAATATTAGTTTTATTGAGGGGGCGTGGCCGACTATCAATACGTCTCTCTCTTTTTTCTCTAGTATCTCTTTCTTATTATTTTGTTCATTTTTTTTTGATGTCCTTCATTCTTCTCTACTCTTTCTTCTACGTTTGAGGTTAGTATTCAGATTCTTCCTTTTCTCTTTCATTCATTTAACTCTTTTTTTTTTTGTCTACAGTTCCTTTTCTTCCCATTTCTCCATTTGTTCGTACATTAATTTTCTCTAGAACAATTTAACTTGTGAAACATTTCTAAATTATTTGAATTTTTCTCAAAAGTTAGTGCCCTCATCAAAAAGTGCCCATTATTATGTATGATTGAGTTTTGCGAAATTTTTCTCTGTCTCTTCCAAATTAGAGCTCTTTTTTGAGGACTTTAGACTTTTTGAGAACTAGGAAGAGTACTCAAAAAACCGAATCGGCTAAAAAAACATTTTCTCAGCTAATATAAAAGAACTCACTTTCTAATATCATTATCAGTGACCGAGCGACGAGCAAACTTCATGGCTTCTTCAAAGTGAGCCCGGGTGATTTCAGGGACCGGGTCAGCCATCTCATCTTCCATCAATTCTTCTCCACGAGCACGACGTTCTTGACGATCTTTCTCAACGCGAATCTCTTTTTCGATCGATTCACGAATCGCCAATTTACAAGCTCTACAATTTTCAAGGTTAATTTCTAATTTTTTCGGTCAAAAAATCTCACCGTTGACAAATCTCGGTCAAGTCAGCTCCAGAGAATCCAACAGTGTTTTTGGCCAAAAAATTCAAATCCAAATCACTGGCCAACGGCGTTTTTCTGAGCGACGCTTTGAAAATTTGCAATCTCGACGCCTCGTCGGGCAATGGAATGTAGATGAGTTGATCAAGACGTCCTGGACGAAGAACGGCTGGATCGATAATGTCGGGTCGATTGGTGGCACCGATGATGAATACATTTTTCTTGGCGTTCATACCGTCCATCTCGGTAAGTACTTGATTGATGACTCGATCTGACGCACCTCCAGCATCGCCTAAGCCGGAACCTCTCGATTTGGCGATCGAGTCCAACTCGTCGAAGAATAAGACGCATGGAGCAGCGGCGCGAGCTTTGTCGAAAACATCTCGAACATTCGCTTCGGACTCTCCAAACCACATTGTCAACAATTCGGGTCCTTTAATTGAGATGAAATTGGCTTGACACTCGTTGGCGATCGCTTTGGCCAACAGTGTTTTACCACAACCTGGCGGTCCGTAGAACAAGACACCTCGCGATGGTTGCATTCCAAATTTCAGATATTTTTCCGGATGTTCGACCGGGTATTGTACCAACTCTTGCAGCTCTCTCTTGACATTCGCCAATCCACCAATGTCGCTCCACGTCGTGTTGGGCGTTTCGACGACGGCTTCGCGCAATGCCGACGGCGACGATTTGCCCATGGCGAAACGGAAGTTCTCCATGGTGACGGCCAACGAGTTCAACACTTCGGCGTCGATGGTGTCGTCTTCCAAATCGATCAACTCCATTTTTTCGCGAATTTGTTGAAGAGCCGCCTCGGAGCACAATGACGCCAAATCGGCACCAACGTATCCGTGAGATTCGTTGGCCACCTGTTCCAAATCGACGTCATCGGCCAATTTCATGTTTTTCGTGTGGATGCGCAGAATTTCGAGACGACCGACGGCATCAGGAATTCCTGAAGAACACGAGAATTGTTAGATGATTTTGGAAACGTAGAAAAAAATGCAAAAACTGTGCAGTTTTTCCTTGTGTTTTCAAAAATTGAAAAAATTTCCATTGAAAAATTACTTGAAATGAGAAAAAAAAATCAAAATTTGCATTTCTCTCTGATTTTTGGGCCAGAATTTTTTTCCTCGCTCTCTCAATAAATGTATGTACCGACATCCCACGGGATGCGACACCTACCTGCTTGTCTGGTTTGTTTCGAAACATCCCGGAACTACAGAAACATGATCATAAAGATTTCTAGATTTTTTAGGTGTAGGTGTTTTTAGATGTGTTTTAGGTGTTTTTAGGTGTACCGAAAATTGAGGAAAAAAAACTTGGCTGTGATTTTTGGGTCAGGCATGTGCCAAAATCTAACCTTTGATATGAATTCTAACTATTTATTTCTTTTTGAGATTTATGTTTTGCGCAAAAAATCACAAAAAACCGACTTTTTTCAAAAACAAAAACTCCCCCAAAATTTTCGGAAATCTTACCAATATCAATTTCACGATCAAATCTTCCGAAACGTCTCAAAGCTCCGTCAATAGAATTTGGTCGATTTGTGGCGGCAATGACTACAACATGTGCTCTGGTCTTCAATCCATCCATAAGCGTCAACAATTGCGAGACGATTCGCTTCTCAACTTCACCATGAGCCTTTTCACGTTTCGGCGCGATCGCGTCAATTTCATCAATGAACAAGATGGCCGGCGAGTTTTTCTCGCATTCCGCAAAGGCTTTTCTCAAATTCGATTCCGATTCTCCCGACATTTTCGACATGATTTCGGGTCCATTGATGAGGAAGAAGAAGGCACCAGTTTCATTGGCGACGGCACGAGCGATCAAAGTTTTTCCGGTGCCCGGTGGGCCGAACAGCAAAATTCCGCGCGGTGGCTTGACACCGATAGCTTTGAAGAGCTGTGGATGACGCAACGGCAATTCGACCATCTCTTTGATCTGCGCCAATTGTTTGCGAACACCGCCAAGATCGTCGTAGCCGACCTCGTTCAACGCCTCCTCCTCCTCTTCGCGGCGAATCGGTTCGCCTTCATAGTGGATGACTGTGTCGGGCGCGACAATGCACGCGGGTGATGGGTCGGTTTCGACAACTTTGAATTCGACGGTTCTCATGGCTGCTTGAACAGTGAATATATCTCCTTTATGAACTGGTCGGTAGGCATCGGTAAAGTATGGGCGGAGGAAAACATCAAAGACATTTCTGAAAAAATTGAAAATTTTCAAAATTTTCCCTTTTCACAGCCTACCCGGTAAGCCCCTCAATGGTGTCATCAATCGGCAAAACGTGAACACGTTTACCATACTCTAATTGATGCCCGGTAACACTGACAACATCACCAAGACGATTTCTCAAATTGTTTCTCACTACACGATTCATTTTGACCTTGTCGTTTGGACATGTGTCGGAGGAGAGCACAATTGCTACAGTCTCACGACGCTTCTTTCCTTTCAAGAGAACAGAATCTCCTCGGAAAAGACCGAGTTCATCCATTTTCGCCTGAGACAACATGATCATTGAGTTGTCATCATTTTCCGATTGGTCAATGATCAGACGATTTGGACGAGTTTTGTCCTGAAACGTTGTTTTCTTTTTTTTTAAAAGCATTTTAAATACCCACCTTCAAAATCGCGGTTGACAATTCATCATTTCTTTTCTCCTTTTCGTCCTTGTGCCTGAAAATCATCAAATATTTCATTTTAAAACGTGTTTAAAACTTACGTCGGAACTTGAGCCATAATTTGTTTGGTTCAAACTGAAAAAAATAAATGAAAAGATTCGAACACAAATAAAAATGATGACAAAAAATGAGAACGCGGTCATGGCGTGAGAGAAACAGAGAATGATGACGCTTCCTGGGGTTTTTCGTTGGAGCGAAAATAGCCTTGTTGGGATAGGAGGATGTGTTCGGATGTTTTCATAAGGGGTTTTTAGTAATTAATTACGTAATTTGGTGCTCACATGCAAAATAAAAAAAAATGAATGTGGTGACCGTAGTTGACAAATCAAAGGCGCAATGAAAAATTGATTGTGCGTGATGAGACCTTTTATCATTTTGAGACGCACCTTGAACGTACTGTGGAATTTTTCGAGTTTTTAGGATGTCGACCGACCCATGTGGTGAACTGCGATATAACTGAATGTGTCGTCTATTTATACTCTGTTATTCAGCAAAAAATCAACGCCACTAACTGCCGTGCTAAATTTTGTCCGATAAACACTCCGACGTTGATAATATTATACAATACACTCCTCTTAATTTATCTGATTTTTATGACGATTTGCTTGTAAAAAATGGTCACTTTTGCATGCGTCTTTGTCAAGAGAACAAAAAAAATAAATATTCAAACGTTCCTCCATGCAGCAAGCGCGCTCCATTGCTAAATATTTCGAATTGCAAAAATGTGCGCGCGCCATTTTTTTTTCGTTCGCCCGCCAGTTTTCCCTTCTTTTTTTGGGCCCACACATTTACAACTGCGTAGTACAGTTTTCAATCCTCTCCTAAAATTTCGACAGAGCTTTCCCGAGCGATTGCGAAACTTTTGGGTAAACTTGTTTTTTTGTGATTCACAGGTTGTTCGCTTTTTATCGTCATCACCTATTTTTTGATATCAGTTGAATGTTTGCCCTTGTTTATCATTATCGTTTGAGAGAAATTGCGTTTTTCAAAAAAAAAAAAAAAAAAAAGAAATGAACTTTCCAGCATAATGAGAGAAATCGTTCACGTGCAAGCCGGACAATGCGGAAACCAAATTGGTTCCAAGTTCTGGGAGGTCATCTCCGATGAACATGGCATTCAACCTGACGGAACATTCAAGGGGGAAAATGATCTTCAGTTGGAAAGAATAGATGTCTACTACACTGAAGCCAACAGTGAGTTTGTCGAAAATATCAATCTCACATAATCGATGATTGTTTTTAGATGGAAAGTACGTGCCACGCGCCGTTCTCGTTGATCTTGAGCCAGGAACCATGGATTCAGTGAGATCTGGACCATATGGACAGCTCTTCCGCCCAGACAACTTCGTGTTCGGTCAATCAGGTGCCGGAAACAACTGGGCAAAGGGACACTACACAGAAGGAGCTGAGCTCGTCGATAATGTTCTGGATGTTGTTCGAAAAGAAGCTGAAGGATGCGATTGCTTGCAAGGATTCCAACTCACACATTCGTTGGGAGGAGGAACCGGATCTGGAATGGGAACTCTTTTGATTTCCAAAATCAGAGAAGAATACCCAGACAGAATCATGAGCTCATTCTCAGTTGTTCCATCGCCAAAAGTGTCCGACACCGTTGTCGAACCATACAACGCCACTTTGTCAGTCCATCAACTTGTTGAGAACACCGACGAAACGTATTGTATCGACAACGAAGCTCTGTATGACATTTGCTACAGAACTCTCAAGCTCACCAACCCAACATATGGAGATTTGAACCACCTCGGTAATTTTTCAAAGTCAAATTTGCTTTACTAATTCACATTTTCAGTTTCTCTCACCATGTCTGGAGTCACCACATGCCTCCGATTCCCGGGTCAATTGAACGCCGATCTCCGCAAGCTCGCCGTCAACATGGTTCCATTCCCACGTCTCCACTTCTTCATGCCAGGATTCGCTCCATTGTCGGCCAAGGGAACTCAAGCCTACCGCGCGTTGACTGTCGCCGAATTGACTCAACAAATGTTCGACGCCAAGAACATGATGGCTGCTTGCGATCCACGACACGGACGTTACTTGACCGTTGCGGCCATGTTCCGTGGACGCATGTCGATGAGAGAAGTCGACGAGCAAATGCTCAACGTTCAAAACAAGAACTCGTCGTACTTTGTCGAATGGATTCCAAACAACGTCAAGACCGCCGTTTGTGACATTCCACCAAAGGGACTCAAAATGGCTGCCACCTTCGTCGGAAACTCCACTGCTATCCAAGAGCTTTTCAAGCGTATCTCAGAGCAGTTCACCGGTAAGAATCACGTATTTCCGAACGTTGACCATTATTCTTGTTGTTTTCAGCAATGTTCCGCCGTAAAGCTTTCTTGCATTGGTACACTGGTGAGGGTATGGACGAGATGGAGTTCACCGAAGCCGAAAGCAACATGAACGACTTGATCTCCGAGTATCAACAATACCAAGAGGCTACCGCCGAAGACGACGGCGAAGGTTACGAGGACGGCGAGGGTGAAACATACGAGTCCGAACAATAAGCTCGTCACTTTTCAATGTACCATAAAATATTATTTACATAAATTTCTCCACTCATTTTCCTGCTGCGAAGACGAACAAATTGCCGCAACGCCCAACTAATTTATGCGATGATTATTCTCACTGTGAATAGTTTTTTTCATTTGTCGCAGTAAATTTTTTATTTAAACTTGTTAATTTCTCAAACTGTAACGCGCGTTGTTTGCCACGTCACATATCTTGTCAAGACCATTTGACGCTACTCGCCGCCTGCTGGCTTTTTTCTTGATTTGTTGTGGAACGTTTCATGTAAAATAATTACAGTTCCAACAAAATGGATGAAGATCTGGCATCCACCAGTGAGGAAGCGGTGCAGCCATCAACCTCATCACGACACCAAAAAACCAGGCGGCGCGGTTTCGCCTCGTCAATGTCCACGTTCTCGCGAGGAAGATCGAACTTTTCATCAGGAACATTGCCGAGTAGACGAGAAGAAACGATGCCGGTGAACACGTTATCAACAGGACATTCATCGAAAATTCTTGTCCGATCGTTCAGGCTCGATCGCAATCGAAAAATGCAACAGTGGGTGAAAAAAATCCGGGGGTTTTTCCACAAATTAATCGATTACAGAAGTGCGCCCGTCGAAAGACTGACACAATCGTCCGACACAACCGAAAATTCGCAAGAGGAGATCGCCTCCTCTTGCTCCACAACTCATCATGCTGATATTGAAGAGGAGGAGGAGGAGGATGATGTGACGAGTGGCGAGCAAATTGGCTCGCAACTCGAATCGCTGTCACCGCCAGCCGAATCACCGTTCCCTTCGGTTCACAGCTCATATGTGGATCGTTTCGCCTATCCGATGAATCGAATGTATTGGACTGATTCGATGTTTCATCATAAACATCAGCAACAACAACAACAGAAGATGTATAATAGTGGTGGGACGTCGAAACGATTCTCCTTGCCATCCACACATATTTTGTATGAGAAAAATCGCCATCGAGATTGTACGAATATTGCGGAGCAGGAGAAAATGACGGAAATGTTGCGCGCAAAAGCCGCGGAGAATGAGCGCGAATTGGCGACAGAGGAGGAATTGCAAACTGCGCAACCTTCCTCTATTGATGTGTTAGTTTGTTGGAAATTTTCGGCGGCATATAGCCCTTTGCAAACTATATTTTTTTCTAGAAATACCAAGATAAAAATTCGAATCACCGGCCCGTTGAACAATGAAACCTTTGTCTATCTCAACGCCGAAATGGAATATATGAAAGACTACTTTGAAAATATTCTCAAAAAATCAGAAGTAAAACTAGTGACCTGGGAGAAGACCGGCAATGCTCCAAGAGCAAGTTATGAAGAACAAGCATATGTGATTGATGGGGATATTGTGTTGAACAACGTGAAAAGTACGGTGAACATGTTAGTTTTTGGGAGGAAAAGGGTGAAGCTGAAAATTCAAATTTTTTCAGACAGGAACTAATAATCACATTTCTATGCGAATCGTCGAGACGTCTTCAGTGTATGTTGCACGATCAGGCGTTTTTGGAGATTCCGAAGTTTTGCAATATTTTTCCGAAGATATAGTGAGTTTTTTTTTAAGTTGGGATTTGGTCCAAAAACTTTCGGAAAATCCCATTTTTTCTAGTCCCCAATATAGCCAGAAACTTTTTTTTTAGAAAAAAGTTTGGTATCCCCCGGCCCAGGAGGAAAATCCCATTTTTTCCAGTCCCCAACATAGCCAAAAACCCTTTGAAACTTTTTTTTGGAAAAAAAAGTTTGAAATCGCACAGCCCGAGAAAAATCCCATTCTTTCAGTCCCCAACATAGCTAAAAAAAACCCCCCTTTTAAACTTTTTTTGCAAAAGTTTTGTATCTCCAAGCCCAGAAAAAATCCCATTTTTCGTCCCCAAAACCTTTTTTTTTTGAAAAAAATTTTGTGTTTATCGCCCAGCCCGAGAAAAAGTTCTGCGGAAAATCCCATTTTTTTCTAGTCCCCAACATAGCCTTGAAATCGTTTTGCCCAGGAAAAAATCTCTAAAAAATTCCCAGAAAAAATCTCCGGAAAATCCCATTGTTCCAGTCCCCAACATAGCCAGAAAATCCCTTTGAAACTTTTTTGTTGGAAAAAGTTTTGGTATCGCACAGACCCGGAAAATCCCATTATTTCCAGTCCCCAACACCCTGATATATCAGTTTCAACAATCGCAATTGGAAACTGCCCGAATCCGGGAACATTTCTCGTTCGCGGTGACTATATCACACAGGAGAATGCGATTTGTAGTCTAAAATTGTATCCGCCAAACTCGACCGACGCTTCTCGAGAAAGTCATGCGTTCAAAGTGGCCGGAACTAATCCATTCCTCTCGTTTGCCAAATTCGAACATGACAAACGACAATTGATGTTGTATTTCGGTATAAGACTACCCGATCTACCCCATGACGGGCTGGAATATGCGGGTTATCGCCTGAACCTCTACTACAACTCGTTCGTCCGAATTGTTGTCGACGTCTCGCAAGAGAAGACGAACAGCCTGTTCATTCAGTTGAAGCATCCACCACAATTGTGGGAGGCGATACCGAAATCGTCGATTTTTCACCCGTCGAAAGCGCGAGTTTTGAACATGGAAACGTGTACGGACTGGGTGAGAGTTCTCTCATGGCCCGGCGATGCTGATCAGCGAGGTATTGGATGTTCGGAAGAGGCGTTTGCGCAAAGTGGTTGGATTCGAATTGTGTTTAGAAAGGATTATGAGAGTGGATTTGTGAGTTTCTTTTTCCCAGGGAGGGGGGGGAGGGGTTAGTTTCTGTCAGAATATTCTAAAAGTTTCTGAGCTCACTAATTTTTCGGTGAAACATTGAACATTTTAAACTACAGTATTCTAAGTTCATAAGAAATTTTGGTTTTCAGAAAAAAAAACTTTCTCCTCCCATTTTTGAATATGGTTTCCCTTTTCAGATTTTAGAAGTAAATTTTGTTTCTTGAAAAAAAAGTAACCAGAAAAAAACTAAAACTCACCTGTCTTTTCCAATGTCATCAATTATATTTCGCACGATACGTTATATTTTGTCGAAGACCAAGTTTCCATAATCACAATAAGATCTGTAAAAGAAATAATTTATACAAGAAAAAAGGAAGAATCTGAATACTAACCTCAAACGTAGAAGAAAGAGTAGAGAAGAATGAAGGACATCAAAAAAAAAAAATGAACAAAATAATAAGAAAGAGATACTAGAGAAAAAAGAGAGAGACGTATTGATAGTCGGCCACGCCCCCTCAATAAAACTAATATTAGAGAGATGAGCAAAAAGAAGAACTGCAGAGAAAAAAGAGAGATAAATGAATGAATGAGTGAGGAGGAAAGAGGTGCTCATATTTGGTGGACGCTATCATCATCTTTTGGCGTCTTTGAAGATGATAGAGTGTTGAGAACGAAGAGAGCCAGAGAAATAGGCAGGGACCGTTTAGTTTTGAGGGACAGAGATAGCTAGACAACGAGGCACTGTTAATGGTTTGTTGTGTTTTGCACACAAGTGGGTTAAACTAGAATGCATAAGAATGACAACACTAAATAACTAGAAAATCAAGAAAATTAAGTAAAATTAAAAAAAAAACATGGAAAGTACAGTAATCACGAACAAAAAGAAAGAATGAAGAGAAAATGGTATTGAAAAAATTATCGTCAAATAGGAGTATTTTCTGTAAAAATAACTAATTTAGCTCGACTTTTAAAATTGCACTATATTTTTTGGAATTTTTTGAAAATATTCGATACCCTCTAGCCACGTTTACAAATAAAAAAAGATACAAAAATGTTTGTAGAAATTGACACACCAGTTTATGGAAATTGCGACAAGACTAGCGTCCAGAAGTTCAGCCAAAGTTATGTTCGGCCCGATCTATTCGATAAGACGAAAACTGACACCAACACCACCCATCCTATCACTCGGCTCATTTCGCGCCGACTACGCGCTACAAGCATTGTTGACGCGCGGAAGCATCGTCACAGATCAGCTGTTCGATTGGGCGTCGACGGAATTCGCGACAGTTGCCGGAGAGCCGATTGAGCTGAAAAATGAGCCAATGTTTTTGAAGTATGTGCGAAGAAGTATGAAAGAGTGTCGAAGAGCGTGCGAGGAGACGTTGGAACAATTGTTGAATTCGATTGATGAGCGCAGAATTATCGATTTGCTTGATGCGTTTTATACACTTTTTAAGGTGATTTTTGAGTTCAAAAAATCGGGAAGAATTTGAAAAAAAAATCCAGAAAACTATTTTATGAGTTTTTTCCCCAGAAAAAACAAAAATCTGTCATTTTTTCTAGTCGCGAAGAGATCAATACGAAAGATTGTTGAGCGGTGAAAGAATTCAAGACATTGGCCTCTCCAAACCACTCCCAAAGAACTGTGTAGCCGTGCCGAAAGTGATGGTTTGCCCAACACGTGTGCTCCTGATGGCTCCCGAAGTGATGATGATCAACCGAGTAGTTCGAAAATTCGGGCCCGACTATGCTCTGCGTTGTGTGTTTCGCGACGACAATGGCGGTCGCCTCGTTCTACGCGATTTCTCACTCGGCAACATTGATCACATTTCGAACATCTTCTCCGAAACCATCTACAACACGTTGAAACACGGAATATTCATCGCGGATCGTGTCTACAGTTTTCTCGGCTGGAGTAATTCACAGATGCGTGATCAGGGTTGCTACTTGTACGCACCGAGACTTGACCCGAAGACGGGTAAATTGACGGGGACCGTGGAGGAGATTCGTGGATGGATGGGTGATTTTCGAGAAGCGGCCAGTGTGCCAAAAATGATGAGTCGAATGGGACAATGTTTCACACAAGCTCAGGTATTTTTTCTCATTTTTTATCAAAAAATCTGAAAAAAAAATCGCCAATTTTCAGCCAACTGTCAAGTTGTTAAAAAAACATTGGGTTGTCGAACAAGACATCGAGGGCGGCTACAATAACAAGTACTGTTTCTCCGATGGCTGTGGAAGAATATCATACAAACTTGCGCAGAAAATCTCAAAAATGTTGAGCTTGAAAGAAGTGCCCGCGTGTTTTCAAGTCCGGTTCAAAGGCTTCAAAGGTATTGTGGTCATCGATCCGATGATTGACGAGATTCTCGACATGCCCAAAATCATTTTTCGCAAAAGTCAACGCAAGTTTCTTGACGGATCCGGTGGCCTTACGCCAGACTACCTGGAAGTCGTCAAATATGCAATGCCATCACCGGTGTGTCTGAATCGGCCGTTCATCACGATTCTCGATCAGGTTTCGGAGAAACAATCGATTTTGTCGCATGAGAGAATTGTTGCACGAGTGCATTATTATTTGGAAAGGGAGTTGTCGCTTTTGAGCAGTAGGTTTTTTCAAGTTTTCGTGACGAGACCCAACGCATTCTAAAAATAGAGGAAAAGATCTGAATAAAAATAAGTTTTCTGTGGTAGACCGCAAAACTTGGAAAATTGATGTTTTTAAATTGTATTAGAAATTCTTGGATTACTGTAGTTTTCTTTGAAGACATACTAATATCGTCCAATTGTCGATAACACACGCGACGCAAAAGCCGCGACGCACAAATGTAAGTGGTCGACAATTTTTCTTTTCCTCTCTTTGTGCAATGGGGCACGTTTTATCGATTAGCAAACTACACAAGTTATAAACAGATGGCATAACAAAAAATGGGAGGATGTTGCACATTTTGTTATGTAGGTAATCAATCAATAACAACACAACACACATGGCATTACATAAGGTGCGACATCCTCCCATTTTTGGGAAGTGCCATATGTTTACAACTTGTGTAATTTGCTAATCGATAAAACGCGCCCCACCGCACAAAGAGGGGAAAAGAAAAATTGTCGACCACTCACATTTGTGCGTCGCGGCTTTTGCGTCGCGTGTGTTAATATCATTAGAGCGAATGGTAGCGATCGGGAATTGAATAATAATTAAAAACTTTAAAGGAGCATCGTTTTTTGGATATATTCGTTCCAAAAAGACCGAAAAACACATCAAAATTTGAATAAATATCATAGTTTTAAGATTTGGTGGGGGGCTCAAAATTTGGAAAATTTGAAAAATTTTCAAACTAGGATTACTGTAGTTTCTTTGAAGACATGCTAATCAACGAGAAATGTGCGGCAGAAGAGTTGATGAATCGAGCGAATTTGCCAATCGACTGGATGATGGCGACGACAAAATGCGGCTTTCAACTAACCACCGATCCCTTTGTGAGAAACATGATCGTCTCCATCTATCGCTACAACATCATTCATCACATTTCGAAAGCCAAAATCTTCCTACCCGGCAACATGGGCCGTTCAATGTACGGTGTCGTCGACGAGACCGGTCTCCTACAACACGGTCAAGTCTTCATACAGTACTCGCCGTCGTTGCGACAAACCAGCAACAAACCGATTCTACTCTCCGGCAAAGTTTTGATCACAAAAAATCCGTGTCACGTGCCGGGCGACGTGCGCGTCTTCAACGCCGTTTTCCAACCGGCGCTATCGCACCTGGTTGATGTTGTCGTCTTTCCGCAACACGGACCGCGACCGCATCCCGACGAGATGGCCGGATCGGATTTGGACGGTGACGAATATTCGGTGATTTGGGATCAAGAGATGTTGCTCGACTACAATGAGAAGGCGATGGTGTTTGCGAGCAGTAACGCGACGAATGGTGGATCGTCGTCGTTGGAGGAGGATAAGGAGCCGACGACGGATGATATGGTCGAGTTTTTTCTCAAATATTTGCAACAGGATTCGATTGGACGAATGAGTAATGCGCATTTGGCGTTTGCCGATTATAATGGGTTGTTTCAGTGAGTTGTTTTATGGCCTAGAAATTCGAATATCGATTTTCTAGGCCATCTTATCACGACACGAAAACGTGGCCTAGAAATCCAAATTTTCGATAATTTAGGACAACAATTCCAAAAATGGCCTAGAAAATTGATTGGTTTTTAGTCCGCCATTAATATTATTGCAAAATCTTGGCCTAGAAATCCAAATTCCAAATATGTTAATTTTCTAGGCCATCCAGAGAGTTCAAAAATGACCTAGAAAATTAGTTGGTTTTTCAGTCCGCCATCAATAGTTTTGCAAAATCTTGCCCTAGGAATCCATTCCAAATTATTCTGAAAATGACCTAAAAATTAGTTGGTTATTCATGAAAAAATACACCAAAACTTTCAACTTGTTAAATTTCTAGACCCTGGCCGGGCCCTAGAAGAAACTTTAAAAAATAACTCTTCAGCGAAAATTGCCATTCAATTGCGTTGAAATGTTCGGTCGCGGTCGATTTTCCGAAAAGCGGAATACCCGCCGAACCGCTGGCCAGCTACGAACAATGCGATGTCACACCCGACTACATGATGTCTGGCGGAAAGCCAATGTACTACAGTACCCGCTTGAACGGGCAACTTTATAGAAAGGCGCGAAAAGTCGAGGAGATTTTGGAAGAGTACGAGAGACGAGGAAGTGCGTTCGAGGGCGACTACGATCGGCTGCTGTGCCCAGACGATGTAGACGTGTTCTACGGCAACGAAAAGACGTTGTGGGCGGCGGTGGCGGTTCGAGACGAGTATGCGCGACGAATTCAGCAACTGTTGGACGAGTACGCTATCGAGGATGAGGCGTCGATTGTCAGCGGACATGCGGCGATAATCAAACGGTTGGCCGGCATGGAAAAAGATGATTATTCCTTCTATCATACCGATAAGGTGGTAGAGTTGAGATACGAAAAACTGTTCGCCACATTTCGCCACAAGTTTTTCGAAGAATTTGGTGGCGAAGACGAGCACACCGTTTTGGAGAATCGAAAACACTACATTAGGTGTACTAGCGCAATGCACGAGAAGATTCGCCAGTGGTATTATGTGGCCTACGTCATGCCGAGCAAAAATAAAGCCGGCTCGAAAATCGGGCAAAGTTTACCGTGGGTAGTTTGGGAGGTGTTGTGCGATTTGCGACGCAAGCTGCTTCTCGACAAAGACGAGGACTTGGCGCAAATGAAATATCCAATTGCCGCACGATTTGGTGCAGAGATGCGCGCATCCATCGAGCAGAAAATGGAACAATTTGCCGAGTTTAAAACTCGAGTTGAGGTAGAGAAAATGGCGCAAGCGATAAAAAGGTTGGTTTTTGTTTTGACATATTTATTGGACGGAATGTGTGGAGAAAAAAAGCGCTCTAGTGTGGAACACCGGCAGCGTTGACGCCGTGAGCGGACTTCTCGCCTGGTGCCGAACCGCCCAAAAGACCATAGACCAAAGCCTTGGAGAAGAGGAAACTGCCGACGAGCAAGATTTGGTAGAGGTGGAGCTGCAAAAAATTATAGGGGTAAAGTATTATGGGCTCACAAGAAAAAAATACAATTTATTCACCTAATGTCGAAAAATGACGAGAAACACGATTTTCTCGACATTTTTCGACAGGTGAATAACCAATTTTTGTTTTTTATTGATTTTTTCACATTATTTTTCTTGTGAATAATGTCCATGTGAGATTTTGATGTTTTTGGGATTTTAAAAATTAAAAAAAAATTTTCTGTGCAACTTGGCGTTGCGGTGTTTGCACATCCGCACATGTCTACCGTATACCAAATTATATATTTTTTTAATTTTCAAAATTTGCCTATTAGGAAACTAACCTTTTGTGGTGCTTGCAAGTTCTTGAAGGCAATTTGAAGGGTGACAGCCGAGGCGGCGGTGTAGAGAAGGGCGAGCAACAAATACGCACCCGACAAGGCTCCGCCGACCAATCCGACAACAAATTGAGCGGCAAACGAGGCGCCCAAAACACCGCCGAGAAGTGGTGCGTGCGCATTGCCGACCTGACCGGCGACCAACGGATAGGCGAACGCAATAACGAGTGGGGTGACGAAGCCGAGCGGTTGTCCGGCAATGTACGAGTAGGCGATAGCGTGTCCGAGAAGCAAACCTTGCGCAACGGCCAAGTAGAGGAGTTGCGAACGTGTCTCGGCGGTGCTGCCGTCGGCTTCGCGGAGATAATAGGCGGCCGAGGCTGGCAAGATGACCGAGGCTAGGAGACCGGCGCCGAATCGGCCCAAGAAGATGCCTAAGAGTGGGGAGAGCACATAGGCGCTGACCATTGACGTGATTCCCATGGCCAACAGCAAAATCGACGACCATCCCATCAGCTCGACAACTTGCCCAGGTGCCAATGAAATCGGCGCCTCAGTATCCTTGATCGAGTTGACGATCTCTTGCGTTTGCGGTTCGATTTGCGATTGGAGTTGTTGAATTTGCGCAGGAACTTCGGCTTGCAACGCAACGGCACGTTGACGCAAACCTTCAACGGTCGCCTGAATATCGTTGACGTAGTTGGAGTAGGTTTGAGTGACGAGTCCAATCGAGGCGTCTTGTCCGCCGGCGCCTGGCGCAGCGGTTGCTGTCGAGTTTGGTTGCGCGGTGGCGGTGGATGCTGGAGCTGCTTCGGCTGGTGGAGCTGCGTCGGCCATTGTTTATTTCAGATTGCTGGAAATTTTCGGGTTTTGAGGGTTTTTTGGGATCTTTTGCTTACCTGACGTTATTCGACTACGACGAGATGCCGAGTAAAACGAATTAAATTGATTAGACCAGTCGAAGCGAGCGCCTTTTATTTGCTGATGATAACAATCTTTGGCCTCGGCGTGCTCTAATTTTCTCACGTCTCCCCGAATTTTTTTCCAAATTTTTTATTCAGGGGAAAAAAAGAATGTTTTTCGACATATTTCGACACAATCTGAAATGGTTTTTGTGGTTTTTATGTCAGTTCAACTATAAAAACATATTCAATTTCCAGATACTCGGATGTTTATGGGCAACAAATTCTTGACGTCCTATTTGTTATCGAGGAATGGTTGAAGAAGGAAAATGTACTACCGTCAAAATCCATTACAATTTGGCACGTTGGCCGCCTCTTGATACAGTTTGCGTTGGGTGATTTGGAGGGACGACGAGGAATTGATTATAATCGCGATCATTTGATTGTTGATCCGGTTTTTAAGACAAAGGTGAGGGTTTTTGAGAGGAAACTTGAGCTGGAAATCTGGAAAATTCATTTTTTTTTCTGAAATAGAAAAAAAAAGTAATAGGGAAAATTTTTTGGTTTTTGAGAAAATCAATCTTTAGGTTTTTTCGCCGAAAAAATAAACTTTTTTGGCTCGGAAATTTTCAAAAAATCATTCTGAAAATGACCATTTTTTCACCCGAAAAATTATTTGACTTTTTTCATTTTTTTTTTCTCTGAAAATGGGCCCGGTCCCATTTTTCCTAGGCTAACCCGGCCAAAAAAATAATGAAATAAAATATCGATTTTTTCCAGCTGTCAAAATTTCCGGACGAAGACGAAAAGTCGATTCAAAAAAGTGAACTGGATCACGGAACCCTAATAATCGAATTCATTCGATATTTAGCAAGTCAATCGATCGCGTCGGCGAAACATTTGAAACTCGCCGTTTTCGACGAACCGCGCATCATCGAACCGATTCTGTTCAAACCGACACAATGGATGCCACTACATCACGTCGCCTATCGAACATTTCACGCGATTGCCGTCTCGGGATGTTTCGATTCGATGCATTTGACCGAGAAGGATGAGAGCGTTTTTGTTGCCGAAAGTCGCGATCCGATTCTGGTGAATGATGCGTTGTTCTTCTCGAAGAGCTATAGTGATGTGCCGATTTCGAGGCATCGTGTGATTGCGGCGTTGAAGGTGAGGTTTTTTGGAAATTTTGAAACTCAAAAATATTGGAATTTTCTCAAGTTACCTTAAAAATCTGGCAGTAACCTTTTGGCAAACCTGAAAATTTTGAAAATCCTGCCAAAAAAAGTTGGATTTTTTATACCCAGAATCTCTAAAATTTTTTCTAGCAATGGTCGGGTGCTCGTGAAATAATACCGCGCGAGAATTCTGGTCGCAAATCCGACCTGGTTTACGTGACATCTGTCGGAACAGTTTTGGCGCGACAACGACTCGCGCGACTCCTACTGCTGAGCGGCGAAACGGTTCGCGACGCGATTGTCAACGAACAAATTCCGGCTGAAATTCGCGATGATTTCTTGTAAATAGTTGTTTATACTTGTATATGTAAGATTTTTATTGACAATGATTTAATTATTCAGGGATCATAATAAAGTATTTATTTATTTATTGCTTCGTGTTTTTTTTCTTCGCAGAAATTTTTTGTTCGAAAATTTTTCGCTGATAAAATGGTATGAGGTGCAGAGTATTGTTATCATTTTGTTCTTTTATGCATCATTTTTGCTCTTTTCGATGTTCTCTGCGTCTCTTTTTACCTCGTTTAAAAATGTTTCATAACTTGGCCCAAATTTAAAGGTACACAAATGACTGGCCGACAAGTTGGCTTTCCGGAATATGAGGATTTCTTCAAGTCGCTTGACGAGTTGGGCGGTCCGTTGCGATTTGTGACGCGCGAAAAAGCTTTTCCGGTTGGCGCGAAAATTGGATCGGTGCCAACGACGCGTACGTTACGTGAAATTGAGAAATCCGTGTTGGAATCGTCGCGTGTGAAAGTGAGTTTTGAAGAAAAAAACCTTTAAAAATAAAATTCGAAAATAATTTTATTTGTGCGAACACTGCTGCACACATTTGAAACGACTACAGTAGTTTAATTTATTTTTTTTTTGCGAAAAAAATTATTTATTTTTTGCAGAATGTTGTTGCTGAAGAAGCGCTACGTCGTCAAACCACCCCGGCAATTGTGCGGAAAGAAGCGGAGGCGATTCTCACCGAAATGGCGCACAGTTTCAGTTTGCTCAACGTCCGCGCATTTGGATACGCTGTCACCAAAATCATGAAAGAGCTGTTCGATGGGATTTACATAAACGAGGCGAAATTGAAGGAAATTCGCGAGAGATCCAAAACCGACTGTGTTGTGTTTATGCCATCGCATAAAACCTATTTCGATTTCTTGCTGCTTTCGTTGATCTGTTTTTTGTATGTGAGTTTATAGGTTTTTGAGGGTTTTGAGTCAAATTTTAACATTTTTCAGGACGTTCAATTACCAGCGATTGCTGCTGGTATGGATTTTATGAGTATGAAATTCATGGGGGAAGTTTTGAGGAGAAGTGGCGCGTTTTTTATGCGCAGGTCGTTTGGAGATGTGAGTTTGACTTTTGAAACAAAAAACGCAATTAATTTCGACCGCGGAGCGTGTCTGCGTCGCGGTTTTTTTTCCTCTTCCATTTATCACCCGCATAAGTGTGAGTGCGTCGACCATTTTTCTTCTTCCCTCTTTGTGCGGCGGGGCGCGTTTTATCGATTAGTAAACTGCACAAGTTGTAAACATATGGCATCGAACCTTCCCAAAAATAGGAGAATTTTGTTGATGCCATCTGTTCACAACTTGTGTAGTGTGCTAATCGATAAAACATGCCCTATTGCACAAAGAGGGGAAAAGAAAAATTGTCGACGCACTCCCATTTCTGCGGACGATGAAGAAGGGAGGAAAATGAAGACCGCTTCGCAAACACGCAACGCGACCTTCTAGAAGGGAATCGATGAACGGGAGAGAGGGCTCAAAAAAAATGATTATCATTAGAGCGCATTTGCTCTCTCTGGATTTATATTTATGCAAAATCAAAAATATCAAAGATCGAAGGAAAACAAAAACATTGTTTTAGGATCAGTTATATTGGGCGGTATTTTCGGAATATGTTCAAACCCACGTGGTGAATAACGATAGAACAATTGAATTTTTTGTTGAAGCGACAAGAAGTCGTGTTGGCAAAAGTCTCCACCCCAAGTACGGCATGCTTCAAATCGTTCTCGAACCATATCTTCGTGGGTCGGTCTTCGATCTGGTCATTGTTCCGGTCTCGATGAACTACGACAAAATTCTCGAGGAAAAACTGTACGCTTATGAGCTTCTCGGGTTCCCCAAGCCTAAAGAAAGTACGTCGGGGTTGTTAAAGGCGCGTGAGCTACTAAATCGCAAAAATGGCAATTGTTTTGTGACATTCGGCGAGCCGATATCGGTGCGCGAGTATTTTCGACAAACATTGCATCGTAGCACGTTTGTGTGTCAGCCGGATTCGCAGTTTGTGCTGCAGGGAGAGGCGAAGCGGGCGATTCGCAAGTTTGCTCATCATGTCGTTGATATTCATAATCGGAATGCGGTTATTACTGTTTGGAATGTTGCTTGTATTGTTATGTTGCAGGTAAACTAGTGGACCTATACGTGAAAATGAAGAAAAGAAAAAAAGTTGAAAAAATGATGAGATGGGGCGAGACCAACCCGGGAAAATATATGCGCCTTTGAAATTTGCATTGAATCTTTCTAGATTTTAATGAATGGCAGTTTTCGTGACGAGACCCTGACACATTTATCACAAAAAAATTTTGAAAATTCAAAAATTCGATTCTTGGCGCCTAGAGTAAAAAAAGTATGGAAAATTGCCAAAAATTCTCATAATTTTGAAGGCCATGTTCCTTTGAAAAATTTTTGAAGTATTTTCTTGGAATTTTTCTTTTCCTTTTTTTCTGCTCTTGGCTGGGTGGAACCAAAAATTTTCGAAAAAAAAAATTTCTGAATTTTTTCTCAAAAATTTATCATCTAAAATTAAAAACCAAGAAATTTTTTTTTGAGGTGCAAAAAAAATTATCTGACAAAAATGTCTCAATTTTCGTGATTTTGAAAATTTTCTGGAAACTTCCGAAAAACTGGAAATTTTTTTCCGAAGCAAAAATTAAAAGAAAAAATGTTTTTTTTTCAGGAATTTTGAAGGTTTTTCAAAATATAAAAAGCAAAAAAATACAACAACAAAAAACCTATAAACTTAAAGGAACATGTCCCTTGAAAAAACAATTTCCAGCTTCTCGACAAAAACGACGAGGCGATCTTCGACTATTTCCAAGTCTATTCAAAAGTCTACCAACTTATTGAAACGTTGAAAAAACTTGAAACAACTGTCAATATTTTAAAGAGCCTGGATAATGATTTGCGGTAAGTTTGGAAAATTCAAAAAACTTCAAATTTTTTTATTTTTTCAATGTTAGCTACTATATCCGGTTGATTCATGATGATTTGTTCGATTTTAAAGACGAAGCTGACGGCAACTTCAAAATGAAGTTCATCGATTTTCCAGTCGTTCAGGAAAAATTGGGGGTTTCTCGTAAAATAATGGAAAGATCTGTTTCGCGGCTCATTTTAACAACCTATTCGAATGCGATGATCCATTCAGTTGACAGTGAAGCAATCTTGTTGAATTTGATACTTCAAAAAAGTTCAGAAGATCTGAAATTGCAATTTCTTCGAATGCACACATTGATGAAGAGGGAGTTTGTGACGACACCAGATTTTGACAAAACTTTGCAAATTTTGAAACGTGCCCGAATTGTTGAGACATGTGTTGATGGGAAATTATCGATTTTAGACTATGAGACGAGTTATCGATTGGTTGACTTGGTCAAACCGTATTTCAATCATTTTCAATTGATTTTTGATTATGATTGGATTGGTGAGAAACAGTTTGATGCATTGAACACTATGGTTCCCAAAATACAAAAGGTGATCACTTTTTTAGCGCGAAAAATTCAGAAAAAAAAGTTTGTCAATTTTTTGGCGCTAAATTTTACTGTGGAATTGAATTTTAAATTTTTACCGCCAAGAAATTCCATTTTTTAGATCCAAAATGAAATTCTGCGCGCAAAAAATCAATAATTTTTTCTTCGAAATTTTGGCGCGAAAATTTTGAATTTCTCATAAAAACGTTGAGTTTTATATTTTTCACACCCAAAAAATTGGTAAAAAATCGATAATTTTTCCCATTTTTCTGAAAGTTTGGCGCGAAAATAAGAAATTCGAATTTTTCTACAGTTTTGCACTTTTAAATCGCCAAAAAAAGTTCTAAACATTTTCAATTTTAGGCGCGAAAATTTAAAATTTGAATTTTCATCAAATATTTTTCACATCCAGAATTAAATGCGAAAAAATCAATAATTTTCACCTTTTTTGAAGAAAATTTTGGCGCGAAAATTCAAAATTCGAATTTTTTCACGTCGAAAAAAATTAATTCAAAATTTTACAATTTTTAAAATTGGAATTGTCTCTCTGAAAAAACATTTTCTAATTTTTTTGCGCCAAAAAACCCATCAAAATTTCCAGTATATCAGCACACTCTACAACGATCCATCCCTTGACATTCGTCTCTCATTCCTCTCCACCGAACCAATCAAAAACGCCATCACCGCAATGATCGAGTACGGTGCAATTGTCAAAAAGGTACCGTATCTCTCAACCTACAGTACTTTTTATTTCTAAAAGTTTTAAAGGCGCACTACGAGATCGATGCGAGCAAGTTGGAGAAACTCAGAAGAGAGATAGGAAGAAGTGTGGAGAAAAAAGCGAAAATTTGAAAGAAAAAAAATATTTTTTAAATAATTAGTTTTGTTGCGGTGGCGGTGATAGTTGAGGGCGTGATTGTGATAGAATATGATCGACAAAAGAGCACGAGACATCACACATGAGGCGGCGAGTGCGGCACTGTTTGACGGCAAATTCGCAGTAGGTTGCCTGCAAAAAAAACATCGAGTGCGGCACAGTTTTGTGGGCGGAGCCTAACTCACATATATCAATCCATCAAGTCTGGTAAACATGTTGGCAAGTGCCGCAAAGCATTGCTCAATAACCACCGTAACGTAGCGCAACCACGGATAGCAGAGACGCACGATGAATGTGATGATGCGCGGCACAAAAATCTCCAAATTACAGATGAATGTGTAGATTAGTAGGCCGATTAGCACGAATTTTGTGAAGCGCTGCAAACATTTTCTTGGAAAACGAAGATTTATCTATGATAAAAGACAAGCGAGTTTCCAACGGTTCCATGGTGTAGCGGTTAGCACTCAGGACTTTGAATCCTGCGACCCGAGTTCAAATCTCGGTGGAACCTTGGTTTTTTTCTTTTTTTGTTTTCATACCGGGTTATTTTGAAAAAAGTTGATCAACGACGTGAATACGTTGCTCAAATGTACGCGTCGCGAATTCGCGCCGCTTGTCGTAAACGTCACGTCGTCCTCGGTTTGGGTCCTGTCGCGAAAACCGTAAGAGCCGGCCTCGGTGTAGGATATTGGGTCGGATTCGTAGGTTCGTGTACGTTCGACGCATCGCGTTACGACGGTATGCTCGTGTTCGGAGATTTTTGGTTGAGCTGTGGTGGGTCGTTTGTAGCGTCGCGGGACTAATAGCTTGCGCGGTTGGAAGTCGACGTGGTATCTGTGAAATTTTCCATTTTTTTTTTCAAATTTTTGATTTTTTGAAAATAAACATTTTTGGCGGCAAAAATTTCGATTTGAAAACTTTTTGGAACCGCGGTTTTGGCGCCAAAAAAAATGAAGCAAATTTTCGAAATTCAAGTTTCTGGCGCCAAAGTTTCGGACTTTGAATTTTTATTTTTCAAATTTAAAATTTTTGGCGCCAAAATTGAAACTACAGTAATAAAACTCACTCATCGGCCGATTCTGTCGAATCGTCATCATTAATAGTGCTATAGGTTGGATATATTCCGGTTGGTGGATGAGTTGATGATCTACACGTTTTTGTCTCGTCACAGGGTTACTGTAGTCATCTTACGTTTTTGTATAATCACTCGAGTCACTGGTTCTGACCATGTCTAACAATGAAAATGAGAAAGATTCACGTTTGTTTCGAAAAAAAGAAAAAAAAAACAAAAAAATTTTCGGCAGCGAGTGGAGTCGAACTCGACACCTTGTGCGGCAAAAGCGCGAGCTCTACCAACTGCGCCATGAATGAAACATGTTTATTGTTCGTTATTATTGTCGACGAATTCAATGTCTAGCGCATCTTCGAATGGCGGCGAAGTCGCTGGTTTTTTGTAGCGATTCGCGATGAGAAATTGGATGATTGTTGCGATTGTTGCGGCGAGTGTGCCGATGACGATTACCGCGATGAATAGGCCGAGCAACGGATTGTACAACGGAGTATAGGCCTTCTCATCGCCGTGATCGTGGAGAAGTTGTTGTTTTTCACGTTCGGCTCTGAAGATTTTGGTGATGATCGCCGATTGTTTTTGATAACGATTTGGATCTTTTTGGGCAACTGGAAAAATTGTTGGTTTTTTTATGGAAATTTGAAATTGGCGCCAAAAAGTTGGAATTTTTTTTTTTTTTTGGAAAATTCAAGTTCTAATTTTTTGGCGCCAACATTTTTTTGAAATTCGAAGTTGGCGCCAAAAATTGAAGCTAAAATTTTTTTTTGGTGCGAAATAAATATATTCTGAAAATTCAAATTCTTATTTTTGGCGCCTTTTTTTTTAAATTTTGTTTTTCGGCGCCAGAAAGTTATTTTTTGATTTTTTTTGGCGCCAAAAAAATTATTCAAAATTAAAAAAAAAATTTAAATTTCCATATTTTTGCACTTTAAAATTCGAAATTTTCGCGCCAAAAAAATTATTCAAAACTTTTAAAAAAGTTTAAATTTCCATTTTTCCCGCCAAATTTTCGCGCCAAAACTCACGAAGATTGTCAAGAAGATGAACGAAAGGATTCATTTTTAAAAAATGACAAATATTTCTCAAAAAAAAAAAACAAAAAAAAATCTCACGTTAAAAAAAACAAATTTATTATTAAAAATATATACAAAACCCGTAATTTCAAAAAGCAAAAAAATGGAAGAGTTTATCCTCTTCCAGGACATCCTCTTCCATTGCAAAACAGGAAAATGCCATTGTCCTTTGAGCCGATGAACGAGTTACCGTACTCGTCGTACTGTACGCCGAAGGGGTTTTGTGTTTGTGGGCGTGGCTTAGAATAGTAGTATGTTGAATAGTATTGTTGTTGTTGTGGTTTAACAGGTTGAGTCGGATAATAATTACCATAATATGGAGCACAAAAAACCGCAAAAATCAATGAGAACAACAAAAAAGTGATAGTTCTAAGCATTTTTGGGGTTGTCTAGCAGCTTATTATTATTATATAGTGGGCTAAATGGGCGGGAAAAGCCGTGGGAATATGACATCGTGAGAACGAACATCGTTCATGACGTAGTTTCCCTCAAAAAGACCATTTTCCCTCATCGCGGTCGAAGATTTATCTACGCTGAATGGCGCCTGTGATGCACAACGGTTCCATGGTGTAGCGGTTAGCACTCAGGACTTTGAATCCTGCGACCCGAGTTCAAATCTCGGTGGAACCTTGGTTTTTTTCTTTTTTTTTGCGATTAACAAAACATGCCGCTTATCAGCTGGTTTGTTGAACTATGTGGGGGGAGGGGAAACTGGATAAGGATAAATACGTCACAAACACAACGTAGGTCAAAAACTTTTGAGGAGAAGGCTCCCACGAGGTCATGAGGTATTTGGTTTCACTTTTGGATGTGTATGTTTATGGGTGTGTTTGTGTGTGTGTGTAAACTGTTTGTAATAGTATCTTAATTAACAACAAGAAAGAACAATGAACATATATTTCTTCGTTTTTTGGTTTCTGAGTACTGTAGTGAAGGAGATTTATGTTTTTGGTTTTTGAAAATTCTGGTTTTTTTGGCGCCAAATATTTGATTTAAAATTTAAATTTGGAGCGAAAACTTGAATTTAAAATCTAAATTTGGCGCAAAAATTTTTAATTTGAAAATTTTATATTTTTGCCGTGGAATTATAAAATTCAAAATTTGACTTTTGGCGCGAGAAACTTGAATTTGAAAATCTATTTTTGACGTGAAAATATGAAATTCAAAATTTAATTATTGGCGCCAAAATTTGGAATTTAAAATTTAATTTTTGGCGCGAAAACGTTCATTTTAAAATGTTATTTTTGGCGCGAAATTTTTTTTATTTAAAAATTTATTTTTGGCGCGGAAAATTTTAATTCAAAACTTCGTTTTTGGCGCAAAAAAAACATAATTTAAACTTCCCCAACTTGAATTTCAAATTTTCACGCGCAAATCCAAAAATAATCATGTTCCTTCAAAAAACTACTGTAGTTTGACCTCATTTTCGTTCCTCTCTATAATCATCATCTTGTTTTGGCTTCTTCGAGCAAGCAAAAAAACTTCCGCATTTTTTTCTTTTTCTCTCGTCGTCTGCGTCTCTCCTATATTTTTGAGCAAATGCAAAAAGAGCACCAGAGTTCTCTTCCGGGTTTCGAGAAAAAAAAATGCATTTTTTGCCGCTAATTTTCTTCATTTTTGGGAGCAGTTTGGCCGATTTGATGCGCACTGCGTATTGCGTGGAAAAATGTGATGATTATTTGAAATTGCCTGAAAATGAGATACCTGTGTGCCAGGAGGAACAGGTTTTGGAGATGAATCAGTGTGTGACAGGTAAGCGGTATTTTATTTTGACATAACTTTTTTAGTTTTGATTTTCATGTTTTGACGTAATTGACTTTTTTGTAGAGCTGGGTAGTACCTACATTTTGCTTTTTTGATGAAGTTTCTACGTTGAAAATGAAGCGAGTTATGGGCTCTCAAAGTTTGCTCTAAAACAAAAAAAATTGAAAATGTTTTTTTGTTGTTTTTTTAACATAACGTTTTTAGTTTCAATTTTCAGAATTTCTGGTGAACACAAGATTTGTAGAACTTGTCAAGACGCACATTTCGATTTTAAGAAGAGATCTCTAGATCCAAAATGAAGCGAGTTATGAGCTCTCAAAAAATGGCTCCTACACCACGAGAGTTGAAGATCTGTTTTTTTTTGTTGTTTTTCTTCCATAACTTTTTTAAATTCCGATTTCAGAATTTGTGATACGCATATGATTTGTAGAGCTCGCCAAGGGGCACATTTTGATTGTAAGATGAAGTCTCTAGCACAAAAATGAAGCGAGTTATGAGCTCTCAAAAACATGTGAACCAAAAACAAAAAAAACTGCATAACTCGCTTCAAAATCAACCTTTTAAGAAATTTCTTTCACCGAAATATAGCTCTTTGTCTTCTCTACAAGTTCATAGCTTTATTTTTTCAGAAATGTCATGTTCATGGACAGAGATTGACATGGAAAAACAGCGGCGACTGGCGAACAACTCGGAAAAAGTGATATGTTGTTATCGTTTGACGTTGAGAGAAGGAGACTGTGATTTACAGCACCAACAGGACACAACAACAAAAGTTAGTTTTTTTCTGGAGATGTTCCTTTAAGGTACTGTAGTTGAAAACTTGAAAAATCTTGAATTTTGAGTGAAAAATTCAAATCTGAAAACTTTCGTCTTGGCGCCAAATTTTTCAAAAATTCCAGCTCCACATAGTAAAAATACTGTAGCTCAATTTAAAGGTACATTCAAAAAAAAATTTCAAAAGCCATGTTCCTTTACAATCAGAAAAAAAAACTTCTCCAGAGTCCATCCGACTGTTTACACGCGCCGGCTCTTCTCACGTTCATCTCATTCCTTCTCATCATCGTCACCATCGAGACCGCCTATATTATTTGGACATTTTTGACACGTGGCAGTGTCACGCACAAAATCGCTCAACTCGATGTTAATCCACGTTTATTGTCGAGTTGAACTTTTTCATTTTTTTGTCCTGCGGGTTTTTGGCGGGTACTGTAGTTAATGAATCATTTTATTTTGCTTGCATTGTTGTTAGGTGAAAAGATGACCAGTTAGCGAGTAATTTGATCATTTGTTGTTTTGCTTCGAAAACTTTTTTTTTTCTAAAGTGTTGAATTTCATCGCGCACAGTCTCTTTATCACTGTAAAACACGCAAGATTGCTTATCACCATGTGTGGCGCAGCTGGTTACTCTCGCGTCTTTCGGTTTTGGTGTGACGGGTTCGATTCCCATCGGCGCCAAATTTTTTTCTTTTTTTTTTGTTTTCCTAACTTACACTCTTCTTAGAGTACTGTAGACCCAGGTAGTATCGATTTCATCGCATTGTGAAATTGATGAGCATTGTGCAAACAGACGACGATGATTGGATCCGGTGGTACTGTAGATTGGACCCCCTGCGGTTTTTGAGGAGCCTAGAACGAAAATAAAGGTGTATAGGAAATATATTATTTGTTTATGGGCAAAATGTGTCAAACTTTTAAATTTAGACTTTTTCCTTGTGTTTGTGTGTGTGTGTGTTTTGTTTGTGTACATTTATGAATTGTTTCCGGGGCTTAGAGATCATTTTTGGAGAGAAAAACATATGGCCTAGAAATCCAAACTTTTAATTTGTGGCCTAGAAACCCGAATTTCTGAAAATGGCCTAGAAACCCAAATTTTTCAAAATGGCCTGGAAAACCAAACTTTCAACTTGTGGCCTAGGAACCAATTCTCATTTATGGTGGCCTAAAAAAACCAAATTTTGAAAAAAATGATCGAGAAACATAATAGACAATTTCGTGGCCTAGAAATCCAAGTTTCTGGAAATGGCCTAGAAAACCAAATTTTCGAGAAAATGGCCTAAAAATCCAAACTCTAAGAAAATGGCCTAGAAAACCAACCAAACCTGTTTCCATTTTTTTTCCATTCCCTAATCTCTTTTGTTTCAGACAACATAAACATATTTGCTCAACCGACTTTTGTGTCTTTTTTGGCGCCAAAACTCCCCACAAAAAATGTTCCATAATTTTCTGTCAAACAAACACATTTTAACAACAATAATAACAACACAAGTGTATGTATTATGCTTATTGTTGTCCATACAAAAGTGGGCGGAGTCACCCAGTTTTTTGTGCTGCCGCCGCCGCCAAAAAAGCAAGATTTTCTGCCCCTCTTACCGCTCGCGCAACAAGAGGCGTTTACAATAATATATAACATATATAATACAATGATATAATGTATATAAAGGAAAAACAAAACGGCGCGCGAGAACGAAGTGACCGCCCAACATTGGTCATTTTGTGCGTATGCCATGCGGAGCAGCTGGTTGTTTTTGTTATGTGTGTGTTTTTCGCTTTTTAATCTGGCGCAAGGTTCACAGGTTAGTTGCAAAAAAAAAACGAAAAAAAAATAAAAGAAAATAAAAAAATAAACAAGCGCGTTTGTTTCGTGGCAAGACACAACACACAAAATAAGCTGTGCGCCTTTAAACCTATCGTATTCTTTCTTTTATTTTTTTATTATTTTTTTTATTTTTTCCAGCAAGTTCGCCATTGTCGCTGTGCTGCTGCGCCAACCGAATGTCATTGTAAGCCAATAGGCAATGGGCAGCAATCGTGCAAGTGTGCGGACGAGCCATGCGCATGCGCCGCACAACAACAATGCCAACCAACGTGTCAAAAATCGTGCGTCGCTTCGTGCGTTCGCACGACGCGACAAACTCTGGAGCAGTGCGAATCGTCGTGCGAATTCACGTGTCGCGGCGCGTGTCCGCCAGCGATTCGCAAGCAAATTGTCGTCGAGCCGCAGACGCGGGCGGCGCAGTGTCCGCAAGCTTGTCGCGAGTCGTGTGCGACGAGTTGCGGCGGTGGCGGCGACGCGAGCGACGTGCGATGTCGCAGGTCGTGTCAGGAGACGTGCGAATCGCGTTGTATACATACGGCAGTGTCGCGAAGTGTTATGGAGTTTATGAGGACATCGGTGAGTTTTTTGGGGGACTAGAAAACCAAACGTGGCCTAGAAAACCAGAAATGGCCTAGAAAACCAAAATTTTCCAGACTCTACCAACACCGTTCGCGTGCACTCCAGCATGTCAACCAACATGCGACTCAAAATGCATCGAAGTTCACAAAAAATACAACGCGCTCGTCGCAAAACGCGGCGACGGCGACGGCGAAACGTGCCTCTCCGCGTGTCAACCGCTCTGTCTTCCACAATGCGTCGAATCGCAACTAACGCAACCCTCCGAAACATGCATTGCCGCATGTCAACCGCAATGTCTGAAATCTTGCGTTTACGCAGTGTTGACGCAAACCACAACAACAACAACAACACCGGTCGCAACGACGACGACTGCGACACCGCAAAAATCTTGCGTCGCCGCATGTCAACCGCAATGCACAACGCAATGTATTGTTACGCAAATTTTGTTGGAAATTCGGAAAAAAGGCGCACCGTCGGTTATTGTTCAACCGCATACGCAACCCGCGTGCCTTCCGCAATGTCAGCCGCAGTGCGACGCAGCTTGCGTCAAGCAGCAACAACCCGGTTTCCAGGTGCGCATCAAATATGTGGACGACGCAACGACGACCGCAAAACCGTACTGCGCACCGCAGTGTGAACCGCAGTGCGACGCAGCTTGCGTAGGATTCACGATGGTCGTTCCCGCAACGACAACAACCACTGCGATACCGTATACCACACCGGAGACCACAACAACAACCACCGCAACTTGCGCTTCCGCATGTCAACCCGCTTGCGATTCCGCATGCACACAAAACTATCAATTCGAGATCATCATTTCGCCGCCAACGTCATGCTTGGCATCGTGCCAACAATCGTGTCAAAAATCGTGCGTTGCGCAAAACGCGGCGTCTGCGTCCGCCGCGCAATGCGACACGGCTTGCGGTGAAACGTGTCGGCAAACGTGCGGCAGCGCTGCGCAGCCGCAACGCGACGCACCACAATTCCGTCTCAACATTGTGCTCGACGATCCGTTGGAGGAGACGGTTTCGTGCGCACCGCAGTGCGCCGCACAGTGCGTCGATCAGTGCCGCACGCAGCTGTTGACGCACGTCGACGTGTGTCTACCGGCGTGTCAACGTGGATGCGTGCAGAGCTGTCCGTTGGAGGTGAGAAATAAAAAAAAACAATTTGCTCGGGTCGGGAATCGAACCCATGACCTTTTGCGCCAAAATTAAACGTGTTAACCACTACACCACACGTGTTAATAGGAAAAATAATTTTTCATTGAAGATAAACCAACCATTCTTTCAGGTTCAACCATGTTCCGGAGCCAATTGCAAATGCCCATCCGGTTTCTCAACGTGCGGCTCAAACCAGTGTTGTCGGCGAAAACGCCGCAGATAGACAACAAAGCGAAAACCATCGAACCAAACTACGCACACAAATTGCCATATATAAATATATATTATTGATTGATAAAAGTGCTATTCCTCACAATCTTTTATTTCAATCTTTCAGCCAATACACCAACAAAAGCTACATATAATCTCAAGCGACAAAAAAAAGAAATTTTTTGGGAGATTTTTAGAAAAAAAAAACATTAAATGGTGACAAAAAAGGCACTGATAATCCAAAAAAATGGGGGGACGAATATTTTGAAGAAATCGAAATAACAAGTTTTCTGTTTTGAATTCATTTTTTTTAATCGTGGTGGATTGGACTTGTGATATGGAAATTGAAAAATCCTAATTGAAGAAGAAAAAGAATAGAGAGTGGGAGGGAGAGGAGAAACAAATATTTTTTTGACATTTTTCGTTGGGCCGCGTTTCGAAAAAACAACCATAATAATGGTCAGAGACAAGTTTAGAGAAATAAAAAAAATAATAATAGGGCGGGGAGGGAGGGGGGAGAAAAACATTATTACAGAAAATTCGAAAGGGACAATAACAAAACATGATTACTGAATATGAGCATTTTTGAAATGGATGAAGAGCGGGAGAAGGAGTACCCAAAAAGACCGACAATCCAAACGAAACGAATTTGTGTCGTAGAAGAACAAGACCGTAACATCAATGACTCGTTTTTGTGTATAGAAAATAATAAAATTTTGACGACGACAAAAACGTATAATTTCTAGCTACTAAATGAACAGAGGATAGAGAGGGGGGAAAGGAAGGCCGAGAAGAAGAGTGATTATAGGAGGAAGAAAATCAATAAAAATAATAAATAAATTATGTGATAGGAAATGAAGAAGAAACTGCGACTATAATCAACAAATAATAACAACAATGGGTGGAATCACATTTTAAGAGCCTTTTTCAGCGAAATGTTCGCTTTTGTTGTACACTGGTCCAATTCATCGACTAATCCCAAACTTTCCATTTCGTTGCGACATTGAAGTTCTTGGTATTCCCAAGAAACACCTTCCGCCACATTCGTCTTCTGTTCCTCCATCTCTACTTCAGCCTAAAAAATGTTTTGATAAATTTTTGCCTCGCAAAACAATAAAAAACGCTCTTACCCATCGTTTCAGGTACTCGATGAAAAGCTCAAACTTCTTCTTTCTATCCGGAGTGTGAGCAGCCATGAATACCGGAGCCAAATCGGTGAATGAAACTTGCTCAATTTTCAACTCTTGCTCCTGTTCGCTGACCATAGTTTCGTGCGAGACATGACTCGTGTTTAGTAACACTTCTCCTGTCACACTCCACAATTTTGGCGAATCCATCCATGCCTCAACATCCACAGCGTATTTGCAGAATTTCTCGACTCTGAAATATCAGTTTTATCACCCTTTTTCGTTATCAATGTTTGTTTGAATAAACCTACCCATTGATAAACGCCTGCTTCTTTTCCTTATCAGTGATTGATAGTCGCAAAATGGTGGCCAAATTCGATCGTTGTTTCTCGTTCAACGCCTTCTCCGAAACTGCTCGCATGATCATTTCGTAGACATTTACCAACGTTGGTTTAGCAAACTTTTCTTGGCCAACACGTTCGAACACTTCATCAACAGCATCTTTCTGTGACAACAAACCAGCGCCCAATTCGTCGAGATTACTTTTGATTGAGTTCATGATGTTTTCACGAGCCGCCTGTTGCTCTTCGTTCAATTCAACATCGTCACTTTCCGCAATGGAATTTTGAGATGTTGATCTACGATCGGCAATTTGGCCAGCAACCGAACCCGCATTGTTCTTCGACGCCGGAACCGCCGCTTGTCTTTCGTTCGCCGTAGACTTTTTGCGTTGATCTACACCGTTCTTCCGATCGTTTTGCAATTGTTGTGATGTTTCCGAACTTCCACCACCTGCCGATCCACTTGACCAATCCTTCTTTTTGTGTCCCGACGAATTGTCCATTTGAGAAAATGATCGTGGTGGAAGATCTAGAAAGTTTATCAATTTCATGAGAACTTGAACATTAATATTAGGGCTTGGAGGATTCGAAAAAAAAGCTCAGTCATTTGTGCAAAATATCCATCTTCTGATAATTGCAGTAACGTTGGGTTACGGTCTTCTCAGACCACGTTACCATTCAACTGCCTCGGTCATTGCACAAGAATTCAATCATCGCTAACAGGTTCACATTTCATTGTGTTTCCCCGGCCCCAAAACTCACTAGTGCTTGATGTGTGTTTAGAACTGTTGGCAGCGGCTGCTCGTTTCTGTTCCGGCTGTTTTCGTTCAATCGAATTTCTCGACGGAACTCCTTTGCCTCTCAGCGAATTGCTGTTCGAACGAATTCCGCCACCTTGTCGCTTGTCATAGTGTTCACGTGCCTTCTCATTGTCCAGTTGTTCTTGACGAATGTCCTTGTGAATATCTTCAAGTTTTTTGGGTCCCGATTCGACAGATTTGCGCGGAACCCATTTGTTTGCGCGCAACTCGACAAGATTCATGATCATAAAACGAATTTTGTTGGTGCACCTTGGTTTGGCCTTGATGAGCTTTTCGAACCATTGGCTCAACATTTGTGATCCACTATCGGTCGGAGAATCAATCATTTCACCGAGTGTCTCAATAAGTTGCAAAGCACAATGAACTGACTCCTAAAAAAAAACGTCAACTGCCAGATTCGTTTGTTAGTAAAAACAACACGTACCTCGTCAACTTCTTCTTCTTCGCCTTTCGAGACAACATCCTCTGAAGGAAGGACTGTTTTCAAAAGATCGTAAATGCAAACTCGAATGATTTTTGTGGACAACAATTGATTACGATACAAATAACCGATGAATCTGAACAAAAAAAAAACACAATGAAAGTTTGAGAAACAAAAATCTGAAAATTCCAACTTACGTCATGTTACCAAATTTCCGTCTGCGGAACTTTGTTAGCGCTTCAAGAACTTCCAATTTCATAGCAAGTTTTTTCTGTTCGTCAGTTTCTTCTTCGATCGCCTTCTGTTGTTCTTCTGTCACTTCATAAGTTTTGTCGTGGAAAGTGGCTTGTGCTCTTGTCAAAATTGCATTTCTGAATGCACTTTTGTTGCTAGACTTGTGCAACTTCAGCTCATGATCGACCAGATTTTTACACACTTCGGAGTACAAAGAGCAGAATTTTGGCTCTTCGACTGCCTTGTCGAAAATAATCGACACAACTTGAGCGAGTTGCTTTTCGTCCGACGAAACATTGTACGAGATGAACTCCTTGGTTAAGGCGTCTTTTGAAGTTGGCGTGATTTTGTTCATCAAGGCGCGAACTTTTTTGCAAACCACTTTCACGCTATCCTCTTCCGGTGTCGATTCGAACGCTCCGACTCGTTGTCGTTCTGGTTTCCACGCGTCTTTCACCTGTGGCAATGTGATGCGTTGAACTCGTTCGATAGACTGACGGACTGGTGGCGGCCGCTTATTATTCATTCCGCGATCTTGTCTTGGTCCACCGCGTCCGCTTCCATCGGTTGTGGTTCTTCCGCGGTACGCCTGAAAAAGGCGAAAATTTCTCAAATATTGGTTTCATTTCATTATCTGAATTTTAGGTTTCCAAAATCTTGAAAATATTTTTGAGGTATTATTCAATTGTCGATCTGTACCATTTGCTCTAATGATAACACACGCGACGCACAAATGTGAGTGTTCGACAATTTTTTTCTCTCTTTATGTGCGATGGGGCGAGTTTTATCGATTAGCAAACTACACAAGTTGTACACATATGGCATCAACCATGACCTTCCCAAAAATGGGAGGATGTCGCACTTTTTGTTATGCCATCTGTTTACAAATTGTGTAGTTCGCTAATCGATAAAATGCGCCCCATCACACAAAGAGGGGAAAAGAAAAAGTGTCGACCACTCACATTTGTGCGTCGCGTGTGTTTGAGCGAGTGGTACCGATCAACAATTGGACGATAGGTCAAAACACAATTTTCAAAGGAATTTTAGAAAAACTTACAGGTTTTCCTTTCACCATCCATGAAGGTGTGAAATTTGTCTTCTTTTCCGATTTCGACATTGTGTTAATATCCAAACCGAAATCGGCCAATTCGACAGGCGACAAGGGACACGGTGTTCGTTTGAACTCCTTTTCGAGGAATCGAACAGTGACCATGAAGTCTCGACCAAACACTCCTTCTTTGACGTTGACTTCAGACAGATTTTTGAGGAGTTCAGCGATTTTGGCATCGAGTTCGATTTCTCTCGCTCGTTTTCGCTCTTTCTCCGCTTCTTCTCGCTCGGCTTCCTCTTTCGCAAGCTCCTCTGGAGTTTTCTCAACTTCTGGAGGAGTGTCATCTGACTGAGATGAGACAGCTTCACGAGCAGCTGGTGCTTCCTCAAATTTGTCGTCCGGTTGGTCTTCATCTTTTGATTCGGCTTTGACCACAGCGGGTTTTTCGGCTACTTTAACTACTGGCGCTGGTTCAACCGATTGTGTCTCAGCAACAACAACCGGAGCTGGCTCTGTTGGCGCGGGCTCCGCAGGTTTTGTCTCAACATTGACTACAGGCGCCGTCTGTGCGGCTGGGGCCGGAGGTGCGGAATTCGACTGTGAACTACTCAAACCTGAAAAAAAAAGCGTTTCTTTCTTAACTATCTCAAACTTTCGGAAATCAATAAGTTCATTGGTGAAAAAACCCAACCTTTTTTAATTTGCTCCATGAACTCAGTCTTTGCCTGATTTTTGCGCTCCAAATTTGGTTGAGCAACTTCTGGAGTAGGGACGGCAGCGGCCGCTGTCGTGGTAGCACTCGCCTGAGACGAAGTTTCCGCTGACGCCGTTTCCTCTTGCGTTGCAGCAATAACAACACGTTCCATTGTGTTCGGATCAACAATGTTCAAAATAGCCTTTTTCCGCTTTTGCTGCGGTGGCGGCTGCGGATGAGGTTGTGCTGATGGTTGAGCCGGTTGCTGCTGCTGTTGTTGTTGCTATAAATTAATAAAATTATAATATTGTTTTTTTTTTGGGTACATTTTCAAAATACTAACCTGGAACTGCATTTGGTCCATATACGCTTGCGGTTGGTACATATTGTATGGTTGAAAATTGTACTCGTTCCGTTGATACCTGCAAAAAATTCACATGACTGATGCGACAAGCCACAAAATGTTTTGTATTTTTGATCATTGTGTTTTGACCCTTACCCCGTACGTGCGTATTAGTTCAATGTTTGTGTGTTCCCCAGGATTGAGATCTGGGCTCTAAAAATATCCGGAGTTTTAGTACTACTGTTCGTCCGGCAGCGAAGAGTACGCGTTTTTTGTGGGGAGAGAGAGAGAGGAAAGGACACAAAGAAAACTAAAGAGCATGTACGAAAGGGAGAGCGCAGAGAAACAAATGGAAAAAGGGGAATCCCCGGGAATGTGAGAGAGAGCGCGTACCCCTCTCTGTCGAATGAACAGTATACTAATCATATTTTTTCTAGAAGCCCAAGAAATTAGAAATGGTTTTTTTTTGGTTGCCTATTTTTTTTCAATTTTTCCCGGCTTTGACCGACGTTCAAAAGTTGGGGCGGGCCTGGCCGGGTTTTAGTTTAATTTCCCACTTTTAGTTTTCTACTATTACTAGAACCTAATTCTGCACATATTTCATCCCAGCTTTCAAAAAAAACTCACATTGGTTGAGGCTGTTGCGCCTGATAGTACGGCTGCTGATGCTGATCATATCCGGGTCTATAGGCGAAGCTCTGTGCGTGTGGCGGGACAGCATAATCCGTTCTGAAATCGCCAGGTTGTTGAACGACGGGCACGGCAAACGCCGCCCCCATTTGAGGATTCACATTCATTACATGATCTGGAACAAAAAAAATAATTTTGATTAAAAGTGAACGTTATAAAACTTACCCTGAGTTTGCGGCTTTCCTCTTCCTGTCCCCCTAGTAGCAAAGTTTGACATAGCAGTTTGAGAAAAACTACTGTAATACGACATTGTAAACACGAGTAAACAATAGAAGATAATAATAATTTTCAGGTATACGGCAATAAGGAGAGATGGGCGTGGCCTATGCGATACAAAACAACAGCTGTGTTAATAGAGAACAATAAAAACGCTATTATAATGTAACGCAAAGTGTGAAAATGAGCGTTTTGGGGGGTTAATGTTGGGTTGACCTCCTAAAAGCGAAAAAACGGCGATATATAACCTAATGGTCGGGAATCAATTGATCAATCGAAACAAAAGAAAGAAAAGACTAACCAATTTGTATATTGATACAAAACTTTCTCTCAACCGGATTGTCGCGACTTTTGATAAAAGCCAGGAAAGAAAGAAATGATTTTTCGAAAAAAAATTCAATTTCTGGTGATGACGAATGACGTTTCGAAATAATTTCACATTTTTATAAATATTTTTTGGTTATCAGATATTTTATTGCTAGGAAATCATTCATGTCGCAAAAAGTCTGAAATATTTTTGCAACTTTTAAATTTAGTCACGCACTAATATATTCATGTTCGTGACATATAAAACAAGGACAAATGAAGTAGAAATAAATAGAGAAAATACTAATTTTTGATCAAAAAGAAATTCATGACGAATTTTTTTAATGGTCAAAATTTCGTAATAGCCATCACAATAATAGAAAAAAACCCCAAAAAGAGATGCAATAAACATGGAATGGACGGCGAAAGTAGGTTTTTTGTTTGCATAAGAGAGGCGATCAATAAATATAATGGTTTAATAATCAATAAATTAAGTGAAATCGCGATTTATTCTTGCAAAAACCAACAAAAAACAGGAAATAAATGCAAGTTGTACGAAAAATCGATAAAAAATTTAGGCTGAGCCGAACACCGTGGGTCTCGTAGCGATTCAGTGTTAAAACGGGTTGGCTGTTTGCCAACTGCCCGTAAATCCACACATGCCTCTCATTTTCGCACACTCTCTCGTCACCCAATTTTTCTTTTTCATTTTGTTTTCTCTCGATTTTTCATTTTATTTCGAAATTTCGGTTTTTTCAAAGAATGGGGCTGATATTAAGTGTTCTATCGGTTGTAAATGAGGAGCCTGATAGAATATGTAAATTTTGTTATGGAGAAGAAGGTGCGGAAAAGTCGTGGCTTCATCCATGCCGTTGTATAGGAACATTACATGTAGGTCAAAATGATGAAATCAAAATGAATAAAATAAAAAATTGCAGTGGGTTCATTACGCATGTTTCGAACTTTGGATGAGCCGCGCGTCCGCCCAACAACAATTACAATGCCAAACGTGCAGGTTAGATGAAACGATAAGATAAGACGAGAAATTCCTCTTATAGATATGTGTACCGCAAAAGTTGGGTTCTCAAAAATCTCAAAGATTGGCGAATACCCCATCTAGACCTGAGCACGTGGCAATGGTTGGAAATTGTGCTAGATGTTTTCTCAACCTATAAATTTGTGAGAGGTTTTATCTGGACTGTCGAGGGTCGACGATCCGTTTTCACACAAATGGTTCATTTCTTCTTTTGGAGAACATTCATCATGTCAGATCGAAGGATTGCCTGGTACATGTCATTAGGTAGAAAATGTCTTACTGCCGCGTTCAACATTGATGTTCAACCATTTGAAGAGGTTTCAGAAGAAGAAAGGTTTAAATTCCTTTTTTTTTGTTAAAATTAAAATTCTTCGAATTCCAGCAGCGAATCAGAATCAGAAGATGAAAACGATGCAGCGATTGAAGAAGCAATCGCAAATCTGATCGCAATCGAAAACCGCCAACAAATCCTAAACGACCTGGCGCACTAATTCCAAACACATTTGTGTGCTGACCACTTCAATCTCCTTCCTCCCTTTAATGTTTGCACAAATCTTCCTTCATTCATCCATCACAGGTTTCTACTCTTTTCTTGTTATCTCACGGGTCAAATTTTTTTGCATGCAATTTTTTGTTACTTTGAATATATAGAAAAGTGGATTTTTCCCTCTATAATATATTTTTATCGTCGAAGAAAATATTTTCGATTTTCGTTTTTTTTAGATATGGAGCAGGTTTTAAAAGAGATCTCATTTCTGATTCGATATCATCCTTATGATTTGGCACAATATGTTGCTGGCATTGTTATTCCGTTGATTGTTGTTGGTTTGATGTTCTCTTGGAGGGTTCGACAATCAATGAAGAAGAAAACAAAGGTGAGCATTTTTTTATTTTGGAAAAGTTTCTCTAAATCTCTCATTTTCAACTTGTGTTTCTTGAGGCCACGCCCACAAAAATGTGTCTGATCTGGAAAACATTTTCAAAAAGTGGAAATTTCACATATTTTTCAAAGAAGTTAAAAAAATTTTATGAATTTTTCTTGAAAAATTCTGATTTCGAAATTTTGAATTTTACTCAAAAATTCATGAAAAATTCAAGTTCAAAATGATTTTCTCTGAATCTCATTTTCAAATTATATTTCTTGAGTTTAGGCCACGCCCACAAAAGTGTGCCTAATCTGTAAGAAAGTTCGAAATACAAAATTCCACGTGTATTTGACGTTTAAAAAAAATAAATTTTCCACGTCATTTTTTTCATTTACATAATTTATGAAAATTTCAAGATTCACTGGTGGCTGTGCGGTGGAGCGCACTTTCCTCGGTTTTTTGTTTTCAAGCCCCCGCGCAAAACCACGCGTCGCGGCTCTGCGTTGCGTATTCCTACAGTACTCTTGCCCCCTAAGATAATTTTTCCAGCAAATTCGACAACGCGAAAAATTGTTGCGAAAACTCCAAAAAACCAAAAATGAACTAGAACAAGAAGAAGAGGAGGAAGATGAGGTAGTTCGAGAAGCCATAAAACAACTCGAAGAAAAAGCCAAAAAACATAATTAAACAATTTCCCCTTTTGTTGTTTCTCGTTAAGGTTACTGTATATAAGTGTTTTAAAATCCAATAAATAAACATTTCTCCCTTTTTTTTTACCAAGAAAAACTCCAATTTGTGTCTATCATGTTTGAAAGGTGAGATGCGTTGCATTTTATAATAGGCATATATTTCAGGAGACGACGACGAGATAGTGTGCAATATGGGGAGAGGTTAGACATAGGAAGTTGGCAATTTCAGGCAGGACCTATTTACCAAAAGGTTCCAATATTTTTTGGTGTGTGAGGCAAACAAGAAAAAAGTACCTTTTTATGATGCTCGCTCTCAAAAACAACCACTTTTCTCAATGAGATCTCAATATTATTTCTTATTTTTCTTTTTTTTTTTTTCATTCTTGCAGATGTTGTCTGCGCATAGTAAAGAGACTGAACGCACCAAAATTGGGGTCATCGATCGATACGTAAGTTCAATTCCTCCCTATTGATTTAATGTCCCACGCGGTGTAGTGGTTAACTCTTTTGCCTGCAAATCTAGCTTCTCGTGGGTTCGAACCCCGACGCGGTCGCGGAGTTTTTTTCTCATTTCTTCAGCATCTTCGCCCACTTTGCCTTCACATCGGTCTGATCGCAGTTTGCGTAGGTTATGCGATTTTCGGCGCATTGCTCTTCAAATCAATCGAACGACCTGTTGAGCTCGAAAAACGGCATAGAGCTTTGGCCGAATTCGAATCGCTGAAACTGGAATTTCTTGGAAATGTGACAAAAAATCATAAAACTTCCGGGAACGCGTTGGATTTATATACCAAGAGAATTATGCGAATGTTTGAGGTAGAAGTCAAATTTTTTTTTTGGAAAATTTCATGTTCCTTTAAAGGACCCTCACTATTCGCACACTTTTGAAGCGTTTCATACAAATTCGAGGATTGAGAAGGACATGTGGACATTTTCCTCAGCGCTGGTTTTTACGACAACTACAGTAATCCCTGTTGGTGAGTTTTTGAGCGAAAATTTGAATTTTCAAATTTTGAGCTTGAAAAAAGTGCGGGAAATTTGAAAAATTCGAAAAAAGCATGGTGTTTAAAGGGACATAACTCAAATCTACTGATGATTGAGAAAAGTTTAGTGTATTTAAAGGAACATATAACATTTGGCGCGGTAAGTTCAAAAAATTCAAGTTTTTGAAAATAAAAAATTGCGCGAAAATTTAGAAAAATCGAAAAAAAACCTAGACATTTTTTGCGAAAAAAAAAACCTAGACATAGAGTGGCGAGAGAAACAAAGTGAACTAGAGAGTATACATAAACTAGAGAGCACAGAGAAATAGACAAAAGGGAAATGAATGTGTTTTGCCTTGCAAAAAGTGTGTGTCGTGGTGGCAAACATAAGCTCCGCCCACTTTTTTGTTTTCCCAAACATAAATACATGGTTACACTTTGTCAGTTTGTTTTGTGGGTACTGTAGTTAAAGGGACACACACTTTTCTGTTCAGGCTACGGTTACATCTACCCGGTTACATTCTATGGTAAAGCGTTGCTCATCGTCTACGCATTGTTGGGCATCCCACTAACACTGGTCACAATGGCCGACACTGGCAAGTTCGCGTCGCAAATGGTGTCGCGTTGGTTTGGCGAGTCGCTGGCGATTCCGGCCGCGTTTTTCGTCGCCCTCCTGTTCGCCTATCCGATGTTGGTCGGCTTGGCGATTCACACCACCACCGACGACATCACGTTTTTGGACTCGGTGTATTTTTCGTTGACCTCGATTTTTACTATTGGATTCGGGGATTTGACGGTGGGTTGGAGGTGAAACATTTTTTTCAAAATTAAAAATTTTTGGCGCCAAAATTTGAGTTTGAAAAATCTGTTCTTCCTGCATTTTTTTTGGAATGAAAAAAAAAGAAGAAATTGAACTTTTTTGACTCCAAAATTTCGAGCCGATTTTAGGCCACGCCCACTTTTTGTCATTTCAAAAAAAAAATTTTTTTAGATTTTTAAAGGAACATTACTTTTTTGAATTTTCAAAGGAACATGTTTTTTTGAACTTTTGAGATTCTCACAATCATTTTTGGGATTTTAAAAGAAAATTACTTTTTTGAAAAATTTAAAGGAGCATGATCTTTTATCGATTTTTAAAGGAACATGAGATTTTGAGATTCTCAAAGGAACATTTTTTTCTCCAAATTTCAAAAAAGTCTCTTTTTTTAAAATAAATTTTGTTAGCATTTTTAAAGGAACATGACTTTTTTCAGAATTTTCAAAAATTCTTAAAGGAACATAACACATTCTGAAAAAAAAACTACAGTACTCCCAAGTATATTTCTCTCATATTATAAAAAAAAACTTTAATTCTTGAAAATTCTTTTGAGCGCTCAAAAGTCTTTTTTTTTCAAAATTTCTTAAAGGAACATAACACTTTCTGAGAAACTACAGTACCCCAAATTTTTTGCAGCCCGACATAAACGTAGTCCAATTGGTGATTTTCGTAACTTTCGGCGTGATTCTGGTGACAATAACCGTCGATTTTGTCGCCGTCGAACTCATCGACCACGTCCACTACATGGGTCGACACGTGGGCAAGGCGAAAGAGTTGGCCGGAAAAATGTTCCAACTCGCACATCAACATCTTAACATGAAATCGGGCATTGCGAACGGCGTTGGGCATTTGGCACGTTTTGGAATGTTGGGAGGCGGCGGAGCTGCGGCGAAACGTGCACAACAACAAGGCGGAGAGGAGGAGGAGCCGACCGCTTTTGCACCCGATTTTATGGAGGGTATCGATTTTATGGACACGCTGTCGACGTATAGTCGGAGGAGTCGATATTCGGCCGCCACGTCGGCCAGAAATCTTTTTGTGTGTTGAGAAATAAAAGAATTGGAATAAAAAAACAAAAAAATATTACGGGGTGTGGAACCGAACCCACCAAAACGTTCAGGATCTGAAGACACGCGCGCTAACCACTAGGCCACACACACACATGAGAAAGCTGGCTAGTGCATCAGATAAATAATACCTGACATGACTTTTTGATGTGCGTTAAAAAATAAAAAATTGAAAATGTTCAAAAGGACACACTTTCAAATAAAGTTTTTTAGCGCCAAAATTTTTTTAAAAAGAAAAAAAAACATTTTTTGTTCCAATTTTCTCATGAATCGTTGAACCTTTTCATACACCCACGTTTATTATTTTTTCTTCATATATATTTTTTTTGGTTGGATTTTTTATTTAGAGATGTCTGGACCTGTTTAATAAAGTTTTTCTGAATTTTTTATTTTTGTCTATGATTTTTTTTCGAGTTCAAAAAATATTTGCTGCGGAAGGTGGAATTTAAAAATTTTGGCGCCAAAAGCCAGAAATTCAAAATTTGAGGGCAAAATTTCAAATAATAATGTTTGGCGCCAAAATTAGAATTTTCATTTTCATTTTTGGCGCGCCGATTTTTTTGAATTCAAATTTTCTTGGCGCCAAGATCTAAAATTCAAAAATTGATGTCAAACTTTCAAACTTCATTTTTGGCGCCAATATTTTCGAGTTCAAATTTCACGCGCCAAAACCAAAAATTCAAAAATTGAGGTCAAATTTTCAACCTTCATTTTTGGCGCCAAAAATTTCGAGTTCAAATTTCCTGGCGCCAAAACCAAAAATTCAAAAATATTTCGCCGCCAAAAACCATCCAAAAAAAAAAACTCATTCTCTCCTGCTCAAAAACTCATCTATGCCTACAAATTTTTTTTCGGCCGAAAAAAATTCATTTAAAACGCACGTGACACGTATTTTTCTCAATTTATTTTGTTTTTCTTCAGATTTTTTTGTGTGTCTGAAAAAATTCGAGATATGAAAAAAAAATTCGCGCTCCGAGACAATTTATTTTATTTTATTCTATTCTATCTCGCGCGCCGGAAAAAATTGAATTTTTCTGGCCGAGTTGTCAGTAGGGTTTTTAATGAAAATTTTTTTTGGCTGGCGCAAAAAGTGTCAGGTCTTTTTTGGACATTTCCGGACCTCGAGATACATATAAATATAAATAATTGCGCGCACAAAAATCCTCATTTTTTTGCTGGTTGAGTGAGTGCATCGACAAAAAAAAAGAAAGAGAGTGAGAGCATTTTGGCCTAGAATATTTCCGTCTTTTTTTTTGAGTGTGTGTGTGTGCTACTTATTATTATTGTTGTTATGAACGGCGAAACTGTTCGCGAATGCTTTTTTACGTGAGTGACCGAGTTTTCAGCTGGTGGCCTAGAAATCCAAAACTTTTGGATTTCTAGGCCATCTCACAATTTTTTGGCACCTAGATAACTTCTCAACTTTTAGGTGATACCAATGGATTTTCCTGGTTTTCACGATTTTCTCGTGACCTAGAAACTCCAGATTTTGGATTTCTAGGCCATGACCTAATTTCCACATACTTTCGTGGCCTAGAAAACTCAAACTAGGCCATGGACTAGCTTCACGTAATATTGTCGGCTAAAAAATTGATATTTGGATTTCTAGGCCATGTCCTAGTTTTTACAATTTGTCGTAGCCTAGAAAATTAAGTTTTTGGATTTCTAGGCCATGACCTAATTTCCACATCGTTTCGTGCTCAAGGAAATTCAAACTTTTTTTTCTAGGTCATGACCTAGTTTTCAGAAATGCTTGTGGCCTAGAAACATCGAGTTTTGGATTCCTAGGCCACGGCCTAGGTTTTTTCTCGTGGCCTAGAAATCCAAAAAGTTTTGTTAAAAAAGTTATGTTTTTATGAAAAAAAAAACTAAAAAATTAGTTTTTGGATTTCTAGGCCATGACCAAAATTTCTCCAATTTTTTGATCTTCCATTTTTTTCCTGCAACCGCCAAAAACTACATACTTGAGCTTTTCAAGTATCGTTTCTCCTCTCGAACACAAATTTTCAGCCCAACTTTTTTGTGTTTTGTTCCAGAATGACTCTATCTCCCGAAACACTTTTGATGGTGTTGGCCATCGCCATGTGCAGCCTGTTGTTGCTTTTTTCGATTGCCGTCGTCATCGTTTTCCATTGTTGTAAGGTTGATGCGATTCAAAACTTGCCACAGGCAATGCTCGAGGTATCAAACCTACAGTATCATTTCTTAAAGGAACATGTCGTTTCAGAGAACTCGTCACTCTGTCAACTGGGCTCGTCATTCGGTCTTCAGCCATAGTCATTATGACGAGTATGAGGAGGATGATTGTCGCGCTAACTCACCGTCCAACATGCTACGACCTCCGCCAATTGCTGTATGACACTTTTTGCACTGTTTTGAGTATGGACTTTTACGGGAATTTTTAGATAAAAATCAAAAAAAAAAAAAAAAAAATTCCGCGCTCCGCGGATTCGAACCCAGCAAAATTCCTCCAACTAGAATTGAGCGCGCGCGCGCTAACCACTAGACCACACACACATGTGAGAAACATTTATTGTACATCATATAAATAATACATCACTCATCGCCGGGCATGACCATTTTCAACGATATAAAATATAGGGTATAGGCAAAGTTCATCATGGCCGATGTCCAAAGAATAATGTGCTGTAAACTCGGATCCTCTTCACGCATAGGTTGGTGGTTGAAGATATTTGAGTGGGGTTTTGTTGGAATTGGCTGCGTTCCAATTTTGCGAAGCGGCGGCGGCGGCGATTGGCGACGCGTCGTATTCGGTTCCCATAATCGCGACGTTGTAGCCCTGAAGAGAGATATTGAGAAATATGAGAGAGTTAGAGAAAGAGACATACTTTTCCAGTCTGAAATTGTCGCGCGTTTCCGCTTCCAACGAACGTCGACGTGGAGGTCGGCGATTTTTGCGAAAGCTGTTCGTTGGAATATCCGAAATTTCTGCGTCCGGCGACAGTTTTCGCGGCGTATGCGCGACTCGCGACGTCGCCATTATGTTTGTGCGTTGGTTGCGCGACAGTGTCGGGATAGTTTAAAGTTTGCGGCGCGATTGCCGGCGCAGCCGGTGCGTCGTAGACAATTAGCGGTTGTTGCGTAGTCGTAGTGGTCGTAGTTGTTGTGATGATGCGCTCCTCTTCCGCCGCAGCCGCAGCCTGAACACCTTGCGGACAGTGCGCACAAGTGCCGCGTCGTCCGTTCGGCCCGTCGGGTCCTGGTGGTCCGGGAGGTCCGCGTGCTCCTCGACCGCCGCGTTCTCCTTGTATTCCGCGTGCGCCGGCGATTCCTTCGAGTCCTGGACGACCGTCGCTGCAAAAAAACGAGAAAAAGTTTTTTTTGGGGTTTTTTGTGTAAATATTACAAAAATACATATTCAAAGTGTGTGAGAGAGGGAAAGAGAGAGAGAGACGCAGAGAAAAGGAGAATTTTTGAATAAACATTTCTGGCGGGAATAGAATATTTAAGGAAATTTGAAAAATTTGCGCGAAAATTAGAAATTCAAATTTTTGCTGCGAAAAAATAAATTCAAATTTTAGGCGCGGAAATTAGAAATTTAAAATTTACCGCGAAGTTTCAAAAATGTTCAAAAGTTGTCGCCAAAAATTAAAAATTTAAAATTTACCGCCGACTTTTAAAAAACTCCAAAAAATTGGCGCCAAAATTTAAAATTGAAGAACTTGCCACGAAAAAATTGAAAATGAAAAGTTTGGCGCGAAATTTTCAAAATTTAAAAATTGGCGCCAAAATTCAAAAAATGGGCGTCAAAAAATGAAAATTGCGCATTTTTTTAAATTTCGAAATTTCGCGCCAATGTTTGAAAAATTGGCGCCAAAAATTTTAATTTCAAATTTACCGCGCAAACTCAAAGTTTGAAATTCGCCGCTAATTTTGAAAAATTAAAAAAAGCGCCAAAATAAAAAATTTTAAAATTGGCGCCAAAAACTGGAAATTTCAAACTTTGGCGTTTTTTTTCAAAAGTTAAAACTACAGTACTCATCAACATGGCAAAGAAACGTAAACAAAAAAAAATCAGGCAAAAATATTATTGAACAAAAAACGTTGAAATTTGATCGACATAAACACTGGTTGTTTTTATTGTCAAAAAAATTGTTTTTTCGAAAAAAAAATTTTTTTGAAATAAAAAGTGAAATGGAATAAATGAGAAGAGTTGCTCGTGCGCGCGAGCCATCTCCACAAAAACACACACTCTCCATCTCTGCGTCTCTGTTTATCGTACTCTCTCTCTCCCCATTCATCGTGGGAAGAACAAAGAGCTTGGACAAAAACCGGATCACAAAAAAAATGGTCCAAAAATGGGTGGATGGTTGTCAATGAAAACGAGAGAGTATGCTGAGGTTGAGAGACGCAGAGTGTTATCATTGGGAAAAGAGCTGCGTTGGCAAATGAATTGAAAGGAAACAAAACGTCTATTTTTTTTGGAAATAAATAATAGTACCTGTCAAAACAAAGGTCAATGAAAACTGGTTTTGGCGAGGTTAAATTCAAAAAAATGAAAATGAACAAAGATTTATCTTTGAAAAAAGATTTATAAATTTTATCTGTCAGGATAGCTCAACTGGTTAGAAGAGCGCGCGCGACGCGGAAGGTGACAAGTTCGGTTTTGCCGGTGGGCGAAATTTTTTTTTTTTTTTTTTTTGAGAAAATAAATATGACGCAAAGCGCGCGCGTTCGACCTCATTCGGCGGAAATCAACTGATATGAATAAGATAGAAAAAAACCAGTCTATGCGTCAAATTATCATCAGAGACACCGCCAGAAGAAACAAAGAAGAAAAAGTGAAACTTTAAGACACACATAAGAAAAAAAAAACATACCGGCCAGTGAGTCCTGCTTTTCCACGAGGTCCAACACGTCCTAAAAACCAGAAATCAATTAGAGAAGCTTGTTTTTGTCGTTTGCGGTGTAATAGTACGATCAGCTGTTTTTTCTTCAGTTGAACGCAACAAAAAATGTCTAGTCTAGGAAATTTAGGCGCTGCTAAAATGTGGAGACGTGGTGCAGCGGGTTGCGCGTGGGATTAGTGTGCGGAAGGGTTTTGGTTCGAGTCCGCGTGAGGGCGTAATTTTTTTCTTTTTTTTTCTTCTTTTTGTCCAGGAAAGGAAAAAAGATAAGAAAATAAAATACCTGGTCGTCCTGGTGGTCCTTGCGGCGCGCCATTCAACACTTTGCCCGGATCACCCATCGGCCCCTGCATGCCAATTTCGCCGGGTGGTCCGCGCACTCCAGTCGGTCCTGGAGGTCCTCCTCTTCCGGGAATGCCATTTTTGCCAGCGGTTCCTGCGTTGCCCGCAGCTCCGCGCGCACCTTTTCGTCCCGGATGTCCGGGTGGTCCGGGCGGTGCGGGCGGACACTTTTGACACGCCGCATCGTTGTGCGTGTCGGAGGCGACGTATTTGCCGGCGCGACCGTTGCGTCCGTTAACGCCAATGATTCCCGGCTCGCCGGGCTGCCCATCTGGGCCGCTTGGACCCGGCGCACCCGGTCGACCTTGTTGACAACTACAGCCTGTAAAAAATGGGCGGTTTCTGAGTCACGTTCCGCGAGTCGCTTACATTTTCCTAAAGCGATTTTCGGCGAACTCGCCCCATTGTATGATCGTTTTCCACGCAAGCCGTTGTGCGACAATTGTTTCCAAATATCAGAGCTGTCTTGCTAGAGAGAAAAAAGAGAAATGAGCGAGAGACACACACAAACACATATTTGCTAACAGCCCTCACTCTCTCGTGTGGTGAGATGGCCGAGCGGTCTAAGGCGCTGGTTTAAGGCACCAGTCCCTTCGGGGGCGTGGGTTCGAATCCCACTCTCATCAACCCTTTTTTTGATTTTTTTTTCTAATTTTTTTGCGAATAAAACTCACATGACAATTTTGAAGTTGCGTCAACATGATGGTGTTGGCTCGTTGGATTTTCATGAAGAATATCGGTAGTATGACAATAATGCATAGTAGCGAAATTGTTGAGACGACTGTTGAGACAACTAGCGAGGACCGTAGTCCAAGATACATTTTTTGTTGGGAAAATGAATATCTCTCGGGATGAGAAATTAAAAACAGGTGACCTTGTCCTTTTTATGCAAAGTGTGACCTAATTAGGAGAATATAGAAGATGATAGGGTTTATCAAGATTTTTTCCCATAGGATTTGGAGAAAAATACAAATTTTGGAGCCAAAATTCAAAAACTCAAGTTTGGCGCGAAATTTTGAAAATTTCAAATTGACGTGAGTTTTTGAAAATTTCAGAAAATAAAATTTTGGTTCAAAAAATCGAAATTCAAAATTCCAAATTTTGGCGCGAAAAATTTCAAGTTTAAAAATCTAAAAGTTTAGCGCCAATAACTTCAAATTTCATTTTTGGCGCGAAATTTTGAAAATTCAAATTTTGGAGCGAAAAGTTCATAATTCAAGATTTTAAAAACATGGCGCAAAATAATCGAAATTTAAATTTTCAAGTTTTGGCGCCAAAAACTTCAAGTTAAATTTTCGGCGCGAAAATTTTAAAATTCAAAATTTCAAATTCTGAATTTTGGCGCGAAATTTTGAAAATCAAAAGTTTAGAGTGAAAATTTAAATTTTGGCGCTAAAAAATTAAATTCAAAATTTCAAAAATTTGACGCAAAAAATTCAAATTTCAAATTCCAAATTTTGGCGCGAAAATTTCAGAATTCAAATTTTCAGCGTAAAATATAGTAAACTCGGAATTTCGTGGCGAAAAAATTCGAATTTCAAATTTTGGCGCGAAAAAACGAAAAAAGACAAAAAAATAATTTATTAAGATTTTTTGCGAAACTCGTAAAAAATGCAACAAAACAAGTATCACTCGGAAACTAACATAGAAAAAAGTTGTACCCGTAAAAAATAGCATCAAAAAAATATGAAAATTTACGAAAATGGTATAATATGTTTGGAAAGATCTTGTGCAAATTGAATGAAATTTGGGATTGGTTGAAAATCGACGTCTATTTCTGAAAAATCAACATTTTTTTTTGAAGATAAGTTTTGAAAAAAAAGGCTTACCTTGGCTCATCAATCCAAAGAGGTTATAAAATTTGTAGAGGAGGTCGAAGACGATTTTGTGGGTTGTGTGTGATTCGAGATGAGAGAAACAGGATGAGAGAATACCGTTGGCGACTAGACTGCCTTCGACGGTCATTGGTGAGTAGATACCTTTTGAGGTTTTTCGGCCGATCTGCGAAAAATCGATTTTGAAGTCAAAAAATTTGGAGAAAATGAACGAGAGGGTCCAGAGAAAAAAAAGAAGACACACAAAACATAGCAGTTGACTTTTCCAGGAAAATGTTTGCAATTTTTTTTTGAATATTTGGTTTTTTCAAAATTTTTGAAAGTTTCCAGAGAAAAATCCACAAAAAGTGAAGAAAACATAGCAGCTGACTTTTCCAGGAAAATGTTTGCAATAAGTTTTTTTTTGGAAAAACATTTTCTAGAAGAAGTCCGAAAAATTTTTCCCAAATTTTTTTGAACAAAAAAAATTCTCGAAAAAATATCCAAAAACCCGTGAATTGTTTGCAACAAACATTTTTCCCAAAATTTCCCCAAAAACCCGTGAATTGTTTGCATCACTCACTCTAACAATTCTATCCGCTATGAGGTTACCAGTCGTCGGATCGATTGACAGCACGCATTCGCCGCGTCGCGCTTTTTCCGCGTATCGCGATTCGCGCATCGCCGCGTCAATACCATCATCCGCATTGATATAGCTGGAAAAAACCAAAGATGAAGTTAAGCCTCACACTAAGCCTCACTTTTGCATAACACGACAATCGGCGCTGGGCAATAAGTGTCGCGCGGTGAGCGCAAGAGTGCGACCGCTCTGCGTGAACAGCACAACGAATTTGGCGCGCGTCGCCGGTTCGCGATGATAGAACATTTCGACGCGCTCATATTTGAGAACGTTTCGCGACGACGGAACGAGCACAAAATCGCCGACGGCCAACTCGTCCATTCGTTTCGGGCCGGCGACTGTGGCGACGAGCGTGTCGCCGGCGAAACAATTCATGCCAGAAGTCGCGGACGCGTCGCCCGAGCCTGTCGCCGCGTCAGCTTGCACCGAATCCGATTGTTGTGATGTCTGCGACGTGGAGGAGGAGGAAGAAGTTCCACTACTTCCCGAAGAGTCGCCTGAACTCGAGCTCGAACTTGAGCTCGAATCGGCGTCGCCTTCACGATGTCCCATACGGAATTGAGTGATGTTTTCGGCGACGGCGATGCGATCGGCTCGCGATGTCGCCTCTTTGATTTCGGTCGAGTCGGGTAGTTTGTTGAGGAGTTCTTCGATCTTCTTCTCGCTGATTGGTCGAGTTCCGACCTCTTCGTCGGTGACGTCGACGTCGTCGTCATCGCCGTCAGGGTCGGGGAGAGAGTTTGGCGAGGCGGTGGTGGTGGTGGAGGCGGAAGCTCCGGCAGCTCCAGATTCTGAGCCTTCTGAACCTCCTGAAGAGGCTCCTGATGTTTCCGAGGCTTCTGAAGATGATACCGAGGCTCCTGAACCTCCTGAACCTCCTGAAGTTGATCCTGATGTTTCCGAGGCTTCTGAAGATGATCCCGAGGCTCCTGAACCTCCTGAAGATGTTCCTGAACCTCCCGAAGTCTCTCCAGCTCCAGCTCCCGTCGAATTATTATTTTTTTCCTCGATCAAGTTCACAGTGATTCGACCACCGTTGTCGGTCAGATCGTCGTCGCCATCATCATCATCAGCCTCGTCACTTCCGTCTTTCCAGGAATTTTTGGCCGCAGATTTTTTGGAATTTCCGGCTCCAGATTCTCCAGAGTTTCCTGAATTTCCAGAATTTTTGACTCCAGATTCTGCCGAGTTGCCGGCTCCTGAACTTCCAGATTTTCCAGATTTTCCAGAATTGTTGGCTCCAGATTTTCCGCTTCCAGACTCTCCAGATTCTCCGGAATTTCCAGCTTCAGCTTCCGCAGAATCTCCAGCTCCTGAGTTTCCAGAACTTCCAGAATCACCGGCTCCAGACTTTCCAGAATTTCCGGCTCCAGACTCTCCAGAACTTCCAGATTTTCCAGATTTCCCAGCTCCAGCTTCCGCCGAGTTTCCAGCTCCAGCTTCCGCAGAATTTCTGGCTCCTGAACTTCCAGAACTTCCAGATTTCCCAGCTCCAGATTCTGAAGCTGCTGACGATTTTGAGCCGGATTTCTGGCCATTTTCCGAAGAGCCCGAATTTCCACTTCCACTTCCATTTCCATTCAAGTTGACACTGGCGTTGGCCTGGAAAATTTTCCAATTTTTTGTGGTCAGGGGGTACTGTAAGAGTACTGTACTTACCACAGCCACCGCTCCGGGTCCACCAGCCGCCCCAGCAGTCGCGTTTCCGGTATGAATGTTGATGTTGATAACACCGTCGGTGCGGGCGCCCGCTCCCGCTCCCGTCCCCGCTCCCACTCCCAACTCATCACGCTCCACCCCATTCACATTGACATTGATCGTGGTGCCGGGCGGTTTTGCGTCGCCTTCGCGTGTGCGAACGCGTTCCGCGTCGCCGCCGCCGCTCGCGGCCTTGTTGAACGCGTGTCGCGCCCACGTGCTCCACGACGACGACGACCACGAGCTCCACGAGATGGCTCGCCATTCCGAGTCGGCGTCGGTTTCCCCGGCGGTGTTGTCTGTTTTCTCGTTGACCTTGTCGTATGAGGTACAACGTGGTCGACAGATGGTCACACGATAGCCGTCTCTGCAAACATTGTTTTGTTTGTTTTGGGGGGGGGGGGGGGGGGAAGGGGCGTGGCCTAAGGTCGTTGGAAGAAGGCAAGAAAATGTTTGAAAAATCGGGCTCGGAGAGCCAACCAGGTCAGAAAAGTTAGGTCTACAGTGACCTGGTCTAGTAATTTCCGCGTCTGGAAAGAGGTTTTTTTGGGAAAAGGGGCGTGGCCTAGAATTTGAAAAAAAAAATGCCAAGAAAATGAATGAAAAATAGCGCTGTCAGCAAATTTTCGGAGCCCAAAAAACTACAGTAACCCGGTCAGGTGAATTCCGGGCCTGAAAAAAACTACAGTAACTCAAGCCTAAGCCTCACCAAAAACTCCCCAAAAAGCACTCACAATCTTCTCTCAATTCCCTTGACCAGCAAAGTGGGCGGAGACTTATTCTTCAACAAAAACAGTCTCAATCGATACCCAGTAATACCATCAAACTGTTCCGGAATCTCCGCCGGGTTCTTGAGCACCGCGTAAGGCGGCGCATCGTCCGCCGGCGCCGCATCCGCTTTTTTGCCGTTCGTCGTCCCGTCCGGCAACTCGTAGATGAAACAATCGTTGCCGGTGTGCGTTGGAACGGCGTGCGGTGCGCGCGGATTAAACAAATTGCAGCAAGTGTGCTCCACTCTACAATTATGATGTTGCTGTTCCTTTAAGATGGGAGTACTGTAGTACTTACGGTGAGGTGGCACTTTTCTGATTGACATGAGAGACAAAATTGAGACGACCACCGCATTGTGGTTGCAATTCGTCGTAGTCGCATTTCTGCAGAAAAAAATGAGAATTTTGAAAAAAAAATTGGCGTGACCTAGAATCGAACCTGTGACCTTGCGAGCCAAGTTTTTTTTTTTATTTTTTGGGTCTGAAAAATTGGAATTTCGCCAAAAATGATGGATTTCTCGCAATTTTTCATGAAAAATGAAATTTTTTGGCAAAAACCTTCAAAAGTTTTTGTGCGCCAAAAATTATCAAAAAATTGGGTCAAATTTTTCACAAAACCCCTAATTTTTGAAGAAAATCTCTAAAAAACTATGAGGAAATTGGCAAAAAACCCTCTAAAACCCTCTAAACTCCAATTAAAAAAAAAAAAAAAAAAAAAAATTCCGCGCACCCTGTTCCTCGAACCAAAACGCTTCCGCTTCCTAGCTCAGCGCGCAACCACCACACCACGCGTCTCCTTTTTCGTCTCCCTGTTTCTCTCGTGATAAGACAAAATGGCTCACCAAATTCTGATAACCACAGAGGTCAAGTCGTTGACAATGCATGCGAATTGTGTCATTTCCAAACGACTGAACAACCAACACCTGATCATTATGACATTTATAATTGAGCGCATGGATGATGGGTACAACTAGAAGAAGCAGTATTGTAAACTGCCTCATTTTGTGTGTCTGGAAAAAATGATGATGATGATGATGATGAAAAAAGAGACAACACAACGCCGAATGACCTGATAACGAAAGCGGCGGACAAGAAGAAGAAGAAGAAGAAGAAGAAGAAGACCGCGCCCGAAATGAGACTCTTCGAGATGTCGAAGAATAAAAAGAGACAAGCTAGCTTTTATCCAGTTTATTACATGTGTGTGTATTCGGAAGAAAAATCAAATCAAACTTGTTTTTTTTCTCGTTCTTTTTTTTGCTGTGTTCGGATCATACAAAATGTCGACGATTGAAAGTTTGTCTACTGGTTAAGGGTGGAAAGGGGGGTTCGTGGAGAAAATCTGGAAATTTTTGGGCTCGGAAAAAGTACAGTAATCTTTTCAGAAAGTTTCGGGCCCGGAAAAAATTCTCTAAAATTTGCAGGCCTGAAAAAACTACAGTAGTCTTGTCAGAAAACTTCGGGCCCGGAAAAATTCAGAAAATTTTTGGGTCCAAATAAACTACAGTAATCTGGTCAGAAAATTTCGGGCCCGGAGAAAAATTGGGAAAATTTTTTGGGTCACGAACAAAATTCGGAAAATTTTGGGGCCCAGCAAAACTACAGTACCCTGGTCAGAAAGTTTGCGCGCCTGAAAAAATTACAGTAACCCAGTCAGAAAACTTTCGGATCCAAAAACTATAGTAAACTAGTCAGAAAATTTCGCGCGCGCCTGAAAAAATTACAGTAACGCGGTCAGAAATATTTCGGATCCAAAAACTACAGTAATCCTACCAGAACTTTTACTTTCCCAAAAAATTATAGTAATCTTCTCAAAATTTTTCAAATCTTGAAAACTACAGTAATCTAGGCAAAAAACTTTTGGATTCGAAGAAAACTACAGTAATCAGGTTTCAAAAACTTCAGGCCTAACCATCGTCAAAAATAAAATTTTCAGCTTCATGAAAATCTACAGTACCCCGGGCTGAAAATTTCTGAGGCCCGGAAACTACAGTATCATAGATTTTTCGAGCCTAAAAAACTAGACTATTCTTGGCCGAAAAATTTAAACATCAAAACTACAGTAACCCGAGAAAAAAGTAACCTGGGCCCGAAAATGTTTGTAGGTCGCGACTACAGTAACCCAAAGAGACAAAAAAATCGGAAGATCAATTAATTATACATTAATTGATTCAAGGAATGCAAACAAGACAATCAGTGATCAGCGAAGAAACAAAAAAACATGGAAAACAAACTGGATAAGCGCCAACACCAAAAACTAACAATGAAACAGCCGTGTACTTTAGAAGATGACACACCGAACAAGAGGAGAAAAAATCGGAAATTTATGATCTACACACATATTTGGACAACAATAATGACAACAATAATAATAATAATTTGAGAAGGATATAATGCCTTTTTCTTCGTTGGTCGCTTAAAAATCCGCGCGCGGCCGGATTATAATGTCTATAATTAGTTGGACTATTATCATGTCATCAAAAAATGTATATGTGTTTCAACAAGAACACCAATTCTTGACATTTGACGCAGAAAAAATCAAAAAACATTTGGGTCAAGTTTAACCCTTGACCTTGTCACCTTTTTATGGGAAAAACAACGCGCTGAAAAAAGGGATGCGTGGTGTGTTGGTAGCGCGCTGAGTTATTGCGCGGAAGCGTTTTGGTTCGAGGTACGACGCGGGCGGATTTTTTTTTTTTTTCAAAAAACTCAGCAAACAACGCATGTATCAAACGATGCGCGAATAAACTGTGATGACACATAAAAATGAACGAGGCATAAAGAAGTGGCCGGAAAAACAGCTGGATATGTGATGCGGAACATGGACGGGGGGGCTAATCTCTGAAAACATGTAAAAGAGACAAAATCAGTGTGTATGTGTTGGCGGAAGGAGATAAATGGGATGAAAATTAAAGTGAAAGGTGAGATAGGAATCTCGATGAAGAGGGTCGATCAAATATTCTTTTTTTTTCGGGATTTTTTGAACCGGAAAAATTGTTTCGTCACAAGACCCAAAATTAGATTTGTGTGTTCCTTTAAACACAGTACTTTTTATTTTAAAAATTTTCTTATATGTTAGAAAGTACTGTAAGTTAAAGGAACAAGTCGATTTTTTCAAAAACTTGAATTTTCCCATTTTCCCGACAAGACCCAAAATGAGATTCATGTGTATACCGTACTCTTTTCGGCAAATGTTAAATACCGTACTCTTTTCGGCAAAATGATTGTAAAGTACTGTAGGTTAAAGGGACATCTGAATTTGAAAATAAAAAATTTTCTAGTACAGTACATTTTTCAGAATAAAAAAAGTACTGTAGGTTGAAGGTACAGACCAAGAGAGAACCTGGAAAATTAATCTAATATTAAAGGAACATGGTAATAACAAACATCCTGCAAAAAAACCAACATGTTCCTTTAAGTACAGTACATTTTCATCAATTCAAATCGCCCAAAAACGAAAAAAAAAGGGCAAAAGCCTGTCTCTGCGGGTGGTCGGTGTTCATGTGCCCAACCCACATTTTAACCCACTTTTTCTTCGTCTTTTCTCCCTTCGACAACAACATTTTAACAAGTGAAAGAGATGAAGAGAAGAAGGAGAAAACATATCATTAGGTTCGAACGAATAAAAATCCCCCATCATCATCATCATTTTATTTTCATGTTTTTTTTTTTCGCTTTCAATGTTTCGAAATTTTCCCGAGAAGGGACATGGTTTTGTGGGCGGAGCCTAATTCGGGTATTCGAAAAATTTTGGTTTGGGGGTGGCCAAAAATGGTGAACTTGCCCAAACATTTTCGGGCTTGGAAAAACACGGTGAAAATTTATCCCAAAAAAATTGAGTCCATAAAAAATTTGTCAGAAAAAAAAGGCATGAGAAAAGTTACAGTAATCCTGTTAGAGAATTTTCGGGCCCGGAAAAAAGTACAGTAACCTTGTCAGAAAATTTGAAATCTTCGCAAAAGTACAGTAATCCTGTCAGAAAAAATTTCGGACCAGAAAAAACTACAGTAAGATTTTCAGAAATTAAAAACTACAGTAACCCTCTCGGAAGCGTTTCAAGCTCAAAAAAACTATAGTCCACAACCTTTCGCGCACATTTTTTCTCCCCAAGAAAAAAACTTGGCCTAAGCGAGACATCACATAGAACTGAGAGACGCAGAGAAAAACTGTCGGTCCACTCAATGCAACCTCACAAAACACCTGTAAACATTCGGTGTCTAATCGACTTGACCCTGCGACGAATGAGGCAAAAAAAAAGGAAAGTTATTTTATGAGAGCTAATTTATGGGGTGTCATTAACATCAGTCCGTAGGACGCCTGACCGGCAAAAAATGTTGGAAAAACAAACACAAAAATGGTCAAGAGAGGAAGAAGAAGAAGTGGAAGAAGTGGAAACGATTACAAAAGACACCCAGAGGCAAAAATGTCAATTAGATGAGAGCGGGGACAAAATGGTATAATAGGCTAGTCGAGAAAGAGGGAGAGAGAGTGAGAGAGACGAAGAGAAAAAAGTGCACTTAAAGAAAAAAGAAGAAGAAGAAGAAGAAGATGTCAAGACATAATTGAAGACGATGAAACATCCGGGAGACAAAAAAAATGACACTTGGGATTTGCGTTTTGTTACGTTGTGTTACGTTTCGACGCAACGATTACTCTTTTAAAGGGACAAGGGTCGAAAATTTCAAATATTCGAATTTTTCTAATTTTCGCGCAAATTTTTCAAAAACTCTCAAACTCTGGCTGACGCGAAAATTTAGATTTCAAAATTTTGAATTTTCAAGTTTTAGCGCTAATTTTGAAATGTTTTATTTTGGCTTAAAAATCCCGAAATTCAAAATTCAATTTTTGGCGCGAAAACTTCAAATTCACATTTTGAAAATTTTGGCGCCAAATTAAAAAATTCAAATTTTTCACGCAAATTTTTCAAAATTTAAAAAATTCAAATTTTTGGCGCGAAAATTCCAAATTCAAATTTTCAAAATTTTGACGCGAAATTTAAAAAATTTGAATTTTTTGCGTGAAAATTTCGAATTCAAATTTTTGAGATTTCGGTGCCAAGTTGAAAAATTCAAATATTTGGCGCGAAATTTTTTAAATTCAAAATACTCAAATTTTGACGCGAAATTAAAAAATTCAAATTTTTAATTTTTTTCACGAAAAATTTTCTTACAAAAAAAAAACAAAAATTTATATTTAAAGGAACAAAATTTACAAAAACAAAAATTATTTTTTTCGTCCAAAACCGCAACCACCGTAACCACCAAAACCACCACCGTAACCGCATCCACCAAATCCACCATATCCACCGTAACCCAAGCCATAACCGCCCAAACCGTAACCACCGTATCCGCCAAAACCGCCACCGTAACCCATGCCCAGTCCGCCCAAAAAGCTACCGTAACCACATCCGAAACCTGAAAAATGGCCAACCTGAAGAACATCTCATCGAACCCCTACCTAGACCAAATCCACCAAACCCGCCACCAAAACCACAACTCGTACCAGATTGGATAAAGATCAGAAATAAAAATGCTGTGAAGATGGTAGAATAAGCCATATTTTCAAAATGAGCAACAAAAAAAGTTTGCTCCTCATTTTTTCAGCCAATTTATATGCAATTTGCTCGAGTGCACCGGTTGACGAGCACGATTTTTTTGTCATTCATTGTTGCGCGCCGCAAATGTCAAGTGACACCTTCTAGGGTACTTGTACAAATTAAATATAGAACGTAGAACCTGAATTAATTATTCAATACAGTATGCTTTTGTTAAAGGCGCATGGAGGAAACAATTGTTTTTACAACCTTCCATTTGCGTTTGCGCATTGTTTAGTGGTTTGTTTCCTCAGGCGAAATTTTTGAATTTTTTTGTTTTTTTTTCAGCAGACATGCCGTCAGACACGGCGACGGTGCGGATAATGGATTATATTGAACTGAGGTGAACTAGTTTTGTGAGTGTTTCAAAGTATTATTTTTTAGCGATTCTGAAGATGAAGAAGATGAAAATGCTCACAGAAAAAGGTATTTTTTTGCTAAAAATTCGAAAAATCAACAATTTCTCTAAATTTCAGTGTTACTCCAGTGCCAAATCCTTCCAGTCGGCGACCTTCAGGAGTTCTAAAGTGAAGTCAAATTTTTTTCAAATAACAAAATAAATTTTTTTAGAGAAACTCCGAGGAATTATCCATGCTTTAACTGTAGCCGAAGAAAGTCGAGGTGTTTTAAATTTTTGTCTAAAAATTGAAAATATCAAGGTTTCAGAGAAAAACGGAAAAGTTGCGATATCGAAATTATCACCATTGATGATGATGATGACGAGTTGTCAGTTCTTGAAACAGTGCCAGAAAATAATGTTGAAAAGTAATTATGAAGCAAGATTGTTAAGCTATGTTTTTTCTTTTTTAGATCGAATTTATCTTCGGATAGTTTTTCTGTATGCGAAATAGAAGATTCGAATAGTTCGACGAGGAGACGGTGAGAATCTGAAGTTTAAAAAAAGATGAGACACAGTTTTGTGGATGTGGCATTAAAAATAGAAATTGAGAAAAAAAATCACGAAAGTTATTTTTGACCTACCAGCATACATTCTCAAATTTTAGAGACCTAAAGCTGAAATACACACTGTGAAAAAAAATGAAAAAATTCCACGTTTTGATCATTTTGAGCGCCTCAAACTTTGTAAAATCACATGAATTTCATCACAAAATGTTTGTTTTTTCTCAGGACAGACGAAATCAGCGACGATTCCAACATAGAAGTGTCAAGTGAAAACATTAGCCCAACAATTCCGGAACAATTCAAAAAACGACGATTTTCAAATTCATCTGCTGATGAGACATCAAGTTTCAATGAATCAGCGACGATTTTTGAAAAAAGAAAAAGGCGAAGAAAAAGTGAGTGCAAAAAAGCCAACTCAAATTCCAATTTTTCCAGGTTTTGCCAACAAAACATTACCCATTAGGACGAGTCAGCGAATCGCTGTACAACAACAGCGACCATTGTCAGCTGAGCCGCCAAAAATCGAGCCACGTCGACGAAAATCGAGAAATCTCTATAATGAAATGGAGAAAATACTTGTTCAACAGCTCGAGAGTTATAATCTGCTCAGCGATGCGTTTGAATTCAAAATACTTAATGTTTGTCAACCCGAAAATCTCAAACAAAATCAACCAAAAAATTTGTTTCTTAGAAATACACCGAGGCGTTGAGAGCCAACGAGCATGGAACATTTGAATACACGCGCGAAGTTATAGGTGTTCCGTTGAAAAAATTCGGCAAAAATGATTTGGAAAAACATGGATCTGATCCGAATATGGATTGGCCGATTCAATCGGTTTTTAAGGTTCGGCGAAAAATTTGGTATTCTTCCAAAGTTATTTTTAATTTATAGACATCTGATCCGAACGTGTTTCTAGTGCTCTATGAGGGTTGGACGGCTGACACATCAGCTTATCGAAGTTTGGACGAGTTGATGGAAACTGCGCCGAAGAAGGTGAGCCATACTGTTCGACAAAACCCGCAAAATGTCTGTCACTTTTTTTATTGAATCGCAAAAGCGCTCTATTGTACAATTCTGTTTTCTTTCAATTTCTCACACAAAAATTGATGTTCACAGCATTTTCTAGTTTTAAATGAAGAAAGTCTGCAAAAGTGCGTCACGGTGTTATCGAAGAAAACAAAAAATTATTTTCAAGAAAAACACACAGTTCGCTAGAGCGCACATGCAGCCACACACAATTTTGTGGGCGTGGCCTACATTGGCGGAAAATAAAATAAAAATGAGAATTTTAGCAAGGTCACGGAAATAAAAAAATGTATTTGAGAAATTATTTTTGTCACCATGGAAAACAAAAAAAACCAAGAAAAATCAGTTTTCAAGTTTTCGTGACGAGACCCAGGATTTATTTTCAAAAAGATGACTGTGAATTTTTATTCAAAAAGATCACAGAAAAAAAACTTCAAAACTTTTTTTTTTCCATTTTCGCGGGAGCTCAAAATCAATTTTCCATATTATTTCTGATTTTTCAAGGCTCAAACTATTTCTAACCAAAATCTTCAGATCAAGGAATGTCGGAGAAGATCAAAAATAATGAAAGCGATCGAACATAAAACCGGCGCTGTTCTCAAGCCGGATTTAGAAGCGCACCGAAAAAAACCGAATAGTGCATTTTGGATATTGGAAGATTTGTCATTTTTTCAAAGAAAAAAGTGGGTTTTATCCATTTTTTTCTGTTTAAAATTCAAAATTTGAACAGATAAAATTGCAGGCGACAAAATGGGAAAATCGAAAAAATGATTTTCATGTCAAGCAACTTGAATTATAGAAATATTCCCAGGTTTTTGGTGAGTTTTTCACTTTTTCAGACATGAAAATAAAAGCTATTTTTGAAACAGTGTATAGCAGAAAACCTGGTAGATCGAAATTCGATGCGACCGTTAATGACAAAACACGCAAAACACATCAATGTTTTGCGAAATGATTTTGAGATCACACTAAAATCACAGCCATCATCATCATGCACATCTTCCACGTGTAAATGTGAATTACGCGAGCACATTTATAAATTGTATATGAAAACGGCGAAAAGGTTGGAATATTCAGAGGATTGTCGTTTGCATATTACTGACGATGATAAGGAACAAGTTCTTTTTATTGTGGAATGTAGTGATGTGTGTGGATGTGATTCAAAGTGTCCCAATAGGACGATTCAGGTGGGTCTCGGCCAAAACGTGGAATTTTCACGGAGCACAATTTGAAAACACAGGTATGGCTTTGGCCGAGATGTGATGATTGAGTTTCTTTTTTTTTAAATGAAAATGTCAGACATATCTCGGCCAAAAACGTGAAATTCGTTTTTTTCAGAAGATTTTTCTTAAAAAAAATTGGAAAATTTTGCGCTGTCAGAATTACTGAATTAAGACACTTCGAAACCGCGATTTTTCGAAAACGCGACTTTTCAAACCGCATCCAAATATGTGGGACCCAAAAAAATTTGGAACGCTTCACGAATTTGCGTGTCATCCTTGCGCAGGGGCCATGCTAATCTTCTCTGTATTGTTCCAATTTTAGTATATGTTCTCGGAAGAACGAAAATCTATCAAACACACTTGACTATATACCCCTACTAAAGAATGTGTCTGACAACTTGGCTGGTTTGGCCAGGTGCTAGCAATAAGTGGTAAATTAACACATGTGCCAATTTTCACACCTTTGCTCCGCCTTCCCGGAGCCCATATAGTATCTCACCATACCAGCCAAGTTGTCGGTCACATCATTTAATAGGGGTATATAGTCAAGTGTGTTTGATACATTTTCGTTCTTCCGAGAACATATACTAAAATTGGAACAATACAGAGAAGATTAGCATGGCCCCTGCGCAAGGATGACACGCAAATTCGTGAAGCGTTCCAAATTTTTTGCCGATTTTTCTAAATGCAAAAATCAGGCACAGTAAGTCATAGTTTTAGAAACGTGATTAAAAAATGAATTAAAAACCGGACGTTCTTTAAATTAAACTAAAAACTATCGACATACATGGTCACTAACTTTTGGAATTTTTTTTTTCAGAAGTTTTTGTGTTTTAAACTTTCCAGTTTTTCGTACCTGTAATTTCCAGTGGATCACATTTTTCGATGTTGTCATTGGAGCAAGATCGATCAAATCTGAAAAAAAAAACAATTTCTTATTAGACCACAGAAAATTGACCCGGGGAATTGAGAAATAGGTGAAAAAATGGTTCCGCAATCAATACTAAAAATGAGTGCCAAGTCCTATTATCAACACAATTCTTCATTGCTTTCGCGCCTGTTCCAAAAGGATGTAAACATCCCCACTCGATCTAGGACCAAATGAAGCCGGACTCAGACTCTGGTAGACGGTACTCGCTCCGAAAAGTGTTCGACACAACATTTTAATCGATTTTTGGACAAATTTTCAAGAAAAAAAAGGAGACCCGAATATTGAAAATTAACTTATCTTGTTAAATTCGGAAAAACACAGACGGAGAGGTTGTCGAGACGGAGTAATGAATCGAAAAACTGAAATGATTAAAATTAAGATACGTGTCACGTCGACACGTGGAATTTATTTATTTATTTTTTATTCATTTTTTTTTTCCAAATTTTTCGTAGGGTCACTAACTTTCCCGAGTGGGTAATGCGCCAATTAATTATGTATGAAAATATCCAAGAAATATTTTTTGTTTTCCTCGCGCTCTGTGTATGTACCGACATCCCACTGGATGAGTCATATCGTTAGACAAACAAACTTTTTTCCTTCCTTTCGTTGGAATTTAATGCGGTTTCGAAATGTCGCGTTTTTCAATCATATTTTTTCTACAGAACGGCCAACGATTTCCGCTCGTCGTCTATTATTCGGATCACGAGAAGGGAAATGTTGTCCGGGCCGGCGCCGACATTCCGAAAGGCTCGTTCATCTGTGAATATACTGGAGTGGTGAGTTGGGAAGTTTTGTATCATGGAGCCTGGCGAAACTCGCTAGATGTTTGTACATAAAGTTTTCGGGGAATTTTTTGCAGGTTCGACGTCCCAGTGCGGATCTCAGCGATATTTATTCGCTGGAAACTGCAGTTTTGTTTCAAAACTGTGTGATTGATGCGATTGATAAAGGGTTAGTGCTAGTGGAATCTTGAAAATGTGAAAAAATGGCGAAGTTTCCCCTCAAAATTGCCCATTTTTCGCAGAAACGTTGCGCGATTTATGAGTCATTCGTGCGACCCAAACGCAATAATGATCGAGGCGCACAGTCGCGTCGAAGAAGCGCAGCCGCTCATTCCGCGCGTCGGCGTTTTCGCCCTCAATGATATTGCGATGGGCGATGAGGTGACTGTTCAATACTATAAAGACTCGGAATTGGAGAGAGTGGCGCAGAACAGCAGAGCTGGTCGAATTGTTTGTCAGTGAGTTTTTTTTGTTATTTTTGAAGAAAAAAGTTTTGGCACCTTATGGTTTCTATGGGTTACCAAGTATTTTTCTTTACATTTTATTGTTTAATAGGGTTGTTAGGCTATAAAATTGATTTTTTCAAGAGAATTTTGTGAAAAAAAATTCGATTTTAATAAAATTTCAAAAAGTTCTAAAAATTGAAAAAAAAAATCTCTAGCAAATTTCTTTAAAAATTACTCGGAAATTTTTCAGTTTTTCAAGATATTCTGAAAGTTTTTCCCAAAAAAAAGTAATTTTTAAAAATTTAGAATTTCTCAGAAAGTTTGAATTTTTAGTTTTTCAAATTTTCAAATATTTTTTTGAAATTTTATAAAAGTTTCGAAAATTCTGGAAAATTTTCCAACAATTTTTTTCAGAGATTTTCTAAAAAAGTTTTTTTTTCCAAAAGTTTAAAAAAATTCTAAAAAAAATTTTCGAATATTTCCCAAATTTCTCAAAAAAACTAAATTTGTTTCCAAAATTCGCCACAAAAAACCATCTCGATTTGTTCAATATTTCTGAGTATGTTCCTTTAAAAACAGTAATAATTTCACATTTTTCAGCTGCAACACTGAAAAGTGTAGAAAATACATTCCAAAATCAGGAAATTCGAAATGACTCGATTTTTTTTTCATTTTTTTTTAAAATTTTTTTGTATGTACTTATCATAGATAATTATCTTATAATAGTTTTTTTCATGTTGTTATAAATAGAAATATTTTCTGATTTTCCCCCATTTTTTTTCTCCAAAATCGGTTGTTTATCCCTATATCTCTAATGTCTCTCTAATCCGCGCACTATTTCTCTCAGCGCTATTCTCAATGGAGCGCATTTCACAGCGGGTCGATTTTGTTGTTTTTAGTTCAAGTTTTTAACCCGATATCGATTTTTCTTTCCCCCTTTTACCCATCAGTTTTCTTTTTGTTGTTCAAGTAGTTGGTAAACAAGGCGAGATTTTGTCTCATCTTTTTGTTGCCTGAGAGAATTTTTATTCGCTGACTCATCTTATTTTATACCGCCTTTTGTCTTTGCTTTCACACAACAGTTACCATGACAAAAAAAGAGCAGGTGATAACACATTTTTTGAGGGTTATTTGTTTTTTGACACATTTTGGTGCATTTTTTGAGAGAAAAGTCATTGATTTTTCTGCAAAAATTTCCAAGTTTTACGGCAAAAAATTTGATTTTCAAATTTTGCGCTGACATTTTTCTGAAAACTGTAATTTAAAGGAACATTTCAGTTTTTTTGGCACAATGCTAGATGTTCCTTTAAAATTGCGAAATTTTCTAGAGAATTTCAAGATTTTTTTGGCACATTTTTGGTGAAATATTGATTTTTTTCAAAAATTTCAAAAAAAAATTCACGTGGAAATCGGATTTTTCAAACTTTGCGAGGTCATTATCTGAATACTCTAATTTAAAGGGAAATTTCAGAGCAGAAGTAAATGTTCCTTTAAAATTTCGAAATTTCAATATTTTACAAACAAAAAGTGAAGTTTTTATTTTTTCACGTGAAAAATCCCAAAAATGGGTTTTTCACGCATTTTTTTTTCAAAGCGAAAAAAAAGAGAATTTTCTGAAATTTTTCAATCTGAAAAATCTCCAATTTCCCCTTTTTTCTTCCAAAATTGGCCGCAATAAATATCTTTCAATTTTTGCAGCGAAAAAAATACATACAACCAAATGTGATAATGTCGTCGACGTGGAAAGATGATGATCCGACGAATGCGCCAGGACCGCTCGGATGTCGATACGATGATCATCCGACGTTTTTGGAGATTCAGCTAGTTGTGCCCGGTATTCGCGCAAAATCGTTTTGTCGCGCATCAAACACGCAGGTTCATATCAAAAGTGATCCGTTGTGAGTTTTTTTTTCTCTAAATCTCTTATTTTACAATACTATTTGTTGAAAAAAATCGGCATTTTTTCTCTAAACGGAAAATTTTGGCTGTAAAAATATCCGCGCATTCTTCAAGATCAGTACAATTTTGTGAGCGGAGCCTAAATCGATGAAATAGTATTCAGAAACAAGAGACTTAGAAGATTTATTTTCTCTAAATCTCCCATTTTTCAATACTATTTCATCAAGCAAAAGAAAATTTTGAAAATTAAAAAAATGCAAAAATTAAAATTTCACTAAATCTCTCATTTTTCAATACTATTTCATTAAAAAAATTTTGCAACTTTTTTCAATATTAGACACATTTTTGTGGACGTGGCCTAAACCGCCTATTGTTTTAACCTTTAAAAAAACAAGACACCGCCAATTTTCAAAAAAAAATAGCTCTCAAGAAAAAAACGCCCTCAAAGTAAACAACACTTCTTGAAAAGTGAGAAATTGTTTTTTATTTGTTTGCAGCTCGATGAATTGTATAGTGGAAATAGTGAAGATTGATAAACGAAAAACGCCGCCCGAAAAATCGATAATCGATCGACGCTACTACGAAGTTCAACGTTTTCCCGCCGAAATTTCCGACGTTTCTTTCAAACTCAAAAAAGATTGTTGTGTACTAACGATCAAGAAAAAGACTGCGCAATCATGGGAAAATCAAATGTCACAATTTGGCATGACTTGATCATTATTCATCTTTTCACTGCTGTCTAAATAAATAACCTCTCGAATCTCACCACAATAAGGGTATGTCCCTTTAACTCTATGTACTGTTATAACTATTTTTTCTTGCTTTACATATTTAATAAAAACATTTTTTTATAAATATATAATCACCAATTACTACACGGACAACATGACAGAAAATCGGCGCGATGATCGAGATCGGAGATGAACCATTTTCGAGCAATCTGCACAAACATCACACCCCAGATTATTGACCAAATAATACCGATGAGCAACGGAGCGGTGATGAATTGAAGCACGGCGGCTGACGTGTTCCACCAGATGCAATAGATTTTCGAACGACCACGAGTGTCCGAACAGCATAGCACCGAAATTCCGCCGAGTAGGGTGCCTGGAAAATAATTGAAAAAAAAAAATTGACGAGGTGCGGAATCGAACCCCCGTTGCAAAACTGCCACGCGCGCGTGTTAGCCACCACACCGTTCGCTCATGTGTTTTTCTCTGGGACATGTTGAATATTATTTAGTGTGTCTCACAGTAATCCTCTATAATGTGTTGTTTGATTTTTGGCTCGTTCAAGGTCTAGCTGTGTTTTCTTTTTTTGACAACATCTCTTTTTTCTGGGAAAAATTAAAGAGGAAAAAAACAATTTTATTTTGGAGAGTTATTTTTGCTGAAACGCAAAAATTTGGAAAATTTGGTCTCATTGGGAAAAAAAAAACTACAAAATTGAGATGTCCCTTTAATGTACAGTAAGCCACTAACATTTTGGGTTGTTTCAAAGGAACAAGCGAACAATTTACATTATTCAAAAATTTACAGCGCGAAATTTGAAATTTAAAGGAACATTGGGTCTCAAGAGGAAACATTCTGGAATGTCCCTTTAAAGTTTCTACAGTAATTACAAAGAGAAAACAAGGTAGTCAAAATTTCACATCCCCTCGTGTCCCTTTAAATTCAAACATTTTCGCACAAAAATAGTTTTTTCCAAATCCCTGAAAAAAGGATTACTGTAATCAAAGGAACACATTTTTATTTTTCTCAGAATTTTTTTTTTTTGCAAAAAAAAAGTTATTCATTTTTCTTGTATTATCAAATCAAACAAGATTAAAAATATTTTCCTGGAAATTTTTGATTCACCAAAAAAGCGTATTGCAAACATTTCCCTTTTTGTGTGTGTGTCTGCGTCTCTCTCTCTCACTCTCTCTAACTCACCTGAACCCGGCAAAACAACATTCATGACAAAACATAAACAGGCCAAAGAAACGGGCATGATCGGAATTGCACTTCGGAATCGGCCTTGATGTATGTGTCGGCGGATCTGGAGGGAAATCAAAAGCGGGGTACTGTAGCACTTTTTATTTTTCGAGCGAAAAAAAAAACAAAACAGAGAAAAAGTTATATTTCTCTCGGTTCAATAAGTTTTTAAGAAGGCAAAAAATGGAAAAAAAAATTATTTTTTTTCCTCTTTTTTATTTATTTCTGTTGCAACAATGTTGTGTGAAATTGACAGCTTTTTAGGCAATTTTTCTTTTTTTTTTCTAATATTTTTTTCGCGTCACCTCCCTTTAATCTCCCCGCTTCTACAGTACTCACCGGCATCTTTGTCATTGAAATACTCTCATGATCGGTTCGCGCTTGCGGTTCTTCATCGAAGTCCAAACTGAAGAAAGGGCAAGAATTTTTTGGGGGAAACAAAAAAAAACACAAAATAAAAACTCACTATTCTTCATAATCCTTAATTGATGTTCCGGAATATAATCGTTGAAGTGTGGCCATTTTTCAGAGAGAGAGAGAGATGAAAATCTCGGGATTTTGCAAACTTGTTACTTTTGTGTGTGTTGAGTGGAGGAGATTGCGCCGCGGTTAAAGTCACACTATTTATTTTGCTCTTGTTTCAAATTTTTTTTTCTCGCTCGCCACCTTTTTTCCCTTTTTTTTTTTGGTGTAGCTTATCTCTAACGTTGCACCATCGTGTTTTGTGTGCCTGCGTGGCGCAGCGTGTTAGGCGTGGGACTTTGGCTCAGAGGCGTTTTGGTTCGGTTCCATCTGACGGCATAAATTTTTTGTTTTTTTTTCGTTAGTTTGTACTATTGAAACAATTACAAGAAACCTTATAATAAATAAATAATTCACATGAAATCCGAGATTTTTGGCTTGACCAATAAACCACTCTATTTTTTCCAGCACATTGCGATGGTGTTGAGAAGAACGGTGACGATTGTATCGAGCGCAACAAATCGATCAAAACGAACACTAAGGTGAGTAGCTACAGTACCCCAAAAAATATATTTTTTGGTGAGATCAAAACTCAAAACAACAAAAAATAATATCCATTTCATTTCCCATTATAAATAATATCCTCCCCTTTTTCTCCGAGTTGGAAAAAAACCAAAGAAAAATTAGTTTTTTTCTCTGTTCGCAAAAAATAATATGTTTTTTTTGTTGGTTGGTGGTAGTGAGCATATCATCTGGAATGAGAGATGAATAAAACCATCCATAAAATTGGACATTTTCAAGTGTTTTTATTTCTTTTTTTTATATTTCGGTTTTTTTTGTCACCGCTTTTTTCTTGTTGTGAGCAACAAAACATGGCAAAAAATGAGAAATCAAAAAACTTCAAACTGGGCCAAAAATTTTGAAAAATATCTGAAAATATTTTTGCGCGGAAAAATCAGAAGATTGGAATATTTCGGACCGGCCCGAAAAGTTTCTGAAAATTACCAAGAAAAATTCCGCGCCGAAAAAATCGATTCAAAAGTTCCAAATTTTCAGGCCGGCCCGAAAATATTTGAACAAATTTTATTTTAAAAATCCACGCAGAAAAAATATATTTAAAAAATGCGAAATTTTCGGGCCGGCCCGAAATTTTGAAAAATGCCAGAAAAAAGTTTCGCGCAGAAAAAAATATCCCAAAAATTGGAAAAAAACTCATTTCTCTAAATCTCCTATTCCCAAATGTCATCTCACCGATTCAGGCTCCGCCCACAAAACTGTGCGCGATCTCAAAAAACTCGCAATTTTCGCACATGACTCATTTTCGCAAATTTGCCATGTTATCCAAAGCCGATTTCCAAGATATCGCCGTGTTTTTTTTTCTTGTGAAAATTAGCATTTTTAGCAATGACATTTTTCGCGCGAAATCTTTTCTCGAAGAAAAAAAACGAAAAAAAATATTTTCGCGCCCATTATTATTCTGTTCGACCTTTTAAAAATGCGGAAAACTCAATTTAATCTTTTTCCACTTTTTTCAAAAACTTTTTCGTGACACAATTATGTATGTTCTGAATTTTCCTTACTCATGTCTAATTATAATTCAAAGCCAGAAACATTTTGCTAATCCTCTTAGGACCCATTTTTCTCTCAACATTTTGATGCGCGCGAGAGTTTTTTTTTCAAGAAAAACCTATGTTTTTTTTAGCGTCGAGCTGAAAAAAAATAATTTTGTTTTTCTCTTGAGATAAGAAATGAAATTTGCCATTTTTCACGAAACTACTTCTTCTCCTTTTTTTTTTGAATTTTTTTGTTTTCCGGCGAAAAAAACGCGCAAATTTTCCAGTCAAAATGTTACGTGATATTCCGAGAATTTCTGTCGAAACAGATTCGGGTGGTGATGTTGAACTGTCACCCGATCCAGGTCCACCGGTTTCTGGGCGAACTTTGTCGTCGTCGACGTCAACACGTCTTATGTCGTTCTCCTCTGTCGCTCATGACGTGTTCATGGGTCGGAAGCGCAGGGTTTCAGAGTTTTTTCGCAAAGGGTAAGTATCTAAAAAAAAGCAAAAAAAAAATTGCCGGGTGGCGGACTCGAACCAACGCCACAAAACTACAACGCGCGCGTGTTATCCACAACACCGCAAAGGATCTTGAAAGCCCGCTGTGTGTTTATCGATATCTTTTCCATCTTTTTCAGAAAACCGAATCTATTTGCCATTCAAAACAACTTTTTGAGCAAATGTTTTTTCCCATTTTCTCCTCTCTGCACATAAAAAACCTTTTATCCATCAGCCGAGTACTGTAGGGGTCCATCATGCAAGAAATCCCATAATCCGCTCATTTTCTTATTTGTGTGTGTGTTAGCGGCGAACAAAAAATCTGACGACCAAGAAAAAAAAATTTCGATCCTTTTTCTGCGAAAAAGTAAACATAATCGTTTAATTGTGACCCTCCACATATCTCACACTATTTTTGCTTGACACTACATTTTTTTTCAAGAAAAGAAAGTACCTATCGAATTTCGTGTGTGTTTGTGCTTGCGAGAAAAATTTGGTGATTTTTGATTCCTTTTCTTGTTCATTTTTCTCAAAATCTTAAATTGGCTCCAATTTTTGTTGTGCCATCATGAAACGATTGTCATCGATTCGTCTGATGGTTAATGGTTCGACCAACTATGGCGGGGTTGTGAGCTTTACACCGCAATTTGATGTTAAAGCGTGAGTTGTGACACCAAAATCTTTTTTTCTGAAAAATCTCTGCTTTCTCTGCGTCTCACCTCGTAGAGATAACGCGCGCGTTCGCGCAAAATAGTGAGAGCCAGAAGGTCACAGGTTCGATTCCCGCCGGGGGAAATTTTTTTTGAGGAATTTTTTTTTGCTTTTCAGATATGTTGTAGAGAATTTCAAGCTCTTCAAAATTCACTATACGGGAATTTTTTCTTGTACTTATTTTGCGGCAAAAACTACGAAAAAAAAAATTTTTTTTCTTTAATTTTCGTCAAAAAATTTTGTAGAGAATTTCAAGCTCTTCATTTTTGCCAAAAAAAAAATGATAATTTTTCACAATATTTCCCTTTTTTTTAGAAAAATTGTTTTTCTCGAGTTCTCGCTAAACAAGAGGCAGCGAAACGAGGCGGAGTGTTGTAGGAAAATTGCGATTTTTCTTGAATTTTTGAAATTTTTTCAAAAAAAAATTATGGCGTTTTGTCGAGAATTTCAAGCTCTTCAAAATGCGCTCTAACTCAAATCGAAAATTTTCGATCTTGCCCATTTTTTGTGACAAAAAATGTTTTTTTTTCCTCATTTTCGACAAAAACATCATTTTTCGACATTTCTACTAATTCTATGTTGTTCCTCACCTCAAAAATGACCAAACAACATGCGAAAAATCATCCCTGTGGATTCAAATTCTCGCACGCTAAACAGCGGGCAGTCAAACGGAACGGAGTGTTGTAGGAAAAGTTTCTTATCAAAAAAAACCATTTCACAAAATCAATGAGCCGACAAACGGCAAAAAAAATGAAGATAAAAATCATTTCTGAAAAATGCGAACTTCGTCAATTTCCTATGTTGTTGGTGTCATTGAGCACAACGCAAAACAGGCTAGGTGAGCGCACAGAAAAAATGAGCATTTGTTGCCATTTTTTGAATCCAATTTTTTCTTTTTCTCGTTTTCCACCAAGGGCTCCCAACAACTTAACATGATTTATCGCCTCTTTTTTTGCGTTGTTGTTCTGTTCTGCACTCTATTTGATGTGTGTTTTGAATTTTTTCTTTTTTTTCGTTGGTTGGTGTCACGTGGGAATTTAAAATGACGTGAAAAAACATTTTTGAAGCACTCTGATTTATGGCGCGAGAGGTCAGGGGTTCGAATCCACCGGGTGACTTTTTTTTTGAAATGTGTTTGAGAATCCAAAAATTGTGATTTTTTCAAAAAAAAAATGCAATTTTTGAGAGACGCAGAGAAAAATAGCGATGTGTGATTTCCCGGGAAATGTTTGCATTAATTTTAAAAAAGATCAAATGCGCTCTAATGAGAATCACGTAGCTTTCCGACTCTAAATTTTTTTCGAAAAATATATTTTTTTTTCATTTTTGGCAACATTAATTTTTTTTTCGAAATTTTAGAATTTCAAAAATCTTCTCTAAATCTCTCATTTTGCAATGATCTCTCGTTGATTCGGGCCACTGCTACATAAAATATAGCAGAAGGCGTCCCGTAAAATGTTTGCATCACATTTTGAAAGGGGGAACGCGCTCTAATGCAAAAACCTTTGATTTTTTAAAATAATTTTTTCTGAGAAAAACACACACAACTCATAGAGAACGGCGTCCTGTGAAATGTTTGCATCATATTTAGGAGAGGGGGAAAATGCGCTCTAATGCAAATTACTTCAAATCTTTTTTTTTCGATAAATGGATTTTGAGAGACGCAGAGAAAAAGGGGTCCCGTGAAATGTTTGCAACACAAATGTTTTTTTTTCTTTCTCCTCAAGTATTTGCCACCGCAAAACGTGTCAAGTGTGGGAAAAGTGATAAATTTTTGTGTGGTGTGCTTGAGAATAAATTTAGTCTTCTGAAACTCGCCAAAGTTTTTTTGGGGTTACCAAAAAAACGTGAGAACCTTCCTCCCAAGCAAAAAAAAAACGTCTTTTCGTCGCCTCGTCAGCGCCACGGCGCGAATAAATTTTCTCTGGGGATTGTTTTCTTTTTTTTGGGAAGAAAAAACAACAATTTTCAGAGAGTTTTTTTTTGGGAGGGTCTGAAAATGTGTTTTTTTCGGAATGTTGGCAGAAGAGAGCGAAAAACAGCTGCCGATTGGCCGTACTTTTTATTTATACTACAAGCCAACACGATGTCTTTTTTTTTCGCGGCGTTTTTTTTTTGCTCGAATAAAATGTGAAAATGTGGAATGAATCAAAGCAACTGTTGCTGGGTGAAAAATTAAATTGATTTTCTTATTTTTTTTCGAAAAATTTTCAATTTTTTAAGGATGGTCTCGATGCGAACTCTGACTTGGACATTTATCCTAATGCAACTTGTTGTGTCGTGCGCATTTTTCGTCGTTTCGCTAGCCATCATTTGCGCCAAAATGAATAGTATATCGATTTTGGATGAGAAGAGTTATGTGAGCGCAGATTGGTGGATATTTTGTGCGCTCAGCTTTTCAATGATCCTCAACACGGTTATTGCAATGTACGCGTTGTCGGAGCATAGGAAAACGATGCTCATACCCCACATTTTTTTCTTGGTGAGTTTTTTTCCGCTCTGCACAAAAGCGTAATCTCCCCACAGCTTGCAACAAGCGTGTGTGGTGTGGTGGTAAACGCGTTTGCGCGAGGCGCAGGGGGTCAAGGGTTCGAGTCCGCGTGGTGTCGCAATTTTTTTTTGTTTTTCAGCTGCTTTGCAATCTCCTTGGCTTGCGGGTTGTTTACTATTCGATTAGTGTATTCGACACATCGGATTTCAATTGCTATATCGGGTTGACGTCGATAATGAGTTTTCAATCATTTCTCCTATTCTGTCTGGTGTTTGAAATTCGAACATTTCGATCAATGACTTGGTTAGTTTATATTTGTTTTTAGCATCAAATTTCATCAAAGTTTTCCATCATTAATGAAAAAATGGCAGATTCTCTAGCACAAATTCCGAAAAATACCGGAAAACCTGAATTGTGCTCGTGCATTTTTGCACAATGTGTCATGTCGATTTATTTACTCAATTTTTGGGTCCCCTCAATTCCGGGATCGTTTTTAGATGAAGATTTGGAGAATAGGTGAGGGCTATTTTTTTTTGAGAGAAAAATTGGAGTTTTCGGGCCGGCCTGATTTTTTTATGAGAATTTTCGGGCCGGCCCGAAAAACAAACCAGATTTTTTAGGCTCAAAAAAATTTTTTCTAAAATTTTCGGAATTATTTTTAGGTCTAAAATTCTGTCTCAAAATTGTTGGATAGGCCTGAAAATTTTTTGAAAAAAATTTGGGCTCAAAATTTTTCGAACCGGAGTTTCCGGGGCTCAGAAAAATTTTCTGAGAGCTCAGAAAAAATGTAAAAATTCTCGGGCCGACATTTTTTTACTGAAAATTTGCGGGGCTTTAAAAATTGAGGGCAAGTTTTTTTTTCAATTTTTTCTAGGTCACGTGAAAATAAAGTCTCAAAATTCTCGACCCGAAAATTTCGTAAGGATCAAAATTTTTTGACCCGGAGTTTTTTTCTGAAAATTTCTATGAATTTTGTTCCGGAACTTTTCTGGGGCTCTAAAAATCGAGCTCAATATTCTCGAGGTCAAAAAACCAAGTCTTCAAAACTCAAAATCTCAAAAAATCTTGACTCAAAATTTTTCGAGCCCAATTTTTTTCTGAGAGCTCTAAAATCTCTTAAGATTGAGCCCTAGATTTTCAGACCGGCCCGAAAATTTCTCGAAAAAAAAAATTTCAAAAAAAAATTCGCAACCTCCAGAATGACAACCATCATCCACGCGGGTCTAGCATGTTTCATCTTCATGCTCTCAATTTTTTCAATAATTTGTCTTGTCCAAAATCACACTCGTCTCATGTACATTCATTTCGTGATCAATGTAAGTTCCCTCATTTTTGTCGAAAAAATTCAATTTTTTTTTTGTTTTTCAGCTCATGCTAACCCTAATCTTCGTGGCCAAACTAGTCACCTCGTTTCTGCTCGCCGATCCACGTCGCTATACACCAATGTGTCTGGCCAACCTACTCAACTTTTTCACAATTTTTTTCGAGCTTCGATATTTTTCCAAATAGTCTATGTGCCTTTTCCATTCATTTTGAAACGGGAATTTTTTTGTTAGTTTGGTTTTTTTTGCGGGTGAAATGATTCATAAATGTTCCTTTAACCAGTTGGCCCCAAATATTTGTCAAGAAAAAAAAACCAGCATCTTTCAGTCCATTTAGTTTACTATTATGTATATTTCGTGACCAAAAACTAACAAAAAAAACTAAACTAGGCCAACATCTTCACACCCCAAACACACAGAACACCGCCGCCGCCGCCACACAATTCTCGTGTAGTTCTCTCGGAGGAGAAGAAGAGCCGTGACCTTCACCTTTTTTGTGTTGTTTAATATTAATGAGCAACATTTCTCAAGTGTCTAACCCCTTTTATTGAATATTATTATTATTAATTTTTTTGGTAATTATCGGTCAAAAAAAAAAAGAAGACTGGTATTAAAACGACCTCATTTTCCACCTAGTTAAATTTGCGCGCGCACGCCAAAAAAAGTTTTTTTTTTGCAAGAAAAAAAAGTTGGGACGGTGTTCTCAAGGACTTTTACTAGATACCTCCATTTTGGTTTTCTTGGAAGATTTTGTTTTTGGCGCCAAAATTTTGGATCTCAAAAATTTGAGTTTTGGCGCGAAAAAATCACAAAAATTCAACTTGAAAATACAAATTTTGGCGCCAAAATTTTGAGTTTTTGCGCGAAAAATCACGATTCAAAAATTTTGTGAAAGTTGGAATCGAAAGGTCGTGGGTTCAATTCCGGGTGTGAGCAAACTTTTTTTCTGAAAATGTTTGGCGTCAAAATTTTGAGTTGGAAATTTGAATTTTGGCGCGAAAATTTGGAATTTGAGGAATTGAATTTTGGCGGGAAAACTTGCGCGAAAAATCATGATTTAAAATTTTAGGGAAAGTTAGAATCGAAAGGTCGTAGGTTCGATTCTAGGTGTGAGCAATTTTTTTTTGAAATTTTTCACAAAAGTTTTTTGGCGCAAAAAATTCAACTGGAAAATTTGAATTTTGGCGCGAAAAGTTTGGAATTTGAAAAATTAACTTTTTCGCGCTAAAAACCTGAAAATCAAAAAAAGTCACAAATTTGGTTTTTCCCGAATTTCAGCGCGAAAAAAAAACATTTTTTAAAATCCAGTTTTTGGCGCCAAAAATGTCCTACTGTAGTTCAAGTAGGGCGCAAAAAATCAAGGCTCAAAAATTTGTAAATGTTGGAATCGAAAAGTCGCAGGTTCGATTCCAGGTGCGAGCAACAATTTTTTTTTTTTTTGAAATTTGTTGTTTGTAGTTGGAACAGTGTAGAGGTAACGCGTTGAGCTCAGAATCAAAGGGTCATAGGTTCGATTCCAGGTGCGAGCAAATTTTTTTTTTCAAATTTTTTTCTTTTCGAATAATTTGGGATGTAAAAGGTCCTGGGTTCGATTCCAGGTGCAAGCATTTTTTTTTCGAAATAAAATCTCCCACACATGTCAATTCTCCCTGCCCGCCCAGTTACTAATTACCATGTTGTTGTGTTCAACAGGCAGGCAGGTATGTGACATTTTACGACGTCACAATTATGAGGCTCCAGAGAAAACGGAGGGCACTGTTATTAATGTGCGACGAATTGCGCAACGCCCCTTGTAGACGGTCAGAAAAGGACACCCCTTCACCCTTTTTGCGGAATTCCGCACCTTTATTATTATTGTATTATTGGTTGTTAGCTCTTTTTACAATTCGATTTCTTGTGTTGTCCTTGATGTGTTTTTATGATTATGATTATTATTATTATTTGTGTGGTTTTGACCATTGTTTTGGAGGTGTTTCCAACATGGTTTTATTATGGGTGTTCTTGTTTGATCGGAAATTTTATTTTTGAATTTGTCGCATGTTACCTAGATTAGATTAGCTTAAAAAAAAAAAAAAAAAAAAACGCCCGCACCTGGAATTGAACCAGTGACCTCACGACGCCAACTTTTTTGGTGCGAAAATTTTTAAATTTGACGCGTAATTATTTTTTGGCGCCAAAAAATCTGGGGTTTTTGAGATTTGGCGCCAAAAATTCTGGATTTTTGGATTTTCAAGTTTTGGCGCGAAAAATTAAGAACTTTCAAAGGTTGGCGGGAAAATTCTGGATTTTTTTGAAATTTTAAAATTTAGCTCGCAATTTTTAAAATTTGAATTTATCCGCAAAAAACCGAAAACTATATTTTTCGAATTTTGACGCGAAAATTCTCCATTTTTTGAATTTTCGATTTTTGGCGCGAAAATTCTGAATTTTTTTTAAATTTTAAAATATTGGTCCGAAAATTCTGGATTTTTTGAATTTTCAAAATTCGGCGCGAACCCTAAAACTTTCAAAATTTTGCGCGCAATTTAAAATTTTGAATTTTCAAATTTTGGCGGGAAAATTCTGAATTTTTTGGGAAGTCAAATTCTGGCCCAAATATTTTCGTTTTTTTAATTTTTCAAGTTTTGGAGCCAAAAATGGAGAGAACTTTCGAATTTCTAAACAAATTCAAAATTTTGAAATTTTGGCGCCAAAAGTCCTCCAAACTTTTTTGATTTTTTTCGGCGCCAATTTTTGTTTGCAAAGAAATTCACTTTGGTTTGAATCTTCGCCTAATTCATGGTTACCACTTTCTTCCACCCTACATTCCTCTATTGTCTTTTCACCCGACCTCTTTCTCATTATTATTCATAATAAAGATGCACCACCCCCTCCCTTCTACTACTACTACAAAAGACGAAAACCAATTAACCTCCTTTATTAGGAGGTAGGTACTAGTGACCTTACCTCACTTTTTCCATCAGGTTTCAACTAAATACAAAACTATTTTTTGCAGATGTTACGCTGGTTTATACTCTTATGTCTTGTCGCCAAAGTTCGCTGCGTCGTCGAATTCGACAATTCCATACCAGGTATGTCTTGGGAATTCACATTTTAAATTTTCATAACCTGTTGGTATAGTGGTTAACACGCTGGCGTTCTAGTCTTTTGCCCACGGGTTCGACGCCGCACCCCGTCAAAAATTTTTGTTTTTCAGAAAAACCCGAAATTTATTGTTCAAACGGTGAATTGCGATTGAACGTATCGACGGCGAAGGGCATTGCACCATCACACGTTTTCGTCAAAGGTCACTTCAGAAAGGTATCATTTCGCGACACATTTAATATATGGTTTTGATTTGGTTGCAGGAAGGATGTTGGTTTTCGAATTCGCCCAATGCCACATTCGAATTTAACAAGTGCGATGTATCCAGGCAACGAGAGGTTGGTGTGGTGTAGTGGTTAGCGCGCGCGCCTTTGGGTTTTTGGCCAAGGGTTCGAGGCCGCGCCCCGGCGATATTTTTTTTTTAGTTTTTTTATTTTTCAGGTCAGCCCGAAGGGAATGGCCTACACCATGACGATTGTTGTACAACTGCACCCGCTGTTCACAACAAAGGTTGATCGAGCCTATCGGGTTCGTTGTTTCTACAAAGAGGCGGAAAAATCGGTCGGCGCCGAAGTTTCGGTCAGCGATCCGACGCCGACACTTCTCTCCAAAGAAGCTGAACAGCCCACATGTATCTATACAATTCACAAAGACTCACCAAACGGCCCGCTAACCAATATGGCCAGCATTGGAGATGTTCTGTACCACGTCTGGGAATGTCCTAGTGATGTAAGTATACTGTAGTTTAGCACCGGAGTACTGTAGATTTTTCCAGGCCTATGAGATGTATGTTCATGATTGTTTTGTGGCTGGTGACTCGAGCCGCAAAGTTATTGATAGTCTTGGATGCTCGCCAGATGTTTTCATCATGCCGCACACGGTTTATAATGCGAATCGGACCAGAGCACACGTGGTAGGGTTTTCGGGCCGGCCCGAAATATTTTGCTCACTTTGAAAAAGGGGTTTTCCGGACCGGAAAATTGGCCCGAATTCAAACTTTTGAGTTTCAGAGAGTTATTTTACGTCGATTTTGACATTTGACAGATTTTTGATGTCTAGAAGTTTTTCGGGCCAAAAAATCGGGAATTTTTGAAATCTCAAAGTTTTTGAATTTGATAATTTTCCGTTACGGGAAGTCGGGGAGCAAGTTTTAGACTTTAAAATTCAAAATTTTTCGCGCCAAACTTGAGAGTTAAAAAATTCAGGTTTTTTGGCACGAAATTCAAAATCCTAAATTTTCAAATTTTTCGCGCCAACAATTCACCTTTAAAAATTTGGCACCAAATTTGAAAATTTGAAAACTCGGAAATTTCGCCCCGCAAAAATTTGCTTTCAAAATTTGGCGCCAAAGTTTTAGAATTGGAAATTTGAAATTTTTCCCGCCAAAAATCCACATTTCAAAATCTAGCGCAAACCTTGAAAGCTAAAAGTTGCAGATTTTTCGGCGCCAAAAATCAAAATTTCAAATTTGGCGCCAAAGTTTTAGATTTTTGGCGCCCAAATTTCAAAATTCGAAATATTTTTTTTCAGAACTCCAACGCGTTCAACTTGCCGGACCAAACCAGTATCCGGTTCACATGTCAAATCCAAATCTGTCCAACAATCAGCGAATGTTACCGGCCAAACTGCAACGATGCGGCGGCGGCTTCGCCCGTCGAAGACGCCGAACCGCTCGGCAACGAGTTGGCACGCGACGAGCTCATCACTCAGACCACGACGACCGTCATCACCACCACAACAACCATCCCCTACACATCGACAACTCAGCGAACTGTCATCGAGGCGACGACGCGAAGCGACGTCGCCGACGTCGCCAGAACATCCACCGATTTTCCGTCGCCTGACTCGGTGTTCCGATTGTTGAAGGGTATCCGAAATCTCAATCTGACCACATCAGACAACGTCTTCGTCGGCGATGATGAAGGATCAGGTTTGGAGATTGCGAGCACTGACGAGACGCGAACGACGGCGAAACGCGACATTCGCAGACGCGACGCGATTGATGTCGACATTTCGTCGCCTGAATTGATGATTGTTGATAGGGATTTTGGTGAGTTTTGAGGGAATGGAAATTGAAGAAGAATTAATTTTTGAATTTAAAAAAAATGGCGCGAAAATTTGAAATTTCAATTTTTTGCGCCAAAACATGATTTTCAAAACTTATCTGGAGTTTTTTGAATTTTGAAATTTGGCGCGAAAATTTGAATTTTATACATTTTGCGCGCGAAATTTTAAATTGTTTGATTTATCGCCAAAATATTTCTGGAATTTCCTCAAATTTCAAAAAAAAAAATCGCCCGCATCTGGAATCGAACTCACCCTGCAAAAGATCACCAACTCGCAACGCAACCACTACACCACGCGCGCTCATATATCTTCCCTTCGCAGTTTCCAATTTTGTTCTTCTTCCAGCCTCCGATCTTCCATCACCACAAGAGCAACAAGGTCTCCCACAACTCGGCTCTTCCACATCAACATCCGACTCTTTCGCCGGCAACAGTGCCGTGTGTCTGCCATTCTTTATGATTTGGCTGTTGGCCGGTGTCATCATCTTCGCCATCTCGCTCACCTTCTCAGCTCTCATCTACTCGTTCCGCAAAAATCCGCGGTTTCAAGTTTTGGCCTAGAAACGATTTTTGTTGTGTTTTTTGTACATTTTACTTTTTTTTTCTCCTTGCCTTGAAATTTTGAAGATGGGTTTTTGCTTTAAGTTATTTATTTATTTATTTATTATTTATTGATATGTTTCTTGTCGTGCCAACTTATAATAATAAATCTGTTCCCTCCCTTTAAACTACGGTCTTGGCGCTGTGAAAATTTGAAGTTTCCAAGTTTTGGCGCCAAAAATTTCGCAATTTTTTTCCCAGAAATTTAAAACTTTGAATTCTGGCAAATTGTAAAAAAATGTGCTTTCCGGGTTTTCCGAGAGAACTACAAAATCGTGGCCGTGTCGAAACCTAGTCCCCAGTAACTTTATTATCAAAATAAAAATTTCGAATCTCGTCTTCATTATGTAAAAACGCGAATTTACACAGGCACACGAAAATGTGCCAACAACAATAACAACAACAACAACAAATTTTACACTTTGCACTTTTGCACTCTTCTACGTTGTTATGTCTGGGTCGCGCGGAAAAAAGCAAAAAAAAAAAATAAATAAAAATAAATAAAAGTTCCCGGCCCGTGCAGCAACTTATCACCGCAAGTACTAAAAGCCCTGTTGATTTTTCGGCAAGGGTCGCTATGGTTTAGGGTTCCTAGCATAATACGTCCACCCCGGGTGATTTGTGGCTGACGCCGCTTGCGGTTCGGGTTAAGTGCAGCATCCAGGCCGGTTATTGATTGCTCGACAAACTCAAGTTCAAGTAGGCGCTTGCTTGTGGGCGTTGATAGAATAATATTCGTTATCTCCTTTTTGCCCCTTGGACCTTTTTTTCACGTGCGAAAAACTACCAAAGGCATTTGAAGGAACATCAAAAAATCTCAAACAAAAACTGTCTAACTGACTACACTCTCCTCGTTCTCTGCACTATTTAATTTTCCTCATTGGTCAAAAAAATGGCCAAAAATTGGTGCCTTCAGTGATCGAACCTTCGAGCAAAAGATTGCAACGCGCGCGTGTTCACCACTACACCAGAGCGGGCTTTTTTCGTTGGCAGGTGTTTGCAAAGATAAGGTAGTTGTTTATTCAAAAAAAAAAAACCCCGTTTCAAATCATTTTGCGTTGTTGACAATTTCCGAAGTTTAAGGCCACTTTTTCTTGCTCAATCTCGATTTTGCGATCTCATAGAACTCATTATTTCGGACAACATCCTTTGACAATTTCAGCATGCGAGCACATTTTGTGACAACATGCGTCAGTGATACTATCACCAAGGAAATCTGTAAAATTCAAAAGTCATAACAATCTAAGCCTCACACCTACCCGAATCAATATGACAACCTTGCGGACATATATCTCTGACAATATAGCCTAGACGTAGGCCGCACGCGCGACTTTTCACATCCGAGCGACGTGCGCGACTTCTTTTCATCTCTTGTCGCAAGATTCTATCGAAACGCAAGCCGATTGTTGCGTCAGCGTAACGATCCTCCAGCGCAAATGCGTCCGCAAGACAAAACGCAACAAAAACAGTGAGGAGCACAAAAGTTGGAGCAATCATAAACTTCGAGAAAGAATGAGTGATGAAAAATATTGGGGGCCGACTTTTATTCTGTGCGGTGGGCGGAGCTTGCACGAGCTCTGAAAAAAGTGGGCGGAGCTTCAGAGGGTTGTAACTTGCGTAATTGTTTTGTCGAGATTCATCGCGGTGCACACGAAATTTGAGCCAACACGCAATATTTTCTAGAAAAAAATCATGGGGCTCAAATTTCTCAGACCAGGAGTACTGTAGTTTTTGCAAAATTTGGATAAATCTTCAGTTTGGCTTAAGCCTCAGTCTAAGCCTCACTTTTCTCAAAATGTACTGTAACGTCTGTTTTGAAAAACAGACCTTCTTGGGGGAATATTAGGACAACTGCTATTTTTGGACATTCTGGGAAAATAATTTTTTAATGAAACACCCTCGAAATTTTCGGGCCGGACTGAAAAAGAGTACTGTAGTTTTGAAACTATTTCTCGAATCCAAAAAATGATGCCAAAATTTTCGGGTCGGGCTGAAAAGCCCAAACTTGCTGTGGGGAGAGTGAGAGAGACGCAGAGAAAAATTCAAACTCTGCGTCTCGTACTCTCTCACAGATTGTTGGTTTTGTTTGATGTCAGTTTTGGGAATTTCGAAAACTTTGGATAACCGAGCAAATTGTGTAAAATTTATTCGAAAATTTGAAATTTCCGGGCAGGCCCGAAAAAATGGGGTACTGTAGTTTTTATCCGTTGGTCTTTTAGCCGTGACTGCTTTTGGAAATTCTGCGAAAAATTCTTTTTTTTTCCAAAAAATCCCGAAATTTGTCAGAATTTCCGGGCCGAACCACATGTTTCAGAAAAAAACACAGTTTTTTGAAAATTTCAGCCCTGTCCGAAGAAACAGAGTACTGTACTTCATGTTTCAAATTTTCAAAAACTCTGGAAAACGCAGAAAATTGTGTAGGATTTTTGTCAATTTTCGGGCCGGCCCGGATTTTTTCTGAACTTTTTCAAACCGCCTGATTCGGAGGGCTTTTTGTGGACCGGGCCGGAAATTTTCACACTTTTTTGGTTTTTTTCGAACATAAGGAGTACTGTAGTTTGAGCTCTGATTTTGAGACCAAAAAAAAGTTTTTTTTTGTTTTTTTTTAACAAAGTATAATTCAAATTGGGATTAGGAAACCTCTGAAATGTTTATTTATGTTTCACAAAAAATGCTAAATATTTCTCGGAAAACCTCCGCGCGCACTTTTTTCAAAGGCCAAGGGTCTTCCAGGAAAAATATACATGTATACATTACGTCTGACCCAAAAAGTAGCCTTTCACACGAAACTACAACTCTTGCTCTTTGTGGAACAACCAAAAAAATGACTCAATTATTCGTGCTGCCGTCATGTTGAAAGTGTAAAAAATGTCTGGATTTTTCACACACACACACACACACACATATAGAGAAACTAGCCAATAATTCAATATTTATGAGAGCAGGGTAAAGGGAAAGAGGCTTAACAGAAAAATTGCATCTGAAATAGTCTTAGGTCAAACCTGGCCCGAGAAGTTTTCTGCAATTTTTCAGAGCCGAAACTCAGTTTTCAGATTTTGAAAAAAAAAAGAAAGATCTTCGTCAAAAATCGTGAAAAAAACCTTTTTCTCAAAACTACAGTACTCTCTGTAACTCTTTTTGACGCAGACTTTTGAAATTTGAAAAAAAAAACTGAAATTTTTTGGGCAGCCTCGAAAATCGCAGGAATCTTTAAAAAACCGAATCTCAATTTTTCCGAAAACCCCGGTTTTTTTTCGGGAAAAAAACGTGCTCCCCAAAAAATCTGTCTTCTCTGCGTCTCTCTCTCTCTCTCTCTCTCTAAAATGACCTCATTAAAAGAGGTGATACTTTTTGGACACCTTTTTACAACCGTTTTTTGTGGGAACAGAAGGTGTCAAAAATTTGAGGTAAAAAAAACCTTAATTTTCTTGGCAGAGAAAGTCACTTCCGCATAACTACGCTAGCTTGCGCTGAGGCTTAGACTGAGGCTGAGGCTTACCACGAAAGTGTTCTCTATTCTGTAGACAATCTCAATGACGTCTTTTGTTTTTCTCATTTTTTTCGCAACCTCCCAAAGGTATGAAATCAACGCATCGTACTTTCGAAAACATTTGACTAAATCAGAACTAACATCAAAATTTGAACATCATCCCAAAAAAGTTGGATATTTTTAGATTTTTTTGCTGCAAACATTTCCCTGGTTAAGTACTATACTTACACAATTTTATAGCTCAACTTTTTTGGGAGATTATTAGAGAACAGAGATCAGTGAGAGACGCAGGAAGTTAGAGGAAATTGAATTTTTGATTTTGGCGCAAAATTTGTTTGTGGTGTTTCAAATTTGGCCCAGCTCTCCGGTTTTCAGTTTCCGGAAAAATTTCAAAAAAAAATTTTCGGGCCAAAAAATGTCCTAGTTTACCAGGTCAATTGTTTTTTTCGAGCCGAGCCCAGGCCTCAGTTTCTGGGTCAAAAAAATTTCTAGTTTTTAGTCCAAAATTTTTTTTGATTTTTTTCCATTTTCAAAAACTACAAAGCCAAGAAGAATTAAAATGTTTTTTTTTCCTCCCATCAACCTAATTAATCTACAGTACATTTTTCCCATCACACACAAAATATGAGAGAGACAGCTGTGCGCGCATGTCAAGACGTCATAAATTTTGGTGGCGACGCGGCGCGGCGCGGATCAAATCGCCAGGTGCTGTCGCATAATTTTTCGAAATAAATTATATACCACCAAAATATGTCTAGGATGTTGACACAGCGAAGCACCGATTCGAAAATTTGCTCATACATCATTAATTAGTAGGTCAAGCCTAGCTGGCCAGACATTTCGGGAAAAAAAAAATTGTGTTTTGGTCAAGTTGAGCACAAAGTCAAGAAGACCCTTGGCCTTTGAAAAAAGTGCACGCGGAGGTTTTTCCGAGAATTATTTAGCTTGAAACATAAATAAACATTTCAGAGGTTTCCTAATCCCAATTTGAATCATACTTTGTTAAAAAAAAACAAAAAAAAAACTTTTTTTTGGTCTCAAAATCAGAGCTCAAACTACAGTACTCCTTATGTTCGAAAAAAAAAACCAAAAAAGTATGAAAATTTCCGTCCCGCTCCACAAAAAGCCCTCCGAATCAGGCGGTTTCAGAAAAAATCCGGCCCGGCCCGAAAATTGACAAAAATCCTATACAATTTTCTCAGTTTCCCAGAGTAACTCAAACTTTGAAAAATTCTCCTGGTGACAAAAATCAGAACTACAGTACTCTGTTTTTTCGGGCCGGGCCGGAAATTTTCAAAAATCTGTGTTTTTTTCTGAAAAAAAGTGGTTTGGCCAGGAAATTCTGACAAATTTCGGGATTTTTTGGAAAAAAGAATTTTCGCAGAATTTCCAAAAATAGTCAAAACTACAGTACCCCATTTTCCGGGCCTGCCCGGAAATTTCAAACCTTCGATTTTTTCCAAAACTATGAAAATTTTTAATTGTCGAAACTACAGTACCCCAGTATTCAGGACCGGTCTGAAAATTTTTTGACAATTTTTGTGGAGAAAACATTGATTTTCCACGGCCCGAATTTTTTTGGAAAACTACAGTACTCCATTTTTCCAGGCTGGCTCGAATTCAAAAAAAATTTTTTTAGAGATTCTGCTGAAATTGTGGTTTTCAGCCCGGCCCGAATTTTTTTTCGAAAACTACAGTACCCCAATTTTCGGTCTGGAAATTTTGAATTTTTTTTTTTGAAACTCAAAGAAACATTTTTGATCCTAATCAAAATTGAATTTCCCTCAAAAGCCTTAGCTCAAACTACAGTACCCTTACGGATGGGCGGAGCCTTGCGCGCTAGCGCAAGCCCCGCCCATCTTGCGTATAAAAGGCGCGCGTCTCCGCTACTTTTTCATTCATCAATCATGGTTTCTTCAACAATGTTGGTCTTCTTCACCTTCTTCGTCGCAACGTGCTCTGCGGAGCTTGCGTTCAACATTTTCGGCGAGACGCAGGAGCTGAAAAATTCGCAAGATGACGCAACACTTTTGCTGCGTATGGTCAAGTCGATGCGTCGTCGATCAGCGTTCGCTGAAGAGCTTCGGAAAAGTCGCAAACGTCGCACGCTGATTTCCTACGTCAAGATTCGCGCTTGCGGCGATCGCTTGACCCGTCTCTTTCAGAACACCTGCCCAGATGGTTGCTCAACTCGAACCGGTAAGCCTTAGAGCCAAAAAAAATGAAAAATTGGTTTTTCCAGAACTTTCCGAAGGAATCAGCGACGCATGCTGCGTCGAAATGTGTTCGCAAGCTGAAATTCGCAACGGATGTTGCCCAAAATGACGATTTTTGAAATTCTTGGAAGAAAGAGGTAAATTTTCACCGAAAAAATATAAAAATTTGAAAAAAGTTTCAGAATTTGATCATTTTTCGAGAATTTGATGCCGATGGGAAATGAAATTTAACAACGACTTTGATTTTTTGAAATTTGCGATTTTTTTTTTGAAATTTTTAATAAATTATTCAACCAACAATGAGTTTTTTGAATTTTAAAATCTAATGTTTTCACGTCAAATTCTGATTCAAAGTATTGGTGACGTGGATTTTTGGCGCCAAAAATGAAAGTTTGAAAAACTTTGAAAATTTTATTTTTGCCGCCAAATATTTTCACAGTTTCAAAAACTAAATTTTTCGCGGCCAAATTTTTGAATTTCTGAAATTTTTTGAATATTTTTGGCGCCAAAATTCTGAAGTTCAAATTTCCAACCCTCCAGACTTGATGACTAAAACGTGTTGCTCCAATTTGTTGCTACAAGTTCAAAATGTGTACTGTACTTTGATTTTTTTTTTCGTTTTTTTTTAGTCTCAAGAACTACAAAACCTCTCAATTTTTTCCAAAAATAGTGTATGACAAGGTGATAAAAAATTGAAAATTTCTCTAACTTCCTGCTTCTCTCATTGATCTCTGTTCTCTAATCATCTTCAAAAAAAAGTGCGATAAATCATAATGAGCAGTGTCCGCGAAGAACATGGTTTTTTGCAAATTGGCATACAATTTTGATTCGTGTACTTCTCTCGGACAACCCACAAATGTGTTCAATCTCGAATAAGGAACCTCTTCAAAAAATGGGAAAATTGAAAAGTGCAAAAAAATGAGATGACTAGTCGTAAAAATTAAAAAGGTTTTTTTTGAGCACATTCTGCCATGTTCTCAATACCCAATGGGGTTGCGAATGACGCGCGAAACGACGCGTCGCGAGTCGCAAAAACTCAGACAGCTATATTGTTTTTTTTGCCTACCTCATAAAGTTGAGCTATAAAATTGTGAAGGTACAGTAACCCGGGAAATTTTTGCAGCAGCAAAAAAATCTAAAAATATCCAATTTTTTTTGGGGGATGATTTTTAAATGTCAATGATGATTTGATGTTAGTTCTGATTTAGTCAAATGTTTTCGAAAGTACGATGCGTTGATTTCATACCTTTGGGAGGTTGCGAAAAATGAGAAAAACAAAAGACGTCATTGAGATTGTCTACAGAATAGAGAACACTTGCGTGGTAAGCCTCAGTCTAAGCCTCAGCGCAAGCTAGCGTAGTTATGCGGAAGTGACTTTCTCTGCCAAGAAAATTGAGGTTTTTTTACCTCAAATTTTTGACACCTTCTGTTCCCACAAAAAACGGTTGTAAAAAGGTGTCAAAAAAGTATCACCTCTTTTAATGAGGTCATTTTGGAGAGAGAGAGAGAGAGAGAGAGACGCAGAGAAGACAGATTTTTTGGGGAGCACGTTTTTTTTTTTGGAAAAAGACCAGGGATTTTCGAAGAAATTTGACATTTTCAGCCCGGCCTGAAAGTTTTCTGATATTTTTGGATTTTTTCAAAAATTTACAAGGAAAAATTGGGATTTCCGGTCCGGCCCGAGTAAATTTTCTGAAAATTTTCAGAAATTTCGGATTTTTTTCAAGATTCACCTGAAAAAAATGAGATTTTCGGGACGGTCTCAAAGTTTTCAGAAAAACTTGGATTTTTGATTTTCGGGACGGCCCAAAAAAACTCTAGAATTTTTTTTTTTCAAAATTCACTTGGAGAGGTTCAGAGTTTCAGCCCGGCCCGAAAATTTTCAGAATGTTTCGGATTTTTCCAATGTTCACCTGGAAAAATTGACATTTTCAGGCCGGCCCGAATTTTTTTTTTTCAAAATTCTCAGGAAAATTGAGACTTTCGGTCCGGCCCGAAAAACTTTCAGAAATTTTGAAATTTTCTCAAAATTCCCGCAGAAAGTTCAGATTTTCAGCCCGGCCCAAAAATTTTTAGATTCCCAAAAAGCTCAAATTCAGCTCTTCGAAGTTTTCAAAATTTTTTGGCGCCAAAATCCACGTGTCCAGACGCTGCAATTTTCATTTTTTTTTTTGTAAAAATGAAAAACCCCGACGCGAAAATGAGCAGTGTCCTCCAAATCCCCTTCTCCTTTACTTTGTCTTCTACATAATTAGCTATTTCTGACATATATATATATTTCTGTGTGTGTGTGTGTGTGTGTGAAAAATCCAGACATTTTTTACACTTTCAACATGACGGCAGCACGAATAATTGAGTCATTTTTTTGGTTGTTCCACAAAGAGCAAGAGTTGTAGTTTCGTGTGAAGCCAAAAAAGTGCGCTCTTTTTTGGGTCAGACGTATTTGTGACATATATTTTTCCTGGAAAAATTGGAAAAAGTTAGCATTTTTTTGTGAAACATGAATAAACATTTTGGGATTTTGTTAATCTCAATTAGACTATAGTGAAAATTGGTTTTTTGGGATTGTTGTAATCCTTTTTAAGTCTCAAAAATTTCAGAGAACAAAGTACAGTACTCTTTTGGGGACGAAAAAATTCTGAAAATTTCCGGACCGGACTGAAAAAAACCATCAAAATTCAGAAAATTTCCGGGCCGGGCTGGAATTCTAAACAATTTTCTCCGATAAATCAAGTTTTCGAAAATTTTGCAAATTTTCGGGCCGGCTCGAAAATCAAAGAAAAAATGTCAAAAAATTTCTGAAAATTTTGGGCTGAAAAAAAAACTCAAAAAATCAGAAAGTTTTTGGGAAAAAATTCTCAAAATTTTTTTTTTTTTTAATTTTACACAATTTTCTCCGAATTTCCAAAATTTCTGAAAATTCTCGGGCCGGGCTGAAAATCCGAAAAAAATTGAGATTTCTCGAGAATCCGAAAAACCTGAAAATTCCCAAAAATTTCTGAAAATTTCCGGGCCGGGCTGAAAAAAACCCTTCAAAATTCTGAAAAAATTCTCTCGAGAATCCAAAAATTCTGAAAATCTCTCGGGCCGGCCCGAAAACCCACAATTTCCCACCTTTTCTCTGCGTCTGTTTCACACCTTCTCACAAAAACTACAGTACCCCATTTTTCAAGTCCGGCCCGAAACATTTCAAAGAAACGAAAAACAATTTTCCAAAAATAGTACATGTCCTAGTATTCCCCAAGAAATTGTCTGAAAAAACAACTTTTTTTTTGATACAGTACATTTTTCTTAGGCTTAGAATCAGGCTTTGGCTTAACCGGGAAATTGTGAACTTTTCAGAATTTGCAAAAACTACAGTACCCCTCCCCTGTCTAAGAAATTCGACTCCTTCATCGATTTCTTGGAAAATATTGCGTGTTGGCTCAAATTTCGTCCCGAAAAAAATCACCAAAAAAACAATTACGCAAGTAACAATCAACTCATACTTCCACCTCATCATCATCATCGTCGGCTCAGGCTCCGCCCACTTTCAGAGCTCTCGCGCGCGCGCGCAAGCTCCGCCCACCGCACACAATAAAAGCCTCACATCTCCAACACTTTTCATTACACTTATTTTTGTCGCCGCTGAAAATGTCTTCTACTCCAACTTTTGTGCTTGTCGCCGCCGCTTGCGTTGCGCTATGTTGCGCAGAGTTCGCAACCGACGAGGATGTGTTACGTTTCAAAAATAGGGTGGCTTTCGAGCAAGCGCTTGCGCAAACTTTCGACAATCATGCCGATGATGAAGCGATTTTGATGAGCTACAACAAATTGTTCGAAAAAATGTTGCGTCAAGATGTTGCGCAAGAGAATCGCGTCAAAAATCGCGCACGTCGCACACTGTCGCACGTCAAATCGCGAGCCTGCGGACAACGTCTAGGCCATCTTGTCAAAGCTACATGTCCAACTGGTTGTACTGTTGATTCAGGTAGGCTGAGGCTTAGAGTGAGGCTTAGGCTAAGCCTTAGGCTTAAGATAAAAATTACACGATTTTTTCCAGAATTTTTGGCCGAAGGCATCACAAACGCATGCTGCGAAAAAATGTGCTCGCAAGCCGAAATTGTTGAAGGATGCTGTCCAGTTTGAGAGCCATCCGAAATGTTGTCTCTTCCTCAACCTCACTTTGTCAAAACGGGTCTCTCGTTGAGATATATTTATGGATCTTGCCCCTAGTCGCGTTTTCTTCTTCTTGTCCTTGTCTTGTCCCATCGTCGTCCCCCTACTAAATGTGATAAATACCACGAATTTATTTCTATTTCTATTATTATTTTATTAATAAAGTTATGTAAATATGGTGGGTGTTGTTGTTCGATTCGGTTTGATATAGTCTTTGGGGAGGACAATTTTTTTTATGTTTTTGACTTTGAGTTTTGTGGTATAGTAGGGGATGATTTTCGGCAACGTTGGTCAGCAATATTGGAGAGTGAGAGAGACGCAGAGAAAAACAAAGTCACGTTTTTTCTGCATTTTTGATCACGTGGCAAACTCTTTTGGAAATTGGTGGTGTAAGTTTTCAGACCGGCCCGGGAATTTTCAGAAATTTTTTGTCGATTTTCGAGCCGGCCCGGAATTTTTTGAAATTTGAAATTTTTCAAAAAAGTCTCGAATTTTTCCATATTTTTGGAGGGTTTGTTTTTCAGACCGGCCCGGGAAATTTCTGAAATTTCAAAAAATTTCGGAACTTTTTTTTAAGACCGGCCTGGAGGTTTTCTGAAATTTCAAAAAATTGTGAAAAATTTTGAGATACCTGAAAAAATTGTTTGGAAAAAATCTCTTGTGTCAGTTTTCGGTCCGGCCCGAAAATTTGAGAATTTTTCAGAAAAAAAGTTATAATTTTTTGAGTTTTTCAGACCGGCCCGGGTAATTTCAGAAATTTCTCAAAATTTTTGGGGAAATTTTCTGATATTCCAAGAGTTTTAAAATTTTTCAAAAAAAATTTGAAAAAATTTTTTTTTCGAGTTTTTCATACCAATTTCAGAAATTTCGGATTTTTTTCAAAATTTTCGAGAAATTTCAAAAACTTCGGAATTTTTTCAAAGTTCCTGAGAAAATGTGGAATTTTTCAGACCGGCCCGAAAATGTTCAGAAATTTCCAAGTTTCTCAAGAGTCACCAGGAAAATTTGAGATTTTCAGTCCGGCCCGAAAATTTTCAAAAATTTTTTTTTCGGGCTGATGAGACCAGCTCAGTTCCAGATCTCAAAAAAATTTCGCAAAAATATTTTCTTTGTTTTATTGTCCTAATTAGGCCCCAATTTTTTTTGACCAAAAAAAAATATTTTTTAGCGCGTCAAAAGTGCTCTCAAGTTTTTGAGCCCAGCTGATTTCTGATAACAATAATGAGGTGCTCTTAATTATGTTTCGCCAGTCAGTTTTGTCTGATTTTTTTTTTTTTTGACATCATAGTTCACCGAGGGGTACTGTAGTTTCTTCTCTCACAACTTTTTGTCTGCAAAAAAAGGTTCAAATAGATCTCTATGTACTTTTGATTTTTACAAAGTCACACGGTTTTAGTAACTCTTCAAAAGTCACAAGACAACGCTGACTAATTATGAAATCGTTTGTTGTTCTGTTGGAAACAGATAGAGAGAGAGGAGACGCAGAGAAAACAGAGCAACACATTTTTGGAGCCTTGAAGGGGGGGGGGGGGGGGGTGGTTCTTGAAATTCTGAAATATTTTTTTGACACAAAAATTTTGGACTTTTCTCAAAGTTCTGGACCAAAAAATTTGAAATTTTTTTGGATTTTTTTTTGGCTCAAAAAACCTAAATTTTGTCAATTTTTTTCGGTAAGAATTTTGGCCTGAAAATTAAAACTACAGTAACCAAAAATTTAGAAAAAAAAAGTTTTTTTGAAAATTTTGAAGTCAAAAACATAGCCACAAAGTGAAAAAACTACAGTAACCTAAATTTTGCCTAGTTTTTTCGGGAAGAACTTCGGTCTGAAAAAAAACTACAGTAACCTAGGAATTTTTCAGGAAAAAACTACAGTACCCCAAAAATTTGAAAAAAATCGCAAAAATTCGCCCAAAAAGTCAAAAAACTACAGTACCTCCAAACTTTCCATTTTTTTCAGAAAAAATTCCGGACCCAAAAAATGAAACTACAGTACCCCGAAAATCCCCAAACTTCAACCCAACAATTTTCCGCGGTCACAAACATCAAAGTTCAAAACGTGCGTCATACCTCAAAAACTACAGTACCCCTCCTCAACTCATGATAAATCTCGAACACAAACAATTTTATAATTTTGGGGTTAGAGAAAATGAGCACTTGAAGTGCTCACATAATTGTTGGCTACGATTTGGCTGCTGACAACGAAATTTTGGCGCCCCCGAGAAGAGAAAAATTGATTTTTCGGGCGGGGAGAGTTATTTTTGAAACAGTTTCCAGGTAGACTTCATTTTTGATAGGTCTCAATGGAATTTTCTCAATCTTTTTTGTTGAAAAAGGACTTTGGAAACCCTTTAAAGTTCAAAAATCTTGAAGATGAATAACAAATTTTTTGGGTCATAGGATTTTGAAAAAAAAATTGGACGATGATTTTTGGTTTTTGTCATGGGTTGGCTTGAAATTTTGGGCCTGAAAAAAATAGGCCAAATTTTGGCCCGAAATTTCGGTCCAAAAAATGTTTTTGAAAATTTTACCCAAAAAATGTTCTCAAAAATCCTAAAAAAGGCTTGAAAACTAAGCCTCAAAATCTTGTCTGAAAAAATGGGCTTTAAATTTTGGGCCCGAAAAAAATTCTGAAATTCCGGTCCAAAAAAAGGCTTAAAATTTTTGGCCTGGACTCCAAATTCGGGCCGAAAAAAATGTTTTCAAACATTTCCCGCCCTGGAAATCTGGCCTGAAAAAATTCTGAAAATTTTCCGGGCTCACCAAAATTCAAAATGTCGGCCTGAAAAAAATGAGGCTTAACATCCCAATCTGACCAAAATTTTTTTTCCAAATTCAAAAAAAATATTTCCAAGAAAAAAATCGTGACCTCCGAATCGAACAGGCTCCAATAAAAAGCGCTCAAAAAGTGGAAAATGCATCAATTCTATTTTTCAAATGATCAAGAGATGGTTCAATCAAGCACCGCCATCTTCATCCTCACAACACTTCTCATTTCTCCTCAAATCGATGCTCAAACACCTGGAAAATGTGAGGCCGGCAAACTGACAAATCCCCTTCAACAATGTCAAACGATACGCGATTGTTATGCGACAGAGGAGACGTATTTGGCGGCGTTGGCCTCGAAATTTCTTGTGTGGTGCGATAAAGTGGGCGGAGTTTGTTGTGAAGGAAAAGCTTGTGAGTTACTGTAGTTTGAAGAATCTCAAAAAATCTAATTTTTGAAGCCAAACTTTGAAAATTTAGATTTTTTTTGGAAATTTTTGACAAAAAAATTCGGGTTACTGTAGAAGAATAGATTTTTGACGCCAAAATTTTTTTTTCCGAAATTTGGGTTTGCAGAAAATCCTGGAAATTTTTGAAATTGGATTACTGTAGTTTTGAAAAATATCGAAATTTGAAAACTGTTTGAAACTTTCCTCCTGGACTACTGTAGTTTCAAGTTTCGGGCCAAAATTTCCAAATGTTCAAACTTGAAAATGGAAAAATCGGGTTACTGTAGTTTCGAAATATTCAAAAATCAGGAATTCTCGAATTACTGTAAGCTTCGCGTAAAGAATTTTCGAAAAAAAAGTTTTGACGCCAAAAAATTAAAAAAATGAAATTCTAGGTTTACTGTAGTTTCAAATTTCGCGGCAAAATTCCCAAATTTGAAAAAGTCGGAAACTTTTGGATTACTGTAGTTTTGAATTCCGCGTAAAGAATTTCAAAAACAAATTTTGACGCCAAAAAATCTGAAGTTCTAGGGTTACTGTAGTTTAGCGCCACATTTTTTTTTCGAAAATTTTTGCAAAAACCCTTCCAGCCCAAAACTACGATCACACATGCACCGACAACATCACACCAATCTTTGGCGAAGAAACATGCGCGGTCGACGAAGCGGAACCTTGCGTCAACTCGCGTCAAGAAACGGGCGAATGTCGCAGCCATCGTTGCTGTCCCTCATTCCTTCTGCTCTCCGTCGACCACGATTTTCAGCCCAACATTCTGTGCAACTCGTCTCTACCGCTTCCGCTGACCTACGAGAATGCGTATTGTACGCAAGAGGGACGTGTGCAATATTTCGAAAATTCGCGCGCCGTCGACGAATCGCAACCTTGCGAAACATCTGCCGATTGCGTCGTCGCACAAGATGACGCGGCGGTTTGTATAAATCGCGAAACGCCGGCGATTCGCTTCTGCTACTCGCCGAAATCTGTCGCCGCCGCCGAAGAATCGTCTTCGTCGGCGTTTTGGATTATTGTCGGCGTGTTGATCGCCGTTCCACTCGTCATTATCATCATGTGCGTTTCGACGTGTATTTTCTGCATCGAATTCATTTTTTGCATCGTTGTCGTCGGCGTTGTTTTGGCGTTTATTGGCTTGGCCGCAACGCTCGGCGCATCGTTTTACGGTGGATATCTGTGAGCAGACAGAGAGACGCAGAGAAACGCAGAGAACAGCGAATGCTCACTTTTTAAAAACAATGAATGATTTGATATCTGCGGAGGTTTTTTCAAAAAAAAAAAAAAAAAAAAAATTGCGCCACACCGGAACCGAACCCACGACCTTTTGAGCCATAGTTGTTGAGCAAAGTTGGAGGGTTTGATTTTTGGCCTATTTTTTGAGGGCCGGAAATTTTGAGCCTATTTGTCCAGGCCGTGATTCCAGGCCCATTTTCAGGCCTTATTTTTCAGCCCCTATTCTTCCAGGCAGGCATTTGAAGCTCTTTTATTGAGGCCTGTTTTATTTTCAGAGAAATTTTTTGAGGCCCGATTTTCAGGTTTTCTGAGGCTCCAGGCCTTAATTTCAGGCCTTTTTTCTCAAATATTTTTGTTTTTAAAATTTCAGGCCTTTTCTTCGGGCCCATTTTCAGCCCTATTTTTTCAGGCCCACATTTGAAGCATTTCTTGAGGCCCGAAATTTCAGGCCTTTTTGTAGTAAATTTTTTTGACGCCAAAAATTCAGAAAAAAAACGTGACCTCTTTTTTTTGTTTTTGGTTTTTTTTGTTACGTCAAAGTCAAAAACACTTATTTTCCCAAAGAATATTTCTCAAAAACGGTTGCAAATAAATGAATTGAAAAATGTCACCAGCGTAAGTCACCACCACTCAGGTTACTGTAGCCTACCGTACCTATTGCAGTCACTTGCCACGAACCGCCTACGAGTTCCGAAATACATGTGGGTTACTGTAGTTTTTTTCGAAATTTTTTTTCAAAAATAAATTTTAGTCAGTGCTGTGGGTGCTGTCGAAGCGGAGATGGCAGTTTTTATTGTCGCCTCGATTTGTTTCATGATTTTTTGCCTTATGTCAATGGTTCTCATTCGATGGTATTATCGAAAAAAGTTGGAGAAGAAACTCGTCGAAATTCATCAGCAATTCGAGCCAAATCGATCCTACCGTAAGTTTTTGGAAAAAAAAATTAAAAATAAAAAAAAATCGCCCGGGTGCGGAGTCGAACCAAAACCCTTCTGACCATCACGCCGCCGCGCAACCCACCACACCAAGAGAACACAATTGCGTTTGTCTAGAATTGCCAACAAATAAAAAGTGTTTCAGTCGTCGAAAAACGTCCAAACGAGGCGGAACACGTGCGTCCGATACCGTTGTCACCGCCGATTTCCGATCAAACCGAGTATAATATTGTGGCGGCCGCTTTGAAGGATGATAAGAAACGACAACTTTTCTGAGATCCCGCGGGTTTTTTGTTTAATATAGAATTTTTAATTTTTTGTTGAAACATTTTTGTGGAAAATTGAAAAACTTATATTTTGAACTTTGAAACTTTCGCCCCAAAAAATGAGAGGTCAAAATCCACGTATCAAATTTGTTAGCCAAATTAAAAAAAAAAATTTAAACCTCCGAGTTTTGGCGCCAAAAATTGTGGCCTAAAAATTGACGTGGAATTCCTATTGGACTAAAAATCGAAGGCCTCAATTTTCAACTTTCAAATTTTGGCGCCAAAAAAAAAATGAGCATCAAACTCCACGTGAAACTTTTTACCTTAAAATCCACGTGGAATTTTGGGCGCCAAAAATTACTGTAAAAATCGACGTGTCAAATTCGGCGCCTGAAATTCAAGGCCTTAATTTTGAACCTCTAAATTTTGGCGCCAAAAATTCAAGGCCCAAAATTTGAACCTCTAAATTTTGGCGCCAAAAAACGTGACCTAAATGCAAGCCTCCAATTCGATCTCTCTCCAATCCCAGGTTCAAAAACCAGCTCTCAAAAAAGCTCACGTATTTTCTGACTGATCCCTCCTCCTCTAACACTGTCTGCGTCTCTCACTCTCTCTCAATTTGATACATAATTGAGAGGGAAACGAGCCATGATGATGATGATGATATTTTAGTACACTTATACCCATCAGATAATAAAATGATAGTAGTATCTGTGTGTGTGTGTGTGTGTGTGTTTTCGGCTTCTGTTCTCTTTTTTTGTGCTCTTGCTCTTGCTCGTGTGTGTGTGTCGATTTCCCATCCCATGGGCTCTTTTTCTTCTTCATTGTAACATTATTTCTTTCATTTTCTCTTGGCGAGAGTTTTTTTTCGTGTTGCCTTCTTGACTTCTTTTTTCAGATCAGATTATTTCATTTTCATCATTTTTTGAACGATTTGAGAACCTCAAAATTGATGGAAATTTTGGCGCCAAAAAGTTTTTGAAAACTACAGTACTCTGGGATTTTGGCGCCAAAAAGTGCTGGCCAAAAAGTCTTTGAGACTAGACATTTTGGCGCCCAAAAAATCCGGCCCGAAAAATTTTCAAATTCTCAATTTTGGCGCCAAATGTTGCGGGCCGAAAAAATGGAAAACTACAGTAGTCTAGGATTTTTGGCGCCAAAAATCATGGCCAAGAAGTCTTTCAGACTACAGTACTCGAGACATTATGGCGCCCAAAATATTCGGCCTGAAAAATTTGGAAACTACAGTAACCTAGCATTATTTTGACGCCAAATTTTCCAGGCTCAAAAATTTTGCTATTTACAGTAATCTAGACATTTTGGCGCCCAAATTTTTAGCTTCAAAATGTTGGGCAAGTACAGTATCCTTAAAATTTTGGCGCCAAATCTTTCGTGCCCGAAAATCTTGAAAACTACAGTACTATTTGAATTTTGGCGCCAAAAATTTGCGAAATCACAGTGCCGTAAAAATTTTGGCGCCAAAAAAATACTCTAAATTTTTTGGCCCCAAAATTTTCAGGTCCAAAAAAATGAAGACTACAGTACTCTAGATTTTTTGGCGCCAAACATTTAAAAATCCAAAATTTTGAATTTTCAAAAATCTGAATTTTCCAATTACAGTAATCTCGGTTTTCAGCGCCAAAAATGAAAAACTACAGTACTCACAGATAGATCAAAATTTCAAATTTTTGGCGCCAAAACTTTCTCTCCCGCATTGATTATCAACAAAAAGGTGTCTTTTCGGAAATTCGATCCTCCCTATATTTTTTTTTTGCAAAACCTATTTTTCCTCTGTTTTTTTTTCTCAAAAATTTTTTTTTTATTTCAAGTTGCTAGGAAAAATGTTCATTTTTTCTCGAACGAAAAAAAATGCATAAATATTTATGAGATTACTTCTTCGTGACTTAAATATAAATGTTATTTACAGCTACTGGATAATCAGGGTACTGTAGAAAATTGCAAAATTCTGAGAATTTCTTTTTTTTAGTTATTTATTTTGATTTAGTTTTTTGTCTGGTTTTGAAAATTTTGGAAAATATTTTTTGAACTTTTTCGAAAATCTAGAAATCCAAAAATTCAGAAATTTTCAGCAAAATGTTTCGAAAAAAATATTTTAAATTTTCCGACAAAAAATCTGGGCCGGCCTGAAAATTTTGAATTTTTGTGACAAATTTTTCGAAAAAAATTTCGCGCCAAAATTTTCAGACCCGGCCTGAAAAATGGAGAGAATTTTTTGTTCAAATTTTTTTCAGATTTCCGGGCCGGGCCGAAAAGTTTGAATTTCGGTAAAAAATTTTTTGGAAAAAAAATTGTGCAAAAATTTGAAATTTTCCACAAAAAACTGTTTTGTCGAAAAATCTGGGCCGGCCCGAAAAATTTCAAAATTTTGGAAACAAATTTTTGAGCCCAAAAATTGGGTCCAAATTTCAACAATTCCGAATTTTCCAAAATTTCAAACAATTTTTGAGCCCGAAAAAACTCTAAAATTTTGAAAAATAAAAACATTTTGTCAAAAAACCCGGGCCGGCCCGAAAATGTTGAAATTTTCAGCCAAAAAATCCAAAAAATCTTTTTATTTCAAAAATTTTCCAAAAAAAATTTTTCTGGACCTGATTTCTGTTTCGATCTCTCCTCTCAATTGGAAAAGGGCAACTGTTCTCCAAAATTTTCAAACAATAAATCAAAAAAAAAAATCTTTTTTTTCATTTATAAAACAAGCCTCATTCTTTACATGTTATAAATATTTTCCGGTCCATTTACCTCATTTTTTCTCGAGAAAACTTTTCCCGAAAATCTCGATTTTTTTGCAGAGCTTTCAAATGACAATCTCATATTCGGACACATTTCTAAAACTGCTATTTCGATGGAAAGGATCTTTGTGGAAAGCGATTTGGAAACATTTATTGATTTTTTTGACAATGTACTACTGTATTAACATGTATTATAGGTAGGAGTACTGTAGGGGTACTGTAGAAATTGTGGCGCAAAAACTGAAAGTTTTTGATTTTTTTTTGAATTTTTACTTTTGGCGCCAAAATATGAAATTCTTTGAATTTTCAAACTTTGGCGCCAAAACTAAAAACTTCAAAACTAGGGACAACTTTTTGAAATTTCGATTTTTGGCGCCAAAACTAGATTTTTTGATTTTTCAAACTTTGCCGCCAAAATTTGAAATTTTTTTGAATTTTCGTGTTTTGGCGCCAGAACTGGGATTTTGAAAAAATTCTAAATCGAACATGATTTTTTGAATTTTCAACTTTGGCGAAAAATTTTCAAAATTTCAAATTTTTGAATTTTGGCGCCAATATTAGGTTTTTTAAACTTTTAAAAAATGTTTGGCTTTTTGAAATTGGCGTCAAAAAGTTCAAGTCAAAAGGTCACAAGTTCAATTCCCGATGCCGTCAAACATTTTCAAATCTTAGCGCCAAAAAATTTCAAATCAAAAGGTCAAAAGTTCAATTCCAGTGCCGGCAAATTTTTTTTTATTTTCAAATTTTTCCGTCAAAAAACTCAAGTCCAAAGGTCACAAGTTCAATTCCCAATGTCGTCAAAATTTTTTTTTTATTTTCAAATTTTTCCGTCAAAAAACTCAAGTCCAAAGGTCACAAGTTCAATTCCCAATGTCGTCAAAATTTTTTTTTTATTTTCAAATTTTTCCGTCAAAAAACTCAAGTCCAAAGGTCACAAGTTCAATTCCCAATGTCGTCAAAATTTTTTTTTTATTTTCAAATTTTTCCGTCAAAAAACTCAAGTCCAAAGGTCACAAGTTCAATTCCCAATGTCGTCAAAATTTTTTTTTTATTTTCAAATTTTTCCGTCAAAAAACTCAAGTCCAAAGGTCACAAGTTCAATTCCCAATGTCGTCAAAATTTTTTTTTTATTTTCAAATTTTTCCGTCAAAAAACTCAAGTCCAAAGGTCACAAGTTCAATTCCCAATGTCGTCAAAATTTTTTTTTTATTTTCAAATTTTTCCGTCAAAAAACTCAAGTCCAAAGGTCACAAGTTCAATTCCCAATGTCGTCAAAATTTTTTTTTATTTTCAAATTTTTCCGTCAAAAAACTCAAGTCCAAAAGTCACAAGTTCAATTCCCAATGTCGTCAAAATTTTTTTTTTATTTTCAAATTTTTCCGTCAAAAAACTCAAGTCCAAAGGTCACAAGTTCAATTCCCAATGTCGTCAAAATTTTTTTTTTATTTTCAAATTTTTCCGTCAAAAAACTCAAGTCCAAAGGTCACAAGTTCAATTCCCAATGTCGTCAAAATTTTTTTTTTATTTTCAAATTTTTCCGTCAAAAAACTCAAGTCCAAAGGTCACAAGTTCAATTCCCAATGTCGTCAAAATTTTTTTTTATTTTCAAATTTTTCCGTCAAAAAACTCAAGTCCAAAAGTCACAAGTTCAATTCCCAATGTCGTCAAAATTTTTTTTTATTTTCAAATTTTTCCGTCAAAAAACTCAAGTCAAAAGGTCACAAGTTCGATTCCCAATACCGTCAAAAAATTTTTTTTCCTCCAGATTTTGGATGGGCGAAGAAGAGCAGCGAAATTTCATGAAATACGTGGTGCTCGTCGACGGTTGGACGAAGGAGATTCCTCTAACATTTCTGCTCGGTTTCTACGTGGCAATGATTGTCCGGCGATGGTGGGATTGTTGTCAACTGATCAGCTGGCCCGATCATCTTCTCTACAATGTTTCGGCGCTAATTCGCGGACAAGACGCCGAAACCCGCATTATTCGCAAAACTATTGCGCGATACTCAATTTTGACATCAGTTCTCGCTTGGCGAAGCATCTCTCTTCGCGTTTTGGCCAGGTACAGTAACCCGGGGGTACTGTAGTTTCGGAAATTGTGTATTTGCAGGTATCCAACTGATGATCATTTGGTTGATTCGGGTCTGATGACGAGGGAAGAAATGGCCATGTTCAAAGATATTAGTATTACTGTAGATCCTCATCAGGTGAGTGTGATTACTGTAGAAGGTTACTGTAGAAATCCCATAATCGAACATGATCTCAAAAATGTGTTGTTATTTGATATAATTTTGAAACAGTGAAAATTTGAAAAAAAAAAGTTTAGCCATTTTTTTTGGAAATTTTGAGAATTTTTGTTGAAAAAAGTAAAAAATCTGAAAATTTTGGGTCAACAAAAACCGCGTCAACAAAAAAAACTTGAAATTTTGGAAAAAATTCAAAAAAGGAGAATTCATCAAAAATTTAGTGTTAACAAAATATGCGCCAGCAAAAAAACGCGTCAACAAAAAAAGGAAAATCAAATTTTGGCAGAAATTCAAAAAGTTTTATTCTAATAATTTGGTGTCTACCAAATATGCGCCAGCTGAAAAACGCCAGAAAAAAATTTGGGAAAAAAATTACAAAAAAATTCTTTAAAAATATAGTGTCAACAAAAAACACGTCAACAAAAAAAAATCGAATCAACAAGTTTTGCGCCAGCTAAAAGCTCGTCAACAAGTTATACGCCATCAAGATTTGCGTCAAAAAAATCGAAAAAATTCTTGAAATTTCAATGTCAAAAATTTAGGTGTCAACAAATTATGCGTCAACAAAAAACGCGTCAACAAACTAATCGCCAAAAAAACCGAAATGTTTTGTTCAAAATTTCAAAAATATCCGAATCTCATCAAAAAACGCGTCAGGAAACTTTTTGTTACATTCCAAAAACAATTTTGAAATTGCAATGTCAACAAAATATGCGCCAACAAATTATGCGTCAACAAAATATGCGCCAGCAAAAAAACTGAAAATGTGTGCGTCAACACAGAATGCGTCAACAAATTGTCAGCCAGCTGATCTAGGAAAATAAACCGTCCCAGAAAAGTTTTGAAAATCAAATTTTGTCGAAATTTTTCAAAAAATTTCGAATTTTTTGCGTCAACAAAAAACACGCCATCAAAAAAATTTACAGAATTTTTTTTTTCGAAATTTCAATGCCAACAAATTATGCGTCAACAAAAAACGCGCCAATATTCCAAAAAACCCTGATTTTGTTGCAGAAATGGTGGGTACCTCTAAACTGGATTCAAACAATGATGGTTCGCTGCTTCGAGAAGGGCACTCTAACACACACCAACGAGCTGCGTGTACTTCTCGACGCGCTCGAAAAGTATCGAAACGGGTTTTTTCAACTATTCATCTATGATTGGATAGCCATACCACTTGTGTACACACAGGTGATGTCCATTTTTTCACATTTTTTCAAAATTCAAAATCCCCTTGGCCCCGCCCACTTTTTTTCCCACCAAAAATTGACCATTTTCCATGACCTCTCTTCAAATGCTTCTGAAAAAATTGGAAGATTTCCGTCATCGTATCGCTTCTCTATTTTTATATGATTGGATTTGTATTCCATTGGTTTATTGTCAGGTACATATGTTGGTAGAGTTGTGCGTTGCGTGTGTGCGCGGCGGTCAACAACTATTGTTTTTTGGTTTTTTGGGGGAGAGGCTTAGGCTTGGGCTTAAACTTTTTGTCCAATTTTACTTTCAAGGTTTTTGACGCCATTTTTTTTTGAAATTTAAAAATTCTCGGTAAATTTTTCACATTTTTTTTGGCGCCAAAATTTGAATTCCGAAAAATTGGAGCCAAAATTGTGATTTTCAAATTTTGGGCGGGAGAAAATGAAATTCAAAAATTTAAAAAATTTTCAAATTTAAAAATTATCAGCGGATTCTTGAATCTCGGTTTATGCCGCCAAAACTCTGATTTTCGAAATTTTGGCGGCAAAATTTGAAATTTGAAAAATTGGCGCCAACTTTCAACTTTCCATTTTCAGCGCCCAAAAACATAAATTTTGAAAATTTTCAAAAATTTTGAACTGATTTTCAAAAATCATATTTTTTGGCGCCAAAATCGAACCTGAAACTTTGAGCGGGAAAATTTGAATTCAAAAAATTTGTTCGAAAAAAATCCAAAAAACCCAAAACTTCCAAATTTTTACTTTTGGCGCCAAAAATATCAGATTCAAAATTCGGCGCCAAATTTTTTGGCTCAAAATTTTTGGCGCCAAAACTCCCAAGCCTCTTCCCCTCCTAATCATGTCCACTGTCCCATTTCCCCCATATTTGTCGCATGCGCGATGCGGTGACGTGGAAATCTTCCCCTCAAACTTTTTTTGCGTTTTTCTCTAATTCTCCTCTTTTTCAGGTGTCTACAATATCGGTTTACGGCTATTTTTTATTCGCTTTAATCGGTCGACAATATCCGGTGAATAATGAGCACCAACAACTGGTTGATGTGTGAGTTTTGGGGGCGGGCGTGCGCGCGAAAAAAAAGTCGTGGGTTACTGTACCCGCACACACATGCTCACGGTGTTTGCGGACTTTTTTTCTTTTTTTTTCGACTTTCTTCAAAAAATGTGTTGCAGATATGTTCCGGTTTTCACCATCCTCCAATTCTTGTTCTATGTTGGTTGGTTGAAAGTGGGCGAAGATTTGATGTTTCCATTCGGCGCCGATGACGAAGATTTCGAGTTCAACTACATTTTGGAGCGAAATCTCGAGGTGGCAATGATGATCGTCGACGATTTGCACAATCAGGTGCCGCCGGTGTATGTCGAATCGTTGGATGACGAGGTTCGATTGTTGCACACGTCCGCCTCGTCGCAATTGTCGAATCATCCGCAACGGCAGCACTTGCGAAAGTTGAAGTTTAATGTGGACGCGATGCAGGTGCAGGAGATTCGAAGTGAGTGATTTTGCAGGCATCTTGGTGTAGTGGTAGCGCGCGCGCTTGGTAGTCTTTTTGTATGGGGTCAGGTTCGATTCCGCACTCGGGCGAAATTTTTTTTTGCATTTTCTCAAATTCAGCTGAAATTTTTTGGATAAAACGGGGTAATTTGAATTTTCACGTTTTGGCGCGAAAACTTGAATTTTTGAAATTTTGTTTTTTAGCGAAAACTTAGAAAAAATCGGAATTTTTTGAAAATCGAAAATTGAGCGCGAAAGTTTGAATTTCCAGATTTTGGCGCGAAAACTTGAATTTTTGAAATTCTGTTTTTTGGCGCGAAAACTTTAACTTTCAAATTTTTTAATATTTTGCCGAAAAAATCCTAATTTTTTTCAAAAATTCGTTTTTTGGCGCCAAAAATTTGAAAAAAATGGAATTTTTTATCGAAATTTGAGCGCAAAAACTGAAATTTTTGAAAAATTAGAAAATTTGCGCGAAAATTTGAATTTCCAGAGCTTGGCGCGAAAACTTTTAATTTCAAATTTTTTAATATTTTGCCGAAAAAATCATCATTTTTTTAAAAATCCGTTTTTTTGGCGCCAAAAATTTGAAACTCAAAATTTTCGTGCGAAATTTTCAAATCTCCAACTGTCAGGTTCGATTCCACCTCCCGTCAATTTTTTTTTCAACATTTTTCCATTTTTTCAGAAAACGTGACCGACCGTGAAGTGTCTCAATCAACAACCTCAAAATTATCATTCGCCGATTTGGAACATATGGCAAACGGGCCAAAGCTAAAAACCTAGGCTTAGGCTTAGGCTTAGGCTTAGGCTTAACTAGTACCTTGTTTCTAGGAATCCATTTTCTTCCCCTTTTCCATGTCTCACCCGATCTCTACTTGTCCATTTTACAGGTCCATAATTATTAAATAAATAGTGCAAAAAATATAAAATTTTTAACATAAATCAAACAAAAATTGTACGTTTTTACAATTTTGAGGGTACGTTTACAAGCGGTCGGCTTGCGTATAAAAGAGCTGCGCGGCGCGCAAGTTTTTATCATAACAATACAATGTTCTTGCGCCACACCGCAGTTTTTCTTGGCTTCTGCGTCGCCGCAAGTTTGGCGTGCGGAACGAGCTCGACCGACGCGGAATATGTGCAAAATCCGGTTTTCACGATGGATATTAGTCCGCCGATTGGTTGGACGTATTTTCCGTCGTCGGTGAGTTTTTGGAGGGGCGGGCGGGTTTTTTTGGCGCGCAAAAAAAAGTTTTCGAATTTGGGTTTCAAAGTTTTTGGCGCGAAATTTTGAAAAAGTGCATTTTAGGCGCCAAAAAAAATTTCAAAATTTTTGGCGCGAAGTTTGAAAAATTGACTTTCCGCGCGAAACAAAGTTTGAACGCTAAAAAAATTTTCTTTTATTTCGAAATATTTGGCGCCAAAAATTTGAATCCAAAATTCTCATTTTTTTTGCTCGAAACTCCAAAAAAAAAAGTTTTGGTGTCTAAAAAACATCTAAAACTTTCCGGTCAAAAAGTATTACTGTACTTTTTGGGGCAAAATAATTTTGGCGCCAAAACAATTAAATTCAAAATTTTCCGGTAAAAAATATTACTGTATTTTTTGGCGCCAAAATGAAAATTTTGAACCAAATGACGCGAAATGAGGAAAATCGAAAATGTTTTTTAAAAAAAAGTATTACTGTACTTTTTGGCGCCGAAAACTTGAATTTAAAAAAATTGGAAAAATCAAAATCCCAATTTTTCAGCCGTCCGTAACAAGTCAAGCAATCTGGTATTTCGTCGGTCAATCCAACACAACAACCGACGCCAAAACAATGGCCGACGCTCAAATCACGGCGTCGATGATCGAGGCGATCACTGCGGCGAATTTGCCTGTCACATCGGTCACCGTCAGCGATGATTGGCAACCGATTCAGGTCGAGAATCCGGCGACGACAACGCCGACCGGAAGTTTGTACGGAAAAGTTGAGGGAGGCGCGTTGGTGCAGACTGCGCCCGGTGTTGCGTCAGGTTTGTAGATTTTTGGAAAAATTAATTTTGGCGCCAAAAATTGGAAAAAAGCATTATTTCCTTTCCAAAATCTGAAAATAAAAAAATGAAAATTCGAAAAAAATTGAAATTCTGAAAAACTTGAAGTTCAAAAATTGGCGCGAAAAAATTCAAATTCGAGTTTTTGGCGCGAAAAACTTGAAATTCAAATTTCTTGGCGCCAATTTCAAATTTCGAAAAAAAATCATGTTGGCGCAAAACTTCAAATTCAAAAAAATCAAGAAGTTGAAATTCAAATTTTCGCGCGAAAAAGTTGAAATTCAAAAATTGGCGCGAAAAACTTGAAATTCAAATTTTCTGGCGTCAAAATTTCAGATTCCATAATTTCCCGCCAAAAACTTCAAAATCAAAAATGTTTTATTAGTTTTTAAATTTTCCCGCCAAGATTCAAAAATCGAACAAAAAATTGGCGCCAAAAACTTGAAATTGAAAAAAAAATGAAAAAAAAAATAGAACTCTAGGTTTTGGCGCCAAAAAATCAGAAAAATTGCCGCCAAAATTCAAATTTCAAAAAAAATTGGCTCCAAAAACTTAAAAAATAAAAAAGAAATCTAGGTTTTGGCGCCAAAATCCAAATTTTAAAAAAATCAAAAAATTGGCGCGAAAAACTTGAAATTCAAAAAAGTGTGTTTTATAAAGCGTTGGGGTTTCCAGGATCACTCAAAATATTTTGTGACCTTCCAGAAGCCTTCCAAAATTCCCAGAAACTTCCCATGAACCTTCTAGACCTACCCACACCTCCCCAAACCTTCCCAAAACCTCTCCAAAACTTTCCAGGCTCAACACTGGTCTACTCGGCGTACACGAAAGCATTGCGCGTCACCGTCAACGGTCTCGGCGCCACCCGTTTCTACTGGAACATTGTCGAAAATACGTTCCTCCAAAAAATGACAATGAACTATCACGCACAGTTCACCGGCACTGTTACCGTAACCAATGTTTAAAGGCGCACTGTTCAAATAATTTATAATAAATGTATGTACAACAATAAAAATATTATATTATTATTATTATTATTATTACCCAAGAGAAAAATGTTTGATGGATGACTGGCAAGAAAAAGAGTATTGGCGCCTAAAAAGGGGGCGGGGCGAACAAAAAAGGGGCGGGGCTTAAAGCTGCGATATGTTTTTCGTTAAACATAGGAGACCGGTTGATCGCGAAACATTTCGAAATCCACGTCATCTTCGTCGTCGTCGTGGCCGTGGAAGAAGATTTGCTCGTCCTCGTCCTCCTCGTCCTGACGATGAAGTGTTGGACGACGAGATGAGCAGATTGAGGGGTACTGTAATTTTGATATGAAGGGGGTTTTTTGGCGCCAAATTTAATTTTTGAAATTAACACTTTTTTTTTTGAAAATAAAACTTTGGCGCCAAATTTTGAAAATTCAAATTTTTTTTGAAAATTCAATTTTTTAATTTTTTCATTCTTGGCGCCAAGTTTTCAGAATTCAAAATTTTAAAAAATTAGATTTTAGCGCCAAAAGTTTCGAACTTAATTTTTGGCGCCAAATTTTGAGAACTCAAATTTCTTGAAAATTGATTTTTGCGCCAAAAGTTTCGAAATTCATTTTTTTGGCGCCCAATTTTGAAAATTCCAACTTTTTTTCGAAATTAAGTTTTGGCGCCAAGTTTTGAGAATTTGAATTTTTTTTTATTTCGGCGCCAAACTTCAAAAATTCAAAATTTTTCAAACATTAGATTTTGGCGCCAAATTTTGAAAATTGAACTTTGGCGCCAAATTCTGAGAATTCAAATTTTTTTGAGAATTTAATTTTTGCGCCAAAAGTTTCAAACTTCTTTTTTGGCCCCAAATTTTGAGAATTCGAAAATTTTTTTTTAATTTGGTGACAAATTCAAAATTTCAAAAATTTTTGCGCCAATTTTTCAATTTTTCGCGCCAAAAAATTGAGATTTTTGCGCCAAATTCTAAAAGTTTCATTTTGGCGGCAAAAATTCAAAATTCAAACATTTTTTGGCGCCAAAATTTTCGGAATTTTCTCACAAAAAAATTGTGCGCCGCAAAAATTTCCGTTCCAAGCTAACGAAGCAGCAAAAAAGCAACAAAATCTACTATCCTCCAAAAGAACTACAAAAAACTACAGTACTCTAAACTCACAAAAAAAGGAAACTAATAATGCCAAAAACAAAAGCTATTATTATCTAACTAATAAAATGTTTATTTTTCCAAGAGAAAAAAGCCAAACCTGAAGAGATCTCTAACAACACATGCCGATTTTCTGGTAGACGTTCATGCACACATGTTCCTTTAAAGGCGCGTCGATTCAACCTAAACACGTCAACAATAGGAATAGAGGGTTATTGGGGGGATGATCTACTAGAGTAACCCAAAACATTCCAGCCGCGACGCGACACGCAGCGCTCACCTTTTGATGCGACGGCGGCTCGTCGTACACGTCTTGCTCGATAACCTGAATATTTTGACTGTCGGGCGACGAGTCGCCGCCAATCACAATCGATGTTGTGTAGCTTTTTCGTTTGTCGACGTCGCGCGACGTTGCGCCGCCGCCGCCGCGACGCGACACAACACCTTCTGTTGAGCGACGCGGACGATCCAAATTCACTGAAATGATGTTTGCCATTGTGTGTGGAGACCTTCAAGTGATGAGCGGTCAAGAGGTAACGCGCTGAATCTTTGCGCGAAGGGTCATGGGTTCGACCCCCGAGCTCGCCGAAATTTTTTGTTTTTTTTTTTGATACAACTCACACTTGGTATTTGGCAGCGATGTCGTCTGTTCGACAGGTTTCCTAGTGTTTTTGAGAATGTCTGGTGTTGGAGGAAGAAACAGTTCTTCATCATCATCATCGTCGTCTTCTAACAGATCTTCTTCTTCAATATCATCCTCAATATCAGATTCGTTTCCACAATCTTCTTCATCTTCATCTTTTGGCGGCTCTTCGATGTTGTATTTCGAGAAAAACTCGTGCCAATCAGTTTGTCGATCGATACCGAAAAGCGGCTGGAAAATGAAGAAATTACAGTAACCCGAAAAAATGAATTTTGAAAAACTGTGCGAAAACTACAGTACCCCTAAGAATCAATCGAGTTTTCAAAAAAAAAAATTAAAACTACAGTACTCTTTGAAAAATCACAAAAACTTTAGAAATAAAATTCCGAAAAAAAACCCAAAACTACAGTACCCCGGAATATCGAGACCATTTTTTTCGGTGAAAAATTCCCAAAACTACACTTTTAGTGTTTTTTTGGTCGAAAAAAAACAAAATACAGTACCCTCATAATTTCGGTCTTTTTTTTGTTGAAAAATTCGAAAACGACAGTACACCTAAAAACGAACTTAGAGTTTTGAGCCCAAATTACAGTACCGCCAAAATTTTGGGGCCTATTTTTGGGGAAAAATCCCAAAACTACAGTAGTCCAAAAGATAATTTCCGAATTTTTAGCTCAAACTACAGTACCCCCAAGATTGTGAGGCTTATTTAGGTGAAAAGTCCCAAAACTACAGTATTTCAAAAAGTCTATTTTTTCTTAAAAAAAAATTAAACTACAGTAACCCAGAGCTTGTAAATCTCAAAATACAGTACTCCGAGAGTTCAGGCCCGAACTTAGACCCTGTTCGAAAAAGCAAAAACTACAGTACCCCCTAAAAATACTTTTTTGAGTTTTGGGCCCCAAAATATCAGAAATGAGCTCAGAAAAATGGAAAACCAGATTTTCAAAGAACTACAGTACCCCCAGAGCCCCTAAAAATGTCAAAAAACTCACATAAGCATGTCTGATCATCACCTCAACCGCCTTGTTAGTATACTGTGTGTGCAAAATCGCCGACTGAAAATCGGCGCGTTTCGGCGACATCCACAAAAGAGAGGGTGCTATAACCGTTGACAAATTGGCGGGCCCCATTAGGTTGATCTCATGAAACCATGAGACTCGATTCAAATGTATCATGATGAACTTCAACGTCTCATAGTTGTGATGTGGAAGTCGGCGGATCACGTCGCGCAGACATTCCTCCTCCTCTTCGGCGCCGCTCGTCGATGATGTTGAACAAAAATCGGTGCCCAGTTTGACGAGATCGTCGTAGAGCTCGTAGGTCAGAAGGGGTTCGGGAAGTTTGCGTAGATAGAGCTTGACGACTGACGCCAAATTCATCGGATTCTCGTTGTCGAGGCTTATCTCGTCGTCCGATTTACAGCGTTCGAAAGCGTTGCAGATTTCTTCGATTTTTGATTTTACACCACATGTTCGGTAGATACCCTGTAACCGAGATTAAGAAATGGATGTCGAGATAAAAACCAAGTTCTTATTTTTTTGCAGAAAACCAGAATTTTTCTGATTGGAAATTGAGCGCGAAAAATGTTGAATTCGAAAATTGTAGTTTTGGCGCGAAAATTTTGAACTTGAAAAACTGATATTGGGCGCGAAAATTCTGATTTTGAAAATTTTCAGTTTTGGCGCCAAAAAATTTGAATTTGGGACGAAAATTTTGAATTTTCAGAAAATTCTGGTGAACTTTCAAATTTGAAATTAAGCCCGAAAAATTTTGAATTCGAAAGTTTCAGTTTTGGCGCGAAAAAAAAATTAAATTTGAAATGTTAAATTTTGGCGCAAAAATTTCAAATTTTAAATTTTAAATTTCTACTCAGAGAAAACGCGTCGAGCTCGATGCGAGTTCAACGCTGAAAACGACCTTTCTTGGAGTTCGATTTGAACTCAAAAATTGATAAAATTTGAGTTCGCAGAAAGATCAGTGCGAGCTCGAATCGAACTCGCAGCGAGCTCGAATCGAACTCGCAGCGAGCTCGACAAGATTTTGCTGACTGATCAATATATCTTTTTCTTTCTCAACAACGACAACAAGTGTCAGCGTGGAGTAGTCGTGAGCGTGCGGATCTTCCGATCGAAAGATGCCAGTTCGATTCTCAGATGGGTGTAGAAGTTTTTTTCTTTGAAAGGGCTTCAATTATTGTCGAGTTCAATGCGAGTTCGAATTGAACTCGAAAATCTCTGGGCATTTGGCGAGCTCAAATGGAACTCCAATTGAACTCGCTTTGAACTTTCTGCGAGCTCAATTTGAACTTTCTGCGAGCTCGACGCGTTTTCTCTGAGTACGTAAAAATTTTGAAATTTCAAATTTACAATTTGGCGCCAAAAAAATTTGAATTTAAATTTTACAATTTGAAATACATTTATGGGGTCGTGTAATTCGCTGGGGGGTCATGAAATACGGTGGGGTCGTATTCTACATGTTGTCCAAAATTTGAATTTAAATTTTACAATTTGGCGCCAAAAAATTTGAATTAGAAAATTTTCAGTTTTGGCGCAAAAAAATTTGAATTTTTGGCGCGAAAACTTTGAATTTGAAAGTTTTCTGTTTTGGCGCAAAAATTTTTAATTTGAAATTTTGAATTTTGGCGCAAAAAATTTACGGGCCGGTCTGAAAATTTTTTCAGTTGGAAAAAAACATTTCACAAAAATTTTTCGGCTCAAAACTTGAAACTTTGAAAAAATTGCGATTTTTTGGAATTGCGCCAAAATTTCAATTTTTCGATCCATATCAGAACTTTATTTTTTGAAAAAAAAAGAAATTTTTTTTGAAATTAGTTTGTGGGCCAATTTTTCAAAAATCTGAAAAAAAAATTGAAAATTTTCACGATAAAAAAATCTGAATTTTTGAAATTTCTAAGCCTCTAAACTTTAGGCCTTCAGAATTTTTACTGAATTTTTTTTTCAAATTCGATAACCAACCTTTGCTCTCAATCCTCTATGCTGTAATTGATCAATACTCTTCTCCAAAATCAGTGGAATGTGTCGATTCTGATGTTCAAGATGTCCCTTTAAAGGCACACCAAAAATCGACGTTCTTCTATCAACCGGTTTGGCAGGTTGCCCACAAACCTGGGTGATCTTTAAACAACAAATAGTGATGCAAACATTTCACAGGTTTGGCCACCTACCCTTGGGAAACACGCTTTATGCCATTGTCCGCCACAGTCCATACATTGAACTGTGTAGAGGATGGACAACGTGTCACACGCTGAACATTTCGACGGTTGAACCGTCCGCTGAATGTGATGCGACTGAGCGGCGGCCGAGATTTCGTGATTGTCGAAAGTTCGGCCAGCATAACTCGTCTTTTTGTGTCGTTTGGTGTCGGGGAGCGCGCCTTCGTCGTCGGGATTGATTGCGTTTCGACGCAACGAGGTTAGCGACGAACTGCCGTCGCAAGACGCGACGCCTTCGTCGATTGATCTGTCAGATCTGCAAAAGTGGAGGGTTACTGTAGTTTTTGGCGCTGGAAAGTTATGCGGGGTTTTGGCAAGATTCCAAAACTTTTTTTTTAATTTTTGGGATATTTTTTTTGGCAAAATCCCTAAATTTTCTAAATTTTTCAATGTCAAAATTTTTTGGCAAAATTCCAAAAAATGAAAAAAAAAAGTTTTTGGCGCCGAAAATTTCTCCAATTTTTCAGTCTAAATATTTTGAAAATTTTTGAAACTTAATTTTGGCGCCAAAAATTATGCGGGGTTTTGGCAAAATTCCAAAATTTGCAAAAATTGTTTTTTTGACCCCGAAAAATTCAATTTTGGAGTATTTTTTGGCAAAATCTCTAAAATTTCTAACTTTTTGAAAACTTTGACGCCGAAAAATATTTTTCAAGTTTTCAAAATCGCCAATTTTTTGGGTTTTTGGCAAGATTCCAAAAAATATTATAGTTTTCAAAATCAACTTAGGCCACAAATTTTTTGGCACCGATCCAAAAAAATTCAATTTTCAAAATATGAAAATTTTGGCGCCAAATCTAAAAATTATTCGACTTTTGATTTTTTCAACCAAAAAAAGTGGATGGTTTTCAAAACTACAGTAATCTACAGTACCCCTATTTTTGAATAAACCAAGAATTTTGAATTTCTCAAATTTCGCCGCCAAAAAACTTCCAATATTTTGGCAAATTTCCAAAAATTTCGAATTTCTGAAAATTTTCAAAACTTTTCGGGAAAATTTCAAGAAAGTTCTGAAATCAAAACTTTTTGGCGCGATTCTGAAAAATTCAAAAAATCAAAAAAAATTTTCTGAAACATAGAATGTTTGGCAAGATTCCAAAAAATATCAAATTTCTGAAAAATTTTTTGAAACTTTCGATTTTTGCCGTAATTAAAAAAAACCGAATTTCTAAAAATTTTGAATTTTTCAATTTTTGGCGCCAAAAAATTCTCGTTTTTTTGGCAAGAACCCAAAAAATTTTCAAGACAATATTCTGAAAATTTCAGAAACTCACAAAAATTTGAAGAATTCCAGAAAAAGTTTCCAAAAATCCAAAAAAAAAAACTTTTCCATTATTTTTTCCCGAATACCTCAAAAAAAATGTTCTCAAAATTTTTCCAAATATTCTAAAATCATTTTCCAAGTCTCTCCGAAAAAAAAATTCCAATACATTTTTCCCCAAAAATCTCTCTCTCCCCCTCCTTACCTGACCAAACTGCTCGACGAGGCGGCTCTTGTGGGAAGTGTTTGTAGGAAGGCCATGTATTCAGTGCCGGGCTGATAGTCTCTTGTCGCATTCGACAACTCGTGAAACGCTCCCGGCAAACGAGCCCACAACGCGGCCAATGACTGCAACAAGAATATGTGGAAAAACTATTTTGGGGGCCAAAAAAATGGGGGAAAAAAATTTTGAGGTGGGAGGGAGGGTAATTTGATACGTGCGCAGATATTTTTGGCGCCTTTTTTTGGTGATTCACATTTTTCTTGTGAATCACAAAAAAAAGATTATCGGATTTCACACACATTGAAATTTAAACCCCTTTTTGGCGCCAAAAATAGGGCCGCAGATTTTTTTTTAGAATTTTTCAGAAACTAAAAATTGATATCTTTTGGTCGCCAAAAATTTTTTGACAAAATTTTGATATATACAGTACTCTACAGTACCCCAAAGTTTTTGGGATCAATATTCTACGGGAAAAATTCCAATTTTTGGGCAAAAAAAAAAAATTCCGGGCCGGCCCGAAAAATGTCTTTTTTTTTTGAAAATCCAAAATTTCTGAAAAAATATCGGAAAAGCTCACAAAATTCTGAAAAAAAAACCAAAAAACTTTTAACTGAAAAAAATTTTCAGACCGGCCCGAAATTTTCTGAACTTTTCTCATGGTGTCAATTTTTCAAAAAACCGAAAAAAAATCAGTTTTCAGGCCGGCCCGAAAACTTTTCTAAACAAAAAATCTAAAAAATTTGGTTGGAAAAATCCGGGCCGGCCCGAAAATTTCTGAACTCATCTAACTAGGTCAATTTTCGATTTTTTCTCAAAAAATCTAGTTTTCAGACCGGCCCGAAAACTTTTCTCAAAAAAAATCCAAAAAATTTTGTTTCTGAAAAAAAAACCGGGCCGGCCCGAATTTTTTTTCAGACCGGCCCAGAATTTTCTGAACTCATCAAGTTAGGTCAATTTTCCATTTGTTTCAGAAAATCTAGTTTTCAGGCCGGCCCGAGAACTGCCCACCAAAAAATATAACAAAAAAGTTGTTTTCCCGCCAAAAAAAACCAACTCACCGTAAAATAATGTACAGTACACGCTTTGGTCGTCTGCTCACACTGAAATATCAGCTCACGGAGTCGTTCAACGATGCTCTCCTGAAAAGGAAAAAACATATCCCAGGGGTCCAATTTCACCGCCAAAAAAAAAACAACAAAAATCTTGATAAGCTAGGAGGCAGAGCCAAAAAACACCAGAAATCTATTTTTTTTTCGAAAAAACCAAGAAAAAACACCTAGCAAAACAAATTCTTCGTTTTTTTTTGTGCCTAGTCTAAATATAAGGATGCCAATAAGACAACCGGATCAAACAATATCAGATTGCACGCAAAAAAAAACTCCTTGTAAAAAAGACAAAAGCGCAATCCACCCCACTCTCACTCAACGCATCGATGGCTCAGTCGGTTAGGCTTGCGCGTTCAAATCTATCGTCTTTTGCCAAACGACAAGTTCGATTCCTCTCGAGAGAGAATTTTTTTTTGTTTTTTTCGAGTGGATCGAAAGGGGGGCAAAAATGGAATTTTAAATTTTTCTCTCTTTTTTTTTCAAGACCCTGTCACTATATATCTCCAAATATATTTTTTTTTCTTTCTCTTCTCCTAAAACAAATTACGTTATGGCTTTTCGTCTTCGAAGAAGACAAGAGAAAAAAAAATAAATTCCCTTTTTTTGTTCGCTATAGATCAAATGACGTGGATTTCGAAAAAAATGGGCGGGGCCAACCAATGCGTCGCGTAACGCGTGCGCGGACGCAAAAATTTCGGGAAAACCCGGGTTTCACAAAAAATGGCCTTCACAACAAAAATGTGGAAAAAAACTTATGAATGAGTGAGAGAGGGGGAAATTGAGTGAGTGAGTGCGCGATGAAAAAATGGAGAAAAGAGACGAGCACACATATTTATATAAATATATATATATATATATGAGCTCTCGTGCTCAAAAAGAAAAGAAAAAATTTATATTTTTTTTTATAGTGGCCAAAAGAGATGTATATATTTTTTATTCTGGAAAAAAGAGAAAAAGTTTTTTTTTGTCTTTCCACGCCGTCCATCCGGCCACAAAATTAGGATTGTTATTTTTTTTCTTCTCCTCCTCCCCCTTTTTCAGAAAACCCCAATTGCACGTGCAGCTTTCATCTGCTAGCGTGGCCGAGTGGTAAAGTCTTGATCTTTCGCGTGCGAGGAGGTGGGTTCGTTGCCGGGGCCCATCAAAAATTTTTTTTTTGATTTCGTGACGTGCGAAAAAAGAGCAAAACTTGATTAAATGGCGAGCTCTTTCTCTTCAAAAAAGGAGAGAGGGGGTCAGATGTAAAAGTGCAAATAAAAAAAAGTTTTTTTCCTTCTTCAACACAGGAGAAAGAGAAGATGAAGAAGAAAAAAAAACAATGAAGGGAGGGTCTCTAATTAAATTTTTTAGCCGTTGGTGTCAGGAAATTGAAAAAAAATGAATGAATGAGACACACACACACATAAGGAAATTGCCGCCCTGGAGCACCGCCTCACCTTGACCTTTTCGATTTCGCGACGCTTTTTTCGCAACTCGCCGGCCGCCGTCATCACGTGTCGTTCGGCGTCGTCTTTTTTCGACAGCGCCTCGTCGACGGCGCGACTCTTTTTGTCGATGTCGCGTTTGCGACGCGACGCGTCGCGTTCTTGTGACGGGAGACTTTCGGTTCGCATGATGCTTTCGCGAGCTTTTTTCAGCGACTCTTCGCGCGTACGTAACGTGAGTTTGGATTTGTCGTAGGATTCTTCGCAGTCGTGCTGGAAACAACAGAAAATACAGTAATCTTGCGGTCTACAGTAACCCGAAAAGTTTTAAAATACAGTAATTGAAACAGTGACATCACTAAACTACAGTAACCCAAGATTTATGCCAATAAACTGACTACAGTAACCCCTAAAAAAGTACCTAGAAAAAAATTTTTGAATTGCAAGAAATTAAACGAAACTACAGTAACCCGAATTTCTGAAAATCGAAATTCACAAAACTACAGTAACCTAAATTTTCCAGTGAAAATCTACAGTAACCCAAGATGAATTATTCTTGCGGGTTGAAAAAATCAGAAAAAACACAGTACCTCAAAAATTTAGCTCAGACTTAACTACAGTAACCCAAAAAATTAGCTCAGACTTCAAAAAAAAAGAGAAAACTACAGTAACCCGAATTTCTGAGGATCGAAATTTTCAAAACTACAGTAACCTAGGATCGATTTTTCTTGCAGGTTGAAAAAATCAGAAAAAAATACAGTAATCCAAAAATTAAGGCTCAGACTTCAAAAAAAGAGAAAACTACAGTAACCCTAAATTTAGACCTTGCAGAAAACTACAGTAACCCAAAAAAAACTTTGCCATAAAAAGTCTCTACAGTACCCCCCGGCGACTCACCAGCGACTTAATCGCCTTATTCCACTCCACCTTCATCGCGTTGCGACTCGCGTCATGCTCTTTGCGTCGCGCGTCCAACGCCTCAACGACGCGATCCTTCAAACGTTCGGTCGTCTCGCGCGTATGCTGAACCATCTCCACTTCGACGTCGAACGAATTCTCGTACGTCTGTCGCAGCGGCATGAAGGGTCGCGCGAGATCGCGTCGCGCCGCGTCGACGAGTTGGTGCACTTTTCGCGCGTGATCCTGTTCGAGTTGAATGCGTGCGCGAACGTAGGCGATGACGTCTTTGCTGTAGGTGCTCCACGCTTTGGTGCGTTCGAACGCGACGTCGACACCGTCGGCGCGATTTATGAGCAAGCGATCGATTTCCATCACTTTTTCCGGGGCTGATTCTGAAGGAGGGGGAAAAAAGTTTGGGAAAATTTGGAGGGAGAAAATGTGTCTTTAATTGGCTATAAAATTTGAATTGTATTTAATGGGAAGTACTGTAGCTAGAAAGTGTGTCAAGGCATGGCTGCTTGAGAACTTCTAGGCGCCGCAGCTTGACTTAGTAGAATGTGTCTAGGCGTGGCTGCTTAACAACCTCTAGGCGCCGCAGCTTGACCTAGTGGAATGTGTCTAGGCGCTGCTGCTTGACCCATCAAAATATGTCTAGGCGCCGCTGCTTGACAAAATTACGTATTTTTTTCGAAAAAATCTTCGAGAGCGAAAATATTCAGATTTTCCAAGTTTTATGAAAAAAAATCTCTGCTTCTCTCTCTCTCTCTAGGCGCCAGCCCTTGACACTAACTGTCCCGCAAGGCGCCAGCCCAATACACTCTTTAGGCGCCGCTCCTTAACACGAACATTCAGCCAAGGCGCCGTCCCTAGACTCTCCCTAGGCGCCAGCCCTTGACACCAACTGTCCCGAAAGGCGGCAGCCCTATACACTCTTTAGGCGCCGCTCCTTAACACGAACATTCAGCCAAAGCGCCGTCCCTAGACACTCCATAGGCGCCAGCCCTTGACACTAACTGTCCCGCAAGGCGCCAGCCCTATACACTCTTTAGGCGCCGCTCCTTAACACGAACATTCAGCCAAGGCGCCGTCCCTAGACACTCCATAGGCGCCAGCCCTTGACATCAACTTTCTCTCAAGGCGCCAGCCCTAGACACCCCAAACTAACGATCCAAACTGCCATCTGAATGCGTCGCCGAAGCGGCCGCTGTCTGATGCGCTGAATGTCTGCGCTGCAACGATTGCGTCATTTTTTGTTGTTGCTGTTGCCGCAAATACGAATCCGTCGAGCTCTGCGAAAAAAATCAATAATTGTGTGGATTCTGGGGAAAGAAAATGTGTTACAATTTGTTTCCATCTGCCAAGTGTTGAACTTCTAGTCGGCGTATGATGCGTCGACGAAACAATGTGACGATTTCTGCGAAACAAAAAATCAGAAAATTTTTCAGGCCGGCCCCGCAAAAACTACCGTATCCACGTGCGACCACGTAGTTGTTCAAAAGTCATCGACAACACAGGAAAAATGTGTGTCGGGACTCGAAAAACTCACAGAATAATGTTGAGCACAGCTGATTCCAACTGATCGATAATGTTTAGCACCGGTGTCGTATCAACTGAGCACGTATCGAATTTCAAGTCTGCAAAAAATAGAAGAAAAAACAACTGTGTGTGAGAGAGTGAGAGATAGAAGAGACGCAGAGAAAAAAATATCGCACCTTTGACTGATTGAACGAGTTGAAGGGAGAGCAAAATGATGGGATTGGTTTTGAATTGCGAATATTTGAAGAGGTCGCGCATCGATTCGCTGACCATTTCAAGCGACGCGTGCACGTTGACGCACATCGATTCGCCGTCTGCAAAAACGTGAGAGGTTAGAGACGCAGAGAGACAGAGAGACAGATAGAGAGATAGAGAGATAGAGAGATAGAGAGATAGAGAGATAGAGAGATAGAGAGATAGAGAGATAGAGAGATAGAGAGATAGAGAGATAGAGAGATAGAGAGATAGAGAGATAGAGAGATAGAGAGATAGAGAGATAGAGAGATAGAGAGATAGAGAGATAGAGAGATAGAGAGATAGAGAGATAGAGAGATAGAGAGATAGAGAGATAGAGAGATAGAGAGAGAGACGCAGACTCACCAACAACTGTCGAATTGACATCCAAAGTTGATCGCAAGCGATTCACAAAAACCGAAAATCGATCAATGTCGCGACGAATTGACGCGGGAATCTGAAAAATTCGCCAAAAATTGCGCGATTTTTTCGCGACTCGCGATTTCTTACCCTGGTGTCAATGATAAAATCGGCCTCATTGGAGGAGCAAACGCTGCTCGTCGACGACATTTCGTCGCGCGCGACAAAATCGCAACCTGAAAAAATGGGAATGGTTGAGAAGTCGCAAAAAAAATCACGGAAAGGTGGGGAATCTGGATAGTGGAGCGTCGCCAAAACCGCAATTTGAAGAGTCGCGTGTCGCGTAAGTCGCGATAAAAGTTCTGAAAATTCGCGACAAGGATGAAAAATCGCGATTATTCGTCGACTTGCGACAAAGTTGAAGAGTCGCGAAATTTCAAAAGTGTGAGAGTTAGAAAATTCGCGACAAGTTGCGAAAATCGCAATTTGAAAAATCGCCAATGGAATTTTTAAAAATCGCAAGAATATGTAGTGAAAAGTCGCGTTTTGCGATTTCAACAAGGTTTAGAAGTCGCAAAAATCGCGATTGGAAGACTCGCGAAAATCATGAAAGTCGCGTCAAAAGTCGCGACGCGATTTTTCGCCAAAAACGACGACACAAAAACGACAAGGGGGTTCCACATCATCCCAAATTGGGTTTCCGCAAAGAGACAAAAAAAACGAGCGAGAGAAAGGGAAAAAGTGGGCGTGGCCTGAGGGTGCCAAAAAAAATGTTCGAATTTTTCTGGGGACGATGAAATTGAGTGAGTTTTTAGGAAGAAGAGTTGTTGTGTTCGGAACATTTTCAGACAAAAAAAAAGAGGGCGAGAGATTGAGAGACGCAGACAGACAGACAGAGCATCAAATGAATACTTCACGATGAGACGTTTTTTTTTTTAATTTTCAAATATAAAAATTTTGCGGCGAAAAAATTGAAGAAAATTTTTGACGTCAAATTTTTGAGGGGAGCTAATTAGAATTTGAAAAATTTCGAAAAATAGAACTTTGGTGTTAAAAATAAAGGATCAGAGAAAAAATTTAAACATTTTTGGCGTCAAAATCCAAAAATTTGAAAAAAAAAGTTTTTGGCGCCAAAACTCAAAATTCGTTTCGGCGCCAAGTTTAAAAAATCAAAAAAATCGGGCGCAAAAATTCAAAAATTTAAAAGCTATATTTTTGGCGCCAAAATTAAATTTTCAAAATAAGGTTTTAGGCGCCAAAATTCAAAAAACTTGAAAAGCAGTATTTTTGGCGCCAAAATTGAAAATTTGGAAAAAACACGGTTTGGCGGCAAAATTCGAAATTTAAAAAAATGGGTCAAAACTCAGAATTTTGAAAATTCCAAAAGTGGCCGCCAAAATTTAAAATTTTGAATATTTTTGGCGCCAAAATTTTTAAAAATTAGGTCAAAATTGAAAATTCGAAAACAATATTTTTGGCGCCAAAATTAAATTTTTAAAATTAGGTTTTTGATGTCAAATATTTAAAAAGTTCCAAAAAAAACTTTGGCGCCAAATTTAAATTTTCAAAATAAGGTTTTTGGCGCCAAAACCCAAAAATATTTTTTTTCAACTTTTCTGGGCCAAAATCAAAAATTCAAAAAAAAAGCTATGTGACGTGTTGGTCACACTAAATGTTTCATGTTTTTCGTTTCTCATTTTTTCTCAAAAACCAAAAAAAAAAACGAAAAATGCGTCAAGTGTCACTTGATTATGTGCTGCTAATTATTCATTGTTTCGAGAAACAAAACCAAAAAAAAAGAGAAAAATGTTTTTTTTTTCGTTGAACAAGACAACATGATGAGTCAAAATGTTGTTTTTATTCCAAGAATGGCAAAAAAACCAAAAAAAAAATTTTTTTTTGCCCATTTTTCCATTGGGCTACTGTAGTTTTTGACCTTTTCATTCGATCTATCAATAATAGCGAGAAAATAAAAATGAAGAAAAGTTGAAAAAAAAGAGACAAAAAAGGTTAACCTTGTGAGATAATGATCAAAAATGTGTGGTTTTTCGGGGAAAATGAGAAATGACGAAAAAATGACAAAAATCTTTTGTTTTTTTTTGCCGTTAACATCTGGAAGTGATAGACATATTTCAAAAAAATAATAGTTTTTTTCTTTTTTTTTTTTAAAAAAATAAAAGTGGTTCAAAACATCGGTCAGAAAAAAAATTGACGCCAAAAATCTGGGTCAAAAATTTCCACGTGGTCCAGATTTTGGCGCCAAAAAAAATGCTCAAAATTCAATTATTCAAATTTTCGGGCCAAAAAAATTTATTGAAAAAAAACGTAAAATTTTCCACGTGGCAAAAAAAGTAGGCAAAAATTTGGAGCATAAAACTTTTCGCCATTTTTTTGTCTTAGAAAATGCTCAAAATCCACGTGGAAAGAAAATTTCAAAATTTCCACGCGGCAGAAATTTTGGCGCCAAAAACACCAAATTTTTCAAATTTTCGGGCCAAAAAATGTTTTGAAAAAAAAACGTGAAAATTTTCCACGTGGCAAAAAAGTAGATCAAAAATTTGGCGCCAAAAAATGGCAAAAAACCACGTGGCTAAAATTTCGGCGCCAAAGTGGTATGTATGGGTCCAAAAAATTAGAAAATATTATTTTTGGGATAAAAAATCTAAGGATTTGAAAATTCCACCTAAAATTCACGTGGCAGTAACTTTGGCGCCCAAAAATAGAAAAAATCCACGTAGAACTTTGGCGCTAAAAACCCACGTGCATTAAGTTTCGGCGCCAAAATAGTAGATCAAAATGAAAAGCAAGATTAGGAGCTCAAAAATTTGGCGCCAAAAAAGGTCAAAATGAGAAGAAAATTTGGCGCCAAAAAATGGCAAAAAAAAACAGACTACTGTACATTTTTTGCCGCTGACCCACATCCCCATTCCATTTTTGGTCGTCGTTGTCGACACACAGAAACCAATAAAAATGAAAAATGTCTGATGTGACTACAAAAAACAAATCGTTGTCACCATCAACATCATCCGGTTGGTCTGATTGATTTTGGATCCGAAAAAAAATCATGAATAATATTAGCATTTTTTAGTTTTTCGGGGCCCGGGCCGAACATTTAACACACAACAATTTTCGTCCAATAAATCATTTCAAAAAAACAATTTGACCTAAATGATAATTATCCGCGCTGAGATTCGTTTTTTTTGTGGCGAAATTCGAGAAAATTACATTTTCCACTTCTAGGTTAGGCTTTTTTTGACACAACAGACAAAAAAAAAAAAAGATAAACACAAATCTAAATGTATAGATTTCGTTACATAAGAAGACAAAAAGAAAGGGAAAAGCTTGTGAATTTATGACCAAATGAATGATGATATTAAAACAATATTATCATTAGATTATCGATCAGATACTGTATCAAAAAAAACAACTAAAACAAAAAAATTTGCGACACCAAGCGACAACGAACTCACACCTTTCCGCGCGCCAACTCAACGCGCTACCATCACACCACGCACGTGTTGAAAGCAGCCGTGCATTTTGCCATGAAAAAGTGTGGGCGCGAAAACAACGAGAAAACTAAAAAAAAATAATACAATGATGATGATGATAATAAAATGATGTGTTTTTTTTTTGCTTGCATTGTTTCTCGACAAGAATGAAAGGGAAAAAACAACCATTTACAAGAAAAGGACATTTGTACACCAATATATATTATATATACATGTATAGAGAAGCGAGCGCGCTGAGAGACAGAGATGACTAATTATATGAACAAAATTTTTTTTCAACGAGAAAAAATCGAGTGTAAGTGACAAAAAAACTTTAATTATTTCCGCTCGTCAAAAAAAATGCATGAACAACTGGATTTATAACAAATTATAACAAAATACCAGTTTTTTTAACAACCGAACAGTAATCTTTTTTCAAAGGGACATGCCGCCGAAACGTGTGTGGCTCTTGGCGCGCTTCTAAATTATTTTTTATTTTCTTTTTTGTTTTTTAATTCAAAATCGTGTTTTTTCCAATAACCACGATTCAAACCGTATAGTAGTAGTCAGCCAAGAAAAAAAAAACAAGAAAAAATAATACATATATATATATATAACACATAACACTATTGAGTCATGCCGTTGAAACATGTGTAAGTGTTTTTTTTTCTCGTTTTTCGCGCCAATTTCAAATATTTACGAAAATGTCAAAGTCCGCGTAGAGAGCGCGCGAGCAGGACAGCTGCCTTCTTCAACGAGGAATGATAAAAACGGGTGGCCAAAACAACCCGCCGGTGGAAAAAGTGCGCAAATTTGAGAGGGGCAGAGATTTTGGTGTAACAAGTAGTAAAGTGAAGAGGAGGTGCAAGCAACTTATCATATTTGTATTATTCATTTTGTCCTAATCCCTTATTTTTGAAAAACTAAAAAAAAAAAATTTTTACCACGGTGGGAATCGAACCCGGCAAAAAGCTCTGACTTGTAGGCGCGAGCGCAACCGACTGCACCACTCGACACGATGAGGAAGACAGGATGAATTAACGTTTTATTCAAGTCTTTGTCGATCCGTCAGTTGCAGTGCTAGATGTGGGCGGTGCAACGGCACCCAAACTACTACCTTGTTCACATTTCTCAAGTGCAACAGAGATCTGGAGGGGGAATGTCGATTGGCGTTACCCGCGAAATATTTGCAACCTCACCTTCGAGTACAATCTTTCCAGCGGCCAATCGGTCACCGATTTCTTCCAAATATATTTGGCTATTGAAACAGTGTCGAGTTGATTGTCGGGTCGAATATTGTCAGGAATACGAAGACTTTCTAATGCGATCTTCATTTGTTTCGAAATGTAGTCATTTATACCCAATGGCCATTCATCGCATGGAAGGAGAAAAAGCTGGAAATTGTTTTTTTGTAGTTCTCGTGGACTACTAATTCAAAGTTTTGAAATCGCGAGAAATTTGAAATTTTCATTTTTGGTGCCAAAAATTCATAAATTGAAAAAAACTGGGAATTTATTTTAGAAATGTTTTTAAAAAAATCAGAACTTAGGAAAATTTGGAAGATTTGTAAAAATATTAGAAATTTTTTTGATTATTTCATACACAGGCGAAAAAAAATAACATTTTGTCTCATTGTGTGGTGTTCACACAGTGTCGATTTACGGGGGGACTCCGCCCACTTTGCAATTGTCGCACGACATTTTTGCAAATTGTTCGCATTGTGTGTCGTTTTTATTTTTGTTTTTTCAAAAAGCGTTTTTCTCGTTTTTTTCTGTTTTCACACTTAATAACAAAGCTATCTGTTTCTTTCAGCGTTTGCATCAGCATTAAGAATGTATCGAACAATTGTTGGTAAGAAATGTAAAAGAAATTGAACAAGGTTAGTGTTTTTTTTTTCAATAAAGCAAAATAATTTTTAGCATCATGACAAATTACAGATTCTCGTTCAATAAAAAAGGAATGTGGCCCACAATGTATGAAGAGCAACGTGTCGACAAATACATCCTGTAGAAATGCGATTCGTCGTTCGATTTGTGTCGATTATACATGTGACTTTTTTGATTCATTTTTCGCAAAATATTGAGTGAGCTGCACAGAATCCTGTAAAATTTGATCAAAACAATGAATGAGAGATGAAACTGGCCTGTTATTCTTGGAATCTATTCGAGTATACAAGTTTCTTATTTTCCAGACGGCGACATAAGCAAAAGAATGGCCGAGAAAAGAAGATTCATCGAGTTTCAAAAATTGCATCATCATCATCATCATTTGCCAAGATTTAAATTTATGTTTTGTACTTTGCGCATACACCATGAACTAAAGAATGAGACGTCAAAATGGAGTTTCCTGTTTTTTGTAAAAATCTGATTTGTAGCGCTGCTCTTCATGATATTTTCCGATTTGACGCCTATCTTCTTGTGTTCATGATGATAAATTTGTTGAATTTGCGTAGTACAACGAAATATTGGATAGAATGGCATTTAAACGCCGGCATAAAACCTTCCAACTCAGGAAAAACAGAAAACTCTGTTCAATTTCAGATTTTCATTCAAATCCTGTAGTTTTTTGTAACTTTCGATGTTTCTGTAAAAACTTTATTTTAAAATTTGTATTATTTTAGCATAACATACCCTTTCTTCAAATCAGCATTACGACTCTCGCTATTTTTCCATCCAAAACACGAAAATTCAGAAAATTTCAAGGAAAAATAAATGAAAGAAAAAACATTGAAAAAAGACGCCGCAGATTGCCGAAGGGCGGGGCTTTTCAATGAGGGCGGAGTCATGTTTCTTCGTGCGGACCAATGAGAGACCTCCGCAATGACAAATTGTTGTACATTTTGTTCTTTTTTTTCGCGTGTGATTTCATTTTGACGCTGAACTCGGATTTTTGATTTTTTTTTTTTTGAATAATTTTTTTGGCGCCAAAATTTGAAAACAAATTTTAAATTAAAAATTTGAAAAATTCCGAAATTTACAGAATTATAAAAAAATCAAAACATTTTCAAGTTTTTAAAAATTGAAAAAAAATCTAGAATTTCAGAAATTTGAAAAATAAAAAACTTCAGAAGTTCAAAATTTTTAGATTTTTGGCGCCAAAATTTAAAAATTTGAAAAAAAAATTTTGAAATTAAAAATGAGAAAAATTCCGAAATTTACAGAATTAGGAAAAATTCAAAAAACTTTCAATTTTGCAATAATTTTTTCAAAAAACCAAAAAAAAAAATTCAGAATTTTGTAAAAATCACGACCCTTTAGAACAACAGAAAATTGCAAGTCGCGCCAGACGAGGGGAAGAAAAGATAAAAGGTTAGAGAACGAGAGGTCGTGGCGAGATATTTTGATAAACGCTGTGGCGCCAAATTTTATAAAGGCAGAGTACGAGTGTTCGTCGCGATAGAATATTTATAAAATTTGGCGCCACAGCGTTTATCAAAATGTCTCGCCGCGACCTCTCGGTCTCTAGCCTTTTATCTTTTCTTCCCGGCGTCTGGCTCGACTTGCAAAAAAAAGGGTCGTGAAATTGAGAAGAAAATTTTAGAAATGTGAAAAAAATCAAGAATTTACCTAATTTTGAAATTGAAAACTGGTGCCAAAAAAAAAGGAAAATCAAAACAGTGGCGGCCTAAGCCACGCCCACAAAACTGTGCCTCACCTTAATAGTCTGTTTCTCGCCAGGCATCAAAATACCATTACTATTACATCCGAGTCGAAACAACTTCTGACGCGCCTTGATCGCATAAACCACCGCAAATTTGTTGCGATTCTCGATGAAAAATTTGGCGTAGCACGGTTTTTTGTAGTTGCACTCGGAATAGAAAATGATCCAACGCGGATAGACGACGAGCTCGTGATCGGGTGTCGAACAGTTGAACGGTTGATTGATCAGATCGTTGACGTTTTTGATAATAACCATCTTATTCTCAACATTATTTGCAGCCATTTTTCAATTTCCCTATTTTCCAAAATGACCAGTTTTAGAAATATTTTTTTTCTCCAAAAAAAAAATTTCGGCGTCAAAAAATTTTAAATATAAATGTTGGCGCTGAAATTGAAAAATTTGAAAAAAAAAATCGCGTAAAAAATTCGAAAAAAAAAACCTAAAAGATTTGCTTTTATTTATTTTTTTGATAAATCCGTAAAAAGTTCTTCAAAAAAATTTTGGCGCGAAACCTTTAAAAGTATATTTTTCCACAAAAAATGGGGCCAAAATGAAACTAATTTTCAAAAAATCGAAAAAAAGCAGAACATTTTGGCGCCAAATTTTCGGATTTTTGAAAAATCCAGAAAATATTTGAAAATTACCAGTTTTATTATTAACCCAAAGTTATTTTTCAAATATTATCATCTCCCTCCAAACAATAACGTTGTTGCGCAACCGACGCAAATTGACAAATCACATATTTCATCGACACCTCCGCTTTCTGCTCGCGTTGGCCGTTGATCAACACCCACGGCACCCAATTGAGTCGCGACGCAATTCGATGCTGACGTTCGCCGTGTTGTCGCATCAACTTTGAGCCCAACTGACTTTGCGCGCAATTCTGGATGAACGATGCGTCGAGATCTGGGCGAGGTCGCGCGTTTACGACACATTCTTCCATGGCTTTCGAAACGTTTCGTTTTCCTTGGAGGCATGAAACCACTGACATGTAGAGTTGCGGAACTTCTAGCGCAGCGATTACGCACGCCTGCAATTGATTCATAACGCATTCTGCGTTGCCGTGTTGACAATGACATTGAATTGAGCTTCCTTCGCTGTTACAACTCGCCAAACCAAACGGATGATATGTCAGATTCACCAGACTCGTCGTTTGCAGCAAATTCCACATTGGCATTAGTTGATTTCTCAGAAATCTGCAAGAAAATTAATTCTTAACATTTCTCTAACACGTAGTTTACTCTCATCAATGAAGAAATTCATTTGCACCCACATTTTTTCCAAAAAAAAGAAAAACAACTGATTCGAGCATGTTCGCCCCACTGGACTTTGCGGCAAACATAATTTTTGAACTTTGATTTTTTTTAACTTTTTCAAAAACAAGAAAACTGTGACCAAACTGGTTCCTTTTTTCTTGACAAGGTGGTTTAAATTTACGACAGAGCGGAAATGGTATACTGTGTTTTCCTCAAAGGAGCACACACACACAAAACACTGTTTGGCGCCAAAAATTTCAAAAAAAAACAAACCTAGTAGTATCCGGACACAATGCCTCTCCGAACACTTCAATTGTCACCGGCGGATGAACCTGTTGAGCCACCCGATCATCCAAAACTTTTTTGAAAAAATCAACCAACGATGTCTGAGAATGAACCAACGCTGGCAATCCTATCAAACAAAGACCTAGCACGCATCTAACTATCATCTGAAATTTTCGATTTTCAACAAAAAAATTGTTTTGAGAGAAATTTTTCAGAATGAGAAAAGTAGAACAATACCTTATTTTTTCCAAAAATGTTTGAAACACTAACCATTTCAAAAAATGACAAAAAAAAAACAAGAATAATAAAAACGTGTTTCTAAAATAATAGTTTTTGTCGAAAAAATCGATTTTGATTTTCGAGTTTTGCGCCAAAAATGAAATTTAATTTTGCAGCCAAATTTTTTAAACTTCCCGCCAAAAACTAAAATTAGATAATTCTAAAATTTCCAGACAAAAAAACTTTTTCCTGTTTTCTAAATGTTCAAACTGGCGCCAAAAATGATCTTTCAAAAAAAAATCGCCGAGAAAAAATCGATCCAAAAATGGTCCAGGTCAAAATAACAACAAGTATAAAAAGGGAACAGAAACCAAGAGTAAACACTCATCTATGTTTATTTTTTGATTAGAGAACAAGACCTTCGTATTCTCGTTGTTTTTTCTGCGTCAAAAATTTACGAATTCAAATTTTTTCCCGAAAACATAGATCTATCGAGATATAAGAGATTTAGAGAAAAATTTACTTAATGTGTCAAAAAGAAGGAATCGAAAAACATAGCCCCCGAAAAAAAAGAACGTACTTATCAATGAAAAAATATCGTTCATCTTGATAAACTATTTTTGCGCGAAAATTTTTTGGGTTCGATTTTTTGGCGGGAAAAATTAGATTATTATTTTTGCTTTTTTATATGTAAAATTTCAAATTTCAAAAAAAAATACCACGCTAATTAAAATGTATAGTTTTGGGACATTGTTGTGGGCGTGGTTTGCTCAAATATCGATCACATATCAATTGCCACAAATCCTCTTCGGCCGCTTTCAATCTCTCTCCATTTATCGATATCCATGGAACCCAATCGATATTCGGAGCCAACTCGTGTTGCACTTTTTCGTGGCTCATCACCAATTGTCTTCCCTTGTTCGATTGGCCGCACGCCAACATTTTTTGTTTGAATTCCGGGTTATGAAGACAACTATCAGCAGCGTCGGTGATATTCTCTCGACCCTGAATACAATCCACGTGGAAGATGTAGTCGTCAAAGTTTGGCAGAGCATCAATTACACATGCTTGTAGTTGGTTTAGACCACATTCGCGTTCACCGTGATGACACAGACAACTGAAAAATTGACGATTTTTTGAAAGTTTCAAACTTGGCGGCTTTAAAAAATGGGCGGAGCCTGAATCGACGAAATATCATTCAAAAACAAGAGAGAGAGAGAGAGTTACAGAAATTTGTTTTTCGGGAATTTTCAATTTTGGGCCTAAAACTCTGGAAAACCCTTTTCACCAACCTGACAACACCATTCTGCCCTTCAACACACGAACTTTTCACACCAAAAGGATGATATTCGATCGATATTCGTCCCGTTGAACCATACAATCGATACATTGGCATGAGATGCCATTTGAAAAAACTGAAAAAAAAACCAGAATTCAAAGGAGCATAACAAAACTTTTTGTGTTCGCGTAAAGACCTTCGACAAACTACGGTGTTCATCGTTTCACGTGTGTTATTATTTAATTAATATTTATTTTTCGCACATTTTCAAGACGCTGAAAGGTGTCAAACTCACTACGACGTATCTCGACACCGTCCCTCACCAAATATCACCAACTTCACTTCATCACTGTCACCCGAAAAACTTCGCGACCGCCCGAAATTCACAAGAAAACAAGCGATAACCAAGAAAAAACAAGTGGTCATGACTGATATTGTTATTAGTGCGCAAGTTATTTTCTCACTTTTATATCAAAATAACACGTACTATTTTCGATACTTATTGTGGTGTCATATGAGACGAAACGAAACCATCATATCAATCTTCTTTTTCAACGTTTTTTCTTATTTTCTCTGAAAAATAAGTATCTATTCTACACACAAATACAAAAAATCCATAGCACATGAAAAATGGATATGTTAAGAGTCTCGTGGAGAGAAAAATGGCACAAATACACAAAAAAAAATGAATGTCAGGTGAAAAATGCAACTAAATTTTGAAATATGCTGAAAACAACTATTAAAAACGGGAGAAGGAATGTCGAAGAAAATGGGCGCCTAGATTATTTTTTGAAAAATTTACTTGAGTTGAGCTAGCATCGCTGATGGATGCTCCAAATAGAACTTCCATCTGAAAAAAAACAAAAAAAAATGATCTTGACACTTTCAAACTAACCGATTACTGAATCGCGCCATCGTCGCTCCATCAACAACTCGATGATCAGCACACCACGAAACTTTGACAACGTTCGCCGCGATGACCTTGTCGTCGCGATCGAATCGCGGCAATCGCTCAATTTTGCCGATCGCACCAATCGCAACTTGCGGCGGGAAAATTACTGGCGACGCGTAGGTGCCGCCAATCGCGCCGATATTGCTCAATGTGAACGTGCCGCCGGTCAAATCGTCGCGACTGATTTGTTGCCGTTTGCCGGCTTCGAGAAGTCGCGACAATTCTTGCGCGATTTCAAAGATACTTCTATAAGTTTAACATTTTTGAAGTTATTTTTTCTTAGAGAATTCACCTTTGCTCACAATTCTTGATATTCGGAACAACCAGACCGCCAGGCGTGTCCATCGCCAAACAAATATTATGCGACGCTTTGTGAATCACATTTTCGAGTTTGTCGTCGGTGGTGGCGTTGAGTGATGGGTATTCGATCAAAGCCAACGAGGCGGCTTTGATGAAGAATGGCATGTAGCTGAGTTTAATGTGTCGCTCTTTGGCATAGTCTTTCAATTCACCACGAATTTTGACGAGAGCGTCAACGTTGATCTGTCAATAGACACAAATTTCCAGATTTTGACAAAATCACATACCTCATCGTTATACCCGAAATGCGGAATTTTCAACGCCTCTGTCATCGTTTTGATCATCGCTCGAGTGTAGCCACGAATCGGCACGCTCACATCTTGTTTCAACGGTTCATACTGGAAACAAAAATTTTACTCATATGTATGACCAAACCCGCAAGATGTTTGCAACATAGCAAGATAGAACATAACTGGCAGCTGAACTGAAAAAAATTTCAAATCACAAAACTTGAGCGGGAGTTTTGTGATTTGAAACCATTTTTTTCTGTTCAGTCGCCAATTATTTCTATATTTTCGTGGCGAGACCCATATTCCTCGAAAAAAAGAAAATCCCACCGATTTGCCAACAGCGAGCGGTGGCTGATGAGTAGTTCGAATGTTCGTCGACGCGCCCGACGAATAGTCCTGAGCCACCTGTCCGATAAACTTCAACACATCCTCTTTGAGCACTCGTCCGTCTCGACCCGTTCCTCTCACGTCGGCCAACTTGATCTTGTTCTCCATGGCGATGCGTCGAACAGCCGGTGTGGCGAGTACTTTTCCCAGCGATGCGGCGGCGGCCGACGTTGGTTCTTCGACATTCGACGCGGCAGGTTTTACTGCAGCTTCTTCTGAAAATTCCCTTTTTTTTTCAAAATTCTCCAAAAAACAGCGAAAATCAATCTTCTAGAAATACCTAACTAAATTAGCTCTGCAACCCAAAGTCCCTTGGGAAATCAAAAGATTTCAGTTCTTACTTTTTTCTTCTTCTTTCTCCTCCGTCACCTCGCCTTCAACTTCAACATCAATTAGAGCCTGTCCAACTCTTGCCATATCATCAACATTGTGATGTCTGAAAAATAACCGGAGTTGTTCTGCAAACACTTTTGCATACCGTAATATCAAAAATTACGACTTTTGTGGCTACAGTAACCAAAACTGAATTAATTTCGGCGATATTTCAAATTTTTCGATAGTTTTGTCGATGATTTTGTATTTACGATGTGAGGAGTTAATTCAAAAATGATTGTTCATGAAAAATTTTCACCTAAATACTTTGGTAAATCTAGTTTTCTCAAGAAACAATCGAAAATAAAGAGAAAAAAGTGTGCGATACTATTGCACACACTTCCTCCGTCTCAACTAGTATTTTTCATTGCGTTTGTATTTTTTGACAGACCGTGCGTAGAAAAAAAATTATAATTTTCAGTTCGCAAAAGTGCGTCACAGTGAAAACACAGTTTCGCTAGAGCGCACATGTCCATTTGTGTTTGTTGAGTTGAAAAATTGAACATTTTACAATTTGTCCTTCGACCCGTTCTTTTCGGGTTGAGAAAAATGGTGTCTAATTGCAAACAGCAAAAAACACCGTACCCTTTCAAAGGGACACAACGATTTTGCAGCGAAGAAAAGAAATAGTGGAGAGAACGAGGAGAGTGTAGTCAGTTAGACAGTTTTTGTTTGGGAATTTTCGATGTTCCTTTAAATGCCTTTGGTAGTTTTTCTTCGCAATTCGACGCAATTTTTTTTTGGAATTTTTCAACTTTTCAAATTCCATTAAACATGGTCAAAAAAAAATCGCAATATTTTCCTTATCATCTTTTCATCACTATTACACTCTCTTGCCCTATCTCTGCAACGAAATAGTGCGGCAGAGACAGAGACCACGTGTGCAAATAAACGTTTGAACTTTCGCTAGAATTTTCAAAAAAAAAAAACAAAAAAACTCACAATTTCCGAACAACTCCATCATACCGACTCGAAATCGTCACCGCCGCTTTGTCACTTTGCACTTCACAAACTTTATCAAACTGCGCTATCGTGTCACCCTCTTTTATGTACCTTTAAAATGCGAAAACTTCAATATGTAGGGGGGAAAAAAGCAGGAAAACTAACCATTCTTTAACCTGCACCTCAGCAATACCCTCTCCAATATCCGACAATTTAAACTGAACAATCGGCAAAAACGCGGCTGAAAATTCGAAAATTCTTAAAAAACCAAAAAATTGGAAATTCTCACCTCTAGACGTATGCAATTTTCTATATACAAATCTGCTAGATGTGCCTAAAACTCGAGCTGCCAACATTGTGCGGGTTTTGTTACTGAAAAAACAAAAAAAATTGAAAAAAAAAGTGAAGCGAAGAAAAAAATAGAAATGAAGAGACAACAAAATCGTCTTTCTCTCTATCTTTTTTTCGAGCGTCAGCCATTTCAATGATTGACATTTATCGCGTGCTGAATAGTAAGAAAATACAGAAAAAAAAAACAAGAAATGAACAAAATACCGTGAAACGTTTCAAGGGACACGTTTGAAAAATCAACTTTTTTTCACAATTTTCGCTCAAGTTTTATCGAGATCCAACCAGTAATAAAATTTGCAATGGAGAACAATTTACAAATTACATTTTTTTTGTTTTCTTCACATTTCTTGTTTGAAGATCTTTGCACTGGTTCAACTAGCAATGACAGTCTTTTGCAACCTGAAATTTGGAAAAAATTAGATTTTTAGGGCTCAGAAATCGAGATAAAAATGTTGCCTTTTTCAATCCCAATTTTCCAGGCCCAGACAATCTGGCCTGATTTTTAGGACTAAAATCTGAGGCCTAGTTTCAGTCCCCACAAAAAAGTCAAGCTCAAATTTCTAGACCAAATCTGAACATTTTTTCAATCTCAATTTTTTCAGGCCCGAAACCCTGTTTTCCATTTTTCGGGCCAAATTTCTAGTTCTATTTTCAGTCCCCAAGAAAATCGAGCTCAAATTTCTAGACCAGATTTGTGGCACGTAAAATTTTAAAATTTTTTCAAGCCCAATTTTCCAGGCCTGGAAAATCTGGCCCGAAGTCCAGCTATACATTTTTCGGAGCAAATTTCTAGACCTATTTTCAATTCAGGTCCGAATTCTAGGGCTCAAAAATCGGGCCAAAATTTTCCAGGCTCATTCTTTCGGGTCCGAAAAATCAGGTCTAAATGTCTAGACCAGATTCTAAACTTTTTAAATCGTCGACACCATTTTTCTAGCCCTCAACTTTCAGGTTAAAACTACTAGAGTTCAAAAAATCTCGAAATTTTTCCGGTCCCAAAAATCGGGCCAATATTTTCCAGGCTCATTTTTTTCGAGTTCAAAAAAACTGGTCTAAATTTCTAGGCCAAATTTTAATTTTTTTTGAATTTACCACCATTTTTCTAGCCCTCAATTTTCAGGTTCGAACTTCCAGGGATCAGTTTTTCATGGCTCAAAAAATCTTCGAAATTTTCCGCTCCCAAAAATCAGGCCAAAATTTCTAGGCCTCCTAATCACAGCATTTTTTCTAGCCCTTAATTTTCAAGTTTGAACTTTTAGGGGTCATTTTCCGCTCTCAAAAATAAGGCCAAAATCCCGCCAGACCCACCTCTCATTGGCATTTTCATCCTGTTTTGTTCTAGTGAGTTTTTCGAGTAAATAGGCAAACGGATGCATCACATTGAACTCTTTCAACGCCGACACTCTATACAATCTCTTTTTTCGCGTCTTCATCTCATTTTCCACCTGGATTTTGACCAATTCCGTATTTTCAACAATATCCATCTTGTTCTCAATGACAACTACCGGCTTGGCCGCCGACGCAGAAGACAACGAACTCAATCGATTGATCTCATCCAACACTTCTAGCGCGTATTCAAAACTCTGAAAATGGTCAATTTTCAAGGCCCAAAAGGGCCAAAAACTCACAAACAAATCATCAGTCGCATAAATCACCGCAATCGCATCATAAAATTCCGACATTTCGGCTGTCCACAATTTCGAAACTTGCGCCTCGACCAGCACTTTTTCATTTTCTACAGTTAGTGATGTCCATATTCCGTGCTCGTCTCCTTCGGTGGCGAATGATTCGAAGAGCGTCTTTTTGCCAGTCTGGAAAAAAAAGTGTTTTTTCTGATTTTTCAGATCAAAAATTGCTAAAAATCATGGTTTTTCTTCAATTTATGAAGTCAGATGTGAGCTTTCAGCCCGGCCCGAAATTCATGTTCTTATTTTTCAGATTTGTAAAAAAGTCGAACTTTGACAGACCAGCCGGGCTTTTTACTGGAAGGTGAGCAAAAAAAACTTTTTTCAGAAAAATTATAATCCAAAAAACCGGGCCGGACCTAGGCTTTTTTTCATCGGCCCCAAAACAAAAAAGGGTCAAAAATCCAGTCATCAAAATTCAAATTTTTTGGAAACACCGTGACGCACTTTTGCAGACACTGCAGTTTCCTTTGAATATTGCCCAATCCCATTTTCTTCAAATTTAGACGCATTTTGTCTAATTTTTTTGATTTTTTTCACAGTGACAAAATTTTTTGAGAAATTTTGGTACTCTCTTGTGACAGGTATGACCCGGCCGGCTCTGAAAAACTGACATTTGAAAATTGGGCCCGCGCCTGATTTTCGAGCCGGGTTTTCGGGCCTACGGGCTAGAATCTCATTCTGAAATTTTTTTAAAAGTTCTATGTTCCTCAACTTATAAATCAGAGATCCGATTTCAGCCCGGCTCGAGCTCAGGTCAAAAAATAGGAAATTTTCTACTTTTCTCAAAACATTAGCCTATTTTTCACACTGTCTGGGCTTTCAAAAAACCCTCAGCAGCATTTTTTTATCAAAAAATTGTCTAGGTCTCGCCACGAAAACTTCAAAAACTCACCTTTGCCGCTCCAACAATCGCCAACTTGAAGCATCGATCAAAACTCGTCGCATCTGGCGGCATAGTTTTTCTTCTGAAAAAACCGCAATTATTGTTTGGAGAAAAAGTGTCTTGTCATTTCCAATGAATAGTAATTAGGTGTGACAAAAAAAAACGAAACGAGAAAAAATATAAAAAGTGTGATCTCTCCGACCGGAAATGTTGAGGAAAAGGAAATTGATGTGTGTGTGTGTGTGTGTGTGTGCTTCTGCGCATATGTTTTTCTTTCAAATTCATAGATATATGTATTCATGAAAGAGCAATTTGTCGACAATTGTAGTATCTAGTCAGGTTAACACACACACACACAAAAAAAAGTGGCGGAGAAGAAGCAAAAAATGGAATAATACAACATTAATTGAATTGAAGAGAAGAAGAGGTAAAAAATTGTGAGGATTATAAAAAAAAATACTGAGAGGTTTTCTCGATCGAGAAAAATAAATGGATTAGAATGTGGAAAAATGTAGTGTAGAGAAAAATTGTCGTTTTTTTCATTGTGGGGGTGATTGAGAAGGATATTTTTTCTTGACAAAAAAAAAAGTAGCGTGACATTTTTTGACGAAAACTGAAAAACTTCCATGTTCCTTTAAATTTTTGTCGGATTTTGGAAAACAAAAAATAATTTTTACGATCGGGCCGGGTCCGAAAAACCGTGAAGTATTTCCAACAAAAAATTTGACCTGAAAAACTAAAATTTCTTTCAAAAAAATGTTCTTTTAAATTTTTGGTACCCTCTTAGGCCAGTTTTGATCGGGTCGAGTCCAAAAAAAAAACAAAAAATTTGACCCAAAAAACATAAATTTTTTGTGATTTTTTAAACTTTTTTTTCCAACAAAAAAATCTCAAACCTAGTCGACCAAGTTAGGGCAAAAAAAAATGAACAAAAAAAAACCCGGCACTATTTTTAAGCGAAATAGCGAGAAACAAGAGATTTAGAGAGGTCATGGTCACAAAAATCGGTTTTTTCAAAGTTTCTAACCCCAAAAATATTCAATTTTCTCTAAATCTCTCATTTCCACAAACTATTTCCTGGTTTTCGCCCCATAAAATTGTTCTCTCAACAAGAATATTTCCAACAATAACATTCTTCTCCAACAAAAAAAAACAAGGTCTTGTTTTCCAGCGAAAAACGGGCACAAAAAAGTAATTATATTTCATTTCGAAAAAAAAAACGACATTTTTTGTGGTCGCTGGAAAAAAACAGAAAAAGTTCAAATCATTGTAGATACAAAAATATATAGAAGATATAGGAAACAACGATTGAAAAACCTGTCCGTTGGATATATATATATATACATATATATATGCCAAATAATAACACAATAATTGTAGTGTTTTCGTGAAAAAAAAAATGATATATGAGTGGAAAGAGACAATCAAAGAGTACTGTAGTTTTTTTTTCAAAAAAAAGGAAGAAAAAATGATGATAAAATAGAGGGTGGATGCAAATAACTGAATTTGCATAAGTCGAATTTTCAAAAAAAAAAATGTTCGTAGCTTCATTAACTTTAGAGTACTGTAGTTTTTCGAAATTTCCCGGACAGAAAAAAAGGATTTTAGCACTTATGAGAGAAAAAAAAGAAAATCAGAATTTTTGAAGCAAAAAAAAAAAGGTGAAAATTTTAACCAAAAAAGTAAGCCTGAATTTTTTTGCGCCAATTTTGAAATTTGAAACTACCGCCTGTTATCTGGCCTAAAAGGGTATTAAAATTTACAAAAAAAAAGTCGCTGAAACTCATGGAAAAGGGAAAAATATGATTTATGGTCCAAAATTGAAGACAAAGAGTGTAAGGGTGAACCAAAGTCCATCTTTCATCATAAGTTAGCTATTAAAAATAAACGAGACAAGAAAGAAAGAAAACAATATTAGAAAACTAAGAAAACGGTGAAGAGTGAATGAATGAATGAGTGAGCATAGGGAGGTACACAGACTGTTGACCCCGCCCCTTTTTGTGTGCGGAGCAGGTGCAAAAAAGGGGCGGGGTCAACTGTCTCTCTCTTTACCTCGCGGTGTTCATTCATTCCTTCATTATTCACTTTTTTCTCAGTTTTCTAATATTGTTTCCTTTTTTGTCTTGTTTTTTTTTGAATACTGGTGTTTTTGCTTCGTCCTTGCACTCATAAATTTCAGTTTCTAAATCATATTGTCCACTTTTCAATGTTTTTCTGCTAAATTTCTCCGTTTTTTTTCAGTGTATTTTAGGCGTGAGAAAAATTGGTGTCGAAATGAAAAACAAAATTCCAAAAAATCGGCATTTCACGTTTTTAAGAAATTGAAAAAATTCTATTCGACGTCAAATTTTCTTGTCCTCGATTATTCCAAGTATGATGTTTGGCGCCAAAAATCGGAACGAGAAATTTTTGCGCGAAACTTTTTGAAAAACAATTCTCGGCCTGGCCCAAGAGGACCAAATTTTCTCAAATAATTCCGTCACTGTAAAAAATTCGGGAAAACTTTTTTGTCCCTGTGAAAGACTGTCAAAAAACCGAAAAAAAATAAAAGAAGGGTTGAAATTTTCACGGAAAATGATAGTTTTTAAGTTTTCGTGACGTGACCTACATATTTTTCTTGAAAAATGTCACGCGAATTTTTTTCTTCTTTTGTCAGGTATGTTTTCGGGCCATAAGAACAGAATTTTTGGCCCAAGATTCGGAAAAAAAACCAGCGCAAAAAGCACACACACATAGTCTCACATGATGATTTCTGATTCAAAAAAGTCGCCCAACCCATGATTTTCAGCCCAGGTCCTCACACTTTTTCGCTCACCTCAAATCGTCGAAAAAGACGTCTCCACATGCATTTCCACCATTCTCATCCCATTCTTCTTCTTCTTTTTCTCCCTTCTTCCATCATACGTGTCCTCCCAACCTTGTCCCATTTCCAAAAACGCGACGCGAGTCTGATAAAACGCCAGCGATTCATCGCTGATTTTCTCGTAGATCGCATGCGACGCAAAATGCCAATCGGCGTGCGACACGGCGAGATTCGCCGACGACGCCATAAATTCGCGAAATTTGGCGGAAAGTTCATTGAATCGTCCCGATCTGAGCAGGTTTTCGAAATGTTTTGCGATTTGGGTTACTGTATCGCGAGTGGGTTCTGAAAATATTTTTTTTGGAAAAAGTTTTCTAAATTTTTGGGCCAAAAACCTACCAGTTTTCAAAAATTCCAAAAATTTGAACGGTTTCTTCCGCTCCGCATCTCGTCGCCACTGAAACCTTCGAATCTGAAGTTGCGTCAAATCCAAAAACCCGTCAAGTCGTCTATTTCTCCGCCGCGTAACCGCCGGAACATCTTCCGCCACCGCAACAGTCTCCACATTCCGTTGTTTCGCATTGCGAAACATTTCACGCACCGCCTCTGCCGCCTCTTTCCGATTACGACACCGCAACTTGCCACACGTCACACCAACACCGCGCAGGTCGCGCAGCTCTGCCGCCTGGGGTATACGCTGGTAGAGCCGCATCGCTTCGGCGTAGATTGCGTCTGAGCGCAGTGTTGTGCATGAGAGATTCGACGTTTTTGTGAACGTGTCACAGTGGCCGTGACCCATGAATTTCGCCGTTTCGATTGGCGCGTTCGGGGAGCGAATCTGAAAATTTCTCCGATTTTTTTTTTTTTTGAGAAAATGTTCTCTTGTTTATTACCATCAATTTCAACGTCACACTTCCCGCCAACATTTGACACTGTGTTAGTTTTTGCTCAATCTCATTACTGATCGCTTTCATTAGTTGGGTTAGATCTTCTTTCTGCAAAATAAAAATCGGCTTTTTCGGGCCGGCCCGGGACTTTCCATACCTTACTAAATCGAATACCATAGTTAATATCGCACGACACACTTTTTCTCAATTGAGTATCCCAAAAATCCGGCGAATCGGGCTCCTCTCCGCGACACTGTTTCCATATTTTCGCCGCCTGTTTCGGCCCGAACACCTGCGACAACTCGGCCTCGCTTTTCGCCTGCAAGTCGCGCATCGTCATCTCCTCGCCGCCCACAATTTGTCGAAGACGTTCCATCATCTGATACCCAACACCAGGCAGATTGCCAACTCGCTCGTTCGCCATAAACTCGCGAACAGTGTCGCGCTGCACCCAATGAACACCATCGGGTTTTGCGTGTCGCGTGGCGAGTCGCGCGATAAGACTCGTCGCACCGATTCCAACGCTTGCCGCGCATTGTGTCGCGTTGCGAATTGTGGCGCGAATCGTTTCGGCGAGTTGAACCGGGTTAGTTGTTGCGCACAGTTTGGTGGCGTTAATGTACATCTCGTCGCAAGAAACTGCGCGAATATCAAGCGTAAAGCTCGCCAAAATCTCATAAATCCTCTTGCTAACATCCACATAGTCATCAAACTGATAGGGCAACATGACGAGTCGCGGGCACATTTGCAACGCCGTCTTCACCAACATCCCATTCCGAACACCGCATTCGCGCGCCGCATAACTACACGACGCAATTTCGCTCATACTCTGCTCGTTGCCGCGACTATGCGTCACCGCCGCCGGTGCGCCAACAAGTTCCGGTCGATTGCGCAACGCCACCGAGACGAAGAAACAATCCAGGTCGATGTGGAAGACTAGCGTTTCGTCGTTTTTCTCTGGCTCCTCAGTTTTTCGGAGTGGCTCCTTCATTTTCAACTGCGCTACGAAATCCTTCATATCTTGCGCAAGAGTCGAGATCAAATGAAGACGACTTTGCGAATAATATTCTTTGATAAAATTCGGGTTGCGCGCATCAATTTGTTGCGTCTGCGTCGGCGCTTGCGTCTGCCCAGGCTTCTTTAAAAACCTCTCCATCTGACCTTTCTCATTGCAACCTTTCTCATAAATTAAAAATCGATGATAATCCAAAACTTTTCGCGCCGATATACTCTCGGTTATCCAATCGGCCCGAATATAAATCTCCTTCTCTCTGAGCCGATCGATTTTCGCCTGCGCAATCGATGTGGCTATGACAAAACTCGTCCTCCCATGAATATAATAACAATGATACTCTCCGCCGTGCGCAAGCATTAGATCACGAATCACAAGTGCTGGCGGATCGGTGAAGCCGTTGACGAAAACCGAGTAGCCTTTGAAAATGTCCGAAAGTTTCTCGAATGGCTTTGATTTTTGTTGGTTGACCTGATGATTCAGTTTGCTGATTTTCATATTCATGTAGTCGCCCTGCAATATTTTTATTGTCAAAAAACAAAAAATGGCCGAAAAACATGGAAAATTGAAGACAACCTTACCATTGATGAGTTCAAGGGCGAAACTAAGAAAAAAAGAAAAAATATCAGAAAACTGAGCAAAGAGTGAAAAATGAATAAATGAATGAACACCGCGAGGTATAGAGAGAGACAGTTGACCCCGCCCCTTTTTTGCACCTGCTCCGCACACAAAAAAGGGGCGGAGCCGACAATCTATGTACCTCCCTATGCTCATTCATTCATTCATTCTTCACTTTTTTCTTTTTTCTTTTCTTGTCTCGTTTTTTAAATTCTTTTTTTTTTGGCACACATCCACAGTTCTTTTTTTCGAGTTCAAAACCATTGAATTTTTGGCCGGAAAATTCATTCCCCAAACGTCAAAGTTTTGAGGCCTCCTTTTTTTTTTTGTGTTTTGAGGCCTCCTTTTTTGTTTCACGTAAAAATTCCCCGTTTTTTGGCCAATTAAGTTTTTAGTTTTCTTGCAAAAATTTTTAGTTCAGGCCAGGTATGAGAAAAACCTCCATGACCACAATGTTCCTTTAATTTTGCGTGATTAGGAGCAAAAGAGCAACTTGAAAAATAAACCTTTCTGTCAATCTGAAAGACGACGAAAAATTTGAAGAAAAATCATAACTTCTCTAGTTTTCGTGACGTGACCCAAATCTTTATTTTTCTTGAATAATTTCACGCTACTTTTTTCTCATTTTTAATACCTAACATTTTCAATCAGGCTTGGTCGAAAAAAATCGAAGCTAACTAATTCCCAAAAAAAACCCACAAAAGTATTGATCTCATGCGCCTCGCCATTCACCACAAACACATTCTTCTGATTCATCTGCCAATATTCCGGCTCAACAGGATTTGGATCTGGCCGAGTTGTCGGCGGCTCCGCTTCCCTTCGCCGTTTCGTCGGTGGCGAGCCACCACCACCACCATTCGGCAATTCGACAGGCAACATCTCTTCCTCGCCAAAAACATCAAAACTCTTGTCGGACACCGCCGCGTCCGTCACGTCCGCGTCTTGTCGCGTCTCTCGAAACGATCGCAGCACTCGCGTCAACGCGTCTTCTTCGCCGTCTTCAACAATTCGATTCGCCTCTTCAGCTTCTTCATCCGACGCCTCATCTAGTAGCGTCAAGATCGGATCTTCGACGCACTGAATCGGTTCGCGAGATCGGGCTCGCGGCGCGAATCGCAGTGTTCGCACGTCGAACGCGTCAAACGAGTCGATACTTTTGTCGTCGTCGTCATCGTCGTTGACGACGATCGCGTCAGCGAACGCATCTGGTGACCTGACGTCGTCTCGATCATTCATCACATTCCGAACTGAAACATTTTGAAATTCTCATGATTTTGCCCAAAATTTTCGTTCCGAGACCTTGAGATTTCGTCCTCCGGGCCAAAAAACAGAAAATCAATATCAAAAGGTATTTTTTCCCAATTTCTTGGGGAAAAATTTTTTGTTCTGAAAAATTCCCAGGCCCAGTTCTCGGCCCGTAAAACTTTTTGCAATTTTTTGCTCTTCAACTTTCCAGATATACAATACCAGTTCTCAAACTTATTTTCCAAAAACAAAAATAACATGTGTCAAATGTTAGATCAATTTATTGATGTCACAAAAAAAGCTAATATAATTAGGATTAAAAAAAAGAAAGAAAGAAGTAGAGAGAGAGAGAGAGACAAAAAATTCTTGGAGAGACAAAAACTCACTGAGATCATTCACAGGGATAGACACAAACACCTTTTAAATTATGCTAAGTTTACTAGAAAAAAAAACAAGGAGAAGAGAGAGAGAGAAAAAATATTGTTAAAGCCGCTTTTCAGTTGTGTTGAAAATGATGATATTCGATAATTGCACTTAAAAATTCGGGGAAGGGACAAAAATAAAAAGGGGGAGGGGTTCGGATGAATTTAATTATTAAAAATTAATTTGAGCCGAGGAATTGGAGGAAGAGGGGGAGACAAAAGAAGAAGAAGAAGTAAAAAAAAAGGATAATAAGCGTGCTGATAAATAACATAAACAATTTCCAACTATTTCTATAATATCACCCATTCTGTTTTTGACTTTTTACATAAATAATATGGTTAGATTCGACGCGAATTCGTGTTGTTTGTTGTCGTTGAATTCGTTGTTTTTGGTGTTGTTGTTGTATTGTTTCTTCGCGAGAACATTACTAGACCACCATTCGGCTCGTCGTCGTCATCCGATTCAGAGTTTGCCGCACAGCGGCGTGATCTTGACGCTTTCGAGAGCGGTGGCGGTAGGTTGAGCAGCGATTTTCCGTCGACCGGTGTAATCTGAACTTTGCCAGGTTGAAAAAAAAACTTGAATGTTTTGGCTCACCTCTCTTCCAGGTCCCATTATCGACAAAATGACTGGCAGCAATATTAAACCATTTATGACACCCGACGCAATAAGACCAGACATGACGACGAAAAAGTATTTGACGACAAATCTGGGAAAAAAATATTGATTAAAAAAAGCACTTTATTGAGGCCCAAAAAACAGGGTCAAAACGTCCCCACATTTTTTTCTGGGCTTTTTTTTGACAGGCTTTGAAAAGAAAAAAAATGATCAAAATGAAAGAGACAAGTAAGAAGAAAAAACTATATTGGAAAAATGAGCAAAGAGTGAAGAGTAAATGAATGAACACCGCGAGGTATAGAGACAGTTGACCCCGCCCCTTTTTCTCACCTACGCCAGGTGCAAAAAAGGGGCGGAGCCGACAATCTATGTGTCTTCCTGTGCTCATTATTCATTCATTCTTCCTTTTTGCTTAGTTTTCTAATATTGTTTTTTTTGTTGTTTTCTTTCTTTCTTGTCTCGTTTGTTTTTGATTGCCAACTTTTGATAAAAGGTGGACCTGCAAGGGGTATAACCTTGAGCTCTTGTCATACTTGGCGTAGGAGTGTGACATTTTCTTTGAAATTTGTTGTCACTGTGGAAAGCCCGAAAATTGTTATTTTTTTTCCTCTGAAATTACAATATTGTGATAAAAATATCGTATTTTTTTAACTTTCCAAAAAATGTCAACTTCTGAATTTTTTGTCACGGTACAAAATTCCGTCTTACGCCAGGTATGGCTTTTGTCCAAATTATCCCATTCCCAAGAAAACTCCTATTTTCTGAAATTTAAAAAACGCTTGAACTTTCTGAGCTTTTTTTATGATAACAAAATTTCTCACGAACAACTTTAACCCCTTCATCTTTTTGTTGTGCCGAAAAAAAACATGTCAAAAACTCACTCAAACTCCGACATTGACAACATGACAATTCCCAAAAGTGTCGAAAATGCTCCGTGTATGACCGGAACAAACACTCGATCAACAGCGCTCGCCGTTCGTTCCTCTTTCGTTCCCAGCGATGTGAGAAACGCGACAATCGCGTGAACCGTGAACTCGACACCGATTCCGACCGCAGTGATTAGGGTGACCGCCGAGACCGGGTTGAGTTTGATGCCGACAAGTCCCATGAAACCGGCCAACTCGAACGCGATAATGATGAGGACGAGCAGGATGAGGGCGGCGGCACGCGGACTGAACAAGATCAACGTGATGACGGTGAAGACGGCGGCGAGAATGATGAAGATGGCCCACGTCAAATTGCCGGCCAGGAAGAGATATTGCTCCCAGAACGTGAATGCGATACCTTGCGGGAAGTTGGGCAGATTGGCGTTGGTGAACCGTTCGCAAACACTTCGAATATCCTTGATCATGTCGATAATCACCGGCGTGTCGGTGAGACCCGTCAAATAGAACGGAATTTGCGAATAGGCAAGCGGCTCAGCCGCCGGTACATAGTTCTCATCTTGTCGTTTGCTCAACTCCCATTTTGGTGGGGTCGGGAAGAACGAGGCTTGCGACACATAATACATCATGTGGTCAACATTGAACCAGGCGGTTAGATAATTGTAGAATCCGTCGGGATTGATGATGCCGCTCTTGTCGACCAATCTGATCGTTCCGATGCGTCCGGCGCATTCGAATTTGTCGCCCGTCGAACAGATCAGTGCGTGAGCGATGCGCGCGTCTTCCGACACATTTTTGCCGCCGTCCACAATGCGTCCCGTTGTCAAATCGAACGCACCGTTCGCCATCTCGCGATCGAAACCGTCCTGCACACTAATCAACCAGTCGCGCATCAAACCGAGCCAGTATTTTTCGCTCGGCTCATCGTGCTTGTTTTTGATCACATATTTCGACGATCCAATCGCTTGGCGATAATTGTCAATTTGTTTCTGTTGATGTGCATAATCAATATTTGGTCCTTGCAAAACGGCAAACATTGGGTAGAAACTGCAATACCAAAAAAATCAATATCTCAAAGTCTTTCTTTCTCTACCCACCTAAAATACTTATCTCTGGCTCTCAGAAACTGCGCCGGCGCAGTGTGTTCCGGTAGCACATCGCTCAACTCGAGACCAAGGGTTAGATTCGAAATTCCGTACGCCGACGCACCAATCATTGCGGCGCACAGACCCAAGACAAATGCTCGATACGATTTTTTCGACAACAACGGAATGTAGTTGTTACGAATCTGATAGTTGAGCCACGATGCGTTCGGTTCTTCTTCGGTTGGGCACGTCGTGTTGGCGATTCCGTCAAATTGTTGAATGATTGAAGTGTCAGAAGCGGCTCCAATGATGCGTTTATTCTACAATTTTTGGGTATGAAACGTTGAGTTACGTAGAAAAGGCTTACCGGTAGTTTTGGTTTCGAGATCATCGAGTACGTCTCCTCTTGCGTATTTCCATACAAACAACACAATAAATCTCGTCGTTTACTCTTTCGTCGTCTCAAATCAATCGAAATGATGGCCGGATAAATTGTGAGAATTGCAATGAAATTGAACGTCAACAAAATGCTCGATTGCGCGCAAAACGATCGAAGAGCCGGGATGGGCAAGAGTGTTCCAGTCATAAATGCCAAAATGTTATTGATCGATGTGCACAGAATCGACATTCCCGTCTCCTTCATGAGAATCGCCAAATCGTGACGACCGCCCGACAATTTCAACAGATCGCGATAGTTGTAGAGAAGCATGAACATGTTGTCGACACCGATGCCGAGTGTGAGGAACGGGACGATTTGTGTGGTGGCGGCGTTGAATTCGATACCAAACCAGGTGGCCAAACCGAGACCTGCGACCGACGCAAATGTCACGACTAGGACTCCGGCAAACGCCAAACCCATCGACGCTTCAGATGATGGAAGCCAGTTGTCGACACGAAGTTGGGTGATGATAGCATAGAGAAGCTGAAAACACCGATTTTTCAAAACCTGACCGAAAAAACGGAAAAAAAGTACCGTATCATTTTTTTTTAACAAAAAGGTGTAGTTTGATCGTGACTTCCTAACAGCGAAAAGGTCACACCTGTTGTTATTTACAATGTATCAATAACAAAAACAACAACAACAACATATGGTGACCTTTCTGCACCTCATAAAATAATTGGAATCTTCCCAAAAATCCAACAGGTAACACATGGTCTATTGATTCCAAACTACAGTAACCAAAGCCGGGTCATAATTTGCAGTGACAAAAATATTTTTGAAACTTTTTACGGTGATGAATTTTTGACCAATTTCGGTATTCTTTTTAAAAATAAAAAAAGAGCCGGGATATTTTTGGGCGGAAATTTTCATACATTTTTTTGGACAACTGGAACTGTGAATTTTCGATGAAAAAAAGTCCCCACAAAAACAACTCACCATCAAACCGTATCCCACAAAAATGATGGTATAGTTGAATTGACAAAACTCTTCCAACATGTCGGCAATCGATGTCGACGCCAACGGATGCAACGTTCGTCGTTCGGCCCCGTTCTCGTCGCGATTATCGGCATGATCGTAGAGGTTGCGCGTAAAGTTACGTTGCCACGCTGTTAGAACCGCTTGGGCCATCTCCTCGTTCCACGCCGTCATGTTGAGACCCTTCTTGAGCGGTTCGCGTCCCGGTTTTTGTTTGAATCGCAGATAAATGTCGCTTGGCGACGCCACAAGGAACACCGATTGAAGCGCGTCGGCAGTTTCGAGATTACGAGTCGTTGCGTCGCGTTTCGCTCCACCGAGAATCATGTCGACAGGCCAGTGAAGAACGTTGGCGGCGAATCCGCTACATCCGCCCGACATCACTTTCGCGTAGTCGACAGTTTGCGGAAATTTGTCGGCTGGCAACACTTCGGACCAACGTTCCTTGTTCTCTTTTAGCCAAAGATTAGCCGATTTGCGATACATTTTGCAGTCTGAAAATGACAGTTTATCGCAGAATTTTCGGATAAAAACCCACTTTCCAACATTTTCTCTTTCGCCCTCTGCTTCTCAATGGCCTCGTTGAACGCAATCGCCTCCGGTGACAAAGTGGTGGTTGTTGTTGTGCTCGGTTGCTCGGTGACAGCCTCCACATCTCGTTTCTTTCTACCCAACCAATCGAACAAACCGCTCGACTCTTCGACAATCACTTCAGCCTTCAACTCTTGCCCATATTTTCGTGCCACATTTCTGATCGTATCAATGTGCGGACAAACGTCAAAATGATTCGGCGCCATTTTCGGACATTCCGGATCGAGCGGGTCGATGCACGGCCGATCCATATAGCCGTGTCCGACGCCGGCGCGTTCGAAAAACGTGTAGTGCGAACCGAGATTGAACGCGCGATGAATCTCGCCGATAACCGCCATCGGGTCAAAGTCCAACCATCGAATGTTGGGGCCGTCGGGTAGCGAACTGAGAAGCATGTCGAAACCTTTCAGATACGTTTTGGGCAGTGTCGGATGTGGTCCCAACGCTTTTGAACCTTCCCAAAAACAATCGATGGGCGTAATCCAAATGCACGGCACAATTCGATCGATAACATCGGCAACCGTTTCGGCGATCGATCCGTTTGCAATTGATGGTGGAGCTGGTTTGAAGCAAATATCGGAAAGCGACCATTGTCTAGAAAAAACATATTTTTTCGTTGTCAAAAAAAACCTTTTTTTTTTTCAATATTTTTCAAAAAATCAAAGATTTTTTTTTCAAATAGGTCTCGCCACGACTAACATGAGTCATCATTTTTAATTTTTTCCATCAGAATGCTCGCATTGAGAATTTCATTTTTTTTTTTGGTTTTTTTCAAATTCCTTCATCAATAATATAACAACGACTTGTATCAGCGATATACAATTTTAGCGTCACGCCTTTCTCATAAGACCAAAACCCTTGTCCTCCTCACACTACGTTCTAACCTTTACCACACGTATCCTTTCTCTATCTATCTCTCTCTCTCTCTCTCTCTTTATCACCTCCCTACTCATCCTCTTCTTTTCATGATTCCGATTGTGTCCATTTATCGTTATTATAACATAGCGAAACTACAACAATTATTTTCTAGTTTGACACAAGTGCAAGACAACCGAAAACAACCGTGCCTCGTTGTCTGATTATCATTTCTATGTAAAACCAAACGGTCCCTCCAAAAAAGACGCCGCGTGGGTCAGAGAAGGAGAGAGCAGACGTCTCTCTCATGGGCACCTCTTCCGATGACCATTCATTCTGTTTTCTGCTCTTATCCCTTTTTTCTCTCTCGCGCTCTTCCTTTTGTATACTATATATCTCTTTATAAGAAATAGGCGGGGTCGAAGATCAATGTGTCTTCTTATGCTCTTCATTCATTCGTTCTTATTATTACTTTTTTTTCTGTTATATTTATTCATTCATATCGTTCTGATTACACCTCTCATAGTGTTTCATTATTATTTTTTATTCTTACTTTCTAGATTATATTTCTTTTACCAATATTTTTTTATAGGTCTTGTTATAGTTTTTCGATTATAATTCAAAAAAAACTCACTGTCCATGCACCGTAACATTGAAACTAGCAATATCCTTCATAATCTCAACATGTTTCAACAGCGGCCCAATATCCAACGCATTCTGTCCCTCATACTGCGGCGTCTGAATCAGCACCTGATACCCTCCGCCCAGCCCGTTTTCACGTGGTATTTCCGATTCACCCGACGCATTATAATTCATCTTCTCTTTAATGTTCGACAAAAAGTTCAACTCGAAATCGAGACGTCCTCCTTCTACAACAACCAACATTAGATAGGGCCAAAAATCCAAAAAAAAAAACTCACGCGACACCCACAATTTTACAATATCCGTTTCGATGCGCACATATTGAAGTCCGTAACAACACACGGCGAAAATCATCGACATCATCAATATCACCGACCACGCGTTGCGATGAACAGCTTGACCGAGTGAGAATAGAACTTTTTGGATAAAACTTCTCGAGTAGAGCGCCCATTGATTACCCGTAGCTTTCCCCTGCAAAGAAATTCATAAAATTTTGTTGTTTTTTGGGGTTGAGAAAATTTCTAGGAGTAAGATTACATCGAAAATCATGAATTCTGGTCCATTTTTCCTGTCCTATATCATACTCCATATTTTTCTTCGTTCTGATAGGAATGTCTCAATTTCTCTCTCCCTCTTTCTCTCTTCCTCTCTTCCTACCTACTCATACGAGGTCAAAATAGTTCAATATCTGTCATACAAAAACAAACAATTATAAATGTTCTGTTTTTTTGTCCTATTACATTTGGCCAAGTATCGATTCAAGGTTGTACTAACCAACAAATGACTCATCTACACTTATAGAGAAAAAATTTCAGAACCAGCTAGCTTTTTTTCAAGACGAGAAAAAAAAAACCACCCGGCCAATAAATCAACCAACTATACAATAATAACAATATATTATATTTCATTTTCATTTCCATCCAATTTTTTTTAGTGCTTTTTGTGTGAATTCGTTCATCTATACAACATGTTTTCCGTAAATGACTCAGGTGCTCTTCAGACGAAAAAAAATAAGGGGGGAGGACAAAATAGTCCAGTTTTTCCTGCTCTGCCACCAATTCAATTTTCCCATCCATTGTACTAGTCGGATTAAAAAAAAGTAATAGAGAGAAGCGAGGAAGTGAGTGAAAAAGAATAGTAGTAACGATGATGATGAGAGCGGAAGGCTATCATGTTTCTGTTTTGATTTTTTGAATTTTTTCTTTTTGAAGAAAGGGTCCCCGAGATAAATCTTTCTTGGTCGCATTCGAAAGATCGTAGTCAAATTAGTAGAACCGTCAAAGCTGTTTTTTGTGAAAAGTTACAGTTTTCGAAGAAAATCATGATCAAATCTTGACCATTATTTTTTTCAAAAACTAGAACTTTTCACAAAAAACCCTCTTTAATGGTTCTACTAATTTGACTACGCTCTTTCGAATGAGACAAAGTTCATTTTATCTCGCGGCTCCCCTTTAAAGGAATATATACTACTTTTCTGATTTGTGGTTCAGCTTTATTTTCGAAGGTTTTTTCTATTTAATTTGTCTAGAAACTACAGTTTCGCTAGAGCACACCTGATGTAATCAATCAAGGGTGCTCTACCGAACTATCAATTTCAAATTTCTATTTTTTTTTAAATATATTTTTCGAATTTTCAACATTTTTGTCAACAATTTTCCTGCTTCCAATATGTATTTAACCTTTTTTACGACTTTTTCAAAAAAAAAACTTTGCCCAACAGAATAACAAAATTTCGAAACTGACGCCGCCGTTAAATTTCAAGGTTAATAATGTCCACTCTTCTCCTTTTTCAATGACTAATGACATATTCAATTGGATCAACGAAAGGTTTTGCATGAAATTATTATTATGAGGTGGTGGGAGAGCAGCTGGTTCACTGAGACAACAATCCCAACAATCAATTTCAACCTATTGATGGATATATCCGATGAGTCATTGTGTGATGTGACCTCTGCACCTGGACCAAAATTGCAACAAAAAAATATCCGACATCAGAAAAAAAAAAAATTCTACCCCCGCTTAGAGCCGAAAATGTAGGCACACATTGCAATTCAAAACTGTGCAAATAACTCGTTCTCTCAACTTTCCGCCACTTTTGTGTCAAAATGTAGTATGAAAGTCTTAATAACTGCGAAATTCGATACCGGAACACTTTCAATTACCCCCCGAAGTAGAAAAAAAACGGCACCAACTTTTCTGTTTTTTCTTACTTTTTGCATAATAAACAACGAACACGACAATTTGTCAGCGAGTTGTCATGACGACTGACTGGTTGAATACATGTGTATATGGGGAGAGGAAAAAGAGCAGGTGTTATATCAACGAGAGAGAGAGGAAAAATTCAAATTTCTACCCCCAGCTTACTTACCCGTTTGATTTGTTGAAGGCAAAGATCCGCGTCACACCACGATGGACGAGAGCGAAATTCGCGTTTCCAGCGATCGTTGAATTCGCTGGACGAGGTTTGCCACACCAGATATTTGTCGAGAAGACGTGTCACGAAGCCACCGCTACGGGCGGTTTCCTCGTTTTCCGCAAAGTCGTCTTGCTCATCGAATTGATCGTAAAGATCATCCTCTTCTGGTGCTGGAATTTTGGAGGGTTTTATTTTGGAAAAATTCCAGGCCTGAAAACGAGACCAAAAACAAGCCCAATTTTAGTCATTTTTTTGTGAAAAATTTGCCAATTTTTTAGCCAAAAAAAGTAAAAAATATTTTTAAAAAACTTTTGAAAGAGCTCATTCAATGCCACTTTTGAAAAAATTTCCAAACTTTCAGTTTTCATGATCACAGTACTCAAGAAAAAATCAAAAAATCAAAAAAAAAAACTCGCCATGTAGCTACAAAGTGTTTTTTGTTGAATATTCATGATTTTTATCTTTTCATTGTGACAACAAAAAAAACTATAAAGCATGAAAAATTGATGTATTTCGTTTCAACAAAGATAAGAACCCCCAAAAACTCACCTAAATTTAATAAGTGTTGCGCCGAACGATTGCTGTAATTGCCAACGTTGGGCGAACGTTTGGCCCCCGGCGGCTCTAATAATGTGAGCATCGCTGCCAACCTTTCAGATCTTACTGGCAGCTTAACTGAAATGATCACCAAATAAAATGAAGAGAAAATTCAAAAATAAGCGGCAAAAAAATAAAGGGTAGGTCAAAAAAAAAATATCTAGGCCACGATTTTTTTCAAAATTCTCGACCAACAAAAAATTGACGAGAAATGTTTGAAAAACGAACTCTGTGGAGTATGTATGCGAAAAAGAGAGAATTGAGAAAAATGGAGGTAGAGCGGAGGGAGAAGAGAAGCAGACGGCAAAAAAAGAGAAGGCTTGAGGGGTGGAAAGTGTGTTTACTACTACAACTAGTGTTGTCTTCTTCTTCTTCTTCGATTTTTTTCAGAATTATATTGTTTTTAAGAGGAATTAAATGTTTTTTATCCAATCACCCCGGAATAGTTAGTCTGATAAGAAAATCATGATAATTTTTGTGTGCTGTTTATTGAAGCGATTAGAAGAGTCACCTGGTTTTGATTCAACAAAGTGCACAAAAGTGACGAGTTTTATTCTTCCAGCTATCAGAATTGGTTTGGGGAAAAAAGAAAACATTTAGGCCAACCAGGAATAATAACTATCAATATATGGTGAAAAGAGACGAATGACTAATGTAAATAAATATCACATCTACCTTTTTTCTGCCCAATGCATGTGCACGTTTATATAACGACATCATCATTATGAAATTAATCATACGATTGTTTTTTTGTAATGGGCATATTCACAAGAAAAAAAATAATGTAAAAAAACAATAAAAAACAAAAATTGGTTATTCACCTCATTTGTGTGTAAAAGTATGTCGAAAAACGTCGAAAAATGTCGAGAAACCTCGAAAAAAGGGGGGTTTTTCGACATTTTTCGACATTAGGTGAATAAACTGTTTGTGTTTTTTATTGTTTTTTTTACATTATTTTTTTTCTTGTGAATAAGCCCATAAGAAAAATGAATGATTCACATGTGGAAATTTTTCAGAAATGTTTGTCTTCGTTACGTGATATCGTTTTATTACACCCCTGCGCCTTTATTTTATTTTTTTCTTATTTTTCTGAAAAAAATTTTTATGCCGGAAAAAAACAATTACCACAAAGCAGGTGAGATTTCTGATACCTTCTAGTGAAAAACAAACCCCGAAATAGTTTTACAACAAAAAAAAACCTACATATTTAATCCAAAATCCAAACAACAAAATAATGGTGTTAAACGCTTTTCTGACCGAATCATAAGCTTCTGCGCAAACATTGAGTTACTATAGACTACGGTCACTAAAGGTTACTGTAGCCTATACGGCTGAATCAACAGGGTGAAAAAAAAATGAAATCCGCGGAACAACAAAAAATTGAGATTGATGGATTTTGTTTTAGTTTAAAGTGGGGGAAAAATGATGAAGGCAACATGAGAGAGAAAAGATTAGAAAAAAAAAACGCGATATGACAAAAAATTAAGATTTGGAACATGCCTAAAACTAATCTTCATGATGTTTACCATCCAAACTTTCAGATTTTTCAACAATTTTCAATTTTTGAACGCATGCAAAACTGAATTTTTGTTGGAAAAATTTGGAAAAACAAAAAAATCTGTAATGACACCAAACATGACGAGACGATGCACACATTCACGTGAGCTACAGTACCAAATATAGAATTTTTTCAAAAAACCATCAGAAAAGAATCGCGACAAAAGGAAAAGAAGAAGATATTGTGATGTTGTGTTTTTGAAACGGTGTGAAAGTGAGTGATTGCGGAAATAGTGTGGCGGAAAGCGGAGACGATCGACAGATTATGGTCGGATGAACACAACAATGTGGATGGAAGATGGAGGGTAAGCGATCAATTTTTCGCATTTTTGGAGTAGAAAACAACCAAAAAAATGTTTCCAAGCCAACGTCTTTTTCAAAGAAAAAAAATTAAAATTTCGCAATTTCAAGCTTCAAATGTAGAACAAGTGACTCACTTCTATTTTTGGAGAAAAAAACGCATAACTAGTTTGATGAATAATAACAATAATAGCCGCTGGCCACCCAAAAACTTTCCCCTTCTCTTACTATTTCAAAACCACTTTTAATTAAATTCAAAAAAAAGACAAAAAAATTAAGTAGCTCCTCAAATAAAGAACAGATGTGACACCATGACAGATAATCCTCTTTGAGGAACAGAAAATTCGAAAAAATCTGCCAAGCCGGCCGATCGAAAATACATAAAACTAATGAAAGAAGGAGGACGCGAGGATTGGGATTTTTATTGGTTTTCGCCGAAAAAAAAACACATCGCGCAGAATTCTTAGATAATGAAAAATAGTAATAATTTTGTGGAAGGGTTCGAAGATTGTCTGAAAATTTGGTTTTTCGCGCGTTTTTTCAAAATTGTGTGATTTGAGCAAAACCGACAAAATTGCATTCAAAAATAAGAGATTTAGAGATGATCATGAAAAAAATTTTGATCTACTAGCGAAAAATTTTGGAGGCCTGAATTTTAGAAGGTGTAAACACTTAAGTGTTGCAATACTAACTTCGCATTGCAAATCATAGCGTTTGACCTAACCCGCAAGATGTCTGGACATGGAAAAATGGGCTCTACCTGAAAATTTTCATAAAGCTGTTTTTTGCTCTCAAAATTTTCTCCAGTCAAAAATAACTTTAAAAATAGTGAAAAAAAAAACATTTCCCAACGATAATAAAAACTTCCCAGACAAAACAAAAAATTAAAAAACAAAACGTGACGTGTCTTGAGAAGAAAAAAAGCAGAGACAAAAATTGACAGCTCGAAAAAAAAACAACAAGAAAAATTGTGTGTTCGTCTCTCTCTCTCTCTTCATCAATTATACGAAGAGAAGTCAAACGAGACGAAGAGAGAGACAAAAAAGGACCCTCTTGGACTTCGAAAAAAGAGGGAGAAAATCGATGAAGAAGAAGTGAGAAGCGAGACAAAGTGGGCGGAGCTTCTTTTTTTCTCGTTGAGCTTGAGCCCACCATCGATTTGAGCTTTTTATGACCGCAGACAAGCAGAAAAAAAAACGACGCGTTCGCCTGATAGGTTTCGCAATTTTCCCAGAAGTTTATCTTATTAGGAGCGACCCCAAAAAAGGAGGAAATTGGAAAGTGGTTGTTGAAACTTTCTTTGCCTCTCTCTTCATTTTTTTTTCTGAAAGTGGTATAATAAAAATCAAACAGGACTCCAACATGAAGAATTGTTTTGATAAGCCTCGTGATAAGCGGTAAACTTTCAAGTGTTAGTACACCACCACCCCGTGTATAAATAAACAAAACAAAAACTCGTATAAATCAGATAATAATCATCAAATATATATATTTTGCTATCTGTGCAACCTATGAATACAACAAAAACCGGGCCGGGGTCTCACTTTTTTCTTTAGGAGAAAAAGTTGAAAAGGGGAAAACGGAAAAACCTACCTAATGTGCTATTTACAAGAAAGAGTTGGGAGGCGTGGACCAGAAAAAAAGAGCGGTGAGAAAAAAAAACCGACGAAATTAATATCGCCGTCTTTCGCCACCAGATGAGATTGATTTTTGCCATGAGAACTGACGAATTTCAGTTTTGCGCAGTTGACGATAGTGCTTCGCACATTTATCGACACTCTCCTAAACTTTTTTCTTGTCCCCAATGAATATTTAGGGAAAATGAACAAACCTTAAACGCTTGCGGTTTGTAACCGAGCAAAAGAACACTCTTCGTCGAGTTGAAAAATGTCCAATGGTGAAAGTAGAAGTAGAGGAACGACGGGTTTGGTAGCTGGAAATGAAGTTGATAACTTTGAAAAGATGAAAATGCGAATCTTACCATTCTCGCAAATCTCAGCGGGCCAAAAACTTGTACAGCAAAACGGATGAGAAATGAGAAAAGTAGATAAATATAATACAGTGGGATGAATGAGTATTGAATTGGTGACCGGCCACGTTTTCCATTCTGAAAAATTTAATTTTCATAAGTTTCGCCACGAAAATGAAGAAAGTTTTTTTTACTACTCTTCGGGGGTCATCCAAAAATATTTTTCCGAAATTTTTAGAAATAAAAGAGACGAAAAAAAAAAAATAAATTCCGAGAGAACTACAATTTATACCGACAGTACACTGGTCACGCACACTTCTACCGTCCAATTGTCTATCAATAGCACTCGCTCTAATGCTAACACACGCGACGCACAAATGTGAGTGCGTCGACAATTTTTCTTTTCCCCTCTTTGTGCTGGGGCGAGTTTTATCGATTAGCAAACTACACAAGTTGTGAACATATGGCATCAACAAAAGGTGCGACGTCCTCCCATTTTTGGAAAGGTCATGGTTGATGCCATATGTTTACTTGTGTAGTTTGCTAATCGATAAAACTCGCCCCATCGCACAGAGAGGGAGAAAGAAGAATTGTCGAACACTCACATTTGTACGTCGCGTGTGTTATCATTAGAGCAAATGGTACCGATCGACAATTGAATATTATCACATGTGTGCCGTACGATCAAAACAAAAAAAGCAAGATAAAAAAAACTATATTGACAAAATGAGAAAAAGTGAAGAATGAATGAGCACGGGAAGACACATAGATTGTCGACTCCGCCCCTTTTTGCACGCGGCGTGGGTGAGAAAAAGGGGCGGGGTCAACGGTCTCTCTTTATACCGCACGGTGTTCTTTCATTCATTTATTTTTTACCTTTTGCTCAGTTTTCTAATATTTTCTTTTTTTTTTTATTCTCTTTTTCTTACATTTCTTAGGTCAGTATGGTCCAAAAAACATACGCGTGATTTTAAAAATTGTAACACTTCCCAACTTTTTAGCCCTATTTTTGAAACATTTTTCAAAGACTCACATATAATAACTGTCCATAAGTATTATAAACAGTTTTCTTCGGAGTGTCGTCATTGATCAAGAAAATTTCAAAAACGCGTTGTTGCTCCGATCTCTCGAAAGACGAGGTGTAATTGGTCAGACTATCGATCATGGTACTATGAGCAATTGGTTGCTCGAGATTCATCAAAGTATGATCTGCATCAAAAACATCACATTCAACACCCGACTCATCTTTTGACTGAAAAAATTCTAGTAACTCTCACTTATTTTTGAAATATCTTACTTCAACAGCTTCAGTTTCACCGTTATAGGAAGTTCGAACTGTGTTGTGGCGTGCGCGACAACCTTCCAAATCTTCATCATCGCGTTCCTCATCGACCTCCAACTACAAAAATCGTTTTTCGATGTTCGGCGAATTTTTAAGACATTTGCACTTTTGTTTACTAGAATACCTATTTTTGAATAAACACAATTTTAATTTTTTCGGGGATGTCACACTTTTCAGGTCAGGAATTTTTGATGAAAGGAAAAAAAAACTAACTATGGGTGGCAATCCGAGTTTCTTCTCGACCTTATCTGAATCTCCCATAATTTTGATCGAATTTTCCGCCGAGCTGACCAAATCGCTCAACTCGTCATCATTATACGACACGTTTAAATCTAGAGTTGTTGATTGTGACAGCAATTTGCACGCGGCTGACCACAATGCTATTGATACATTTCCAGCGTACGCCATTTGCATGTGACCATCATCGTCGCCAAGAGCGAAAATCGAATTTTCATTGGAAAAATAAATCAAATCGGTGAGAATTGAGCAATTGTCGCCTTCCCCATAGGTTGGAACGGATCTTCTGTAAGCAGAGGCATTTGAAGACTTCAAATTAATTTTTTAAAAATTACACAATATATGAATCATTGCCCGATTCTCTGATGAGCACTTCAGCTTCGTATTTGCTCGCGCAATATTCTTGGAACGGCCATTGAGCACAATACACCATTGGATCTCTTTCCGGCTCATACACATTTGGCCACCGATTTGAACATTGGATGAACGGTGTGGAAAGATGAATCAAGGGGCATTGGATATGGAATAGAATCATTCTCACGACTAGAAAACTATCAATAATTTCAAATTTAACTCGTGTTCACTCTCACTTTCCACATTGTGGCGTTGAAGTTCTCCAATATCCGGTAAAAGTGAGAAATCGGTACACTCGTGAAGGTTAACAACAACATCCGAGCCTAGAAGAGCGTTGGGCAAATTTTTCATACCATAATATCGTTGATATGTCGATATGCTCTCGAATTCAGGATAATCAGACACATCGTATGTCCACAGTGATACTTGTACCGATTGGTGATTCTCTGAGAGATAGCTGACGAAATGTCGAGCTGTTAGATTGTTGCCAAGGACAGTTACTCGCATTGCGAATGTGCGATGAGCAAGTTTCTAGAATTATTCATCAATTTTCAAAGGCAAAACGAGAACTTCGACTAGAAAAGAGCTCAGAAGAAGAGCCACGAGTTTCTGGGGAGGTTTAGAGCATATAAGTAGGTCAAATTTATCATAGTTTAGGAATGTAGGCCTCAAAAAAACCCTGAACTCTACACCAGTTTTCAGAATTTCCAGCCAATTAAAAAAATAAATTTTTAAAGATTGGCGGGTCGTGGCGAGACACATGGAGCATGCGCCTTGAACATGGTGGCAATTCAAATTTGTGTGTTCACAATTTTTTATTTTTCTTTTTTTTTTTGAAGTTTTTTTTTTCAACTTAATTATAAATTGATTCATATCGAGAGAACGGAGCCGCAAACGAAGTGATTCATTTCCTGGACACTGTTAAATCAAAAAGTGAGTTGTAATTTGAAAGTTTGTATTGAAACATCATTTTTTGTCTATTTTCTTCCAACTTTCTCATTCTTCTTGCACTCTTCTCATAGTCATTGTTTCAAACTCATTTAAATAGTTTATTCCTCATTTTTGAAGCAATACGCTCACACAAATGTGAGGGACTTGTGACCGTGGCCTGGTTTCTGCAACAAACTCTTCCACGACCGAAAACCACTCTTTCATCGATAATGTTCTCTCTCGTTTTTTTCTGCCTTTATTTTTGATGTTTTTTCGAAATTTAAAACTTTCCGGATGCTATGAGATAACCTTGACTACTCTAAAATTATTTTCAAAATTATTTCCAGGTAATGGCGGCCGGAGCAATTCTAAAAACGACCTTCGTGGTCACCTCGCTCGCAATTTTCATCCTCGTCGGCACCGGCTTCTTCTACATGCTCACCGGACAAGGTCATCGTTTCGACATCGCCTGGTTCCTGACGTCAACATCGCCGCACATGTGGGCCGGTCTCGGAATCGGAGCGTCGTTGTCGTTGTCAGTGTTGGGCGCCGGTTGGGGCATTTTCACCACCGGTTCGTCGATTCTTGGTGGTGGTGTGAAGGCGCCACGAATTCGAACAAAGAACTTGGTTTCGATTATTTTCTGTGAAGCCGTCGCTATTTTCGGAATTATTATGGCTTTCGTTTTTGTCGGAAAATTCAGTGTAAGTTTTTTTCACTAATTTTGAGAAAATATAAGAATAAATAAACGTTTAAAAATAATATTTTTCAAGATTTCGTAACGAGACCTTTATGGACGTATTCACAAAAAAAAATAATGTAAAAAAAAACAATAAAAAACAAAAATTGGTTATTCACCTTATTTGTGTGTAAAAATATGTCGAAAAATGTCGAGAAACCTCGAAAATTTTTAAATCTAACTTCACAGAAGCAAAAAATTTAGGAATTCAAAAACTCAAAAAAAAAAAAATTAAATAATTTTCGTGACCTTTTTTCTGAATTTCTCATTTTCAACTTATTTTCTCTTGGCTAATTCGGCCAAATCCACAAAAAAGTTGGCACAAAAAGTACATTTTCAAAATTTTTTTTGTTAAAAATCACACAAGACATTTTCAAAATGAACATTTTTACATTTTTAGCCGACGTGGTTAAAAAAGTGCATTATTTTTCTAGTGAGATCACCAAAATTTTCTTAAAAATCAAGTTCTTCCAAAAAACAGTTCAAAAAATTAAACTTTGCAGGAGTTCAAACGTGAAGATCTCAACCTTGACGACGCCAACGACTACGCGATTTTGGCGCGAAACCTTGCCGCCGGTTACATGATTTTCGGCGGTGGTTTGACTGTCGGTTTGTCGAATTTGGTGTGCGGTTTGGCTGTTGGAATCGTCGGATCGGGAGCGGCCATCGCCGACGCTGCCAATCCAGCGCTTTTCGTCAAAATTTTGATTATCGAAATTTTCGCCTCCGCCATCGGATTGTTCGGAATGATCATCGGTATTGTTCAGGTAAGCTCATTTTTTGATTTTTTCGCGTGTCCCTTTAATCTTCTCTTCTTTTCCAGACCAACAAAGCCAACATGGGAACCAAGTAAGGTGTCCGAGCTTTTTCTCAATTTTTCTTTGAACTGCAAATTTTTCCCTTCTATCTAGTGTGATATCAACCCCCCATATTTAATTAAAAAATGTATAAAATTAGTGACATTCCATTTTTTGTCTCATTGTAGACAAACTTTTCTTCAAACTTTTTTTTTGTTTTTTTTTACCTGCAACGTCTATGACTGTTAAAATAGTATATCTCGATATGTGTTTTTGTGTTAAATAAATATTTTTGAAAAGAAAAAAATCTCATTTTTTTCAATTTTTTTCGTTTAGTCGACTCGTCTTTTATCACAGTTTTGAAGGAACATTATTGATTTTTTTGTTGTTTTTGATGGAGTATGTGTGGATGGTATCGGCGGAAGGAGTTCCTTGGAGAATTCCGATTGTTGAAGAGCCTAGTGAGTTTTTTTTAAACTAAAAACCGCTCCGCCGACACGCAGCGCAGCTAGAAACATTGCAATTTCTCTGCAGAATGTCAAAGCCAAGTGGAATGGGAGCCGGTTCCATGTTCCGCCGAGTCGCAGTCAATCCGCACAATTGCCGCATGCTCGAAAAGCGTGTTCGCGTTAGATCGAAGTGGGAAAGTGCTGATGTTAGTGCTACCGACGCATATTGCTCTTCGTCAAAAAGTCGAGGTTTATGTGAATCAGGTGAATTTTATTTTTCTGGAAAAATGTTTTTTTTTGTTACGTTAATTTGAAAAAAAACAAAGACAGTACCCATTTAAAGGAGCACACTGTTAGAAAAAATGAAAAAATCAAAGTTTTCGTGACGAGACCCATACATCTTTTGAAAAAAAATATCTCATCAAATTTTTCCCCCAAAACAAAAAAAAATTCAAGAGATGGTACCCATTGGTAAAATGGCGCCGCCCACTACCAACCGATCGCGCCGAATACTCTGACGAAACCGGTCGACAACGACGCGATCTCGAGTTTTTCGAAGACGCCGCCACCGACGGTTGGAATTGGGAGGAGCCGTGGCGAACGGCGCAAGATCCGCGCACGTTCGACGAAGACGGTTGGCAGTATTCGGTGACGTTTATGGGTGCGAAATGGGAGCGACAGTGTCGCCGACATCATTTTGTGCGTCGCAAGGTTTTGCGACGACACATGCGGTTCACACAATATGACAAGTGGATTGAGGTCAGCGATTTTTTGAGCTAGAAGGCGAAAAAAGGATTTTTCAGCTCTCTGACGATGACTCAAAAATGTTTGTCGAGCTCACTTGTGGAGGTTCGGAAATTATGGAAGAAGGCGAGCTCTTGCTCTTCGCTCTAGGAACTGATGGAGAGATTTATCGGTAATTTGATTTTTGAGGCGGCCCGGGCAAAAAAATTGATGTCAAAAAGATGCAATAAATATACCTAAATATGTTTTCGACAGAAAAGAGACGCAGAGAAAAGAGAGGGATAACAAAACGATATGAATAAAAAAAATGATGTTAGGAAAAAGAGGCAACAGGGTTGAACGCCGCACTCACCTTGTATGACCTGACGATAGGGCGCATTTTATCGATTAGCAAACTTCGTTGTAAACATATGGCCGAACAAAAGGTGCTCCCATTTTTGGGAAGGTGATGGTTGATGCCATCTGTTCACAACTTGTGTAGTTTGCTAATCGATAAAACTCGCCCCATCGCACAAAGAGAGGAAAAGAATAATTGTCGAACACTCACAATTGTGCGTCACGGCTTTTGCGTCGCGTGTGCTATCTTTAGAGCGAGTGCTATTGATAGACAATTGGATGATACAAAAATAATTGGAAAGTACAGTAATCAAGATAATAGAATGGAAAATGAACTAAATTTAAAACTGTGTGCAGAACGAAAAAAATACAAAAAATAATAGATTTGAGTGAGAAAAATTGAAACAACGATTCAAATACATCAGAATTTTTTCTAAAAACCACGTGCCAAAAATTGTAGCGAAAAATGTGAAAAATTTGGCCTAGATTTTTTTTCAAATAAAGAATAATTCAGCACCGTAACCCAACTTTCCGCTATAGGACCAACAGGAAACTACTATGTTCCTTTAAAGCACTGTAACTCTCTTTGAAAAATGATGTCGGTCAACTTTTCAAAATGTTCTAAAACTTTTGAAAAACTTGTCATCTTGCAGTCGTCGCGGCATTCGCAACAATGTTCCCAACGGCGTCGCGTGGATCGAAATACCGCGAATCGTCGTCAACAACGGCGACGACGACGTCGTCGTCGACGACATCACTCTCCTCACCATTTCGCCAACACTCGCCACACTCGTCTGCATCACATGGGACGGTAAAATGTTTCATCGTCGCGGCATTTCGCGTCTCCTGCCGTGCGGCGTCTCGTGGCAACAGGTGGCGACACCGCGCTCGCGTGCCGTCATCAACGTCGCCGTCGGCAGCGACACAATGTGGTGCGTCACCGCCGACGCACAAGTCTGGTATTGTCGTGTGGAAGTTGAGAAGAAACGCAAAGAACACCTGCTGCACAAGATCACCGAAACGTCGTGGCATGAAGTGGCGAGGTCGGGAATTTGTCGGCTGTCGCTGACGAAAAACGATCAGGTTTTCGCGGTTGACAGTCAGCAAGAAATGTTGGAAGTTCGAACAGGTGTACAGGATAGTGAACCATCCGGACGGAAGTTTGAACGAGTCATTGATCGAGCTGATCAACAGAGATGGATATCGGTGAATATTTTCTCGCTGTAATTTTTTTTTTCAAATAAAAAAAAATTTCAGATTCACGCCGGATCTTCTAGCCTTGATAACATACCAAAATATTTTCTGGACAGTCGAGTACTTCAGGCGAAACAAGAGATTTCGGAATTCAAAAAAGCGGAGTGGCGATTGAAGGTGAGATTTTTAAAAAGTGATTTTTGGCGCTGAAAAAGTACTGTAGTTGAAGGAACATTAATTTTTCTTGAAGGACTTTTAGGGAAAAAGTACTGGAAATGTTAATTTTTGAAATTTTTTGCTTTTTTTAGATAAATATTGAATAAAAGTCCTGGTGCGAAAAGTCAAAAATTCAAATTTCAAAAATATGGCGCTGAAAAAGTACTTTAGTTAAAGAAGTCTTTCATTTTCAATAAAGATTTGTCAAAATTCGAAAATTTCAGTTTTACGCGAAAAATTAGAGACTTAAAGACACCCTGTCAAATTTCGATGTATGTGTTTCAAAAAACCAACAAAGTTTGGAAGAAAAAACAAAAAACATTTTTTGTCGTGGGTTACTGTACCCGAAAACACACACAAACGGTGTTTGCGGCCGCCAAATTTCCTGTGAGCGAGTTCAAAAACAGTTTTTTGCTTTTTTTTCGACCTAACAAAGTACTTTTTTTGATTTTTGAACTTCACATATTGAAAGTTAAAGTCTTGAATAATGAAAAATTTATTTTTGAGTAACCAGGTGTCCTTAATTAGATCATGAGATGAGAATATTCCATAATAATTTACCGAAAATAACGGGGGCCGGTCAAAAAAACTTTATTCTTTGTTTTAAAAATCTTACCTTCGATGAAATGACAGTTTTCTTTGTTCAATGTTTTTGAAGTCGATAATTTTCTTGTTTTGGTTGAGAGTTGCTTTCAAATCTCGAATAGTTTTCTCTTCCAAGTTGCAGTTTCTACTTTATCACATGACTCGTATATTGTCTAGGTCTGGAAGAAATGAACATAAACACTTTCTGACAAGGGAACTTCGCGAGGTCAATCTATTGGAATTTTTTTATATTTTGGTAGGTGATAGATATTGGTGAGAAAAGTGTGTTCCCAAATTTCTAAGTCTCACATCTCGCTAGAAAAAAAGTTACAGTGCTTGAAAGGTATAAACCCATTACAAATGCACACACTGCAACACACATTTGTTTTTTTTTTCAACGTGAAAAAAAGTTCACTTGTGTGTTTGTTTGTACCACTGCGTTGTTGTTTTTATAAAGGGAAATGCACTTTAAAACGCTATAACTTTTTTTCTAGCGAGTTGTGAGACTTAGAAATTTGGGAACACACTTTTCTCACCAATATCTATCACCTACCAAAATATAAAAAAATTCCAATAGATTGACCTCGCGAAGTTCCCTTGTGAGTAAAAACTACAATGATCGTCCAACTATACTTCCAATCCGTCGTGTTTTCTAGTAGCTCTATGCAATAGTCAAAGTAGAAAATGTATAAATCCCAACAAAATTTCCATCCTAGTTTTCGGGTCTGTTCCAAAAGGATGCAAGCATCCTCACCCAGTCAAAAGACCGAATGGAGCCGGATTTCACTCTGGTAGACGGTACTCGCTCAGGAAATTGTGTACACATATTCTAATCTATTGATTGAGTTACTAGATAAACTCGAAAAAGAGATCCCGGGGGAGGAGTGAAAACTTATCTTGTTGAGTTTGGATTCGTCGATGAAACATCCTTCCGACTATCTGCAGATATCTGAAAACAAAACTATCCAGATTATTCTGTGAACTCGGTCAAGTCCTCAATATTACGACAAGCCAGCCAAAAAAACTCACCATTTATTTTTCTCGACAAATCCGAAATAAACAATGTTTGAAAAAACGGGCGAATCAAAATGAAAAACGTGTCACGTGAAACACGTGTTTTTTGTTTTTTTTTATCACGTCATTCTTCAAATTTTTCTCATTCATTGCTTTCCTAGAATATTTGTAATGAAATTTTCACGGTAACAAAATGTAACACTGTGGTTCAACAGGTTAGATGTTGTTATAGAGTGAGAGGTCAAGGGTTCGATGCCTCACCTATGAAATTTTGTTTTATTTTTTTTTCTACTCAACAAAAACACAAGTTTTCTCTGAAATTTATGGTTGAGTTATCACTATTTTCGTACTTAAAAAAAAAACAAAAAGAGGATAACGTGAGCTCGAAAAAATATTCAAACATGAACAAAAAGAAATGGATTAAAAATCGGATCTAGCTCGAATTTTTGTGGATTCTTTCCAAACCTTAAAGTTTCCAGATTCTTAAATCGCTACAAATCGCCAACGACACGTCATGGTCAACGATGAAAGATGTGAAAATCGAAAAATTTGGCGACGACTACGAACAAGTTGATCGCTGGCGTAAAATCAAGTGTCAACAAGTTGTCGCTGACAACAAAATGAAAAATGTTGTGCTCAAAATCACCGATGCTCTTATAGAAATCGAGGGCGATGAGATTGCCGACAAAACGCTGGATTGTTCAACGGTGAAACTCCTAAAAAAAAAATGTGAATTTTTAAAAATTTCAGATTCTTTCCGCATTTTGCGGCTTCCAACGACTACCACAAAAATATTTGCTCCACGTTTTGGTGAAAAATGAAACGAAGCCGATCAGTTTTGCGTTTGGTGATGAGGCAGCGAGAAATACGTTTCAAGATATTATCGATAATGTGGGGCAATTTTTCCCCCTCAAAAAAATAAAAATAAAAAATTTCCAGATCATCAGAAGTTTCATATCCGCATCGGTACGTAGTTCAATTGGACAATCGATGTGGACTGTGTCGGAAGGTGGAACGGTTCGATGGCATTGTTTGGCGGAGATGAATGCTAAATTAGAGGTAGCTAAGGAAAAAAGTGAGGCTTAATAAGCCTCACCTTGTTTTTTTCCAGGAAATGGTTCCATTGTCAGAGACGCGAAGTTTGATGATTCAGGGAAATTTTGAATCGATTGATTGTGGCGCCAATCGATTGGTATGGGCGGTGAATTATGTGAGTTTTAAAGGCGCATACTTGTGAGAATTTTGAAAAAAAAATGTTTAGAGTTTAAAGGAACATCTTCGTCGAAAAAAGTTTTTTTTTCGATTAAATTCGATATTTTTCAGAAAATCAAATAAATTTGCAGTAAATTTTCAATTTTTCATTTTCTAAAGTTTGTGACAAAAATCTGAAACAATTTTCAGAGAAAATAGTCTGCAAAAGTGCGTCACGGTGTTTCCAAAAAATTGTTTCAATTTCAATAAAAACACTGTTTCGCTAGAGCGCACATGCAGCCACAATGGCCCTTTTTTCTTCGGCTGAACTAAATTTCTAAGAAATCGCGATAATTTTCTCCCACAAAAAAATGAAGAAAAAAATTGTGTCAAATCTAGATTTTTTGCAGGCCGGTGATCTCTACACTCTCCACCCGAAATTCGACCCGCTCTCCTCGCTCGACCACAATTTCGAGTATCGTCAAACCGACGAGCTCGTCCACCAACTCTACGAATATCAAAAAACGGCAATTTTCCGCGGTTTCGTCACATTTCAAGGTCAACAAAAGGGCGTTTCAGCGTGGATGAGCAACGACAATCATCAGGCGGCACCGCAATTCTATTCAAGTCTTGCGTCGAAAAATTGGACGTGGCTCGATGCCGAATGGCAATTGGAAGTGGATCAAGAAGGCGGAGAAGATGATGAAGAAGAGTCATGGGAGTATTCCAACGAAATTGATGGCAACTATGCGATTGGTGTGCGAAACGAGGGAAAGTATCGGCGACGTTTGTGGCGACGTCGCGCCAAATTTGAAACCAACAAATCGGCGTGGTGTAGAGTGGAAGGACCGCCTGTTAGGGTGGTGAGAGTTGGCAAATGTGAAAATGAGCAGGTGAGTTTTTACTTTCTAAAAACCGTGGGTTTTAGTTTTTGTAATTTTGCCGCACAGTTTGCCAAGGAAAACAATGCAAAAATTTAATTCTAACCAAAAAATTGTGCGCTACAATTGCAAATATGTTAAGTGGGCGGAGTCTAATGTTTTTTTTTTCGTATTTTTCTTTTCCCTCTCCACTCTCTCTCTCTCTTCTCAAGAGAGCTCTAGAGCCGCGTCGCAAACACGCAACACTTGGTTGTTATTAAAAAATGTCGAGGAGAGAGATACAGAGAGTTAGAGAAAAAAATCTTCTCCCCTCTTGGTGTGATAGGGCACGTTTTATCGATTAGCAAACTACACAAATTGCCATAACATAAGGTGCGACATTTTTGGGAAGGTTAATGCCATATGTTGACAACTTGTGTAGTTTGCTAATCGATAAAACGCGCCCCATCGCACAAAGAGGGAAAAAGAAAAATTGTAGAAAAAAATATTATTGAAAAAAAACCATAAATTTGTCAATTTCCAAGAAAAAATTCCGACTCTCAGATTTAGGCTCCGCCCACAAACGCAATTTTCAAAAATAAACAAATCAATAATTTTCCAGTCAACAATTCCGGTTGTCGCGCTAACTAAGAACGGTCACATCCTGCTGCGAACCAATGTTTCGCGCCAAAACTTCGCCGGCGACACGTGGTCGCAAATCGTCACCGACTCGCCGACCATCGCCATTCACCTCCAATCAACTAATCAACAATTGTGGTGTCTGTCGTCGGATTCGTTGATCATGTCAACCGCGATCAATGACGTGACTGTGACAACATGGAAACATCTGCCGATCAACCTGACCGCTCGCAAAATAACACTACCCAAATTGGCGACACACATCGATGTGACCGGTGCCAATGGGATACTGTACTTGAGGACGAGAAATGTGCTTTTTCGCATTGACACGGTGTATTTGACATGTTCCGATCCGTATCCTATGGACAATTTGAGACAGGCTGTTGTTAATTCGAAAGGTAGGCTACTTTTTCAAAATTTCAAAAAGTCGCGTTTCAAAACCAAAAAAGGTGTACTGTGTGCAAACACTGTGACATGAAAATACACAGAAATACACTTTAAAGTCGATAATTCGACGTGCAACGTAGAAAAAATGCAAAAAAAACTGTGCAACGTGACCTTGTTTTTTTTCCAAACAAAAAATACGATTCCTGTGCATTTTCATGTCACGGTGTTTGCACAAGTGTATACCGTACGCCTGTTTTTTTTTCAATTTATTTTCCCAGTTGTTTTGAAATCTAAACTTGAATAGGCCAAAAAGAGGCGTGACCTAAAAATGTGTGCCAGTGATCGTCAAAAAAAAATAATTTTAAAAACTGAACATTTGAAAAAAAAACTCAATTTTTTAATTTTCGAAAAATTCAAAATCCCAGGTCAAATCTGCCTTCTCGGTTCAAACGTGTCAATCGTCAACGAGTGGAAAATCATACCATACGACGACAACAAAACAACAATCATACAGCCAAAAAGTATGAATCGAGCCATGAATTTCGGTAAATCTATTATTTGTATATGTATGTATTGAACGTGTAAATAGGTAATTATAATTAGCATAAACATAATGATTATGATCACTCTCCTACAACGGTGTTTGCACACCAGTCTGAACATCGGCCACAATTCGCTGATCATCATCCTCGGTATCCCAGTTGAGCGATGATGGCGATTGTGATGACAATCGATTCGGACGTTGACCATGACTTATCGCTTGCCTGTTTCGGGGGAAAAAAATCAATAGTTTGTTTGTTTGACCTACATCATGGTTCGATCGCGATAAAGATCTTGGCTCATTTTGCGATGATTAGTCATGTTCAAATGACGCACAATCTTCGGGTTATAGCATTTTGGATCAGATACCATACGCACCAAAAATGATCTTCAAAAAAGGATGAAAAATTGGTGAGTTTATGAGAAGTAGATCATGCAAAACGAAAAATGAACATGCAATAAATAAATAAAAACATAAAAAAATATATATATACATCACAAAACTAATACTGTAGGAGTTTTCGGCGGCTCTTGCACATTTGTCGAGCTAAACGACAGACGTGCCGGCCTACTGTACCTCTTTTTCGCCAGAGTTTCTTGTTGTTTTTGCGCGATTAGTTCGTCTTTTGACAATTGACGTTCGAGTTTTTGCGTTTTTTCGGGAAGCGAGTCCTAAATTTCCCAATTTTTTCGTGCCCAGCAATTTTTAGATCACCAACCTGACTTTTCAGAGTCTTCAATGGTTCAGGTTCTTGTTGTTCGATATGGTTAGTAGTGTCAGTAATACTGAGTTCTTGGGTCATTTCTTCGAGCGCAGCCGCTTCTTCATCTTCTTCGGCGATTGACGATTTCGCATTTTCGTCTGCAAAATTTCATGTTTCCAGGGGAAAAATTCGAAAACTCACGCAAAACATGTTCTGCAGTTTGCACAATGATCTCAAACGCAGTGTCGATATCTTGATCCGTTGCGTTTTCAGCGCAAACGCAGAAACGAATGACGTAACGATCGCCGAGCGAAGCGGGAACCATATGAATACGACCAGATGCGTTCAAGATGGTCAGGAGATTTTTGTTGATCTTGTCGTCTCCCTAAGAAAAATATTTTTCTTCACAAAAATAATGCACCTGATTGTCAATAGAGCGCATATGACTCAAGTAAGAATCATACCTCGGCGAAACGGTATCATTTGTCTTTTTAGCTCAGGTATATCACCAAATATTGTTATCAATAGAGCGCACATTCATTAATCATAGAATTTTGGCGCCAAAATTTGAAATTTCATATTCATTTAATCCAATAAATGGCTCCGAGACGTTTCGAAACCACATGAAATTCCAAAGAGAAGGAGGAAGAAACGTTAGTCTATCTTACTGAATGGCGTATCCAGTAGGATGTCGGTACACACATTGGTTGAAATGGGAAAGAAAAACATATTCTTGGCTATCTCTTCATAATTATTTCATGCGGTTTCGAGATGTCGCAGTTTCCCGGGTCCCAATAAACATACCTTCAATCTAAAGCAGACCAATCCCATGATAACTTCATTGATAACTTCGAAACGCGAATCATTTTTGAGGAGCGCTTCAAATCGTTTCGCCAATCGAACATGTTCACGAATATACTTTTGAAGACCTTCCACTCCGTACATTCGAATCACAAACCACAATTTCAGCGATCGGAATCGACGACTCAATGGAATACCCCAATGACGATAATCGATCGATTCGCCAGCCCAACTGTGTTGCAGATATAATGGATCGACGACAAGAGCTTGGGTCAATTTGAATCTGTCACGTACCCTGGAAAATTTCTAGTTTTTCGTTTAAAAAATACCAGTTTTTGCTTACCACATGGTACTACAATCAAAATTCAAGAGCATCCATTTGTTGGGATTGGTGTTGAACGACATGGCGTATTCGATTCCATTCAAAAGTGGGCGGAACTCGGGGCAAATCATCGCCGAACCCGCATACGCTGCGTCAACGTGAAGCCAGAGACTGGAAAAAAATTGTTTTTTGGTTTTTCGAAAAGTTAAAAAATGTTTGAACAAATTTTATTTTTGAAAATTGACTCTACAACGTTTAAAATTCCACAGGCTGCATTAACTCACTCATTATTTTTACAAATCGGTCCAATTTCCGACAAAACATCAAAAGAGCAACACGACGTGGTTCCGAGTGTTGTCGAGACGAAGAACGGTATCAACCCGAGATTACGATCTTCTTGAATCGCATTGCGAAGGGTCTCGCCGCGAAGACGAAACTTCGAGTCGGTTTCCAAAATGCGCAACTTTACCATACCGATCATGCAAGCCTTTTCGACCGACGAATGAGCCTCTTTGGAACAATAGGCGATGAGTTTTGAGAGGAGAAGACCGTCTTCAACGAATGGAAAACGTTGACGAAGCTCTTTCATGACTTCGAACCGGGCGGCGAGAAGTGTGACAAAGTTGCATTCCGAAGCGGAACTCTGTGGATTTAACGTTTTTTTTTTTGGATTTTTGAAATGTTTGCACACCTGAATAACACCACCACCTTTGCCATCCTCGTTGTACGGCAGAAATTCTTTTGGCAGTCCGATCATCTTTCCGAGCCAGTCAAGAACAACGAGTTCCAGTTCTGTCATGGCTGGACATGCAGCCTGCAAAATGTTTTTCCATAAAGCTTCCTGACACTACCACACCAAAAATATGAAGAGATTTTCTAGTTTTCTTCATTCGAGTTCGAAACGTCGCGGAGCACAAAATTTGGATTACAGTAATCTGTTCTTATCTATTTTCCAATCACCATTTTTTTGTTTTTATTTGGCGTTTTCGTGGAGATGTCTCGTCCAAAAAAACACTATTCAATTGTCAATAAGAACTATTCGCTCTAATGATAACACACGCGACGCAAAAGCCGCGACGCACAAATGTGAGTGGTCGACAATTTTTCTTTTCCTCTCCTTGTGCTGCAGTGGGGCGCGTTTCATCGACTAGCAAACTACACACGTTGTGAACATATGGCATAACATAAGGTGCGACATCCTCCTTTTTGAGAAGGTTTTGGTTGATGCCATATGTTTAACTTGTGTAGTGTGCTAATCGATAAAACGCGCCCCACCGCAGCACAAAGATGGAAAACAATAAATTGTCGAGGCACTCACAACTTGTAAACATATGGCATCAACTATCCCAAAAATGGGAGGATGTCGCACCTTTTGTTGATGCCATCTGTTTACAACTTGTGTAGTTTGCTAATCGATAAAACGCGCCCCACCGCACAAAGAGGGAAAAGAAAAAATGTCGACGCACTCACACTTGATTTTTTTCCCCAATTTTTTTTTTCAAAAACTCACCCAACTGAATCCAACACTTCCAATCGCATCGCTCAACATGTCGGCAATAATCGACGGAAACGAATTGCCAGCCGGAAAATACGCATGAAATCTCGGATGTTGCCAATGCGTAATACCGGGCATGATGAGTTTCTCGAAATCGTCCATACACGCCTCGAACGATTCGGGCCGACGCGGCGCCTCTTGCGGAATCAGATCCTTCAAATAGCCGGGCTCGATGGCGGGCACAACGCGTCGCTTATGAATCGTCTCCAAATAGTCGACAATGTAGTCGACGGTCTCTTTGCCGTATTTGCGAAACTCGTCGCGACTCATTCCCTCTTTTCGTCGCTCCAACAAATCGGTGATCTCTTGCGCTAATGAAGGCGGCGATGTTGCCGCGTTCGTCGAACCGCTCTCCGATTGACTCATCGTTGATGATGATTGAGTGGATGACCCTGAATTTGAAGGGTTTGACGTCACGCATTTTTACCACAAATTCAGAGATATTCGAGAAGGAAAATTAGACAGAATCGCATGTTTTTATGGGGAAAAATAACTTTGAAGGCCTGAAATTGATTTTCAATAGTGTGAAGGAGCTCAAAAACCAAAAAAAACTGTGGTAATTGACCTTATTTTTTCAAAAACAGACCAAATTGTACAGATTTTTTCATTTTTTGCACATTGCAAAGTTTTTGAGTTACAACACAAAGAAAAGCGTTTTCAATCTCTGGCCTTCATATTTTTTGGCAAACGGCCAAGGCCGATTTTCCTGGGCCAAGACCTAAAAGAATCGGCCCCGATTGGCCATTTTGACATAAGGATTACTGTAATAAAAAATAGAGACATGAATCATTTCCGCATTTTCTATGGTCATGCCACGAAAACCCGAAAATAATAAATTTCGCCAACTTTTATCACAGTAACCCGTCATAGTTTGTATATTTCCCAGAATTACGTAAGCGTACGTCGTCGCCTAGCTTTCTTACGCAAAACTTTTCGCCAAAAAAGGTTCCCGCCTAGGTGACCCTCTCAAGAACCAACTTGATGGTGATAAAGATGTGCGCAGCCGCAGTGATTTTTCTTGGCAATAATTGTTCAAATTTTTGAGCGCATCTCCAAAACCATAAACCATCTGCAAATTGACAAAATGGTGGTGAGGGGAAAGTGCAAAAAATAGAAATTGAATGTGGAAAAAGGCGTTTCGACTCGAGAAAAACGAAGTGAGCAGAAAACGCCATTTTCCGCCCATAAAATACGGTAGGAAATCTGCATTTGACGTTTTGAAACCACTTTGCTGCTCTTGACACCTAATAGATTTTTATGTCCAATATCCACTTGAGAGTTGAGATATTCTTCTGAATAGGGGCGGAGCGTTTTTCGGGAAATTGAGAAATAAAAATAGCACTTATTCTTCGAGTTTTGCACGTTTGGAAAAGTTTTGGAAAAAGTTTTACAGGAATCAAAGTGAGCTTAATTGTTTATCAATTAATGTTGATAAGAACTCATTAGGAATAATGAAATATCAAGAAAAAACATTTTTTGTGACAATTGATGAGATAAGAGATCAATGAACTTTAAAAGTGTGAACGGAACAGTTTTCTGGAAATTCTGGGGGAAATGAAAATTTAATTAAAACTGTCACACTTCGTCATGTTCAAAAACTGTTGACAATTTTTCCCTGCAAAAGCTGTGACTCAAGGTTTTTCTGTTCTTCAAAAATTTTTTGAAAAATCTAGAGCATCAGGCTAAACACCCTCTCAATGTTGAGCTCAATCAAAATTATATCTTGCGATTTTTCGTTACTTTAAACTTTTGTACGCCTGAAACCTCTCAAAACTTTGATATTTCCTTCTCCCTTGTTGTAAATGCGCGATAAGAATGATTAAAAAGACAATAACATTGCAAAAAAAACAATAAAACTTTGTAATTTGATAAAGAATCATTATTTTTGCTAAAAATCAAAACGTGAAATTGTTTTGCAGATCTAAAAAATTGAAAAATCACTCATTTTTATATTTTCATTTTTCTGAAATGTGCTGGATAATATTTCAATTGATCAATTTTTACATGATATCAGCAATTGTTCAACTTTGCAGTCGATCACAGAAAGATTCAGCTAAAGGGTAAACAAACGTGTTGAAGCCCAAAGTTTTGGGAGAAAAAAAGAAAAAAAAACAAAAAGAAAAAATTCAAATCCACACTTGTGTGTGTTGCACACAACTGCAACTCTTACAGTAACGCTACAGTGAGATTTTCTGAAAATTGATTTGCAGCGAATCTACAGCTGGAAACAACACAGCGTCATCGCGAAGAGAAACATCGGTATACTGAGAAAATTTCAAAATACATGAAAAATCGAATTTTTAGCAACGCTCCTCAAAACCTGAAATTCGCGACGTTGTTCTCGATTCGATTCGAGTTATGAAACGTGGAATAACACCTAATCAAACACAACAACAACAACAATCGCAACAAGTTCAGCAAAATGATTTTTCGTCGTCGCGACGTGTTGCGGTCGCGACTTCCGAGAAAGAAGACTCGCTGAACACGTTAAGCATCAACGTGCCGCTTGGAAAAGCTGGAAGGTAATCTTCTCTTGTAGATCGATACGAAAAACTGTTTGAATTGTTCAGAACTCCTCCCGAATCCAATATACTCGTCCAACCACAAGATCGAAAAGAATACGAGACTTCGCAGATTTCAGTGAAAACGCCGAAAGTCGGATTTTCGGCAAAATTGCGGAAAAACCGACAACAATCTTTTCTCACCGCATCATCATAACCTGTTTGTCTAAAAAATAAAAGATTGAAAGTATTTCTAATCGTTGGTAACAATAAAAAGTTGTTTACAGTCACGATGGCGCCCATGCATGTTCCTTCCGGTGTTTACGATGAGCACAGGGGGGGGGGGGGGCGGGTATAAAAATGAATAAGAAAATGTGCTCATCATCTTGATATTGACTTCACGATAATTTCGAAAATGAACGGGTAAGTGCGCGTAGTTCAGTGGTAACGCTCTAGAATTCCACAGGCAAATTCCTGGACACATGTGGCAGGTGTGCGGCAGCGATGTTTTGCTGGCAGACGTCAGGCATGTATGTCGCATCGATGGCGCAGTTCTGGACCGATTCCGGCATCCCTGCCGTAGGCCTGCTACATGAATGCCGGAATCGGGTCCAGAGCTGCGGCATCGATGCGACATACATGCCTGACGTCTGCCAGCAAAACATCGCTGCCGCACACCTGCCACATGTGTCCAGGAATTTGCCTGTGTCTAGTCAAAAGGTCAAAAGTTCGAATCCACACCCTGCAAAGTTTTTTTTTTATTTTCAACCAAGATTTTTTTCGATGAAGTTGCAATTTTCAAGAAGTGAATAGGTGTGACTATATAAAAAACGTCGTTGAAATTTCTTATCATTTTGAAACCAAAAATTAGAATCAATTCGCCATTTTAGGTACATTTAATGGCTTTCATTTCCCCCCGCAATCGGCACGTGGGAAAGAATTTCAATTTCAAATTTTTTCTCAGGTTAAAAAGTGATCGATTATCAGTTGAACCTGTTGTTTGTCCTATTTCATATGAAATTTCATCAGCCTAGTGTTTTTTCTGTGTCTTTGTTTTTCAAACAAATTATTTTTGTATAGAGATATGGTTGCGTCTAACCGCAAAAAATCGCTAGCTGGTTCGCATGCGCATCAAAACACTGAAAATGGCGACCATCATTCAAAGGGACATGCTCAACGGTTGAAGGCGACACATCACGAGCGGAGAAGAACGAGTAGTGTGGTGGTGGAGGATGGTTTAGAGTATAACAAGAAGGCGCGCAAGATTCACAAGGACATTTTCGATCATCCCGAAACGCATCCTGAAGCGCAAAATGCTGCGAGCAATAGTGAAGGTACGGTTGGGCTTTAAAGGTGCACACAAGTTTTCTTTTGGGTCTTGTTGTGCAGATTTTTTTTTTGAAAAAAATTTATTTTTGAAGAATTTTTTTTAGGTGAAGCCCCATTGTTTGATCCTGATTGCGACCCGGAGAATCCGAAAAAAGTCACTTATTCAGAAATATCTTGTGCGGCGCTTAGCATCAAGAATGGGGTGCAAAGAACTCCTTGCGTGGTAAGTCAGCCAAAATTTAAAGAAAAAAAAGAAAAAATTCATTGTTCAGCGTTCCCTGCAACTGTCTCAAAAATTCGAAATGGATCTCTACTTCAAAAAAGAATATCTCCAAGTGACGGGAAGTTTCAAAGAGCGTGGCGCACGATACGCTCTCTCAAAACTCACCGACGAGCAAAAGCGACACGGCGTAATTGCGGCGTCGGCCGGCAATCACGCGCTAGCGCTAAGCTATCACGGTCAACAGATGGGAATTCCGGTGACGGTGGTGATGCCCGTCATTGCGCCGTTGATGAAAATTCAGTTTTGTCGAAGTCTCGGCGCGACGGTTATCATGAAAGGTGAGACGATTTTGAACGCCAAAGAGTTTGCGTTGAAACACGCGGCGGAGAATTCGCTGAAATATATCAACGGCTATGATGCGGTGGATATTCTCGCCGGTGCTGGCACAATTGGCAGCGAGATTCTTGAACAAGTTCCCGATGTTGATGCGATTCTCGTGCCTGTCGGCGGTGGTGGACTGATTGCCGGCATCTCGGTCGCCGTGAAAACTGTCAAACCATCGGTGAAAATCTACGGAATCGAGGCGGAAACGTGTCCGTCGTTCAGCGAAGCGCTCAAAGTTGGCAAACCCGTCGGCGTCACGAATCGCAGCTCAGTCGCCGACGGTCTCGCAGTGCCGACTGTTGGTGGAAATTCGCTGGAGACGGCCAAAAATTTGGTGGATCGTATGCTTTTGGTGAACGAGGAGAGTATTGCGTTGAGCATTTTGCGGTTGATGGAAGTCGAAAAGGCGGTTGTTGAGGGTGGCGGAGCGGTTGGATTGGCAGCGTGTGTGTCGAACAAGATTCCCGAGTTGAAGGGGAAAAAGTGAGGAAATTAGCATGAAAAAAATCATGAAAATAACAAAGAATAACCAAGAAAAAATGTGTGTACCGACATCCCACTGGTTACGCCTTACAGTAGGGAAACAAACGTTTCTTCCTCATTTTCGCTGAAATTTCATGCGGTTTCAGAATGTTCCGGAGCATAAAAATATATGGTTTTTTGCGAACTTGAAAATTTTGGCGCGAAAAAATATGAGATTTTGAAATTACACATTTTGGCGCCAAAAATCCACGTGTTTTCTGAATTTGAAAATTTTTTGCGCGAAAAATATTTTTCTCCGTGGAAAATCAAAGTTTTGAAAAAATTCAAAAATCACGAATTTTGGCGCCAAAATTTTGAAACATCTATTTATAAATTTGACCCGGAAAGTTTTGGCGCCAAAAATCCACGTGTTTGAAAAGTTCAAAATTTTCAAGTTTTCTAAAAAAAGTTTTTGACGCCAAAACTTCGAAAATCACCTTGTTTTAGTCCCCTTATAGGAGGGACAAATGAGAGAGGTAGACGCAGAAATGGAAGAAAAAAAATAGAAATGCAACGTGAGAGTTGCAGACAAAATAAACAGGTCTCACGACGAATACTTTTTATTTCCGGGAATTTTTAATGATTCAATAGAGCGAACATTCCTCTTTTGTCAGCGTCAACTCTCTCGTTTGTCCGCCCTAAAACAAGGTGAATTTTCAATTTTTGGCGCCAAAAATCTAAAATTCAAAAAAATTTTCTCAGAGTCGTCTCAATTCTATCCGGCGGCAACATTGACACAACGGTGCTGGGTCGAAGTATCGAGCGCGGTCTCGCCGTCGACGGTCGTCTCGTCCGTCTCGAAGTTGTCGTCTCGGATCGTCCGGGCGGTATCGCCGAGCTGACGACAACGCTCGCGCATCTCGGCGCCTCGATCAAAGACATCTTCCACGAACGCGCCTGGATTTCGGCCGACGTGTTCAGCGTCAAAGTCAAAGTTGTTGTCGAGACGCGCGGACGTGAACACGTTGAGGAGATTGAGACGGCGTTGAAAAAGTTGTATGATAGTGTGGTGTTGATGTGAACACATTTTTTATTTTCTCATTTTTTTTCAGAAAATTTATGAAACTTTCAAAATTATACATTTCAATTTGAGCAGCACACAGTGACGGTTGGCTGAAAGAAACATACTTCGATTAGGAGTACTGTAGTTTCAAAAAAATCCAGTTTTCAGACCGGCCCGATTTTTGGCTTTGAAAATTGTTGAAGTTTTGTTAGAGAGGTACTGTAGTCTTCAGACTGCGTAGTGTGATAATTTGAAAGTCATTTTTTTGAGAGCCGATAATTGGCTTTGGAAGTTGTTGAAGGTTACTGTAGTTTTGTTTTTCTGTGAAATTTCAAAAATCCTTGGTTTCGGACCGGCCCGGTTTTGAAAATTCTCGAATTTTCGTACTGTAGTTTGACTAAAACTAGGAAAATCAAGATTTCGGGCCGGCCCGAAAAATTTGGAATCTTTGAAAATCACTTTTTTGAAGTTTTCAATAAAAATCGAGGCCCGGAAATTCTGAAACTTAAGAAATTAAAAAAAAAAATCCGGCCCGAAAATCAAAGGCTAAGCTCATTTTTTGCCTCTAAAAAGTCATTGAATTCTCATGCAAACATTTGACAGGTTTCTCTTCGTCTCTCTCTCTCCCCCCAGTGGTTTTTTGAATCTCAACATTTCTGTGGATGTGACCTGAACCGAAGAGACATAATTTGAAAATGAGAGATTTAGAGAAAAGGTCACGAAAAATATTTAGGAGACCTAAAGTCATAAATTTCTCATGCAAACATTTGTCTTGTTTCTCTGCGTCTCTCCCCTCCCACTCACATTAATACTTTGTTGACACGAATAGTTGTAGGGGCACTGGGAAATTGAAGAGGGTTGGCAAAGTTTCGGCGCACCGTTCACCAACAACGTCACTCCGTTGATACAAACCAACGTGCTGGCCAGTCGACAACACAGAAACGTGGTCTGTGACGTGGAACTCGGCGCACACGAAAATCCCACGGGGCAACTCGTGTCCAACACCGCCGAACAGGTTCGAATCGACGAGTCGACCTCGTTTCGATAGGCGTTCCAACCGGTGGGACACGTCAAATTCTCGGGAATCGGTGTCGCGCCGGTCAGACAGCAAACATCGACGAACGGATCGTCCGACGCGGCGCAGTCGTAACCGCTCGGACAGCCCGTTGCGGCGCTGTTGATCTCGCACGTAAATGTGACACCTTCGATTTGCTGATAGGTTGGACGATCGTCTAGACATCTCGTTGCGGACGAGCCGCTGCCGCCACTTCCGCAACATACGTATGACGCAAGCAGGACGGATAGTTGACACGTGTAACCGGATTGTGAACAAGACGTTCCTGGCGTTGTGCAAAGTTCGATGGCGCCGTTGGTGATCAGCGCGTTTTGATTGTTCGAGCAGATTCGTTGAGAATTTGAGGATCGACAACAGATGAATGAGGAGGTTTGGGTACTTTGGAGACATGTTGAACCGGATGGACAACCTGAGGAAGAGGGTTGGCAAGAGATCTGGAAAAAATCGGAAATTTTGAGCCATAAAATTTTGACCTGGAATTTTTGGCGCTAAAGTTCCAAGTGTTTTCAAGATTTGAAAATTTTTGGCGCCAAAATTCCAATTGTTTTTTAGATTTCAAAATTTTTGGCGCCAAAATTTCACGTGTTTTTCAGATTTCAAAATTTTTGGCGCGAAAAATCTGGAACTTCGAAAACCCCAAAGTTTTGAGCCACAAAATTTTGACCTGAAATGTTTGCTGCCAAAAACTTCCAAAAAATTGAAAACCGAAATTTTTGGCGCCAAAATTATGTGATTTTTTTTTTGAAAAAAATCCAAGTTTTTGATAAATTCAGTAGGGCAAATTTTGGCGCCAAAAATCCAGGTCCAAAAATAGGTCACAAAATTAGCCTTACCGAATTTATGAATTTTGAAGCTGAAATTTTTTGCGCCAAAAATCCACGTGTTTTTGAAATTCAAAATTTTGGCGCCAAAATTTCAAAAATGAATTTTTTGGCGCGAAAAAATCTGAAATTTCAAAAATCACAAATTCGAACGTCAAAAATATGGGCTACAAAAATAATTTTTGTTTTTTTGTCCCCAGAAATTTCCAGAATCAAATTTTTTGGCTCCAAAAAATTTGGCTACATTCCAAGTTATAGGAAATTTGAAATTTTTGAAACCCAAAAAAATCTCACCGTCGCACCGGAAGTTCCCAAAACTGGCGAGAAATCAGTTGGGCATACCGACGTCGTCGTCGATGTCGAACAACAAATCGCCACGTTCGCAACATTCGAACTCGTCAAACATTGATAACTGCGAAAAAAAAAAAGAAAAAAGCTTTGCTCGCATGCGGCCTCGAACTCGCGAGCATGGTAATTGAAATGTGAAACGAGACCACTAGACTAGACAGGCACGCAGAAATCATCGTGCTGTTGGTCAAGAAATTGTAAGTCTGAAAAATACAAACCCAGTCAAACAGGTGATCGGATTCGACGTAGTACATTCAACGTAAGACGTTGCGGTGGATGTTTGCGCTAGCGCATTGTTCGGACACGTTGGCGTAATGGTAGTTGTTTGCGAACAACAAATCAACACTGACGCCGAATTCGACGCCGTCACACATGTTGAGCTACAATTTATTTCTCTCTGATTTTGAGAAAAACAAAAAAATACCTCGTAGGACAATCGGAATTCGTTCCAGCTGATGTGCAAAAAACATTCGATCCACTATTCGATACCAATGGATTGACACCATTCGGACAGGTAAAGGCCGGTGTTTGAGATTGGCAAAATTTGAGCAAAAAAGTGAAAAACGCAATTATGAGTCTGGTCATTTTTGAGTGTGTGGAGATGAGTGTGTGTTAAAAAGACAAACATTTTTTTGTTTGCTCAAAATTTTGAGAAATCGTGTATCATCACAATATAATGAGGTACTGTAGTTTTTTGTTTTTTTTCTTGAATCTGGTTACTGTATCTACAGTACTCCACATTTTTTGGCCCAAAAATGTTGAGCTCAAACTTCTAGCTTGTTACAGTACTCCGGAGAGTCAAAAAAAAAACTACAGTAATTTTCAGAAAAAAAAACAAAATTTTCCGAGCCGGCCCGAAAAATTTTCCGAACTACTGTAACTCATTTTGCCAAAAAAACAGTAATCTTGATTGCCAACAAACAGTACTCCAGAAAGACTCGTGAAAACTACAGTACTCCACAAATTTAAGTAAAATGAAATTTCCGGGCCGGCCCGAAAAATGTCGAGGTTCTATTTCAGGCCTGATTTTTGAGCTACAGTACTCTCGGGTCAATTTTAGACTCAATTTTTCTGAAATATCGTAGTTTTAGCAAATCACCTACAGTACACTAAAAACTTTGAAAAATAATATTTCCGGAATGGCCCGAAAATTGTCGGGATCAGATTTCGGGCCTGTTTTTTGACCTATAGTTGTTTCCGGGTAGTTATTTTAATGTCTACAGTACTCCCCGAGAAACAAAACAAAACTACAGTAACCGGAAACATTCAGAGAAATTTCCGGGCCGGCCCGAAATTTGTTTTGTAAAGAATACTGTAGTTATCCACCCAAAAATCGTGAAAATGTAATTTGTTAATCAAATCAAAATCTTGTTGTTAATTCGGTTGTAAAGTACAGTTTCACATGTCACTTCTCCTTTTTTTTACAATTTATTTTGACAAAAAAAACTAAAACGAGATTTCAACTCTGATCTTTTTATTCATACATGCATAGTATCAGTGAAAGTGGTTCATCGTTGAACGACCAACGTCGACGACAAGGATGAGAGAGAGAGAGAGACGCAGACATCGAAAAACGTTTTAGTCGAGTTCTTGAAATCAAGACTACGAAAAAAATCGTGTGGCAACAATAATAACCGTTTTAAAGGAACACACTTGTTTTGTTGTGTTTTGTCTCCTCTCCGCCCATCTTTTTCTAGGAACTCTTTTTCTGCGTGCGCGCCGGAAAGGTTTTGAAGAAAACTCAATTTTTTTTTCGAGGCTCCCCGTTTTTTCGTTTTTTTTTCAGTTGACTCTTCACTTTACTTAAACTGTTCAGTTTTTGTACAGCGTGTAGTGTGGTGGGGTACACGCGGGCGTGTTAGTTTTGATGTCGTGGGTTCGATTCCGTGCGTGGGCAATTTTTTTTTTGTTTTTTCGAAAAAAATCCGTTATTCATTCAAAGACCAGTGAAACTCATTGAAAATGAATGAGTGGGAGATAGGGTTGAAACAAGAAAAACCTTTGCCTTTCGTCGTTTAGCTTCAACATCTAATTAGCTAGTTAGTTACACAACTAACACCAAAAAATTTCAGATGAGAAGAGAAATTCGCACAACCAGTTTTTCGTATATAATCAAATGAATGCATATATATTATATCTCATTATCGTGAATTTATTGCGCTTCTTTTGATGTTTTCCTCTATTCTTCAAGAAATACCTTTTCTTCATTTTTTTGGACATTTTTTTGTGAAAAAAAATTATTGAATTGTCTAGAGAAAATTACTAATCTCAAAAAGTGCAAAGAACTTTGATTTGATTGGATAAACGTGTGAAAAAAAGAAAAATCTTTAAAAAATTTATCGCGCGCCAAGACTCAACGAACACTTTCCCGCGTGTTCCTTTAAAACCGTTCACTTTTTTTTCAAAAAAGTTGTTTTGAAGAGCAAAAAAAAGAAGAAAGATCAAGAAATGTCACGTTTTCACCAAACTCCGCCCATTTACATTGTTATCAATTTTATTATTGTTGTGGCACTCTGTCAGCACTTTTTAGAGTATCAAAATCATTTTTCTTCTTTTTCTTTCTCACTTGTTCTGTGTTATTTACGATTGAAAACAGCTGAATGTAAAGGTTTCGATGTGACGTTTTTGTTCGCGTCAAAAAAGGGTTTATCAGGGAGAAATTCGGCGAAAAAATAAACTTTTTCAATAAAACTTGATTGAGAAATTTTTCAAAATATTATTATTTTTTTCTTCCCCCCATTCTCTTGTATCCTATCTCCTCCTCATCTTGCAACTAGTTGCTTGGTGTAGTGGTCCAAGGCGCTGCGCCCGTCAAGAGGTCGTGGGTTCGACTCCCACTCTGGCCAAGAGGGCTTTTGCTTTTTTTTCGTACTAGCTGAATACAATTTTTTCGTACTTTTAATAAGTGTTTTTCTCTCAGAAAATGGATCATTCAACAAGATTTCGTGTGCAAAATTGGCTTCGTTCGCAGCGAAAAATTCTTCAATCTCGAATGTGTCTCCTCATGCTCGTTATGATCAACTTTGTCAATAGTGTCATTCTAACTTTGGAAGTTTGCGGAGAAGATTCTAATGTGGGTGTTGCTTTAATTTTGAAAAAAAAATTGGGTTTTCAGTTAACTCTTCTCCTATTTTTCGTCAACACAATTGTTGTATTTCTATCAATGTATGGGTTGTACAATTTTCGACCAGTTTTTTTGTCGCCAAATGTTTTGCTCAAGGTAAACCCTTTTTTTTGGGGAAAATATTTGAATTTTTGATAATTTTCAGATAGTTTTATCATCTTCCGCATTGTTTTATGGCCTACAAATGGCTGAAACTCGAGCAAATTCGTATATTTTTGCCTGGCTCACAATTTCAATAATTCTATTTATCCTCGAAATTCATACAATGTTCTCAACAACATTTGACATTATCAAACAATTGAATTTACGAGCTTATAGCAAACCACCGCCAGCATACAATCAGGTGAGGCTTAGACTGAGGCTTAACATTTTTCATATCTCTTAAGGTTATGGCCATCGAAGTTCAACCTCCAACCTATGAAGAAGCTTGTCAACGACTTCAACAACTCACCACCAATGACCTGACCAATTTTATGGTCTAATTTAGATGTTTTTCAAAAATCGCGGGTTATTTTTCTTTCATTGTTCTACGAGTTTCTCAATTTTTCTTCTGATCTCTTTTTTTTCTAATAAACGTATTTTTTCTTTCTTTTTCTTGTTGAGAAGCACCCAAAATGTTCTAGAGTACATTGATTACACACTAATGCTTCGTGTAACTTTGTGATAAGGAACTTTAAAGGGACATGGAGAAAAATTCACAAAAAGGAAGAATATCTCGGCGAGTTGCACAAAATGAATTGCGTGCCTGCATAGCCTAGTGGTAGCGTTTTGCGATTCCAATCAAAAGCTTGCAAGTTCGATGCCGCATGCGGTCAAAAATTTTTTTTCATTTATTTTTTTTTAGGTTTAAAAACATGCTCTACAAAACGCGACCAGCAAAACAGTTGGGTTCAAATCGGGTTTAAAATCCAAAGCGATCAGATGGTCGAAAAAGGAGAAAAAAAACACATTGAGAGAACGCAAAAATCGTACGTCACCCGAATCGAACTTGTCACTTCTCTTTTTCTCTCCTCCGTTTTTTGTTGTACATACATATATATATATATATTTACAACACATTGTTTTTTTCTTTTGATTTTTAGAAATTTGGTGGATTGAACTTGAGATTGATAAGGAGAAAGGAAAATGAGAAATGGAACGGGGGTTACTTTAGAGAGGGGTGCTGTGGGAAGCTAGAACAAGAGTACTGTATTTGGGTTACTGTAGAATAGTGGTTTTGGCGCCAGAAACTTGGGGTTACTGTAGAAACCTTTTTGGAGCCAAGTATTTTTAAATTCAGAAACATTGGAGCAAAACTTTGAAATTCGAATTTTTGGCGCCAAAAAGTGGTACTGTATATTTTTTTAAGGGTACTGTACTTTGGGTTTTTATCTTTATTTTTTACGCCAAATTTTTTGAAATCGCAAATTATGGCGCGAAACTTTGAAAATCAACTTTTGTTTAAAATTTAATTTTTGGCGCCAAATATTTTTTTTTCAAGATTTTGGGCTACTGTAGTTCCCCACTTTCCCGCCAAAAAAATTTTAAATTCAAAAATTTTTGCGCGAAAATTTAAAATTCAAAACTCAAATTTTTAGCGCCAAAAAAAGGTACTGTAACTGGCGCTTATGGCGCTAAAAAAACAAGAATTCAAACTTCAATTTTTGGCGCCAAAAATTGAAAAACAAAAAAGAACGAAATAGTACAATGTCTGTCATTTCCAATAAATCATCTCATCACAAAAAAAGTTTTCTTATCAAAAAAAAAAAAAAACAAAAAAAATTATGTTGTTTTGTTTTCCTCCCGTCTTGACATGTCGAATTTGACTGCAAAAAATGGAATTTAAAATTTGGCGCCAAAAATTGAAAATTCAAATTTTTTGTGAGCGAAAACTCAAAATTTCAAAATTTCTTAAAAATTCTAAATTTTGATTTTTTGGCGTAAAAATTTTCGCGTCAAAAGTTGCCTGGAAATTTCGAAAATTTCAAGTTTCAAAAATTTTTGCGCGAAATTCGAAAATTTCAAAATTTCCTGGATTTTTTTTTAGAAATTCAAAAACTCTCAAATTTTTGGCGCCAAAAATTTCCATTTTTTAAAGGAACATACCCATAACAATTTCAGCCAACAAAATGATCGACGCCAATACAGAGGCGGCGAAATGGAAGACAAAAACAGATGAGAGTTGATTGAGGGTGAACGAAGATTTGGCCGGTTTTTCGAACAACGACAGAACCGGGTAGGAGGGTGTGTAGTGGTTGTCGATGGTCTTAAAGGAGCATCGGGGGGTACTGTAGTTTTGGGAAAATTTGAATTTCAGGTTTTAGCGCCAAAAATCTGGGATAATTCTCGAAAAGTACTGTAGTTTTGACGTTTTTGAATCGGGTCAGAAGTAAAAATTTCGAACTCTGAAATTTTGGCGGCAAAATTATTTTGATGGCACATTCTTGGAGTACTGTAGTTTTGAAAATTTCGAAAAAAAAACCCCTATTTTTTCAAAAATTGAGTTTCAACACCAAAAAAGAAAAAAATTTCAAATTTCCCAATTTTGGCGCCAAAAATATGAGCAAAGTACTGTAGTTTTTGAAAATTTTCAAATTTTTGGCGCCAAAAATTAGATTTTCAATAGTTGATCTTAGTTAAAGGCACATTCATGGGTTACTGTAGTTTTTGAAAGTCTGAAACTTTGAAGTCAACTTTTTTTGTCAGAAATCTAAGATTTCAAAAAAAAATGAAGCCACAAGCCAGAAAAAGGAGATTTCGAAAATTTTAAAAATCAAATTTTTGGCGCCTAAACCTTGAAAAAGGGTACTGTAGTTTTTTTTCTAGAAACTTACCGCAAAAGCGGGTAGAATTCGAATAATTGCGCCGTTCAACGCGGAAAGATACGGAAATTTGGGACGAACTATGAACGCGGCTGGACAGACCTGCGAAAAAATGGAATTTTTTTTTGGGCTGAGAAATTTTGAGCCAGTTTTTAGGCCCGAAATTTGAGGTTTAAAATTTTGCTCCAAAAAGTTTTCAAAAATTTCTGGGGGCCCGAAAATCGGGCCTGGCCTATTTTCTGACCGCAAAATCCTTGATCAACCAAACGCTCGACTTGAAACTTTCTTGTGTGAAAATTGAGAATTTCGAGGAGATTCGTTGACCTGGATACCAGCCAAAACCAACTACTGGAACTTCTTGCTGAAATTTAAAAAAAAATCAATTTTTTTTTCGAAAAAATAAAGTTTTTTGAAAATTATTGATTTCGCGCCAAAATTAGAGCTCGAAATTTGAACTCTGAACTTTTGGCGGCAAAATATTTTTTTTTTTCAAAAAGTTTATGTTAAAATTTCTTGGGACAATTTTTTTGTGTAAAACTTTCAAAAATTGAAATTTTGGCGCCAAAAAATTAGGAATTTTCAAAAAATTCTACATTTCAAGTTTTTGGAGCTGAAACTTTGTTTTTTGAAAAATTTTATTCATCAAAAATCTGAACTTGGTGCCAAATTTTTTTTTGTAAAAAAAATTTGAATTTTCAAGTTTTCGCGCCGATTTTTTAAAAGTTTGATTTTTGAAAATTTTCGGCTCCAAAACTAAAAAAAATTTCAAAAATTTTGAACTTTTAAAATTTCGCGCCAAAAAAATTTATAATTCAAATTTTCTATCTTCTTCGCTGAAGTTTTGGCGCCAAAAATTGAAAATTTTCAAAAATTTCTGAGCTTAGAGTTTTTGGCGCCAAAAACTTCAAAAAAGAAAAAAACCAACATTATTAACAAACTCCGGATCATTAAGAAGGCTAGAATCACCAAACACTGGTGGATTTTTCGACAAAATTTCCGAAAACAAAGCCGAACACGTTGTTGATGGAATATCCGGTGGACATTCGGGAATACGATCTGGAGAGGTCGTCAAAAGTCGGTACGTTCCTTTTCTGCAAAAAAACGGGAATTTTTTGGCGCCAAATATTTTAGGTTCAAATTTCAAAAACCATTTGTTTGGCGGCCACGAAAAAATCAATTCTCTTCCCTTCTCTGCTCTCTCCATGTTTTGTGTGCTCTCTAGTTCTCTTTCTTTCTCTGACCGCCCTCCTCAGACATTTTTAAATCAGCTTTTTTCGCGCCAAAATCGTCATTTTCAAAAGTTTGAGAATGGGCGCCAATATTTAGTTTTTCAAAATAAATTGTCACGTTTTTTTCAATTTTTAAATTTTGGCGCCAAAAATTGCAAATTTCAACGATTTTCAATTTTTGGAGTTTTGCGGTAAAAGTAAAATTTTTGAAATCGGGACTTTCGGCGCGAAAATGCTAATTTTTATTTTTTTTTTGAGCACAGAAAGTTTGGCGCCAAAAATTAGAGTTTTCGAAAAAAAACAATTTCGGGCGGAAAATTCAAAATTTCCTCTTTTTTTTTGAATTCCAAAATTTTGGCGCCTGAAATTGAAATTCAAAATATTTTCCAAATTCAAAAACTTTTGGCGCCAAAATTCGAAAAAAAAATTTCGCGCCAAAATTCAAAATTTCTAAAAATATTTTGGCGCCAAAAAAAATCTAATGTTGAAAAAGTAAAAAATCATCTATTTTGGCGCCAGAATTTAAAATTCAATTTTTTTTTCATATTCAAAAATTTTCTGGCGCCAAAACTCAAAAAATCTTCGCGCGCCCGACCTCAAATGATGTATAAACCCATAAAAATCATCAAACGGCATCTGCTTCTTGTCCGACACCACCAACATTCCGCTCAACTCTGACGTATAATAGTCGATGAACACGTGAAACCACGCCAACAACCAGATCGCCGAGAAGAGCTGCAACAAAACAACATTAAGTCCGCGTTATTTATTGCCGCATTTTTGGGGCGTTTTCGCGCGCGACGCGACTTTTCGAAGCGACGATTTTCGCAACAAATCAATTATTTGATGTACGTGATAGGCGAAAAACGTCGATTTTTGACGCTGCTGTCGAATTTCCACGTTGAACGTCGACGACAACATTTGCGCGATTGTTTGGTGAACACATCTGCAAAACATTGTCTTGGACAAACACATTAGCGCACACGACAGCGTGTGTGGTGTGGTGGTTAGCGCGCGCGCCTTCAAATCAGAGGGGCTGGGTTTGAACCCCGCGTTCGCTGAATTTCTTTTTAAAAATAACTTTCTTCCACCCAAAAACTCACGAATACATCGTCTCGTCGTGCTCGACGAGCCGCAAAACAAAAAATATCAGCGACACCACAACAATTGTGACCGACAACAAAAGCCAAATATATGTGGAGAAGGGACGAAACAAGAATCCAATATCCTCCGATTTCTGCGGATCGTTTATCAAATACACCTGATTGACCTCGATCTCTGTCGGATACGTAAAGTTCAACGCTTCGACTCGATCCGGTGTCATGCGAAAACGACCGCAAGCCATGTCGATTTGACCGCTTTGAATGTCGCCCAACATACCTAAAGTTTTTAAAAAATTTCTGGGTTACTGTAGACTACTGTACCTGTGGCTGTGCCGTTTGGCGAAATGTGACCGATTTGATTGTGATAGTGAACAAATTCATACGTCCAACGAAGCGCCTGGATTACTGTAGTTTTTTTTGGACTACCTCGGAGTACTGTAGAATTTCGGGCCGCCCGGAACTTTGAATTTTCTCATAAAAAATCAAAATTACAGTAAAAAATCGAAAACTACTGTACTTTAGAAATTTCGAAAATTACTGTAGGTCAAAAAAATTCGAAACAGTCACTCAAAAAATTTCAGCCCAGCCCGGAAATTTCGAGAACTACTGTAGTTCAAAAAAATTCAAAAAGTACCATACTTTAGAAATTTCGAAAATTACTGTAGTTCAAAAACTAGGCGCCAAATATTTTCAATGTTACAGTACCATCCCAGGTTACTGTACCTTCATCAACGTCTCACATTGCTCAATCTCCAACCCAACCTGTTGTCGAATTTTGTACTTTGATCCTGAAATAAAAAATTAATTTTTCAACTACAGTACCCCGCCAACACCTACAGTACCTTTATTATTCAACGACGAGTCAACAGCAATTTTGAGATGTGGCATTTTGGGCGCTGGAGTTCAAATTTCAAAAAACATCACTCTGGTTTATTAAAAAAACGGGAAAAATAACTTTTTTTTTGTTGGAAAATAAAAATGGGACTGGAAAAGAGAAAAAAGGAGAAGAAAAACAAAAGAAATATATAGTACACGTATTCATATAATAATAATAATAATAATAATAATAATAATAGATTTAACACCTAGTTGAGGGGTGGGGGTAGTGGGCGGGGCTTAGAAAAAAGGGGGCGTGGCCAGAAACCTGAGCGCAGATGGGGTAAAGAATAATAACAACAACATCAACCTGTGTTTTTCTGTGTGCGTGTGTGCCTATCATCTAATCGAGTAATCAATAAAAATTGGGGGGAAATTTTACCAATAACCACCACGTCCACGTGACCCACGTGATCCGCCACGTGGACCTCCACCGCCACGTGGCGGACCGCCTCTCCAATTGCCACGTTGTTGTTGTTGATGATGATGTGGTGGCGGATGATTATTGTGAAATTGTGGATTTCGAGGAGAATCTGTAACAAAAACATGGTCAAAATTTCAAATTTCAAAAGTTTTTTTTTGACAAAATTTTGGTGCCAAAATCTAGATTTTCAAAATTTTTATAAAGAAAAAAATGAAATTCAAAAATTAGCAGAATTTTTCCGCGCCAAAATTTTCACAAAAAAACATCGCCAAACTCCGATTTTTCCATGACTTATTAAAAATCGAGATTTTTAGGCCAAAAATGAAGAAAAAATCTGGCGCAATTTTTTCTCAAATTTCTGATATCTCGAATTCAAAAATTTCAGTTTTTTTTTTCGCTGGAAAATTTCTGACATTTTCAAGAAAAATTTTGAAATTCTTGAACCCAAAACTTGGAAAATATTTTCAAAATTTTTTTTTCTCAAAGTTGAAAATTTTTAAGTTTCAAGAAAAAAAAATCACAAATTCTAGTTTTTAGATTTGATATTGTCAATCCGAAAAAAGTTGACCATTGGAAGAGTGAACTTGTGGCCGCTGAAACTACCGTATAGGATGATAGATCAAAATAAGTTTTTTAAGTCTGAAAATTTAATTCTCGTAAAACAGTTTTACTCCGGCCAAATGGTGCTAGAAAAGTTTGTAAAATTTCAAAATGTGCTCAAACTCAAACTTCAGTACCAAAATTGTTTGTATTTTTCAGGCGTACAAAGTTCACTTTTGATCTACCTTCTTTCATTTATCCTATACGGTAGCGGGTTTCTCTTCCATTCTAAAATTTTCGGATTGACAATAACTTTGTAATTTATAATCAGGGGCAAAAATTTTCAAAATCCAGGGATAAATTTCTTAGCCAAAATTTGGGTAAATATTTTTCCGAAATTATGAAAAAAAAATCCTGACCAAAAACTCCAAAAATCCCCTAATTTTCTTGGTCAAAAAATATTTTTGTAGCTCATTTTTCCCTCATTTTTTTCAGATCAAAATTCTGAGCCTAAAAACCCCCAAAAAAGCCCAACCTCCAAAAAACCCTCCATGCTGTTGTTGTTGTTGCTGAGGCGGCGGATAGAAATGTGGCGGTGGTCCACCTCGATAGGCTCCTCCTCCTCCACCTCTAGGCGACGGTCCTCCTCTCATGTAGGCCTGTTGTGGTAGGGGTTGCTGATGATGTGCTCCACCTCTCCAAACGTTTCCACCTGGTGGTCCTCCTCCTCCTCCTCCTCCTCTCGGCGGCGGTGCTCCATAGTTATTCTGATGATGATAATTCTGATGCTGATTGTAGGGTTGTTGTTGCGATGTTGACGGCGCCTCCCATTCCGACGACGACGTCCATTCAGTCTCATAATTATTGTGATTCTGATTCTGATGTTGTGGATGTTGTGGATGTTGTTGCTGATGCATCATCAGCGGCGATTCCGAAGGTTGTCTCGTCAACGTGTCCGGTGGCGGAGGTGGCGGTGGTGGAAGTAGAAGTGTTGAGAATGATGGATTCGCCGGTGTCGCCGACGACGTTGTCGCTGTCGCAGATGATGATGATATTGGCGGAGGTGGTGGTGGAACCGGAAGTGGTACTGGAAAATCACAATTTTTACAAAACTACAGTACTTTCAGAAATAGATCAACTGGAAAAAGTACAGTACTCTCTGTCTCAAAAACTACAGTACTCTCCATGTTTTAAACACGGTATTCTTTTTCATCACTACAGTACCCTCTCCATTTTGAAAAGCCTTTTTTCGTTTCAAAACCTACAAAACTCTATTTTTCCAAAAACTACAGTACTCCCTGCTCTTCTCAAAAATCGAAAAATCAAAACTCACCACTAGAAGGCGGAGCTGACGAGAGCGGCGGCGGAGCCGGCGGTTTGTTGACCTCAAAGATTGGCGCATGAATCGTCGGCGTCGTCGTCGTCGCTGTCGCGGCCGTCGCGACAACAGGCGGCGGTGGCGGCGACGGCGAGTCGCTCGTCTCCGATTCGGTATCTTCTGGTGGTGGTGGTGGCGGTGGCGGCGCATTGTCGCTCAACGACGCGTCTTCTTCGTCTTCTCTTTTCACGTCGTCGTCATCGTCGCTGTCTGCGACGTCGCCGCCGCCGCGTTTCGCATGTTTCTTACCGGCGCGAGCGCGTTTTTGGCGCTTCTTCTTGTCCGGATTCGGCACAACTGGCTCGGGTACTGAAATAATGAAATGAGGCTTAGGCTGAGGCTTAGAAAATACTCACCAACTTGTCGCTTTTTTGGATTCCGTCCAAATCTCAGCGGGAACAAATCGTCAGTGGCCTTCGGCGGTTTTTCTGTTTTCACCACTTTTCTTCCATTTTCCACCGGCGGTCCATTGTTGTCGTCAATAATCAACTGCTGCTGCTGCTGCTGCTGCGGCGGCGGCGGCGACGGTGTTCGATAACGTTGCGACGCCGGCGGCGAGAAACTGCGACGATGCTGCGGCGGTTGATACGCGACGTCGGCGACGTTTTGTTCGCGCATACGTCGCTGCTGCTGTTGCTGCATTTCGTGAGCGGCGAATCGCGGCGGAATCAAGTGTCGCGGAAAATTTTCGGGCGCCGGCGCGACCATCAGTCGTCGCTTCTCCATTTCCATCAACTCGTTGATTGGCGGCGCGGTGCTCAGCGACGCCGAAATCAGCAACGCTTGCGGGATTGGTGCGACTTGACCTTTGCGAATCGCGTCGGCGACAATTTGTTCGTCGGTGCGAGCGTCGCGAACGCACGTGACGCCGGGCGGAAGTTGAGCGGGATGGAGACGCGGTGGAGCCGGTAGGCTTTTTTTCGGATCCGTAACACCGGGCGGTAGTTGTTGGGGTTGAGGTTGCGACTGAAGCGACGGCGGTGCGACGAGCGCGGCGACCGGTGTTGTCGCTGTTGTTGTTGGCGGTTGCGCGTAGGGTGGATAGGCGTTCGGTACGAATGGTACGCCAGGCGGAACCATTGGCGGTGGAACTGAGGTGTTCTGTAAAGACAGGGGTTTTTTGAAATTGTTTTTGCGCAAAAAAATTTGAACTCGAAAAATTTTAGAGAATTTTGGCTCAAAATCTGAGAAAAAATGGAAAATTTTCGGCCAAAAATTGGAAATTTGCAGATTTTTGAAAAATTTCTAATTTTCCGACCCGAAAATTTGACTTTCTGAAAACGAAAAAAAATCTCCAAGAAATTCGGAAAAATTTCAGAACTTTTCGAAGCTCAAAAAAAAAGATTTTTTGGCCAAAAATCTTGGAAATTCAAAAAAAATTTCAATTTTCAAATTTTTCCGTTTAAAAATTTTTCTGTCAATTTTTTTTAAAACTGATAATTTTGTGCCTAAAATTCTCGAAAAAATGAAAATCTCAAACTTTCCTGTGAAACCAAAAATCCCAAATTTTTTCGCATAAATGTTTTAAAAAATTTGGTTTTCCCAACTTTCACTGAATCCCAAATAAAATTCCGAAAACTCTGCGGGAAAAATGCAAAACCATTTCCAAGACAAAACCAACAAAAAATAATCACTCACCAAAAAAACTGGCGGTTGCGGTGGCGGCAAACTGAACGACGTTTGCTCCTCCTTTACAGCGCTAGTGTGTGTGTGATTAGACTTGGCCTGTTGTTGCTGTTGTTCCTTGCTCTTCCGCTGCTCCTTTTTTCTCCGTTTCTCCTCCAATATTCTCGATTCGATGTATTGTGTGACTTTGATTCGATCATCTTCACAAACATCCGCGTCGAGCATGAAATCTTTTGTCGAATCAACAATGTCACATATCCGTTCAGTTTGATCGATAATGTTCATGATGATTTTGGTTTTTGTCGCACTTATCGTCTCATCCTCCTGATTACTTCCCTCCTGATCTTCCTCCCGATCCTCCTGATCCTCTTCTTCTTCCCTCTCTCTAGCTCCATTCTCATGCCGCGCGGCAAATTTCGGTTTTCGCTCCTCTTCCGCCTCATCCGCCACCGCCGCCGCAACAATGCGCATATCGAAATCTTTCGGCGGCGTTCTTGCCGCTTTCGGCTTCTTCTCGTCACTGCTGTTTTGCCGCCACGATTCTTGTTCGGTTGTCGGCGGTTTTCGCCACGATCTTCCCGCCATTTTTTCGCGCTCACATTTCGCCAATTGTTCGCGCATTTCGGGATCCGAGAGGCGAACACTGAAAGTGGGCGGGGTTTTGAGGAGCACACAAATTTGGGGATGTTTTTTTTTTGCTCAGAATCCAGAAAAAACTTTGAATTTACAAAAATTGAGGGATTTTTCTTGCTCAAAACCCAAAAAACCCCTAAATTTTCAAAATTTTTGAAACAACCTTCTCTTCGTGAGCTTGAAATCAGAATTTTTTCTTCAAATTTTTGATGAATTTTCGACCTGGAAAAACCAAAACGGTGCAATTTTGGAATTTTTAAAATTTTGAGTTAGTAAAAAATCCAAAAAACACCGATTTTCACAAATTTGCAGCATTTTTGGACTCAAAAAAAAAAACGCGAAAATCTTGAGTTTCAAAAAAAAATCGAGCTTGAGCCTAAAAATTATCTAACATTTTCGGCTTTCAAAACATCAGAAAAGCCTGTAGTTCAAAAATAGACCTAAAAATCTCATTTTTCAGATGAAATTCAGAATTAGTCCGGCCTGGAAAGTCAAAAATTCAATATTCCTGGCATTTTACAGTCCTAGAAGGCTTTGTGGGTCAAAAATAGCGCTAAAAATCTCAATTTTCACAAAAAATAGTTTTAAAAACCTGAAAAACTCACGAATACTCAAATCTTTGCGCATAGTCGGGTTTGATGATGAACAACAACAAAAAACAATCTTTCGACGTCTCCAAATTGTATTTCAACGGCGCCAACGTGTCGTGCACAATTTGCGAACCTTTGTGCGGATAGACAAACACCGACAACAGGTCCTCGTTGTCCATATTGATTTTGAGCTGGCCGACGAGCTCCTGTTTGAGACTGTGTTCGAGAAAGTCCGAGTAGGCTTGATCTTTCGGATCTGCAAAAAAAAAATTTCGTTCTGAGATTGCCTTGTCAAGCAGCGCAACCCTTGACAAAAATTATCTTGTCAAGCAGCCCAGCCCTTGACAGAGACTATCTTGTCAAGCAGCCCAGCCCTTGGCAGAGTAAAAAATCCCGAATCTTCTCACAAAAAACTCACTCTTCGGCTCCAATTTCAGCACTGCAATCGCACAAGTCCTATGCTGATTCATTGCCGTATGCGATTCGTTGAGAAATTGCGGCATGTGAAGGGGTTGCTGAAAAATGTTCAAATTTTCATTTTTCGTTTCAAATTTGTTTTCAAAACTCACATGAATCTCAAGACCACGCCCATCAATCACTTGTTTACACAGTTTCATCAGCGGCAGAGTTCCATCGTTTTTGTAGAATATCGGAACGGCTTCGGCGCCAATTTTCGCATCACCCGCATACAAACGGAAGCTACACCTCCATTCGCTGAAAAAATAGGGAAATTTTCGAAAATTGTCGGATTTTGAAATTCAGTTGTCTGTGAAAAATTAGACAAAATAGGGAAAATTTGAAATATTTCACATTTTTTTAACCAAAAATTCATCAGTCTCAAAATTTCTGTTGGAAATCTCCAAAATTTTCGAATTTCTCAAAGTAAAAATTCAAAAAATTTTTGTTTTTCGAATTCATTTTCTGGAATTTTTCAAATTTTAGATCCAAAATTTTTATTTTCACATTTTTTGACCAAAAGTCCATCAAAATATTCAAATTTTCAATCGGAAAAATTTCGAATTTTTCAAATTTTGAAGTGTTGAAATTCAGTTTTCTGTCAAAAACACCAAAAAAGTAGGTGAAACTTGAAATTTTTCACATTTTAGATTAGAAAAATTCAATTTTCATTTAAAAAACTTTTGAAATTTCAAATTTTTTGGACGAAAATTCAAATTTCTCCAATTTTCAGATGAAAAACTCTGATTTTTTTCAATTTTTCTCCTCAAACCCCTTCAAACCAAAAAAAAACTCACTCTTCCTCATTTTTCGAGCAACTCGGTTCCACACTAGATCGATGAGTTCGAAACGAGTCAGCAAAGTCAGTCTCATAGACACTAGAAAAAAAAGACATTATACGGGGGGAAAACAACACAAAAATGTCAAAAAATGCACATTTTTACCTAAAAAAATCTCCTTTTTTCAATTTTTGGACCATTTTTACGCTCAAAACTAACCCAGGAGAACCAGCTCCAGCTCCATAATCATCATCATCGTTGTTCAAATCGTCATCGAACCCATTTCCATTCAAATGATTCTCTGTTTCTTGTTCTTTTCTTAATTTTTCCTCTTTTAACTGTTGCTTTCTTTTCATCTCCTCTATCCGCATTTCTGCCATTCGAGCCTTGTTCTGAAATGATTTTTTGTGATTTTCAAACATTTCTAGTCAATTTGATACTATTTTTGGTGATTTTTTAACATTATTTGTCAAATTTAGACGATTTTTGGTGATTTTCACCTATTTCTTGTCAAAATTCAACCAATTTTCGGCATTTTCTACCATTTTCCCGCCCCCAAAACTACAGTACCTTTTCTCTCCGCTCTCTCAAATCTCGCTCCTCATTCTCCTTGTTGATCTTCTCCTGCGCGTCGGCAATCTGTTTCGATTGGCATATGCGACAATTTTTCGAGAACGCATGCGACAAGTGTTCGCCGGTCGTGTCGCGATTGTCGTCGCCGATGATGGCGTCGAGTGGCGAGACGCCGACGCGACTCGTCGACGCGCTGTTACCGCCGCGATCTTGTTGATAGCCGGGTTTTCGTGGCAGTCGTACTTGCCAGTTTTGCGGATTTCGCAGTTGAGTCACTTCGAACGCGACGATTTTTTCTATTGTCAGCTTGCCCGTCAGCACGTTGATCACAAAAAGCTGAAAAATCGGATTTTTTCTAATTTTGAAATTGGAAACGGGAAAAATTAATTTTTTTTTAAACAAAAAACTGATTTTTTGGATTTAAAAAGTTGAAAAGAATGGAGAAAAACAATTTCGAATTTTTGATTTTTAGCTATTTTGGGGGAAACTTTGGGTCAATTTCAACAAGAAAGTGAGATTTTCTGGCCATTTTTCTGATTTTTGAAAAAATACGATTTTGAGCCCAAAAAAATTTGAAAAATGTAAAGGTCTCGCCACGAAAACTTGAAACTTTGACATTTTCAGTTTTTTTTTCAAATGTTTTGTCACTTTTTCGTAAAAACACCGAACTTTCGGGTATTTTCAACATTTTTTCCAATTTTAAAAACCCAAATTTCAGGTATGAAAAAGGCCAAAAAAGTGAAGAAAAATTTTTTTTTTTGTCAAAAAAAAATTGGCGCATTTTTCAATCAGAAAGGCCAAAATTTCAAATTTTGAAAATATTTTCTATAAAAAAAAGATCAAAAAACACAGAAAAACTTTTTGGTCGAAAAAAATTGGCGAATTTTTCAATCAGAAAGGTCTCGTCACGAAAACTTGACATTTGCAGAATTTTTTCGATCAGAAAAATTGAAAATATCTAATTTTTCGTGTAAAAAATCTGAATTTTTAAGTGTTTTCAACATTTTTACCAAATTTCAAAACCCCAAATTTCATATTTCAAAAATATTTTCTATAAATTTTCGGTGACAAAAGTTGGTCTACCCACGAAATTTGAAACTTTGACATTTTCTGCACTTTTTGGGTCAGAAAAACCGAATTTTCTCCATTTTTGTTCATTTAAAACCCAAAAAAATCACCAACCTTTGCCTTCTCCTGCTCAAACATTTGCAAAAACTGAACCTTCCAATTTCGATACTTCGGATGCGACAAATTCCGATCATACCTCTCGAATAGCATGTCTTCAATGTTGATCGCCATCTCTTTAATAGTTTCGCGTTCAACACGAATCCGATATTTTTCGGCTCGCCCAACGAGTGCATTCTCAAAACTTTGTTTCGTCGACATACGCATCGTTTCGGTTTGATCAGATGACTTTTTCGGAATTTTCGTGGTCAGCGACTTTTTCTCTTTGAGCGGCGACACATCGCGTCGTTTTTCTTTTTTCGTCGTCGCTGATGTCGCGGGTTTCTCCTCAGTTCCGGGAATCGTTGTCGCCACCGAGAAGGGCATCCAATTCGGCGACAACAAGAAGAACGATTTCAACTCGCGCGAATAGACACCACCGCGAACCGTTTCGCCGGTCAACGCGTTCATCACTGTCACCGTTTCGGCGTCGGGCGAATCTTTCAGCACACGTTCCACTTTTCCGGATATACACTTGACGGAGCAATAGAAACTGTTGGCGCCGAGCAGTTTTTTCCACGTTTGCGACGCGACGTGCGACAGAGTTTTGTCGCATGTCACACATTTCGAACGTAGATGGGCTGTGGAGGGGGTGTCGAGAGAGGGTGTCCATTTGCGACGCGCTTCTTCGTAGAGAGCCGAGAACGGGCTGAAAGAAACAAAATGATGGTTATGGGAATTGAGGAACCAGAAATTTGGAAAAAAAACCTTTTTATTGAGAATTAGGGAAACTAGAACTTTAACATAGAGAAAAAATGGTTCAAAAAATACTAGAAAAACCAGATTTTTACAAGAAAAAGGATCAAAAAAAGCTAACTTTTGAGAAAAAAAAATAAATAAATAAAAAAGAAGAAGAAATTTCTTGAAGATCAAAAAAAAATTAAGTTTTCCTAAAAATAGAAAAAGATCTCATAACTCACAAAATAAAGAACAAGAAAAAAAAAAGATAGAGACAAAAGTAAGAATAGAAGAATAATAAATAATGATATAAAGAATGAGCAATAGAGAGGTACAGCTGTCAGGGGGCGGGGCTTATGGTGGGCGGAGCTTAGGAGTCTTATACTTCTCACAAAAGCCACTCTCCTCATTATTTCTTAGCTCTTTTTTTGTTTCTTTATTTTTTTTTGCATTTTTTTTGCCATTTTCTCTCTTTTTACAAGTTTGTATGAATGACAAAAACTATTTCATATTTTGTCTAGTTTTCAAAAGAGGTGAAATTTTTTGAGACAAAAATTCACAATGATAATTTCTCGACAAATGTTTCTAGGTTTTGTCAAAACTGAGAAACCAGGATGTTCCTTTAAAATTAGACTGAAAAAAGCCTTCAAAATTTCGAAAAAAAAAACAATTTTTCATGGGAAAAAAACTAAATTTTCGGCTATTTTTTCGGTTTGAAAAACAAATTTCAAAAATTTGAAAAAAAAACCAACCGCTCACACAAAAAAGTTACATATTTTTCAATGAAAAACGTTGAGGTCTCACCACGAAAACTTGAAAAGTGTGATTTTTCTTCAAATTTCGGAATTTTTCGTTCTCTATATCGTGAAAGAAACTGAATTTTTGGCGTTTTTTTCAAAAATTTCAGAAAAAACCAACCGCTCATACTCCAACAAAAACGGACACGCATCCGAGTCACACGTCAACAATTGCTCCTCAGGAAAATTGGCCAATTTTCGTCGATACTCTTCCGACACTCCGTATTCTTTCAACATTTCGCGCAGCTCGACAAACTCGTTAATCTCCTTGATTTCGAGTTGTGGCGATGTGATACAATTGAATTCGAGCAACGTCTGTTTGCGATCTTTTCCCTCCACATTTTTCACCTTGTTGTTGCCTTTTTCCGCGCTTTTTTTTGACTTTCTAGAGATCTGGGCGGGCTCTTTTTTGGCACTTACAACAGGAGTCTTTTTCTTGATCGGCGCCACCGGTTTAGCCATCTCAACATCACTATCCGTCGCACTTTCGATAACAATATTCGGATGTTCCTCATCCGAATCCTCCACAACTTTCCTTTTCCTCCTCTTTTTCTCCTCCTCATCCTCTCGTCGTCTGCGTCTCGCTGCCTCTTCCTCAATTCTTCTCATTTTTTCAGCTCGTTCTTTTTCCTTCTGTTTCTCCTCTTTTCGTTTTCGTCTGTCTTCTTTTGCCTTTTTCCTCTCTTTCTCTTCCTCCTCCTCTCGTTTACGTTGTCTTTCGCGTTCTCGCTGCTTTTCATCTTCTGAATCTGACGAGGATGACGATGAGGAGGATTTTATTGATACTTCAACAGGTGGCTTCTTTTTGGCACTTTCTTTTGCAACTGATTTTGGTTTAGGTGTTTCTTCAACAATTTCTGGAAAAAAAATTAATTTTGTACCGTGATATTTCTGGCTCAAAATTTAAGTGGGACAATTTTCTACCGAAAAACTTTTAGGTCTTGTCACGAAAACTGAAAAACATAATTTTTTTTTAAATTTTGAGGAAGAATCATGATTTTCAACCATTTTTTCATATGAAAATCATCAATTTTAGGGTGAAAAATGTTTTTAAAAAAATTTTGTCGAAAAAAATGCTGAAAAACTCAATTTTCAATGTTTTTTTCTCATTTTCGAAGATTCTTGAAAAATGAATGATTTTAAAACATTTTTCAGATAAAATTCATTATTTTTAGTCGAAAGAATACTAAAAAACTCAATTTTTAATGATTTTTTCTCATTTTCAAGGCTTTTTGGAGAAAAATTATAATTTTCAACTACTTTTTTGATGAAAATCTCAATTTTCAGACTAGAAAATGTCAAGAAATGCTGAAAAACTCGATTTTCAAACATTTTTCAGGTAAAAAACATAATTTTCAGTAGAAAAATGCTGAAAAACTCGATTTTCTAAATATTTTCAACGTTTTTCTCAAACTTTTCAACGAAAAATACCAGAGAAAACTCAATTTTCAATATTTTTATCCAACTTTTTCCCAAACTCCAAATAAAAACCCACTCTTCTTCTTCCTCTTCGGCGTTTCCTCTTCTTTCACCTCCTTTTTCTTCTTCTCAATTTTTCGCGGCGTTTTACCTTTCCCACCTTTATGCTTTCTCTGAATTTGTTCTACAATCTTCGACACTGTTGGTATCTGCAAAAATTGGACTATATCATGATTTTGAGAGTTGGAAACCTTACCGATTTGATAGCACATCGTTTCAAAAACTCAACTTTATCATGACCGAGAACTATAAGTTTTTCACTTCCAGCCATGCTAAATTCTGTGAGAAAAAAATTTGAAAATGAGCAAAAAATGAAAATAGATATGGAAAACTGTCAGAATAACAGTTGGAACACGTGAAAATCGAAAAAAAATTAATGATATTTACATTATTTTTTTCGGGGAAAAAAATCTATCTAGTCAGAATCTGAAAACGAGGAGAATTCCGAATCGGTCTCTTCCCTGTTGACCGTCATTTTTGATGGTTCATCGCCTCGTTGTAAAATTGTCGGATCAACATTTTCCGATTGCATTTTGATGATCACCGCCTGTTCGACAACACCCATTTTAAGCATTTTGAAATATTTGCTATATTTTGGATCGTCTCGAATGAGCACGCAGTTTGGCGGTGGAGCAATGGGGACAGACTGAAAAAGCAGATTTTTGATTTAAAAAAGTGGGAATTTTTGGTTTTTTTAACAATTTTTGAGCAAAAAATTGTGGAAAAATGAAATTTTCAGGAAGAAATCGGAATATTTTCGGGTTTTTGAACAATTTCCGCATAAAAACAGTAAAGTTCTACGAGTTTTTTAGCAAAAAATTTGGAACGTTGAATTTTTTCATGAAAAAAAAGTGAAATTTCGGTATTTTAAAAAGTTTCTGGGGTAAACTGTAGATTTCAAAAAACACTAACTTTTTAGGTTTAAAAAGGTTCACATTAGCCCAAATCGCGATAAAAATTAATAAATTGGAAATTACGCTAAAAATTCATACTTTTATCAAGAAAATCAGTTTTTCATTATTTTTATAAAGTGAGTTTTGGCTCTTCGGAAAATTTCCGGCTCCGACCAAGCCTGTTGTACAGTAATCCAGGCGGCACAAATAATGTTCAAGTTTTATGAGGTGTGAAAAAGGTCTAATTAGGTCACATCTGTTGTTATTCTAGTATTGATAACACCATAAATAACAACAACAGGTGTGCCCTTTTCTCCAATGCTTGACTAATTATTTTTGATCAAAAAAATGTCACATAATGGCAAAAAGGAAAAAATAGAGAAAAATATCTGAAAATTTGAGAGAAAATTAAATTTTTCTAGAAAATGTTACTGTGAGTTTTCCCCTCTTAGGTATGCAATTTTTGAAAAATGTTTTTTTTTTCATCTATCACAAGAGGTTTTTTTTTCTTTAAAATCAAGCTCACCTCTTCCTCAATCACAGCAATCTCCTGTTTTTCTTCCACAATCAGCTCTTTTTCCGCAGACGTCGAAGGTCGAGGCTCTTCAACGACAACTTTATCTTCCAGTTTCACCGATGCCAATTTTCTCTCCAAAATGCTCAACTTAATCGAGGCGTTTCTCAAATTCCGCTCAGCTTTTAGCAGCGTATTGTCAGCATTTTCAGTAAACTCGTTCAACAGGTCCACCATTCGCATAATGATGCAATTTACTGACACAGCAGTTTGTCGCTGGTTGATCGGTTTGATCTGGAAAAAATTGGTTTTTTGGGGGAAAAATGATAAAAACTCACATTTTCAAGTTTTGGCTCATTTGTCAGCATCTAAAAATGGTATTTGAGGTGGTTTCCCAAAAAAAAGAAAATTTCTGGGAAAATTAAACCCGTAACTCAAAAATTTCCAAAAAAAAAAGAAGATCAAGACTGTATATATCGAAAATTGCACAAAAATATAACACAGTTAGGGTTTTTCAACGAGATCTACAACACGAATCTCTTCAATCGGAGGGATCACGTGTCGACGGGGTGTACTTTGCAGTGAACTGTCGGTGCTCGGTACGGCAGAACGGTCGAGAACTCGGCCGAGATTGAGGGGTGGTAGACGGTCTTCGGGGACGAGGATCTCGTTGATCGTCTCCACCATTGGCACGATTTCTTCGAGAAGAAGCTGGAGGAAATTGACGGGTTTTGAGGTTGAATTTAGGTGAAATTTTTATTTTTTTTTTAGAATTTTGATGAAAATTTTCTACATTTTTTTAAACTTAATACTTTACATTTCAAAAATGACCCAATTTTCGGGTAGAAAAGTCAGAAAAGACTCGGAAAATAGGCCAAAATTGGGTTTTTTCTGAGTTCATAAAAAGGATCGTGACATTTTAAAAAAGGTCTCGCCACGAAAACTCGAAAACTATGATTTTTTGTCAAATTTTTTTACATTTTTTAAAATATTCGGCGTCCAAAATCAAAGTGAAAGTGTTCGTTTTCAGAAACAAAACTTGATTCTTTAAATGAACACAACGATTCTACAGAAAGAAAAATGGAAATTTTTCTATAGGTAAAATTTTGAAAAATTCTGATGTTCCTTTCAATTCTTAGGTTTATCTCGTTGTTTTTTGTTGATTTTTGGACGCCGCACATTGCGAAACTGCACGTAATTCTAATAAAAAAGGAGAAACGTTTGTTCGTCTTACTGTGTGGCGTATCCCGTGGGATGTCGGTACACACATTTATTGGAAGAGCAAGGAAAACATTTTTTCTGGATATTTTATAGGGTTTTAAGGTGTCTGGTTTCAAAACTTCCCTGGGTTTTCGAATTTTGAGTGTTTTTGAAATCGGGCTCTATGGTAAAACTATGATTTTCGAAAAAAAAACTCACCTGAATTCTAACAATATCATCATGAAGTCGATTCATCTCCGACAACGAATCCATAAACCCATCAAACATCTGCTTCTGCTTTTTCGTCTCCTCGTAAAGTCGCGTCATTCGATTCTCAACCTGCCGAATGACGGGCGGTATCTTACTCTGCTCCAACGACACCTCCTTCGCATTGACGCTCAAATGCTCTTGAAGACGTTGCGCGAGTTTGAGAAACGGTCTCGAGCTGACTTTTGGCTGCGCGATCGTCGACGTCGCAGCCGTGTCGCGTTTGCCAACAACTGTCGGAATGATGGGCAAGAATTTGGGGATTTCGATGAATTTTTTGTAGATTTCGTCATCTTCTAGGGTTTCTTGTGGAGTTGTGCCGTCTTTCACCGTCACGATTCCACCTTTTGTACGTTTTGTGCTTGCTGAAACATTTTTTTCCAAAGGAAACAAGAGATTTTGGGACATACATCTGGTTAAAAATGAAAACGGTTGTTGTGAAGAAGAAGAGGAAGAAGCGCTTTGCTCATTCCCCATGATTATGCTTGTTGTTGTTGTTGAGCTTGCTCGGAGATTGGGCCCATTTGAATCTGATCAATTCCGGTCTCCTGCCAAGTGTTGTTTGTGTCAGTCACCGGTTCGTGACGAACGTTTCCTGGGATGGTATCCGCTTCGATATCCGGTTCAAAATCTCTTGGAATTATCACCTCTCCCTAAAACATTTCAACAAACCAATATTTAGTGAAATAAAGAAAAAAATACTTTTGGAAGTCGTTGAAAAATCCACTGCTTATCCCACTCAACAAATCGATGATCAAGACGAACTTCGGATGGAACGAAAGACATAGACGCGTCTTGCGCAGTCTGCAAAATTGGTTTTTGGATTCGTGCCAAATTACGCAAATGCGCGAGTAAATCGATCAAATTTTGCGAAGAAGCGGACCCAGCGAAACATAAGTGGCGGCAAACATGCTCTGTTGACAAACGGGGGGCAGCGTGACCGAAGCGCCCAAAATGTTCGGCCACGCTGGATTTTTTTTTTTTTTTTTTTTTTTTGAAAAAATAAAATTTGAATGGTTCGATGACAAATCGTGCGAGCACTTCTAAGTTAAATGTGAGTTGAGAAAAAAAAAGCTAAAATTCAACTCGAAAATATTGCAGAGTTTCAATGATTTACTCGAAATCGGTCGTGGCGGATTCGGTGTCGTTTATTCGGCAAAGCGCGGAGAGAATAATGAAAAGGTGGCGCTGAAAAAAATCGATGGACGAGTGGCAAAAGATCGCGTATGGAACGAGATCAAGTCGATGCGTTCGCTAAAACATCGGAATATTGTCGAGTTTTACGAGGATTTTGTCGACGGCGGCGACACGTACGTTGTTATGGAGTTGTGTGAGCTTGGATCGCTGAGAGCTTATGTTAAAGAGCACGGACCGATTGACGAGGAGAAGGCGGCGTACGTTCTGCGACAATTAATCTCGGCTGTGACGTATATGCATAGGAGGGGGGTTATACATCGAGATTTGTCGGCGGGGAATGTTTTTATCAAATCGATTAGGCGCAGTTTTCTTATTGTAGTGAGTTAAAAACCTCAAAATTTTGCTTTAAACGAATATAGGTTAAATTCGCTCCACCGCACAATCTCCGCAAACTTAAAAATTTGAAAATCCAACAACACAACGTTGCTTTAAATTGAATTTTTCTTTTTCTTTTACAAGCTATTTTTTCGAAAATTAGAAAAAATTCATAGTTTTTGAATTTTCGAGACGATACCCATACGTGTTTTGCTACAAAAAACGCGATTTTTCAAAATTGTCAGTTTGTGCGGTAGAGCGCGCTTTTCAACCCATCTTTTTTATCTTCTAAATTTCCAGAAATTAGGAGATTTTGGTCTTGCGACGAATTTACGACATGGCGAAACAGCATGCACTATTGTTGGAACCCCTGGATATATTGCACCGTAAGTTTTTTTTTGAATTGAAAAAAAAAACTACAGTAACCCGAGTGTTTTTGTCAAAAAAGACGTTAAAAATCATATTACTCAATTGTCAATCGGTACCATTCGCTCTAATGATGATAAACACACGCGACGCACAAATGTGAGTGCGTCGACAATTTTTCATTTTTTCTCTTTGTGCGGTGGGGCGCGTTTTATCGATTAGCAAACTACACAAGTTGTAAACATATGGCACTAACCATAAAAATGGGAGGATGTCCCACCTTATGTTAGTGCCATATGTTTACAACTTGTGTAGTTTGCTAATCGATAAAACGCGCCCCATCGCACAAAGAGGAGAGAAGAAAAATTGTCGACCACTCACATTTGTGCGTCGCGGCTTTTGCGTCGCGTGTATTATCATTAGAGCGGGTAGTACCGATCGACAACTGAACTTTGAATTCAAAAACTACAGTAACCCAAATTTTCCCCTCTTCAGCCAAGTGTTCAATCAAGACTACGATCAATCAGCCGATGTCTATTCCCTAGGCGGAGTTCTATACACAATGCTAACCGCTCGCGATCCACCCAGCAAAGGAAACATCTCGCTAAACGGTCTGTCGTCAAATGCGGCGCGACTCGTCGAGCGAATGATGCACATCGACGCGCGACGTCGCATCGCACTCACCGAAATCGCCATGTCGGATTTCATGCGTGATCTCGAGGATAGCGGCGAGCCGGGACTGTCGAGAGAGATATCGGCGGAACGCCGAATCGGTCGATCCATAGAACGACGATCAAGAGATGGAGGATTGTCGATAGATCGTTCTTCGCGGGATCGCAGAGTCGTCAGATCGACGAGTCAACCGGTGCCGGTGAGAAGATTGAGCATTACCAATCGACCTGTTAATAATCGACCACCCACGACGTCGTCGACAAATGAAAATTGGCCTGTTGAAATGGCCAGATGTGGAGGGCAACGCATCAAAACTGCTGGCGGAAGGGTTAGTTTTTTTTTGTTGGATGTTGAAAAAATTCAATTTTTTAATTTAATTCTGGTAAAAGTAGTTTTTTTTAACAGAAAGTTACAATTTTATCGAGTTTGAGATCTAAAAATTTCGAATTTTTATCGAAAACTAAAATGTTCAAAGTCTGACTGACACTTTTAAACAAAAATTAACGAAATCTGAAATTTTCAGTTTTTTAATGATCCTCAAACGTAGCTCAAATTCTACGGAACACGTTCAAAACAAAGTTTCTACAGTAATTCAGACAAAAAAATTTTTTAGTGTGAAAAATCACAGAGGACAATTTGAGAAAAAGAGCTATTGTTGAATGGTCAAGAAAAAACGAAAAAATAAAGAAAAATGGCTGAAAATTTAAGAGAAAATCATATTTTTCTAGAAAATGTCACTGTGAGTTTCCGACCAAAAAAATCACGGTACTTTTTCTCCTCTTAGGCCAGGTATGTCGAAAGTACAGTAATCCAGGAGGCACAATAAACAGTTCAAGTTTTACGATGTGTGAAGAAGAGACACAAATGTGGTTATTCTATATACATATAACATCATCATAAACAACAACAGGTGTGACCTATATTCCACTTTTTAGAAGATGAAAAGTGGTCCGGACCTTGTATAACCTACTCAGTTCCACTTTTTGATTAAAAGTGATCCAGACCCATCCTTAAAAAAAAATCCTTAAAATTCTTTTACTGTGAAAATTTTGAGAAAATTTTTTTTGTCACTGTGAATAAGGGCAAAGTACTTTTTCTCCTCTTAGGCCAGGTATGAGGATGTCGCACCTTTCGTTGATGCCATATGTTTACAACTTGTGTAGTTTGCTAATCGATAAAACGCGCCCCACCACACAAAGAGGGGAAAAGAAAAATTGTCGACGCACTCACATTTGTGCGTCGCGGCTTTTGCGTCGCTTGTGTCATTATCATTAGAGCGAATGGTACCGAAAACTACAGTACCCTGCCCTTCTTTTTTCCAGTATATTGTCGAATCGGATATTCGAGCGCGTTTCGAAGTTGCGGCAAAAGTTGGTGGCAAAGACGTGATTCATCGGATATTGGTCATCGAGCACGATTCGCTTCGAAAATCCCAAAAAGTGTTTGTCCACAAAATTGTCGAACGACGCGAAAAGTGTCGAGAAGAGTCGGACGAGTTGATCGAGTTGACTACGTCGCCAAATGTTTTCAGCAGGTTGGTTGGTCAAACTACAGTACTCTTTATTATAAGAATTATTAACAAAAATCAATACAACAGAATTAATAACCGGGCGCTGTGCGTGGTGTGGGACAGTGTTGACAGGTCCCGTCAGGGCCGGGCGCACCGGGAGGACCCGGTTTACCGGGTCGTCCGGGTAGCCCGTCGCGCCCGTCACGTCCCGCTTCACCCGGTTCACCCTGCTCCCCGTCCTGCCCATCCTTGCCCGGTCGACCGGCTTGCCCGTCGTCACCGGGCGGGCCGGGTGGACCGGGTGGCCCAGCGGGTCCTTGAACCACTTGCGAGTCGTCGCATCGACCGTCTTCGCCGTTGACGCCTGCGTCGCCGGGTTCGCCGTCGCCGCCAGGTTCGCCGGCTTCGCCAGCCTCACCCGGTGGCCCAGGAATACCCGGAACACCGGGTTGGCCGTCTTTCCCATTTCGGCCCGGTTGGCCCTTCGGCCCAATTGAGCCCGGCAATCCTGGTGGACCGGTTGGACAGTCGAAACAAGCCTCGATTTTATCGCGTCTTGTTAGTTCTTTGGCATCCACACCGTCCTCGCCGTTCAGACCCGGTTTTCCGTCACGCCCGTCTCTTCCGTCTTCACCTGGTGGCCCGGGTGGCCCGGAAGGCCCGATCTTGCAAGAACAACATTGACCCGATGGGTTTTTGCCATCAAAACCGCTGTTTTTGCGAACAACCCGTCGGCCTGAATTCATTTGTAGTCGCTCGAATTGTACGAACAGGCCGGTGGTACGGTGGCGACAGAAATCTATCTAAAAAAAATTTGGGAGTTTTTGAAAAAAACCAATTTTTTCGCGTCCAAACTCGAAAAAAAAAGCACCGTACTCATTTAAAGGAACACAACGTTTTTTTCATTGAAAAATTTACTTGTAGCACAATCTGCGTATCTAACTCACCATTTATTTACCGACTTTTTTTGTGAAAATAAACAGTGAGTTAGATACGCAGATTGTGCTACAAGTCAATTTTTCAATGAAAAAAAACGTTGTGTTCCTTTAAATGAGTACGGTGCTTTTTTTCGAGTTTCGACGCGATTTTTCTATTAATTTTTTCAACAAAAAAAAGTTCCCAGTAGATTTTCGGGCCAACCTACCTCACTGTGAAGATTTGTTTGAATATGTTGTAGATAGTTGTACAACAATGGTATTGAAACGATGCATGTTAGAGTTGAAACAGTACTGAAAATTACAATTTCACTTTTTTTCTCTAAATCTCCGCGACAAACCTGATCAAAATGCCGAAAAATGCGATTTTTCGCAGCACCGTCGCCTCGTAGTTCAGCTCCTTTTCGGCGTCGTCCATGGTTTTTTTCAGTCTATCTCTGAAAATCTGACCCGTTTCACTAGCCCTTTTATTTATATAGCTAGCCGTTTTTCACTTTCTTCCCGCGCACTTTTTTTTCGATACCGTTTTTTTGGACGAGAAAAATCGGAATTATTTTTTTTGAAATTGTTCAAGTTTTTGAAAAGAAGAAAAAGAATGATAAGAGATATCCGGGATGAAAATGAGATTTTGAAAAATGAAAAAAATTATATTTTCCAGCATTGAACAATTGCCAAAAGATGTGTTCAACGATTACATGAGATTGGTGAAAGTGATCAATGCGAATATTCGAAGTAGGGTGCCAAAAATCACGTATCGAAAATCGCCGCAATTTCCGGATGCGGTTGCGCAACTCATGGAAACTGGCGACTTGCGCATCAAATTTATGAAATGTTAGTTTGGTTTTCAGGAATTTCTGACTTTTCTAGTAATTTTTGGCCAATTTTGATAGTTTTTTCACGAATTCTTAATGAAATTTAGAGTATTTTTTGAAATTTTTGGGTTTTTAGACATTTTGAGTAGTTTTCTGGGGTTTTTGGGTGATTTTAAAGTAATTCTCTAGAATTTTCAGTGCGTTTTGATCAAATCTACGTCATTTTCTTAAAAGTTCAAGGCAGAAAATGGGATTTTTGAGATTTTTTCATGCATTTTGAATAATTTTCTGGGATTTCTGATAGTTTCAGAAATTTTTGACCCACATTAGTAATTTTTCAAAATTTTGTTAGGACGAAACTGTTTTTAAAAAATTGTACAGAAAAAAAGCACAAGTTGTAAAAAATTGAAATCAGAAAAAAAAAATACATGACCTACATAACAATAAATGAGGAAAAAATATTGTGACATTTTTCAATAAAAACGTATAGGTCACGTCACGAAAACTCAAAAAAAATTGTCAAAACAAAAGAGACAAGAAATAAAGAAAACAATATTAGAAAACTGAGCAGAAGGTGAAAAATGAATGAATGAGCACCGTGCGGGATAGAGAGAGAGAGAGAGAGAGAGAGAGAGAGACCCCGCCCCCTTTTCACACCTACGCCAGGTGCAAAAAAGGGGCGGAGTCGACAATCTATGTACCTTCCTGCATTCATTCATTCTTTACTTTTTGCTCAGTTCTCTAATATTGTCTTCTTTCTTTTTTGCCTCGTTCTTTTTGATGCTATTTTCTTCTTGGTTTTTTTTTTTAAATACCATAACTTTAAGCTCTTGTCTACAATCATCCCAAGTATGAATATTCGATAAAGTTTAGGTTATTGTCTCAAAATGTTTAGTTAGAAGATGTAAATCTTTTTTTTTGTTGACATTTTAGACAATTTCCTGGAATTTTTTGATCAAATTTAGATCTTTTTCCATATTTGTGGTCAGAAAATGTAATTTTTGAGGTCTTTTTTCGACAATTATAGCGTTTTACTGAAATTTATAGTGATTTTAATAAATTTTTGATTAAATTCAAGTCATTTTTTTAAAGTTTTCAGTTTCTTGTCCAATTCTGGGCATTTTTCTTCGAAAAATTTCACTATTTCTGAAATGTTTCTGTCATATTTCGCTAATTTTGGCCATTTTCCTAGTAATTTCTATCTTTCTCCACCCAGAAAAAACCAAAAACATATTTGCAGATCTAATCGTTCGAAAAGTTGAAAATGGTGAAGTGTTCAAATGCATCGACGGAATGGCTAGTAAAAAAGAGAGTGTTCCACACGGCACAACACTAACAAAAGTCAACGAAATTTATGAGTATTTGCGGCGATTCGAGCAATGTTTGAGCGTCGGAATGGGCGGTTTGACGTGTTTTCCGATCGTTTTTGCTGCTGGAGCGGATGTGTGAGTTTTTTCTAGGCTTAGGCTTAAGCCTAGTTTTTTTTTCGAGAAAAAATGAAGGGTTTTTTGCAGAAACACGAGCAGTAATAATTCACCGTTTTCGATAATGCCTTCTAGTTCATCAACGGCGACGAGATTTGCGTTTAGTAATATTAATAGTGCACAGAATCAGGTGAGAAAATGGGGATTTTTTGCAAAATTCTAAGAAAAAACGGGAAAAATTGACCAAAAGTTACTCAAATTGTAGAATTTCACCAAAAAAACGAGAAAAAATGTCAGAAAATTGGAATTTTTCGAGAAAAATGATCAAAAATCATGAAAAACACCAAAAATGTCTGACATTTCGAAAAAAAAAATCAACATTCGCCAAAATTGTCTGAAAATTTGAGAAAAAATGTTTTAAAATTACCAAAAATGTCAGAAAATTCCAGGAAAAACGGTTAAAATCGACCAAAAATTGCTGAAAAATCCAGAAAAAATGTGAAAATTTCAAGAAAATTTGTTAAAATCCGGGGAAAGTTACCGAAAATGCCTGAAAGTTCATGTAAAATGATTGAAAATTAACAAAAATGTCATAAAATTCCAGGAAAAACGGTTAAACTGGAAATAAAATGGCCAAAAATGTCAGAAATTCCAGACAAAAATGTAGAAATTTCAAGAAAAATGATAAAAATTGGAGCAAAAATGACTGAAATTTCGAGAAAAACGTTTGAAATCGACCAAAAATGACTAAAAATGTTAGAAATTCCAGAGAAAAATAAGGAAATTTTTAGAAAATGTCTGACATTTCGAGAAAAAATGATCAAAATTCACCAGAAACAAAGAAAAAATGTTGCAGATTCCTCGATCGGCTCCCTACCAAGTTGGCCGTTTGCCCGATTCATCAGCAGCCTACTCGACAAAAACTCGAATATCCGAACAGACACATCAAAACGACGAGAACGCCGGCGGACAAACACCGAAATTCAAATTTCGACAAGATCGAAGTGGTCGAATCATTGCGATTCAGGCGAAAGACGGTCGCCTCCTGCGACAATCGAGTCGCGACTGCGACGAATTCATCTTCATCGATCCGGCGATTCGTTCGAATGAGATACGATTTCGGCGACATGCGGCGAAAATGCCAGAAAGAGCCGCAGAATTGCTGCAACATTTGGCACCCAGATTGGTGTTGGCCAAATGATTATGATGATGATGATGTTCCTTTAATAACTTCTGTGAATAGTTGCTTTTTTTCTAAATTTTTCTTTTTCGATACATAAACTATTTATATTTTTTCCATTTTTTCTCTATTTTTTTGTGTTTTTCACCGGTTTTTTAACCTAGTTCTAATACCTTTTTTTCTAAAAAAAAATGGTTTTTTGAATAATTTTTTGTATTTTTTCAGCAGACCCGAATGAAATTGATACGACACTCACAATGGACAAATTTGGAACGGTTGGAATTGTTGAAAGTTTGCTCGGATGAAACGATTGAGAAGGATTGGTAAGAAAATTGGGGTTTTTTCAACAAAATTTGGGGAAATTTCGAGAAAAAAACTTGATTTTTGGATGAAATTTTTGTGAAAATTGGGATTTTTTCAATCGAAAACTTGATTTTCCGATGAAATTTTAGGTATTTTGATGAAAAATCGAGTTTTTTCAACAAAATTTGAGGAAATTTCGAGAAAAATCAAGTTTTTTCGGTGATTTTTTGTGAAAAATTCAAGTTTTTCAAAGCAAAAACTGATTTTTGGACGAAATTTGAGTTAATTTACTGAAAATCGTGATTTTTCGACAAAAATTTTGTAAAATTTCGAGGAAAAATCATGTTTTTTTGATAAAATTTCAAAAAGTTTGAGAAAAATCTAGTTTTTTTGGTGAAATTTTTGTGAAAATTGGGATTTTTTCAAACGAAAACTTGATTTTTGAACGAAATTTGAGTGAATTCACTGAAAAATCGAGTTTTTTACAGCAAAATTAAATTCAATAAATTTAAATTTTCAATAAATTTGAAAAAAAAATCGAGTTTTTGGGTGAAATTTTGGTCAAAAATTCAAGTTTTTCAAAAGAAAAACTGATTTTTGGATGAAATCTGTGTGAGTTTACTGAAAAATCGTGATTTTTCAAGCTAAAAATTCAATTTTTCTGACAAACTTTGAGCAAAAGTCGACAAAAAATCGATTTCTCTAGAGAAAATTTCAAAAATTTTGGAAAAAATCAGGTTTTTTCAGCAAAAAACGTGTTTCTCGGGTGAAATTTTTGTGAAATATAACTGTCAAACTTTTTTTTCAGGGGAAAACGAGCTGACGTGATGTCACGCCGCTACGCCTCCGTCGGCATTTTCTTCACCGCCAAAGTGCTACACTCGGAATTCGAGCGCATTCTTGCCGCTCCATGCCCCGGCATCGAACTCAACATGTCTGGCCAATATTCGTACAGCCACAAAGTGCTCATCGAGAAATGGATTGCGCACTTTACGCGCGTCATCGACGAGGAGTCGAGCAAAAAATCCGAGTTGGCGATGGTCGAAATTCGCCGGTGTACGTCGTTGATCGAGAAATTGTTGGCCGATAAAATGTCGCTGGATGAGATGGCTGATTTGTTGGAAAAGTTGAAGATGGAAAATCCAAAGGTGAGAGGGAGGAAATTGAGATTTTTGGAGAGTTTTGCTCAATTTTTGCTCGATTTTAGAAAATCGGGATTTCCAGACCGGCCCGGACTTTTTTGAGGCTGAAAGTATTTTGATTTATAACATACTTCATAAAATTAAAAAATATTCAAAAAAAAGTTGTTTCCCAAATTTCAAAATTTTAAGGCGGCCCGGACTTTTTGGGATAAAAAATTTTGAAATTATGAATTTCCAAATCGGCCCGTTTTTTTTCAGACCTAAAAAAATGGCGTTAAAACACCCAGACAAAATTTCAGAATTTTCAGACCGGCCCGGCTTCTTTAGGGTTAAAAATTAGTTTTTCACTAATTTCAGAAACCTGAAACAATATGGATTTTTAGATTTTTTTTCGAAATGGGATTGTCAAAAAAATTCAGAATTTCCAGGCCGGTCCGATCTTTTTTGGGATGAAAAAATTTTTCTCAAAAAAAAAATTCATTTTTAAAAATCGGAATTTCCAGACCGGTCCGAGTTTTTCAGTTTACGCTTAGGCCCCCTAAAACCATGTCAAATTTTCCAGAAAGAAGATGATATGCAATTCAAACGAGTCGTCAGCACGTACTCGAATCGACTATTGCATGTTTGGAAAACGTCAGGAAGTACGATCATCAATTTGCCGGCACAACTACCGCCGACAATGATGGCGGCTCCCGGAACATCCGGAGAGGATGGCGCCGGATTTATGACACCAACTTATCAGAGGTGAGATTTGGAGGGGGTTTTTTTGGGAAATATTGGGAATTTTAAGGATTTTGATGGGAAAAAATGGAGTTTTTTGGGAAAAACTGGAAAATTTTTAATTTTAATGGGAAAAATTGAAAAATTTCCAAATTTGGATGAGAAAAAATAAAAAAATTCCCTAGATTTACTGGGAAAAATCGAAATTTTCAATATTTTTTGGGAAAAATTGGAAATTTTTAGGACTTTGATACGAAAATCCGAAATTTTCAAGATTTTGATGGGTAAAACTTGGAAAACTCAGTTTTTTCTGATAAAAAAATTCTAAAAATCCAAATTTTCCAGCACCTCCACCACATCCGCAATCTCATCACCAATACGAAGTGTTGCGGAAGCGCTGAAAGACGCTGTGCCAATATTCGCCGAGCCCATTCCGCCACCAATCAAAGAGCCCCCAACAAATCTAGAAGAGCCGAAAAGAGAAGAAGATGAGGAGGAGATAAAGATGGAGGAGGATGATGGCGACGATGAGGAGGAGGAGACACTACAAGCACCGGATACGCCGAAACAGAAAGGACGGCCGAGAGGGGTAGGGGTTTTGGGGGTTCTAGTCAACGTGAATTTTGGGTTTCTAGGCCACCTGGAATATTGAAATCCTAGGTCAAGAAACATTTTTGGTTCTTTGGTTATTGGGTTTTTGGGTTTCAAGGCCATAAGAAATTTTAGAATTCTAGGCCATCAAAAATGAAGAATTTGGATTCCTAGGCCATTGAAAAATGATAGTTTTGGGTCACAGTAGTTTTAGTTTTGAGGTAGGCGAAAAATCATACCTTGCCTAAGAGGAGAAAAAGCACCGTGACATTTTCTAAAAAAAATATGATTTTCTCTCAAATTTTCAGATATTTTTCTCTATTTTTTTCGTTTTTGTCCTTATGTGACTATTTTTGATCAAAAATAATTGGCCAAGCATTGGAGAAAAGGTCACACCTGTTGTTGTTATTTATGGTGTTATCAATACTAGAATAACAACAGATGTGACCTAATTAGACCTTTTTCACACCTCATAAAATTTGAACCTTTTTTGTGCCGCCTGGATTACTGTACAATAGGCTTGGTCGGAGCCGGAAGTTTTCCGAAGAGCCAAAACTCACTTTATAAAAATTTGAAAAACTGCTTTTCTTGATAAAAGTATGAATTTTTAGCGTAATTTTCAGTTTCAAAAAAAAAACTATGAACTTCTGTGAAAATTCTTGAAATTTTCCGACAAAATTTTAAGAATTTTTTTGGTACCTTGTTAGGTCAGGTATGGCGAAAATTTCGGGATTTCCAGGTCACTGAGATTTCTAGGTCACGTCAATTTCGAGATTCTAGGCCACCGTAAATTTCTGACGCTTGAGAGGAAAATTTTGGATTTCTAGGCCATCAGAAATTTAAGGTTCCTAGGCCACGTGAAATCGAAATTTTGGGTCTCTAGGTCATGAAAAAAGGATGATTTTCAAAATTTTAGAAATTTGGATCTCTAGGCCAGCCCGAAATTCTTCGACTCCTAACAAAATTAATTGCCCAACCCCAATTTTTGCAGCCTCTCGCCAAACTCACACCAAAAGAGAAAAAAGAACGATCGGAAAGCGCAGAACTGCGGCGGTCCGGCGACAGTTCGAGCAGTCTCGCCGATTCGGTCGCTCTACCCGCTCCGGTCAAAAAACCGCGACTAGGCACACCGGCCGGGCGGAGACGCAACAAAGATGCGGCAGCTTCCGCCGCAGCCGCAGCCGCAGCCGACGCAGACGACAAAAAATCGGTGCGCTCAGTGGATTCGTTCGAAATCCCATCCGCTCCGCTAACCCCGATGCCGGCCGAATGGCGCGACATCGAATGCCAAACCGAAGTGTCGATTCGCGGATGTCCGCGCGTCGCGGCGTCGCCGGAGCGAGGCAGCGGTCCAGGGCGTCGCTCAGCCGCAGCGACAACGCCCTCCGCTGCCGCAGCCGCGACGACACCGCTACGCAAAAGTTCGCGACGCACCGAAAAGCAGGCGACGCCTGTCGCACCAGCGACACCAACCGCGTCGCTAAACACGAGCGGCGCGTCGGATCGCGTATGTCACGTCGCGTGTCAAACGGGACGCGTCGAGTTCGACAAAGAGGACATTGTTACGTTGTTCTTTGCGGCGACGCAAGACGAGATGGAAGTCGCGGAGACTGTTGTGTTGGACAAGGGTCGCAAGGCGGCTGGAAAGCAGCGACAAGGTGATGAAACGATGATGGTGAGTTTCTTTTTTCTGTTTTTTTTGCGCGAAAAAATCGCGATTTTACCAATTTTCAGCGATTTTACGATCTTTTTCGCGAATGTTACGAATTTTTTGCGACTTTATCAATTTTATCGCAATTTTTACGAATTTTTCCCGCGATTTTTTACGAAATTTTCGCGATTTTACGAATTTTTCAGCGATTTTCACAATTTTTCCGCGATTTCGCGAGTTTTTCCGCGATTTTTACCAACTTTTCAGCGATTTTTACGAAATTTTCAGCGATTTTTACCAAAATTTCCCGCGATTTTGACAAATTGTTTGCGATTTTAGGAGATAAGCAACGAACGAGGCGGCGCCGAAGACGACGCAGAAGAGACGCCGACACATCGACGCGGAAGCAAATCCGAAGCGAAACGAGAGATGACCTACGCTGTAGAGACGCAGACGAATATTGCGCAAAAACTCATCGACGAAAAAGGCTTCAAAATCATGCGAATCTCCGACGCGCCCGCATCTGGCCCACCATCGCCAACGAAACGCGGAAGCGGCGGCGCTGCCGCAAGCGCGTCGCGACAAAAAGATGCGTCGTCGCGCGACGAGGCGACAAACACTCGCTTCCAAATGAACAGCATGTGGCGAATACTGTCGGATCACAAAAATTCGGGAATATTTTCGCATCCGGTGACGGAGAACAACGCACCCGGTTACAACGCGACGATTAAGCGACGCGTCGATTTGGCGACACTGAAAAAAGAGATTGACGCAGGAGTTGTTGCGTCGAAAAACGCGTTCATGTTGAAGTAAGTTCCTCTAGAAGTAAAATTCCAAAAAAAAATTTGTCGCAGAACCTACACAATGTTCGCCAACGCGGTAATGTTCAACAGCACCGGACACGACGTCAACACCTACGCCAAAACCATGGCGCGCGACGTAATGAACGACATTGCGGCGGTGACGAGCCACGACGAACGCAAATCCGGCATCGCGTCGCGTCGCAGCAAAATCGTCGACGACGCACGCTCGTCGCAACGTGCGCAATCTGTCGAACCGGAAATTGTGCCGTTGTTGGGTGTGCCGGGTGCGACGCGTCGCGTATTCAAACGCAAATGTGCACAGAAACAATCGAATCAGATCAAGAAAACTAATCAAAAGTGAGAGGAGAGACAATGTTCATATTTATATTTATAACTTATTATTCTTTTAATTATGCTTTTTCTGCTCTTCGTATAATAATCAAACCCGCAACTTGAAAAAGTGACTAGAATTCAAGATGACAACCATCTTTGAACAAATTCGTCTTTTTCACATTTCGCTTCTCCGTCGAACCACGTCCAAATGTTTGGAATCTGCAAAATTATATCTGTCTGTTTCTCTATGCTCTCTCTATGTCTTTAACATCTCAAAAACTTGCAACTTCGCTCTAACGCACTATTATACACTATTATTTTATTCGATTAGTTTTTGTTTTTTTCTGGACTCTCTCTCTTTTGTGTACTCTCTCACTTACTTCTTTCCGAATGCTAAAAAGGTCAGGTATGCTCTGTATGTTTTTTCTCTTGACCATCTTATTATCTCATGAATATTGTCAGTTTCTCTATACTCTCTCATTTTTGTGTACTCTCTCTCTAACTTTTTTCTAATGTTCAAAAGGTCAGTATCGCTCTATCGACATTTTCTATTTTTCTCTGAACTCTCTTATTATCCCATGAATATTGTCTGTTTCTCTATACCCTCTCATTTCGGCGTTCTCTCTCTTTCTTCAAAATTTCAAGAACGTTCAAATTCGCTCTAATGCACTACACCATTGTTTTAGTGTTTTTGTTTCTCTTCTTTTTTCTAATGTTGAAAAGGTCAAATACGCTCTATTGAAAAAGCTGTCTCTGCGCTCTCTCATTATCACGTTCTCTCCCTCCCCACATACTTACCGATGCTGGTTGCTCCATGCCCGTCTCATTCCTCTTCCACAACACCTCACACAATCGACACAGCCCATTTCGATAACCGGGTGCGTTCCACGGTGCGGTCGTCCACGCGCCGCGTTGACGCCACTCGAAATATTCGGCGTAGGCGGTTGCGTTCGTTTCGAGTTGACGCAAGTGTTGCGCCATTTCTTTCGCGTTGCGATAGTCGTCCATTGCGATGAACGATTTTGGCGGGAATGTGCTGAAGTGGGTGTTGGTTTTTTTTTTGAAATTTGCAAAAAAGGGGCGGGGCTTACGATTCGTAAATTTTTCGACGCATTACAATCGGAATACTTGGCACAGTAACTCGATTCCAGAACTTTTCAGTTATGTAATCGGTGCATACCTGAAAACACATGTAAATTCAAACGCGCTCTATTGATAACTATGGTTTTCCGTGTTTTTATTACACTTACAGTAACCTACAGTAGTTTTTCTTGCAATTTATGAGTTTTTTGAAAGCTACAGTAGGAATTTTATATGACTTTTAAAACAAAATTTTTATAACACTACAGTAATCCAAAATTACAGTAATACTTTCCGGTTTTTTGGCAAAAAATCTGAACTTTTTTGAGCAAATTTTAATTTTTCAAACTTTTCGAGAACTACAGTAATCCACAGTAACATTCTAGGCTTTTCTTGCGGTTTTTTTTAAACTACAGTACCCTTAACCTTTTTTTTTGAAATTTTCCAAAACTACAGTAACCTACAGTAATATTTACCCTGATTTGAGACAATTTTTGGCAAAAACTACAGTAGTCTTTCGGTTGTTTTGCGAAAATTCTGAACAATTTTCAAAACTTTGTAAGAACTACAGTACCCTCCAAACTTTTTCAAATTCCCTAAAACTACAGTAACCAACCGTATTCTCGAGAGCCACATAAAAGGGATATTGCTCAAACATATCAAGACACATGCTCCCGACGCTGCAAACATTTCTGAGTTCGAGATTTTTCGCGCATTTTCCGCCGATCGTAACATTCATAAATTTCGACAGCGCATCCAGCGCAAGTTCGCGCTTCGACGCCGTATCACAGTTCGAGATCAGGCCAAAAATGCCCGATTTCGTCTTTTGCAACCGTTTCGGTTGCACATAATAGCTTTGCACTTTGAATCCGCGTTGTTCCGCAACGCGCGTCGGAATGAAAAACTGGCCGTATATGTGAATTGCGTCCGACGCGTTCAAAAACGTAAGAGTCATGTTGAAATAGTTGGCGGGAAGACGGAAACGACCACTGTTGTCGGGCGTTTCCATCGAGTGGAATACGTAAAATTGTTGAGGCTTGCGTTGTGACGCAAGCGGAAGCGTGTGGCGATGAATGTCGGCGGCGTGGAAGACGACAGCGTCGGCTGCTGCGATTTGGTCGCGATTTGTGTCGATGACGCAACGATCCTACAATTTTCACGATTTTTTAAAAGTTTTTTGTGTGTCGCGGCCTTGCGTTGCGTGTTTATTGACTACTTTTCTCAATTTAAAATTCTGAGAAATTTCATGCGTTGCGTGTTTTTGAGCGGAAAAATCGTTTTTTTTTTTATTTTTTCAAATTTTTGATGCGTCACGGTAAGGCGTTGCGTTTTTTACGCGGAAGTTCAAAATTCCATTTTTCGCAACTTTTTTAAACTCAAAATTTTAAAAATTTCATGCGTGGCGGTCTTGCGTTGCATATTTTTTAAGCCGAAAAATAGTTTTTTTTTTTTTCATAATTTTCCATGCGTCGCGGTCTTGCGTTGCGTTTTTTGCGCGGAAATTCAAATTTTTTTGCTACTTTTTTCAACTTAAAATTCCGAAAATTTTTCAAAATTTGAAAAACACGCAACGCAAGACCGCAACGCTTGCGTTTCAGACGGAAGTTTCAAGTTTTCAGGATAAATTTTTTTAAATGCCTTGCGAAATTTTTCGAAATTAATTTCTGGAAAAAATTTTTTTGCGTAGCGTTGCGTAATATTCTTGTTTTTTTTTCGAGATTCGAAAAAAACGCAGCGCTTCAAGATTTTAATTTTTTCAGATCATAAAATGTCAAATAACTCACCGCCAAACCGGGACAATCGCTGAACGCCTGCGTCGACACATCCTGACCGAAAATCGTCGTCCAGTACAGTACTCTTTTCGGCGCAAGAGTTCCAAAACGACGACCAATTCTGCAGAAATGTTTATTTTATGTTTTTATCATCATCATCAACCATTTTGCTATGTTGATCGACCCCGAATACTTTTTTGGCCAAATTCCAAGAGTTCGACAATTTTCATTTCTCGAATATTTGTCGAGTTTGGTGCTGTCGGATGAACAACAACAAACTTCGAAAAATCATAAACCATTTTATATGGTTTTGATGATTTGTGTAGAGGTGAGGTTTTTGTCAAAAAAATTGAAATTTAGGAAAATTTTTGATATTTTTGACCAAAATTCTAAAAAATTCAGGTCAAAAAATGCTTCAAAATCATTTTTTTTCGAAAAAAATCGGTAAAATTTTCAATTTTTTTTTGAAAAATGACTTGAGGTCAGGTCAAAAATCGTATTTGTCACGTTTTGAAAAATTTTTCAATGATTTTTTTCTAAAAAAATTGAAGAAAATTCTGAACTTTTCGTTAAAGTTCGAGTTTTTTTGTCAAAAATTCTTGAAATATCATAAAACTTTGAAATTTTCAGAAAAAACGGCCTTTTTTGCCGTTTTGACAAAAATAGTGTGAACTTCAGGTCAAAAATCTTATTTTCCAAGGTTTCAGGAGAAGTTTTATCATAATATTTTCGAAAAATTAGAGAAAATTCCAAATTTTTTATTGAAGTTCGACTTTTGTTTGACAAAAATCGTCAAAATTTTTGCTTTTTTTTGAAAAATTACCATAAAACTTTGAAATTTTGGAAAAAATGGCATTTTTTTATCAAAACTCAGGTTAAAAATCTCGAAAAATTGAGGAAAATCCCGGATTTTTCAATAAAGTGTGACTTTTTTTCGTCAAAAATTTTTAAAATCCCTAGTTTTTTTTTGAAAAAAGATCATAAAACTTAGAAATTTTAGAAAAAAAAAACGGCAGTGAAGTTCATGAAAAAAAAAATAGTATTTTTCAAATTTTCACAAAAATTTTTTTTTAGAAAATTGTCAAAAATTGGTGAAGTTTCTAGTTTTTCATGAAACATGACCAAAAAACTTTGAGATTGAGCAAAAAAACAGAATTTTTGACCAAAAATCAGGTCAAAAATCGTATTTTTTTAAAGATTTTTAGATAAAAATTCTCGAAAAATTGAAGAAAAACTCGAAATTTCTTCAATTATTTTTTGTATTTATGCGAAAAAATCGTAAAGTTTTCCAGTTTTTCTTGAAAAATACCCATAAAACTTTGAAATCTGACCAAAATACAATAAAATTCTGCTCAAAAATAGTATATTTCCAGATATTTTTCATGATAAACCACATCAAAAACACGCATACAGCCAGTGTTTTCTGGTCAGCTCATTGTGCAGTTCATCTTGTCATCCAAATATTTTTGGGCGTTCCACTCGAGACCGCCTACGGAACATTTCGCATAGGTTCCCTTTATTTTTGCGCTCAATGCTATGCGTCTCTCGTCGTCTCAATCATTGATAACAGTTATTCGTGTATCGGCACAGATGCCGCATGTTCTGCCATGATCACCTTACATTGTACCAATATTGTTCAGGTGGGTATTTTGTGAAAATCAAAATTTTGTGAACGAATTTTCATGAATTTTTTGTATTAAAAAATTTGAGGAAAAATCATATTGTTTCATGAATTTTTGGAAAGCTCTGTAATTTTTCTTGAAAAAACGTTAAGATGCGGCAAAAACGCGAGAAGAAATGATAATTTTTAGAAAAAATAATAATTTTTCGAGCCAAAACTCACTTTTTTAAAGTTAGTTTTGGCTCTTCGGAAAATTTCCGGCTCCGACCAAGCCTGTTGTACAGTAATCCAGGCGGCACAAAAAAGGTTCAAATTTTATGAGGTGTGAAAAAGGTCTAATTAGGTCACATCTGTTGTTATTGTAGTATTGATAACATCATAAATAACAACAACAACAGGTGTGTCCTTTTCTCCAATGCTTGGCCAATTATTTTTGATCAAAAAAATGTCACATAAGGACAAAAACGAAAAAAATAGAGAAAAATAGCGGAAAATTTGAGAGAAAATCATATTTTTCTAGAAAATGTCACGGTACGTTTTCTCCTCTTAGGTATGCAATTTTTCATAAAAACTCGGAGAAAATTCGTGAAAATACATATGGAAATTAGGCCATTTTTCTCGGAAAATTGGTGAAAATCTGTATTTTACTCGACAATTTTCAGAATTTTTATTAAAAATCAGCTAAATTCATGTAAAAAAGTCTATTTTTTATGACAATTTTTCCCAAAAATCCCCGTATTTTATGAAAATTGTGTGATTTTTTCTGAATTTCGCAACTTTTCTTCGATTTTCATCCTCTTTCTCAAGTAAAAATCCAATTTTTCACGAAAATTCTCTCAAATTATCAATTTTATGCAATTTTCCTCAAAAACCGGCCTATTTTTCTAGAACTGGTCCGATTTCACAATGAAATACACTCGTCTAGCAGCCATGCTTCTCACAACACTTCCCATCTTCATTTTCTATTTCAACATTCGTTTGAGCAACAGCAAATATGCTCGATTCACAAAACATCCCGAAATTGGTATAATATCGAGTTGTTGGCTCGGATTTTTGTTCGCCGTTTTTTGGTTTCACAACAAGCCGGTCAGCAAAATTTTCTGGTGGCGAAATATGACAATAATTCTAGTCTACTTGTTGGTTTTCATCATTTTTGTCGCCAAACTTTATCACATGTAAAAGGGCCTCACCTATCTCCAGAAACTGTCAAAAACAAGTGTCGTTGTTGTTTCGACACCTGAACATGACTCCCATCATCATAGCCAATGATACAGTACACCGAGTAGATAACAAAAAGTGAACCGAATATTATTAACAGGTTTTTATATACACTAGCAGGTCGAACCCTCATTTTCTACGAAAAATATACTTTCTGTTGGTTCGTGAAAAAAGAGCAAATATTTTGAAAAAAGGGAACATACAACCCTAGGGCTTTTTGAGATGCACGTTCACATGGCAACAGAAGAGTTTTATGTCAAAAATCGGAAATACATTCAGATTTAGATGCGGCCTGATGAACGATCGTGATCGGCTGCCCACTCTTCGCGGAGTTCGGTTGAAAGCGAGGCGTAGAGATGATCCCAGGTCCACGCAACATCATCTTCGCTGATTTCTTCTTCACGTAATAGGTGACGGCCAAGAATTGAAAGGTCTGAAAAACTCACAGAGTACAAAACTTTTTTTCTATTTTGTCACTGAAAATTTTGGGATTTTCTTCAAATGTCACGTGACGTTAGGGCAGATGTTATCTAAAACAAAAAAAACCCAATATTTTTCAAAAATTGGACAAATTAATTTTTAAACTTAAAATTTTTGAGTAAAGCCTGTTGGTCTCGCCACGAAAATTATGGAGTTTTATTTCTAATAATTTTGGACACTGTCTGGAGATGGCTGAGATTGAATCGTGCATTTGTTCGTCGAGGTGTTCACATCTTTTCTGGCACACTCTCCTCTTTTTGTGTTATATCTCACATATGGTGTGAACGACACTCCGCCTCGCCTTGTTTAACGAAATGTTAAACATGCGGCAAAGCGGAGTGTCGTAAGGTGAAAATTAAGGTAGACGAGATTGTTTTTATGCTCTTTTTTAGAAACAAAAAATTAAAATCTTACCAATATCTTCGAGCTTGAAAAGATACGCCAACTTCGGATTCACCCCTGTTCCCATCATCGGATTGAACTTTGCTGTCGACATTGCCGGACGACTAGAATACCCTTCGACACCAATATTCGTTCGGTTCGATAGTCCACCCTTTCTGTTATCGTTGTCACTATCATCGTCGAGAATCACATCTTCGAGAGTTGAAGCTACAAACAAACCAATTTTTCCATTAAAATCCGATTTTTTTCACTTACAAATTTTTGAAACTCCTTTGAAATTTGATGGCGGTTGCGCTGACTCGTCTTCCTCTTCTTTCTCCTTTTTCGCACGTCCACCAGCTTTCGATCCGGGTCTTCGGAAAAGACCGGTTAACGGTCTTTTCAGTGTTTCGGCGGCGTTTTCTTTGAAACCTCTTATTGGACCACCATCCTTCAAAATTTTAAAATTTTTTTGGAAAGATAATTCAAAAATACCTTCAATATATTGCCAAGTCGTGACTTTTTTCCAGCTGCATCTGGATCAATTGCTGTTTTGTCTTGAACACGAAAATTGAGATCGTCATCTGCAAAAAATATTACGAAATATTTATAAAATGATTTTTTTTTTGAAATATCAAAATCACAAGTGAGAAAAAGGTGCTGTAAGTGAAAACTACACGATATTCAATAACTTTTACCACTTTTAGATGATGAGTCATCATTATCATGAACAACCTTGCGACGATTCATTCTGAAATTTCGCAATAAGAAAAATTTCGTAACAAAATTTTAGCAGAAAATCAATTTTCCTTCATTCTCCATAGTATTTTTGTTGTATTTTTAAGGTAAACTTGCTTCCAATGACGATTAATAATATTTTTCTAAAAAATCTCGAACTTTTTTGCCAAAAGCTCCCATTTTTCTCATTATTTTTGAAGAATTCCTAAAATCCTGAGGTTCTCAAGTTGGTTAAACACGAATAAAGCAATGAGAATTCACCTAAATCACGTTTTCGGCGTGAAAACCTCAATTCAAATTCACGAAAATGAAAATAAAAAAATAGCCGCGACGCACAATCAGCTGCGTCGCGGTCAGGGGTGTGGTTAGAAGGGGCGCACAACCAATCAGCACACTCCAGTGGGCGGAGTCAACCAATAGGAAACGGGCCGTGCAAGCGGAGGGTATATAAACGGCTGCCTCGCGCGCGCGCGTTCAGTCGCCCTGCTGAGGGCTGTGAATGGATGGTCGCTTGCGTTGCGTTGTCGTCCATACAGCCTCCAAATATCTTGGCGGTGCAGATGACTACACCGGCTCAAACAGTCGAAGAACTCAAGGCGCGATTGCTCTTTGCTGTTGAAAATGTAAGGCATCCTCTTATATTATTGATTGATTTGTAAAATATAAATGAAAAAGAAGCGCAAAAATCACAGTAAAATCGCAATTTCTAACGGTTTTCTTCGCGGCAACATCTGTATTTGTAAATATATATATACATTGTTTGTTTTTTTGTTTTTCATACACCTTTTTGTTTCCGTTGAATAGTAATAAAATCAAATAAAGTAAAGTTGTTTTATTGAATTTTTCTTCCTAAAAATTTCAGTGAAAATAATTTTTCATCTACAAGCTTCTGCCATCACCTGTCTTCTTTGGAGCTCTCTTAGAGCTCTTAATTTTGTGAAAAAGTAATTTTTCTCATGAAAAAAAAACTGAAATTGAAAATTAGCTGAAACAAATGAATCAAAATTGAACTTTTACAAAAAGTGCAAACAAATAATAAAAATCTTTTGCTTCAGGATCAAGAAGAACTGTGCAACACACTGCTCGACGACTTGCGTAAAATTGTCACAACTCGAGAAATTCTAGAGGTACAGTTTAACAGCTTATTTCCCCACATTCTTCATAGCGGCGGCCGGGAATTTCGGGCAGCAGCAAAAAGAGACGAGCGCGCTTCCGAGCTTGTCTCCTGCCTCGAATGAAAAACCCAACAAGTCCTATGCGTCTCCTCCTCTTTCAACAGCCAACCAACACATGCTGCGCTCTCCTCGCCCGCCTCACTCTCTCATCCACTCATCTGCCCATCTGTCGGTCTATACACCGATCGATAGTCAGTTGAGTGTTGTGCGGCGGTGCTGGCTGGTTGGTTGGGTTGTGTTGTCTCTCCCGCTCGGCCGCTTTTTATCGTGTGTGTGTGTGTGTGTATATACGCCGCGATATTTGGCTTATTTCAAAGAAAAAATTTTGAACAATTAGTGATAATAAGCACCTTCCTGACGAATGATTAGTGAGACACAAAACAGAGGTTTCCATGACAACATAAAAAAGTATATAGATAAACCTTTTTATGTGGAGAAAAGTGTTGAAAACCCTTAAAGGGAGTTTCTTGACACTTTGCCCCTCATAAAAAGATCATTTTGCGCGAAAAACGTGAATAAATTTTGATATACCCAGCAAAACTTTGAGAAACCAAGATTTGTAGATCAAAAAACATCGGGAAAATAACAAAAACTGTAAAAATATGTCAAAAAATTCAATTTCTCGACATTTTCACTCTAATAAATGGGGTTATGCAGCTGAAAAATGATTTTAAAAAAACTAAAAAATAATTATTCACCTGATTTGTGTGAAAAAATGTTGAAAAACCTCGAAATTGTGTGTTTCTCGACATTTTTTCGTCAAAAAATCGTGTTCTATTGCGCTCCAGTGCGATTTGATTCATGTACATTGGAGCGCACTAGAACAGATTTGAAGAAAGTAACACAAAAAATATGTGATGTTTTTAACACACCTCTTTTCACCGATAATAAAATAGAAACCAAAAGTTCGACAGAAAAAGAAGATAAAACTAACTTTTTCCTATCGATTGAGACAAAAACTACAAAATTCCTGCAAATCCTTCAAGAAAAGTATAATCCCCAAAAAGTGTGAATAATAATAATTGAAAATGAATCAATAATGTTATCTTGCAGGTGACACGCGTCGGTTTTCACGTCAACAATGTTCGTCGAAACTATCTCAAAAAATGGCCAGTTTTATCGAAAAAGTGTCGCGATATCATCAAAGCGTGGCAGGAGTTTGTCGGAGATGAGGTTGTCAGAGAGATTTTTTCCAACGGAAAATAATTTTCTGACATTTTTTAGAAAAGTCGATCGCACAGCGGTGCGTCGTCCACCAACACGACGCCCAGTATGATCTCGCCGAGTATGGCCAAATTGGCGAGACGCGGTATCACACCTAACACACCGCTGAATCGACGTGTCACAAGCACCGGGTTACAAGGTGTGTCTTGGAAATTTGAAACAGAAAAACTTATAAGAAAAAACATGCAGGTCGACTTAGCACAACAGTTTCACCGGCGAATGGTTCATACGCTCCGCCGTGTCAAATCTCACCTCTTGGCGCTCCTTCAACATCCAAAACACCCGCCCCTAACGGTCATCCGATTCACAAATCGCAATCGGTTGGCGGCGAATTGTTGAATCACAACGAAAAAGAGGTGGAGATCAATAAGAAGCGAAAAGCGATCGACGACGCGACAACATCAGCCATCAAACGCACCAAAACGACGGTCGGATCGCTCGCATCGCCGCCGATTTCGTCGGTGTCGGCCGCGCGCAAAGCCGTGCTCAGCACCAAGGATTTGGTGGCAGCGTTGAGTCAGAATCTGCCAGAACATATGAATATTGATTCGACGATACGAGAACACGAGGAACGTATCAAACGAGAGCACAAGGATGAGGAGGTAATCTATTTTTTCGCGCCAAAATTTGATCGGAAACAATGGTCTTCACATTTTCGTGGCGAGACCTGAACATTTTTATTGGAAACTAGAATTTTTCCGGAAAAAATGTCAAAGTTTCCGCATTTCAAAAGGAAAAGTTAAATTTTTCTCACAAAATTTTTTCAAAATCCTAGTATTTTTGTTTTCGTGACAAGACCCAGACACATTTGTCAAAAATTTCACAGAATTTTCGTCAAAGTTATCATATACCTCTTGTTCGATGTTGGACAAACCAAAATCTCATGAAAATTCAAATAAATTTCTTCTCGCGCTCGGAAAAATCGTGTGGTTTGTTCAAAAATACACTCTAAACTGGCCTGAGAGCGTACCAAAATTTTTCGAATAATTTTTGCACTGAAAATTTTTGATGAATTTATTTGTCATTGTTAATAGCGTCCAAAAACCATGGAAAAATGAAGAAAAATCACAGTTTCGATCTTTTTTGTTGAAAAATGTCAGATTTTTCGGTTAGGAGAGAATAGCTTTTTCAACTACTGAAGATTTTTCAACCACTTCTAAATCCAAAAAATTACGAAATTTCAGCTCGCTCTTCAACTCCAAGCAACAGTTTCATCAGCACCGCCTGAACGGAAAAAGCGAAAATATGAAAAGAAAAGTAATAAGTTGTCTCAACCACCTCAACAACAACAAATCATCAAGCCGCAATTGGCAGTGATTCCCGAAGAAAGTCCGCGCGGTGGTATCGTCCTAAAAATCAGTCGAAATGGAACAAGTGGACCGGTCATATCAAGACCATCACTTCCACCACCAGAGACACCCAAATCTATACCCAAAGAGACGACATCGCCGCCAGAGTTTGTGGATAATGGAGTTGATGTGAGTTTTTTATTGGTGATTTTCTCAAGAAAAAACGGAAAAATATTGTAGGAAATTGATGGAGCTAGACCGTCGACATCTGCTGCGATTGTCGAGGAACCCGTGGTAAAACCGGTTGTAAAGAATCGTCGAAAAGATTGGAGCTCGCTGATTCCGTCGATGGCGGATTTGAAAATTCGCGCCGAACGCGATCAAAAAGAGACGGGAGAGTTGTTGAAAGAAGTGTCGCAAGAGACAAAGTGTGATCCGACAAAAGTGCAGAAGGTCAGAAATTATCGACGGCCAATTTTGATGTTGCCTTACTTGGATAATCCACTTGGACCTGATTTTATTGTTCATAAGTGAGTTTTAATTTATGGTTTTGAGAAGAAAAGTGAAAATTTGGGGAGAAAATATCAGAAATTTACATCATTTTTCAACATACATAATATTGGTTTTTTTTTTGGTATTTAAAAAAAAAAGAAACAAAAAAGTAGTGACCTAGAAACCGACAAACACGGCCCTCGCTCTCTCTCTTTTCCAGGGTGTGATATATAAACATAATAATGTGAGAGGGAAGACAAGTAGCACATAACCAAGTGGTTAGCACGTTTGACTGACAATCAAACGAGGCGGTCGGGTTCGATACCCGGGCGGTTATGACTTTATACGTATCCCCCGGTGATTGATTGCTCGACCAACCTGCCTCGAGTTCAAGTGAGTGCGCTTGCTTGTGGGCGTTGGGAAATCAATTGTCGTTATCTCCATTTTTGACAATTTTGGCGTTTTTTTTCCACAAAATGAATTTTTTTTCAAAATATCAATAACTTTTGAGGAAAAAATAAGGAAAGATTCTCTCGAAAATAGTCGAATTTTTTGACGATAAAACGAAATTTTGAAAGAAACCCTAATTTTTCAAGTTTTCGTGGCGTGACCTCACCATTTTCAACATATTTTTCAAAATAAAAATACAATTTTCCAGATATCGTAATAGTTTGCAATATTACTCGGAAGACAATTTCATATACGGTGACAAACGTCCCGGTGAAGAGGAAGAAAAAGATGACGAAACTCCAACAGATCCATCTGCCTAAGTTGTCAACAACAACAAAAACAAAACAAGAACATATCTCGGACCATCATTACCATTTTTGCTCATATTGTTATCTCCTTCTCCTACTCTCTTTCTTTCTTTCTCTTCATCATCTCTCTATCTTCCAAGCTCTTCTATTTTCCCATTTAAACGGGTTTCATCGTTGTTCACTGTTGTTTCGTGTTTTTTTTTCTTCTAAGAAATTCCCAAACCCCCCAAAAAATGTTGTGTATAAGCTTTATTTCTTCTTATCCGTAATTGTCTCTCTCTCCTTTTTTGCCCCCCGCGAAAAATGCTCAAAAAATGTCGGACTTTGTGATCTCGCGCACATTGCGACCAAAAAAAGTGAAAACATTTAGAAACAAAAGTACTACTACAAAAACAAGGCCGATTTTGTGCGGTCCGGGTTGTGTCTTAGGGGATTGTCTTGTTCATTCAGAAATCCCAAATGGTTAGCCTCATATATACATATTTCTATTCTCTGTTTACTTTGTATTTCCACTTTCAAATACACACAAAAATAACTACAGTACTCTTTGCCAGTTTACTGTAGACTAGGTTATCGAATATTTTCTTGCCTTCTAAAACTTTCGGCTATGTTGTTTTTTTTTCTCCTCAATGTTTTTTTCTTTTTTTTTGCGAGTTTTAATATTTGTCTGTCTTTTTCTTTTCTTCCGGCGAATAAATAATACAAAAACTTGGCTTTTTCGAAAACAAACAATAACAAGAAACTATTTCAGACTAAAAAAAAGAAGAGTAAAACTTATTTTTGATTTTGTTGATAAATGTCCAACAAAGTGGGTAAATGTCGTGTGGCCTGGTCCAAGGTGAGCGATAATTGAGCAACTTGTTGGCCGAGCAATTGACTGGTCTCGACACGCAAATCTTCCATTGATGAGAGTTTCGACAATTTACGAGCTTCTTCCATTGAAATGATTCGATTGTCGGCCATGATTACTGGAAAAAGAAACCTTTGAACATTTTTAAAGGGTCATCAAATTTTGAACAATAAACTGTAAAAATCTTGAAACTCCGCCCATTTCTGAAATTGCAGGTTTTTATTTTGAAAAATTTTCTAAGTTAAAAAAATTTCAAAATTTTTTGAAAATGTAGGTTTTTTTTGAAAAATTTAAAATTTTCAAAGTGCTATTCAGGAAGAAGGCGAAATCTTAAATCGACGAAATAGTGTTTGAAAATGAGAGGTTTACACAAACTTTTGGAATTTTTTGTTTCAGAATGTTGGAAAATTTTCAAGGGTCACTTACTTTTAAAGAAAATTTTGAATCATTGGTCTAAGAGGGTACCGAAAAATTCTCAAAAATTTTTTATTGTGAAAACTTTGGAAAATTATTTTTGTCATAGTGAATAACGACACGGAAAAATAAACTCTAAATTTGTCAGAAAAAACAGATTTTAAATTTTCGTGGCGTGACCTATATACGCCAGGTATGTGTTACACCTGCGTTAAACAAGAAGCAAAGCGGAGTGTCGTAAAAAGCGCTAGAAAAAATGGAGAACGAAAAAAACGACCATAGTTTTAAAAAAACTATGGTCGTCACTCTCCGTCGGCTTAGGCCACGCCCACAAAACTGTGCGTTTTTGAATTTTTAAAATTATTAACGCTTAAAAAAACTTAGTTTTTTTTGAGCAAATTGCGCAAAGCATGCGCGTTGCGGTTTATTATCAAAAAAAAACAAAACGTAAGCTTACCAAGAGGTTCAATCCAGTTCAACTTATCGGCTTCTTGAATAATACTTTTAATCGAGTTGATATCTTTTCCCAACAAAATTGCATTTGATCCAACTAACACTACATCGAGCGAAGACATTGGTGTACCTTTAAAAATTCAAGATTTTTCTTTTTTTTTAACACAATAGAAGTGATATTTACCTTCAAAAACATTTTTCAAAATCTTATTTCCATAACTACGAAACTCGATATTCTTCATGCGCAATTGATTCTTGGCAAACCACAGAGTTCGTCCGGGAACTGGAAGAAATTGGCAAACGGCCAAAACTCGAAACTCCTCGTTTGTCAACCATTGTTTGACAAGTTTCGCCAAAGCCAACTCAACTTCTGAATATTTTTGACCTTCCTGGATTTTCTGACGATATGCTTGATCGGGTGAAACGCAAGTTTTCGCAGTTTGCGGAAGTTCTGGCTTCAAAGCGGCTTCATAGAGACGACGTCTAGAATTTTATCAATTTTTCACTGTTTCTCCGCTAAAAATCTTACTTGTAATGTCGTGGCGTTGGTTTAGGATATTTTGACGACACTGCTCTCACTTGCAATTGCAAAATCGAAGTTAGCGATCGACTAAACATCTGAAAATTGCAATGTAAAAAACCGCCTGCAAAAAAAAAAGAAAAAATAAAAACTAGAGTATTACTGTCAACAAAAAAGTTCATTGTGCTTGCACAAAAGCAGCAACCCTGCTCCATAGCCAATATGTTTCGTCTGCGTCTCTTCGACGAAACAAGATCCCTCGTTAATTATTATTTTTTTTCATAAATTCAGGAAAAAGTCTTGAAAAATGTCGATAAATGGAGAAATTTGAGTGGTATATACAGTTTTTTATTCTGCACAACATCTGATGGAGATAATCTGAAAAAAAAAAACTTTGCAAAATTGGAGAAAAACGAAGAAAAAAGGTTAAAAATGTAGAATGTGTATTTAAAAAGTTTAGAAAGAGCTGAAAAGTTGGGAGAAAACAATGTTTAAGTGTAGGAAATTGAAAATTTAGAGAAAAAACTGAAAACTTGAGCAGAAAAACATAAAAATCCAGAAAAATTGTGGGCGGATTCTAAAAATTTTAAGTTTTATAAAATTTCAAAAACTTTTTCTGTAATTCTCTTGTTTTCAAATGCTATTTCTTTGATACAGGCTCCGCCCAAAAAACTGTGCCCAATCTTACAATTAGAGTATTCTTAGACAGCGGGTTGAATCCTTGAAAATTGTGGGCGGAGCCAAAACGTTACACAGAAAACTTTATGATTTTCTCCATAAATCTCTCTATTCCATATACTATCTCATCTAGGCTCCGCCCACAAAACTGCGCCCGATTTTGAAAAATGCGCAAAAATAAAAAAAAAACGCAAAAAACCGAGAAGATCTAAAATTGTGGGCGGAGCCAAAACATTCTCGAAGAATAACACAGAAAATTTCGAAAAATCTAAGGTGTTCTCTATAAATCTCTAAGGCTCCACCCACAAAACTGCGCGGAAACTTAAAAAATGCGAAAAATTGAGAAAATCGAAAATTGTGGGCGGAGCCAAATCTTCCTAGAAACAGAACAACTACAAGTCATAAAACTAGACAATTTTCCAGAAAAACTGAATGACCTTCCCCCCAAAAATGTTCTTGTCTGTCTTCTAATCATCTTTCTCTTTTTTTCCAAATCACATCTACGTCATTAACTGTTCGTCGAATTTTGCAAATTGGATTACTCTACCGCCCCCGTCCCATAAATAGTCTAGTTTTCCTGTTTTGTAGATTTTTATCTCGCAAAACATTTTTTTTTCAGCCAAAAGACAAGACAACAAATCCCTCTCTTATCATTCTTGATCGAATCATGCTATCGATCGATGTTGAGTGTTTTTTATGGTCAACCTCGTTTTTTTTTTACATCTTTTTTCATTTCATTGTTTTCTCTAATTTTCAGAAGAAAAATGATTGGAATGATGAATAACGGCGAGATGGATGTCTACGCATCGGCCAGACAGACAAGTCTCTATGATAATCGTAAGAGGAGTAATCAGTCGAGAACGTAGGTGTACCTTTAAGATCTAGCTACAGTACTTTTTTTTGGAGAAAATTTGGCCTAAAATTGAGGTTTTTTGGGCCGTCAAAAAATAGCCTTGGCCAGAAAAACAAAGATATTTTTGAGGCCCGCGAAAAATAATAGCCTAGCTCTAAAAGTAATGGTAAGGCCTGTTATTTTTTGAACTTTGGTCATCTTTGTCAAAACAGGCCTTTCTTACGGGCCTGAAAAATGCCTGACCTCAAAATTTTATATTCGAAATTTTTAAAACTTCCGAAAAAAAGGCAAAAACTCACTTTTTTTCATGAAAAAATCCGAAAAATTTGATAATTTCAGAAAAAAAAATTTTGGGCAAGCTAAAAAAAGCCCGATATTTCCCGGGCCGGTCTGAAAATTCAAAATCAAAATTGAAAACATCCGAAAAAAAAAGGCAAAAACACAATTTTTTGATGGAAAATCCAAAAATTCGATAATTTCAGACACCAAAAAAAGTCTGAAAACTCAAAATCTCTCGCTCAATTTTTCAGCTACACCCCAGAAGGTCGCGTAATGATCAACGGCGAACCGAAATCACCAATAGGTCAACCTGAGGACATGTGGAAAAATGTGATCGTGACGGCGGTCGCCGCGCGAATGATCAAATCCGGTGTCGAGAAAAAGACGACGGGCGGCCCGTTGGACACGTTCCGTCGAATTTCGAATAAATTAAAACTGAAAAAATCAAAGTCTACCCAGCCGGCAGACGTAGACGAACAGAACATTTTCGACGTTCAATCGTCGAGTGTTTCAACAATTGGCAATTATGTCACGATTATTCAAATCGATGACGACACAGAGGACAGTGAACTGGTGAGTGGTACTGTAGTTTAAAGGGACATCTGGTTTCTCTAAAATTTTGAAAAATTTGACCCTGAAAAACACAGCCCTAATCAGGATTTTGAACAGTTTTTTCAAAAGTAGTACTGTAGTTAAAGGGGCAGTTTGAAATTGACTTGTTTTCGCAGAAAATTAATCCTTTTTGCAAAAAAAAGTTTTTTGAGTAGTACTGTAGCTAAAGGGGCATGATGTTTTTTTTTTTGACTTTTTTTGGTATTCTTCAGAATTTAAGCCTTTTTTCGAAGCCCATACTGAGTGGTACTGTAGTTTAAAGGGACATCCTACTGTTTTTAGGAGTTGAAAACTTTTTTTTGAAAAAAAAGCCTAAAGCACGTCCAAAATCATAAAATTGAACAGTTTTTTCTGAGTGGTACTGTAGTTAAAGGGACATGTTTTTTTGTTGTTGAAAATTTCGATTTTTCAAGTGCTCTAAAAATGACATATTCTTTTAAAAAAGTTTTTTTGGTACCCGTGAATTTTTTCCGATGCTGAAAAAAGTGTTTGAGCAAACTAGAGAGAGAGAGAGAGAGACGCAGAGAAAACATATGGATCCCGTGAGTTGTTTGCAACACGAGTCAAGAGGAAATCCAAAAATTTTTGGTTATTTTTGTGACCTTTCTAGTCTTCCAAAAAAAAAGAAAAAAATTTTTGTCAAAAAAAAATCCACCTGTCCCTTTAAACTACAGTACACCTGTCTTTCAGACACATCAACAAACCGACCGCCCGGATTTTCTCAACTTTGAGCAAGACGGAATTTTGGCGCGACTTCTCGAAGAGTCCTACCATCAACGACCCGAAACGGACAGCGGAAAAGGGAGTATAGAAAATGAGAGTGTCGTCGGAAAATTCTAACGTTTTTTTTTTTGGTTGGGAAACAACCACCAAAATGAATGGTATATATTTATGATGTTGTTTGGTTCAGACAGGCGAATCGACCTTCGTAAGATGTGACCTGCAAAAAAAAAATTGGGAGATTTTGGACTGAAAATGTCTCCGGGCCGAGATTTTTCGAAATTTTTTTCAAGGTCAAAATGAGTTAGATTTTTAGGGCCTGACTTTTTCAAATCAACTTTTTTCTGGGCCGATTTTTTTCAGAAAAAGTGGGTCATTTCGAAATCTGACTTTTTTCGGGCCCAGATTTTTCCAAGGCCCAATTTGGCGATTTTTTTCAAGCCTCACTTTCTCACAAGCCACTGTCAGTTCAAATTTTTTCTAGGCCCAGTATTTTTATCACAAATTCAGATTTTCCCGAAAATTTTGGCCTGGATTTTTATAGGCCAAAATGTCCTCCTCAAAATCACCTTAAAATTATTGCAACACGTCGTTCTCGGATATCGACAAATGTCCAAATTGCAGTATTGAACACCAGTGGCAGTTCTGCAAAAAAAAAATTTGGAAATATTTTTTCTGCAAAAAATTCAAAACCAGTTCTATTTGTTTCACTGATTCTCATCTGACGTCATTTGATTTTATCGGAACTAGAACAACTTGTTTTGAAAATTTGAAAAAAAAACAAATTAGGAGAAAATTCGGAAATGTTGGGTCATTTGCGCTCCATTGACAACTAATAAAAAATTAGCGGAACTCGACAAAATAGCATGCAAAAACGAGAGATTTAGAGATAAAATCGCAACATTCTTGGGACAACAAGCCAGGTGTTCTCAAAAAAAAATACTTATATATATATATATATATATATATATATATAGAGAGAGAGAGAGAGAGAGAGAGACGCAGAGAAAACCCATTTTTTTCCGTTTTTTTTTGCGTCAGAAATTTCTCCATTTTTGGGGAAGATTTTTTGAGAAGCCTAAGCCTAGCCCCCAAATCTCACCCGCTACATGTACAAGTAGTATCAGTTGTCAAACAAGTTCTCGTCCGCATCTGAACTCCACACGATCCACACTCATCCGAACACGTCGACCAATCGGACCAGGCCAGCCACGTGGCAGTTGTGCAACTCGTCGAAGCCAGCGCCGAAACCTGCGAAGCCTTGTTTTTCGGACATTTCGAAACCGCATGAAATTTTTTAAAAATTTCGCAGTTTTTTTTTTGAAAAAAATGACAATTCAGTTTTTTACAGAAATTTTGTGTGAAAAAATACTTTTTTTAAGCCAGAAACAAACCCGTGAGATGTCGCGACATGGAAAACATTTAAAAAAAAAACATTTTTTTCTAGTAAAAAAATTGTGATTTTTTTAAAAAGTAATTTCATGCGGTTTCGAAATGTCGCGGCTTCGAAATGTCGCGATTTCAAAATGTCGCGGTTTCGAAATGTCGCGGTTCTAAAAAGTCGCGATTTCAAAATTTCGCGATTTCAAAATGTGCTTACCGTCGGAATATCAATTTCTAGCATATTTTGCGTCGTCGTAACCGTTTGCGCGCCAAATTTTTCGATGACAAAAAAAATCGATAAATTCAAAATCAGCCAACCTCCTCTCATTCTTCTGAAACAAAAAACGCGTCAAAAACAATGAAAATGGATAGAGTTGGGGGGATTATTGGGGATGGTTGAAAAAAAAGATCAAACTACATTTTCTGTCAGAACGTGAAACACTTTTTTCTTTTTTTTTCGAAAAAACTACCAAAAAAGAATAAAAGATTTATTTCGGATTTGTTAGTTTTTTAGAAATACCATAATGAATAGAAACAAGAAGGTAGTTTGGAGAAAAAAGTACTGTACTTTTCAGATTTTTGGCTTATTTTGAAATATAGGATTACTGTAGTTTAGAACTTTGAAAAATCGAAAAAAAGGTAAAATGTTTTAGGAAATTGAATTTTGAAAATTTTTTGAATAAAAAATTCTGATATTTTCCAAATTTTATTTAGGCTTACCCCAGAAGAGAAATATTTTGTTACCAAAAATTTTGAAAATCAAATTTTTGACTGAAATTTTCCAAATATTTTAAGCGAGAAATATTTTTGAACCAAAAATATCTGAAAAATTCTAAGTTTTATTTCTTATGAGCTTACGCCTAAGCCTAAATCTAATTTTCAGAACCAAAAAATTTCAAAAAATCAAGTTTTCTAATGAAAATTTCCAAATTTTCATTTCTGATGAGGTTAAGCCTTAGGCTTAACTTGGAAGCGAAAGATTTTTAGCTAAAAAATTGGAAAAATCATGTTTTTGACTGAAATTTTCCAAGTTTTCTGCTTAATTTAAACCTAAATCTAATTTTCAGACTTCGAAAAGTACTGCATCACAAAATAAAAATGAGAAACAACCGCCACAACAGGCACCAAAACAAAGGTAAATTTCTTTTTCAAAAAAAAATTCTCCTAATTTTTTTCTAGCAATCTTCCCTCCTCAATAAACTGTAGTACAGATAGTATGGAGAGTGCACAATTGAAGCCAAAACCCGCGCTTCTTCATACCAAGAGCCCAAAAAAGGTGCGAAGTCTGATCGGGCTTGATGGTGAATCGGATATTGACGACGATCCGCCGGAACAGCCACAAAATCAGAATCAACAGAAAAGGACACCTTTTCTATCAAAAAAACCCATCCAGAAAAAGCACAAAATGGAGAGCGGTTCGAACGAATCGCTTCTCGACAACGGACAACAACAACAAATCGAACGATTTCGGCAGCTTTTCCGCGACTATGCCATCAAGTCGCAGCGAATCTCGTTTAATCAGATTGAAGAGGAATTTTTGAGCCTACCCGGTCAACCCAATATTGAAGAATGTAAACAGTTTTATAATGCGGTTAATGCCAAGAAAAATCGATATACTAGTGGGTTTTTTGATGCAAACAATTTTCCGGGTCTGGCGCGTTGATATAGTTTTTTGTACGGGAAAAAATCGATTTTGTCGGTGAAAATTAATTTTTTTCGAATTTTTCAAAAGTTCAAAATTTTCTTCGTTTTGAAGTGTCCGAAAAATTAAATTTTTGGCGCCAAAAATCCCAAACCCTTTTCAAAAGTTAACAAACCCACGTGGAAAATCTTTGGCGCCAAAAAATTTAATTTTTGAAAAGTTTTAAACATTTTAGAAAAAAAATTGAAAACAAAAATTTTGGCGCCGAAACTCGACGTGTCCGAGAAATTCAAATTTTTCCTTTTCGCGCCAAAATTTCAAATTTTTGGAAGATTTTTATTGGAAAAACAGATTTTTGGCGCGAAAATTTTTATTATGAATTTTTTTCAAATTCATCAGAAAATTACACTTTTTAAAAATTAAATTTTTGGCGCCAAAAATCCACGTGTTTTTGAACGTTTGAAAATTGTTTTAAAATTTGCATTTTTGTTGAAAAATTAAAAAAAAAAAACATTTTTGCGCCAAAAATCTGTAAAAATTGAAACTTTCGCGTGAGAAAAAAATCAAGTTTTAAATATCTCGAAAAACGTCGAGTTTTGGCGCCAAAATTTCAATTTCAACTTTCAAACTTTGATTTTTCGCCGCGAAAAAATTTCAATTTCCGACATTTTTCAGACATTCCATGTCTCGAAGTGTCTCGCGTCAAAATCCATTTCATGTCAAAAAACGAGCCGGGCCACGACTACATTCACGCCAACTATGTGACGAGTCGCTATCTGCGAAATCAAAAGTACATTTTGACGCAGGGTCCAAAGACGCGGACTGTCGTCGATTTTTGGCGAATGATTTGGCAGGAGCGGACCAGCACAATTGTCATGTTGTGTCAGTTTCAGGAGAATAATCGCGAAAAGTGTGTCGAGTATTTTCCGAGGTGAGCTTTTTTTTGCTTTTTTTTCTGGCGCACAGTTTTGTGGGCGTGGCATTTGAGATTTTTAGACAAAAATCACAAAAATTCAAAAAAATTTCGATTTTCGCTTGAAACAAAAATTTTTACTTTTTAAAAAAGTGGGCGTGGCCTAAGTGACAAAATTTAGGTGATAGGGTCTTGCCACGAAAAAAAATAGTGTAAAATTCCCCGAAAAAACCAAATTTTCAAGTTTCTTCGGTGAGTGTGCAGTAGAGCGCATTAGACCAATTGGAAAATTTGAGAAATTTTTTTTTAGAAATTTTGAAATCGAACATTTTTGTGGGCGTGGCCTAAACTGATCACTTTTTATAAAGGTGTCTGAGTCTTGGAACGAAAACAAACTGACAAACTGTCATGTTCCTTTGAATTTAGTTTAACGGTGATATATGGAAGAAATCGATATTCCGCGAAAAATTTAAGTTTTCAAGTTTTGCGCGGAACAAACAACGAAACATAGTTTGAAAATGAGAGATTTAGAGAAACTCGAAAAAAAAATTACCACGTCACCACTTGTTTCAAGTGAAAATGGGCGGGGTTAAGTTTTTGCAATATTGCGGCTCATAGTTTTGACAAAGAAAACAGGGCAAAAATTTGATTCTAGTGGAAAATCTAAAAAAAAATTTGCAGCACCGCCGAAAATGTGTTTCGATTCGACGGCGGATTCAGTTTACGATTCATTGCGACTACTAGAAATCGAACCGTCGTCACAACAAAACTACGACTAGAGTACCGTGGCGAGAGTCGCAACGTGACACATCTACAATGGACCGAATGGCCAGACTATCATATTCCCGACTCGTCGGAAGTCATATTGAAATTGTTGAAGAAGATTCGCGAGAAGAAGACGCCACCAGGTAGGGGGGGTCGGGGAAATGCGACATTTCGAAACCGCCAGTTTTTCAATAAGCGTATGTGCCGACATCTCGCGGGTTTCGGGAGACGGCTTATTTTTAAATACATTTTGAAAAAATCCTGCTTTTTGGGAAAAAACTGCAAATTTCATGCGGTTTCGAAATGTCCAGATTTCCCAATTTCAAGTAAAAAAACGCACTCACCACAGTGATTCATTGCGCCGCCGGCGTCGGTCGTTCCGGCACATTTATGGCCATCGAAATTGCGCTGATGCAAATTCACAATTTCTACGAACCGCCCGACATTCGGCGAATCGTTGACGAGCTGCGCACGAGCGGTCGTTGCATGGCCGTGCAGACGGTTCAACAATATATGATCATTCGCAAGGTGGTGCTGGATTTTGGCGCCGCGAATCGTCTCGTTCAACTCGCCGAGTATACCAACTATACGGCGATGACGCAAAACCAGGCGGCGCAGAGTCCCGTCACCTATTGATTGATCGATCGATAAATGTTGTTTGACCTAAATGTTATTTTTTTAAAGTGTTGATTTTTTTCAAAGATACATGTGTACTTCTCTCGGAGAGTTTTCTATAAAAATTCATTTTTTAGAAACTCGGGTCTCGCCGCGACAATTTTCCAATATTTTATTTGTACTTTTTTGGCGTCAACAATGCTACGCTTTTTTCGAATTTTCGCAGCGAGACCTCTTAAAAGAAAATTGAAAAATATGAAATTCCGAGAGAAGTACACAAAACATGAGATATTTTTCAATAATTCAACGCTTCAGCAATGTTGAAAAATGCAAAAAAAAAGTGTGTGGTTGCTCGTCATTTCAGTTGTTCGACAGTAATTTGACGCACAATTGCACAAAACAAAAAAGTTAGGAGTCTCGTTTTGAAAAAAAAACACAAAAAGAAATAATAAATTCCAATCATCCGAGAGAAGTACACAAAACATGTTCGTTGCGAGATATCATCACTGCAAAACTCGACGCGTCTTCTCGTTTATTTCTCATTTCAACGTTCTGAAATGACGCCAATCAGCAGGTTAAAACAACTCCTACACACTCATCCACTCATCACCCAAATGCTCTTTTCCGGCACAATAAGCGCCGGCGGTGACGTGTTCACCCAACACCTCATCGGTCAGCGCGAATGGGATAAATGGCGAACCGCGCGTTTTTTCATCACCGTCTCCTGCTTCACCGTACCATGTCTAAACGGTTGGATGCGTTTGTTGCAAAAATATGTTCGACATTCGAATCGGCACATCGAAATTGTGCAAAAAGTGATTGTCGATCAACTCGTCTTCAGTCCGCTCATCTATGCGGGAATTTTGACAAATCTCCGACTTCTTGAAGGATTTTCGTTTCAAGAATCTATCCAAAAAATGCGCGCGAACTGGTATGATGTCTATACGACAAGCCTCTCGTTTTTACCCGTTGTTCAACTATTCAATTTCTATCTCATCCCACAACACTATCGCATCATTCTGCTCCAAATCGTCGCCTTCTTCTGGAACTCTTTTCTCTCCTACAAAACGCAAAATAAATGAATCAATAAATAGCTTCATATATTGTGTTATTTACATCAGAAGAAGAAGTAGGAGAAGAGTAGAAGGGCGAAACGAATACCCGCAAAACGAATAGTAGAGGTTAGCATGAGAAAATAAATTGGCGTGTCGAGACCCGAGACAGCTCATTCGTCCGCACCTTTCGAACCGTTGTGCGACAAACAGTACGAAAGTTTACGATTGACAGATGGTGGCCGACTTAGGGAACTGCAACAAATTTGAAATGCGATTTTTGTCAAACAATAAAATGAATCCAGGACATTTTGAAACCGACATTTCAAAACCGCGACAGTTTAGAAACCGCGACATTTCAAAAACAACGAAATTTCAAAGTCGCGACATTTCAAAACCGCGACATTTCAAAATCGCGACATTTCGAAATCGCGACAGTTTAGAAACCGCGCCATTTCAAAATCGCGACTTTCCAAAACCGCGACTTTTTTGAACCGCGACATTTGGAAAAGGCGACTTTTTAGAACCGCGACACTTCAAAATCGCGACATTTCAAAAACCGCGAAAATTTCGAGCCGCGACATTTCGAAACCGCGACATTTTGAAAACGCGAAATTTGGAAATCGCGACATTTCGAAACCGCGACATTTGGAAATGGCGACTTTTTAGAACCGAGACATTTCAAAACCGCGACATTCCGCGACATCTCGAAACCGCGACGTTTCAAAATCGCGAAATTTCGCAAAAAAAAAAACAACATACGTGTAAGAATTGCTGTGACGTCTACACAATGGTTTCGGAAGACCATAGTCGTCTTGGCATGAGATTGACGAAACGCCAGAGCAACTGCGATTGCGAAACGCCTCGCGAATTATGTCGCGGTCTGGAAAATTGGCGTTTTTTTGTTTGGAAGATGATTGTTTTGGGAAGCCAACCTCCAAAATTCAAACCTCCATTTTTCGACACATCCAAATATTGTTTATAGTCGACCGGCGTTGAGAACAACCTGCCAAAAACGATAATCAGCCCGAGAAGCCACGACATGACACATGTCATTGAGAATGTTACGGGCACAACGACACACTGAAAAAAATGACAAATTGTTTGTTGTTGTTGTTTGAAGATTACGGTAATTTGATGGGCGGAGCAAACTACAGTATATTTTTGATTCAATGAAATGCCAGAATAGTTCTAAAAAGTCTTACTGTAGTTGTGTTATGAGTACTGTAGGTATGAATGAAATGTGAAGGATTTTTCTAGTTTTAGAAAATGAGGATAATTTTGGAGAAAAATGTTTCTTCTGAAATTTTTAACTGTAGTTTTGAGGGTACTGTAGGTATGGAAACTTTGAAACTTGGAAGATTTTTTAAATTTTGAGAAATGGAATTTTTAATGTTTCAATTTCTGGAAAATTTCAGAATTTGAACGAAAAAAATCCAAAAACTTGCTGACAAAAAATTGGGAAAATTTTTTAACCGGAATTTTTTTTCAAAAAATGTACAAAAACCGAATAATTTTCTTACTGTATTTATTGTAAGAGTACTGTAGGTATTAATATGAAAAGTATCATTCAATTGTGGATCGGTACCATTCACTCTAATGATAACACACGCGACGCAAAAGCCGCGACGCACAAATGTGAGTGCGTCGACAATTTTTCTTTTCCCCTCTTTGTGCGATGGGGCGCGTTTTATCGATTAGCCAACTACACAAGTTGTAAACATATGGCATCAACCATGACCTTCCCAAAAATGAGAGGATGTTGCACCTTTTGTTATGTGAACAACTTGTGTAGTTTTCTAATCGATAAAACGCGCCCCACCGCCATACATAATCAATTGGCACCCTCGGGAAAGTTAGTGACCCTACGAAAAATTTGGAAAAAAGAGCTCGAAAGTAACAAGGACAACCTCTTGATTTTTTTTCATCGGAAAACCGGAATTATTTCTCGTGGGATTCTATTATTCAAATAATAATAAAAAAGATCTTTTAAATGAATAAAAATAAATAAATAGATTCCACGTGTCGACGTGACACGTATCTTAATTTCAATCATTTCAGTTTTTCGATTCATTACAAATTGAGGCTTGACCTCGACAACCTCTCCGTTTGCGTTTCTCCGAATTTAAAAAGATAAGTTAATTTTCAATATTAAAGTCTCCTTTTTTTTCTTGAAAATTTGTCCAAAAATCGATTAAAATGTTGTGTCGAACACTTTTCGGAGCGAGTACCGTCTACCAGAGTCTGAGTCCGGCTTCATTTGGTCCTAGATCGAGTGGGGATGTTTACATCCTTTTGGAACAGGCGAGAAAGCAATGAAGAATTGTGTTGATAATAGGACTTGGCACTCATTTTATATATTGATTGCGGAACCACTTTTTCACCTATTTCAAATTGAAATTTTCCATTCCCCGGGTCAATTTTCTGTGGTCTGATGAGAAATTGTTTTTTTGTTTCCAGATTTTATCGATCTTGCTCCAATGACAACATCGAAAAATGTGATCTACTGGAAATGACAGGTACGAAAAACTGTAAAGTTTAAAACTCAAAAACTTCTGAGAAAAAATTCCAAAAATTAGTGACCTCCCCCGCATCAATAGACCGCCAATATGATGTATAGGCCACCGTACAAAGAGGGGAACAGAAAAATTATCTCGACCACTCACATTTGTGCGTCGAACTTCTCATACAAAACTTTTACAGTTTTTACATATTTCATTTTAGAAAATTTCATAGCAGGCCAAAAAATAGGCTACGGGACGTTTCGACAGACGTCCCGCAGCCAAGCGTAGATTTTCAAGAACATTTTCCCAACAAAAAAACTCACAATACTGATGAGAAATTTTTTACGATGCTGCATCCAAGCATACGAGTACAATAGTGAAAATGCGCACGTCCAAAGTGCCAATTGCGCTTGAAACAGATCATAGAACAACGATGTCGACGAACCGTTCGACCCTTCACTTGATGACACCTGGAACTACGAAAAAATCGGTTTTTTTCTCGGTGACCTCTTGAATTTTGGGTCAGGTATCAAAAATATTCCCAATTTCACCTGATAACTTCTCCCCTTTGTCAGATAATAGCAAATTGCTGATTTGCAAACTTCAACAAACGAATTCAGATCTAATCGATTGATCATTTCGTGAAAAGAAAATAGTTGGAAAAAATGGGTTGAAATAAGTGTGCAAAACAAATAACAACTGAACAATTTTTGAACGAATGATATCAAAGGGGAACAACAACAACAAGGAACATTGTTGTAGGCTACAAAAATTTTGGATCTAATCTAGTAATACCTGGCCTAAGAGGAGAAAAAGTACCGTGACATTTTTTAGAAAAATATGATTTTCTCTCAAATTTTTCTCTATTTTTTTCGTTTTTGTCCTTATTTGACATTTTTTTGATCAAAAATAATTGGCCAAGCATTGGAGAAAAGGTCACACCTGTTGTTGTTATTTATAGTGTTATCAATACTACAATAACAACAGATGTGACCTAATTAGACCTTTTTCACACCTCAAAAAATTTGAACGTTTCTTTGTGCCGCCTGGATTACTGTACAACAGGCTTGGTCGGAGCGGGAAATTTTCCGAAGAGCCAAAGTTTCATAAATTCTGTCAAAAATGTGAAGAAAAATATAAAAACAAATGTTTCCAAAAAAATTTTCGATTTTACATGCAGTCTCGGTTCCGAAATCTCTCGGAGCCGTAAATTTGAGCCTTTTTAGCCAGTTTGTGACAAAAAATTTTCCCGTTTTTTCCTGTTGACAATCTTTGGTTCTAGTTTTTGTCTAGTTTTATAGAAATTTCAATGAAAAAAACAACAAAATTAAATTTTATGTGTGGTTTTGCGTCATTTCTGTTGTTCGACGCACAAATGCACAAAATCAGAAATTTTGGAGTCTAGTTTTTCTAGATTTTTTTTACACGAATAGGTTTCAAACCCCCCTAAGCCACCCATCCACTAAAAATGAAAATAATAATATTTGCATTGTTCAAATTTTGAATTTCGGACTTTGTACCCTTCCCCATTCAAAATAACCATGTCATTCACGTGAATCAAATCAGCTGTATGATGAGAGAAACTTTTTTTTTGAAAATTTGTCGAAAAGCGAGGAGAACAAAGTCCATCGCTATCAAGTTATTTAGGATATCGGAAAATTTTTCGTGGAAGAGATTTATCGCCCGAAAAACTCTTACCTCGCTCAACGCACTGCTCAATTTGTCGAGCTCATCGGATAATGGTAGATAGTCTGAAATGAGCATTTCGCCGGTTATCGAATCGTAAGATGAGCAGCGACTTGTTCGGAAGCGTCGACGAGCTTCTTCGATGTGGTGTTGGTGAGGATGGTGATTGTTGGTAGCATTTCCGTTCTGATCGGAAGATGAACTACAAAATTGTTGGATTTTTTTTTGGAAAAATTAATATTTTTCGACAAAATTTTAACAAAAAATTGTCTTTTTTTAAAAATCACTTGAAACCCAGAAAAAACAATGCATTTTTCCAGTTTAAAATGTTTGGGTCTCGCCACGAAAACTTGAAAATAATGATTTTTCTTGTGTGAAAATCAGGTAAATATTTCTGTCACTAAAATAAGTGCCTTAAAAAGACAGGAAAAAGAAGTCAAAATACATCTAAATTTAAAGGAACATGGTAGATTTTTAATTTTCGTTACGAGACCTAGACATATTCATCAAAAATATCATTGTGATTTCAAAATTTCAAAATCACAACAATTTTTATGATAAATATGGCTGGGTCTCGTCACGAAAATGGAAAAACTACCATGTTCCTTTGAACTTGAATGTATTTGGGCTCTTTTTCCGGATTTTTCCTGTGTTTTTCAGTGACAATTATTTGAGAAAAAAATTTTCGAAACGTCTACGAACTCGATAACTGATAAAAATCACTAATAAAAAAATGACATAGACTATAAAACTACACTGTTTCAATGTTTTCTCGAAAAATATTTTTTGTTGACAGGTTTGACAGGTCAAGCAGTCAAGAATAATCGGATTTTCAGGAAAAAAATCTCAAAAAAAAACGAAAAAGAATTAAGTTTTTTTTCACGTAACCCCGTGCTCCAAAAATCTCACGCTGAATCGAACTCGCCGCCACCATCTTTCGTTTCCGAATCCGACCGAACCGACGGTATATCTTGTGTCAAGCGAGAAAGATCGTAAGTCATCTGAAACAAGCAAAAAACTATGTTTTTTTTTTCAAATTTTTTGGTGAGAAAAACAATAACTTTGTTATCACAAAAGCGTGCAAGGCTTGCTATGGGGAGGAGAGCGAATTCAAAGTGATAGGAGAATGATTTTACGGAAGGTGGAAAACCAACCAAGGCAAAGTACGTTTCAAGTGCTATAGGGGAGGAGAAACAGTGGAACGGGAGGAAACATTGTTGCGTTAACCAAAAATTGACGTATTGTCAATCCAGTAAGATTATCCAACGCGAATTTGATCTACTGTCTAAATCTCTCATTTTTACATGATCTTTTGTAAATGTTTAGTGGTAGTCAAACTTGCTTTTTTGGATGATCTGACTGGATTGAAAATACGTCAGTTACTGTCAAAAAACCTTTGAAAAAGAGAAACTGACACCAAAAACGATGAATTTTTCATGATTATAGGTTATATTTTTGTATTTGGGGGTTTTTAATATGTTTTTGTCAGAAAATCTGTACTATTAATTTACATAGATAAATTTTGGTTTTTCGACATTTTCAAGGGTTTGTCTACTTACAATTCTGGTTTAAAGGAGCACTGCAAGATTGAAAAATTAAGAAAGTGAAAAACCCAAAATTGAAATTTTTCGTCTTCGAAAAGTAGACAAGTATGTTCGCTCCATTGACAATTTTCAAACTGTGTCAATAGAGCTAATTTAATTTTTGACACCTCTTCAATGTTTCAAGGGTTTTTCGACATTTTCAAGTTTTCGAAAACCCTTGAAAATGTCGAAAAACAAAAACAAAAAATTTATCTTCACAAAGAATCTTTGTAAACTAAAAGTACAGATTTTATGACAAAAAAACATATATTCAAAAAAAAATAACCAAAGACAAAAAGATAACCTACAACCTTGAAAAAGCCATCATTTTTGGTGTCAGTTCCATTACCATCTACAAAAATCAGCGATGATAACAAAAAACAACAACTGTTTCGTTTTTTTTTTCAAAACACACGTTTTTCTCGCAAAAAAAGAAAAGGATAGTTTTTTTTCAACTAAATATAATCTAGTTATTGTTTATTAGTGATAAATAAGAATAATAAACGAATGTGTTATCTTATAAAACATGATGATGATGATGAAAATACGCTGGTTTTTTTCTGTTTTTTCATATACAAACACTTTATAGCATTGAAATAAATCGAATCAACGTTCATTTGTTGATCAGAAGGGTACAAAGTATAGAAAGTGACCCCACATGCAAAAAAAATAAACAAAAAAATTGTCCACGTAAAACGCCCGCGGCATGTTTGTTTGCAACTGCGGCACACCATTTTTTTCATTGAAAAGCTCAGGTACCGCCCCTTTTTTTGCAAAAGTACGTGGGACACTTTTTTTCATTGTTTTTGTTTATTTTTTTTGCATGTGTGACCCGAGGTCAACAACTGTTATCAACAAAAAAAGAAAAACACAAAAAAAACAAAAAGAAAAATCACCACACACAGTACTTCAAGGAACATACCTGAGTGGCCATGGGTCTCGCAGCACGCGCACACAAAACAATTGTGCGTCTGAATTTATTTTGTGTTCAACAGCAAAAAAAAAATGTTATCAACCACCGATTTCTTCTCTACTTAAGTATTTTTTCTTCTCTCTGCAAGTACTTGCACGATCAGCAGCAATTGGTTTATTCAATAACAACGTGTTGTTGGATGATCAAAGATTGAAAAGTGTGATAGAACAGGAAATGAGAAGAAGAATGGAATTTATTAGGTAAATAATCTAAACAAACTAGAATAACAACAAAAATGAAAATGATGATGTGTTCAAAACTTGACCCGCAGGCAATTATAGGTTCCGCCCATCAGGCCTAGGCATGCAAATGTTAGTGTTGAGGTGAGCCACGTTGCGATCGATTTACCGATGAATGGTTTGAACGCAAGACCGTGTTGACTGAAAAAAAAATTTTCGGAAAAGTTTCGAAATTAAATTCGGAAAAAGTGTCGTCCAAAAAAAATTCCGAAGTTTTCCGGTTTCAGTTCCACCCAAGCCTGGTCCGGACGTTTAGCTAAATAATGAAAGTTATGTTTTTGTCCGATGAAATTTCAGGACTGTGAAGTTACAAATAAAAATTTTTCAATTGTCAATCGGTACCACTCGCTCTAGCGTTAACATACGCGACGCAAAAGCCGCGACGCACAACTGTGAGTGGTCGACAATTTTTCTCTTCCTTTCTCTCTGTGCGATGGGGCGCATTTTATCGATTAGTCAACTACACAAGTTGTAAACATATGGTATCAATCATGACCCCAAAACTATGTGTTGTTATTGATTGATTGTTCACATAACAAAAAGTGCCACATCCTCCCATTTTTGGGAAGGCTATGGTTGATGCCATATGTTTACAACTTGTGTAGTTTGCTAATCGATAAAACGTGCCCCATTGCACAAAGAGGGGAAAAGAAAAAAAAAATGTCGACGCACTCACATTTGTGCGTCGCGGCTTTTGCGTCGCGTGTTTTATCATTAGAGCGAATGGTGACGATCGACAATTGAATAATACTTTTCAGAAAACTACAGTAACCATGATTCATTAATTTTCCGAAAATTGCCACAAAAAACTCGCGTCAAATTGCTCATCAACAAAAAAAAAGATAAAATCTCAACGTGTCCCAAAACCAGGCGATACAAAAATCGACGAAATCTCACGCGCTCCTCATTATTTAGCCCAAGCTAACAAGTAAATACCAAAAGTTTTCAACAACAACAAAAACATGTGCGAATTGCTAAGCGTCGAACAGGGTGTGGCCGGTATGAAAGGAAAGGTTGGTCCGCGCACATTCGCCCGCTACTACAGTAACCATCTCATCGTCAGATAATTCTATGGATTGTCGGTATCGCATTCATCGTGTTAGGCATTATGTTGGCTGTTTTTGGCTACACATCTAGTGCTGAGATAGGTATGGGAATTCTGGTCATTGTCACGATTTTCTGCCCGTACAAATGGGTTATTATTTGGGCGATGATTTGTGAGGTAAGAAAATAATGCTCGAATCTTTATCGCGACGAGACCTATAATTATATGTTTGACTGTTCAGATAATTTGTGCCATCACTGTGGCAATAGATCTAATCGGTGCGATACTCCTTTTGGACAAGTATCAAGTCAATGGTGAATTCTTCCATTGAAAACACTTGCAAAAACATTTTTACAGTCGCCTTCTTCATTATTGTCATCGGTTTCATCTTCATTTTCATCTTCACAATTTTCTCGATCATCGTCTACGTCAAAGCGCTCAAAGGGTATTCGAAAATCGATTTTTTCCCTCCAAATTTTTCATTTTTTCAGCGGCAGTAGTGGTGGCTCAAGAAGCAGCACTGGCACATTCTCCTCGTAATTTTCAAATGTACTTTTTTCTCTCATACATCGTGTTTTTTTTTTCAATTTCAAACATTTTTGGACCGAGCCGAACGATTTTCCCTAGAGTTGAAATGGGGACACATTTTTCTAACAACCGCACAGAAATTCAGGCGGAGTCTTTTTTTCTTGCAAACACTGGCACACTTGTTGCCCTCGCACTTTAATATCTTTGTAACTTCGGAACATTTCGAAACCGCATAAAATTTTTTGAAAAATTTTGCAGTTTTTTCTTCAAAAATGTGTGAAATGTCGCGACATCCCGCGGGTTTAGAGTTTTCTGGTTTTTAGTTTTTGATGGGAAATAGCTGAAAAATCAAATAAAAACCAGAGAACGACACGTTTGAAGATGCACTGTAAAGGGGAAACAGACAAACCCGCGAGATGTCGGCACACATTTATTGAAAAGCAGCAAAAAAGAAATTTTTCACAAATTTCATCCCATTCCGAAGTGTCCCGGAGCCGAAACAGGCTGTACTACAGTAACCCAGATTGTTTGGTTTTCCGGAAATTACAACAAAAAAGTCGCGTCAAATTGCTCAACAACAAAAAAAAATGAGATAAAATCTAAACGTGTCCCAAAACTCCACAAAAATCGATAAAATCTCACCCGGTGCCTATTATTTAGCCCAAGCTAACAAGTAAATACTAAAAGTTTTCAACAACAACAAAAATATGTGCGAATTGCTAAGCGTTGAACAGAATGTGGCTGGTATTAAAGGAAAGGTTGGTTGGACAAACGGGCCCGAAGTGGTTTCGGGCATAACCCCTCTCCCGCAAACACCTACTCATTTCTAAATACCTAGAAATCATTGAGAAAAATGTATATTCTCGGGGGAAAAGTCGCAAGTGTTGCGCCGATTTGACGCAAGTTTGCGCCAATTTGTTGCCAGCTTGCGCCACTTGTGTTGCAAGCTTTGCAACACACTTGCGCCAAATGTCGCAACCTTTGCAACACGCTTTGCCACATGGCGCAAAGGTTGCGCCATATTCATTTTTCATTTTCTGTCTGAAAATGGTCAATTTTGTGGCGCAAGCTCGCAACAAATTGGCGCAAACTTGCAACAACAAAAAAATTCTTGCGCCAACTTGCGACTTTTCTCCCGAGTTTTGACTATCTACGTGACATTTCTAGTGTTTTCGGGCGCCCGATTGCACGATTTCTTCAACCCCTCGTCCGCTACAACACTAACCATCGCATCGTCAGATAATTCTATGGATTGTCGCTATCGCATTCATCGTTATAGGATGTATTGGTGCTGCTGCTTTTCGTTCAGACACTAGTGTTGAGATAGGTATGGGAATTCTCATCATTGTCACGATTTTCTTCCCGTACAAATGGCTTATTATTTGGGCGATGATTAGTGAGGTGAGAAAATAATGCTTGAACTTTTTTTTATCGCGGCGAGACCTTATTTCAGACATGGCATTAATGTTAGCCTTTTGGAGAGAAACCTTCTCACAATCACGCAATGAAAATATGGGTGAATTTTCTCATTGAAAATTGTTGCAAACAACACACATTTTTACAGTTAATCTTCTCGTTGTTCTCCTTATTTTTATGTTCATTTTCGTCTTCACAATTTTCTCGATTATCGTCTACGTCAAAGCGCTCAAAGTGTAATTGGAAATCTCCGAATTTTCCATTTTGTCAACTTGGCGGCTCAATAAGCAGCACTGCGTTATTTTCAAATAAACTTTTTTCTCTCTTGCAGCGTGCAAAAAAATTTGTTTTTCACGTGTGGGTCTCATGACGAAGAGACGAAATGTGTCAAAAAATAGGTCTTGTAATTTTTGGAGATCAAAAATGTTGTTCTTTAAGACATACATTTTATTATTCATGATACTATGTACATAAATGTTTCACCTGTCTACGTAAATGTTTCACCTGTCTCTATATTTTCTGACAGACAATTAGCTCAATCAGCCTCACGCGCTCGCAAAATAATGTGTAACGAAGAAACATTTTGGGATTCTTCTAATTTTCTCGTCTACTCTTGTCACACAATTTCACTCATCAGCTTGCCATTTCAAACATTTGTGGTCAAGCTGGTCTATTCGAAAACTCCTCAAACTTTGCTGAACATGAAGAACGCACTATTGAACACCTTGATTTTTGGACTTCTATCGGATATTGCAATTAGTAAAATGGTGATTCCCTATTTGTTTCTTCCCGTAATCGCCGGCAAACCTCTCGGATTTCTCAACTATTTCGATATCGGCGGTTTTCAGATGTACATTGTTCTGGTTGGAATTTCTGGTGAGTTCATGTTCCAAAGATCACCAAAATGTTTCGAGAAAAAAACAGCATCTCGAAAACAGACAAGGGAATGGTGTTTTATGGAATTACTCAGTTGAAAAAAAGTATGTCAAAAGATACAAAAAACTTATTCAAGTGATGTCGAAATATGACAAATTGTTTGCATGTCGAAAAATAGGCCAGGTACTGTAATTTTTCGTCATATTTAGACATCACTTGAATAAGTTGTTTTGTTATTCTATGTTATTTTAACATACTTTTTTTCAACTGAATAACCCCATAACGAATTTTTCAGAACTTTGACCTTCTTGTTAGCCATTTATATCATGATAAATTCACTGTTCCAGAAGTTGGTTCATCTATAACCATGATGTTCGAAAATCGACACTTTCACATCGCAGTTTCTCAAAAAACCATCAAACCACAATATCGATCTGCGCTCATATATTTCAACTATATATTTGGAGTTGTTGCATGGACTCCAATTTTTCTTACACTTCCCAAGCCTGGTACACTATCAGACATTGAGATGAAACAAAGAATCCCGTGCATCAACTCAGAGTTCAACACACAAGAAGTGTACTATATGAACGGATCATCTTCAGTGATCATTTCATGCGTTTTCGTTCAACTAACTTTCTACGTGACTGAATGCGCATATTTCGTAATACGCACTACAATTCATCTGAACAGAACCAGCACATCAATGTCGAAAAGGACAAAACAGCTGCAACGCAAATACTTTATCATTGTGTGTCTGCAGATTGTTTTTCCTTTCATCTCTGTGCTTGGACCGGCAGCCTATGCGGGGTGTTCAGCACTGTTTGGTGTGTATAATCCATTTCTGAACAACCTGATTTTCATCGTCTTGTCGTTTCATGGATTTATCACAAGTTTCACCGCAATTACGTTTTACGAACATTTCAGGCGGATGGTTTTTGGGTCAGCGAAGTCGAAGATTAAAGTTAAAGGAATACTTTCTCTTTGAGGTTCAAAAATCGAAAAAAAAACCCGGCTCGTGATTTTTGGGCCGGCTCCTCTGGCTATAATCTCACTCCTGAACTTAATAATCGGTATACTTGAAAATGAATGTTTTTACTTTCTTTAAAAAGGTTTTGCTCAAACATACATTTCAGGCCTCGCTGATTGTGAGAAACATACTGCAAAGCGAAAAAAATGCTCAACATTTAATGTGTCCACATTCAATTATCGCTACATGTGCGCTCTAGCGAACTGTGTGTTTTCATCAAATTACAAAAAATTTACTCCATAACACCATGACGCACTTTCGCGGACAGTTCTCTCTGAAGAGGCGTGGCCTAATTTCTCACAAGAAAAAACCCTTTATTGTTGAAAATTGAGGCGGTTACTGTAGTCAACTATGAATTCTAGATCTATTATTATCAATAGAGCGCGTTTCAACATGACGTGACCTCAATTTTTGAAAAGAAAACAAAATATTTAAAATATCACGTGGCACATCAAAACGTGCTCCAGATCTTACCCGCCTATAAATAGCCCTTCCAAACGCCTACCAATCAGTTTTAATCAATTTTTTGTTGACAAAAGAATAAAACAAATAGTTTGTATTCGGAAAAAATGTGTATTCCCATGGATTTGTCCGAAGGAATTGGCCCGCTAAAAGGTCCGGTAAGTATTCATCAATTTTGAAGCACTCCTCTCAACAATAAAATTCAACAGCTGATTCTTTGGATTTGTGCGATTGCCGAAATTGTTTGGGGAGTTTTCCTTGGAGTTTTCGTTGGGAGAGACTACGAAGGAACTGGTAGCGAACTGATATTGGACGGTGTTCTGATGATCATCGTCATTTTCTATCCATTCCAATGGTTGATCATCTGGTCAGCTATTTGGGAGGTATAAGTTTGCACACATTAACCGCAAAAAAATCATGTTTTCAGGTGTTCACAGCTATTTTTTTCGCTATACGTTGTTTGCGAGTCATTTTCGCGGAAGACGCCAGATTTTGTAAGAATTTGAAACTTTAAAAACCCGCTAATCTCACCTTTTTACAGTTTCGATCTTAATAGTGGGGGCGGCTATGGCTTTTGTTGTTGTTTTTTCAATTTTCTCAGTGGTTGTCTATGTCAAATCTTACAAGCGGTAATTTTTTTTCACAAATTTGATTTCTCTTAAAATTCTAATTTCAGCGGTCCAAGTGAAGGCAGTTATTCAAGAACCAACACATTCTCAGTATAGTTTTTGAAATGTTTTTTTTTCAAATAAATTTTTGTTTCTCAAAAAAATCTCACCGATACGCAACATAAACACCGAACGGTACGCCAAACGTGCTGCCAATTTGAAGTGATTTCACCATTGTGGCTCGAAATTCGGGTAGACAACTGCCCAACTGTTTTTGCGCTTCAGCATATTCACCAATCGTCGGATAATCTCCCTTTGGCATCTGAACAAAAAATTTGCCTGTTGTTTTTTGTTTTTTGGTTCAGGTATATTAATAGATACAATTAACAAAGTTTCTCTACACCTATAATCAGAAATAGTCGTAAATTCATTCTGAAAAATATAAGAGAATTATATAAAATTAAAAAAAAGTGGCGAAAAAAAATTCAGATTCAAGCCACTTGTTTTCAATTTTCAAAAAAAAAAAGCAGAAAATCCCGTATGTGTTGTTTAGTGTATCTGTTCCACAGATTTCTGATTATTTCGGGCGACTTTCTGGATCGGTGATGTGTCGAATTGTGATCGTGTTGTTTGGAAGTGGCACCGGATCGTTTTCTAGTTCGTGTTGATATGATGAAGCGATGGCTAATTGTGTTCCCTCTTCGTTGAAGGATAATGACGAAATTGTTGTTTCGAATCTGTAAAATGACCTTTTAGGCAAATATAAAAATGAAATCCATGAGTTGCATTCAGTTTTGTGTGCAAATTTACAGAGCTCGTTTTGAAAATCGAGATGTTCCACGATTTTTCTGTCTCATCGGTTCTTTTTTGGAAGGTTGTGGGAAGATATTATTCGATTTGTCAATCAATACCACTCGCTCTAACGTTAACACACGCGACGCAAAAGCCGCGACGCACAAATGTGAGTGGTCGACAATTTTTCTCTTTCCCTCTTTGTGCAATGGTGCGCGTTTTATCGATTAGTCAACTACACAAGTTGTAAACATATGGCATCAACCATGACCCTAAAACTATGTGTTGTTATTGATTGATTATTCACATAACAAAGTGCCGCATCCTCCTATTTTTGGGAAGGTCATGGTTGATGCCATATGTTTACAACTTGTGTAATTGACTAATCGATAAAACGCGCCCCATCGCACAAAGAGGGGAAAAGAAAAATTGTCGACACTCACATTTGTGCGTCGCGTCTGTTATCATTAGAGCGAACGGTACCGATCGAACATTGAATAATATTTCCCCAAAATTTTCACAGTGACAAAATTTTTGAGAATTTTGGATGAATATTGTTGTTTTTCCCTCATACTGACTACGTGTTTTTTCACGTTTCAATTTTCAAAATTTTTTCAACGTTCGAACACTTACTTGTGCAATTGAATGATTCGTTTCCGATTGAAAGGATCCCAAATGTTGACAATTCCATCAGAACCTCCTGTGGCAAATGTGGAATATTTCGGGTGGAATGCAACTGTGTGTACTGGATGAATGAGCTCTGTACCATCAGTGTCTTTGTGCCTAAAATATTTGAAAATTTCGACAATTTCACAAGTTTTCCAGCTTGAGAACATGTTAGAAAAACATTTTTCTATTAGATTTTGGGTTAGAGAAATACTTTGAATAGAGACTTCAAATTTTGGCTATGTGACATTTCGAAACCGCATGAAAATATCCAAGAAGAATTGTTTTTCTTTTCCCTCTCAACAAATGTGTGTACCGACATCCCACTGGATACACAGTAAGACAAACTAACATTTCTTCCTTATTTTCCTTGGAACTTTATGAGGTTTTGAAACGTCCCGGAGCCCAAATGTTGACGTAAATTTTGAAAATAAATGTTTTTTCTTCACGAATAGTTGATTTCTCACCTATGACATTTGAACGCAAACTTCTGTTTCGGATCCACCGACAAATCAACAAATTCAACAGCGACACGCCCTTCAATCGACGTGACCGCAAACGCCTCGCCAGTTGGGAAGAATTGCACGCATCGCGTTTGATACTTGAGCGGACTTTCGCGCATGATAAGAGGTTCGTCCAAATTGCGCAAATCGAAAACGCACAACTTCCGATCTTTCGTGCCGACCAACACGTTGTTGTTGTGCACATCCATCGCGTAAACACTCGACGACACAGTGATCGATCCCGACGCACCGTTTCCATACGATCGTGTATCCCACAGCTAATAGACAAAAAAGGGCGGTTTGTTGAATTTTAAAAAAAAGAAAATTACCTTGACCGATGAATCCCAGCCACCGGTGACGATGTGATTGGTTTGCGGATTGTACTCGGCACAACGGACGGCCAACGCGTGCGCTCCTAACACTGTTCCCATGCCGGTCTCGATGTCGACCAACTTTACATTATGATCAACTCCACCACACGCTACCTTGTTATACCCCTAAAAGTTATAATGCTTGAAACTTTGAAGGACGTGAAAAAAACTAACAGCAAATGTGCAGGTCAATAACGATTTTCCATTATGAAACAGCATTTTTTCCGCGATATCTCCAACTTTTCCGATATCGAAAATGCGCAATGTACCGTCCCATGATGATACGGCTAATAATCGAGATCCCAACTCTTTTTGAAACTGTAAAAATTGGAAATTCACATTTCTCCACGATTTTTCTCTTTTACCTGGACTTTACTAATTTGTAAATATGGTGGAAATGGTACTTTGAACTCGTTTGGAGCTGCAACAATTGTTGCTCCTTGATAAGCCATCTGAAATTGTCAATTTTCGTTGGTTTGAGGGCCTCGGGGAAAAAGAAAAGAAAAAAGAATCGCGCGGGAAAATATTTTAAATTAATTGGTGTAAATGTTCGTCATTTGTGGTGTATTGGAACCGCACGCATTTTGTTTGACGCGCATTTATTTTTATTTTTTGCAATTTTTTTCTCAACTTTTCCGAGCTTTCAGGTAAAATGAGCCGTGCGGTTTCGCGTTTAGTTGAGGCGTGTGGACGACTCAGCATTTCTCAAAGATCCTATCACTTTCATGCACCGCCAACTTCATCGATTATGCCGCCACCGATTCCTTCGCAAATTATAATTGAAAAAGGATTTCCGACAGAAGGCAACAATTTGCATTTTCCCAATCAGCCGAGTAGCATCGAACTGCCATCGTTGGAAAAGTCGCAAAAAGTCTACACATTTCCAACCATGCACAGATCGCCGCTCATCGCGCCGGGACCCATTCTCACTGAAATTCTCGATAAACTCGCGCCGACAACGCTCGAAAAATTGCCGATAATCGCGCCGACGACGCCCGGCGCGTCGCTACCAATGTGGATGTCGCCGCGATTGTTGACGATTCGCCGAAAGAAGATGAAGAAGCACAAGCGACGACGACGTTACGATCGCGACTTTTTCAAATATCAAAAATATCACCGCGAGAAAAAGTTAAAGGCTGAACGCGAATTCCAGAAACGCATGAAATGCCTGTTGAGCGAACTAGCCGATTTTGATCCGGAAAAATATGTGAAAGACACCATCGCCATGTGAGTTCTATTTTTCTTTCTTCAGACGAAAATTGATTTCCCAAAAATTTCAGGGCGAATAAAGAATGGCGAGACGAGTTAGCACCAACCGGCCGAAAACTCTATCCTCATTGGTCGCGTTTCATGAGTTTGGAGCAATTGTACGGCTTGCCAAAAAGTGAATATATTGATAAAAAGTTAGTTTTTCTTTGTAGCTCAAAACTTCCAAAAAATCATTGCAGATCAGGTCTAGCAACTCCCGAAGACTCTGAAACAATCAAAGCATTAAAGGAGAAATACGCAAAATTGTATCGAAAAAAGTGATTTTTGTTAAATAGGTAGTATATATTCAAATAGTTCTGTTTTTTCCGGTAAACTGTTTTTTTTTGTCTTGTTGTTATATGTTTCATATAAACAAAAATAATAGTATATTTACACCAAATTTGACATGCTGTTTTTTTTGACAATATGAGTGTGTATTGTTAAAGTGATTGATTACCAGTGGCCAGTTGTTTTGTGATACTGTACTTTGCGGATTTTTTTTATTTTTTGATTTAGTTGTGTTGGTCTGGCGCTAGAAAAAAACATACACATAGTTTTGTTATCTTGCGGTTTTCACATGATTTTATTTTTAGAAAAAAATCGACAAAAATAGATATACCATTTTGAATTCACGTTATATCTACAGTATGTTTAAAACATTTCTGAATTTTCGAAAATACAGTAACCTGCCACTTTGAGGAAATCCATAGGACAATTTAGTAAAGCTACAGTAGGCTGAATTATTTAAAAGTCTAGGGTACTGTAGAAAACTACCTATCATTGTCTAGTTTTTCGAGAAGTATAAAACTACAGTAATCCTGAAAACATCATTTTCAGATTTAGGTTTACTGTATTTTGTCGTTTTGAAAAAATACAGTAAGATAAACTATCTATAATTATGGGGTACTGTAGTTTCGTTTTTTCTTGAAGTCACAAGTTACAGTAATCTAAAGTATTGAAAAAAATCATACAAAGCCATTTTGAGTTACAATAAAAATCTACAGTATTCTGAATGATTTTTCAGCTGTTGTTTCGGGTTGATGTACCTACCGTAACCCTGTCACATCACGTTTACTGTAATTCGATTTTCCAAAAAGACCAACAGGTTCTAGGGTTACTGTAGCTTGAAAAAAACTATTGTAGTCAGGAGTACTGTAGTTTCAATTTTGTGAAACTCAGACTTTCTAAAACGTACAGTCTACAAGTTGCAACAATTTTTCTTCGGATTACTGTACCTTGGCCCACGACGCACTTGTCCGTTCAATTTTCCGCGCCGCTTCCAAAATCATCTACAGTACTCCTCTCTCTTCTCCTTTTTCTGAACCAGTCCATTGTTCAACACACAAGAGAAGAAGGAGGGGGGGCGGAGCGTTGGCCGCGCGCCAACATGGTCTCAAAATTGGTCGAAACAAAAAGTGGGCGGAGCGCGCAATTCTCTCATCTATCTATATATATAGTTTTGTTCATGATAAAGACAATTTCAAACCATCTACCCCATTCAGTCAAATAATCAGAAAAAATTATGATCAGCCTTATTCACGCAACAAACGAAAAAACCATGGAATTCGTCTCCTACCGTACCACCCAACCACCACGATTAAGATGGTAAGTTGTTCGTTTTTGGCGCCAATTTTTCAAAATTCAAATTTTCAGTCATTCTTCATCGTCTAAATCGAAAAAGATGTAACTTTCGAGCTCACCAAAAATTCCCAACCTGATCTCGACTTTTCGTCACGACTTCTTGCACTTTCACGCTTTAACGACAACAATTCTTTCACATTTTTTGAAGGTTTTCGCTTTAAGACCCGACACATGAATGAACACGTTCAGAATTTGTTCTTGTTGTTGTTGCTGTTGAGAGAAGTGTGAGCAAGTTGCACATAAATACATTTTCGTTGAAAAATGTTGGTGTGAATTTGGAAACCCGCCTGGGTTAATGAACCAGGCGTGCGACCAAACAAAAAACAAAACAGATACTGTAGGTAGATGAGACTACTGTAGTCATCAATATAGATAGCTCGTTAAACTAAAAAGAAATGTATTCAACAAACAATTCAACAACAGTAAAAATGATCATGATAATAACAAAAACAACAGTTAAACAAAAAAAAAGAAGGAATAAAAAAGAACACAGCTACAGTAACCAACCTAATATTTATTTCGTTTCTTGTTGCGGCTCGCCTCGTATTCTTCGCGTTCCGACAGCATGTTTTGATCGATGAGAATGTCGAACGCGCCGGTTCCGCCGCGCGGTAAACATCCCAAAACGATGCGCGATGATGGCGAGTTTACCGAGTCTTCTTCGCCTGGAAATGAGAGAGAAATTGATTTGGAGATTTTTTTTGACGTGAGATTTTAGAGGTCACAACGTAGCTAACAGAAAAACCCTTTTTTTAGCACAGAGAAAACAGCTTACTGTCTAAATCTCTCACTTCCACAGGCTATTTAATCTCTCTGAAACCATTTTTTTTTCAAAAATTTTTTTATTGCCAAAATTCGCCTAAAAAGCGGAAAATCCTGATTTTCAAAATTTTCTCTGAGAAACTATTCAAAATTTTTGGCCCTCCCTGCCAGAAGTTTTTAAACTGTGCGCTTTACGCGGCGCATGCACGCAACGCTTGCGACTCTCTCGACCTTGTGAAATTCAATTGATGAGAGTGCGAGAGTGTCCAAAAATGATTATCATTAGAGCACTTTTGCTCTCTCACTCTCTCTCTTTGAGAATTTTCCAAGAGCTCATTTAACTGTGTGACCGACATCTCACGGGAAGTGTGGTGCTATACTTTGTGTGTGGTTCATGTCCTTCAAATTCTGATATTTTTTGAAAATTTCAAGGTTTCTGGAAATTTTTTGTTGAAAAATCTGTCCTGGCGCATAATTTTTCAAACTTTCAGTAAATTTCAAAATTTGGCGCTAAAAAACTTCGCCAAACTTGTTATTCATTCATTGACAACAAACAAAACAACCTACAGTAACCACCCGTTCATACTTTCCCTCATATCAATCATTTTCAATACTAAAACTACAATACTTATTTTCCTCCAAAAATTCCTGATCTTTGCAAAAACTCGGATTTCGACTAGCAAGAAAAAAAACCGTAGTAATCCGCATATTTTTCTTCGTGTTTTTCTGGTCAGATTGAATTTGAACTCATCTTATCAACAACATTTTTTCGTTCTGTCTCATATCAGGGGTGCATTTTAAAGACACATGTCAAAACTAATCAAAAAAAAAGAAATGTATGATCGATGTTTTATTGAGAAAATATCTATTGTTTTGATGGATTAGTTGAGCGTTCTTCTTCTTTTTATTCATTTTCAAAGTCTCGAAGAAAAGTGCACAGTAGTCATTAATACTTCAAGAAAAAACAGGTTAATTCACTGATTTCACTCTTTGACTTTTTGATATGGGTTACAAGGTGAAAGTGTAATACACGAAACGTGTAACAATTCGTGTTTGAAGTTGTGTAAAATTGATTTTTTTCTATTTTTGGAAATTTTCAGATTTTCGAGAATTTTTCAAATTTGCGCGCGAAAATCACGAAAAAATCTAAATTCGCGTCCAAATTCGAAAAGAAAAACAAAGACAGTACTCATTTAAAGGAACACAACATTTTTTCATTGAAAAATTCGTTTTAGAACAATCTGCGTATCTAACTTCCCGTTAAAAAAAAACGAAAAACCGTGAGTTAGATGGGCAGGTTGTGCTACAAGTAAAGTTCTTAATTAAACAAAAACGTTGTGTCCCTTTAAATGGGTATTGTGCTAGTTTTTTTTTCGAATTTGGACAAAATATTTCTTTTTTGTTTTTTTTCTTGATTTTGGAAGCCCCTTGAAAACCCATTTTTTCAAATTTCTCGAAAATTCGAAGAAAATAGGCTTGAAAATTCTAATCCTCTCATTTGCACACATCATTCTTGGTTCACAAAAACAGTTCAGAAAAACAAGAAAAATCCAAAGAACGATCAAAACGATGACCAATACTACTATTATTTTTCGTGTTATCGAAGCAATGATGTGAGAAATATATATATATATTTTTTTCATATTTCTGAATTTTTTAGGCTAAAAATTGGCGGGATTTCAAACTAGACTATAGTCAAAGATCTAAGAAAGAACACACACCGTTCTTTCTCGTTATCTTGTCACGTGAAACATTCCACAACGACAAAGATCTTTTCCAACACATGTTTACCCCTGATTTGATAAATCGAACCGAAAAATTGTTGTGTAGTACAACACTCCACAATGACGCCATGTTTGTTTTAACCACAATTAAGATAGTGAGAGAGTACAAGACGCAGAGTTTGTCACTTTTCTCTGCGTCTAGCTCTCTCTCTCTCTCTTCAATATTTTATATACGAAAACTACAACAGATTACTGTAGAAAAGAAGTACTTTGATAAATCATTTTCCATGTTATCTCTTTTTTTCTCATGATTTTTATTGACAAAGTATCTCGGAAAAAAATGGCCGAATAAGTGTCAAGTTGCGTAGAACGCATGCGGGTGACGCGTGAAGATCAAACCAAGCACAACCTTGTTTTTTTCTTTTTTCTTCTTCTCAGTTTGCAGAAAAAAGGTTGCAAGTTCCACACACTGCACCGTTTCATCAAGCAAGCAACAATAACACAAATGATAATGTCTATTGTTGTTTTGATAGAAAAAACGGAACTTATAGTATTTTCAGAAAAAAAAATGCGGGGATTTTTTCTTTGCAAAATGTTGGGTTTTGACGACGTCAGAAGATCACAGTAAGAACAACCGAGACAAAATAGAATGTTGCGAAAAAAAAAAACGGTTTTTCTGAAGGGGCGCATCTAATCTCGGTTGTCGTTTTGGGCTTTTTTAAAGGTTTGTTTTGTAATTGTCTCGTTTTGAACTTTAAAATTCAATTTTTTAGAAATTTGGACATGAAAAAATGCGCAAAAATTATTATTTCTGATTTCAATACACAACATTTTTACAGTAATTCAGACAGCACAAAACTTCTCACAAGTTTTTACCCAAAAAAATTACAGGGGACAATTTGAAAAGAGTGAATTTTGCCTAAATCCAAAAATATAATTTCGAAAAATAAAAATTCCAGATAAAAGGTCACGAAAATTAATCCAATTCGAAATATCAGGTAATTTTTTTCTAAATTTTGGAGACCTAACTTTTCAAATCTAGATAAAATCCGTTCAGATTGAGATTTCTCAAAAACTACCTAGGATTTTTTGGTTGAAAACTTCCGAAATTCAATAAATTTTATATTTAGAACCCATTTTTTTGACCGCGAAAAATTCCAAGCTTTAAAAAAAAAAGATCTTTTGATACCAATCAAAATTCCTGATCTCCATGAACTTTTTACTCTCTCATCTTCAAAAAACGCGTTTTTGTTCGCTTTTTCACTTTTTTCTGCAGCCATGTCTATACAGTATCTCTCTGTGATAAAGAACATAATTTTTAAAAGTTTTTTTGCCCCTTTTTCTTCCAACTTGGGGTTGTGTGGACAACAAAAAAACCTTGTTAGACAACAAAAACTTTGACCGATTACAGACATTGTGTAATTCAACCACCACACTGGTCACTTTCTACAGTACTTCTATCAAAAAACTCACCTTGAATGAGCGCCGTGCGCAAAAACGCGATAGTCGTCTCGAAAGTCATTTTTTGCAGCGGTGACGAACTCGACGACATTGCTCCTCTGTTGAACGGCATAATTTCACCGGTAAACGTCATGTAGTCGGCTGTCAGTGACAAGTGTCGTTTCGACACTTCGATACCGTACACGGCGAACACATTGTTCATCTCCTGAAAAAATATCCAATCAAGACAAAGTTCATAGTTTACTCACTCATTTATTGTTGTTTTTTTCTTGTCTCTAATTTTACTGATCAAAAATTGCCGTTTTTGTTCTATATTGGGGACCTTTTTCAACATTTCAAAAACTTTATCAAAATTGGCAAAAAGTACCGTGACTTTTTTAAAAATCAATTTATCTGGGTCTCGTCACGAAAACTGAACAGTTCCTTTAAATTCAGACGAAATTTGGCGATTTTTCAAGTTTTTTTCAGTGACTAATTTTTGAGAAATTTTTTTTTGTTTTTTCGGTCAATTTTTCAGAGCAAAAACTGTTTTAAATGACCCGGCGACTCTTCTAGAGTATTCGGTTATTTGGAAAGTATTCGCCATTTTAAGACATATGTGGGTGCAGAAACAGTCTAAAACAACATTTAGCAAAAACTACAGCACAAAAAAGAACAGAAAATAAATCATAGAGTTGGATTAATCACGCAAACGCGCTCTACTGCTCTGTTAGGTTTTGAAAGTTTGATCCAACTTTATTTTTATTTAGTGTTCTTTTTTGTCGCCTAACTTCTGTTTCTTATGTTTTTAAACAGTGTTTTAACTCATATATGTCTTAAAATGACGAATACTTTCAATTTAAACGAATATTCTCGATGAGTCGCCGGGTCATTATGTCTTTACCATGTTTGGGCCCAGTTTTCAAAAACTACAGTACTCCTCGATGTTTTTTCTTCGACTCCGCCCCTTTTTGTCACAAACTGAAAACAAAGATTTTGGAAATGTTTGAAAGTACTTGAATGCATTTTTTGAGTTCGAAAAAATGCAAAGCTAAGATTTTCTAGTTTTCAACCGTTTGTTGTCAAAAAACACAAAAAACCTTCAATTTTCTCGTTTCCAACCACTTTTTTTTCTCTCTGTCACAAAAAACAATGTCAGCGGGTTAAACTACTGCGAAAAAAAATATAAACACACATGTTGTATGTTAATCAAATTAGCGCAACCATCCAAAACCAGACTCTCTGTCTGTCTCATTTTTGCAATAATCACCAAAAAATGAAAAGAAAAATTGTGCTTTGAACTTAATGACGACACCCCTACAACATCTTTTTGTTTATAGTTGTTGCATGTGAACTAGCAAAGATGTTCTCAACAAAATGTGATAAAAAGCTCCAAATCATCATCAACGGGGGGAGACACAACAATAACAAAAATCGTCTTCGCATCTTCAGAACACACTGTCATGACGTCGAAAGATCACACGACGAACACTGTATGTCTTCTGAAGGTTGAGAGGTGTACACGTGAAGAGAAATTAGACACACAGAGTATCTTCTTCTTCTTATTCTCCTTCTTCTGAGACGAAGACGAATCAGAAGAACAATACCTTGTCAAGTTTGTATTGGGCAGCTTTTTTTTGTTGTTCGTCACTTTCGATGGGTGTAAAAGTACCCAGAACTTTCAAAATTAACAAATTCAGGGCCAAAAATAGATACTTTTCAGGACAAAATTTACTTTTTTTGAGAAATTTTGTTACCCTCTTCAAGCCAAAAATGACGAAAGTTGAGTTTTTCTATGCTCCAATACTTTTTGACGGAAAATCGCATTTTTCAAAACTGCGGTTAGAGAAGTCAGAAATGCATCAGGACTTGGTTAATTAAAAAAATGAGCAAATTTTGATGCTGACCCAGAAAGTGGCCAATTATCGATTATTCGCCCACCACCTGTCATCATAAAATGTGTGCATTTTTAATTTCATAGCATCTGACAAACCCACGAGATGTTTGCATTAGATAATCCACTTTTCCCAACCAACTCTACAAGCTGTGGACCAGAGTACACTTTCTCTTTTCCCCTTTCTCCCATCATCACGTGCGCTCTCATCTACAGTAACTCATAAATCATAACTAATCGACGTTCATATGTACTTCACATGTAGACGGACTATTTTTAGGCGACGCTGAGAGAGACGAGAGAGGCAAGAGAAAACGAGACATTTCTATTCGAAATTGACGAGTAAACATTCAAAATATCTCGTCACATGTGATAAATTTTTGATAAGTCAACACTGTTCAATGAATAGGTACAAAATTTGAGAAAGAGAGAGAGAGTACTGTAATCAAATGAATCATGACGAGGTTGGAAGAGGACAAAATTGTGACGAGGCAAGACCAAAACACCTTTTTTTTCTGGGGAGAAAATTTCGAAACTCTTTCCAAAACTCACCGTAACAATAGCCTTGGAGCACGCCTCAACTCCATAATTCTGCAGAATCAGATTCAAATCATTCGAGTAGACACTGTTCACATCCAACACGTCGGCATGTTTGAAGAACGCCGCCAAATTGACACCTTGCGTTTGCAAGAATATCACATTTTTACCATTTTTCTCCTCCTCTCTCTCAACGCATCGTTCAATTCCAGCAGTTTGGTGGATGATAAAGTCTTCGACTTCTCTGCAAAACGGATTTTTGATACTTTTTGGCAAAACCCGCGAGTTGTCTGTACAAAAAAAAAATATTAAAAACTAACGCTTCAACAATCGACACAACATCCATTTTGGTCTTGTTCTTCAACGGCAACGCAAACACAACTTCACACCATTTGTTGGATTTCGTATCATAGCTATACGAGTAAATGTTATCCGAAAGTCGTTGAACATGTTGAATACGACTCGAATCGACAGGTTTATCCACTTTTCCATTCTCCTCATCGTCTGTTTCGTCGGCATTTTTGCCGTCTTTCATCTCATCGTCCTTATCCAATTCTTCGTCCTCTTCATTGTCGCGAACTCGCAAATCGCCTCTCTCCTCATCCTCACCTTCATATTCTCCTTCGTCACGATGACGTTGGTGGAGACGTTTTTCGGCCGCGTCCGCTTCACGTCCACCATCGGCTTCTTCGTCCGACGACTCGCCATGATCCGGTCCTTGTCTGAAAAAATAGCGGATTTTTTCGGCCCGCGAAAAACTTAAATTTTCCAACAAAAAAAAAGAAAAAAACTCACAATCCCCCATTTCTCTGCCGCCTGCCACCCTCATCACCACCAATTCCAGCCGCCAAATTACCCTGCCGCATGGTTCGATGCGACATTTGCTGATATTCGGTGACATCGACATACTTCTTCTTGATCGCCTGCGCCACACGAATAATGAATCGCTTCTCCACCTCATTCATGATGACACTACGCGACACGTGTCGCGCACCCTGTTCGCGTTTCGCACTCGCCAATATCTCGATTCGCAAATGATAGCGACGACTCGCCTGATTGGCGTTCAACGTGATCTTTTCGTCGAGCGTGAAATTTTTGAGCACCTGTTTCAGGTAGACTCGATCAAGTTCCTGTTTGATCGCATCGATTCTCTCACGTGGTGTTCCGTCGATAACGGCGATCTAGAAACAAGAAACAACATAAATCGTGCGGTTAATTTTCTCTGTCTCGTCGTTTTAAAAAGATGTTTGATGTTCTTGTACAACACAATTAATCGAAACATTCCTCTACACAGATATCAGAATAGTTACATTTCCTCTTTTGTTTTTTTTTTTGCGCGTTGGAAATAAGTGAACAACGTTGTCGTCATGAGAAAGGTGAAAAAAATAAACAAGGACAATCTAGGTACAGTAGGAAAGTTTGTTTTCAAATTTATCGAATCTAAAGTACTGTACTTTATTTTGAAAATATTTTCATCAGAGTGCTAGCGATTTTCCGAAACCCCGGGAAACATACGTTTCAAGGCCCAAACTACAGAGTCTATCTCCCCTTTACTATATATTTTTTCTATTCTTTAGAGTTACTAGCTGTATCCTTTTCTGGGTCACCATATGGCTCATTAGTTTTCACACCTTTAGATGTTATCTATAAAATATGGCATTTCTTGGTATGAGGCATCAATAACAACATATGGTGACCTAGAAAAAGTCAACAGGAAATATGTGTGAATAGGAATGGAGGGCTAAATGAAATGAGGGACCAGAAAAAATGTGACTAAAGGGTTCGGGAAAAATTGAAAATCTTGTCCGAGAGAATTACAAACACTAGCTCACGCATTGTTTAGCGACTAACCTGCGCACTTGGAGTGGCAATATTCTTCGACGCCGTCATCAAAATCTCTCTCAATCTCGGAATTCCAAGTGTCACGTTCATCTCTCCTCGACCAGCAAAATGGAAAGTGTTCAACGTCATCTGCGTCGACGGTTCACCAATCGATTGCGCCGCCAACAATCCGACATTCTCGCCTGGTTCGGCCAAACTTCGCATTCCCTTCCAGAACAACGTTCGCCGCAATGCGTTCTTCGGCTCATCCTCATCATTTTGTCCGGCGTCACAATAGGCGGCGATCTCGTCCAACATTCGTTCGGGCAACGCGCCAAGCGTATTGTTGGCCGAATAGGCGTGATCCACCGCTTCCGGACACTTTTTCGGCACATTTTTCGCGTACGCCTCACGCTCGTCCAACGACAACTCGAACCACATGCCCAATATCTTCTTCTTGCTCATTCCCGCGTGTTCTTCGGCGAAACTGGTGAATGCCGAGTAGTATTTTTTGGTTGTCGCCGAATCTCCGCGTTTTTTCGCCTTCTTTTTCCACGAGCAAATCTGAAAATTACTAAGGTCAAAAATCGATTTTCCAAGGCAAAAATCACCTTTTTATAGCGTTTTTCGGCGCTTAGCACATTAAAGTCCGCATCAACAACGTCTTGTGGTTTCGACGCAACAGTGACCGCATCCAAATTTTGTTCAATGAAAGGCATCGTTTTATTGTTCAAAAAGATGGCCTTTGTCGTGTCCATACCATCTTCACCATAACGGAACTGAAAATTTCGGATTTTTTATCAGTTTCCCTTTCAAAAAATACCTGGATAACCGAGCCATCGTGATCTCGAACCGTCGAATCATAATGCACACGAATACCCTCCAAATGCTTGATGATACAACGTTGCAAATAACCGGAACGCGACGTTTTGACAGCCGTATCGATGAGACCTTCACGACCGGCCATTGTGTGGAAGAACAGTTCTTGCGGATTCATGCCGGTCAAGAAGCGTTGATCAATGTAGCCGCCGGCACGCGGCGACGGATCGAACGCGCGGAACGACGGCAGTGTTCGACCGGCGATCGTGACCGCCATACGTTTACCTTCGAGCTCGATTTGACCCAAACATCCGGAAATTTGTATCGCGTTCACAGCCGAACCTTTGGCTCCGGACTGAATCATTAGTTGCAACGCGTTCAACGGGAACGCACGCAAAAGACCCGTCGGAACACACGATTTGGTGATCGCATCGTTATACTTTGAGATTCCCTGTTTCATACCGAAATCCAACATTTTCACATCGGTTCCCTGTCCGCGCGGATTACAATAAGTCGCGGCGAGTGTTCGCTTGATTTCCGCTTTTGACGCATTGTCCGCCAAGCCGAATGTGGTTTTGACGACTTGATCACCGATTGTTCGCGATTCGAGCACAGCCTCTTTGCGTTTCGCGTTGGCTTCGTCGATGACGAGAATGTCGGCGACACCAAGAGTGAATCCATGATACTGGAAGCAGTTTTTTTTTCAAGAAAGAAAGAATTTTAGATTTTTAAAAACTTCTCTCTAGGTTGAAGACAACCGTACCACTCGATGATCAGTGCAAGGATAAAACAAAAACAGCAACAAGAAAAAATCAGAACGAACATGACAAAAAAAGAAAACATTATCAAAAAATTGAGCAAAAGGTGAATAATGAAATGAATGAATGAGCACTGGGAGGCACAATGATTGTTGACTCCGCCCTTTCATGTACACAGCGTAGGTGCGAAAAAGGGGCGGAGTCAACAATCGTTGTGCCTCCCTGTGCTCATTCATTCATTTTATTATTCACATTTTGCTTGATTTTCTTATATTGTTTTCTTTCTTTCCTTTCTCGTTCGTTTTGATTTTTTTCTTGTTGCTGCTTTTTTAATGTTCTTTCACTCATCAAAGGTACGGTTGTGTTCAGATTCATTATTCATGTTTTACAGTAAATTTTCTTTTTTTTCCTGTTGTATTTAACTCTTGATAGTATAACTTCGAGTTCTTGTCTACAATTATCCCAGGTATGAAAGAAATACTCAAACAAACCTGCAAATACGTGGTGAACAATCTCGAGAAACACGACAACAACTGAACTCCACACCGATGTCCATACAATTCGAAGACACAATGTGCAAGTCCAAACTGTGTGGCTCCGAAATGAGCCTTATCCAACACGCCGACCAACAACTCTCCTTGCCGGAATACAACATGCGATTCGCTCATATCGAACGGCGGCGGGTTGTGCCCCTTGACCACCCAACACGACAACGGTGTCTTTGCTTTTCCGTCGAGATTGATCAACGGTTTGCCGTCGGGTGTGATGTTTTTGACAATCGTTGAGATCACCTGTTTTCCGGTCCACAATCGTTTGGGGAACAGGATGGTGGGTGGCGGAATTTCGATACGTTTCGAGTATTGTGCGAACGAGGCCAAGACGAGATGCATAAAGTCTTCTTTGTTCAAAAATTTGTCACGAATCGACAGCAAAACTCCTGAGACTACGTGATCTTGAATGAGACCGAGAAGCGGTGTCGCGTCTTTCGGAACAAGGAAGTTGCTTCCGACGTTGGCGATTTCTCGAACTTCTGTTTGGGCAATATGTGTTTGTACCAGGTGACCGTTCATCTCGTCACCGTCGAAATCGGCATTGTAGGCTTTGCACGGCGCGTAGTTCATTCGAAGAGCACGTTGACCAGTGAGAACTCGAGCTCTATAATCAAATATTTTTGGTTAGGGCGAAACCGAAAAAAAGATTGTTGATTTGTTTTTAAAAATAATTTTATGGTAAAAAAATATTGACACAATCGGTCAGTTGCAATTTTAAAGCGCCAAAACAGTAAAAACTGCTCCAGGACATTTTGAAACCGCATGTTTTTTGCTTGAAAATTGTACCTGGCCGAATTGTTCATTATTTTTCACCACAAAATTCTTTTTAAAAAATAAAAAATGTCTGGAGAATGTTTTTGATTGAAGAAAACTCGTTTTTCGGAATGTTAAAAAAACCGGCTCCGGGACGTTTCGAAACCGCATAGAACTCCAACGAAAAAAGGAAGAAACATTTGTTTGTCTTTACTGTATGGCGTATCCAGTGGGATGTCGGTACACACATTTGTTAAAAAGGGAAAGAATTTTCTCAATATTTTCATGCGGTTTTGAAACACCACGAAGTAAGAAAAAACCAACCTATGACCCATAATAGAAGGTTTATGCAGTGACGGTTGACGATTCATCATAATCATATCACCATTGACCATATGTCGCAAAACCTTCGTCGTTTGTCGCACACTATCCGTCGTTGTCGCCAACATTGTTCGCGCCATCGTCATCCGTTTCTTCTTCTCCTCGGGCGCATCTTTCAACATTGTTTTGCGACCACTCGGCTCGACAATGAAATTGGCTCCCGGATGCTCCGACGGTCCTCGTCTCACCAATTTCTTCATCTCGGCCAAATTCAACGTGTTGACCGGTTCGGTGAATGTCAATTTTTTCGCAAATATATCGGGGATTCCGATCTCGTCGATATCCAAATAGGGATCCGGTGTGATGACGGAACGACACGCGAAATTCACACGTTTTCCCATCATGTGCATTCGGAAAAGACCTTGTTTCTTCTCGAGAATTTGCTTGATTCCCGCAATATTGTCACGATCTCCCTTGTTCAAATCTTGATCGAAGATGGCGTTGACACGAAGTTGAAGTTGGAGATAAGCGTCGTGCATTTGAGCGTTGATGTCTTTGCCGCGAACACGATTTGAGATCAACTCGAGAAGTTGAGGACTATTGTCTCCTTTCATGATCAATCCAATTGCCTGGAAGTTTTTTTTTTGAAATTTGAAACACATTTCACAACTCGCTTTTTGAAAGCATGTTTTCAATTAAAACTGAAATTGAAAATGGAAATGTTTTCCAAATTTTCTGACGTAGAATTTTGGGGGGTAAACAAGTAGGAATATTTTTTGTATACTTTTCGGTGAAAATTTATTTTTTTTAAATAAACACAACTTGTTTATAAATTTTTTTAAAACTTTGAGATATTTAAAGTGGTTACAAGAGGGTACCAAAAAGTTGGTCCCTGTGGAAAAAAATCAAAGTCGTTGGGAATGTAGAGAAAAACAGAAAAATGAGCTAAAATAGTTTTAAATTTGAAGAAAATTTATCCAAAAATTCTGTCCCGGGACTTTTGTACCTCTTGTGACAGTATGAAAGTGTTAGAACCGCGGAAAAATTTTAAATCATTTTCAATTTTTCCCACGTGAACACCGCATAGCTGCTCCAAGCCTGCGGCGTTTTGGGTCTAGTCACGAAAGTTAAAATCTCACCGCGATAGTCTCGGTCGCTTCCAAAACTCGTCTCAAATTCAAAGTTTGCGGATCCTCATACTGTGCACCTTTAAACATTCGAATCGGTCGGAACTTCTTTGGCGGAACCAATACCCGCTCCAAAAACAATCCATCTAGCGGGCAAATCGTCGAATCTGCCACCTAAAAATCGCGCATTTTCCTACTAGCGAAAATGCTGAAATTCACTTACAAGATCATCAACCAACATAGGAAAGAGTTTCATGAGAAGATGTCCATCGTTTTTGAAAACAACTCGGAAGTGTTCACGAACTTCAGCGCCTCTCCAAGCTAATTTGTCACAATCACCTCGGCGAACATTTGACATTTGCATTTCGAGACTTCCTGGAGTGAAGTCGCTGGTAACTTCGACGTTTTCTAAAATTTTAGATTTTTGGTTATATATATTTTTTTGAAGTTTTACTTTTCTTCTCCAAATCATCTTCCTCGTCTGAACCATCATCTGAATCAACTTCATCGACGCCCATATCGCCGGTAATGATTTTCGGGACTTTGTTGGATTTTGATTTCAATGAAAAGTCGATAAGAATACATCGAGCACCATCGTTTCTCAAAATTCCGTTGCGATTTTTGCAAAACGGACATTTCTGAATGCGTCGGAACAAATGTGATCGCAAAAACTCGCGGACAATATCGTTCTTCAATTGAACATTGTTCTTTGTCGGACTCGCTTGATACATTTTCAACTCTTCAATGGGTTTACACGCGAGTTTTGCGATATGTGCATCGAGATCCGCCATGAAATCCTTATCATCTGACCCGTCAACGTCTTCTGAAACGAAAACTTCGTCTTGATCGCATGATTCTACTCACGATTATCGATTAACTGTTTCAAAAGATGTTCTAGGTCTAATGCAACATGTTCTACACCCAATTCGAAGCATCGTAATTGTGCCAACAAGATTTTTGCGTAAATTCCGTCTGATTTACAGGTTAGACGATGACAATGCACGCATGTTCCTTTAAGCAACTGGAAAGACAAATATTTCTCAATAACTCTACTTCTATTCAGTCCAAAACTCACATTATACGTCAACTGATACAACAATGGATTAAAAACCGGAACGGTCAATTGAATATGTCCCATATGACCTGGACAATGTCGATCATACTGATTACACGTCAGACATTTATCGAAACTGTCACTTGGCCCGAGAAGCGAATCGTAGAGACCTCCAGGAATCGGATGCCCTACTTCGTCGAACGTTTTCGTCTGTGTCACCTTCAACACGCTCAATTTGTCGATTTCGTGCGGAAAATAGTTGCGCAGTTTGAAATTTGAAAATTGCATATACGGCTCATCGCCATTTCTAATGAATAGGTCCGTCATTTTTCGATGACGGCTCTAAAACTACCTGTAAACACGATTTTTGTGTAGGAAAACTTTTGAACTTGACGTGAAGTGCAATCTAGTCACATTGTCTACACAACCTGTGTGGTTTAATCCCTCAAAACGCCTTGAAACCTCGAAAACTGGGAAAAAGTTAGGAAAAAATAAAAGTAAACTTTTCGTCTGTCAACACAACCACGCCACAGTGCACACAATGCATCTAATCTGACGACAATTGTTTTTTGTGATTTACAACCGTATACCGCACTCTATATATAGGGCCCTGTAGGGTAAGAATATAGGGCCCTGTAGGGTAAGAAAAAAGATTTACAACGTGTTTTTGGGTTTTAAAATTTTATTAAGTGTCAAATAACAAACCGGGATGCATAATAACAATATCACAATACAAAAAAAGAACATAATAAGTTAAAAATCAATAGAATAACCTGACGAATCAGTTGAAGTGATAGAAATAGTCTCATAATCATTAATATTATCATAATTTTGCACATCAAATCCGATTTTGCTAATAGTCTGCGATTTGAGTCGATAACCATAGGTGACAGTTTCATCAACAACATCCTCATATCTTGACTGTTGCGAGATGATTGTGGGAATTCGTCGAATTTTGGCAAGTTTTGCTGATTCATCTGTGACAGCGACAATCGATTGAGCGGAAGATGCGGCGGAGACTGGCAACATTGCTGCGGCCGGACGACGATAGAAAACTTGACAGACGAGCAAAAGTGCGGCGATGGATAGAATCGAGACGGCCAAGAGGATCATGTTGATTTTCTCGAGATCATAACCGGCGAGATCGGCGCGAAGAGTGTCGACAAATCCAACAGTTTGGCGATGTTGCGGTGGTGTTGACAATGCTTTCGGGCAGTGCGGGCATTCGTCGTCGACGCGAATTAGGAAGCGAGCGCTGAAGCATTGCGAGTCGATGTGGGCGACACGGGTGTTAGCAGTTTGTCCAGGCTTCAGAGTCTGCAAAAAACACATGTTGCAAAAAATGTGGCGTGACAGCTCAACGGGTTACATGCTGCGTGCAAGTCTAAAGGTCAAGGGTTCGATCCCCGCTATGAGCAAACTTTTTTTTTTAATTTTTCTGTAAAATAACTCACCAATTTCTCATTAAACATCATCGACGCGTATCCTTGATCGCATTTTGGCGCCAAACCGAACGGATTCAAAAAGTTTTCCCCCTCGATTTGCGACGACACCAAAATCTTGTCAATCTTCATCGACCATTGAGTGGTGAAGAAGAGTCGTTGTTCGCGAATCAGTTGCGAGTTGATTGGCCACGCCGCCGACGCGATTCGCTTGTCGCCAAAGTCAGCGATTACCTGGAAAATGAGGAAATGTTGAAAAGTTCAAAAAATAGGGGAAAAAAACCAACTTACTCTCAACGACGGATTCTGACAGCTCTGATGATCGTCCCAATATTTGGCACATTGATCGCGAAGTTGAAAATCGACCAAAACTACAGTAACCCAGTTCAAGGTACAGTTTGCGGTGGCGACGAGAAGTGAGAAGATAATGGCAAGTGAGAACATAATGTTATTGAAGAAAATGATGATGATTGTGCATTTGAGAGCACCTATTTATACCCCCAAAAGGGGGCGTGGCCTGGAAAATGGGCGGGGCTTGATAGTTTCTCAGGAAAAGGTGTGAAATTGGGAAAATGAATGAACAGGAAGGGGGGGGGGATACAGTAACCCAGGAAAGCTAAAGTTACCAGAAAAATATTCCCGGGAAAAATACGTTTCAAATTTGAAATGATTACCAACCTACAGTACTCTTTTCACTTTAGAGAAGATGTATTTTTAGAAAGGAGTACTGTAGTTCAGAGAAAATCGGGGGGTATTTTGGGTTTCAGATATTTTCTTAGAATTTTTGAGATCTTTTCCGTGAGAAGTTCAAAAGTGTTTTTTTTTTGTTCATTTTCTCAAAATTACTGTAGTTTTTGAAACAATACTTTTCACTTCAATCTGAAAAAAATTGTGACAAGAAGTACTGTACTCTACGTTTCATCGAATATATTTCAAATTTGAAACGTATTTTTGGCGGGAAAATGGAATTTGAAATTTCGATATTTTGCGACCTGAAAAATGCAACCCGGATGAAAGTACAGTACCCTTTTAGACATGAATTTCTCTGGGTTTTTTTTTCATTCTGAAAATATATCAAAATTTTAGTTTCACAATTTTTCCCGGAAACTGATACCCTGTCAAAATTGTGAAGTGTGAACAATACTCAAAATCGTCCAGAATTGTGTAAAGTACCCGGAAACGTCTAACACTGTGGTAATAGTACTTAGCTAGGCTTAGTGCAACAGGAAGTGCACCTCTCACCGATTTGCGAAAATTCTGAAAATTGAAATTTCAAACTTTTCTTGAGGTGAAAACTACTGTAGTTTTCACACCTTGCACACATTTTCAGCTACAAGCATCTTCTCCGTGAGAACTTCACAGTGGTGCGAACTTGTCGGTATCTCATCATCTGAACATGGTGCTAATTTAGTGTCCTGCTGGGAATTGTTTTCGGAACTTGAGATTTTTGGAAAAATCTTGAAACGTATATCAAACTGGTTAACATTGTTCCTATTTGACCATGTTTTACAACGTGTCAAATTTTTACCGATTTTACTATCTCGTAAAAAATGAGCCAGATGTTTTCACACAAACTACAGTACTCCTTGTTGAAAAAAAACTACATTTTCCCCTAAAAATTTTTTGAAGAATAGACTTCGGGAAAACGTTGAAAAAGTCAAATTTCAAAACTGATACGATGCCAAAATTATACTATACCTGAAAGCCAGTGCTGTAATTTTTTTGGATTCAGAAATTTATCTGGGTGTACTGTAGTTTCAGTTGGTTCGTCAAAAAGCATATGGAATTTTTTACAACTTGATAAAAATGGCCAAAAAGTGACAGGTTGTAAAAGAACGGTTTTTTAGGGACCAAAGAAATCTTCCCAAAATAACATCTGAAAAATATGAAACTACAGTACCACTTTTTCCGAAATTTTTTTTTTAATTTTATATAGTTTGATATACGTTTCAAGATTTTCTCAAAAATCTCAAGTTCCGAAAATAATTCCCAGCAGGACACTAAATTAGCACCATGTTCAGATGATGAGATACCGACAAATTCGCACCTCGGTGAAGTTCTCACGGAGAAGATGCTTGTAGCTGAAAATGTGTGCAAGGTGTGAAAACTACAGTAGTTTTTACCACAAGAAAAAGTTTGAAATTTGATTTTTCAAAAATTTCGCAAATCAGTGAGAGGTGCACTTCCTGTTGCACTAAGCCTAGCTAAGTACTATTACCACAGTGTCTGACATCCGGGTATTCTACACAATTCTGGACGATTTTGAGTATTGTTCACACTTCACAATTTTGACAGGATATCAGGTTCCGGAAAAAAAATTGTGAAATTAAAATTTTGATATATTTTCAGAATGAAAAAAACCGGAAAAATTCATGTCTAAAAGGGTACTGTACTTTCATCGGGGCTGCATTTTTCAGGTCGAAAAGTATTGAATTTTCCCGCCAAAAATACGTTTCAAATGTGAAATATATTTATTACCATTTTTTTTCATCTCCATTAGGATTTGCAATTTTTGTCAGTGAAATTTTGATAATTGAAATTTCAAACGTTCTTGTGGTTAAAACTACTGTAGTTTTCACACCTTGCACACATTTTCAGATACAAGCATCTTCTCCGTGAGAACTTCACAGTGGTGCGAATTTGTCGGTATCTCATCGTCTGACCGTGCAGCAACGTAATGTCCTGCTGTGAATTTTTCGATTTTTGAGAAAATCTTGAAACGTATATCAAACTGGTTAACATTTTTCCTATTTGACCATGTTTTACAACGTGTCAAATTTTCTAGCTATAATCTACCGATTTTATTATCTCGTAAAAAAATGAGCCAGATGTTTTCACACAAACTACAGTACTCCTAATGGGAATAGTATGAAACGTAAAGTACAGTACTTCTTGTGTTTTTTTTCAGGTTGAGGTGGTAAGTATTATTTAAAAAACTACAGTAACTTTGAGAAAAAAACAAAACCAATTTTTCCATTGGAAACGAAGACATAAACCACACACAAAACATAGCGCCTCGCTTCCCGTGAGATGTCGGTCACTCGGTTGAATGACCTCTCGGATAATTCTAAAAATCCATAAACGTAAATAGAGAGATACTGTTCGTTCTGCAGCGAAGAGTACGCGTTTATCTGTGGGGAGATGGGAAAAAGACACAAAGAAAATAAAAGAGTATGTGTAAAAAGGAGAGTGCAGAAAAACAAATGGAAAAAAGGGGGATGTGAGATAGAGCGCGTATCCCTTGCTGCTGAACGAACAGTAGAGAGAGAGAGAGCAAAAAAGCTCTAATGATGATTTTCTCTCATTGATTCTATTTCACAAGGTCGTGAACATTTGAATTATTAATTTCTGAAAAATCTCTAGAATTGAAACCTTGTCAAAATTACAAAAGTGTGAAGTATATCTAAAAATTGGTGAGAACGAGTAAAGTACCCGGATAACAGCCAAAAAATATAAAAATTCTGAAACGTACATTTCCCCGGAGGCCTAAACTATAGTACCATTTCACTTCTAACAATCCCGCTGGTCCAAAAATGTCTGCGTCTCTCACCAGGTCCCATTGAAAAATGCCCAAACTTCCTTATCATCATCCATGTTGTTCCTTTTCTTATCAAATTAATCATTACTAGATACTTATATCAGTTGTTTTTTTTTCTCGTGATGTTCTTGTTCTCAAGAAAAAAGTACAGTACCTCTCAATTTTTTTTTTCATTTTTCTCGTTTTATGCTTCAGCCTTCTTTTCGCCACCTCCCGGTTCCAGTTCCCAGTCGTAGGGTGCGTCGATTTTGCCGCCCGATGTGGTGCAACCCTGTAAACATTTTTTTTTTGGGAAAAACATTTTTGTCATATATTTTAGAAATTCTACAGTATTCACAACTTTAAATCAACTATCGCCAAAGCGGAAAATTTAAAATTTTGTTCTCAAAAACCCGACCTACAGTACTCAAAATTCCATGTTTTGGCGCCAAAATTTACAGTACTCTCGAATTCAAATTTATGAGTTTTGAACTCGCAAAAATTGGCCTCTTTGAAAATTTAAAATAAAAAATTTTGGCGCCAATTTTTTTTTTGTTGAAAATATAGAAAACTCAAGTTTTGAATTCTAAATTTTGGCGCCAAAATCTACAGTACTTTAATTTATGAATTTAGCGCCTTGCAATTTTCTACAGTAACCCAAAAATATAAGAAATTTGTAATTCCAAATATGATACTTTGGCGCCAAAATTTACAGTACTCTTGAGAATAGAACTCAAATTTTTGGCGCAAAAAAAATCGTTTCTACAGTAACCCAACCTCTTCCAACATCTTATAAATGAACGAATAGTCAACATGATCATGATATTGTCGTTTATCGATATATTCCAAAATGCGTATCAACTCGCTAGTATGTGCAAGACCTTCGAACATCGCATCCTTCTTCTCCTTACGACACTCCTCTTTACACTTCAACACCTCGTTTTTATCGCTCAATCGTCTCCAGGGCAGGCCTGCAAGTTTCTTTTTAGAATATTTGCACGCACAAAAAATTCGGCATGATAGCTCAGCAGGTTTGGCGTTTTGTTATACAGCGAGAGGTCAAGAGTTCGATGCCTCACCAGGGCAATTTTTTTTTTTAATTTTTTCAAAAACCCACCTTTAACCAAAATCAAATCGAGAAGCAAATAAAACCAACTCTCACAATCGTCCTTCGGCCCCATCTCGGTTCCCTTGTGACACGCCAACGGTGCAAATCTCACCGTTCCCTTGAATCCCACACTCTCTCGCGGCGTTTTCAACTCGTTTTTCGTGTTCAGAAATTTGCGAGCAATTCCGAAATCGAGAATGTAGATCAAATGTTTTTGTTTGTCGAGACCGCACGCGTAGTTTTGCGGCTTCAGATCGCGATGAATGAATCCTTGAGCGTGGAGCGCTTCGCAAGCTTCTAGACATTGTTGAGACACTCCGAGACCGGTGGTGAATGAGAAAACCTAGATGAACAATGTTATTGACTCCTCGACATTTCGGAACCGCGACATTTCGAAACCGCGACATTTCGAAACCGCATGAATATTTTGAAAACTTTCGCATTTTTTCAACACATTATCGCGACATCTCACGGGTTTTGTGATGTTTGAACTGTCGAAATGTTTTCCAAATTTGAAAATTTTAATCAAAACTAGAAAAAACACATTTTAACACATTCCCGAAACCCGTGAGATGTCGGCACAAACATTCATTGAAAATAACGAAAAAAACTTTTTTGTTGTGAAAAAATTGAGATTTTTTTCAAAATTTTATGTGGTTTCAAAATGTCGCGGTTTCGAAATGTCGCGGTTTCAAAATGTTGCGGTTTGAAAATGTCGCGGTTTCAAAACTTCGCGGTTTCGAAAAGTCGCGGTTTTGAAATGTCGCGGTTTCAAAACGTCGCGGTTTCGAAAAGTCGCGGTTTCAAAATGTCGTGGTTTCGAAATGTTGCGGTTTGAAAATGTCGCGGTTTCAAAACTTCGCGGTTTCGAAAAGTCGCGGTTTCAAAATGTTGCGGTTTCAAAAAGCCATGTTATTCAGACTCAATTGTGGTGTAGCAGGTTAGGCGTTTGACTTTGGTTAGAGAGGTCGCTGGTTCGATTTCCACCACCAGGTGTCGACTTTTTTTTTTTTTTTGAAATTTACCTTGCAATCTCGCTCCAACTTCAAATCGGCCAAACTTTTTCCAACTAGTTCCATGACCAGAAAAAAGTAGCCTTCCTTATCCTTCTTGCCTCGATCCACAATTTTCGTGAAATGCTTTCCATGTCCAATCAGTTTGAGAATCGCAATCTCCATTTTGAGTTTCGAATGTTTTCGTTTTTCGAGTTTTCGCTCCACTTTCATCGCGTACTGTTTGTTGTCGTTCTTCGTGTCTTTCACCCGATACACTGCTCCGAAACCGCCTTCACCCAACAATTTGCTCACAACATATGTCGTTTTGCCGCTTGTAATTTCTGTTCCCTGCAAAGGAGATAAGTGGCGCAGTCGGTTAGAGTTTTGTTTTTGGTGTCAGAGGGGTCAGGTTCGATTCTCACTACGCGCAGAACTTTTTTTTTTAACACAAAACTAACTGGTTTGAAGTTAAGATCATCATCATCCTCGTCGGACATGTCGAAGCTTTACAAATAAACAATACCACTAATTTATCCGCAGATTTTTCTGATTTTTGATCTTATCAAAATGTCACGTAGAAAATACATATAACGTGAAAATATTTTTTCCAAGTAAACAATCCAAGTGATCTCTCCTCTTACACCAAGCGACACGCGTGGTGTAGTGGATAGCACTTTTCCGCGCCGCGCACACAACCCTAGTTCAATTCCCGATGCGGGCAAAATATTTTTTTTTGTTTTTTTCAATTTTTGATAAAAACTACCATGTCGAATTTATGATTGATTGACTTGTTTGAGAATAGTCGTTTTTTCCCCTTTTGTTTCAGTTTTTGTGTTCGATATGAAAAGGGCAACGACAATGGCGAGAGAAAATGAGGTGGAGAAGAAGGTTCGAAATGGTGAGAACAGGTTGGTTTAAAGGGACATACTAGGGTTGATGGCCAAAAAAAAATGGATTTTTGGAATATGAAAATACTTGAACTTTGGAAAAAAAAATGAAAAATTTTGGTCTCAATTTTTTTTTTGAAAATTTGAAATTTTCAGGTTTTTTGAAAATATTATAATCCGAAAATTTTTTGGCGCTAAAAATCTCTAAGCAACAGTTTCCAAAAACTACAGTACACCTAAATAAAATTTTTTTGAGAAAACTTCGAGAAAATGAAAAAAAAATTTGACCGGAAACCTAAAATTTCCGAGAAATGCTCAAAAACTCAAGTTTTGCCCGAAAATTTTTAAATTCTCAAAAACTACAGTACTCCCCAAAAATGGTCAGTTTGAAATTTGGCTCCGAACTTTGAATATTCAAAATCTTTAAAATAAAAAAAAGTCCCTCAGAAATTTTTCTTACAAAAATCGTCCCGAAAATTTCAAAATTTTCAAAAACTACAGTACTCTTGTCAGTTCAAGTTTTGGAACTAAATTTTGAAAATCGATGTATGTGTAAAAAGGAATTTTTGATATATCAAACTTGGCCCGAAAATTTTAAAACTTGCAAAAACTAAATACAGTAATTTTCATCAAACAGCCAACTTTGGCGCGAAACCCTTCCAAGTTACATGTTTCCAAAACTACAGTACCCCTCCAAAACCATTTGGCTACGCCTACGACACTCGTATGCTTCATCACACATGTTCTTACGATTCAACAATGGCCGAGAATCCCGAAAGAATTCGTCTAATCTTCGAAAAACTTCATCAAGACGGTCTTCTCGACCCACCAACATCAACGCGAATCGAAGCCCGCGAAGCGACAGACGACGAGCTGATGCTAAATCATCCAAAAAAACTGATCGACGAAATATCGGGTCTCGAAACGACCAAACAATGCGAAGATTACTGTAGAGATAAGGAGATTTTGTGGACGTGTGAGAGCACAAATGAGGCGGCTCGAGTGGCAGCCGGCGCTGCGATTGAGATGGTTAGAGCGGTCGTCGAAGAGAGGATACATAATGGATTTGCCATCATCCGACCGCCCGGACATCATTCTTACGGTAAAACACCCCGGGGGTACTGTATTTTTAATAATGCGGCGATTGCGGCGAAATATGCGTTGGAGATGATGGGTGTTAAGAAGGTAAGTGGACTGAATTTTTGTTTAGAAAAAAAGAGATTTTGGCGCCAAAAATTTATAGAAAATTCGAACTTTCAAAATTTCCCGCCAAAAATTTCAGCTTGGATCTTTTACTTCGCACTGAAAATATTTTTGCCTCAAAAATTTGAATTTTGAAAATTTGCCGCTAAAAAAAAGTCACAAATCAAATTTTTAAAAATTCAAATTCGAAATCAGAAATTTTGGCGCCAGAAGTTCAAGGAATTTTGAACTTTCAAAATTTCCCGCCAAAATTTAGGCGAAAAAATTTGAATCCGCATTTTTGGCGCCAAAAATTCCAGATTGGATTTTTAACTTTTTTATTTTCAAAAATTTGACTTTTGAAATTTTGCCGCCAAAAATTCCAGTTCAAGCATTTCAGCTTCTAGAAATTTTGAATTTTCAAAATTTTCCTCGAAAATGGGTGCTCATATTTTTGTGCTCGAAATTTTGGCGCCAAAAATTCCAGCTTCGAAATTTGAAAATTTTTCGTCAAAAATTCCAACCCAAAGTTTTGGCCGGAAAAATTCTGGCTTGAAAATCCAACCTTCTCAAAAATTCAAAATTCAGAAATTTTGGCGCCAAAAATTCAAAATTTTCGTGCAAATTTTGTGGCGCCAAAAACTCAAATTTCAAAAACCGCAGATCTCAATCGTCGATTTCGACTACCACGCCGGTAACGGAACATCAGAATCGGTCAAAAACGAGCCGCGCATCCATTTCACCTCAATTCACGCCCATCATCACGGCGCATTTTGGCCATTCACACGCGAATTCGATTACGCAACAAATGATCGTGGGTTACTGTAGACATCATTTAAAGGCACATGACATATTTTCAGCCAACACCCTGTATGTCCCTTTAAACGGATCGATGAACAGTGAATCTGACTATATTGGTATCTTTCATCATGTCGTTCTACCTCAATTGCGGCAATTTAAACCGGAGGTAAGGCAAGGTTTTTGGCGCCAAAAAATATTTTCAAAAATTCTAGCTTATCATCATATCCGCAGGCTTTGATGCCGGCTATTTCGATATAATGGGCAAAGTTGGTCAAGGTGTCAAAGCGCCAGGCTACGGTCATATGGCTCGTCTACTCTCCGAACTATGTCCTGGCAAAACTTTGGCGTTGTTAGAGGGCGGATATTTTGCAAAAAATTACACTGAATCGGCGACAATGTTGGTGAGAGGACTGAAGGTATTGATTAAAGGAGCACAACTTTTTTGTTGTGAAACCATCTTGTTGAAGGGTCTCGATTTGCCACGTGTCGAAATGCCGCGAAAATTGTCGGCGGCGTTGGTGGAAACATTGTGGAACGTGTTGTATCATCATCAACAATGGTATCCCGAGTTGAAGAGACGGTTGGAAAAGTTGATCGAGCAGCAGAGAGTGTTGGGGTTGCCCGAGTTTGTGCCACACCAGACAATGTTTTTTGGAGATAGTGAGTGCAGGGAGAGACGCAGACAGCAAAGTAGAGAGCAGAAAAATGATGATGAGAGACGCAGGGAGTTAAAAACTCTTGGAGACAGATGAACAGACAGCTAGACATTCTCAGAGATCTGGATGAACGTAGACTATGAAAAAGTTAGAGACGCAGATGAGCCTAAGCTAGCCATTCTCAGAGAGACCAATTTGAAGAGACGCAGACAGCTGCACACACAATATAGACTATTAAAAAGTTTGAGACGCAGACAGCTAGAGCCGCATAGGGAAGTCGATAAGCAAAGAAGCATAGAAATATGGAAAAGAGAGAGACGCTGAGCCATCATAGAAACAGTGAGGAAGAGACAGAGACGCAGAGAGCTAGACATTCTAAGAGAGCCCGATATCTGAAGAGACGTACAGTTAGGAAGATTAGGAGAATGAGAGACACAGAGAACCAGAATTACCGAGAGAGGATGACAAACAGAGAAAAAGCTGAGCACAAAAACATACGCAGGAAGTTAAACATTATGAGAGAGCCTGATAAAAAGAGAGACGCAGACAGTCATTTTTGAGGGACCAAAAAAACAACTAGAAGAAAAGGAAAAAAAAGAAAAAAAAACAATATTGGTAAAATAAGAAACATGTGAAGAATGTATGAATGCATAAGCACACAGAAAGGCACAACGATTGTCGACCCCGCCCACTTTTTGCACGCCGCGCAGGTGCAAAAAAGGGGCGGAGTCAACAATCTATGTGTCTTCCTGTGTGCTCATTCATTCATTAACTCATTCTTCACCTTTCTCTTATTTTCTCAAAATTGTTTTCTTTCTTGTTTCGTTCATTTTTTTCTTTTTTTCTTTTTTTCTTCTCGACTTTTTTCTCCGGTTGTCTTAAAAACGGGACATTTCGAAATGTCTGGTTTCTGAATGTCGCGGTTTCGAAATGTCGCGGTTTCGAAATGTCGAGGTTTCGAAATGTCTGGTTTCTGAATGTCGCGGTTTCGAAATGTCGCGGTTTCGAAATGTCGAGGTTTCGAAATGTCTGGTTTCTGAATGTCGCGGTTTCGAAATGTCGCGGTTTCGAAATGTCGAGGTTTCGAAATGTCTGGTTTCTGAATGTCGCGGTTTCGAAATGTCGCGGTTTCGAAATGTCGAGGTTTCGAAATGTCTGGTTTCTGAATGTCGCGGTTTCGAAATGTCGCGGTTTCGAAATGTCGAGGTTTCGAAATGTCTGGTTTCTGAATGTCGCGGTTTCGAAATGTCGCGGTTTCGAAATGTCGAGGTTTCGAAATGTCTGGTTTCTGAATGTCGCGGTTTCGAAATGTCGCGGTTTCGAAATGTCGAGGTTTCGAAATGTCTGGTTTCTGAATGTCGCGGTTTCGAAATGTCGCGGTTTCGAAATGTCGAGGTTTCGAAATGTCTGGTTTCTGAATGTCGCGGTTTCGAAATGTCGCGGTTTCGAAATGTCGAGGTTTCGAAATGTCTGGTTTCGAAATGTCGAGGTTTCGAAATGTCTGGTTTCTGAATGTCGCGGTTTCGAAATGTCGCGGTTTCGAAATGTCGAGGTTTCGAAATGTCTGGTTTCTGAATGTCGCGGTTTCGAAATGTCGCGGTTTCGAAATGTCGAGGTTTCGAAATGTCTGGTTTCTGAATGTCGCGGTTTCGAAATGTCGCGGTTTCGAAATGTCGAGGTTTCGAAATGTCTGGTTTCTGAATGTCGCGGTTTCGAAATGTCGCGGTTTCGAAATGTCGAGGTTTCGAAATGTCTGGTTTCTGAATGTCGCGGTTTCGAAATGTCGCGGTTTCGAAATGTCGAGGTTTCGAAATGTCTGGTTTCTGAATGTCGCGGTTTCGAAATGTCGCGGTTTCGAAATGTCGAGGTTTCGAAATGTCTGGTTTCTGAATGTCGCGGTTTCGAAATGTCGCGGTTTCGAAATGTCGAGGTTTCGAAATGTCTGGTTTCTGAATGTCGCGGTTTCGAAATGTCGCGGTTTCGAAATGTCGAGGTTTCGAAATGTCTGGTTTCTGAATGTCGCGGTTTCGAAATGTCGCGGTTTCGAAATGTCGAGGTTTCGAAATGTCGCGGTTTCAAAATGTCGCGGATCCAAAAAAACCACCTAGTTCAGAGATTATGAGAAAGTGAGAGACGCAGACAACCTAAATTTTCCAACTCAGAAATGCGTAAAATCTACGACGACATGATTGCGAATGGTCTGTGCCGAACTCGCGAGTGGTTCCCACAACTAACATCGCAACAAAGCGACGAAATGTGCGCCAAAATCGACGCCTACATTGCGCAATATCAATTCATCAGCTCTGCGAACGTTGCGTCGCCAAGCGACGCGGATCTGCTCGCACAACTCGTATGGGACGCAGAATCGCGCGGCGACGCCTATCTACAATCTGCGCCGTTTACGATTGACCTGATTAAGGAGTACAATGATTTTGTGAGCGGTAAGTGCGCAAGCTTGCGGTTCAAGTCAAATTTTTTTTCGCAGGAAAATTGGACAACATGATAATTTGTGATCGTGAGCTGATTCGAGTTGCCACCAAAAAAGGAACCCTCAAAAAATATGACAAATACCCGCAAATTTTCTAATCTCTCTATTTCTCTAAACCCTCTCACTCTCTCACTTTTTGCTTCCTGTAACCTTCCAAAAACCTGTCAAAAATGCGCCAAATTAAACGGTTAAATGTGGTATTGTCGGCAAAACTTTTTCTCTTTTTTTTTGCATTTCTTTTCTCAACCAACCGGCCAGCCAGCGACAACCTACAGTACTCACCTAATTATAAGTGTTGAGGTTACCCGATCGGAAGAAAAAAAAACATGATGATGACAATATGTTGGATGACATGAGAACCTTTGAAACGAGACGGTACTGTAGTTTTTGTTCCTCGAGAAGATTTTGGAATTTTTTTTGCGTTTCAGATTTTCCCGGATTTTTTTTCCAGGAAGTTTTTTTAACGAAAAACTATTATTTTTTCTTGAAAATTTATTTGCGAAAATTTTTCAAATCAGAATATTTTGAGTTTTTTGTCGTAAACTTTCAAATTTTTTCCTTCAAAATTTTTGAAAAGATTTTTTTTGCGTGGAGCCCTATTTTTTTTATTTCTTAAAAATAGTGCTTTTAAAAAATTTGGTAGCCAAAGAATAAAATGTCACAAAATTCCCCGGGCCGGTCTGAAAACTACAGTACCTCAAAAAAATGTTTGTTTTGACTTTGAAGTCATGTGGATTTTAACATTGTTCTAAACCAAAAATTTCAAATTTTTAGGGTACTGTGTTTTCTTTTTTATCCAGAAATTTCCAATTTTTCGGACTTTTTTTTTGAAAAGTTTTTCCGCAAAAAATTCAAAACTTTTTTCTACGTTTTCGCAGAGGGAAATTCAATTTTTTTAAAGAAAACTTTTTTTGGTAAAAATTTTCCGTAAAGTTTCGCAAAAATCCAAAAAAAAACTTTGCGTATTTCCGCAAGCTCCAATTTTTCTCCAAAAAACCCATTTTTCTACCAGAAAATTTTCTTTTCTACTTAAAAACTTTTTTTTTTCAAATTCTCCACCAATCTTCATCAGTATGTTTAGGGCCTGAGAATAAGGAGAATAAGGAGAAGAAGAAGACAAATAAAAAATCTAATTAAACTCATCGTCGTCGTCGTCGTCGTTGTCGATGATGATGACTACGGTGGCACTGGGACAGGGACAGAGAGAGAGAGACAAAGTTCCACTTTTGTTCAAAAAAAAAGGAGAAAAAGTTAATTTTGTGCTTGACATACACAAATGTGACTCATCATCAAACATGCACTTTTTTGTGTGTGTAATATTATAATTGCTCATAATGTTTTGATATTCAAAATATCACCAGTGTTTGTGTGTAATAGTGGTGACAACAGAATGTTGTTATAATTACTACTGTTTTTTTTTGGTTGGTCACCAAAAAAACTAATTTTGAGGCTTAGGCTTAGGCTTACTTCAAACAGTTGCAGGCCACTATTTTTCAAATCAAGAATTTTCGAAAGATTTTCCGAGCCGGGTGAAATTTCAGGCCCGATTTAGGGTTCCTAAAGGTAGGCATAGATTTTTTAAAGCCAATTTTTCGGATAAGTTCAAATTTATCAGAAAGCTAGCCCCCAAATTTCCAGACCGGTCTGAAAAATCGACTGATTTTTCCAGGTCTTAGGAAATTTCTGGCTCAATTTTTTGATAAATTTTTTTCTAGAACTTTCGGGCCCGAGCTAAATCCCCTTCAAAATCAGGCCCCAAAATTCTGGGCCGGTCTGAAAAACTCAAAAATTTCTCGGGTGACGTATTTGTGAATTTTTCCAGGCCTCAAGAAATTGTTGGCTCAATTTTTTGTTCCAGAATTTTTCCAGAATTTTCAGGCCAATACAAATTTGCTTCAAAATTAGGGCCCAAAGTTCCGGGCCGGTCTGAAACAAAAAAAAAATCATATTTTTCTCGGGCCAGACCGTCGTAGGCCCAAAATTTTCAGGACAGCGGACTTCAGAAAAATTGTGAAACTTTTTTTTCTGAGTTAAAATTTGGGCCAAAATTTTCCAGGTTACAAAAACTATTTTCTCAAAAAAAAAATCCTGAATTTTTTCAGGTAAAAAAATCTGGCCAGGCTTTTTTCACATCATTTTCTGGTCCAAAATTCGGCCAAACCTTATTTTCCAAAAAACCGGCAAAACACCCATTTTTGGCCAACACATTCCAACAGTCACTCATCATCTGCTGGCTGCTAATTTGACACATTTATAGACCCCCCTCTAAATCTCCTCCTCTTCTCCTTATAAGCTCCGCCCACTTTTCTCCGCCACACTTCTCCCATCTCTTCTCTTCACTCCGAAACTACTGTAGGTAGTTGACACCGACTCCGCCCCCTTCACTCACTTTTGGATGTCCATTCGTCGATGATCACTCACTCACTTCTTTTTGTTATAACTCTTTTTCTTCTTCTTCTTTTTATTGTGAGGTGACTCATTTTCTGATAATTTACAGGGACAACACAAACATGTCACTTCCACAACGACCACTACTTCCGGCAGGTGAGTTGATCTAGAACAAAAAAAATTTCTGCTGACATTGGGGTTCGAACCCGTGACCCCTCGATTATCAGAAACCGCCCCAGACCACTAGGCCACGTTGACACGTTTTCACGCGGCATTTTTTGGCGTCAAAATTTTCTCGCGAATTTTTTTCTTTTTTTTTCATTTCTCAATACAGTTCTTCTTCTTCTTTTTCTCTGCCTCTTTTTCTCATCATTTCGTGCCATACACAACAAAAAATAAATAACTTTTTCGTTCTCTCATTTTTCTTGAATCACACACACACACGAACACTCACATTTTTTTTTAGTTCTTCATTTCTCTGAACATTTTTGATTTTTGTCAATAATTTTCGGGCCGCGCTGATAACTACAGTAGTTTGAGGGCGAACATTTTCTGAATTTCTGAAATCTACTTTTTCAAATTTATTTTTTTCTAAATGTCAAAAAACTCTCGGGCCGGTCCGTTGACTAATTTTCAATTTGGTAGTTTCAGAAAATTCCCGGGTCCGTCTCAAAACTACAGTACTTCAAAAACTTTGAATTTCGTAAATTGTCAGCTCAAAATTTTTCAAAAATCAAGTTTTCAAATCAATCAAATTTCAGAAAATTCTCGGGCCGGGCTGAAAACTACAGTACTTCTAAAATGCTCTAAATTTCATTCTTCCAAAAATATCAAGGGTACTGTAGTTTTCAGACCGGCCCGTGAATTTTCTGAAATCATCTTTTTACTCGGAATTTTTGTCAAAAACTTGATTTTGACCGGGATTCCATTCAAACTTTTTCGAGGTACTGCAGTTTTCAGTCCGGCCCGGAAAATTTCTAAAATTGACTAAAAAGCCCACTAAAAATCAGAAAAATTGGATTTTCAAAAGCTTCTCAAAATCTGAGACTACTGTACTTTCCAGCCCGGCCCTAAATTCCTACTTCCCCATGTTCCCAGTTGTTTTTTCGCCGCTCTCTCAAAAAAAAGAAGCAGAAAAAAACCATAACGACAACATTTCGCGTCGGCGCAAAATCATAAAAAAAAAACCAGCGAGAAGAGAGGCTCCCCGTTTTGATAATGTTGTTGATAATGTTGTGATGATGATGATGATGATGGTGGTTAGTACGATATGAAATAGACACACATACATACACTTTCTCGTCACATTTTTCTCCGCTTCTTGTTTCTCCCAGCTTCTACACACACACACACACAAATACATACATAAACATGCGTACTGTATTTTTTCACAGAATCATCATTTTTTCCTTCTTCTTCTCGCTTGCCCACTTGTGTCGGTGACACTAATCTCTTCTCCTTATACTACTTTAGTTGGTGATGAGTCAGTTGGGCAGGTGCAACTTGTCAAAAAAAAAAAAAAAAAACTTTCAATGTCTGCGTCTCTTATATAGCACAACTTTGGCTCCGCCCACAAAACTGTGCGCGATGAAATTTTTAGATTTTTCTAATTGTCTCAATTTCTAGCTATATCCAAGCTCCGCCCACAAAACTGTGCACTTTCTAAATAGTGTGCAACTTTTTCTCTTTCGAAAAAAGTCTAACTGTCTGCGTCTCTCTCTCTCTCATCCCTTGATAACTCTTCAATGTTAGTCATCAAATTCCCCACAAAGAAAATTTAAGCTCCGCCCACAAAACTGTGCGTCTTGCAGGAATGGACGATAAAAGTGCGCGGCCACTCGGTCTACCTGGCGTCGGCGGTGTCTATCCATTTGGCGCACAACCGCCGCAATTCTGCGGCGTCGCCACCTCCTCACCGTCAACACAATCGTCCGCATCTGCCGCAGCCGCCGCCGCCGCAGCCAACAACAACATGTTTCAATCGCCGATGCAACACATTTTTCCTGCCAACATGCAACAAGCCTATCAGAGCCTGCTGCAGGCGCATTTTATGCAGATGGCACAGGCGGCGGCTGCGGCGCAAGCCGCCGCAGCTCACGCGCGACTCAGCGCCGGAACGTCGCCGGTGAATTCGGATCAGGCGTCGTCGCGCAGCGACACGCCGACGTCGCAGGCGATTAACAAGAGTGAGTCATTTTTTGTTGTTGTTGTTTTTGGAATTTTCGTTTTTAAAGGAACATGGGTAAAGAGTACTGTAGTTTTTAAAAACAAATAATTGACATAAAATATAACGACATTCCAATGCCCATCACAGATTTTTGTCAATTTTTATTTTGTCAAAATTTTGAAACGTACATTTCCGGGTTTTTGGATTTTTTGCCAAAAATGATTTTTTCTAAAAATTTTTAGGGAACAATTTTCAACACTTCAAAGGAACATGTCTGTCTAGCTTCTTGAATTCACGAGTACTGTAGTGTTTTAAAATTATGGGAATATTCAACTGTTCATCTCAGATTTTTGTCAATTTTCATTTTGTCAAAATTTTGAAACGTACATTTTCCGGGTTTTTGGATTTTTTTCTGAACGTTCAAAAGTCCAACTAGTTTCAAAAAATTCTTAGAAAGTTTTAAAGGAACATGTAGTCTAGATTCTTGAATTCACGAGTACTGTAGTGTTTTAAAATTATGACCATATTCAATTGTCCATCACAGATTTTTGCCAATTTTCATTTTGTCAAAAATTTGAAACCTACATTTTCCGGGTTTTTGGATTTTCCCGCCATTTTTTGCGTGTCACTAAAAACCCACTCAACTGTAACCAACAAACACTACAGTAAGAAAAAAGCAATTAGGCACTCCAGACCGTCTAACTTCCGGTCACGATTCATCGACAATGACCTCGTCTTATATATCGATGACATACCAAACACACACACATATTGATGAAAGACATTAAAGGAACATGCTTCTCATAACTCACTACAGTACCACACTCTCTGGGGTTGACTAAATGATCATGTTTTATGACTTCTTTCCCAACAGGTACTGTAGTTAGAAAAGAGAGAGAGAGAGAGAGAGAGAGAGAAAGAGAGAAGGACAAACATTTCCATTGTTGATTTAAATAACAATAGCAACAAGTTTATACACCACAAACTTAACTTGGTCTTCTTTTTCTTCTTCTTCTTCTTTTTTTTCGAAAAAAGAACATACGGGGAGAAAACAGGTGCATGCATGAATACATATTTACGGCCATTGAAATTGGGCGCAACAAATAAGTGAGGGATCAGGATTTTTTTCGTTGAAGTTTTCGCGCCAAAATTTTGAATTTTTGCTGGAGTAATTCCAGTGAATTCTACGAAATTTGGGGATTTTTCTGAGACTTTGAACTCGAAATTCAAAATTTTTTTTTGGCGCAAAAATTTGAACTTTTGAACTTGTCGCCAATTTTTTTTTCTGAGATTTTGACGTTCAAGTTTTGGCGCCAAAAATTTGAACTTTGGTTTTTAAAAAATTCAGAAAATCTTATAAAATTCGGGATTTTTCAGAGTTTTTAAACTCGAAATTCAAATTTTTGATTCTTGGGCCAACGTTGGAATTTCTGAACTTGTCGCCAATTTTTTTTTCTGAGATTTTGACGTCAAATTTTTTGCGCCAAAAAATAGAATTCTGAATTTTTTTAAACTTGAGTTTTTGGCGCCAAATTTTCAATTTTTGCAGGGAAAAATTCAGTAAATCTATGAAATTTGAGGATTTTTCTGAAATTTTGAACTCGAAACTCAAATTTTTGACTTTTGGTGCCAAACTTTTTTTTTTTCGAAAATTCAAAAATTCGCTTAAAAAAAGATCGGGACCCAAAAATATTGAGCCACAACTTTTACGGCGAGATTTCGCAGAAAATTTCTAAAAAATCAGAAAAAAAATTGTTGTGAAACTTCAGGGCTAGGCCTGGTTTTTCTGCCAAAACTTCAAGAAAAAATCTGGCCCAATTTTCCGGTCCGTTAAACCTGACAGTTTCGGGCCAGCGCGAAGTTTTGAGGTTTCAAAAAAATCAGGGCCAAGCTCGCTTCAGACCGGCCCGGATTTCTGAACTTTCAAATTCCAATTTTCTGAACTTTCCACTTGTTAGCAGACAAAAAAATTCTCGAAGTAGTAGAAACAGGTGTGTGTGATGAATAGTTTCTTTGTTCAACAATTATAGCTCAGGGTTATTCAGCCAAAAAAAAAATCGAGGAAAAAATTCCAGAACTTCTCAGGGGCTCAGCATTTTTCAGCCCAACTTTTTTCCGACTTTCCCTCAACCTCTCTCTCCCTCTCCCACGAGACCCCATTTGTCGGCGAACATCAAAACAACACCCTGTCTCCCCGTGGTCTTCTCAAAAACTAGGCAGTTTTTCAATTAAGCCTATGGCGCCAAACAGAAAAAAGAGGAGAAGAACAACTTTTTTCGCGCAGTCGAAAAACGGCGCAAAAAAATCACTTTGCCTTTGGCGCCCAACAAGTGTTTTATTAGTGGACTGGGAACATTGCTTCGTCGGGCAACGTGCCAAAAAATGAAATATGACTAGTCATATATACTTGGAGAAGAGTTGGGCGCGAAAAAAAAAACAAGACATTTTTTGCATGCGGGGCTGGAATTCTGAAAAGTTTTGAAAATGTGAAATTTTCTAAAACTACAGTACACCTAAATTTTGGATTTTCAAACAATCTCGATCAATCATTTAGCAAAAATACTGTAGACCGCAATTTCGGTTTGTCAAAAAAAAATTTCTGAGAAAACTACAGTACAGTTCCCGGGCTGAAAAAATTTTTGAGAAAATCTGGAACAAAACTACAGTGCACCAGAATTTTTCGGTTTTTGGAATTTTCAAATAGATCAGAAAATTTATTTGGAAAAAAAACTACAGTACTCTTCTTAAGAAAAAATGGGACGAACTACAGTACACCCAAATTAAAAAAAAAAAAACCCGAGAAATTTTTTTTTTGAATAAAGAACTACAGTACTTATCTTGAAAATGTCGGGGAAAAAACTACAGTACACCTATATTTTTTCGATGTTCAAATTTTCATAAAAATTGGAAAATTTCTGTGAAGAATATTTTTCTCTCTTTGTGAAAAACTACAGTACTCCTGAATTTCTGGATTTTTTTTCGAATTTTCGAAGAAAAAACTACAGTAACTCAGAGTACCCCTTAGAGTTTTGATTTTTTCAATAAACAGAACTATAGTAAGCCTAAACTTCTCAAATTTTTTCAAAATTCTCAAAAAAAAAATGAGATTTTTTCCAAAATCTAGAACCTAAGCCAAGCCAATCTCAAAAATTCAAATTTCCTGCCCACATTCATCTTGACACCAATAAAAAGGTCTCTATCTCTCCCTCTTCCTCAAATTTGCTCTCATCATCTTATTTTTTGACAGCCGCTCTCCCACCGGGATTAGTTTTTATCACCCCCTCCTCCCCTCAATAATATAATAGTAATAATAGTAAAATGACAACAAAACAAACATCCTCTTCTTCTTCTTCTTGTGCTCGTCTATTATTTAATTTATGAGCATACACACAGACACAGAGCACAAGCCATTTTGAGAGCCGAGAACCAAGAATATAACGGTCATAAAATCCATCTGTTTTGCTCATTTGACACCTTTTTTATTGTTGTTGTTTTGTCTTCTTCTTTGAATTGGATTAGCTTTGCCATCTTTGATGCCGGGGACTGACAACAACTCAAAGTGCCTTCTGGGGGTACTGTACTTTTGAATTTGGGCAAGGAAACTTAGTTGATGAGGGGTACTGTAGTTTGTGGTTTGTCTTACTGTACTTTCGAAATGTTTGAAATTGTTTCGAAGTGTTGAAAATTGTCTAAAAATCTTTTTTAAAAAATCTAGGCTACAAAAATTCAAAACTGTTTTTCCAGCAGTGGTACTGTAGTTTGTCCTACTGTACTTTCGGATTTTTCGAAAGTAAGAAATTTCCAGACTTACTCAAAAATGTTTGAATTGTCTTGAAAATAGGTGATATGTCCTACAGTACTCTCAAAATTCTCGAAATAATTGTCTCTAAAATCTAGATCAGAAAACTCCAGACCGACTCGGAAACTTGAGATTTCCCGCCTCTCACAGGACTACAGTACCCCTACTCGATAAGAGGTACTGTAGTTTCGTGACAAATCCTAAATTGATCTGTATTCAGATTTAGAGTCTTGTGTGGAAAAAGTTTTAGAGAAAATGACTTTTTCCGGGCCGGCCCGAAATTTCTGAACTTTCAGAAAAAATTCTGGACCAAAAATTTCTGACAACATTTTTGGCCAAGATTTCCGGGCCGAAAAATTGAGGGCAAAAATATTTCTCGAAACTCAAAAAAAAAGTTTGAAATCGGGTCAAAAAATATACAAATTTTTTGACGTGACCTCAAAATTTTCCCAGATGTTCTGAGATTTTGAAAAACGTGAAAAATTTCCAATTTTTCATCGAGATTTTCAAGCTCAATTTTTTTTTGTCAAAAATTCAAAAAAAAACCATTTCCGGGCCAAAAATCACTTCCGGTGGTGTCCCATTTCTTCTCCTCCTTCTCATTTCAAAAAACCACAACCACCACCACCTAATAACAAATCGTTATGTGTTGTGACAGCAGTAGCATTAGCCACGACAGGAGGCGTCAAATCAATTAATCATGTTGTTTGGGCGATATTGGTGCGGGCCGCCTTTTGAACATAATTAGCACCAATTTATCATCAACTATTGGTTTGTCTGTGGTTGTGTGTGTGTATAGAGGAGTCTCAAAATAGTAATAAAATAGTGGATAAACCAGATTGTTATCTACATATATATATATATATATATATATATAAGGGACTACTGAGTGAGATTCATCTCAAGACGGATAGGGTAAAATGGGGATTGAGGCTTAGGCCTAAGAAAATAGTCTGAATTTGGGTCAGGCTTTTTATAAAAAATTCCGGGCCCGAGTTGCATCTCCAAGGAGTACTGTAGTTTTAAGTTTTCTGATCGCTCTAAAAACATTTGGCCCGAAAAATGGGCTTGGGGGTACTGTAGTTTTAGAAATAATCACTATATTTCATTGAAAAAAATCCTGAGAAGTACTGTAAAACTTTTCAGAAACTGAAAAATTTTATTTTGTAGAAAAAAAATAATTTTTGGATCAAACTAGAGTACTGTAGTTTGAAAAATTATAAACAAAAAAGGTACTGTAGTTTCAATATTTTCTGAAACTACAGTACTCTTCTGGGATCAATCTCAAATTTTCTCTCCATAGATATTTGGCATTTGCAATTATTTCAAGGAAAAAAAATTGCTAAAAATCAAAATTTTGAAACGTACATTTCCCGGGTTCAACTTTCTCAAAATGAAGATCTACAGTACCCTTCCCGTCCAGTTTAGTATGATCATAACTTAATTATAAAACGATATAAAATGTGCCGACAAACACGGAGAAAAAGGCCATTTTCTCAGGTATGTGTACTTATGCTAATTTATTACGAAAAAAGAATAAAAAAGAATGAGCGACGACTACTACTTTTTGTCTTCTTCTTCTTCGTCTTGTGTTGTATGTACACATTTATATTATTCAAATGTTCTGATTCCGAGGGACAAACAAGGCAAACATACAAAATCGTAAAACTAGAGGTCATCAAAAAAGACAACCGAGAAAAACGGGATCCAAAAAATATTTGAGAACCTTTTTTTCAGAAACCCTAATCGTCGACGAGGATGGATTTGCGACGTGTCCGGCGTGCGGCGACAAACTCGCCGAATCGCAATGGTCGGCGCACATTGACGAGGAGAAGCGCAAGCTCATCGGCCACATTCAGAGTGTTCGCGGAGGTGGAAGCGACGCAAGCGGCGGATGTAGTTCGTCGGCGAGTTTCGAGATTACGCAGCATAAGCGGGAGAATGAGTTGTTGCGCATACGCAATAATCAGCAGAAACGACAGATTTGTGAGTGAAAAACTACAGTAATCCTCAAAAATTTACTATAAAGTCTCAAACTTTCCAGTAAAACGCGCCACAACCAACAACACAACAATGATTCGCGACTGTCTGACGCCGTTTAGTCGTCAATCGAATGACGAGACCGGTTCGAGCGAATCGCCCGACACCAAAAAACAACTCGACGATCAAGACTTTGGCAATATAATGAAGTGCACATCGTGTCAGGTGAGATTTAAGGCTTGCAAAATTCACTAAAATTCACATCCAAAAAATCTTGTTCTCTGAAAGTTTGAAAAATTCCCGAAATTTTCAAGTTTTGTAGAAGTTTGTTAAACTTACACCCAAAATTTTTTTCTGAAAATTTTAAAACTTCGGGCCGGCCTGAAAAACACTCAAACTCTGAAAATCACTCGAAACGGAACTGATCTGGGCAATTTTGAGCTTTTTAAAAAATCTCGGACTGGCCCGAAAATTTCTGAACTTTTACCTAAATTTTTTGACACACGAAATAAGGCCTAAAATTCGAGAAACACTTTATATTAGAAGAATTACACTCAAAAATTTTTTCCTGGAATTTTGAAAACTTCGGGCCGACCCCGAAAAATACTCGAATTTTCGGAAGTGTTTTTGAAACGGAAAAATTGAGAGTTTTTGGCCTACTTTTCTGTACTAATTTTGAGCAGAAAAAAAGTGAATTTAAAAGTACAGTACCCTTTCAGAAATTTTTCAACGTATCACAAAGTTCAGTACCACACAGTTTTTGATCAGATATGCGTCTGTCACTAGCTTGCAAAAATCCGAAAATCATCAAAACTACAGTACTCCTCTCCCTCTCTTTTCCTCAAACAACTCCTTATTATTTCCAGCAATCTTGCGCCTACGCCATCATCATGTCGAGCTACGATCGTCCAAAATGTCAAATGTGTTTCGACATCATTCGAACACAATCATGCATTCTAACCACCTCATCGGTAAGCGAAAAACCAAAATATTCGAAAAATACAATGTTAGAGACAGGTGTCATCGTCGGCACAAAATCAAAAGATTGTGTGCTAATGAGGTTGTGTAATAATATCTAGCACCTCCGAAAAAAGATGAAGAGGCTACCCGGGGAAAAGGGGAGAAGGGTGTTGATTGATTACTGTATAAAGTGTCGGATTAGACGAGATGATACTTGAACTAACGGGGGATTTTTCTCCATTTTCTCCTGGTTCGAATCAATTTCACAAGAAATTACATTGTTCGCTAGAGCAAATTTGTCATTTTCAGACATCCCCAGCCCAAAACGATGAGGAAAACGAGTCACCGCCAAGTTGTAAAAAGATGAAGCTTGAAGAAGAGGAAGAAGTGGAACAATGTTAAGAGCCTTTAATACCTACAGTAGTATTTTTCTCTCGCTCTCTTTTTCTCTCTCTCTCTCTATGTATTTCAGGGTATCTACTAGACTTTATTGACTGATTGTGTTTTTGCCGCGCAAAATTTCTGTTTTTCTCTTCACGAAGTGACTAGTCATTTTTGTGTTTTTTATTGATTTTTGAGAACGAAAAAAAGTATATTTGAATGATTATTTTTTGTGTACCGTGTGAAATGAAGATTTGTACTATAGTCTAGTTAGTTTTCCGAGTAAATAGTTTAATTGTTCGTGGACAGTGGAGCACTGTTCTCAAAATTTCAAAATAAAGTATATAAAATTTTTGAAACGTACTTTTCCCGGGTTGAAACCAGAGGCAAGGATGATTGACGAAGATAGATTTTTTCAAAGTGTGTAGCCTAAGACTAATAAAGTGCAAAAATTTAGATTTCGCAAAATTTTCCGTCTTTTGGTACTGTAGTGTTTCACTTTAAAGGAGGTCTGTCCTATATTTGGAGATTCCATTTCATGAACAGTTCAAGAGTCGCTGAAAAATGATCCGACATGTGCGCTCTATTGAACTATTAGAAATTCAATCATTTCACTACACTATAAAGGAGGCTACTTTTCACCCTTTTTTTCAGATATTGGGCAGTCCGCTTTTAAAGGAACACGGTCATTTTGTTCATACTGTGGATCATTTCTAAAATAAAATTTTTCATTTTCAACGCTTGGCAAAAGACGGAGTACTGTTCTCAAAACTTCAACGAAATATACATAATATTTTTGAAACGTATTTTTCCCGGGTTTGAACCAAAGACAAGGCTAATACCCATTTTTTTCATTACCACCCTGTCATTTCAAATTAAATCGTGATATGATGCTCCTCTCGGTCAACAAAAACCGCCCCGAAAAGAGTATACAAAGGTGATAAGTGTTTTGTCACTCACACACACACACACACATACCTCAACTAAATGCAACTGTTTTCCCATATTATTATTTTCCTCATTTTTTGCTCATCTTTAACAAATTGTTATCAAACTTTCAAGGTTAAGGGTAAGGATTTTTCCTCATTTTTCGACAAAAAAAACCAACAAAAAAAAAGACATACCAAATTTCAGGTCGAAACCAACGTTTCGCCGCCTTCAACCAGCTTCTTCAAACAATTCCCGTGCAACCAAAGCTAATTTTTTATCCACAGCACACCAATAAATAAACTTCTTCTTCTCCTTCAGAATTTTCCCGTCAATTTGACCACCCGATTCTCATTTGTCATCAAATCCACAAGCCGATAAAGACACGCAATTTGTTCACAACTTTTGCGACACCCAACTATGATCAGCTTCTGTTTGCCGCGCGTCAACGCGACGTTGACGCGTCGCTCATCGCGAAGTAGTTCGGATTTCTAGAAAGTACAGGAAAATTTCAAAATTCTCGCGCGACCCAGTTTATCGTGTTTCCCACTCCCATCATTCATACCTTTGACGAGTTGTTGGTCCAACTAATTGTCCAAATAATCACCCGCTTCTCTCGTCCTTGATACGAATCAATCGTGTTCACCTGTCAATTTTATTTCGTCTTCTTCTTTTTTCAAATTACCCCCTTCTCAAACCTCAATTGAACGATCCAATTGTTGTTGAATATAATCGACTTGTCGTCGATAGGCTGACATTATCCCAATATCTTCGTATTTCACACCGTTCTGGAAAAAAACGAGAAAAATGACATGAAGGGGTTGGTTTTTTCTGGGAGCCGAAAATTTCGTTTTCGGCCCGAAAAATTGAATTTTCAGAGAACAATTCAAAAACTTGAGCATAAAAGTGAGTAAAACAGGGGTGAGATTGTAGCCCGGCCTGAAAATATATAAATGTGTCTGCGTCTCATGACGAAAACTGAGAAAAACTACCATGTTCCTTTAAGTTTAGACTGAAAAAAGACTTAAAAATTTCGAAAAAATCAATTTTTCGTGGATAAAAACTAAATTTTCGTCTCTTTTTTCAGTTTCAGAGAACAAATTTTGAAAACTTAGACAGAATTTGGCATCTTTTCCCTGATTTTCCGTGTTTTTTTACAATGACAAAATTTTGAGTAAGTTTTGAGTACCTTTTTGTGACAGCTGGCCCGGTATTTTCAGACAAAAACAGAGATTTTTCAAAAATTATTTTCAGAAATTAGAATTTCGACTTTTTCACTTTTCATAATAATTTCCACACAAAAAAAACCCTTCAAACCACCTCAACAAGCTCCTTATACAACTGTTCAACAATCAACGCTTCTCCCTTATTCACACATCCACCATTCTCAAAATCTTCACATTGCATACTTCCATTCGTCTCACTATTCGTATCAATAAAAACACACGAATCCTCAATATTTGGCGATAGAGCGCGTTTGATATATTCGTCATCAATTGACGATTTCAGACAATAATCACCACTTTTATCCAAACAACTTCTCGACACAGCTTGATTGCCACAAATGAGACGATTCTCATAGAACAGCTTACTCGACAATTTCGAAATTTCTCTAAATATTTTGAAACGTATATTTCGCGGGAAAAAATAACAACAAAAAAGCTCCGGGACGTTTGGAAACCGCACATTTTTCCAGTGGGATGTCGGTACATACATTTGTTGAGAGGGGAAAGAAAAAAAACCCACCTATTCATCCGATATTGAGAAGTGAGTGACACAACAATTTTCGAATGAGAATTTTGAAGTTTTTGCATTGTAGAAATATCAGCTCCCTCGTTTCTGCAAAAAATACAGTATTTTTCCTAATTTTCGGAAAAAAAACCGACTTTGCTTTTTTGGACAAAACGAGCGGTGTCAATTGCTTGCAATCTCCGACAAGTACAAACTTTGAACTCGTCGCCAAAACTGGCAAAATCAACGGTTCCAACACCATCGATGCCTCATCAACAATCACCACATCAAAATTACGATAAGAAAATAAAAGTTCACGCGGAACGTGATGACACGTACACGCCACAACTGGCTGAAAATGAAAAGAAAAAATATCAAAACACCTGAAAAACGCCCTACCGTATTTTTCAATATCTTCTTAACCTCTCCATAATCATTTTGAACATTTTCAATTTTCGAATCCAGCCCCAATTTTTGAATATCCTCCTTTATCGCTGATAAATTACCGAGTCGTAATATCTTCTCATCGGCCACTTCTTTCGTTAGTTTTGTGAGAATGTTGTCAACTGCCGAATGGGTGAATGCGGCGAGTAGAACTGTTTTACCAGTTGCGATAAGGCATTGAATTAGTATCGAGATCAGGGTGGTTTTTCCTAGAATTATGGAAGAAATTTTGAAATAATCACGCTAGAAAATGACTGAAAACGATTAAAAAACTCGGTTGGCAAACATGTTGCACAATTTTGAAAAAAAAAATTGTGGAAAAATTGTAACTTTTGAGCCAAAAAGAGGATTGAAAATCAAAAATCGATTTCTAATAATAATTCGAGAACCCGGAAAATGTACGTTTCAAAACTATGACAAAATAAAAATTGGCAAAGATCAGGGATGATTGAATGGCTTAAAAAGTTGACAAAACTACAGTACTCTCAAATTCAAAAAGCTGGAATTTAATGTTCTTTTAAAGTTTTCTAAGAATTTTTTCTGACACTATTTGGACTTTTGAACTTTCAAAAAAAAAAAATCCAAGAACCCGGAAAATATACGTTCCAAAATTATGACAAAATAAAAATTGGAAAAAATCTGGAATGATTTTTTTTTCAAAATTTGACAAAACTACAGTACTCTCAAATCCAGAATCTGGAGTTTAATGCTTCTTTAAAGTTTTCTATTCAAGTTTTTTTTAAAGAACTATTTGGGGTCTTGGATTTTCAACAAAAAAAATCCAGAACCCGGAAAATATACGTTTCAGAAATATATATATTTTTTTATTGCTGGAAGTTTTGAAGTTACAAGATTTGATGAAACTACAGTACTCTCAAATTCAAAAAGCTGCACTTCAACGCTCCTTTAAAGTTTTCTATTCAAGATTTTTTTTACACTATTCAAACTTTTGAACTTTCAAAAAAAAAAAAAAAAAAAAAAAAAAATCAAGAACCCGGAAAATATACGTTTCGAAATTCTATTTTCAAAAAAAATGTTGGAAGCTTTGAAGCCCCGTGATTTTTCACACACAATTTTGTGGGAAAATTTTTGTGCCGTCTAAATTATTATGTGCTGTATGAAATTCAGACGACAGAAAACTTTGAAACCCCGTTGAGTCAGGTATGAACTTTTGTAATTTTTCAGATTGACAATAACCTCCTAAGTTTTCCAACCAACCTGAGCCTGGCAATCCTTCAACAATCAAAAAATCTTCCATAACAAGTGCATTTATCACAGCCAATCTTTGCTCATTATTCAACTTTGCCTTCACAATAATCCTCCTCACACTCATCGGTAATTCCTCAATTTTTGGTAATCTAGGCGGTGTCAAATCCACCAAAACCCGTCGAAGTCTCCCGCCAACATCGTCATTCTCCAAAAAATATGTTAAATTGCCAAGGATTGTTGAAAAGTTGGTGAAACTCGTATACTTGTCCAAATAATAGGGTCCAGATGATTTGAGCGGTTTGTCAAAGCGGATTTCAATTTTGCCACTATTCTCATGAATTTTTGTTATAACCACAATACCGACTGCCATTTGTTTATCGGTTGAGAGCACACAAACATCGCCACGACGAAATTCGGCTTTTTTAGTTTTTGTTAATGAAATTTCGATTTTTGGTGACAATGTTATTTGGTTATTATTTTCACAGTGTTCCAGATACAACGTTGAATAGCAAGTTCCATTGTTCTGACGTTCTTTGACACTTTTCAACCACAAATCTTTGATTTTTGCATCATTCCGCTCATATTCTGATTTCCATTCCGCCAAGATCCATCGAATCCAGTTCGAGACATAGTCAAAATGTCGAGTTTCTAAATGGCTCATCTCTTTTTCAGCAAATTCGCGCATATTGTCCAATTGTGTTTTTTCAAACTTCTCCTCATTTTTTTGATAATAACTACACATTAATTTCTGATCACATTTGTCACAAAAACGACTTTCTACACGGGGCTCTGCAAGAAAATTCTAGATTAAAAGAATATTTTTAAAGCCCGGTTAGGCTTTAAAATTACTCATTTTCAGACAAAAAAAAACGCACCAGGAAGAGAATTCAGGAAACTATTATCGAAATATTGCGCCAAATTATTGCGTTGTTGAAGAATGGCGAAAAGTTCTTGTGCTCGTGGAATGATTGCTCGAGATTCGCCATCCTGTAGAGTTTTTTTTCGGACAGACATCTCGCGGGTTTCGCCAAACAGTAAGAAAACATAATGTCTGGCGAACCCGCGAGGTGTCTACATTTTTGTTACCTTCAAATACAGCAAATTGCCCGGGCCAATAGGTTGATCATACTTTGATGACAACATCATACAATACAACAAAACTTGGCCCATATGTTCAACCGATCCGCTGCTTTTTCCAGTTTTCAATTCAATCGACTCCATTCTCCCGGTTTTTGTCTTGATTGTCACATCAACTTTGCCTTTCAAACCTAAGATTGGTTCCCAAATGTTGTCTTCAATATCATGGACTTCAGCAACAATCGATTTTGATGGAAGTGATTCAGCTTTTCCGAAAAACGACGAGGTTTTCGGTAACTTTTTGTTGATCCAATCACAAATAACTCCGAGATATGGTTGAATTTCGGCGTTGAAACAGTTTGGTGTGAAGCTCAATGCGATCAATTCTTGAATATAATTTTTTGACTCATTTTTCCAGATTTCCAACAAATCCTCTTCTTTTATCGGACGTTTTTTCATGGAAATTGCTGATTGAAAAATCTCGTGAATAATAGTTCCGAGCAACATTGCCTTGTTGCTACTGTTCCCAAATTTAAAGCGATCATTGAGAACTTGTTTTCTAGCACACCACATTGATGAGGCGGTAGATGTACAGGGCACAAGAACATCGGGATTGACAATCAAAAGTCCTTGCTGGCTATCGATAATGTAATCATGATCCGCCCATTTTTTTGGATTTAAAATGTGAATTACATCATTTTCCGCGATTTTCGCCTCACTCCACTGATCTTGTAAGTAGACTATGGATCCTGTTTTACATTCAACGTGAAGAGTTCCTTCGACATTCTCAACTTTTGCAACTTCTAATCGTATTGTGTTTTCTTTTCCAATCCACGGAAATCCGACAATTCCACTATCTGGAATAGCATTTTGTCTTTTTACGTTTATTTTCGAAAATTTCACCTTTCTGTTTTACCAAACTAGCTGGCGGATTGTCGAATGAATCATCTTCTACTTCGATTTTTTTACTTCTAACTTTCGGCGAAAGATTTCTCCCAAAGTTTTCGAATGAATCATCACTGTCTGGATCTTCTCTACACTTCTTGACTGGTGAAATCGACGAAGATCGCGAAAGATTTCTTTTTCGCGTTGAATTCATCTCAAAATATTCACAATTTTTTTCACAAAAAAATGAAAAAAAAGTTTTTTTCAAAATTTACTATTCGCGGGATCGCCGTGGGGCATGTTTGTTTGTTTGAGCAATTGCGCTCTGTTGGAACAATGGGAAAAATTATTTTTTTCAAAAAAACTTTTATTTCGGGGAATTCAAATTCATTAGCTGCAAAGTTAAAATTTTGCAGCTAATGAAGAGTTTTGTGAGATGTCTTCATCGACAAATACGCAGACCAGACAAGCCCAACAGATTGAATCAATATCACTCGATAATTAAACGGCACACAATAGAAATTGAAGAGCTGTACGATTGGCCAAATTGTCAAACTGCTCAAATATACATCAAACCAATCATTCTGCATTTTTGACAGTGAAACGCGAACTGAAAATCCTTCCAAAACCGGCAAACCGAACAAAACACCGGCACAGTAAATTGGATTGAACAAAAATTGATCGTAAGCCAATCTTTTAGCTATTCTAACATGCCGATTCGCATGCTGAACTCGTTGCAAACATCGATACCAAGTAATTTGTGGCGGAACTATTGCAACACCTATAAGTGCGACAAATCTCAACGTTCGCATTCGATCCCATTTCTTCAAACCATCCAAATATTGAGCAAAAATATCACCTGCAAAACATATTCCTCCAGAAACAATGATTTGTGTGCTCACAGGATGACGATTAAGGTATTTGTTTAATTTTCGAAATATAACTGACATTCTCTAAATACGTATTCGTTTTCTAACCAACTTCTAAAAGTACTTACATTATAAATAAAAATAAAAAATGAGCCCACAAAATATAAATGTGAACTCTTCTACGTCATCATCAGATAAAAATTTCCTATAAAGAAACGAGGTTCGAAAACAAGCTATTTCTTAAGATTGCAAACGTCTAGATCCAAAAATGAGCTCTCAATTGATTTTGCACCTAGAACAAGATAAATGGGTAAAAGTCATGCTTCTGGTCACATTCTCCATCATCTTATCATCCGCCCTCGTCATTCGCGTCAGTTGGAAGTATTCGCACATTATGATACCAAGAATAGGTCCAACTAAAAAATGGATCAATTGGATTACAGCCGCTGGTCAAGTGTCAGTTCTCGCAATTTTGTTTCTATTCATCAACTTGTGGTATCAGCCCGAGTTGATAAACGATGGAACAAAAGTTTATCATAGAAGTGAGATTAAATAAATTATTCGAACGAAATTCGTTTTACAGCATTGCGAACGCAACAAAAAACCGCGATACTGATTGAATACCCGGAGAATGCTCCCATGTTGCTCAGGCCCGATTGGATCATTTTTGAGGAGAGAATCGCGTTGCTTGATAGAATCAACGAAACCGCATCAGACCACTTTACACAAAATGTTCCAAACACTATATGTGGGGCGGTGAATGTGTTGAAAGTTGAGGAGATGAAGAGCAACGCTACTAGGACAATAGGTTACGTTAACGACCGTATTAACAAAATCGGCGTTTCACTTGACGAGAATTACGTTAATCATCATAAATTGCCTGAAAAACTGAACAAAGCAATAAGGCATGAATCTGTGGAGTTGTTCCATTACAATGAAAAACTACACTATTTTCTGGGAGACGCTTCGACAAAGTTAGGAGATTGGGAAAATCGCGTCAAACAACGATTGGAAGATGGAGCATCAGGCAAGGTAACAAAACTCTCGAAACGTCAAAAAGAGGGGGTTTTCCAGAATTTTCATCTCAAGTACATGCTTCCCGGTGTCACCATCCTCGCATTTTGCCTCTTCTCAGTCTACTGCTCAATTGTATACAGCCAAGTTCAACTTGTGCGTCTCGGTCGCAATTTCCTCACCATCTTGTTCTACGCACTCGCCATTGAAGCGTTACTTTTGTCAATCTATGAGCTGTATTCAAATGTTTCGCTGACGTGTCAAACTGGTTTTCCACAAGATTTTCCGTCTTTCAAAGTTCCACCGGTCAAGGGTGACGAATTACCAAGTTGCACATCAACAGGAGGAGAGATTTACCCTGAAGGATATGTTACACCTGTCTTGACTGCTTTGCACAATTTCCGGGATTTTTATGAGAACAAAACAGCTTTATTGTTGAAAGAACTTGTCTCGGCCGACAACACGTTTCGCGCCGATATGCAGGAGTTTCAACAAGTACCCGATTCATTGAGAACGTTGGCTCGAACATGCCCAAACATGGAAGTTCACCAAGAATTCTTCGATTCGACGTTAAACATTTTGAACGCCTACTTCGGAAGATTCACATTTGCTGGTAACTCTACCGAGTTTGCAATGAATTTTGTACATTTTTTTACACAAGATATGAACAAAGCCATCTTAAGAACAGAACAACAATACAAGGTTTGTTTTTTCTCCGATTTTCAACTAACATTGAACTAAGCTCTTTTCAGTCATTGGTAAAAAGGTCGAACTTCGCTTGTGATCCAATTTATGCGTTGTATAGACATGCGCATGGTGGGGCGTGTGTGCCTTTGAATACGGTTTATATCAGTCACTTGGAGTTGGCAATTATTGGATGTGCGACAATTCTCGTTGTTTTGCATCTAGTTTATTTGAGGAGAACAGGTATGTTTAGGGGGGAAAGTTTAGTGTTGTGACACAGAATTGAAAAAAATGGCCATATGAACATTTTTTTAAATCTCGCAAATTTTGATACAGTAGGCCGTTTTGAAGAAAGTTGAGAACCCGCTCAGACAAGCCTAAAAATCCGGAGCTGGAAAATTTTGAATTTCAACGAAAATAAGGAAGAAACGTTTGTTTGTCCTAATGTATGACGCATCCCGTGGGATGTCGGTACACACAAGGTCGCGGTTTCGAAATGTCCGGTTTCAAAACGTCGAGGCCCGATTTTCCAGCCCATAGAATTCGACCCGAAATTAGTTTTTTTTTCCAGATAATACTCAGTTTTGGAGAGACCCAAGAGTTCGATGGGCGCACAAGTTTGTCACAAATGTGAGTTTTCGAAAAAAAAGTTTGATTCATCTCTCCAATTTCATATTTTCAGAACATTGATGATGATAAACTTACCGAATGGAAAAGTACAAATTGCTACGACCTTGTCAATGCCACGTACAAGAACTTCTACGCCAATCCCAAGCGCAATCGTTATCTCAACATCAAATGTGTCGACGAGTCTCGTGTCGTTCTCCACAATCATACAACTGATTATATTCATGCGTCGTGGGTGCCGATTCCGGGAACGAGACGGCGCTACATTGCCACACAGGCGCCGATGACCAACACGTTTGATGATTTTTGGCATATGATTCAACAGGAAAATGTTGGAGTTGTTTTGCAATTGTGCGGATATATTGAAAATGATGTGCGTTGCTGCGATGTTTATTTCCCCGCAAAACGTGGCATGAGAAGTGTCTACGGGCACGTTGAAGTGACGTGTCTCGAGATGAGAATTGCGCCCGAATCGACCGGTCTTTGGCAAACGGTTTGGAGAACGTTTCGCATTGCCGACAAGAATGATCGAACCAAGCCTTCGCGAATGATTCATCATGTGTTTTTTCAAAATTGGTTTGACGAGCTGGTGCCGAAGGATAATTCACGAATTCCGAATTTGTATCGATGGGTCAATTCGCTGAACGGCCCGGACAATGATGCGCCGATTTGTGTGATGTGTGACACTGGAGTGGGAAGAACGGGTGTCTACATCACATTCGACTACGCCAATTCGCTCATCGAACAAGACTGTTTTGTATCAATGGCCGATGTGAACAATCGTGTTGCTCGACTTCGTTGGGGTGTTCTTGATGCGTATCTCGAGTTTTTGTTCATTTTCATGAGCTTGATCTCACTCTACATTCAAGACGGATTACTGTACTTTGAGGATTGGGCGGTGCCATTCAAAAAGTATGATTATTTCTTGATGAATCGTGTGGCTCGCATGGAACGTACTCGAAGTGACAAACAAATTGAGATTCAATATTGGAAGATGGAACAGAATCCGGAATGAGCGAGGGAAGTATTTTTATCCTTGGAAATAAATTTTTTATTGAAAAAAAGTTTATATTTTGGAAAAATCAGAATTTTAACCCAAGTAATTTAGTTTTTTTGCGTTTTGTAGGATAGATAAGAATTCCAGAAAAAGGAGACAACTTGAATAAGAATGACCCGATAGTTTAGAGGTACAAAATAGAAGTTGCACAACTGGGCAGCGGGCCAAATCACCAAACTGTTGACATAAACATCATACCAATCTTTTTTCATCAATGAAATCGAATCGGCCAACGAGAATCCTTCGAGAACTCGTATATTTGTCAAAAGATAGGCGGTGAACATTGGACTGACAACGAGTTGATCGATCAACATTCGACGAGCCACCATAACGTGTCGATTCGGATGTTGAACACGTTCCAATAATCGAAACCAAACATTGAGCGGCGGTGTGAACAGAACACTGGCAAGTGTGACGAATCGCGCGGTTCGCCATTTGTCCCATTGTTGTTGACCGGTGATGTATTGTGCGAACATGTCACCTGCGCCGCTGACTGTTCCGGAAATTACCATTTGTGTGAGAAGCGGTCGACGGTGAAGAAGTTTGTTAAACGAGCGAAGGATTTGCGACATTCTGCAAGTTTTTTTGGGTTTATTTTTTTGGAAAATGATATTTCAAAATTGGTACGTTCACGTGAGCACTGCCACGTTCATAATATTTAGAAAAATTAACAACATTCTTCAATGAAAATGTACTGTACTTAGCCCCGCCTGTTTGGTTTTCTATCGTCCAATTGTCGATTGTTACCTTTCGCTCTAATGATAACACACGCGACGCACAAATATGAGTGGTCGACAATTTTTCTTTTTCCCTCTTTGTGCGATGGGGCGTGTTTTATCGATTAGCAAACTACACAAGCTGTAAACATATGGCATTAATCCCAAAAATGGGAGGATGCCGCACATTTTTTTATGTCATATGTTTACAACTTGTGTAGTTTACTAATCGATAAAACTCGCCCCACCGCACAAAGAAGGAAAACGAAAAATTGTCGACCACTCATATTTGTGCGTCGCGGCTTTTGCGTCGCGTGTACAGTATCAGAAATAAACATGGTTTATTGAGATAATTAAAAATTTGGAATGTCACAATGAAAAACTCGTAAATTAATAAACACATTTTTTGAACCTAGTGGGAAATGCAGAAAAATAACATTAGTATTAGTGTTTTTGCGTTTTGTAGGATAAATATGAGTTCCAGAAAAAGGCTACACCTTGAATAACAATCACCCGATAATTTAGAGGTACAAAATAAAAGTTGCACAATTGAACAGCTGGCCAAAGTGCCAAACTGTTGGTATAAACATCATACCAGTCATTTCGCATCATTGAAATCGAATCGGACAACGAGAATCCTTCAAGAACTCGCAAATTTGTCAGAATAATCGCGTTGAACAGTGGGCTGAACACGAGTTGATCTGGCAACATGCGACGAGCCACCAAAATGTGTCGATTCGAGTGTTGGATGCGTTCCAAAACTCGAAACCAAACGTTGAGCGGTGGTGCGATGAATACACCGGCAAGTGCGACGAATCGCGCCGTTCGCAATTTGTCCCACTGTTGTTGACCGGTGATGTATTGTGCGAACATGTCACCTGCACCGCTGATAGTTCCGGAAATTACCATTTGTGTTAGAAGGGGTCGACGATGGAGAAGTGTGTTGAACGAGCGAAGGATTTGTGACATTCTGCAAGTTTTTGGGTATTTTCGAAAAACGCGGATTCTTATGAGTCGTTTGATTTTGACATTGAGAGCCCTAATTTCAGTTCAATAGCTCTCATTGAATTTTGAAAACAAAAAAATTTTTTTTTTATAAAAGTAAAACAACGAGATTCCGCAAATTACGCAATTCTGCCTGTTGTTTAAAAAAATAATTTGAATTTATTTTTTTTTTAATTTTCTGTTTTTTCAAACAAAAAATGTCAAAAAACGCGGGTTTTTGTAGTTTGCCGTAATGTTTATGAGTGTACTAATCCCCCAGTCGTCTCTGTGTTTTTTATTTCACTGCGCGGTATGCTCTTTGGTTGATTGAACGTCGTAAAACTCTTTACGCTGTGTATGTGTGTGTGTGTTCACACCAGAAGGTCACTTCTTTCTCCGCCTCCTCCTCCATTCTTTCCCCTATTTATTTTATTTTGGGCAACTGACTATCAAATTTCCCTCGTTTTCTCGATCGTTTGATTCGTTCCACATGCTGAGGACACTTTTTTTTTCTTCTTCTTGTTTTATTGCCCACGATTTATTTCTTCTCGATTTTTTTCCAGCATGCATGGCGCGGTGATAGAAAATCTGAGTAATCGAAAATTGTTCGTCATTTTTGGTGTTCTACTATGTGTTCAAGTTTTGTTTTTCTTCGTTGGAGCTGTTTATGCACCATCACCATCGACGTTTATGGAATTTGAAATGATCAAATGTCATGATTCATCGAGAGGAATGTCGAATGAATGGTTTCATAGAGATGTAAGAATTTTATTTTGTTTATTTTTCGATAATATAAAAATTTTGTCAATAGAGCGTACTTGTGTTTTTGAACGAAAATTTTGCAAGTTCACATTTAAAGCATGTTTTTTGTAGAGTAAATCTACTCGGAATTTGATTTTCCATAAGTTAGTATTCGAAAATTTGTGGAAAATCTAATTTCGAGTAGATGCAGTGTCAAAAACATGCCAAGAAGTGTGAAATTTCTTGATTTTCGTTCAAAATCACAACTACGCTCTATTGACAAAATTTCGATATTATCGAAAAATACCTGGCCAAGAGCGAAATTTTCTACCAAAAATTACAGTGACAAAGTTTTTTCAGAATTGTAAACTGATCGATGATTTGTCACAATTCACACCAACCTCTTTCGACATGCGAGAAATTGTGTTTGTCGCAAAAATGCCGCATGCCAGAGACGGTGTTGAGCTGGAATACTCGCCGTGGTTTCAGTTCCTTCTGGGTGTCTTGCACGTCGATGTCGAGTATAGCGAACACTTCAAATATGGTTAGTTTTTTTTTTTTTAATTTTGCGAGAAAATTTGAATTTTAGTTTCTCACGCTCCTTTATCGCTGGAAGTTCGAATGGGATATCGAACCAAAGAATCGGCAAAAAATGAGTGGAAAGAGTTGAGCAGCACTAATGTTTCGAGAATTTTAGAGTGCTCTATCAAAGATGAAGATGTGAGTTTTTTTCGACTCAGAATTTCACTTTTTTTTCCAATTTTGACAAAAAAAAAATGCCAGGACTGTTCGAAACCGCAAAAATTTATTAAAAATGAGAAAGTTCTTCATTTCTAGAGAAAAGAGGGTCGTTCATATGATTGTGAAATGCTAGACTTGTTCGAATTCGGTTCAAGTAACTATCCCTTCTATCTTGTCAATATTCGAATTCCTATCAACCAAGCCGCTTGTCGATATAACCCAAAAAGCCCAAATTGTCAAATTGGAAAAATTTCGGAGCTCAGACTTATTGTAAGTTTTTTCTTCTTAAACCCCTTAAAAACCCACAAAAATTGAAGGAAATTCATCAAAACGGTGGTTTCACCCTAATCTGGTTGTGGATGAAAACCCTGCTAACACCAATCGTCGCCGCCAGTCTCTACTGGTATTGGCGTCGCATTCATCAACTCGCCCGAAATCCGTTGCTCCTGGAAAAGTCGATTCTGGCGTTGGGACTGAGTTTGGCGATTCTCGATTTTCCCATCGAATGGGTTTCGTTGACGTTGAGAGTGCCGTTTTTGTTGCTTGTCGCTGATTTGCGACAAGGACTGTTCTACACGATACTCTTCTCGTTTTGGTTGATTTTTGCTGGCGAACATCTTATTGATGATACGACGAGGAATAATATTGTGAGTTTCTTGTTTTTTTTAGCATGATCGAAAATTTTGAAAAATTTTTTGTCAACAGAAAAGTTGAGTTTGATGTCTAGGTCACGCGACGAAAAATTAAAAATAATGTTTTTTTTTACAAATTTTGAGCTATTTTTTCCTGTTTTCCCGTTTTTTTCGGTCATTATTCACAATGAAAAAAATACTTTCCCAAAATTTTCACAGCGACAAAATTTTTGAGAAATAATGGTACCCTCTTATGTTAGGCCAAGTATGACCACCACACAAAGTATAGCGTTTCGCGTCCCGTCTGTTGTCGGTCACACGCTTGGATGACCTCTTGGAAAAGTCGCAAAATCGATAAATCTAGAGAGAGAGAGAGAGAGAGAGAGAAACAACGCTCTAATGATAATCATTTCTGAGCACTCTCACTCTCAATAATTTCCTTCTGGGAGATCGTACGACACTCCGCTTTGCCTCTTGTTTAGCGTAAATGTATAAGCGGAATTTCGTATGGTGGGCATTTGAATTGAAAAGTTCTGATTATAAAAATTATAACATGACTTCAAAACCAACATTTTTATAACTTTATCGATAAAATCGGGCCAAAAAAATAAAACAAAAAAAGCTCATCTTGTGATTTTTGAGCCCATCTCGACAATTGATAAAAATCTCAAAAATCTGAAAAAAAACCCCTCGAAATTTGTACGAGATAGCGTGCAAAAACTAGAGACTTTAACACCTAATTGTTACAGATGTCCTACCGTTTCAACCTCTCATTCATTGTTATTGCATCTGGTTCTCTACTCATCTATGATCTCGTCGAAAGAGGTGTTCAATTATACGACCCGTTTTATAGTGTATGGGCATCGGAAACTGGTTCGAACATTGCGGTGAGAGCTAGATTTTTGTTCTTGGAGAAAAATCAGAAATTTTTCCAGTATTTTGCGATATTTCTCGGCGCATTTTGTACAATTTGCTACTTTTCATTTTTGTTCTACAAAATTGTGAAAGTTTGGACGACGATTCGACGAAAACGCTCGGCCCAACTCTATCAGAACAGCGAAAATCGTCGGCTCAAAGTCGAAGGTGTCATCTATCGCTTCAAATTTCTGATGCTCTTCACACTGTTGTGCTCGGCGTTCACAATTGCCGCCTATTTCATGAAACAGTACGGCGAGGCGCAATTGCATTCGGACGATGCGAAAGACGGCTTCTTGACGGGTAGCACGTCGGCGTTCTTCACCGGCACGTTTGGCATGTGCAACATTTATGTGCTATTGTTGTTGGCCATGTATGCGCCGTCGCATAAACATTATAAGGGAGCGTCGCGTTAGTTTATTTCCTCTCTTGGGAGATTTTTAAATTTGAAAAAAGTCGGATTTTGTAAAAATCGCGAAAAATTGGAAAAATATTTTTTCACATTTTTGAAGACCCAAAAATCCAAAAAAAAAGCTTATTTTTAATGATTTTTTTTTCGAAAAATCAAAAGTTTCGATTCTGAAAATGTTTGAAATTTAAATTTTTTAAAAATTTCGAAAAATGTCGGAAAAAATCTAAATTTCAGAAATTTTTGAAGTTAAAACTTTCAAAATTTGGAAAAAGTATCGTGAAATTTCGGAAAAAAATTCCTAAAAATTTGGGAAAATATTCACCTTTTTTTTAAAACCAAAAAATTCAGAAAATAATTTTTGAAAAATTTATTTTTTTTTTGAAAAAAATTGTTTTGGTAAAACGCTTGAAACTTTGAAAATAAAAAAGTTTCGTAAAATTGTAGAAAATTCGCTAAAAATTTTTTTCGTTGAGAAAAAAAAAGATTTCCCTGACCCATTTTCCTGGCCCATAAATTTAAAAAATTCGATATTTTGGCAAAACTCGAAAAAAAAATAAAAGTTATTAAGATTTTCAGAACTTATCGATGAAGACGACGACGAAATTGTGGACGACGGCACAAGTGCTCACACCGAATCGAATGCTCTTACAACGTTCCTCAAACCAAACACAGACTAACCCCGCCCCCTTCTTTTTTCGGTCTTGCCTTAACCCTCTTATCTCATCTCATGTATGTTTATATCTCATGTCGCATCATATTTATATTGCAGCTTTATTTTTTCTTGCGGTGCTATTTTTTTTTGACAAAAATTAAAAATTCAATTTTTGTTGGCAGCACTCCAACGATTTGTCACGAATTTTGACGCTTTTCCATTGGACAGGCCTTGTGTCTGCTTTTCAATGTCAAAAATACGATGAGGCACTTTTGGCAAACGATCTTGCTCCAAATTTCGAGCCAAACAATCGACAGCCAAATTGTATCGACTCGCGGCGGTTGGCGCGGAAAACGCGACGTGAATCGCAAACATTTCGCGAGTCGTCGCGTCCAACTCGTCGCCTCTCGCCATACCAAAAACGCTAGCCCCAGTCAGCGACACGTCGAGCAGAAACGTTCGCAACAACATTTGACGATGAGTCCACGATTTTTTTGTCGTCGTCGCTGCCGCGTCGCGAAGAATGTCGATGCGGTCGACGCTGATGATCAGGCGCGACTCTTGTCGCGCCAACTTTCGCGCGACATTGTAGACGGTTCGTTTGCCGTGTAGCACGACGTTTTTCGAAATGTGCACGTGCGTGATTGCGCACGTTTTGGCAATCGCTTTGACCCACGCGGTTTTGCCGCTGTCCTGCGAGCCGGTTAGCAGAATCCAGCGTGGATGTTGTTTGGGCGTCGAGGTGGAGAAGGAGGAGAGAGCTAAAAAAAATTACAAAAAATTTTGGACACCAGGTGGAATCGAACTTTTGACCTCGTGCGTTGAGGGCAAAAGTGCAACCAGCTGTGCTATTTTCTGATATTGGAAAATGCCGTGTATTGCATTGACGACTTTCATGTTTTTTTTTGTGAAACTCACCCATTGGTATACAATAAACCAAAACGAAGAAAGATCGCAAATCAAAATTCATCACTTTCCCATCAATCTTCACCGTCTCTTTTTGCGAAACAAGCCGCTCGAACGGGATCGCAGGCAACGCTGCAACAATTCCGCGAAAGCATGCGTCCAGAAACACCGTATCGCTACGCATCTTCTTCTCCGCATTGTTGGCTTCTGAATCGGGATCATCGGCGATTGTCAGGTAGAAGTTGGATTTCAGCTCATTTATAGAAGTTTCAAGGTCGTTTGGCACTGTGACAATTGGTTGTTTTTGTTGTGGGGGGTCATTCGATTCCTGTTTGCTCGAGCATTTGAGTTTGATAATACTTTCCGGCTTCATTCGCAGTACTTCGAGTTCGGTGTCGCGCATTTCACGCACCAATTTTCGCGCGAAATATCCGCGAGTTCGCTGAAACAAAAAGTGTGTCTGCTCAGGGTTGCACGCGACATCTCACTGGTTATGCGCTATACCTACAGTGATGAATGTCGGTTGTGTGTGCTTTCGCTTTGTATTACTGTTTGTGTCTGCCTATCTTTGCACCCGACATCTCGCTGGTTTCACGTTATAGCTACAATGCTAAATGTCAGTTGTGTCTGCTTTCGCTTTGTATTACTATTTGTGTCTGCCTATCTTTGCACCCGACATCTCGCTGGTTTCACGTTATAGCTACAATGCTAAATGTCAGTTGTGTCTGCTTTCGCTTTGTTTTGCTGTTTGTGTCTGCCTATCTTTGCCACCGACATCTCACTGGTTGTACGTTATACCTATTGTCTTACCGCTTGAATACGTATCGCCGCCTGTGTTGCGTCGATTTCAGTTTTGACGCCGTGCAGTTCTGCGGCACGTTCGCGCACAAATCGCACATAGTTGCGTCGCGATATGGCTTGGTATTCTGAAAAAGAAAACAATTTTTTTCGCGAAGAAAAAAACCCACTTCTCTCCAATTTCTGAATAATCAAAACCGCTTCCTCGATCGACAACAGCCGCGTCTCCTCCTCATTTTCGCCGTCCTCCAAATCGATGTCGAAATCGGTGTGCGATTTGAGAAACGAGTCGCGAAACGCCTTTTGCTCCTGACACGATCGTTTCACCTCCAAATGATGAGCGAATCGCGACGCGTGTGTCTGATTGATGATCATTTGCGACAAAGTTTGCAGGTTCACGTCGTTTTGTGTCAATTGTTGCGCGACGAAAAACGCGTCGAATGTTTGGTTGTTGGGCGTTTTGGCGAACACTTGCTCAAACCATTCGCTTAGCGTTTTGGCAGAAACTGAAAAAAATTTTTAAAAAAAACCTCAGAAAATTTTTCAGTTTTTTGGATTTTTCATATTTTTCTGATTTTTTTTCAGCCCGGCCTTTTTAGCAAAAAACAGGAAACTTTCAAATTTTTTGAATTTTTTTGTTCAAAAAACACATTTTTTCCGAAAAATTGACCTCAAAATCTTCAGACCGGCCCGAAATTTTCTGAATTCTAAAAAAATCACCTAACAAACATCTCAGATTCACCGCAGATCCCTCAATTGACACCATCCGATCGGCAGTTTTGAAAAGACGTATCAAATTGAGAAAAATCTCAAAAACCGCCACTCTTCGTCCATCATTTTTCGCCGATATTTTTCCCTGAAATAATCAAATTTTTTCCAAAAAAAAAAAAAAAAATTCTGACATCACCTTCGATGACGCTTCAGCTTTCTGAAACTTTCGAATTTTATCCTTACAAATTATGAGAAGATTCAAAAGTTCTTCTTTGGTAGGGTGACTTGACATTTGGAAATAAGGGAAAAGTACACTTGAGTGAGTTTGGGGGTTTCCGGACAAAAAATATTTATTCAATAAAATGCGAGTTGTGCTGCAAAAATCATTTTTTCTCCTCCTCCTTTTTCTCTTCCTCTTTCTTCTCTTCTTTTTTGTCATCCTCTTTCTTTTCCTCATCCTTCTTTTCATCCTTCTCTTCCTTCTTCTCTTCTTTCTTCTCTTCCTCCTTCTTTTCCTCCTTCTTTTCCTCCTTCTTTTCCTCCTTCTTTTCCTCCTTCTTTTCCTCCTTCTTCTCTTCCTTCTTCTCTTCCTTCTTTTCTACCTCACTTGCTTTTTTCTCAACATCTTTTTTCTCTCCTTCCGATGCTCCGGCTCCGGCGGCTCCACCCTTCTCTTTAGCCTCTTTAGCTTCCTTCTTCTTCTTTTCTTTCACAGAATCCCAATCACTTTCCACGTCATTAAATGTTGGATAATCTCCCTTGTTACGTTTTTCACCTTGCGCAATTTTCTCTTCCTTTGCGTTTTTAGCGATTTCTTTCGGTTTGATCTCTTCTTTTGGTTTTTCTGCGTCTTTCTGGAAAAAATTTGGGTTTCCCGGGCCGGTCTGAAAAAATTTGTGAACCAATTTTTCCTAAAGAAATACGGATCAGAAAATGTTCTTAATTTTCTTGGAAAATTCTCAAAAAAAAAAACCAAAAAAAAACCAAAATTTTTTAATTCTGAAAATTCCGGGCCGGTCTGGAAAATTGTTTAATCAAAATTTCTCAAAAAAATATCCTTATTTTTTTTTTGAAAATATTGAGATTTCACAAAATTTATGTGAAAAATTACGAAAAATCATGAAAACCGCCGAATTTTCAAAATTCAGAAAATTGCGGGCCGGCCTGAAAAATTTTCTGGACCGATTTTTCTCAAAAATCCAGCTCTAACTCTAAACCCCCCCCCCCCCCCCAAATCTCACCTTCTCATCCTTCTTCTTACTCTTACTCTTCTCCTTCTTCTCCTCTTTTTTCTTACTCTTACTCTTTTCCTCCTTCTTCTCCTTCGCCTCCTCTTTCTTTTCCTCCTCTTTCGGTTTCTCCTCACCACCTTCTCCCTCCTTCTTTGCTTCTCCTTCTTTTTCCGTTGCCGCAGCCGCAGCAGGTGGCGGAGCAGCGGCAGAAGGTGCGGCAGGTTGCGCCGCAGCCGCCGCAGCACCCGCAGAAGATTGTTGCGCGTTCATTGCCGATTTGGGTTCCGATGTTTTTGTCGTCTTCTTCTTCCCCTTACATCCCAGTATTAAATAGCATGCTAAAACAATGTTACTATGTTAACTGTGTTAAAGAGGTACTGTAGAAGGGTACTGTACCTGATAGTATTGTGGTCAAGCTGATATAGAAGATCATAAATGAACTCATTTCGATATTCGACTTGAACCCTCAAATGTTCAATTCGATTAGGTTATAAAACGTGTTGAGCGTAAAATAAGAGCTCTGCCAAAATGCAGGCTCTTTTTAAAGCCCTCAAAAATGTCACGTTCAAAAAACAATTTATTCGACAACACTATAATGCGGATAACAAGGCGCAAATTTTTCCAAACTCCGATTTTTGAGACGTGTCGATGTGTAGCCAAAAATCGAACGTTTGAACAACCTTCGTGTTTCGGGCTTCAACGAGTTTTCCGTGGCAATAATGAAGGGACATTCAAGTTTGACAGTCGTTGCGAATGTACCCGTTGATGTTAGTTTTATCTGGAAATTTCCAAGTGGAATATAAGGGTAATTTACTCCTCGCTGATTTGTGTGTCTGCTAGCGCAGCTGGTTGCGCTGTCGACATCAAGTTTTTGGAGGCGAGTTCGATCCTCGAGGCGCGCAAAATTTTTTTTTTTTAAAGTTTTGTTTTGCAAGCTGTACCTTTAAAAAATATTCAACACTTATAATATCGCACGATTTAATGGTTGGCGGTAAGGATGGAATAGTCAAATCATCGCTAATCGTGTGTTTAGCATTTTCCTCAATATTCAAATCCTGCAACTTCTCAACAAATTTCCTCTCCTCGACACGGATCTGCGCATTCATCCGAGTCGTCGAATATTGCACATTTCGACGATTTTGACACGTTTGCGAGTCGATATAGCCGTCGCGAAAACCAGTGTATGTTATGCGTTGCACAAGTTTCCAGAGGAGCTGAAAATTTGGGGTTTGGGTGGTTTAAAGGAGCACACTTACTTTTCCAAACGTTTTGTTGGAATCGTTTTCGATTTGAAGTTCGACAGGCATTTTATCGCCGCAAACGAAGCCTTGACGAACGAGTTTTAGCTGGAAATGGGGTGTTTCTCTGCGCTCTCTCTTTTTAGAGTAGTCTCTAGTTTTCTGTGCAGCACAGGGTGGCGGGAAACCAGTGAGATGTCGGGAGGAAAATAGCAGACACAAACAGTAAAACAAAGCGAAAGCAGACACAACCGACATTTATCACTGTAGGTATAGCGCGTGACCAGTGAGATGTCGGGAGGAAAAGAGCAGACAGAAACATTTTTCAACAAAAAAGGGAGCAATTTTCAAACTTTTTCGCGAAAAAAAAAATTAAAATTCTGAACACGATCTACCTCAACCCGTACGACACCCCTCTTCAACACCATCAACGCGCGCGACTCTTCGCAACAATGCCGTTTCGTCGGCAAGTGTGCGTTCTGAATATGCGCCAGATCGATGTGCGGCACGACGGTGAACGCGCGCACATATTTATCGTCGAACTTCCACGGTCGATCGACTTCGACTTTGATCGCGTAGCGAATGAAGCCGATGTCACCTTCGAAACTCGGCGGACACCACGCGGGGAGGGGGAAGGAGAATTTGAAAATGTAGGAGCCGGGTGACATTTCGTTTTTGGCGTCTTCCGATTTCCAGACGATTAGCTCGTCTTTGGTGTAGATGATTTTTGCGCGATGATCGGCACAGTTGTGACGAACGCGAACAATGTCCAGATTCCTGAAAAACATGTCATGTCCCTTTAAACTATGTACAGTACCTTTGAAATACTGTATTTTGGGCTTTTGGTCTTGCAATGAAAATTCGAAACTACAGTAATTTTTTAGAAGGTTCTGGAAATAGTTTTTCAAGGTGTTTTTTTGACTGATGTCCCTTTAAACTACAGAACCTATTTGAGCCGAAATTCAGTTTTTAACAACCAGAAAACTAGATGTTCCTTTAAATACTACAGTAAGTTCTTGAGAATCAAAAATTCACATGTTCCTTTGAATAACTGTATTTTGGGCTTTATTTTTCTTACAGTATTTTTTAATAAAAAAATCATGTCCCTTTAACCTACAGTACTTTTTTAATAAAAATAATTTCCAAAATCTACAATTTTTGAAAAAATACGAAAAAATTTTTGAAACTATAGTACTCTTTTTTTTTAAGTTTGAAAATATTTTTCTCTCGTTTTTTGAGAAATGGTCCTTTAATCTACAGTAACTTTTTTCTGTCTGAACTTTCATAAGCTCCTTTGACCTACAGTAACCAAAAAACAGTAAAAATAAAAACTCACTTAACCTTCGCATTCTTCACCTCACCCTCCCAAAACGTATAAGCCTTTCCGCACATTTCGACACGAATCTTGCGCGCCTTGAAATCTTCGGGAACATCTACAGTAACCCGTCCGCTGACCACCTGTCCCGGCCAATAAACCATCGACGTCTCATCGAAATCCACACGTATGCTAGTCATTTTTCCAGAAAAAAAATGACCTAGACCAAGCCAATTTGTTAAAAAGGGTCCTAATTTGATCACGAGTCAAAAAAAATTTTTTTTTTTGTGGGAGAGAGGCGGCCAAAAAAAGAGAGAGGCGAAAACGAAAAGAAAATTTCCATTTTTTTAATAAGACAAAAAATGGGGGAAGAACCGGGGAGAAAAAATAACAATTTTTTTTGGTTGAGGGGCTGGCAAAAAATGAGATGAGATCGAAAATTGAAATTTTTCGTACTGAAATTTGCTCTTCTTCATGCATTTCAAAAATGGGTGCGAATCTTTAATTTTAAAAGTTCGAACATCGTTTTGGCGAAACCCGTTAGATTGCCGCGACATTGATTTTTTTGTGAATTTGAAAAAATGAAATAGCAATGTGTCAAACCCGCGAGATTGTCGGGACAGGGAAATTTTTGTTTTTTGGAACTTGGGAAACATCTCAAGTGATACATAGTGATTGGCGTAACCCGTGAGATTGTCGGGACATGGTTATTTTAAATTTTTGAAAAATCAAAGATTTCCCGCCAAAATCGAAAAATACGGGCGGTCTCAAATTTTGGCGCCAAAATCTCTTCTTTGTTTTTTAGATGTTGGCTAAACCCGTTAGATTGTCGGGACATAGCTTTTTCAAAATTAACAAAAAAGAAAAATGGTTTCTCTTGAATAGTGATGACCCAAACCTGTGAGATTGTCGGGATATACATTTTGAAAAATTTGGGTCAATTTTTGGGGCCAAAACAAAATTCAAAAAATTCGGGTCAATTTTTGGCGCCAAAAATCGATTTCTCGATTTTTCGTGCCCACAGTACCCTGGAAATTCGAAACAACAACAAACAGAGAAAAAAGAAGAGCGTTCATTTCAAAAATTCGCGAGAGAAAAAAAAGAAGACGAAAAGAGGAATTGAGGAGAAGCCAATGATAGTGAAGGGTGCGCGGCGAGAGGTGATCAGATTTCAGCGGCAGCGACAAAAGACGAAGAAGATGCCGTTTTCAAAAAGAGACTCGATTCCGGACACGTTGACGCCGTCAATTTATTAGTGAGGACGAAATCTAAATACAAAAATATGAAGAAAAAAAAAGTGTCGGGATGTGGAATCGATCTCGCGACAAAAAGATTGGTGAGCGCGCGTGTAACCGCATTAGCTAGGCAAGCAGACAGAAAAGGAGGGGTGGGTTTGTCAAGACTAACCAACGTCCAGCGGTATGGGTTGATAGTCGTTCAAGCGTGACAAGCACTCGATCGAGTCCACACATCGCGCAACGTTGCCATCACTTTGCTCAATTCCAAAAATGCGCTCGTCTTGAATGCCCAATTGCTCTTGAATCGCATCAAATACACCATTTTCAACTGTCAAAAAATCGCGGTAAAAATTTATTTCTCCATATTTATTTATTCAAATTGCATCATACTCACCATAACCACCAACCGCTGTCACCTCATCAGCCCATGCGTAATCTTGCGCAGTCGCCGCAAGCTTACGCATCGCATCGCATGGCACGAACGCGTCTGTCATTGTTACGCCAACTTCCGATTTTGGCGCAGTGTATTGCGACGCAGAGCGCAGTGACGACGCAACGTTCATCGTAACATTGGTTTCCGATTTGGGCATAGTGTATTGAGAGTAGTCGGAGAGTTGCGGAATGGTTACGTTGGTCTCCGATGCGGGTGTTGTGTAGACAGACATGTTCAAATCGCGCACTAAAAAGTCGATCATTTTTGGCGCCAAAATCTAGATTTTTGAAATAACTCACAATCATGACATGGACTGAAAGCCTCTCTCAACGTGACATTCGTCTCCGACTTCAAATTCGCCGAATATCTCGAAAACAGTGCGGCCGAACTGTTGCTCATTGTGACGTTGGTCTCCGATTCGGGCACTGAATAGACTGACATGTCATGGGCGGTACGTTCGCTGAGCGTTGCCGTCACGTCGGCGAACGTGATGATCATTTCGCTGGCGTTTCGAGCGATCAACTCGTTGGGGTCTGGAATGAGGTGCAATTTTGAGTTGAGGGGAGTTTTGAAATTTTGGCGCCAAGTTTTTGAATTTGAAATTTGGCGCCACGTTTTTTGAAACAATGCTTTTCTGAAAGTTTTGGCGCCAAGTTTTTGAATTTTCAAAATTTTGGCGCCTAATTTTTGAATTTGAAATTTGGCGCCAATGTTTTTTGAAACAATGCTTTTCTGAAAGTTTTGGCGCCAAGTTTTTGAATTTTCAAAATTTTGGCGCCTAATTTTTGAATTTGAAATTTGGCGCCATGTTTTTTGAATTCTGAAATTTGGCGCCAAAAGTTTTTGCGGTCAGGTTTTTTTTTTTTTCAAATTTCAAATTTTGTCGCCGAGTTTTCTAAATTTGAATTGCGGCGCCCAGTTTTGAATTTTGAAGTTTGGCGCCAAATTTTTTCAATTTTGAAATCGAATGAAATTCCAGCCAAAATTTTTTGAGAAAAAAAATTGGCGCCAAGCTTTCACCGTTCACATTTTCGTGTTTATTTTCCGAATTCAAAATTTTTGCTACAAGTTTTTTAAATCTCAAAACTTTGGCGCCAAAATTCAAAACTTGCATTTTTGGTGCCAAATTTTTTGAGTTCAAAATTTTGGCGCCAAAATTTAAAGTTTGAATTTCCGCCTCCAAATTTTTTGAGTTTGATCTTTCGGCGCCAATTTCTGGATGAAATCATCTTTACTCGAAATCTTCAGAATCTCAGAATTTTGGCGCCAAAATTCGACATTTCAATTTTCGCTCCTATTTTTTGAATTCAATCTTTCGGCGCCGAATTTTTGACTTCAGGAATTGGCGCCAATTTCCAACCCCTCCAAAAAACCGACCAGTACTCGGCGGAACATCATCCTCATCAACGCCCAACACATCGCGCATCGTCACATTGGTCTCGGACGGCAACGCCGAATACACCGAACATTCTTCCGAGATGTTGTTGTTATTAATCACATCTTCTACCGAGGTCATCTTATTTTCGAGAGGAGCTTTTTGTCCACTATTACTTCTAACTCTTTTGCTAGCAATAATCCGATCGCGCCTCTTTCTTGACACGTTGACTAATTTTTTATCTGGATTAGATCACGTTTTTTTGTTAAAAATAATACTTTATGGTTAAAAATAAAGAATTTTCAAGGTCTGTAGTTTCTCAACTCGTTGGCAAGTCTCTGAAAAAAATTTAGTCAAAAATTTTTTAATTAAAAATTACCTCCAATTCTTGACGATTTTTACGAACCGAAGCCAGAACTGAGTTGATATAAAATTCCGCCTACAAAAATTTTTTTTTTCGGAAAGAAAAAGTTAGAAAAACCACCTGAAAAGCATTTTGATTTTTGTCGACTTTATTTTTGCATTTTGACAATTCTTGTAATGCTGTTGTTGGGCGTGAATAGAATTCCAGCACTTCTGCAAAAAAAAAAAATTTATCGCATTAGGCATCGAACTTGCGACCCCACGCGCAGGAGGCAAAAACACAACCTGTTGCCCCACACACACCACAAAGTGTCGGGAACAACTCACCAATAAGTTGATACTTGAGCGCGTTGCTAACGATGTGGCGCTGCACACAAAATATTTTTTTTCCTGAAAAACATTTTGGATTAGAATTTTGTCTGAAAGTTTTTTTTTTCAAAAATCAAAAAAAAAACTTTCGCTCACATCAATAATATTTTGCAACTTTCGCAAAAACTATGACCACAATTAAAGACAAACGGGCGGTTTTTTGAAGAACTAGAAAATGTATAAATTTGTTTTCGCGTGCAATAAACTATAGTCTCTCTCGATAAGGGGTACTGTAGTTTTTGACGTGACCCTATCCTCATTTTCTGGGAATTTTCTCATTTCTCAAAAAAAATAATTCAAAATGAACTATTTCAAGCAGTTTTTCAATTCTTCATCGACCAAACTATCAGCGGTACTGTACGCACAAGTTTCGAGAAGATTACTGTAGATTTCAGGAGTTGGCCGAAAAACCGGCCGCCGCCAAAAGTCCGGCCATCGACACGGCGATTTGTCCGACGCCGGATCAGGCGCGTCGCATTGTTCGCACGGCAAATGGGCTCGAATTGGTGCTCACTGCTAATGATGTTGCTCATCTTGAAGTCATTCAGAACATGTTTGACGATTTGAAACGGTTGGATGGGAAGAAGAAGGAGAGAACGGAGCAGGTGGGGGAAGAATGAGTTTTGAGAAAACTTATCTGGGCGCCAAAGTTTGAGGATTTGAAAATTTTATTTCGACACCAAAATTTTAATTTTGAAAACTTTTAATTTTTGGCGTCAAAAATGAAAGTTTTGAAAGTTTGATTTTTGGCGCGAAAGTTTGAGGATTTGAATTTCCGATTTTTTTGGCGCGAAATGTTGAGAATTTGAAAATTTGATTTTTGGCTCCAAAATTTAAATTTTCGAAAAATTCCAATTTTTGGTGCAAACATTTGAAATCCGAATTCCCGATTTTTGACGCCAAAATTCAAATTTTCGAAAATTTGATTCTTGGCGGCAAAATTCAAATTTAGAAAATTTCAATTTGGCTGCAAAACTTAACTTTCGAATTTTCGATTCTGGCGCAAAATAATTGAATTTTGAATTTTTTATTTTGGCGCCAACTTTGAAGATTTCGAAAAGTGTTACTTTTCGAGTTTTTGAGTTTTTTTTCGAAACTTCCTGGTCAATTTTTGCAGACTCCCTCAATCGTCATACCAATCTCAATAAATTCTCAAACAATGCACAAAATAATCGAGTGGATAAAAACGTTGAAAAATCCAACGGAAACGGAAAATTCGTCAAAATTCCTCGAAAATCTCGACATTCCTCAATGCCTTCAACTCATCGATGTAAGCCAAACCCGGCGGTCGAAAAAAATACCAATTTTTTTTTGTCGTAGGCCTGCCTTTTTCTGGAAATTCCACAACTCGCCGAGTTGGCTGCAAAAAGTGTGGCGGCTCGTCTAGAGGGCAAGACTGCCAGCGAAATGGCAACGTGTCTACAACTCGCAACGTTTGGTCTGGTCGATGAGCAGAATCGCGAAAATTTACGCGTTCTGAAAGAGCTGACAATGCCAGTTTAACCACACCAGAAAAAAATGAACTAATGTTTTTTTATCAATTTCGCGCAATTCGATGCCACATACAAACGGGCAGTCCGTGTTGTCGAACCATCTGAATCCAATGCGCATTTCCCGTTCCGTCGACTTTTCGCCCGATGACACAATGCCCGATTTTTTTCACCTCTCCCGCCGTGTCGTGATCGTAAATCTCAATGACTATGTGCGATTTTTCGAGCTTTGTCGGCGGCACGTGGAATAGAAACGACTCGGAGAACTGAGCATCTGTCACACCGTCGTTGGATGATGTTGACGCGGCCGAGCCACTGAAATTGAGGAAAAAAATCGTTGAATTTTCCCTTCGGGGGGCTTCTTACTCTAACGATGATTTGTGGAGAAGCGAAGGATTGACTGTTGTTTGCTTTTGCTCAACTAGTCGGCGACCTTCGAACAGCATTATACGAGCAAACGGCGCTGAAAATCGCAAAATATCAAGAGAAGGAAAAAAAAAAGAAAAAAAATCGTCGCAGCGAGCAGGGTTCGAACCTACGCGGGCAATGCCCAATAGATTTCAAGTCTATCTCCTTAACCACTCGGACATCGCTGCATGTCTCGTCGTCTCGCCCAACCGCTCTTATATACTAACCGTTGTTGAAGGGTAGCGATTTGGCTTTTTTCACCGTTGCGGTGACGAATTGCACAGTTGGCGCGTACGTAAGAATGGTGAGCAGTTCGCAACAAGCGCCGCCGCTTGATGATGTTGTTGCGCCGCTGATCGATTTGTTGGCGGCGGCGTAGAGCGCGTTGAGTTGTAGGTCGTCCGGTGACACGTGGCACAGTTTTTCTTGCAGTGTCTCGTCTTCGGTCTGCAATTGTTTTTTTTTTAATTTTTGGCGAAATTGCAGGAAACTTACGGCGAGCACGCGATCCTCGAATTCGCACTCGAACGCGGTTCGCGGTCCCTGATCGTCGTTGGCCAGGAATTTTGTCCACGCGTCTTTGTGACATACCGCTTTCTCGTCGCGCAGTTCTGGAAAGGTGTGTGTGTCTAGGAGAGGATACTTGGAACAATGAGATTTGTCAAGACGCCGCTGCTTGACAGAACAATCGTGTGTCAAGGCGCTGCTGCTTGAGGACCAAGTATTCTACTTTTTCATTTTTTGCAACATCTGGATTAGTTTTAGATTGGCAACAAATTCCAAAAAAAAAAAAATCATTTGGCCCCGCCCACTTTTTCCGACATTCTAAAGATTTGCTGCTAGGAAGAATGGGATGTGTCAAGGCGCGGTTGCTTGACAGAGTGAAAATGTGTCAAGGCGCCGATCCTTGACAAAGGAAATGTGGGTCAAGGTGCCGTTACTAGACAGCATAAGAATGTGTCAAGGCGCCGCTGCTTGACATAGCAAAAAAGTGTAACCCACCTCCATGTCGATCGCCCCACTCCCTATGCTCATGCTTTCCAGCTCTGCCATACTTTGTCCCATTAGGCCTCGGATCACGATGCACTCGATTGGCCCGCGCAGCCGGCGCCGGCTGATGTTTCCCCGCCTTCAACATGTTCTTCGGCGCCCATCCCATCGACGGATCAGTGCCGGCTTGCGACGCTGGCATCTTGTGCAAATGCACCGCCTTGTGCGGTATATTCATAAACGATTGATACTCGAAAAAGTGTTTGGCGATGAAATTCATACCCTGAAATGGAATATTGAGTTGCTTTAAGGGAAAATTTTTTTTTTTTTTTGGTCAACCTGATCGCCAAACATCTCATCTCTATGCTGATTTCCCGAATCGGTGCTACGACTGCGCGGATAGGCGCTACGCGGAAATTGCACGCGCGGATGACACTTTTCACGCCACCAAAATGGCTGCGATGATGTTGCAGTTTCAGCCATTCTAACTTAATTAACAAAAACTTATTATATTTAATGAAAAAAGGAGAAGAAATAAATTGAGAAAAAAGAGGAGGCACATTGAATTTTTTAGTAGTACGAGTACTTCAACTTCAATTGTTTGTTGTTGTTGTATGTCGTGGAAAGAGAGGTAAACACAGGAAGGCGATCATTATTGTCATGAGCGTTGTGTGCTTCAACACATCGTGGCCGGCGGTGTAGTGGTAGCGCGCTAGATTATCACGCATTTGGTGTTGAGTTCAATTTTAGCGCGCGCCTTGTTTTTTTTTTTTTTTTTTTTGAGAAAAGTTTCAATTAAATAAAAAGGTCACGAAAAACGGAAAAGAGGAGAAAAGAAGGCGTGGGAAGTTACTCATCCGTCAAACTTTTTTCTATATTTTTATCCGTTTTCTAATTGGCTTCATGTTTCTTCTCCTCATTGAAGAGTAACCCGGGGAAACCCGATTTGTACATGAATACAAAAAATGAAAAAAAAAGAAGAAAATTTCTGGAAAAGTTGAAGGGGTAAATCTTGTGAATGAATAGACCCACTGATTGAGTCATTCAAAAGCATCAGCAAGAAAAAAGGAAAGAAAATTCTACTTTTTTTCAGTGTTGAAATCTTCTCGTTTTTTCTCGAAATTGGGTTAATTTGGACGGACTACTGTAGGTGTATATTTTTAACGACACACTTCCTGGAAATATATACTACTTTTTGCACCGAATTAGGAGAGGTTGAGAAAAGTGTGGATGTTTGTTTTTTGATGAGTTTCAGACCGGCGCGGGGGGGGGGGGGGGGGGGTTTAATTTGAAAATATTTTCGAAAGTTGGAATGTTCAAATGTCTGAGCTAAAAAATTGAAAAAAATAGGGTCTAAAATTTGAAACCAGAGAAAAGACGGAAAATTTTGGCGTAAAAATGATGCATTTTGAAAATTCAGCGTCGATATTTGGAATATGAAAATTTTGGCGCCAAAATTTGAAATTTTTAGGAAATTTTTAAATTGAAAACTTTGGCGCCAAAAAATTTTGAACGAGAAAACTTGGCGCCAAAATTTGAAATCGGAAAACTTTGGCGCCAAAAATTGAAAATTTAGGAAATTTGGCGCCAAAAATTGAAATTTTTGAAAAAATTCTTACAAGATAATAAATTCTGAAAGTTTGAAAATTTGTCGCCAAAAAAATTAAAGTTTCGAAATTTTCAAAAAAGTTGAGCCCAAGTTTTAAACTTTAAATAAATTTTGACGCGAAATTTTTTCGGGCCAAAAAACTCTCATTTTCCACATTTTGAAATCCAAATTTTGGGGCCAAAATTTGAAATTTTTGAAAAAATTGAAATTTTTGAAAAAATTCTTCCAAATTCTTCTGAAACCTTGGGGCCAAAAAATAATTTAAATTTTAGAAAATTGACGTTAAAATTTTTCGGGCCAAAAAATACTCTCATTTTGCACATTTTAAATTCCAAATTTTTGCGCTAAAATTAGAATTTTTGAACTTTCAAGCATTCAAAAAAACCCCTCCAAAACCCATTTCGAATTTCAATTTCGGCGTTCAAAAACTTGAAGATCTTTTGAACCGCCATTAATTTCCTCTCCAATTTCCCCAACGATACTCCGCTCATTGAGACTGTTCAAAAAAACTAAATTGAGAGTCTGAAAAAAACTGCGAAAAGAACAAAAAAAAAACGGAAAAAGAAAAAAAAATAAATAATTGAATTCCTCGACTCATCCATTTCTCCTAAGACGACTACTACTACGCTGATTGATTTCGACGTTTCAGAAGGAGACGGCGCGAAAAAAAGGTCAAGTCTATATTTGACTAAAGTTTCACCAACAAAAAAACGAGGAAAAAAAAACAAAAATGTGAAAAAAAAGGAAGGAAAAAGGCGCCCAAGGGAGTCCTAATGATGAGTAGATCATTTCGTCTTTTCGTTTTTTTTTCTTGGCTCAGAAACTAACTTCGTCGCTGATTCCGCTTGTCGATTCGCGGCAATGTTGCAGATAGTCGGCTATTTCGCTCTCAACGTTCAACAATGTTAGATCGGTTTGAACGTGGGAGGTTGTGGTGGTTGATGAGCTGAAAAATCAAAATATCAAAAAAAGGAGAAAAAAATTTGGGACACCATGAGGAATCGAACTTTTGACCGTGTGTGTCAAACTCAAGAGTGTTTTTTTGATGGAAAAAGTTTTCGCGCCAAATTTTCTTAAAATTCTGGAAATCGGATTTTTATGCGTCAAATTTTGGCGCGAAAAAACTAGAATTCAATATTTTCAAAAAAAAAACTGGGACCCTATGAGAAATCGAACTTTTGACCGTGTGTGTCAAACTCAACGGTGTTTTTTTGATGGGAAAAGTTTTAGCGCCAAATTTTCTTAAAATTTTAAAAATCGCATTTCCATGCGTCAAATTTTGGCGCGAAAAAACTAGAATTAAAAAAAAGAGAAAAAAAAATTGGGACACCATGAGGAATCGAACTTTTGACCGTGTGTGTCAAACTTTTCGCGCCAAATTTTCTTAAAATTATAAAAATCGAATTTTTATGCGTCAAACATCGGCGCGAAAAATCTAGAATTCAAAAATTTAGTTTTGGCGCAAAAAATCTAAAGTTCGAGTTTTCAGAAAAAAATTGGCGCGAAAAATTCAAATTCAAAAAATGGATAATTTTCTAGTTCTAAAATTTAGCGCGAAAATCAAAAATTCAAATTTTCTTTCTGAACATTGAATTTTGCGCGAAAAATTTGAAATTCAAAAATTGATGATTTTCTAGCTCAAAATTTTGGCGCGAAAAAACTAAAAAGAATGAAGTTTTTTTGGCGGCAAGTTCAAAAATTCAAAATTTCTCAAAATTTTTTCTGGGGATGAAAAACCAGTATACAACATGACTGATGAGTGTTTCAAAACATAATCCCGTTTCGCGCGCAAAAAATTTCCAGACACCCAAAAAAAATCGAGAAAAAGAAAATTTCCAAGAAATTGATTCGCTCTGACCGGAAGCGACGTATTAGGCAGAGCAAAAATCAACCAACAAAACTACAGTACCCCCCTATACCCGGATTACTGTACCTGGGTAGTTGATGTTCAACTGTGCCGGAGAGCGAGAAAGTTGCGTCAGAGTCGAAGTCGTCGCCAAAAGTCAAGTCTGGAAAGAACAACAAAAAAGTGAGCCATAAAAAAATGCTCATAAATTTTTAATCTCGGAAATTTGACACTCTGACAATGTTTGTTGGCCAATTGAAATTGGATATTAACCAAAAAAAAAAAAAAAATTCGGTGTAATTCTCTCGGACAAAAAAATGCTGAGAAAAATGCTTCCAACCGCCACTAAATTATGTTTTTTTTTTTGGAAAATTTTTTTTTGTTTTTTTTTCCCGGAAAAAATGAATGGAATTTGAATTGGATTGGATTGACGGGGAAATGAATCAAAAAAACATTTGAGAAGGCTTTTTTCGAGATTGGGAAGAATGGGCGGAAAAAATTTTTGTTTTTGAAATTTTGAGGGGGAATTTTATACCAAAAAAATTCTCTGAAAAACTTTGCGCCAAAATTGATGACAAAAATGCGATTTTTTTTGTGAAAATTTTTTGTTAAAAAAATTGGTCAAAATCGAAGATTTTTTGGCGAAATTTTACACAAAAATTTTGGCTCAAAATGTAAAAAAATTTTTTTTGATTTTTTTGGGAAAAAATGTTGTGCACTAGTTTTTAGCCTGCAAATATGCTCAAAAATTCTACCAAAATTTTGGCTCCAAAATTTTTTTGTTTTTTGTTTTTAGGGAGCTCAAAATTTTTGAAAATTTTGGCGCCAAAAATCCAAAAAACTTCAGAAAAAATCTCATTTTCAATGACTTTTTTTTTCAAATTTATAATTTCAGACCAAAAAGTTTTGGCGCCAAAAATCGCGACATTTTCAAAACTACAGTACTCTCTCTCATGAAAAACTAAAAATCCATATTCAAAAAAGTACAGTACTCCAAGACCAAATCACACAACTATTTCAAACACTTGAACAAAACTTCGGGGCCAAACATTTTTTCGAAATTTCAAAACTACAGTACCCTGCCCCGTCCAGCCAAAATGAAAAAAAAAACCAACGTGTTGTCGATAAAAACTGATCCAAAACAATTGACGATATATTGTCATCAAAGTCGGCCAAATCTTCCGTCTGAGCGCTTCTGAAAAAAACACAAAACAAAATCGGAATAATTAATTCGTAAAAAAAATTATTTTTATTTTTTAGACGCCAAATAAACAACAAACCTGCGTGAAATTGTCGACGCCGCTCGACTCGATCGATAATCCACGTCATCGCGTGATGATCTACAAACAATGTTTTTTGCGAAAAAATTAGGAGAAGTTAAAGGGACATGCTATGAAACACCGGGCAACACACAAAACATGCCGGAAAAAAAGTTTTTTTTTTTTTTTTCAAATCAGCTCTCTGCACTCACATAGAACATTGTTATGAGACAAATTCATTTATTCATTCATTTATTTATTAAAAAAAGCACACGAGAAATTAAATTTCAAGAAAAAAAAAACCAGTTGTTTTGCAAATCTTCGTGTTGCCCGGTGCATCAAAAAAAACATTAAAAAAAATATAAAAAAATAAGGGGAGATCAACTTTTCTGTACACGGAGAAAATTAAAGGTGCTTGCTTACATGGCGATTTGTTGATGATGTTGTTGCACGTATTTTGGGTTGAGACGAGTGCGTCCTGCAAAAACAGAAAATTCTATTTTTATGAAAAAATTAAAAAAAAACGTGACGGGGTGCGGAGTCGAACTTGCATAGCTACTGCTAGTCGGCACGCACGATACCAGCTGAGCCATGCGCTACGTTTTCTCTCCGCTCGTGTTTTTCCCAGAAAAAGAAACAAACCTGAGCATTTGAATGTGTTGTTTTCGTCCTCGTCGGATGTTTCGATTTCGTGACCAGCCATCGGACAACGTTTCGACGAGGTGGTAGCAATGTTGAAGACACGTGACGAAATATCGGGACACGAGTCTTTAAAGAAATATTTATTTTATCTGGTAATTTTTGACATTTTTTGACATTTCTTGTCGATTTTTGTTATTTTTCGACATTTATCGCCATTTCTTGACATTTCTTGTCAATTCCAGTCACTTTTTGACACTATCAGAATTTTCATTTTTCTGATTTTTGCATTTTTCTACATTTCACAGCAGTTCTAGACACCCGAAAATCTGAGAAATATTATTTTTCCAATTTATAAAATGTGATTTCTTGACATTTTCAAACATTTCTGGTATTTTATTGACATTTTTGGTTACGAGCAACTGAAAATTAGAAAAAATTAATTTTTATAACATTTTTTGACATTTCTCGACGTTCTACATTTTACCTAGCAATTAAAATGTGATTTTTTGACATTTTCAAACATTTCTAGTATTTTCTACACATTTTTCGACCTTTTGGTGATAAAAAATTGAATTTAAAAATTAAGATATGATTTTTTGACATTTTCAATCATTTCTGGTATTTTATTAACAAAAAAACATTAATTTTTATAACATTTTTTGACATTTCTCGACGTTCTACATTGCTCCTAGCAATTAAAATGTGTTTTTTTGACTTTTTCAAACATTTCTGGTATTTTCTCAACATCAAAAAAAGCTCTAGACATTTTAGTGCAAAATGGTGCCATCCAAGAAAAAAAAATTAAATTTCGTCCTCTTTTCCAAAAAAAAAAAAAACTACTCCAATCAACCCAACCCAACTACTACTAACTGGTTCTCTGCTTTTTGAGATGTGCTCGTTTTTTGCTCAAAATTGGAGCATCATTCTCATCATCATCCTCATCATCCTCCTCGTCATCCTCATCATCATCCTCATCATCATACTCCAACTCTTCCAACTCTTCCTCTTCCTCTTCCTCCTCTTCAAGATCGAGCTCTTCGTGATGATGTCGACCTGACGACAATGTCATCGCTTCGAGTTTGTCTTCGAGATGTCCCTGACTTCCGCGTCCGCTGTCAGCGGTTGTTGACGGCGATTTTCGTTCGACGACCTGCGACTCAGTTTTCGTCGTCGTGGATTTTGAGGATTTTTTGCCAAAGATTCTGAAAAATGAGAAAATGTTGAGATCGGGTTCGAAAATCATTTTCGAAAAGTCTCTGGAGACGTCAAACAAAACTGAGATGATTTATTGTTTTGTTTTTTGGACTCGTGTGTCACAGTAAAGTACAGTATACTTTTGAAGAGATCAGAAATCTTGGGTACTGTACTTGTTGGAAAAATTTCAGAAAAAAAATATTTTTTTTTGACATTTCAACGATTTGGACAATAGTTTTGGCATTTTTTGACATTTATAAACATTTCAGGTTTCAGGCTTCTTGGTTTTTTTAACATTAGAAAGCATTTCAAGTAATTTCTCGAAATTTGGACTCATTTCCTAACATTTTTCGACATTTCTTGACATTTCTCGTCATTTTAGGTAATTTCTCAACACCCCTTCAAAATTTTACCAAAAAAAAAAAAAAAACACTTGTCTGGGGTGGACGCAAAAAAAGATTTCAAACATTTCACGTCAAATTTTGACATTTCTCGACATTTCTCGTCATTTCAGGTCATTTCTCAACACCCCTCCGAAAATTTATCAGCATTTTTTTGGTCCCGAAAAAAAAATTCTGATTCTGACACTTGTCTGGTTGGACGAAAAAAAAGGGGAAAAATGTTCTTCTATCCAGGAGAGACCACTTGAAAAATTCATTTCGGCAAAAGTTATGAGTGTTTTGGGAAATACCAGAGCCCCCAAAAAAAAAAAAAATTCATCAACAACACTTTTTCCCCAAAGGGGTTCCCAAAAAAAAAAAAAAAAAAACAAGAATCTCAAATTTCTCCGCGCGACGCGCTCCGATTACACTCACTTATTTTTGATTTGCGACGAAAAGCTGCCAGATTTTTTGGTGGACGCGGTTGCGACCATTGCGACAGGTTTCGTCGCCGCCGCGACGACAACAGGAGGTGGCGACGACGCCGCGTGCGTACTTTCGCTGTCGGTTCGCGGACGCTGATTGGGCATGTCGAGACCGCTGTCGGCGAGAGCGCGATTCTGTTGTCGTAGACTTTGGAGGAGCGACATGCGACGACGTCGCGGTGCGTAGAGAGTGTAGGCGCTCGCGTCGTCGCTCATCATGTCGGCTGGAATAGTTTTTTTTTGTTGGAATTTTCCAAAAATTTTTCGCATTAGGCTTGTTGGGCCGGGACCGGAAATTTCTGACTATTTTCGGAACTTTTTCCTGACGAAACCAAAATTTTCCTATTTTTTATTTTTCCGGGTTTCCGAAAATTTCAAAAAAAAAAACATTTCTCGTCATTTCAGGTCATTCTCGATATTTTTTGACATTTCTAAACATTTCTGGACATTTCAGGTAATTTCTCGTCATAATTTTCCGGTTTTCCGAAAATTTCAAAAAAAAAAAAACAACATTTCTCGTCATTTCAGGTCATTCTCGATATTTTTTGACATTTCTAAACATTTCTGGACATTTCGGGTAATTTCTCGTCATAATTTTCGCCGAACCCTGTTTCGGATCCAAAATTTTCCGGAAAAAATTTGAAAGATTTTTATGATTTTTTCCCGGATACCAAAAAACCCTCAGAATTTCTCCCGCTCCCATGAAACACCCGCCAAAACCTACCACTAGTTCCCCGCCTGGCCAATCGTTCTCGAATCGGCACATGTGGCACCATCGGCGAGCAGAATGGTTCTGGAAAAATTTTCGAATTTTTCAAATTTTCAAAATCAACATTTTCCCGGGCCAAAATCTCTCTCTCTCTCTCTCTCTCTCTGGCTCTCTCAACCCTCACCATTCTCCGTCAACGATTTGCGCGGCGGCGGCGCCAACGCAAAACTATTGCGATGCGACGCCAACGCGGCCGCCGGCGGCAACGCGCTACCAGTCGCTGCGGCGGCGCCACTTGTCGCAACCGCGACCGCCGCCGGCGACGACGGTTGCAACGACATTCGTTTGTGTTTGTGACGGTCTGAATCGTCGACGAGTAGACGGAACATGATGTAGTCGTTCATCATTGTCGTGTTTCCGGATAACATGTTTTTTTTTTGGCGAACTTTTTTGTGTCAGATAGAGACGGAAATCTCTGGAAGATGTCAACAAAAGTATAAAGCACTTTTTTTTTCGTTTTCTCGAAAAAAGAAGAAGCCCAAGAAAAAGGAGACAAATACGAGGAGAATGTAATTTGATCGAGTTTCGATGCTGGTCAGTTTATGTAGACATCAAAGTTTTATAGGCTTAGAGTGAGGCTTAGGCTTAGAGTGAGGCTTAACTTCCAAATTTTTGGAGACGAAATTTTTGAGGATTTTTTTGGTCTCAAAAATTTCGAGCCGGTCTGAAATTACCTGAAGAGTAAATTTTCGGCTAGTTCAAAAAGTGACAAAAAATTTTGGGTCTCGAAAAAAAACTTTGCAAAAACCCAATTTCCTTTGGTCATCATCATGATCAAAAAAAAAACTTTGAGCACACTTTTTTCTGTTGCTCGGCTGACGTCAAAAAAAGGTGATCATCATCTTCTTCAAAACCCAATTTCCCGGCCAACACAAAAAAAGTTGAAAAACGAAAAAAAAAAATGATTGAATTGAATGTGCTCTCCGACAAAAAAAGAAGATGGGGCGGTGCTCTCTCAAGTGGGCGGAGCCACCACCAGCAGCAGAAAAAAAAACACCGCAACGTTGTTTTCGATGTACTTGTATGTGTGTACGGCTCATTGAGCCTCAACAATATGACATCCGGAAACTTGGCCAAAATTGGGGGCGCGCGCAAGAAAAAAAAAATAAAATGGAAGACAAGAAAAAATTGAGAGAGAAAACATGCAATTTTAATTTTTTTTTTTGGGTTCGATAGATTAATGAAGATGTTTTTCGAAATTTTCGGTTTTTGAACTAATTTTTTGGCGCCAAAATTACTGTATTTTTGGACTTCAAAATGACTTTTAGATCCGGATTTCTAAATTTTAAAATTTTGGATTTGCGCCAAAGTTTGGGTCTCGCCACGATATTTCATCTAGGTTTTTTTGGCGCCAAAAATTCTGATTTTGAATTTCAAAAAATATTGAAAATCAGACCCGAAACCGTAAATTTCAAAGAATTTTAGGCGCCAAAGTTTGGGTCTCGCCACGATATTTCATCTAGAAAAAAAATTGTATTAAAATTTTGAAAAAAAATATTTCAGCACCGAAAGTTCTAAGCTACGTGGATTTTCAAAAAGTATTTTTGTATTTTTGGCGCCAAAATTGAAGATATAAAAAATCGATTTTTCAGAAAATTTTGGCGCCAAAAATTGGAATTCAAAAAATCAGAAAAAAAAATGGTCTCACTACGATAATTTACCAAAACTTTCTGATACCCAGAAAAATGCGGCGACAAATTTTTCGCATTTTTTTTGGCGCCAAAAAATTGAACAATTTCCGGGCCAAACTCAAAATTTGGCGCCAAAAAATTTCGAAAAATTCAATTTCGCCAGAATTTGACATTGCTGCTAATCCCCTGCCACGTGTCAAAAACAGTTCCTCGAAAACATACACACTACTAATTCCAAACCAAAAACAAAACGAGAAGAACCCGTGATTCCGGTGAAGACGGCTCGAAAAACAAAATTAAAATAAATTCCCCAGAGGCACCAATATGATACAGATTTTTACTCAAAAATTTTTCGAGCCGAACAGGAGCGAAACGACAAAAAAGTGAGCTCACCGACCGACCGAGCAACAAGAATAGAAAATGCTCAAATATTGACAAATGATGTTGAGTGTGAGAAGATTCGAGAAGAAGAATTAGATCTCGCTTTTGGGCTCTTTTTTTCTGGCTGACAGGTGTGTACTGTGTACCGGAAATATGGCCACATTTTGGAGGCTTTTTTAGAGATTGAAAATTTGGAAAAATGTAACTCCTTAAAATTCTGAAAAAAAATGTTGAAACTTTCCGGGCCGGCCCGAAAAAAAAGCCAAAAAAAATTTTTTTCAGAGATTTTTTTGGAAAAAAAATCTGAAAAATGTCAAAACAAAAATTTCCCGAATTTTGTTACCGCCAAAAGAAAATTTTCAAATTTTTTCGCGCCATAAATTGGAAATTTTGCAAAAAATTTTGTCGCGAAAATTCAGGATTTTTCAAAAACGAGAACGATCCAAGTTTCAAACTTTTTTAGCGCCAAAAATTCGAAAATTTCAGGATCAAAAAACAATTTTTTTGTCGACAAAACCTCAAAAGTCAAGAACAAAAGAAAAAAAACATAAACGGACCCAAAAAACAACTCTCGAAGAGGTTTCAAGAGTTTTCAAAAACCTAAAATCAGCCAAAAAACGCCTCTTGAAAAATTTGAATTTTTCCTCATTTTTCTCAGACAAAAATATTATTCTCCTAAGAATTAAAGGACGTTTTGTTTGCCACCGCCACCACAAAAAGTGGAAAACAAAAGGGTAACGCCTTAAGGGGACGAAAATCATCAAAGCACTTTTTCCGAAACATAATAAAAATGCAAATTTTTTAGTTCCTTTTCTTGGAAAAAAACGGACAACTAAAAAAAACGACATTTTTCCGCCCGCTGGGTGCCCAATTATGTACATAAATCAGGCCTAATCTCAAGAAAGCAAAAAAAAAAACTTTGACCACACGCGGAATTGAACTCGCGATCCTCTGCAGCGCGCGCGCTAACACAACCACTAGACTACCAGGTTCGTTAGAAATTCAAAGATTAATCGGATAGATAAACATGTTGCTAGGCGCAGTTTGAATAATTCAAGAAGTTCCAAGAACTACAGTACTCCTCTCATGTTCAATGTCGATTAGTCATTTAAACATAGAATATGAAGATGGCTGAGCAAAAAAAAACATTGAGCTGGAAAAAAATGACGGCGGGGAGAATGGCAATTATAAATGGGGTTAGCGCCGCAGCTCTCTCCCCGAAAATTAGGTTAGTTTATTTTATTTTTTTCAAGAAACGACGAAAATGAGCAAAATAATGACGAGTGTTTTTCTTCAAAACTCGTGGATACTGTATCTAGCCAGGCCAGGTACTGTAGTTCACTTTGACAAGTGCTTAAAAATCATCAGACCTAAATTGACGTAGTGCAAGAAATTTTTGGAAAGATTATGGGAAAACTTTTAGGTGATCAACTTTTAGCCAAATAAAAAACTACAGTAATCCTTTTTCGAAAAAATCGGCCCAGAAATTTTTGGTCTGAAAAGGGTCGGTTTTTTTCTACGTGAGAAAAATCGGGGCCCATATTTTTTGTGGCCCAATTTTTGAAATCAGTAAAATTTAGACTAAAAATAATCTGGCCCGAAATTTGTCTGTGAAATTTCAAAAACTACAGTACCCTCGATATTTTGAGGCCGACCAAAAAAATTAAAAAAAAAAAACTCGGCCCGAAAACATTTCGACCAAAAAAAAATTGGCCCGAAAAATTTTAAAAACTACAGTACCCCAATTCTCAATTTCTAAACCGAGATTTTGGGGCCAAAAAACGGAAAAACTAGAAACTATAGTATTTTTCAATTTTTTTTTAAAGTTTGAAAAGTTTTTATAGGCGGAAAAAAAAGTTTCAAAAACTACAGTACCTCTGGATTTCCAGGCTCATATTTTGAGGCAAAAAAACAGAAAAAAAAAGTTTTTTGAAAATTTGAAAAAACTCAGAAAATTCATGAATGCCAAAACTACAGTATTATTTTCCAGGAAACACATAATTTTCAAACTGGACAATTTTGCAAACTAAAAACTACAGTACCCCGCACAATTCAGCCTCAAAAAAAAGTGTTTTTTCTGCTCAAAAATCTACAAAGCCATATTTCCTCCCCAGGAAATACGGCTAATTTGTGTCTTCTGAAAAACACACCCACAACGAGAAAAAAGGGGTGAAAATCGGATTTCAAACCACAAAAAAATTGAAAACCTTTTTTTTTTTTTTTTTGCAAAACGAACCGAACCAGGAAAAACAACATCTTCTCACTCAGAATTTCAGATTTTAATCAACACACAAATCGAACAAATTGCTTTTAAGCGGCGTTTTTTTTTTGCGCGCGCCATTTTTTTTGTCCGAGAGAAGTACACCGAAAAAAAAGAGGCGGGTGACTCATTGCTTTGATATTTACGTCGACATGCACACAATTGATGATAATTTATTTTTTCATTTTTTGGAGAGGAAGGCGAAAAACACGAGATGGTAAACATGGAAAATATCGGGAGATTTTTTTCAACAAAAAAGTTCGATTTTTGGCGCCAAAAAATTCGGGGAAAAAATTATTTTCAAAAATTTTGAATTTCAATTTTTGGCGCCAAAAATTCTTGAAAAACTTTCGAGCATCAGTCAAATTTCAACTCCGAATTCTTGGCGCCAAAAATTACAGTACTCAATGTGGTTTTAAAGGAACACAGGTTGGTGCCAAAACTTTGATTTCAAAATTTTATGTCTAATTTTTGGCTCCAAAACTTTCAAGAATTTTTTCTGGAAAAATTTTCGCATGTGTTTAAAGGAACACAGAGCATTTTGGCGTAGATACTTCAATCTTGAGAGAAAAAAAATTCATTTTTCGACAAAAATCTCAAAGTTGAAAATATGAAAAAAAAATTGCAAAAATTTTTAAGAGCAATTTTCTCGGGACACAAAAGCGCCAAAAATGTATGTTTCCAATTTTCTGTCAAACTTTCAAGTTTCACGTTTTTTAAAGGAACACAGGTTGGCGCCAAAGCTTTGATTTCAAAATTTTATGTCTAATTTTTGGTGCCTAATTTTTCAAGATTTTTTTTTTTGACTTTCACAATGTTTTCTGGAAAAAATTTACTTTATATTTTCAGTCATTCCCTCTCGAAATCTTTGCGTAAATCTGGCCTCCCCGAAACAGAAAGAACACAGAGTAAGTTACAAATGTGATCTGGAAGAGATGTGATTGATGTGTCAACGACCACCACTACGAGCAAAAACGTTCGAGCCAAAACAAAACAATTACATAGAGGAGCTGTTCTAGACAACGCAAAAAAAAAGTTCATGTCATTTTTCTCTCGTGAGCGAGAGAGAGAGAGAGAGCGTGAGAGAAAAAGAGATATGATCAATGAGATTTTTTTTATTTTTGGATTACTGTACCTCACAGTATGCATTTAGTTTGGATTACTGTATCTCACTTCAAACCCTGATTACTGTACCTCTTATTTTGTGTACTGTAGCGAGAGTCATGCTTTGGTTACTGCTCTTGTCTGGATACCTGCCATGAGCTTTTTGGGTTACTGTAACCCTCCAAAATTTCCCAGCAATTTTTTTACAGTTTTCCCGGGATCTGAGATACTGTAACGTTCTCAAAATTTTCTGGGCTACTGTATTTTTCTCTGAAGGCTCTCTGGGTTACTGTATTTTTTCAACACGTCTTTCGAAACTCTCTGGGCTACTGTACCTTTCTCACAAATTCTGGGCTACTGTATTTTTCTCTGAAGGCTCTCTGGGTTACTGTATTTTTCCAACACGTCTTTCGAAACTTTTTGGGTTACTGTACCTTTCTCAGAAACTTTTTGAGTTGCAGCACTTTTCTCACAAGCTCTGGGTTACTGTAGCTCACTCCAAACGCTGAGCTACTGTACCTTGAGTGTCTCAGCCCTACAGTACTCACCAAATCGCTTCTTCCTCGACGTCTCGCCCTTCCACATAACAATTGCGGGTTGCGTAGTGCTACGCGTTCGCAACGCGTTCAAACTTCCGCCAACCGTCGACGACGTGCTCGCCTGATGCGAATGATGCGGATGAGCTGAAGCGGTCGGCGTCGACGACGACGTTGCCGGCAGTTGTGCGGCGGAAAACGCCGCAGTTCCCGCGCCTAGATGATGGGGATGATGGTGATAGAAGGGTTTGGCGGCTAGGCCAAAATGATGCGGATGCGGATGATGCGTATGATGCGGATGACGATGATGATGATGATGATGATGATTGCCGAGTAGAAGCGGATCGGGCTTCTCACTGTCTCCCCACATTTTGGTCATAAACTCATCTGACACTGCGTCGCGCTGATCTGACGAGAAGAGCACTTTTGGCCAAATATATAAAAGAGCAACAACGATGAGTCAAAGAAAAGAGCAATATTTCGGGAAAAATTGGCTCAATTTGTAAACGAAGTCAATTGAAGAAAAAAGAAAGGAGAAGGTTAGTTTCTGGTTGAATTGAACAAATTTCTACCGGAACTGGTGACGGTAGTTTTGAGGATGGTTGAATGAATTTTCGAAAAAGAAAAAAAAAGTTTTGCTAGATATACATATTTATGGCGGGCTTGTTATTATGTCATTTTTGGGAAGAAGAAGAAAGGGGTGGGGAGAGAGACGCAGAGAAAAATCTGGATTTTTTGAAGTTGAACCAGGTCGAAAATCTTTTTTTTAATCTAAAATTTTACGAGGAAACGCTGACAGGATTTTTCAAAATTTTCAGAATTTTTCAGGAAAAAATTCGAAAATTTTCTAGGCTCGGAAATTTCAAAAATACACCTGAAAACAGGTCCAGAAAAATTTCAGATTTTTTCCGGGCCGGTCTGAAAATCTCGGGGCTTGAAATTTTTGAAAAAAAATCCCAAAAAATAGCGGCTCAAGATTTCGAGGCCTAGAAAAGTTAAAATTCCAGATTTTTTCCGGGCCGGTCTGAAAATCTCGGAGCTCGAAATTTTTGAAAAAAAAATCCCAAAAAATAGCGGCTCAAGATTTCGAGGCCTAGAAAAGTTAAAATTCCAGATTTTTTCCGGGCCGGTCTGAAAATCTCGGAGCTCGAAATTTTTGAAAAAAAAATCCCAAAAAATAGCGGCTCAAGATTTCGAGGCCTAGAAAAAAGTCAAATTTTCAGAATTTTCAGAACTCCCAAAATCTTCTCAACACAGAAAAAAATCCAGAAAATTTCCGCCTCCCAACACCACAATCAACCCCTAACTCAATCTTCTCAATTTCCACGAAATACAAATTCACAGTCTGGACCGGAAATCATCACAACAACAAAAAAATATGAGAAAAATCAGAGGTAAAAATAAAAAAAGCGTTTTTTGCAAAAAAATCCGAGAAAAAAAATCGCGTGTTGATAAATTTTTCAAAAGATTGTAGGGGAGGACGAGGTGAAAATTGTCGTGACACAAAAATCGCGCGTGCGACAAATTCGCGCGGCTCGGCGAACACACAAACGAAAAACATTTCTTGAAATGACTATAATATCAGCAGAGATAGTGGGAGACGCAGAGAAATTATTAATATGAAATGAGATACTTAACAAGGGCTCTCCATTTTTTCTTTCTCTGTTGACAAAAAAACAACAAGTCAACGAATGAATAGTTAAAGGCGCATGACTTTTTTGTTTCATATTCCTTAAAGGAACATGGCAAGTGCAAAACAATCACATCGTTGTATGAAAGAGAGAGAGTGAGGATAATTAGCGCCGAGCAAAAAACAAGTGAGCGAAAAAATCCAATTTTTTCTATTTTCCACGAGAAGTACACCAATTGTCGCGGAAAACGAGAAAAAAACAGTAAATAAATGGTGTACTTCTCTCGGAGAAGAGGTGAGAGATAGGGAAAATTGAAATGATCACTCGAATTCTGTGAAGCTGAATTAATTTTTTTTTTCGTTTTTTTCGTGAGAAAATATATTTTGTTCAAAATAAATACACAACTTCATTTTCTAGTACAAAAATGTGCGAATTTTTTCGTGTAGTTCTCTCGAACAAAATTATTCGAAAACTTGTCCGGGAGAAGTACAAAATTTTTTCGAAATTTGGTTCACTTTTTTGGAGTTGAAATTCATCAAATATTGTCCGGGAGAAGTACACGATACTAGAAAAAAAAAGAAATATGGAATCTTGTCCGAGAGAACTACACAAAACTTTCACCATTTTTTCATGAATTTTTGTGTACTTCTTTTGGAGGAAAACATTGACAAAATCTTGTCCGGGAGAATTACAAAAAAAAAGGATTCATCTTGTTCGAGAGAAGTACAAAAAATACAGGTTCATCTTGTCCGGAAGAACTACACAAAACTGTACAAAAACCGATTTCATTTTGTCCGTAAGAAGTACACCATTTTTCCATGAATTTTTGTGTACTTCTTTTAGAAGAAAAAATTGACAAAATCTTGTCCGAGAGAAGTACAAAAAAACACAGGTTCATCTTGTTCGAGAGAAGTACACGAAAAAAAAAGAAAAATGTTATCTTGTCCGGGAGAACTACACAAAACTGTAGAGAAACCGATTTCATTTTGTCCGTAAGAAGTACACCATTTTTTCATGAATTTTTGTGTACTTCTTTTGGAGGAAAACATTGACACAATCTTGTCCGAGAGAAGTACAAAACTTTTCGAAACTGTTTTCAAAAAACAACAAAAAAATCAAATATTGTCCGAGAGAACTACACAAAATGACAAAAAGCTTTTCAATTTGTCGCCAAAAATCACAAAATGACTTGTGTACTTCTCTCGGACGAAATAAATCAGAGTCAACTTGTCCGTGAGAACTACACAAGCATGATTTCATGAGAAATGGACAAAAACATGAAAAATGAGCCTCGGGTTGTTCTCCAGGGAGAGCGAAAATTTCGGGGGGGAAAAATTTTGGAAACAGCAAAAAAAAGTTTTTTTCTTGAAACCTGATTTTTTTTGTGCCTTGTTGAGTGCATGTCATATGATTGTGGGAAAATACGTTTTTCTCCATTTTTTGGAAGAAAAAACGGCGGAAAAAAGTTCAAAAAAAAGTTAATTAAAAAATAGAGATCATCTGACTGACCAAACCGAGAGAGAGAGAGAGAGAGAAAGTCGTGGCAAAAAAAAGGAAAAAAGTTCAGAGCTACTTTTGAACAAGAAAAAAAAACATGAAAAAATAAGGAGAAAACACAAGTGTTTTTTCTTCTCATTTATCCGGTGGTGTTTGAAAATGGTCCCATGGGTATTCGGAAAAAAATGGGTAAAAAACTGGGTTTCGTGAGAGAGAGGGAGTGAGAGACGCAGACGGAGAGGGAGTGAGAGGCGAGAAACCGGAGAAGATGAGAAGATAGTAGAGAAAGTGATAGACACAACAGTTTTGACGAGAGACATAGACAAACAGAGAAGATGGAAAAAGACGCGGAGAAATCAGAGAAAGTGAGAGACGCAGAACGAAAAAGTGAGAGAACACGTAGAAAGAGAGAGGTGAGAGAAATCAGAGAAAAGAGAAACGCAGACAGTCATAATTTTTTTTTTCAAACTTTTTCAAATTTTCACAGGCTCTGAAAAACTACAGTCCTCCTTTTTAGATTAAAAATACAGCACGTTTTTTTTAAGACTTTTTGAAACTACAGTACTCCTCACTAAAACTTCAAACAAAACCGCCAACAGGTGAATCCACTTTTCTAGTTTTTTTTCAACGAAAAAAAAAACTTCCTCATCATTTTTTGATTGGATTGTGCTCTTCAAGAGAGCTCTTTCAAAAACCAGAAAAAAATCAGTTCGAATTTTTTCTGCAAAAAAATGCAATATAAAATATGACGAAACGAGAGTGCAACAAAACTAATAATACAAGAAAAAAGGGGGAAGAGAGGACCAGCCAAAAAAAAAAAAGAAATTTTTTTATGAGCATCACAAAAAATTTAGAGCTCGTCTCAAGGGGATTTTCTTCCAGGAGGACAGGAGTTGCAGGAACAACAACAACGTGCCAAAAAGAAGAAAGGTTCTATGCAGCGAAAAAAAAAGGATTTTCCGGTTGCGCCGTGGAAGGAGAGCAAAGTGCGCAAATATTGTCCAAATCTAATGGTCCGTAAATTATTTTTCTTGGTCTTGAGACGAAAAAAAAACGCAAATTCCAATTTTTCTCTTTGCCTTATCACAAACATTCTTATCAGCGAGAGACATGTCCCTCGTGGTATGATGGTTAGTGCGCGCGCGTGCGGTGTGAAGGGTCAGAGGTTTGATTCTAGTAGCGGTCGCGTGTTTTTTGTTTTTTTTCTTACTAGTTTTTTCTTTTTCAGAGCAAAAAAACGAAAATCACAGAAAACCAAAACAATATATTGAGTATATATGAGGTTAGTGAGCCGCCTTCTCTTCTGACATATTCGATTATATTTCGTTTAGGCGGCGGACCCGGCCAACGGCGAAAAAAAAAAGAGTTAGATCGGGCGAAAAACGGGTTCTCAAAGATTCATTAGTGCTTCTGGAAAAAAAAGGGGGAAAAGAAGAAGTTTGGTCAAAGTTCAAATGAATATGAAAATTTATTCATTCATTGTCTTTTCTTCAGTTGAAGTAGACTCGTCGAACAACAAGGATTGGGGGGAAAAGGGGCGGGAAAAAGGACGAGGAAAGAAAAAAAAGTTTCTTGAGACAAGAAAAAACATGAGAGCAAAAGTTATTAGATTTTGGTTCAGGTTAATATGAGCAATCTAATTATCAGCGTCAGCGTTTTTTTTCTTCGCTTATTATCATGGTTAGAGACGCAGAGAAATTAGAGATAGGTGGGAAGGAGAGGGGAAGAGATAGAGAGAGACGAAAATCATCATAGATAATTAGACGCAGAGAAACACTTCATCAGAGAGTGCAGAAAATCGAGAGACCGAGAGAAACACGTTGTTAGAGATAGTGGAAAAGGAGAGACGCAGAGAAGCACACAATTAGAGATAGTGAGAAAAGAGACGCAGAGAAACACGCTATCAAAGAGCACAAAAAACCAAGAGACGCCACATATTTTCAGGTCTCAAAAATTGCTCAAGAGGAGGTTTCGGAATAAAATGAAATAAAAAGTAGTGTGTTCTTCAAGTCTCCTCCTCCTCCTCCTCCTCCCTTTTCTCAAACTCTATTGTTCAAGGAACTCGGGACGCGACGACGAAAAAAAACAATCACCGAAATTGAAAGAAAAAACAACATGACCAAATTTTCAAAAAAGTAACATTCAGAAGATTGAGAAAAAAAAACGACAAAAAAAGTAGACAGGGGCGGATAATAAAAATTTGATGGACAACTCATAAAAATGTTTTACAATGAAGCAATTGTTTTCTTGCATTCATGACGTGAGGACTTTTTAAAGGAACATGACGACTTTTTAAAAGAACAGGGAGTATTTTTAAAGGAACATGATAATAAATTGAAGGAACATGACGGCTTTAAAGGAACATGACGGTTTTAAAGGAACAGGATGACTTTTTTAAAGGAACATGACCACTTTTTAAAGAAACATGACGACTTTTTAAAGAAACATGACTACTTTTTAAAGGAACATGGCGACTTTTTAAAGGAACAGGGAGTATTTTTAAAGGAACATGGCGACTTTAAAGAAACATGACGAATATTTAAAGGAACAGGATGACTTTTTCAAAGGAACATGATGATAAATTGAAGGAACATGAAGAATTTTTAAAGGAACAGGATGATTTTTTTTTAAGGATCATGACGAATTTTTAAAGGAACATGACCACTTTTTTTGGGATACAAATACTCCGAGCCAAAAATACGAAGCGAAATGAAATAGGTAGGTAAACATTGAAATTGAGACCTTTCTACGTCTTGCCGTGGCCAAACGGTTCAACTCAAAAAAAAAGAGTACTTTATCAAAAGAATGCAAAATTAAAAAAAATGTTGGGGGCAAAAAAAATGCTCCGAGTCATCATCCTAGAGAAAACGCTTTTTTGATGAGTCTTCGGGGTGGGAGGAGGAGCGAAAAGGAAAAACAAGAAAAACGGGAATTTAAATGAGTGAAAAGCCTGATTGATTGTTGTCGTGTTTTTTTCATTCAGAACAAGAAAAATTTCAGAAAAAAAAAAGTCAAAGATTGTTTGTTTTTTTGTTCGACAGATAATTAGCACACTCACAACGACATTTGACCTTAGAGAGAGTGAGAGAGAGAGAGAGAGAGACGCAGAGAAAAAGCGTGTTCTTTTTTTTTTGACCAATGAAGCGCGTTTGTTCGGAAAGGTGAAGAAAGAGAGAGAGAGAGACGCAGACATTTAGAGAACATTGCCAATAGAGCGCAGTTGCTTCAAAACAAAAAAACACTTGGAAAGAGACATTATCGATGGAGCGCACTTTCTTTAATATAGATGAAAATTGTCAAAAACGAGAAGTTTTGATTGTTTCAAAGTGAGAGAGTGAAAGGAAGAGAGACGCAGACAACTAGACAAACGTTATCAATAGAGCGCACAAATCTAAAACGTGGAGATTACCTCGAAAACGCGCAAAAGTGAAATTTCGAGGCATCGAAAAGTGATGAGAGATAGATGTGAGACGCAGACACAACGAGAGACAAAAAAAGTGTTGTGCGCACAAGAATTATTGCGTAGGCGCGCAACGAACGACGCATCAGCAACAATAAAAACACTACGAAAAAAATAACACAAAATAAACTAACAAGACGACAAAAAAAACGACGAAAAAAATCTCAAGAGGAGAGCCCTCCCGAAAATCTAAACAAACTTCTCATTGGCTCATCATTCGGCCTTGCGTCAAGCAAAAAAAAAAAAAAATTTTTTTCTCAATTTATTTTCTCATCAAAAAATACAACAAAAAACAACAACACTCAAATCAAATCAGTGTTCACTTGAGCAGCATCTCTATTGTTTTTTGTGTTGTTTTTTTTGGAGAGGGCGCACAGAAAAATGGGCGGAGCTTGGGTGGTGTTGATTATTATTTTCATCATCATGTTTAGTGTTAACGTTGCATTATTCATTCTTTTTTCGGGGGGAGAGCATAAATTGATGTTTGGAATTTTTGCTGGTCACATGTTCAAAATGTTTTTTCTTAGCCTGACTTGGGAGCGGAAACGAGGCATGATTGTACTATGAATTGAGCCGTAATGAACTACGAGTTTGACATTTTTGCTTGGAGAGAGAACGTTGAGAGACGCAGACATCGAGAGAGATGAGTAATTTTTTACAGACAGCTAGGCAGAATAGAAAAATGAGAGACGCAGGAATTCGAAACTTGCCGTTTTGAAACTTTGAGAAGGAAGCGAGAGTTTGTAGGAGAAGAGACGCAGAGGAAAAATGGCAGAAACCGGAGACGCAGACGGCCAAAAAGAGAGAGAGTTTGTATGAGAAGAGACGTAGAGAAAACCGAGAAAATGAAAACGAAGAGGAGACGCTGACAGCAAGAGTTTGGAAAGAATGCGTAGGAGAAGAGACGCAGAGAAAATATAACAGAATGGACAACAACGAGAGAACGCGAACAGAGAGAGAGAGAGAGAGAGAGGGAGAGAGAGAGAGTGTGTGTGTGTAGGTGAAGAGACGCAGAGAAAAAAAGGACAACAAGACAACGAAAAAAACGTGAAGAATAGGCTCAGACAGCTAGAGAGAGTGCGTAGGAGAAGAGACGCAGAGAAAAATGGCAGAAACAGGAGACGCAGACAGCCAGAAAGAGAGAGAGTTTGTATGAGAAGAGACGTAGAGAAAATCGAGAAAATGAAAAAAAACGAAGAGAAGACGCCGGCAACAAGAGTTTGGAAAGAATGTGTGGGAGAAGAGACACAGAGAAAATATAACAGAATGAAAAAAAGAGAAAGAGAGAGACAGAGAGTGTAGATGAAGAGACGCAGAGAAAAAAGAAGACAAAATAGGCTCAGACAGTAGAGAGAGTGCGTAGGAGAAGAGACGCAGAGAACCGCGCTCAGAAAACAAGAAGTAAAAAATGTGAGAAAACTACAGTACCCTTCGGAAAAATATCAAATTCCTGCGAGTCTGACAGGTATAGGTAAAAACACAAACACACAATAGAATCATATTTTTTCTCGACATCGTCTTTGACGACGACGACGACGAAAAAAAAACGACGTGTCAAAACAAATGTAGCCATACATGGGTGTGTCGAAAGGGACCCCCCCTGAAAATACGCATACATATAACAATGAGGTTTTGGCTTCTTCTTCTTCTTCTTCTTCGGCTGAAAAAACAAAACACGTCGGGGGGGGGGGGGGGGGGGGCTCGCGGAGCACGGGAAATAAAAAAAGTCAAAAGAAGAAGAAGAAGAAGAAGAGGAGGAGGAAAAAAAGTTGTGTGTGAGAGCACACAAATTTGCATATCTAATAGAATCGTGGAGACACACACACACACACATACAAGAGACAAAAAAAAATAACAAAAATAACTGGAACAATTTAGTGGAGATGGAAAAATGTTACTATTATTGCGGTGAAAATGAGAGAGAAGACGATTAAAGTTATATCATCATCATGGAAATTGAAATGTTTTTTTGAAAATTGAAAAAAAAATTGGGTCCAGAAAAATTGAAATTTTTTGCCTTACCCTTAGGTTTGTTTTTTGAATTTTGAAAATTTGAACTTCGCGCGAGAAAAATTCAGAAAATTTGAAATTTTCTGCGTTAGCCTTAGGCTTAGGCCAGTTTTTGAAATTTTGAAAATTTGGAAAAAAAATGTGCCTCAAAAGTAAAAAAAAATCAAAAAATCTGAATTTTTGCGCTATACTTATGCTTAGGTTTTTTTTGTGAAATTTTCAAAATTTGAATTTCGCGCGGGAAAAATTCAGAAAGTTTGAAATTTTGCCTGCGTTAGCCTTAGGCTCAGGCCAGTTTTTGAAATTTCGAAAAAATTGGGTCTCAACTGTTTTTTGGCCAAAAATCTGAAATATTGAAAAAAAAATTTTGATCGCTGAAATTTTGAAAACTGACCCAAATCTCAGAATTTTAGAAAAAATTTTTAGGCCAAAAGTTTTAGGCCCAATAATTTGGACTCAAAAATTTAAAGACCAAAAAATTTTTGAAATTTCTAACTTTTGAGCCCACTTTGACAGCCTCATTTTCAAACCAACGTTTCGGGCCAAAAATTTGTGAGAGAAAAAAACTTGGACAAAGTTTATTTTCTTATTTTCGGGAATTTTCTAATTTGATTTTTGGCTCAAAATTTTCCGATAAAAATGCACCTGTGTACTTCTCCCGGACAAGTCTATTCGCTTCCACGACAAAAAAATGAAAACGAACAAGCAAAAAAGGAAGCAACAACCAGCCAACAACAAAACAACAAAACAACTTGAGGCTATTGTGATGAAATTTTAGAGATTTTTTTTGCTGGAGCAAATATTGTGGGTCAGACAAAACGAAAATTGTTGTGCAATTTTGGTCCAAAAAATTTTGGGCAATTTTTTCACCAACCTGAATCAGACAAAGCTAAGTGGTCTTGTTTTGGATTGGAACAAAATTTGGGCCAATTTTTTTTGGAGAACAATTGAACGCAAGAATTTTGGGTTCAAAAATATTGAGACCACAAAATGTGACTCTGAAATTTTGGCGCCAAAATTTTGGGGCTGAAACTTTGAGATCAGAAAATTGGAAAATTTTTGAGCCAAAATTGTATGCCTCAGTTTTTTCAGACCAGGCCTGATATTTTTACTCAAAAAAGTCAGGCCCGAAAATTTTCCCAAATTTCAGAAATATCAAAAATTGTAGATCCTAATTTAAAAAAAAAATATATATATTTGAAGTACTGTAGTTTTCATTTTTAGCGGCGGCTAAAAAATGGCAAATTTTTGAGCTTTAGGGTACTGTAGTTCTAAAATTTGGCGCCAAAAATAAGGTTTTATCAAGTGTCCAAAAAATACTCAGAAAAAATTCAGAAAACAAAAAATGCGCTTCAAACTTCTTCCAGAATTCAAATCAAATAATCCCAAAGTCAAAACAATAAAGAGAAAAAAAAATTGGGCAGGTTAAATTCGAATTCTGCTCGCGCTCGCTGCTCAAAATAATAACAACAATTTGGGCGTGAGAGGAGGAGAAGCAAAAGGGTCCGACGAGAAAAAAAAACTTGCGACATCTTGATTTATCGTTTGTTTTCAAGACAAAAAAAAACAGCGCCTCCTTTTCAGAAAGAAGAAAAAAACGCGGAGAAAACGGAAAAAAAAAACTTCTCTTGTGCCCGGAATGATTTACGATGCGAGATGCGCGGGAGGTCATCTTGCGCAGCTGTTCCGTTTTGTTTTGTAACATTTAAAGGTGCATGTCGGGTGATGATCACAAAAAGTTGTTTTTTTTTGGGAAAAAGTGGGCCTTCTTAAAATGTCAGAAAAAAAGAGCACTTTGAAGACTTTTGTGAAAACACAAAAAATAGTTTGCCAAAAAAAATTTCAGAAATATCTGGGCCGAGAGAACATGGCCAGGCCTGAAAACCGGGCCAAAAATGACTCACAATTTCAGAATCCCGAAATAAAAACCAGTCAAAATCTGATCCAAAATTCACACGTCGTATCAAGCAAAAGAGAATTGACAATCATTGAAATAGAGCGAGACGCAGTGTGGGCGTGGCCAACATACACACAAATGATGGCAGTGTGCGAGACGCGTGTGTTGTCGGTACAGAGATTTAATGACTCTATTGCATAAATCCAAAAAGCAAGATTTAGAAAAATTAAAAAAGGAAGTTTGTTCCATGGATTTGTGTGGAACAATAGAGCACATATGTGAGAACAATGTTGTAGTTCTCTCGGAATGTGTTTTTCTTTGCGTCTCTCTCTATTTCAATTATTGCAAGCGAAAACGACGTGAGAACATGGCCAGGCCTGAAAACCGGGCCAAAAATGACTCACAATTCCAGAAGCCTAAAATACTTGTTCAAAATAATTGGTTGAACGATCCGGGCCGGCCCGAAATGAAAACCATTGGCCCAAAAATTAGACCTATCCACATTAAAACCGGTGCAAAAATCTGGTCCAAAAATCAGACCTGTGCCCGAAAAAATCGGCTCGAAAATTTGGCCCAAATTTTTGGTCTGGAACCAAAAAATCGGCTCAGAAATCTTGTCCAAATCTCAGTCCGGCCCAAAAAAAAACAAGTTCGAATATATGACCTAGAATTCAGGTCCGGGTCTGGAAAAACAGGCTCGAAAATTTGGTCCAAAATTGGGGCCTGCGTCCAAAAAATCGGTCCAGAAATCTAGTCCGAAAATCAGACTCGGAATCTCATGCGAATTCGAGGCCCCGGGCCAAAAAAATCGGCTCAAAAATTCGATCGAAAATTGAGGCTGGCCCCTAAAACTCAGTCCAAAAACCTGATAAAAATCCAGACCTATCTCACAAAAAAACCAGCTCTCAAAACTTTTGTCACAGAGCAAAAGTCACATTTTCGGGCGGGTCTCCAACCAAATTTGGCCAACTTTTTTGCTCGTTCCGCTACGCAAGCACACACACAAACACATCAAAAAATTTGGAAATAAAAAAAAAACGAGAAGATATCAAATTGCTCTCGCGCTCCCTGATGATGATGATGATGATGAGCAGATGAAAATTAGAGCGGCCAACTTTTTTTTTCTTTTTCCACATACACGTCTCAATATCTTATCGTTGTACAGTAACCCGGTGAGGTACAGTAATCCTTTGTCTCCCCAACAGCAAAAAAAGCAAAACTAACTTGACACGGCTCCACTCGAATATTTCGGATAGACGTCAACGCTTACTGTAGATACCGTACTCATCTTCTTCTGCTGTTGCATCATTGACATTGAACTGTATTTGCGTGAACCGCCCATGTTGTTGTATTCCTGGTTTTGGTACTGTAATAAGAACGGGGTTACTGTAGACAGCATGCTTTTTAAAGTCGAAAAATTACTGTAGTTTTGAATTTTTGGCGCCAAAATTTGTTATTTTTGTTTCTGACATTTAATTGATGAGAGACTGTAGAAAATGAAGAGGTGGCCAGAACCCGCGGTGGAAGAATGAGAAAAGGTCACGTAAATTTTTTATTTTCAAAAATCAGAATTTTAGCCTCATCGAAATTATTGTTGGGTTACTGTAGTTTAGATTTTTTGCGGCAAAAATTAAAAATCAAATTTTCAAGTACTGTAGTTCTTCTTTGGTATCCAAAACATGTTCAGAAAACTTTCAGAGAAAGTACAGTAAGAAAATTGAGCCTAAAATTCTTAACAAAATATTGGAAAAAAAATTGGGCTAAAAATAAGTTTGGGGTACTGTAATTTCAATTTTTGGCGCCAAAAAAATCGAGTAAAACATTTGGAAAAAAAAATATTTAAAAATTTGAAGAAATCATCAAGTTTTAAAGTACTGTAGTTTTTATCATACGTGTGTACAAAAAATGCCGAAAAATTTTAGAAAAAATTATTATGGTACTGTAGATTTTTCGCGCAAAAAAAAATTTTTTTTGGTCTCAGGGTACTGTAGTTCAAGTTTTTGTCGGAAAAAATTTGAACAATAATTTGGGTTCAGAAATAGAAGTTTCGAAACTGAAATTTTGGAAAATTTGAGGCGCCAAAAAATTAAAAAATTAAAAAAATTCTGGTTTTTGAACTACTGTAGTTTGACATTTCGACGGTGAAATCTTGAATTGACAAGTTTGGAAAATTGGGGCAAAAATTTGAATCTCGGAGTACTGTAGTTTGGTTTTTCGGCGGATAAATTTCTAAACAAAATTTTGAAAATGTGTAAATTCAAGTGAAGAGTTTAGAAAACTGGGCCAAAATTTTGAGTCTTGGAGTACTGTAGTTTTAATTTCGGCCCGAAAAATAAAAAATAAAAAAAATTCTGGTTTTTGAACTACTGTAGTTTGATTTTTCGGGGATAAATTTATAAATAAAATTTTGAAAATGTGTAATTTCGAGTGAAGAGTTTAGAAAACTGGCCCAAAATTTTGAGTCTTGGAGTACTGTATTTTTAATTTCGGCCCGAAAAATTAAAAAATTAAAAAAAAATGAACTAACCATCGAAAAAGTAGTAGTCTTGCGCGGCGGAGGCGGTGCGGCAAATGCGCTCGCCTTCCGCTGCACACCACCGCCACCACCATGCGCATTCTCGTTCAAAAATCCGTCCAACAATCCGCCAAACGCCATTGTTTTAGTGTCTGAAACAATTTATGCAAATAGTTAAGAATGAGACAACAACAACAGAAAAAAGTCATAAGAGGATTTTAAGAAAAACGGGGAAAGAAAACTTTATTCGAGTTTTCCTTCCTCTTGGGTTGAAAACAACCTCTTCAAAAAAAAAGAAGAAGAAAATTCATTTTTTCCAACACAAAAAAAAATTATTGGTCCTAAAAATCATCTGGACAATGTTTTTTATAACCCAGAAAACAAAAGTTATACTTTTCTTGGTTTTTTTGCTCCGAGCAAAAAACAGCCGAGCAACTGTCGACCCCCTGACACAACAAAAAACAACTGGTCAAGCTATCAGTTACCGCCGGGTCATATCAGTTATCAGCAAAGCGTACACAAGCAAAGTGTGAGAGAGTGGCGCAGCAGGTAGGCGCGAAGTTTTACAATATGCTGGTCGCTGGTTCGATTCCCTGAGCGTGCCTTTTTTTTTCTTTTTTGCTGATAATTATATGAAATTATCTCGCCATTCTAGCATCTATTTTTGGGGGTGAGTCATGAAGATTCTTCAAAAAGCGCAATTTTTTTCCAGCAAAAACACACCTGTTCAAAATTCGGAGAATGGGCAGAAAAAAGGCAAGAGAGATAATTAGTTGTGTGCGCGTGCGCGGTAAAAACAAAACATCATAATGTAATCAGGGTAGCTAGCAAAAAGAACACACACACACACGGCCAAACAAACATTTTCAGCAAAAACGACTTTTCAAGACCTGCAGGACTAGGAGATTTGTGATTTTTGAATAGGAATTTTGGTGATTAGTTGGGGTCTTTGGTGATTGATTGAATAGTAGACTGGTTTCTGGGAAAACGTGGTTGTTTCTAGACATGAACACAGGTTAAGGCTTGGAGACTTGATATGAAAGTGTTGGTCAAGGGCTGAGTCGCTTGACAGAAAACTTGTGTTAAGGGTTGTGCTGCTTGACAAGATACGATCTGTCAAGGGTAGGACTTCTTGACAAAACAATGTCTGCCAAGGGTTGGACTACTTGACAAAATAATCTCTGCCAAGGGTTGTGCTGCTTGACAAAACAATGTCTGCCAAGGGTTGGACTACTTGACGAAGAATTAGCTGCTTAGGGCTCAAAAAAAAACGAAGAAAAAGGAAAATAAGACATCACATTTTGGTGCCAAAAGTACAGTACTCCTATGAACGTTAGAACTTGGCGCGCTAAAAACTACAGTACTGTTTTTTCTGTCGGAAATATTTCCAGCAATTTTTTCTGCAAAAAAAAGTGGCAAATTTTTCACGTGTCCCTCCTCCGGCTGAAATCAAAAACAACACACATCAGAAAACCTTATTTGGCTCTGGAAAAAAATAAATTAAATCTATCAAGAAAAAAAAGACCAGGTCGAGAGGAAAAATAGGATTTATATGTTTTTTCTACAAAAAAAAAATCAGAAAAAAAAAATATATTTAACCTAGTTTTTGACACCAACTCAATGAATTTTTAATCGGAGGAAGTGGAAAAATGGCAACTTTTTTTTTTCGAGAGCCCAGAAAAAAAAGTGATATTTTTGTTGTGATTCATATCAGCCGGGCGTCTCTTGAGAGGGAGGCACACGATTAATTATTGAACACGGTTTATGAATAATATAGTGAGATACCAAAATAACACACATGTTTTCAGGGTTTTTCAAGAGAAAGTACAGTAATTTTTGGTGCCTTGAGAACAATTGTTGATTTTTTGGCGCTAAAAAGTAGGTGACAAAATCGTGACCCGGAAAGAAGTACGGTAGTTTTTGGCGCTGGCTCCAAATTTTGGCATGAAAGACTACTGTAGTTATTTGGCGCCAAAAATACTTTTTTAGTCCGAGCCTCGCCAAAAAACTGTGCTAAAATAAAGTACGGTAGTTTTTGTTGTCAGAAAAAAAGTACAGTAAGCTTGAAGCTCAAAAACTACAGCAATCTAATCTCAATGTCCGAAAGACTACGGTAATTTTTGGCGCCAAAATGAAACTTTCAAAATTTTCGAACCAATCTTTCTACAGTAACCTTCTGACCCAATATTTTTTGCTGGGGTCAAAAGTTTGAAATTCTCCGATTTTCCAAAAAACAAAAAACTACAGTAGTATTTCACTGAATTATTAACCGAATTAATACCAAAAAAAAACAAATGAGCACTCTGTCTAATTGCTCAAAAAAATCAAGAAAAACGGGGAAAAAACCCTGAAACCCCGAAAAAAAAGCAATTAGGTGGTGTGTGTGTGTGTGGATGGATGACCGTTTGGATGATGAGATGTTGGAGAGGAGGAGGGAGGAAATGAAATTCCATAAATTTTAAATTGCACCAATATGTGTTTCGGGAATTGTGTGTGTTTTTTTCGGGTTTTTTTTTTTGGGTTGGGACACTTTTTTCAGGTCAAAAGTTGGAGAAAAGTGTGGGAAAATGGGGAAAAATGTTGAGTGCGCTTGAGATTACATTAGGGGGCTGTAACACGTTTTGGCGGCGAATTACAGTAGTCTTGTCGGTTGGGAGAGTGAGAGAGACGCAGTGAAGTTAGAGATAGTGCAAGGCAGTTAGCAATGAACACAGTTAGAAGAAAAAAAGAGGGAGAAAGAGTAACAGACGCAGAGAAGCAGAGAGACAGAGAAGGTCATGTGGCTTAGAGTGCAGAGAGACGCAGAGAAAAAAAGATGAAATGAGATTTTGACAGACACAGAGAGACAGATAAGTTTAGTATAGAGTTCAGAGACGTTAGAGGCGCAGACAGTTAGAAGAAGAGAGAGAGAGAGAAGCAAAGAAAACATGCAAAAAAATAAACAGAAAACTTGAGAGAGAAGTTAGAGACGCAGAGAAAATGAGAGACACGTACGGTTAGACAAAAAGAGTTAATGATTGAGAGACGCAGACAATCAGACACATCAGAGAGAACACGAAAACGTGAAAAAAAACATTTTGCCGAGTTCAAAAATCACGTCAATCTCGAAAGAGGAAAAAATCGAATAACACTCATGAAAAATGCAAATATTTCAGGTGACCCACGCTCTAAAAAAAAACTCGAGTTTTTTTTTTGCTTTCTGCTTTTTTCGAGTCCTCTCACCACATAATGACACTGAAAAACATACACAACACACACAAAAAAATTCGAGGCAAAATGATTTTCTCAGTGTTCAGCAAATAATCAACAAATCTCCGGGGACCCTTGAATACCGCAAAAAAAACGAGAAAAAAAAATATTTTTCAGGCCAAGAAAATGAAATGAAATCATTCGTTTTCTGGGGATCCGTTCATGAAATGAGCCAGGAAAACATTTCTGAAAAAATGTGAGATCAAAAAATTGTGGGCGTGGTTTGGAGCGCATAATTTTGGCGCCAAAAATAATGCGAAACTGGTAATTTTCTGGCGCCAAAAATCCGAGTGAAAATTTATTGGTATAATTTTTTGAAACTCATAATTTTGACGCCAAAACTACAGTAGTTTTATGTGTATGAAAAAATTTGCACATTCATGAACTTTCAGAAGTGGAAATTTTCAAATTTTTGGCGCGAAAAACTACAGTAACTAGGTCAAAAAATTTTGAAAATTCAAACATTACCGTACATTTTCTCTTTTGTTGTTTTTTTCATTTTTTTGGCGCGAAAAACTACAGTAACTTCAGGCGTCAAAATGTACTGTAGTTCAAAAAACTACAGTAGTTTTTATGAACTTCCAATTTCTTGGCGCGAAAAACTACAGTAACCAGGTCAAAAAATTTTGAAAATTCAAACATCCCCGTACATTTTGTCTTTTTTGTTTTTTCAAATTTTTGGCGCGAAAAACTACACTAACTTTTGGCGCCAAAATGTACTTTAGTTCAAAAAACAAAAAAACTACGGTAGTTTTTAAAAAAATAAAAATTTTTGGCGCGAAAAACTACAGTAACTTCAGGCGTCAAAATGTACTGTAGTTCAAAAAACAAAAAACTACAGTAGTTTTTAAAAAAATTTCAAATTTTTGGCGCGAAAAACTACAGTAACTTTTGGCGCCAAAATGTACTGTAGTTCAAAAAACAAAAAAAAATTTCGACAACCATAATTAGGGTGGCAAAACTACAGTAATTTTTGGCGCCAAAACTTTTGATCTCAAAAAACCTGCGCGAAAAAATCTACAGTATTTTCTGACGTTCGAAAAAAAACACGTCACCAAAAAAAAGTTCAGAGGTCGAAAAATTCTCCCATTTTTTTTTGCAAAAAATTGTGCACTTCAAAAAAAGAGGGGCCCATTGAAACAAACAAGCACCTCTTTGAGAAGATTTTTTCGGAAGAAAATTTTTTTTTCAAAAAAAAAAAAATTCGCTCAAAAAACAAACAAACCTAATTTTCTTACTCATCGTTCAACTATTGGCCAAATAATTTTCTCTTTTCTCAATTTCTCAAAAAAAAACAAAAACTACAGTACACATTTGGCTGGATGAAGGATCAAGTTGGATTAGTGTCTGATCCTTTAATAATTATTTTTTTCTCATCTTTTTTTCTTCCCAAATTTTTCTCATTGGACCCATGAGTGGGCGGATGGTGTGTTCGAATTGTTATCAAAAGGATGAAGTCGAAAAAATCATTCTTTTTCATTTTTTTTTTTGGAAAAAAAGTAGTCTAATAATCATCATCATGAATTGATAAGAATGGTAAAATTGGTTTTTGATTTGACTCAGCCGGAACGATCGTAAAATAATTTTTCCGACGACAAGAACAGGAGCAGTGTTGAGATGATACACACCCACAAAGAACCGTATCTACAGTAACCCGGACATGTTTGGCGCCAAGGTTATGGATTTTGAAATGTTTGATGTGTGAAGTTTGGAATGGTTTTTGGCGCCATATTTTGAATTTCAAAATTTGGCGCTCGAAATATTTTTGTGAATTTTGAAATCAAAGTTTTTGGCGCCGAAAATCTCGACTTCAAAATTTGAATTCTCTTTTTTTTTTGGCCTAGAAATTTCTGTCACAATTTCCCGGCCTCCATTTTTCAGAGCTCATAATTTTTAGCGAAAAAATTTTTCGAGTTTTGAAAAATATTTTGAAACTCATATTTTCAGTGTCAAAAAAAGTGTCAAAATTTGAATTTCAGAATTTTAAAACTCAGATTTTTGGCGCCAAAGTTTCCTGGGCTCCTAATTTTCAGGGCTCCTATTTTTTTAGCGAAAAAAATTCAATTTTTTTGAGAGTTTATGAAAAATTTTGTGGTCAAAAAGTTCCTGTCACAATTTCCGGGTGCTCCATTCTCATAGCTCATAATTTTGGCGCCAAAAATAATTTTAAAATTTTTGACTTCAAAATTTGAATCTATTTTTTTGGCGCCAAAACTTCCTGTCACAATTCCCGGGCTCCATTCTCAGAGCTCATAATTTTGGCGCCAAAAATAATTTCAAAATTTTTGACTTCAAAATTTCAAAGTTTCTAGAAAACTGTGTCAAAATTCTCAAAAAAATATTTTTGACCTCAAAAAAACACGTCAAAATTTAAATCTAGTTTTTGGCGCCAAAAATAATTTTAAAATTTTTTGACTTCAAAATTTGAATATCATTTTTTGGCGCCAAAAATTCCTGTCACAATTTCCGGGCTCCATTCTCACAATCAGAGCACATAATTTTGGCGCCAAAAATAATTTCAAAATTTTTGACTTCAAAATTCTCAAAAAATATTTTTGACCTCAAAAAAACACGTCAAAATTTAAATCTAGTTTTTTGCGCCAAAAATTCCTATCACATTTTCCGGGCCCCATATTATTTTTCTCCAAAAAAAATCTGTGCCAAAATTTCGATGAAACCCTCTCCGATAAAAAGAACACATCATGTTTCGTAAACACAAAACCGTTTTAATTAATACTTCTTATCATAAAAAAGAAGGGAGCAAAAAAAGAAGAGTTATCAGCGAAATCATCGGGGGGCCCCCTATTTAATACCATTATGACAGATAATTTTTGTCAGTGGCGAAAAAGCAGCAAAAATGAAACTTTTCATTCTTCTATCACTAATTGGTAAGCCTTTTTTTAGTTTCAAAAAAAAAAAAATTTTTGCTTTTTGAAGGTCTTAGTCTGTGTAAATATTATGACAGCACTACCGATCCCTATCCCTATTATGATTCAACAACAACAACATCTTCACCAACACCTTCACCAACACCTTCCGCATCCGCCTACGTCGATCGAGAATGCGCTCAAAACTTGCAGACATTATGGTTAGATGTTGTTGTGGTCGTCGACAATTCGGCCGGTATGACCGATGTCGGGTTGATTCAGGTGGCGTCAGATTTGTCGACAGTGTTCCTCAACGGAACAGTCATCGGATCGGGTTATGCAGATCCACGTTCGACGCGTGTCTCGCTTGTCACCTACAATTCGGCGGCGTCGATTGCCGCCGATTTGAATACGTATCAATCCGTCGACGATTTGATGGGCGGTGCGTTTGGTGCGTTGGGTGCGGCGAGTGCGACGACGCAATCCACGTTGCAGACGGGAATTGCGGCCGCGGAACAAGTGTTGAACGCGGGACGACAGGGTGTGCGAACCAACTATAAGCAGGCTGTTATTATCTATGCTTCGGAGTACTCGTAAGTTTTGACCCACGGTTTTGTGGGCGGAGCCAGAAAACTTTTTATGTCAAAATTAGGCTTTTCTCACTTTTGACAAACCTGGCAGTGTTTTGTGGGCGGAGCCTGATTCTAAAAGACCTGCAACGCAAAAAACCAGACTCCGCCCACTTTTGACATACCTGCCAGTGTTTTGTGGGCGGAGGCAGACACCCTCTATGATTTTGTGGTGAAAGTAAGCTCCGCCCACTTTTGACAAACCTGGCAGTGTTTTGTGGGCGGAGCCAAGAATGCAAAAACACAGTTTTGTAGGTGGAGCCTGATTCTAAAAATACCTGCAACACAAAAAACTAGACTCCGCCCACTTTTGGCAGACCTGGCAGTGTTTTGTGGGTGGAGCCAAGAATGCAAAAACACGGTTTTTGGGTGTAGCCTGATTCTAAAAGACCTGCAACACAAAAAACTAGACTCCGCGCACTTTTGACAGACCTGGCAGTGTTTTGTGGGCGGAGTCAGAAACCGTGCATGATTTCATGGTGGACGTAGGCTCCGCCCATTTCTGTCAGAACAGAGTTATGTGGGCGGAGCTAAGAATCAAAAATGAACACATTTTGCCTTGCCTGGCAGGGTTTTTTGGAAAACCAAAAACTTAAAATTTGTGAAAATGTTAACATTATTAGGCTCCGCCCATTTTTTGCATGACCTCGCACGGGTTTTGAGAAGCGCTCAGATGAAAAAAAATCTAAATTGGGCTCCGCCCACTTTTTTCAGACCTGACAGGGTTTTGTGGGCGGGGTTAAAATTTAAAAACCTTGCTTTTCTGTCTAAACTAGGCTCCGCCCATTTCAGAGAGAAACATTTGGAAAGAGTGATTAAAGTTTATGAAAGTTAAAGCTCCGCCCACTTTTGTCACGCCTGGCGCGGTATTTTGACCTCTGTTTTCCAGCGGAACCGGCGAACAAGATCCAAAACCAGCGGCGGATCGTCTCAAAGAATCTGGTGTTCAAATCATCACCGTCGCCTTCAACCAGGACGGAAATCAGGCCCTCCTCTCCAAACTCGCCGACATCGCAAGTCCCGGTTTCGCGTTCTCGAGTTTGGACACCAACCTGGTTGGAGAGATTCAAGGAGCACTTCTTCAAAGTAGGGAATTTTTGGAAAATCGAAAAATTCCCTAGCCTGTAGTTTTTGGCGGCAAAGTTTAGAAGTGGAAATGTTTTGAAGGTATGAAAAGTACAGTACTTTTCGAATCTGAAAATCTATTTTTTCTCTGCTGAAAAACTACAGTACTTTTTTTTTGGCGACAGGAAAATTTAAAACACAATATTTTTCAAAACTACAGTATCCTGGGAAAGCCAAACGCCAGACAAATGTCAAACTCATAAACTTGGCGGCAAAAACAACAGTAATTTTTGGCGGCAAAAAAAATACAGTAACCTGTGGAAAAAAATTGAGTTCAAATGAATTTAAGATCATAGTTTTAGCGCCAAAAACTACAGTAATTTTCTGGGGTCGAAAATTGATGCGAACATTTTTAACCAGACATTTTGAAACTCCAAATTTTGGCGCCAAAAACTACAGTAACCTGTGGGAAGCCGAAAACTTCGAGCTCAAGTTTTTCCACTCATGAATTCGAGATCATAGTTTTGGCGCCAGCCAAAAATATTCAAAGTCATAAATTTGGCAGCAAAAACTACAGTAATTTTCTGGCTCCAAAAATTATGCTGAATTTCTGATCCGAAGTTTTGAAAATCCTAATTTTGGCGCCAAAAACTACAGTAACCTGGTGAAAGCCAAAAATTTGAACTTTGAAATCATAGTTCACTAGAAAAAATGACTCAGAATTTTCGGCCAAAAATTGTTCAACACCTCCAAAACTACAGTACCTCTTGACATCAAAAAATGATTTGCAGTCAACTGTTTCTGCCCGGACCTCTGGACACAATACCGCGCCGACTACACCGACCGTACCTCCTACAGATACGGAGTTTGCGTACGAACCGCCGGCCTTCAAGCCGCCTGGACTCCGGCCAAATTCGCGTGCCAAAACATGGCCAAAAAAGGCTATCTGGTCAGCGAGTTCAGTCAACAAAAGCACAACTTTGTCTTCCAACTCGTCCAAAACGACCCGACCATCACCGCCCCGTTCATGTATCACACCGGTCTGAGTCGCGTCAACGGCGTGTGGACGTGGCAACAGGCGTCGAATCAGGCGGTGTTGCCGTTGCAGGGCTTCGCCTCGTGGAATCCCGGATATCCGAGCAAGACGACGTCGGATAGTGCGGTGTTGAACAGTCAGACCGGTTCGGCACTTCAGGTCGGATGGCAAAACGTCAGCCCGTACACCGTGTCGAAGAACTATGTTTGTGAATCGGCCTCGTGTGATTCGGACAATTATTGTGCCTAGATCGTTTTTGTTTTGATATGAAAAATTATGAATTTTTTCGAACTTTTGAGATCAAAAAATTGGCAAAAAAACTAGGCTAAATCCTAAAATGTTTCCCGGATAAAATACGTTTCAATGTTCAGAAATTCGATATTTCCAAAAATTTCAACGCCCAATTTATTTTTGTTAAATTCTGGGTTACTGTAGTTTCCCGGTCCTAAAATTAAGTTTTGAAAAAAGTACTGTACTTTGTCCTAATTCATAAATCGAGGCTCAAAAAGTTCCCTGGGTTACTGTACTTTATGAAAATTTTGAGATCAGGGTTAAGAAAAACCGGTTATTTTGTAAACTACAGTAATACCTCTGAGTTCATGTGGTCCAGAAAAAATATGGAAAAAAATTTTGGCGCCAAAATTTTTCCAGGATAAAATACGTTTCAAAGTTTAAATTTATTTTTTTGGAAAAAAATTGAATTTTGATACCAAAATAGGTTCGAAATTTTTTCTAATACAAAAAAAAAACAAAATTCGAAAAAGTTTGTGCTCAAAATGGAGATCTGAAAAAAAATTCGGGTTACTGTACTTTGTCAAAGTTTGTGGTTCATTCCTGATCTAAATTTTGAGGGCTGAAGAAACTTCCGGGTTACTGTACTTTATGATAATTTGGAGATTATATAATCGGTCTTTGAGCACAAGATCAGGGTCGACAAAAAAACCAAACTTTGGCGCCAAAATTTTCTCGAAATATAATAATTTGTCCAATTTGACAATTTTTAAAAATGATTTTTTTTCTGAATTCAAAAAACTCGAGATTTTCAAAAAATTTTGGCGCCAAAACGTTTTAGGTCGCAGCAAAATTTAAGAAGACTGTGTCAAAAAATTTTAATTTTGGCGCCAAAATTTTTCCCGCATGAAATACGTTTCAAATTTTGGATGAATTGTTCTTGTAAGAGACAGAGCAATATTTGCTTTTTTATCATTTTTCAGCGAAAAAAATTGGCGCCAAATTTAAAAATTTCAAATTTCGACGCTAAAATTTTCCCGGGTAAAATACGTTTCAAATTTTGGATCAATTGTTGTTGTAAGCGAACACAATATTTGTTCTCAGTTTTCTCACAAAAAAATTTGGCGCCAAAATTTCAAGTTTCAAATTTTGGCGCCAAAATTTTCCCGGTCAAAGTACGTTTCAAAATTCAGTAATATACACAAATTTTTGAAAGTTCAAGAAACCCAGTTTTTCCTGACTTTGTACTACCAATTAGTGTCCACTGAAACCCTCCCTAACTTTGTTGTCTTCGAAAAATTGACCAAAATAATGAATCACATGAAAAATTGGGGGCGCTTTGTGTTTTGTTTGCCAAAAAGGGGGTTGTAAAAATGAAGAGGGGTTTCTTGGCAAGGTCATTCTTCGCTTCTTCTCCATCTCCTCCCCCCCCCCCCCCCCTCCCCATATCACTTGACCATTTCTCGAGAAACCCATCATTTTTTTGGAATTTCAAAAAGAATTTCGATTTCATTTTCATAACCATATATTTTGTGTAATAGTATGGGTAATCGAAAACAAATCTATTCTTCTTTTCCTCCTTTTTTGTCCTTTGTGTCCCTTTAGGGTACTGTGTTGTTTTTCTTGCAGAAACGAATTTGTCAGATTGAAAAGATGAGTTTTTGGTTGGCCGCGTTGTTGTTGATGGTTTTTGAATATTGTGAGTTATTTTTTTTGTTGAAAAAAGTAAATTTTTGAGGCAAAAATTTTTAGATCAAAATTTCTGGCCTGAAGTTCACGTGTCAATATTTTTGGCCCAATAATTTCGGCTCAAAAATTTTCGAGAAAAAAAATGTTGGGCCTGAAAATCGGCTCAGAAACCCTGGGATCAAAAAACAGATCCAAATTTTTTGTTCAATTTTTTTCAAGACCTATTGTCTATCCGGTAAGATCATCCAACGGAAAAAGTGATCTACCACAAAAATTCGATGAAAGAGCATGTAAAAATGAGAGATTCAGACGGTAGATCAATTTCTCATTGAATGATCTGGCTGGATTGACAATAAAAAATCGTGAAAATTCCACGTGTCAAAAATGTTGGCCAAAATATTTGGGCCTTAAAAAGGCTCTGATATTTTCGGGACCGAAATTTTTTGATCTTGGAATCGTGCCAAAATTCTGGTGTCAAAAATCAGAGCTGAATTTTTTTTTTCGAATTTTTCTCAAGACCTAAAAATTTTTAAAAAATTCGCTTATCAAAAAGCCAGAGCCTTTAGTTTCGGCCCTCAAAAAGGCTCTGAAAATTTTGGGCCCGAAAATTCTAGGCCTAAAAATCGGGCCTGAAATTCAAGTGTCAAAAAGCCTGAGCCTTTAATTTCAGCCCTCAAAAAGGCTCTGAATTTTTCAGGCCCGAAATTTCTGAGCCTCAAAAAAATGGCCAAAAAAAAACCACGTGTCGAAAATTCCGGTCTCAGGAAAACTTTGTGAAAAAATCTGGACCTAAAAATTGAGGCCTTAAAAAAGGACCTGCAATTTTGAGCCCCGAAAATTTTGAAGCTTCAAAATCGGACCTCAAATACAAGTGTCAAAAAGTAGGTCCGATATTTGAGACCTGAAAAAAGGCTCTCCATTTTCAGGGTCAAAAATTTAAGGCCTAAAATTGACCCCTTTTAAAAAACCTGCATTTATCAAGCTGCAGATTTCTCCGAATCTGGGTTTCTGCTATTTTAGGCCTCAAAATATTTTGGCCCCATAGTTTCTAGACCTCAAATAAAAGTGTCAAAATCTAGGCCTCGAAATTTCTAGGCCCCAACAAGAGTTCAAAAACCAACGTGACTTTTAAAAATCACATTCTTCTAGCCATCATCTCTTCTCTGAACAATACCTGTCATTCTAGCCAACACATCAAAAATTTATGTATTGTTTGAAACAGTGAAAAAAAAATTGATTTATTTTCGCTTTCATCTTCTCCCTCCCTCTCAAACAATGGTCATCACCATCATCATTGTTACACTTTTCCTCAAGTTGACCTATATTCCTCTTTTTTTGTCTTGCAGCTCTCATCGACGCTCAAATCAATCTCGGCTCGTTTTTCCTGCATCCTCAACAAGGTGGCGGTTTCGATATGGGTATGGGGCAGGGTGCCAACATTTTGGGATTTGGTGGTGATCGAAGTTTGAATATTGCTGGAAATCGTGCTGGATTTGCCATGGGATGTGAGTTTTGGAAATTACAGTAACCCTGGAATTTTCTGGGCTCGCCAAAATCACAAATTTTGAGGTCGAAAAACTACAGTACTCTTTTTTGTTCCGATATTTTTGCCGTTGGAAAAAATCAGAAATGTTTAGAGCCCTGGATTTTTGGCCTACCCTGAAAATGTCAAAAATTTGGACCGGGTTTCTGGGACCAAAAAATAATTTGAAATTTCTTGGCGTCAAAAACTACAGTACTCTTTTTTTTAAATTTTTGTTTTTTGCCGATCAAAAGAATTTTCAAAAATTTCCGGCCCAGGTTTTTGAATCTGGCCCGAAAATTTCAGAAATTGTTTTTTTGATTTTATTGGGTGCCGAAAAGTACAGTACTCGTTACATGAAATTTTTCAGAATTTTTGACCTGGCCTAAAAATGTCAGAATTTGGAATTGTGCCAGAAAAGATTTCAAAGATTTCTTGGCACCTAAAACTACAGTAATTTCAGACTTGATGTTTTCAGAAAATTTGGATCAAAATTTTGGTGCCAAAAAAATTTGATCTAATTTTTTTGCCTTCAAAACTACAGTACTCAAACAAAGTTTTTCGGTCAAAATTTTCAAGGCGCCAAAAACTACAGTACTCCATATTCCAGACCAGTTGCTCAAGCCCTCAATGTTTTGTCCTACCCAAAACCTACAGTACTCTCAACATTTTCAGCCAACAACGGCGCCATGATCGGTGGGGAACGTGTCGGAGTTGACGGCGGAATTGGTGCAGGTAGTCAGGGTGTCGAAATGGGTAGTCAGGTGCAATTTGGCAACCAGCCAAATCCCATGCATCCAGCCGGACAGTTGGGCAGTTTTTTGGAGAATGTCAAGAACTTTTTCGCGTTTTTGGGTGAGCGATTTTTTTTTGTTGAATTTTTGGAAAAAATGAGAGTTTTCTAGGTAACGGTATGCCTCACCCACCGCCAGCCTCGCCGATTTTCATCCCAACTGGATTGACTACAGTACCCCCAAGACCACCGGTCTTGATCGAAACTGAAGAAGCCGAGGATTCTGGAGAGGCTAGAGGTAAGATCCCGAAAGATTTGAAAAAAAACATAAATTTTTCTGATTTTCCGCATCATAGGAAAAAATGAAATCATCGCGTTGAATACTAATTTTTATTTATGAGGCCAAAAATAAATTCACTTTTTGACCTCGGAGGATGAAAAATCAAGAGATGGAAGAAGTTTTGACGTGGAAAAAATCAGAAAATTTTGGCGCCAAAAATTTTAAACAGAGATTTTTTGGGCGCCAAAACTGAAAATTTCAAACCTAGATTCACGTGGCAAATTGAGCTTTCAAAGTTGATTTTTTGGCGCCAAAAATTCAGATTTGAATTTTCATTTTTGTCGCCAAAATCTGTTTCCGAAGTTAAATTTTTTGGCGACAAAACAACATTTTCGAATATAGATTTTTTGCGCTAAAAATTAAGTTTTGAACGTAGATTTTTGGCGCAAAAATAAAAATTCAAATCTGAATTTTTGGCGCCAAAACTAGAAAATTTAAAAACATAATTTTCAGAACCAAAAATCAATTTTTGAGCCCAGATTTTGGCGCCAAGCATTGATTTTCAAATCCAGATTTTTTGGCGGCAAAAATTATTTTTTGAAACCCAGATTTTTGGCCTTTTTCGAACTTTCAGAGGTGAAAAAATCTGAAATTTTGACATCAAAAATTGATTTTCAAATCTAGATTTTTGGCGGCAAAACCAGAAATTTCAAAAGCATAGTTTTCAGAACCAAAAATCAATTTTTTAGCCTAGATTTTGGTGCCAAAACTAATATTTTTGAAATTTCAAAACTTCCCCCACCCTCTTCCATCATCTTCCCATTCCAAAACCCGTTTCAAAACTCTCTCTCTCTCATAATCGTTTCCGCCTCCCTTCCAGCCTCTTCCGCAACCCCTTCCACGTCTTCCGAATTCACTCCAGACATCGAAGAAGGAGGAGAAGAAGGTGACCAAACATCAACCGAACTTTTGAATAAAAGTAAACTTCTGCAAAAAAAATGATGAGATAAATAATCTCTGACTTTTTCCAGCACAAAAACCAAAAATCGACTTTAATATCGACGAGGCGGAGACGGATGAGATCTTCAACACACAGACCGATCGGCCTAGACAACTTCCCGGGCTCATAGAATTTGCCTAGAAATATTCTTCCTTATTTTCTCTCAATTTCCAAACGGGTATAATAATAAAATCTTCATCTCACAGAAACAAAAACCCGCAGAAAAATAAGGTAAACCCGTAGTTCCCGATTTTCGGGCCGGCCCGAAAATTTTTTTCTCCCAAAAATCAAACAACAATCTTGGTGATCAGACTGAAGGTGCGTTGAAGTTTTTGCTGATGTTCGACGCGATGGGTGAACGATCGTTTGATGGCGCGGCGGAGTTCCGGATTGCATAGCATGTAGATGGGAAGGCGAAGAGCGCACGCGGTCACGACGAGCACCGATGAAATGTCGGCGGAGAGCATGTAGGTGTACTCGAATCTGGGAAAAAAATGGGTTTTTGTAAGGTCTAGAAATTCGCTGGGAAAAAAATGGCGTAATATTTTTGACCTCCCCAAAATCCACGTTTTTTTCTGGCCTAAAAAGTTTAGAGACAAGAAAGTACTGTAGTTTTTGGCGCCGAGTAAACTTTTTTGAAATTTTCAAATTTTTGAGCTTGGCGTCAAAAAAATCTGAAATTTTTGCCAAAAAATTCAGGTCTGAAATATTTGTGGCGAACTTGAAAATCGAAAATTTTTGCGTCAATTTTTTTCTTAAAAAATTTGAACCCAAAATTTTCAAAATTCAATTTTTGGCGAGAAAAATCTACGAAAATCCACGTTTTTTTTTCTGAGCCTAAATAATTGGTCAAGATTTGAAGACTTCTAGAAGGTACTGTAGTTTTTGGCGCCAGAAAAACTGGCACTAAAAAATTCACGCATTTTTGAAAACAGGAAAAAAATCGAGTTTTTTCAAGATTCTGAAATTTTGCGGCGACTTTTGATCAAAAATATCCACGTCTTTTCCTGACCGAAAAATTTTTAAAACTTCAAAAGAGTACTGTAGTTTTTGGCGCCAAAAATTGAAAAAAAGTTTGAATTTTCGTGTCAAATTTTGGATCTTTGAAAATCCACGTGTTCTCAAAAAGTACTGTAGTTTTTGACGCCAAAAAATGCCGATGGTATTTCTCTGTTTCTCTGTGTCTCTAAAAAAGGAAACTGTCTAGTTGCGCCTTCGAGGGTACTGTAGTTTTTGGCGCCAAAAAAAACAGCATCTCTGTTTTTCTCTCCGTCTCAAAAAAAGTACACTTCTCTCTCTCTTTCTCTCTCTAGTTCTCTGCGTCTCTTTCTCTGCGTCTCTTGCGATTCAAAAACCATTTCAAGAGATCATGACGTATTGATCTGTTGATCCAGAAAAGTAGATTAGTAATAATCTTGTTCTGCTCTCAAGGTGAAAATGAAAAACTTTTTTTTTCTTCGAAAAAAAAAGGCTCACTCATTAACCAACGTCTCCATATCGATAAACTCCCACGCAGTGATAAATACGTTAGTTGCGTTACATATCAAATAAATGACGCAGATGAACAACATTGTCGCCGTCGCCTGTCGCACATTCGTCTTACTCTGCATTCGCGAACTGCATCGATGATGTTGTTGGCGAGCGCCGTCGCCGGCGACGACGACGCTCAACTCGCGTCGCATACGTTTTCGCAGCTCGCGCACAATTTGTAGATTGATGGTGAGCAGCAGGAAGAAGGGTAGAAATACGGTCAACGTGTTGCGCACCCAGAATTTGAACACGTTACCGTACCACAGCGACTTGGTGATTGACGTAATGTCGACGTAGAACTCCATGACTGTGTTGACGCACGTTGCGTCGTCGTTGGGAAATATGTCCAACTCGAAAAACATTCCTCCTTTTGTCAACACACCGATCATCACACATACTGTAAGATTTTTGGAATTTTAATTTTTGGCGCGGGAAAATTTGGCGCGCTCAAAATTTACCTCTAATATTTTAGGCCCAACTTTTTGTCTAGAAAATTTAAGGCTCGAAATTTCAAATATTTTTTCTGGCGCCAAAAACGGGAATTTTTTGAATTTTTGAAAATTTCAAAAAACCTGACTTGGCGCCAATGTTTGAAAAAAAATTGGCGCCAAAAACAGAACTTTTGAAAATTTTGGCGCTCGAAATTTTCGAATTTCAAATTTAATATTTTGGCGCCAAAATTGGAAATTGTGAAATTTTGAAAATTTTGGGCTCTATCTCAAAAAAAGGGTCAAAAGTTTCAGGTTCAAAATTTTAGTCAAAAAAATTTCGGCGCCTAAAATTCTAAATTTTCAAATTTTATTTTTTGGCGCCAAAAATCGAAATTCAAATTTTGTGGAGAACATTTTGGCGCAATTTTCAGAAATATTTCTAGTTTTCAGGTAATTTTTAACTTCAGAAAATTCAAGGTCAAAATTTTTCGACAAAAATCATGATCGGATTTTTGGCGCCAAAAAAAAACTCACAAAAACACCACAAGCTCCTCCTCTTCTGAAACTGTTTCAATCGATAACTTCGAACCGTAATCAGGTGTCGCTCGTACAAAATCGCAACCAGAATAAAACTATTCGTCGTCATCGCAACGTGCGTCAACGTCAGCCCATAAACAAAGAATGGCCACCACGCACGAGCCAACTCAACCCATTTTGTCCAGTCCTAGCCAAGCAAAAAAAAGTACTGTAGGCGTCAAGGTTTAAAGGGACATACCTTTAACGAGTCGACAAGTATCACCGGCATATAACAAACACTGATGATGATGTCGAAAAAGCAGAGGGCTAGGATGAACTGCAAAATTCTGGTTGAAATGTTAAGCCTCAGTCTAAGCCTCACATGAAAATAACACTTGAAACATCGATTATTTCGGAGCAACGCGATGAACAATAGCACATTGTTTGAGATGGAGATTATCGAGATTATTGAGCCTGCAAAAACTACAGTACTCCTAGAAGTTCATAGTCCTTACAGTACCCCCTTTACAGTACTCACCTTTATTTTTAATGCTGGAAAATATTGAAAATTTGGGGAAAAAATGAGTTACAGTACGCCAATTTCAACCTACAGTACTTTTTAAAATTTTCAAGTCTTACAGTACCCCTACTACAGTACTTTGAAACACTACAGTACCTTACTTTCTTCGGTTTTTGACTTCGAAAATGTTTTTTTTTTGAATTTTCATTTTGAAAAAAAATTTAATTTTTTTGGGAAAAGTGAACTACAGTACTTATATTTCAAATTACAGTTTTTTGACGTTTTACAGTACCCGGGCTACAGTACCTCATATTTTGGATTTTTGCTCCGAATTTTTGTAAGTACAGTACTACTTTTTTTGTTAAAGTACCTTTGATGTGTATCTAGCTAAGATCAAACTACAGTACCCCGAACAATTTCTGATCTATATTACAGTACCCCCGCGGCCTACAGTACCTGCAATAACCAGACCAAATGAGACGAGACTTCCCGGATCATCTTCATTGCACATTGAATATCTGACAAAAGAAAAAGAAGAGAATAAAAATATTTTTTTGCGAGAAAAAAACAAGTTCAAAAATCAACTTGTCACCACTGATTGAGTTGTTCGAAATGTTCGAAAAGGGAAATTTTCTTTTTTTTTTCGAGAAAAAATTTGAAAAAACAAAAAAAAACGAAAAAGAAAAAAAAATGTCCGAAGTACATAGTAGTAGAGGGATAAACAAGGACTTTTGAGGAGTGAGAAATTTCGAAAAATACATTTTTTTTTCTATTTTCCGATGAGTATCATGAAAAGAAAACAATCAAGAGGGGGGATGAGGAAAAGTGCGATTTTTTATTTTCCGATTTTTCTTCGAGCCACATTTTGGATCATAAAGTCAATGAGAGAGGGAGTGGGAGACGCAGAGAAAGAGAGGGTTTTTTGCAGAAAAAAAAGTTGGACTTTTTTGGCGCCAACATTTTGGAATTTCAAAAGTTTGAATTTTAGGGAGGCAAAATTCTGAAATTCAAAAAATGTTCAGAAAATTTCAAGTTTTGAAATTTTGGCGCCAAAATTTTGAAAATTTCAAATTTCCAAGTTTAGCGCTACAAAATTATGAAATGAATACAAGGATTTGAATTTGAAGCTTTGGCGCCAAAATTTTGAAACTTGAAAAAAGTTTCAGAAAATTTTATATTTCAAATTTTAGCGCCAAATTTTTGAAATTTTAAAAATTAACTGTTTTCGGCAAAATTCTGAAAAACGAAAAAATTTTAGAAAAATTTGAATTTGGAGTTTTGGCGCCAAAATTTTCAAATTTTTATAAAATTCACGAAATTTTCAAGTTTTGAATTTCAGCGCCGAGATTCCAATTTTCAAAGTTACTTGTTTTTTCACAAAGTTCTGAAATTCAAAATATTCATAGAAAATTTCAAATTTTCAATTTTGGCGCCAAAACTTTTTTTAAAAAGTTCAAATTTTCATAAAAATCAAAAACTTTAGAAACAATTCAAAGTTCTGAATTTTTCGCGCCAAAATTCAAATTTTCTGAAACTCAAAAAACACGTGTTTGGCTCTCCTTTTTTCTCAAAACATCAATTGTTGTTATTTTTTCATAAATACATGTTAGACTAGACACATCTTATCATGGATTACTGTAGTTGCTTTTTGGCGCCAAAAATTTAAAAATTCGAAAAAAAAATGCTGGTTCATCCGATTAACACGATTTGTTTCGGCTCATAAATGTTGGATTTTGCTGAATTTTTGATTTTTTTCTCAGAAAAATGGAATTGAAAATTTTTCAAGTTTCGCGCCAAAAAATATATGATTTTGAAAACTGAATTTGGCGCGAAAAAGTTCAAACTCAAATATTCGCGCCAAAAAATAATTTTTAAAACTTGAGATTTGGCACATGTCTCCACGAAATTCAAGCCAAAAAATGTTCAAAACTTGTCAACGTCAAAAACTCAAAACTTCTCATTTTTCCACTCACAAAAAAAATGACAAACTCTTCAAACAGGTGTTATTGTGTACCTCTCATTTTAAACTTTTCATTAGTTTGGCCCGACTAAAAATCAATTTTCAAACAAAAAAAAGCAACTTTTTTTTGGAAAAAAAAATAAAGTTCCAAGAGATTTAGAGAGACGAAGAACGCGCCGGATATGCGTTTAATAACCAAAAAAAAAAATTCAGAATTTTCTCATCCTCCTCCTCCTCCTCCTCCAAAAAAAACATATTATACTTGAAAATTTGCTAGTCGAACAAATAAAAAATGATGTTTTTTTCTCCTTTTTTGGGAAGCAGGTGAAGTGAAAACGGTTGTTTTCGAATTTCAGAAAAAAACAATATTTTTTTTTTCATTTTCAGCGAAAAATAGAAGAAAGATCGAATTTCAGATTATTATTTGTTTAAGACGTTTGTTTTCAAGGGAAAAGTAATACCTTAGGCTATTGGTAATAATTAAAAAAAATGATATGTTTTGTTGTTTTTGTGGATGGAAAACGGATCACTTGAACGGCGAGAGAGTGAGAGACGCAGACCAGATTTTATCTTTGAAACTAATCTTCTTTGCATGCCAAATTTCGACAGAGTGACGCAGAGAGATAGAGAGAGAGAGATAAAGAGACGAAGAGAAGTAGAGAAATACAGAGAGAGAGATAGAGGGAGAGAGATATGCAGAGAGGCAAAAAGAGACGCAGAAAGATAGAGATACAAAGAGACAGCGATGCAGTGAGAGACACAGATAGAAACAGAGAGATATGAAGAGACGTAGAGAGGTAGGATGAGAGACGCAGAGAAACAGAGAGAGAGACGCAGAGAGACACAGAGAGGTAGATAGGGAGAGACATAGAGAGACAGAGAATTGAAATTTTGGAGGCAGAGTTCTGATTTTAAAAACTTGGCGCAAATTTTCACTTTTTGCGTCGATCTTTGAAATTTTTGCGATATTTTCAAAAAGTTTAGAGAGTCAGAGACGCAGAGAAAAAAGTTTTCAAAAATTCCAAGTGCGCTCTATCGAGAGAAAAAAGAAAAATTTTGTCGCGTTTTTCAAAATTCAAGAGAAATAGAGACGCAGAGAAAAAGTGCGCCCCATCGATAACTACAGTAACCCAAGGAGCCACAAGACAAACATATATTTCAAAGAAAAACAAAGAGACGCAGAGAAATTCGTAAATTTGACAAGTTTATGAAAACCACATGTTGTTATTCTTTTCGTTGTCTGACAAAACTATTTGACTTCCAGATGAGAGCCACAAAAAAGTAGGCGGAGCCTATGTGTCGGGGGGCGGAGCCTAATGATGATGACGAGAATGTAACCCGGAAATTTACGAGTAAAACAATTTCGCTCCTCCCGAAAAAAATTAGGTTTTGGCCGTTTTTTTCGAACTTTTCGAAGGAGGAGAGATTTATTAGGGTAAAATTGCCATGGCGTTTTTTTGTGTGTTTGAAAAAACGAGAAAATCGTGTCACATCGGATTTTGCTCAAAATTACGCCTTGGAAATTGGCAGCCAGAATAAAACATGACTATAAATCTGTCAAGTTGAAATCGGAGGCGACAACAAAATGAGAGGTGTCTGGGAAAAATTCCAGGGGCGTGAAAATGCGAAAAAAAAACAAAAAAAAATTGCCGCGCGCATCGGGAACCGAACCTGTGACCTGTCGCGGCGCGGGCAAAAGTGTTACCTGCTGCGCTATCTCACATCATGAGAAGGTAAAGGGGAATGCACGTGATAAGAAAGTTCTTTGGAGTGATCGACAAGTTTTCCAAGTACCCCCTAATGTAAATACATTTTTCAAATTTGATTAAAATAATAACATTTGGCACTTTGAGAGCGAAACACACACACACACACACAAAATTTTTTGGTCATAAAAAACAGGAAAAAAACTATGAATAAATTTCAGAGAAGAAAACTCGATTTCAAAAAAAACCCTCTTCGCGCCAAAAAAAATTTACCAAAAAAAATTCAATTAAAAATTTTTTGGGGCTTCCACAGACAAAAAAAGCTGCACAAACCCATTTTGTTCAATTTTACGATGTAATTTTAAATCATTTTTTAGTTGGGCGCGAAAAATTTTCGATTTTTTTTTTTGGAATAACTCAAATTCTCCTCCTGATGATTTATGTTATTCACATCATCTCTTTTTCTTGAGAGACGAGAAAAAAAAACAATAAAACTCTTGAACAATAGAGATTAGTGACGGGGGATGGGGTACTGTAGGCGGCTACATTTCTTGGGCGCCCACAATTTTTTTGTGGGCGCGACTACAAATGACTCATATTTTTGCGAATTGTCGAAAAACAAAAAAAAAATTTTGACGGTGGGCGGCTTCGAACCAACGCGCACGCGCGGTAAACATCTAACCACCTGCGCTACTCGCTAACTTTTTTGGAAATGAGGAAATGCCCAAGATAAGAAAACCCCGAAAAAAATTGTTGAAGTAAAATATATTATTTTTTTCTGAAAACGTGACCTTTTTGAAAAATGTAGTGTGGAAATGAAAAAAGGTGTTATTTTCGACAAATCAAGAGGATTAAAATGGTGATAAAACCCAAAGAAAAAAAAAAACAAATTTTTTGCAGTCAAAATTTCTTGAAAAAAAGAAAGAAGAATATCGTGCGTCGGTGTTGCCAAACTGGATATCGGCCTGGTTGCTCGTCTCGGCCATCATTTGCACCATCGACGTCATCTACACAATGAACCGCCCGTTCACCAACGATCCGGCACGGCCAATTCACGCCTTCCTCTTTGCCGGATGGCATTTGTACGCGTCGGTCGATCGACAGTATTTGGAGACGAACGATTTGGTGACCACGACGACGGGCCGTGTCATGTTGTTTGAGTGTTTTTTGAACTTGTTGGCTGTTGGAATGGTGCGTGGTTTTTTTGTGTGCGGCTTGGGAATATGGCTGAGAGGTTTTTTGAGACCAGCCCGGGTTTTTTTTTCTGAAAAAAGCCAAAAAATATCGGGCCGGCCCGAACATTTCCAACGAAAAATAAAACCGAAATTAGGTCGATTTTGACAATTTTTCCGACCGGCCCGAAATTCCTTTTTTCTCAGAAAATCGGCCTGAAAAAAATCGGGCCAGCTCGGGAATTTTGACAATTTTTTTCGGGCCGGCCCGAAATTCCTTGTCGTTCTCAAAAAATCGGCCCGAGAATTTCGAAAATGTGGATTCTGGGCCGGCCTGAAAATTTCCAACAAAAAAATAAAACCTAAATTAAGCCGGCTCGGAAATCCGGGCTTTCCATAGAGATTTGTCGATTTTTCAGGCTAAAATTTTTCGGGCCGGCCCGAAATTCCTTTTTTCTTAGGAAACAGGCCTGAAAAAATCGGGCCATCTCGGGAATATACCACAAGTTACAACCTACAGTACCCACGTTGAATAATCTCGAAAAAAGATTACTGTAGTGATTTTCATCCTGGCTAAAACTACAGTACTCTTCCGAAACATTCCGGAAAATTTGTCATTTACCGTAATTCTTGGACGCGGGTGGAATGGGTTTTTATCAAACTACAGTACTTTTCAGAAAACTTGAAGGCGCAAATTTTGAGTTTCCTAATCCTACCGTAATCCTAGGAAATTTCCAGGGCTCGAAATTGCAGTGCTCCAATCTAGAGTTCTACTTTTTCACCGAAATTATTCCAAACTACAGTACCCCGTGCTCATTCATTTCCAGGCCAGTGCTCGTTCACGTCACGCTGTGCTCATCGCCTTCTCGACGACTCTTATGGTTTGGTGGAAAACTGTCATGTACTTTTCGTTCTTCCTGAGTCAACCGGACGGAATCGAGCCGCTGTTCAATCAAAACTTTTCGTATTTCCAAATATTTATGATTTTCTGGGTGCCCAACGGTACGTTGTCATTTGATAGCCGTGTTTATATTCGATATATTTTGACTGTTTATTTTTGGGCGAGGCTATAAAACGGCGAGCTCGCCTCACTCGAAATGTCATTAGCGCCCCGCCACGCCAAGCTGACAAAATTGTTAGTCTATCTCTCGGAGAGCTATCGGGGACTGAAAAAGCGCCGCCGCCACCGAGCTGCCCCGAGATAGACTGATGATTTTTTGGTGGTTTTGGCCGGATGAGTATTTTCTAGGATTCTGGATTGTCATCCCGACGTTGGTGTTGATTGCGTTGTGGAACAAGTTGGCGTTGCCGCCAAAGTTGGAGGAGAGGTTGGTTTTTTTTGGGGATTTTGGGGACCCATTTCTCGGGCCGGCCCGGAATTTTTTTCGGAAATTTTTGACCATTTTTTTAAAGAAATTTTTCGGAAGAGAATATTTTCGGACCCAAATTTGGACAAGGTCTGATTTTTCGGGCCGGCCCCGAAATTTTTCTGAGATTTTTGACATAATTTTCTTTTCGGAAACATTTTCGGAAGAAAATATTTGTAGTTTCTGATTTTGGGGCCTATTTTTCGGACCGGCCCGAAATTTTTTCGCACAATTTTTTGAACAATTTTTTCAGACCTCGGCTCGAGTTTGTTTGAAACCTTATTTTCAGACCAAAATTTGAACAAGGTTTGAAATTTTTTGGAAATTTTTGACCAACTTTGGAGAAATTTTTGGCAGAAAATATTTTTTAGGTTCAGATTTTGGGGCCGAATTCCATTTTCGGGCCGGCCCTGAAACTTTTTGGAAATTTTTGACCAATTTTTTTTCTGTTTCAAAATCTGAGTATTTTCGGGCCGGCCCGAAACCTAATTTTCATTTTCAGATACTGGAAAATCAACAAAAAGTGCAGAGGAGAATTGACTTTTGATGAAGAGGAAGAATAATTTTTTTTTGTCATGTCTCTAAAGCGATGAATTTATTTTTCCACCAAAAAATGTTAACACGTTTTGAAGTCTAGCAAATGAAGTTTCCAGCGATTCTGCAAAATTGTCAAGAATTTCAGAAATTTTCGAAATTTTACCTCAATTTTTTTCAGCGTGAAATCTAGAGTCATGTTTCGAAGAAGTAGGCGGGTTTGACCGTGGCCTTTTAGAAGTTTTGGATTTTCGAATTTTGCAGATTTCACGTTTAACTTGATCGGGTCGATGGTCATACCCAAGTCGAGTAGAATTACAACCATATCTGAAAATTTTGCCTTTTTTTTTGAAACTTTGATTTTGGAGCCAAAAATGTGCGAAATTGAAGTTTTAGAATTCAAAAGTTTTGGCGCCAAAAGTGAAAGTTTGAATTTCAGAATTTTAGCACCAAAACGTCTGACGTCTTTGTTATCTTGGCGCCAAAACCTGAAATTCAAATTTTTTAAATTTTCAAATTCACCGTTTTTGGCGCCAAAATCTAAAACTCAAAATGAAATTGACACAAAAGTTTTGGCGCCAAAAAATAAATTCAAAATTTATGTGACCTGAAAAAAATGCCACATTTTTGAACTTGACATTTTTGGCGCCAAAATGTGTTTCTTGAAATTCAAGTTTTGGCGCGGACAAGAAAAATTCAAATTTTCGAGTTTTGGCGCCAAAAATTATCTCAATTTTTCTGTTTTTCGAATAAAAAAATTTTGGCGCCAGAATCTAAAACTCAAAATGAAATTGATACAAAATTTTGGCGCCAAAATTTTTTCTTGAATTTCAAGTTTTGGCGCGAAGAACAAAAGTTCAAATTTTTAGTTTTGGCGCCAAAAATCACCATTTTTCTGTTTTTCGAAAATTTGGCGCCAAGAAAAAAGTCAAGTTCAGAATTTTCAAGTCCCAAAATTCTGGCGCCAAAATCTAAAACTCAAAATGAAATGAACACAAAATTTTTGACGCAAAAAAATTCAAAATTTCAAGTTTTGGCGCCAAAAATCATCCAACTTTTTTAAATTTAAAATTTGGCGCGAAAATTCAAAAACCTCCTACCATACTGAAACTTTGCCACATCACAAAAATTGATCAAAACCTCCTTGTCAATATGTTGAGCGATGATAGTTTTGTTTTTGGTCTTAAACGAGTCCAACATCGAATTGACCAACTTCTGAGCTTGAATTTTAGTTGGCTCCGTGCCAGATTGCACAAAACAGAGCAAAACAGATAGTATACATGGGAATATGATTCTGGTTGACATGAGGAATAGGACAGAAATAAAATACCCTTTTTTCTCGAAGGAAGGGCCTTGATAATTATCATAGATTTTCGGAGATAATAGTTGATCAGGTATTTTGCATATTGTCATGTAGGCTAGATATGTAGGCCAACAATTGGTAGTTTGTGATTTTTGTGTGTGGAATTTTTTGAAGTTTCAAAATTTGGCGCCAAAGTTTTACAAGAAATTGAATTTCAAAACTGGAATTTTCTTGATTTTCAAAGTTTTGGCGCGAAATTTCTTGAAATTCAAAAATGAATTTTTGAATTTCCAAAATTTGGCGCCAAAATTTCAGGGCTCATTTTCCGCTGCTGAAAATTTGGGATCCAGAATTTCAGAATTCTGTCCGAAAATAAGTAGACTAAATTTTCCAGGCCCGAAAATCAGGCCACAAAAATTCGGCTTTGAAAAACTTGGAAAATTCTGAAAAATTTTGTGGTCAAAATTTTCTGGGTCAAAAATTTCGGGGCCCGAAAACATTTTTCGGCCAAGAAATTCCATGTATCAAAAAATCTGAGAAGTTTCATAAGTTTTCAGGTATAAATTTCTGGGCCCCAGAATTTCAGAGCGAAAATTTGGCGCCCAAAAAAAAACTGGGGGAAAATTTTGTGTTCAAAATTTTCTGGGTCAAAAAATTACAGGCTTCGCAAAAATCTAGAATTTTGTACATTTTCGGGTCAAAAATTTTGAGGGTCCGAAAAGTTTCAGGGTCAAAACGAGCTGAAGCTCAAAAAAATGTTTTGATGAAAATTTCGGGCCCCAAAATTTTAGATTTTGAAAGTTTTGATTTCTAAAAATTGGCCCAAACCTGAAATTTCTTGGGGAAAATTTCTTGGCCCAAAAATTTTTAGAATTTCAAAATAATATTTTAGGTCAAAAAAATTAGGGTTACATATATTCACGCCAAAAAATCCCAAGAAGAAACAACTCAAAATTTCCGGGCTCCAAATTTTCAGAAATTTTCATCTCAAGTCTTGCAAATTCCCGGCCCCGAAATCTCGACTTTCTCAAAAAAAAAAACGGAAAAATTCCAAAATATCCGGAGCCTTTTCTCTCAAAAAGAAAACAACATTTTTTCTCGTGTTTTTTTTTTTGGAAAAAACACAAAGTGCATTTTTCTCTTTTTTTTGGTTGGTGTAATTTATTATCATCATCATCATTATTATTGTTTCAGAAGTGGAGAAAAAAGTTTGGGAGGGTGGGAAGATTTGAAAAATGAAAAAAAGAAAAAAAAACAGGGTGACAGGGAAAAAATGTACAAGGACTAGAAGAAAAAGAGGAGAGATCAGTGGAGAATAAATTATATTTTAAAATTTGGATAAATCAAAAAAAAAAAAAGTGTGTGTTGATATTCTTATCCGTGTGGGTTCAAACTCGATACGACTTCGAGGTCGAGGCCGATGTCAGAGGTTGTTGCTGTTGTTGATGTTGAGCTGGTCGTGACACCTCCTCGTCATCCCACTCAAGTCCGCCGGTTCGTTGTGTGTGAACGTCGCAGTGTGGCAGCACTTCGGGTTCGTCTTCCGACACTTCCTCGTCATCGTCGTCCTCTTCGCGATACGAACATTCGCTTTCGGCTTCGCTGTCGTCGTCGTCGTCGTCGTCTTCGTCGCTGAACTCGTCGTCGTCGTCGACGCCGCCGCCGTTCTTCTCGACATCGTCCAACGGGTTGACTGTGATGTTCATGCCGCTGTCGTCCCAGTGAAGACCACCATCGCTCTTCAAAAAAAATGTTGGAAATTGAAATTTGTTGAGTTTTTCAGACCGGCCCGGGTTTTTTTTCTGAATTCCTAGCCTAATTTTCCGAGAGTTTCCAAAAAATATGTTTTTTCTCTGAAAGTTCCAGGCCGGCCTGATTTTTGAACCCCTAAATAGTGAAGTTCATTTCAGACCGGCTAAAGTTTATGTTTTTTCTCTGAAATTTCCAGGCCGGCCTCACATTGACTATGTTAGGGGAGTGTATTTCAGACCGGCCCGGTTTTTTTTTCTGAATATATTTTGAGTTCAAAACTTGATCTTGATTTGTGAGGTTTTTCCCAGGCCGGGCCGATTTTCTGAGACTTTTTTTTTGTCTAGAAATTTGACCTGAAACTTTCATTTTTCCAGATTTTGCCCTGTTGTTTTTCTGAGCCCAAGCTTGAACTAGATTCGTGAGGTTTTTTCAGACCGGCCCGGTTTTTTTTTAATTTTTTGGAAGAAAAATGTGTCAAAAAATCTGGCTGATTTTGTGCTTTTTTTCAGACCGGCCCGGTTTTCTGAACTTATTTTTGAAACCGCAAAAGCCCATTTTTTTTTTGTAAAAAATATGTCAAAAGTTCGGAATTTGTGAATTTTTTTCAGTTCGGCCCGATTTTTCCTTCAAAAACTGGTATATTAAATTTCGGAAAATCCAATTTCATGACGGCCAACATTTTTTTCCCCCGAAAATGTCTTTATCACTCCCCACCAACCTGTCGTTTTTGTCTTCGTCGTCTTGGCACAGGTGTGTCGCGCATCTTCAAAACACCGATAACAAGGAGGACCAACAAGAAACCAACGCAAACAACAACAACGACAGCTACTGCGCCACCTGCAAAAAAATTGGGTGTTTTATTCGGGAGGGATAGGGGCGGCTGCTTGATGCGAACATTGTGTCAAGGGGACCAACACTAGAGAGGTCTAGGCGCGGCTGCTTGAGGTGAATATTGTGTCAAGGGAACCAACACTAGAGAGGTCTAGGCGTGGCTGCTTGATGTGAACATTGTGTCAAGGGGACCAACACTAGAGAGGTCTAGGCGCGGCTGCTTGAGGTGAGTATTGTGTCAAGGTGACCAACACTAGAGAGGTCTAGGCGCGACTGCTTTACCTTAAAGATGTGCATAGAGGAGCAACCCTTGAAGGTCCTAGATTTGGGTTAAAATTAGGGTCAAGGGTTAGACTACTAGACGTTATAGCTCTGTCAAGGTGACCAAAACTAGAGAGGTCTAGGCGCGAGACCTTGATCGTCAAGCACCCGAACACTTAACACCTCTAAGGCCCCATTTCCCGCGCAAAAACAGAGGAGAAAAATAATTTGAGTTTCTTCGAACGCCGGGCCAATTTCCGGCTGTTTATTTACTCTCTCCCCCCTTCAAACTAGCAATATATACGACGTCATTAGACATCGCCATGAGGAGAATGTGATTAACCCCTCAGGCAGTTTCGCCCCCCGACAAAAGACCAACCTGCAATCGCGCCCTGTCCAACATCATAACCACGATGAGATAAAAGGGCTTTAGGCCTCGGCAGATCCATCTCCAGAATGTTCTGTAAAAAATTATCAGTTATTGATTGATTTTCCCATGTTTTCCCTAATGCTGACCCGAATACGAAGCACTTCCAGTGAATACATAGAAAGTTTTGAGGCGCTCGCGCGAAAAAAGTGAAGTGAGCAGGAAGAAAAAGTTTGGCGGCGGCGCCCGACAAAAATGTTGATTAAATCAATCTACTTGTCTCTCGCGCGGCTGCGAGCAAAAAAAAAAGAAATTCGATATGCTTCAGATGAAGGAAAAAAAAATGAATGTTCCCAGAGGATCGTTCTTAGGGTGCAGAGAACATTTTTTCATTCATTCAACACTTCTTAGGGTTTTGAGGGGTCTAGGTGTGGCTGCTTGACGAGAAAGTTGGTGTCAAGCAGCCAAGCCTAGATGAGGTTAAGGTGTGGCTGCTTGACACCATAATCTCTGTCAAGCAGCCACGCCTTGACCTTGTCTAGGCGCGCATCCTTGACACAAATTTTCTTGTCAAGCTGTCGGCTCCTTGACAAGGAGAACAACCGAAAATTGAGACATTTGATACGTAGCCAATTAACTAAGTTGTTGTGTTATTTGATATTTTCTACAATCTTGTTAGAAAGGGAAAAAACACTGTACTTCGATGTGTCAAGGCGCCGCTACTTGAGCCGAAAAAATTTTGTCAAGGCGCCGCTACTTGAGCCAGTGACTTCATGTCAAGGCGCCGCTACTTGAAGCGAAAAATTTGTGTTTAGGCTTAGACTACTTGAGGCAAAATTGGTGCCAAGGAGCCGACACTTGAGACTAAAATTGGGTGTCAAGGTTCTGGCTACTTGACAGCTCAATTTTGGTCAAGCAGCCATCACTTGAAAACTAAACTGAATGTCAAGGCGCGGCTCCTTAACACTAGAATGTTCTGTCAAGGCGCGGCTCCTTGACAGCCCAATTTTCGTCAAGTCGTCACAACTTAACACATTCAACTTTGCAGTTGTTTTGTTGCAACTTTAAACGCATCAAAAACAACATCTTGAGAATAAGAAGAAACAAAAGGAGGAAAAAACAACTTACAACAAACATTCCAGAGATTTTTCAGCCTCACAAAATACTAGCTAGCTGCCGAAAAAAAGGAGCGCCGAAGGGGGGAGAAGAAGAAATAATCGAAAAAAAGGCAAGACGAAGAAAAGGAGGAGACGAGAGAAAAAATCTCAGTAGCCCCGAAAGTATTTCTGTTTTTTTTTCTGGCATCGTCTCCCTTTTTTTTTGGTGATGGGGGACTTTGGAATGATGATGAGACGCAGAGAAACTCTTTATTTTTGGAGGTGGTTTTTTTTTGTTGCTTTGTGGGCAGCTGGAAATTTTCAGGGCATCGGGTTTTTTTTAGTTTTGAAAATCAAACATTGATTTGCAGATTTTTTGGAGGGATGAAAAATAGGAATTTTGAATTTTTGAAATTCGAGCCCGAAATTTTATTGGGTCTGAAAACAGGCTCAAAACTTTTGGCGCCAAATTTTTCGAGCCCAGAAAATGTGTCGGGATTTTTAGGCCCAAAATTTCAAGCTTTGAATGTTTGGCTAAAAATTACGGGCACAAAAATTTTGGCTCAAAATTTTAGGCCTCAATTTTCCGCGACCAAAAAAAGTTCAAAATTTCAGGCCCAAAGTATTCGAGCCCAGAAAATGTATCGAGGTTTTTAGGCCAAAATTTTTGGGCTCAAACTTTTGGGCGCCAAATTTAAAGACTCAAACTTTGGGCCAGAAATTTTAGGCCTCAGAATTTGGCGTCTAAATGTTAAGCCTCAACTTTTTTGGTTCAAAATTTCGGGCTCGGATTTTGAAGTTTTGAAAATTTGCACCAAAATTTTCCAAGACAAAAAATGGCGCCAAAATATTTTTGGTCACATACTTTTTAGATCGAAAATTTTTTTAAAAAATTCTCTATTTTTTGAGGTTGAAAATTTGAAATTTTTTTTCGCGCCAAATTTTTTTGACAATTTTTTCCCTTTTTGAAACCTCTAAATTTTGAGCTCGAAAATCGGGTCAAAAAAAGTCGGCCCAATTTTTGATCCCTCAAAAAGATCGAAAAGCCAGATATTTTTCAACAAAAAAAAAACGAGCCAAGAAAAAAATTCAAAACATCCACATTTATATATATTTCTCCAGGGTCTCAAATTTCAAGATTTCATTCATTTTCTTTCGAAAAACAAAAATTCAAAAAATTTTTCGCGCCAAAATAAAAGCTAAAAAAAGGAGGAGAACAAGAAGAAAATGAAAATGAAAATGAGTATGTGAAGAGAAACGAGTACTGGAGACGTCGACACACAAAAAAAAATATAATTAAAAAAATTTTTTCATGTCCACACACACACAAGCGCGCGAAAAAAAATCGATTAAGAAGTTTTTTTCTTGCTCTTTTTGTTGCTCTTTTGAAGAGCGCAAAAAATGACGTGTTCCTTTAAGAAGGGGGTTACTGTAGGTCAAATGTTCCTTTAAGATTGTTAAAAACTAAAGGTCAACAAATATTTATTGTACTTTTAAAGGTCAGAATAATTTCATTAGAAATTTTTCCGACCCTGAAAACTGGGGTACTGTAGTTCAAAAAACCAGACAATTTTGAAAAAAACTACAGTACCCCTTGGGCCTCGAAAATTCCGCAGAAAAAACTACAGTACCTTCAAAAAGTCGGAATTTTTTGTGGCTTGAATATCAGGAGTTTTGGAGTACTGTAGTTTAGAAAAAATTGATAATTAGAATTTCGAAAGAACTACAGTACCCCTTGGGCCTCAAAAATTTTGCAAAAAACTACAGTACTTTCAAAAAGTCGGATTTTTTCTGGCTCGAAAACGGGGAGTTTCAGGGTACTGTAGGTAAATTATTGAAAACCCAAAGTTTTTCAAGAACTACAGTACCTCTTTTGTCCGAAAATTCTGAAGAAACTACAGTACTTTTGAAAAAACTTGAAATTTTTTTGTGTCCAGAGTACTGTAGTTCAAAAATTGTAAACCCGAAATTTTGCAAAAACTACAGTACCTTCGAAAAATTGGGAATTTTCTGTGGCAAAAATTCGGAGCTCTGAGGTATACTGTAGGTCAAAAAACCTAAAATCAGAAATTTTGCAAAAAGCACAGTACGTTTTTCTATTTCCATCCCAAAAGTTCAAAACTACAGTAACCCAGATATTCAAAAAAGGAGAAATTCAATGTTTTGTGAACTACAGTACCCTCCCCTCCTACAGTAATCGCAAAAAAAATCGCAAAAACAACGAAAAAATTCTCATTGTCATAGTCTAAATTGAATTCATTTTTGCTATTGGTTGTTGTCGAACAATAATAAGAAAAATTACATTTTTTTGCTATTTTTCACATCAAGAAAAAAAAGACGAAAAAAATATCGGTGAGGGGTCCAAGTATAGTGAATTATTAATCATCATTTTTTTTCTCAGAAAAAAAAACGACGCTAAATGGAAAAAAAATGAGAAAAATGCTCGATGACCCGTATAAGCACTTGAGGATTAGAGCCTCTTTTTTTTCTGTTAATTTGTTTTTTTTTTTTTTGAGAAAGATTGACACTTTTCTGAAAGGTTTGGGGAGCGAAAAAACTTTTTTTTTTTGAAAAAAAAAGTTGTTATTGTTTCTGGTCTGATGAATTTCGGTGGTTTTTTTTTGGAAATGAGAAAAAAACGCATAAAATTTTTGTGGCAACTTTTTTGGAGCGATAGTTTTGGGCCAGAAATTTTTGACTAGGAGTTTTTTTAACTCTAAATTTTTGGGCCAAAATATTTTCCAGATTTTTTTGGCCTCGAAAATTTGAGGTCAAAATTGTGAGGCCTCAAAACTTTGGGTTAAAAATTCTCACCAAAAAAATGCTTGAAAATTCCTGGCCTGAAAAGTTTTGGGCTCAAATTTTTTAGGCCCGAAAATTTCTGGCTCAAAATTTTTGGGCCTAGAAAATCTTTCTGAAATTCCGGGCTCATTTTTTTCAGGCCTGAGAATTTATAGGCCCGAAAAATTTCAATATTTCTGGCCCGAAAAGTTTTGGACGTAATAATTTGAGGCCCAACATTTCAGGCTCAAAATTTTTTCAGGCCTAGAAAATCTTTCTGAAATTCCGGGCTCATAGTTTCCAGGCTCAAATATTTGGGGTCATAAAAAGTCCAAAGTTTCTGCGCCAAAATTTTCCGGGCTCAATAATTTCAGACTCGAAATTTGACTCCAAATTTCCAGGCTCAAAAATTTGGGCCCGACAAAATATTGTCCGAAATCCCGAGTTCAAGATTTTCGTGCTCAAACTTTTGAGGTCAAAATTTATGAGCTCAAAAAATTTCAAAATTTTGGGCCCTGTGTCTAAAAATATGTGTCTAAAATTTCAGTTTTAACCTGTTTCTCTTTTTCAAAAAAATCTGGGTTTTAAAAAGTGCAATTTTTCGAGCCCCAGGTTTTCCGGACCCGAAATTTAAGCTCTAAATTTTCGAGCCCCTCCTAACCCAAAGTTCACAAGGCTCTCAACTCTGAAAAAAACAACATGTCCGGAAAGTTCTCATCAAGTACAATCCAGAAATGAAAAAAATAAAAAGTTCACACACACACACAGTAGTCATCTCTCTAACATAAATGAATCATTGATGCATGCACACACGTATCAAATGTCCTAGAGCACAGAAAAAGGGGCGTGGCCAAGAGGTGTGATTGGTCTTTCAAGCTGCCTGTTCAGCAGCACCGACAAACAAACCTGAAGTCTCGAACTTCCCAACTGATCAAAGTCCGGCTCGAAATTGCGGTCGATCATTTCCAACGTGTCGAGATTGGCGTTTTCGGCCGAGTTGAAATTGAACTGAATTGTGTCGGGAGAGAGGGTGGTTGTGGTGGTGGTGGTGCCGGCCGCCTCGATTGACATCTGCAAAAAATTTGGAGATTCGGGCCGATTTTGGGGAGACTCTTGAGTTTTTCCTGTTTTTGAGAGGGTCTGAAGATTTGATTTTTGGAAATTTTTTATGATTTTTGAACGCCAAGTTTTGCTTTTTCAGAACAGGAAAAAAAACTTTGACTAGATTTTTTGTCTCCGAAAATTTGAGGATCAAAATCTGAGCTCAAATTTTTTGGGCTTGGAAATTAGAGCTCCAAAGTTTTCGGGTCGAAAAACATTCCCTACAATTTTTGGCCCGAAAAACTTTGGCGCCAAAATTTGACCCGAAGTTTTACAGGCCAAAAATTTTGAGATCAAAATTTCCCACCAAATTTCGAGACTCTTAATTTGAGCTCAAATTTTTTGGGCTTCAAAACTTTCGGGTCAAAAATTGTTCACTAGATTTTTTGGCCCGAAAAACTTTGGAACCAAAATCAGACCCGAAATTTTTCAGGCCAAAAATTCTGAGAACAAAAATTCCTGCCAATTCTCGAGACTCCTAATTTGAGCTCAAATTTTTCGGGCTCCAAAATTAGAGCTCCAAAGTTTTTGGCCCGAAAAACTGTGGAGCCAAAATCAGAGCTCAAATTTTTCGCTTAAAAATTCTGAGAACAAAACTACGAGCCAATTTTCGAGACCCACAATTTCCAAGTATAGAATTATAGCTCCAAAATTTGAGCTCTGAATTTTGAGACTAAAAATCTATGGGCTCAAAAAATGCTCCAATTTTTAGAGCTCACAAAAATTCAGAGCCAAAATCTGAGCTCAAAGTTTTCAGGCTCAAAATTTCGAGCTCAAATTTTTGGCCAAAAAACGTGACCCAAGAAACATAGGTTCAAAGAAAAAGCGCCAAAAATTTCCAAAAAAAAAAGAAGTTTAGGCTTAGGCTCATTCTTTGACTGAAAAAAACCCGCAACAAAAAAAAATAAAGTCAGAGCATTTTGATGATTAGCCTCCTGGGATATTTTTTCGTCAAACATGCAAAAAGTGAGTGAGCGAAGTCGCCTACTTGTTTGTCTCTTGACGGATTTGATGAGATTTTTTTTTTCGTGCAGCTTCTCCTTTTTTACTGGTTTTGACGAGAAAAGAACGCAGAACTTTATAGTTTGCACTTGACAGAAATGAGATGGATTTTTGGTTCGAGGGGCGGGAAAAATTTGAGGGTGAAATTCTGGCGCCAAAAAACTAGGCCAAAATTTTTGGCTCAGAAGTTTCAAGCCTCAAAATTTTTGGGTCAAAAATTTTTAGACAGAAAAGTTTGACTTTTTCTGGGCCGGGCTGAAAACTTGCAGAATTTCAGACCCGAAAATAATCACCAAAAACTTGAGCTCAAAAAATTTAGAATTTCTTAGATTTCAAAATTTTTGGCGCCAAAATTTTATTTTCAAAATTTTCGGGACAAAAATGTTTGGGCTCAAATATTCCGGTGAAGAATTTTGCGGTTTTTCAAATTTTTCGAGCCGGCCTGAAATATTTTCAGAATTTTTTGGCCCAAAAAAAATCTGGTCCAGAAAATTGTGACCTACAATTTTGGCGCCAGTTTTTTTTTCGATTTTTCGGGTCAAAAATATTTGGGCTCAAAAAATCTGGTAAAGAATTTTGCTGTTTTTCAAATTTTCCGAAGATTTGCAGAATTTTTCTAAGCTCAAAAAATTTCTGGCTCACCATTTTGACGCCAAAAATTTTCAGCAAATTTGGCGTCAAAGTTTCGGGCCGGGCTGAAAAGTATTAAAGCGAAAAAAAACTTGGCGCCAAGTTTCTGAAATTCGAAAAAATCCAGAATTTTCGGGCCGGGCTGAAAATTTTCAGATTTTTTTCCAGCTCAAAAAAAATCTGGTCCAGAAAATTAGGTCCTTAAATTTTGGCGCCAAATTTTTGCCGAAGTTTTCGGGCCGGTCCGAAAATTGGAAAAAGTTAGGTAATTTTTAGCGCGTTTTTTGGAACTCGAAAAAAACCAGAATTTTTCTGAAAATTTTCGAATTTTCAGTATTTCGATCCCCAAAATGATTTTTTCTCAAAATTCCAAAAATCTCCATCTCCTCATTCCTACTGTAACCCTATTAGCCTTTTCCCAAGCTAATCAAATGTAAATAACAAGGGTAAGTAAGAAAAAAAAGAAATAAAAATATGTACATAAAATGAGGGCAATTTGTAGAGGAGTATAAATAGACAACATTGAGAAGAAAATAGAGAAAAAGAGGAAAAGGAAAAGTAAGTCACTTATTTTTAATGGCTAAGACTGAACGAAAAAGGGTCCCCCACGATGATGACAGATTTTTAGAGGGTTTTGAGAGTTCGCGCCAAAAAATTTGAGATTTCAATTTTCGGGCCGATTTTTTTGAGATCTATAATTTCAGAGAATTTTTGGCACCAAAATTTTTAGGTCAGAAAATTTGAAACACAGTTTTTGGCGCCAAAACTTTGAGGTTCCGAACTTTTTTGAAGTTGGAAAATTTTGTCCAAAAAAAAGGAGATTTTGAATTTCGAAACTTTGGCGCCACATTTTTCGAATCATTTTTTGACCAAAAAATTTTGAGGCGAAAATTTGAAAAAAAAATTGGCGCCAAAATTATCGGGCTCTAAAAGTTTTCAATTTTTTTGGCGCCAAATTGTTCTGGGTTCAAATTGCTGGAAAATTTTTTTTGAAGAAAAGAAATTTTCAAAATTCTGGGCTCTAAATTTTTGAAAAAAAAATTGGCGCTAAATTTGAAAATTTAAAATTTTGACGTCAATAATTTAGGTCAAAACATTTGGATTTTTGGCGCCAAAAATATGGGTTGAAAATTTTGAACTTTTTGAATTTTTCAACACTTGCAAAGTTTTAAGGTCTTGCTCGGAAATTTTTCGCGCCAAACTTTGAAAATTCAAAATTTGGCGCCAAAATTTCCGGGCTCTAAAATTTTTGAATTTTTTTGGCGCCAAGTTTTCTAGGCTCAAACTTCTGGTGAATTTTTTTTTTTGAAGAAAGAAATTTTCAAAATTCTGAGCTCTAGAATTTTGGAAAAAAATTGGCGCCAAATTCGAAAATTCAAAATTTTGACGTCAATAATCTAGGTCAAAAATTTGGATTTTTGGCGCCAAAAATATAGGTTCAAAATTTTTGAATTTTTAAAATTTTTTCAACACTTGGAAAGTTCCAATGTCTTCCTCGGAAATTTTGGCGCGAAAAATTGAAAACTCAAAATTGCTGGGCTCGAAAAACTTTGATTTTTTGGCGCCAAGTTTTTTAGGCTCAAATTACTGGAAAATTTTCAGAAAAAATTTTCTAGGTCAAAAAAATTTGGATTTTTGGCGCCAAAAATATGGGTTGAAAATTTTGAACTTTTCTCATTTTTTTTTACCTAGAAAATTGACGTCGAAATTTGAAAATTCAAAATTTTGACGTCAAAAATCTAGGTCAAAAAAATTTGGATTTTTGGCGCCAAAATTTGAAATTTCAAAAAACCCTGCCCAACTCACCTCCACATAGAGTTGATTGCTCAAAACGCGTCCCTTCATCATGGCACACTGAACAGTATAAACCCGTTTGTTATATGCATCCGGCCGGGTGTTGAAATAGTGGACCTTGGAGAGCACCTCCCGATAACCCTGAACACTCTCCTCACCGCGCAGCAAAATACCATCTTTGTCGTGTTCGAACTCGATGTTGAGTGAGGCAATCAGGGAGGCGGGCGACGAAAAATATTCGACATCCATGTCGCGACCCGGTTGAAGGTGCATTTTACAGTAGTCGATTTTGTGCGAGGTGGTGACGTCGTCGAGTTGACCATCTGGGGAGAAAATTGGAAATTATTTTTTTTTTTTTGAACTTTTTCTGATATTTTGGTGGATTTTTGACCTTTCTTGACACCAAATTTCTCAAAATTTTAGCGCCAAAATTTTGATTTTGAAAGTCCCGAATGTTTTGGAAAAAAAATGGAAATTTTGAGACCAAAAATTTGAATATTGAAAAACCCTGATATTTTCTGCTCCAGATTTTTTCCCCAAAGTTTTTGGTGCAAAAATTTTGGCCCGAAAATTTTCAGATTTTTTCGGCCCGGAAATTTTCGAACTCAGAAATGTCGGAAAAAATATTTTGAGTATAAATTTTGGGGCCCTAAAACTTGAAATTTCAAATTTGAACAATTCAAAAAAAAAACTTGGCGCCAAAAATTTTAATTTTGAAAAGTTCTCATTTTTTTTTCTGAGCACCATGATTTTCTTCGAAATTTCCAGAGCTAAAAATTCTCCATAATTTTTTGGCGCCAAAAATTTGACTTTTGAAAATTTCTGATTTTTATGATCCGAAAAATTTGGACCCAAAAAAATCTGATAATTTTTAAGAAGTTTTTTCAAAAAATTTTCGGGCTGAAAATTCCGATTTCAAAACTTCCAAAATACACAATTTTCAGCTCAAAGATGGGCCTCAAAATTTTTTCTGGAATATTCTTTGGCGCCAAAAATCCAAATTCCAAAAAAAAACATTTTTTTGAAAAAATCCCTGTTTCAAATTATTTTTTTCTGGCACAAAGTCCAATACCGTTAGAAGACATGTTAGGAAGACACGTTTTTGACGTCAAAAAATCCGATTTCAAAAATTATGGAAAACAAAAACTTTCGGGGCCCAAAAAGACCAAAAAAGGCCCAAAATCGGACCTCAAAAAAATTTTTCTTGGAATTTTATGGCGCCAAAAAACCCGATTTCAAAAATTATGGAAAACAAAAATTTTCGGGGCCCAAAAAGACCAAAAAAGGCCCAAAATCGGACCTCAAAAAAATTTTTCTTGGAATTTTTTGGCGCCAAAAAATCCGATTTCAAAAATTATGGTAAACAAAAATTTTCGGGGCCCAAAAAGACCAAAAAAGGCCCAAAATCGGACCTCAAAAAAATTTTTCTTGGAATTTTTTGGCGCCAAAAATCTCAACTACAACAATTTTTAGTGCAAAAATTCCAATTTAGAAAAAAATTCAAGTTTTTTGACCCAAAAAATCGCAATAAAACCCACCGGAATTCTCCTGACTAATCGTGATCCTCAAATCAGGCACCATAGCCTGTCCAACCTTAACATTATGATGATTCGACTTCAAAATCGTCGATGCACTAATCGACAGCGTCGGCTCAGCAATCTGCTGAACAAAGATATAACCCTTCGTCGTCTCCAGCTGAACCCTCTTATTCTTGCAAATCAACTCGGTCCGAATTTCAAAGCTCCGATGTCCAACCGACGGATTGGCTTGCGTGTTGACGTAGGCGACGTTGTGCAACATTTTCGAGATCTCCTCATTGTTCGACGCTTTGAGGGTGAGCACATTTTGATCGGCTGAGAAGGTGGCGGTTTGTCCTTCGATGAGCTCGTCATATCCAGTAAACTGAAGTTGTTCAGGACATGTGTGTGCGCACTTCAACGATTGTTCACTCTCAACATTGTCAATCAACATATACATCGATTTGAGTTGTCCCTTGAACATCTGCGCCATTTTCTGCTGTCTTCCATGCCAGCACGCACCGACAACCAACTTGGTCATCGACTGTTTCGTCTTGTGCAACGGCCAATCGTCCAGAATCTCCGGATTTCTCTCATCAGCTCCTGTCGATTTCCCATCAACCACAACGTTCACATTATCGATTCCGTTGAAGATCAACGCGTAAGAATGCCACTGATTGTCGCAGACTTGCGGCAGAGACCAACGCCATTCGGCGGCGCGGAAATCTGCGGTCGAACCGGCCTCGCGACGCAACACAACTTCCAGTTTACAGTGACGAATGTAGACGGAGAAGTGGTGACGATTCATGCCTGCAAATTCCATTTTCTTCTGTGTTGCAAACAATTCCCGGGAAATGTCGAAAAGAGAGAGAGAGAGAGAGAGAGAGAGAGAGAGAGAGAGAGAGACAGAGAGAGAGAGAGAGACAGAGACAGAGAGAAACTACAGTACCCCTCAAAAAAGTTTCTGCAAATTTCTCCACTCAACAAAACAAAAATTAGGAAATCACAGGTTTGAGAAACTACAGTAACCCGATCCCTATAATTAGCCTTGATTATATTGTTTTTTTTGAAGAAGAAGAAGAAGCCTACAGTACCCTCTAAGCTACAGTAAACCCTATATGAGATGACAAAGAGTACAGTGTTGACAGTACGTCAAAACTACGGTTTTCAGATCTTGAACTGCGAAGTACAAAAATTCAACTAACTACAGTATCTCAAAGACCCTGTTTTTTCTAAACTACAGTACCCTGGGAGAAAAAATGTGGACCTCAAATGAGAGTGGACAAAACGTACAGTAGGATGAACTACAGTAACCCAGAAAATTGAAATCTACAGTATCTCGAACCATAGAGAAATGTGTTTCAGCTGCTACAGTAACCCAAGACCCCCCAAACTCACTAAAATCATCAGTTTCACACAAAATATTCTGCTTGTTATTCTGCTCATCCTTGCTGCCACCATCGTGTTTCATCGAAAAACTGAACGTAAACCGATCCGGAATCAAATGCGAAACAACATCCTTCTCAACAACAACACCTCCACCACCAACCATCAATTCTTGCTCATCAACCAGTCGGACAGCCGAACGCGACAAACCGCAAGCCTTGATTGTTGCGTTGTCGTAGATTGTGTCCTTTGCACAACCCGGTGTCACGTGCATTGTGTTGAGCTCGACGACTGTTTGAAGTTGTTGCGGTTCACAGCCGAGGTCTTTGACGCAAGTCTCGATGGAGACATTAGGCATGATGAGTTTCGATCCGGTGCCTGGCGCATAGTTGATACGATCTTGGAACAGTTGCACACCTTGCGTACACTTTTTGACGACGTGAATTGTGACGAGACTGGATTTCGATTTGCGTTGAGCGCAGTCGATCGCAACGACAGTCAAGATGTAGCTCTTCGTTTCGTTATAGCTCAACGGTTCGGTGTTGCGAATCACTCCCTGATTGTTGATGGTGAACGGTGAGTCTTTCAGCGTGTTGGTGATTTTGAATTCGCAAATCTCGCCGTTCGGATGACCGCAATCCTTATCGCTCGCCTTCAACACTGCGATGTTGTCGACGATGCGACCCTCGTCGACGTTGAACGCAAACCAGGCGCCATCGATCTCCGGTGCGTGATTGTTGGTATCCTTGACGGTGATGATCACATCGACCGGCTCGCTTTTCACCGAATCGTCGTCGCATTTCACCGCCTGAAGTTGGAGGTGATATTCGGGTGTTTTGCAGTCGAGTGTCGCCGAATCCTGAACATATTGGATTACAGTAATCTTTAGAGAGGATCAGAGGAAATTGGATTTTTTTCGAGAAAGAGGGGGAGGTTGAGCTGAACGAGAAAAAAAACAAATCAAGATTATATTTTTTTTTTGTTGAGCAGCTTAAGTTCGTCATGCTATGGCTTCTTGACGAAATAAAGTGCGTCAAGGCGCGGCTGCTTGACGAAGCTAGAAAGGGTCAAGACACCAGGTCCTTGACAAGACTAGATGCGTCAAGGCTTGGCTGCTTGGCTACTCTGGAGTGTGCCAAGGCACCACCACTTGACGAATCTAGAGAGGGTCAAGGCATGTTACCCTTGACAAAACATTTTCGTCAAGGCGCGGCCGCTTGACGAACTCAGAAAGTGCCCGAGCACCGCCCGCTTGGCAAAACTAGTTTCGTCAAGGCTTGGCTGTTTGACCCAACTTTTTTGACAAAAAAAAATGTAAAATTTTTTTTAATTTGGCTACTTTTTTGAGCTCCTAGATTTTGAGCTCAACTTCTGAGTTTTTTTTCTAAGCTCTAAAAAAAACTGAGCCGATTTTTGAGCTCCAAAATTGTGTGTTTTTTGAGCCCAGAGAATTTCAGTTAGTTCAAAAAACCAGATCAGAAAGTGGATACAACACAAAATTTAATTGGCTTCTTGATCCCTCTAATTGGCTTCTTGATCCCTCTTGTGTATTTGGCCTAGCTGCCTGAGACTTGACCAAAATTCTAGGTTCAAGGCTCGGCTGCTTGGCAGAGAGACATGTCGTCAAGGCGCCGACCCTTGACAGCGAACTTATGGTCAAGGCGTCGCCCCTTGACAACGAGACATGTCGTCAAGACGCCGACCCTTGACACCGAGTTCATGGTCAAGGCTCGACAGCTTGACACCCCCAAACTAACCTTAACACGAAACACAGCCTCTCCAGTATTCTTGTCAACAACACGAGCCTCAAACGGCACCGCCGCACCATTCGCACCACTCAACACATACGCACAAACCGGTCCACTATTCTTGACAATTCCCAACTCGGGCACAGTCGCAATAATATTTTCGTCCTCACGAACTTGCGCACGAATCGCATCCGCACCGCCCAGATCAATGATTGGCACACGTGCCGCATGATGATGTTTAGCTTGCGTCGACGCAAGCAACGCAACGAGCAATGGTAAGAGCATCGCTGAAAAAAAGAAGAAAAAAACTTGTTTTGATGAAATGAAATGAAAAATGAATAAAAAACGCATAGACGACGAAATGAGAAAAAATAAAGAGGTGCTGAAAGTAAGAGCTGCTCACTGCCGATCGATAAATAATGCTGAAAGCGGCCGTCGCGCAAAAACTTTTTCTCTTTTTCACACACACACACACATAGATAGATATATACATACATAAATGATTATTAGAAAAAATGAAGAGGAAAAAGTCGGTTGCTAATGGAGATGAGCAAAGGAGGAGCTTTTTTTGAGAGGTTTTCTGGGCCTTGTTTTGGTCCGGGCTCGAAACTGGGCCATTTTTTGAGACCGAAATTGTCCGGAGCTGAGAAAATTGGCCTTTTGTGGGCCTGAGGCATAGGGTGAAGCTTAACTCTCTGAGCTCAAACGGCAAATTTTGGAAAGGGTCAAAAGGGACAAAATAATATCAGAAAAAACAGTGTGAGCTAAAAAAAAGAAGGAGAATAATGACAGTTTGAATAAACAGTGTGAGGTACCAAAAAGGGGCGTGTCAAACATCTGTCACTTTTATGAGGTGTTAAAGACTCGGTACTCTACATACAAGGTTATTGATTTTTGAACAGAACATGTCTCTTAGAGTTATGACTCTTTGAAAGTTTGGAACAAATTTTTTGGCTAAAAAGTCCAAGATTATTCTGATCTCAAAAAGTGCGCAAGGTTTCGAAGAGCTCTAAAAATCGATCTAATCACTGTGGGCTCAAAAATTTGCTCAGAAAATGAGCCAAATTTTTCTGAGCTCAAAAAACACTGAGCTACAAAAATGAGCAAAATATTTCTGAGCCCAAGGTTTGGGCCAAAAACTTTGAGGCTCGAAAATCGGCCCACTTTTCCGGAGCAAAAAAACAGAAAAAAGATGAAAATAAGGGCCTTGTTTTTGTCAAAGCTCCAAAAAAACTCATATTTCCAAGAGCTCATAAAATTTACCAATTTCTAGTGCTCCCCCCCCCCCCCCTCCCCTCCCAAAAACAGCCAATTTTTCTGCGCTCAAAAATCAATGTCCTTTAACTTCCCACAAAACCAGGCCACGCCCATCATCACAAAAAACTAAAAAAAAAAATGGAAGGAGGGAGGTAAATAATGAAATATTCGAAACCGACGGTTGATGAATAATTAATGAGCTAGTCGACGAAAAAATGAGGATTACGGTAGAGAAGTCAAAATGAATCTGACGAGAAAATAAATGATGATGATGATGAAAAAATAAATGTCAAAATGGATTTTCATAAGCACCTCCACATGAAAAAAGACCAGTTTTTTGTCTGTTGTGTTGTCGAAACAGGGATGATGTGGCGCTGAAATTTTTTTTGTCGGTGGGCGGAGTTTGCGTTGTCAAGGTGATAGTGTACGTCAATGAAGAGCTGGATTCGGATGGTTTTTTGTTTCTTGAGAAAATTCACTAAGGCTTAGACTGAGGCTTAGGCTTAAAGTTTCCACTCAAAAAAAAACCTTCTAGAAGAGATTAAAAACCAAGAGCACACACAAATTAACGCCTTCGGACACGAAATTGAAGGAAAGAGGATTTGTGCTCGCATTTTTTCATCTTCCATGCTGACACATTGTGTGAATAATAGATGAGAATTAAAGGCGCATGAATCAGCCAGCAGCAAAAAGAGAGAGGAGATGAGAAACCTCTAATTAGTCACAACACGGTTCCGGTGTGTGACACATTGGTGTACTGTAGGTTTGAAGGAGCATAGGAGGAGAAATATGTAAATAAATGTATATAGATATTTTCCGGGTGGTCTTGCATAACAATGAGAGAGAGGGAGAGAGAGAGAGAGGGAGAGAGAGAGAGAGAGAGAGAGAGAGAGAGAGAGAGAGAGAGAGAGAGAGAGAGAGAGAGAGAGAGAGAGAGAGAGAGAGAGAGACAGAGAGAGAGAGAGACAGAGAGAGAGAGAGAGAGAGAGAGAGAGAGAGAGACAGACAGACAGACAGACAGACAGAGAGAGAGACAGAGAGACAGTGAAGATTGGCCGCCAATTTTCAAATTTTTCGCGCCAAATTTAAAAATTAGTTTTTGAAAAATCTTTGGTCGCAAAAATTTCGAAATTACAATTTTCGCGCGCGCGTTCAAAATACATTTTTGGCGCCGAACTCAAAATTTCAAAAAATGGAACAATTTTGAATTTTGAATTTTTCGCGCCAAAATAACTCTTCAATTAGTTTCGAGCCAAAGTTTGAATTTTCAAATTTGGCGCCAAAGTTTGAATTTTGAAATATTCGCGGCTAAAAATCTCAAATTAGTCATTCTTCTCAGAAAAAAGGCACCTACAGTACTCCGCCAACACCACTTCCGTTCTCATCTCAATTAAATTCGAAAAAGAAAAATAATTAGAGACTCTATTCACAAGTATATGCACAAATATAATCATATTCCAACTTGGAAAATAAAATAAAATAATTAGAAGCTTTCTCGCTCGCTCGCTGGCTCGCGCGCGCGAAAAAATGTGCAAAATAAAAATGTGTGGGGGAACAAAAAAGTTGTGAGTTAACGCTCGCTGCGCAGAGGGGAGGGATCAATAAATGGTGGCAAAGTAGAAGAAGAAGAGGAAGGGGGGAGAAGGCAAAAAGTCGTTGTCGCGATTCGCGTGCGACACACGCGCGACAAATATTCGCGAGCGCGACGAATTAAATGGGGATTTGAGAAAGGAAAAGGGAAGCACTAAACAACTCATGATGATGTTGATGATTTTTGGCATTTTTCCAAAAATTGAATTATCATCGTCGGAACGCTTTGAAAGGACATGTTTTCTTTTTTTTTAACGATTGTATATGTTAAAGGGACACACGTTTTGGCGCCAAGTTTTTTTGGCGCCAAAATCCTGAAATTCAAAAAAATGTTTGAATTTTCGAAAATCTTAAAATTTCGGCGCCGAAAACTAATTAAAGGGACAGAAGATGTTACTTATTGAATTCTCTAGTTTGGCGCCAAAATCCAGAAATTCAAAAAATATATTTGAATTTTCGAAAATCTCAAAATTTTGGCGCCAAATTGTGAAATTTGAATTTTTTTTTTGATTTTGACGCAAAAATCTGAAATTTGAAAAAATGACCTGAATTTTTATGAAATAGGAAATTCTAGTTTTGGCGCCAAAATCGCCGATTTTGAAAATCGAGGATTTTCAGGAATTTTTGAACTTTAAAAAATTGAAACAAATTTTGAATAAATTTGAATTTTTGATTTTGGCGCCAAAAATCGGGTCAGAGAGTTTTGGCGCCAAGTTTTAATGTTTGAAAAAATGACCTGAATTTTTAATGAAATTGAAAATTATAACTTTTGGCGCCAAAAATTGGTTAAAGGAACAGAGAAAAGTTGTTTGAACATTTTTGAATTTTGGCGCCAAAACTTGCCGATTTCAAAATTCTATTTTTATTTTCAAAGACCTTGGAATTTTGGCGCCAAATTTTGAAGTTTGAAAAAGTTGGTTTCAATTTTTTTTATTTTTATCCCTATCAAAAAAGTGAGCCTTGAAAAGAGGCACTTATAAATAAAATGAGCAATTATTAAATTACGGTACTTCGAGCATCAACAACAACAACAAAGAAAAGAAAAAGAAAATTGTCTAACAATCGGAATTAAATGCCTAAATATTACTTGATGATGTTTTTGTTTTCAGCATTTCAGATGAAGCGATCGATCGACGTCGTCGTCGTCTTTAATTAACACGCTCATGCATTTTTCGCCACAACGAGAAGAAAAAGAGAAAAACGATCAAGAGCGCGCGCCGCGCGAGCAAAAAAAAAACGAAAATAACATTTTTTCTGACTCCTCATGCATAAATGGGGACTTTTGATGATGACGTGTCAAGTTTCATATGTTTGCAAAACGGCATGCGAAAATAAAACGACTGTGTGGTGCAGTCGGTTAAGCTAGAGATTTGAACCGTTTTGCCCGAGGGTTCGATCCCAGCGCAGGGCGATTTTTTTTTTTTTTTTTTGGAAAAAAATGGCCTCTGGGGAGAATAATGGGGTAAAAGGGAAATATGATTTATGAACTTTAACAGGAATTTTCTTTGAGTTATGAGTTGACGAGTTTTAGATGGGGCCAAAATGAAAAACAAAGTTTTTTCTCGGAAAAAACACTCGACAGAAAAATTAGCATAATATTTTTCATACCAACAAACAGAACAAAAAAAAAAGAAACAAAAAAATGTAATGTGGTGTTATCAGGTTTTTCAATCTCTGTTGTTTTCACACAGAGCCACCCCCCCACACAACTTTTTTTGCCATGTTTTTTTTTCTGGGAAACGAAAAAGCCTTGTTGTGTTGTGTGTTACTCACAATTTGGCCGGCAGCGAAGCGAAAAAATAATTCCTGGGTCCGTTTTTTTTTCACCTATACACATTGAGCGGCAAAAAGTGTAGTCATGCATACAACGGGGTTTTTTTCCATCATTTTTTTCTTGAAAGGGAATTTTTACAGTAATCCTGAGGAAAATCACTGGAAATTCTGGAAAAACTGGCGAAAAATTAGAAATTCCAGATTTGTGCGATGAAATTTGGAAAGTTGTAAACATTGGCGCCAAATTTGAAATTTGAAATTTTCGCGCCAAAAAATTTTTGCTCGAAAAATTGGCGCTATTTTGGATTTTAAAAATTTGCGGGGAAAATCCCAGGAATTTGAAAATCTGTCGCAAAATTTGAATTTTCAAATTTTCGCGCCTGAAATTCGGTATTGAAAAAATTGGCCCAAAGCTTGAAATTTCAAATTTTCGCGCTTGAAATCCGAATTTGGAAAAAGTAGCAGGAAATTCAAGTTTTTAAAATTTGCGGCGAAAATTCCAGAAATTTGAAAATCTGGCGCAAAATTTTAATTTTCAAATTTTCGCGCCAAAAAATTGAATAGTCAGAAAGTTTGGCGCCAATTTTGAATTTTCAAAATTTAACGCCTAAAGTACTGTAGTCAGTAAGTTTGGCGCCAAATTTGAACCTTGAAATTTTCGCGCCAAAAAATAGTTGTTCGAAAAATTGGCGCTAAACTTGATTTTTTCAAATGAGCGCGCGAAAATTCCAGGAATTTAAAAAATTGGCGCCATTTTGAAATTTTAAATTTTTGCGGCTAAAACTCAGAAATTCAAAAACTTGACACGAAATTTGAATCTCTAGATTTGCGCGCCAAAAAACCATTTGTCAGAAAATTGGCGCCAAATTCAAATTTCCACACTTGCGCGCGAAAAAATCAATGTTTAAAAATTCAACTCAACCGCCAAAAACTACAGTAATCTTAGCTCGGTATAAAAATAAAAAAAAAATTTCTCTGAAAAATCGATAAAAATAAAAGAGCAAAAAAGCCAAAAATGTTTCGAAATACACACATGAATTTTGCCACAAAAAAACGAAGCAAAAAACTTCGAGAGAGAAAAAATGGAATTTTTTATGACTTTTTTTTCAAATTGGCCCCAAAGAAAAATAGTAGTAGTAATAGTAGTATGTAGAATGAAAAAGTGCAATGGAAGGTTTCTCTCTCCCTCTCGTTTTGCTCTTTTCCTAATTTCTTCTAAAAATCATGCATGCGCAAGTGAGAGAGAGAGAGAGACGCAGACAGAAATTCGAAACGTCGTCGAGAGATGAGGAGACGCAGACGAGCACATGGTTTCCATGGAGATTTCTGGATTTGGCGCCAAAAAGTTGAAGATTTTGAAATTTTTTTAATTGGCGCGAAAAAATCTGAGATTCAAATTTGATACAATAGAAAAATCAACAAAAAAAATTGGCGCCAATTTTGAAGTTTGAAATTTTCGCGCCAAAAATTTCGAAATTCAAAAAACTTGCTGCGAAATCAAATTTTTGAATTTGCGCGCCACAAAATCGATGTTCAAAAAACTGGCGCCAATTTTGAAATTTGAACTTTTCGCGCCAATAAAAGTTTGAAAATTTTAAAATTTTGGGTGTTCGAAAAATTGGCGCCAAAATTGAAATTTCGAAATTGCAGGCCTAAAATCGAATAGTCAGAAAGTTGAGCGCCAATTTTGAAATTTCGAATTTTTCGCGCCAAAAATCTCGAAATTCAAAAAACTTGCCGCCAATTTTGAAATTTGGAATTTTCGCGCCAAAAACCGAATAGTCAGAAAGTTGAGCGCCAATTTTGAAATTTGAACTTTTCGCGCCAAAAATTTCGGATTTCAAAGAACTTGCTGTGAAGTCGAATATTAAAATTCGCGCGCCAATTTCAAATTCAGAATTTTTGGCGGGAAAAAAATCAAAGTTTGAAAATTTTGCGTGTTCGAAAAATTGGCGCCAAGACTGAAATTTGAAAAGGTTTGGCGCCAATTTCAAATTCAGATTTTTTTAGCGGGAAAAAATCAAAATTAATAATTTTCAAAAATGTCGTAGAATTCAAACGTGAACTACAAAGATAAAATCTCGTCAGAAAAAAAACCGAAAAAAATCCACGTGCTCAAAAAAGCGGTATAAAAGAAGTGACTCGGTGAACGATGGACACATTCATTCATCACGTCTTCATAACAACACTTCAACTAGCGATGATCATGAAACAATTGGCGATGGTGTCGTTGGTGCTCGTTGTGATTGGCATCGTCGATGCGGACAAATTTCTGGACCGAGCAGCTGCTATTGCACAATCAACCATATATTTCCAAGTGACCGACTACCAATACGAGACACAAGAGGTGGTTGTCGAACTTTACGAAACCACACAACTTGCCAATGCCCTAAAAATCAGGGACGCGATGATTGCGGCGTTGAAAGCCAAATCAGATGCAGTCAAGGCAAGTGGAGCATGGAAAAAAAAGAGATCCGTCGATGGTAAGTCGATTTTCGTGAAAAATTGACGTTTTTTTTTTTCATTTTTTGCAGACTTCCTCACTCCTGATATGATCCAACAAGCTCTCCAATTTTTGGACGAACACGATTTGAAAGTTGTCCCAGTTGAGTGATTTTTTTTTTGCCAATGAACGCTTTTGTACCATGTTGTTGTTGTTTTTTTGTTGAGATTTCTCTGCGTCTCTCAGAGAGAGGGAGAGAGACGCAGAGAAATCTGGATCTTACCGCCAAATTTTGCAAATTTGTATACTGAACATTTTGTCGCCAAATTTTAGGCATTTTTTTCATTTCAAATTTTGGCGCCAAAAAAAACCAAATTTGAAAAATTTGAAGCGCCAAAATCCAATTTTAGTAGCAGAATTATTTTTTGAATTTCAAAATTTTTTTGCGCCAAGTTTTTAGATTTTTAAAATTCAATATTTTTGGCGCCAAAAATCTATTTTTCGAATTTTGGCGCCAAATTTTTAAAATTTGAAAATTCAACACTTGGCGCCAAAAATCAATATTTCAAACTTTGGCGCCAAAAATCTATTTTTCGAATTTTGGCGCCAAATTTTTAAAATTTGAAAATTCAACACTTGGCGCCAAAAATCAATATTTCAAACTTTGGCGCCAAAAATCTATTTTTCAAATTTTGGCGCCAAATTTTTAGATTTTCAAAGTTCAATATTTTTGGCGCCAAAAATCAATACTTCAAACTTTGGCGCCAAATTTTTATAATTTGAAAAATCAATATTTTTGGCGCCAAAAATTTTAAAATAAAAAAAAATCTTTTCATTATCACAGATAAACGGCCCATACTAGGCGTAACTATATACAAAGAAAAATAAATAGGTATAAATCAGGACTAGTACATGATTCAGCTAGAAGTAGAAGAAGTAGAAGAATGATTGAGTTGATCGTCAAGTACTCTCCTGAAGGTAAGTGTTGAGCAAAAAAAAAACAAGAGAAAGAACAAGGTTAAATTAGTACTTGAATATTCGTCCTTGTCGAGAAAGAGCGTCGGGTCGATGAGGTTGATTCCAATTCGGAATGTTATAGTCGATTTGTTGCGTGTTTGGCGTATATTGTTGATTGGTTTGTTGGAGCTGTAACAATTCACTTCTCATTAGAATCTTCCCCTCCCTCTCAACATGTTGAGATGGCGCAGTGGTTAGGAATATTCGCGCGGCGCGGACGGTGGCAGGTTCGATCCCGACCCACGCAATTTTTTTTTTTTATTACTCACCAATGATTGTGGAATATTAAACGGCGCTTCGGCGTAACCTCCCGACGTCTGAATGTTGGAATAAGTGGGTTGTGCCTGTGCCTGTGCCTGACCCATCTGTGAGGGGTTCTGAGATGAGGTGGCACTCTGGCCCTGACCATGAATGTTGACCGGATTGCCGAACGCGTTCAACACTGTGCCAATTCGTTGACCCTGATGATTGGCTTGACCGCCGAGATTGATGTTTGGTTGTTGTTGTTGATTCTGATTCTGAATTCTTGGATCTCCTCCTTGTTGTTGTTGGGGCCGATTGAAGCCAAACTGTGAGGTTTGATAAGTTGGCTGAGCGCCAAAACCGTTCATTTGTTGTTGTTGGGGTTGGGGTTGTTGAGAATTACCGGCAGAGACTTGTTGTCTGGAATTTGATGAATTTCGTGGGCCCTCAAATTTTGGAAAAAAAATGGGGCCCGGAAAAAAGGCTTCGACCTTTTCCAATTTTTTTAAACAAAAATTTCATGCGGTTTCGAAATGTCTCGGAGCCAAAAAAAAAAGAAGCTGGACTCAATTTTTGCGAAGTTTTCTGAATCAGGTCCAAAAATTGAGCCCGGCCCGGATTTTTCAAAGTTTTTTGAATCAACTTTTTTGTGTGAATTTTTGAACTGAGAAAAATGTCTGAAAACATTTTTGAATTTGGCCCGGCCCGATTTTTTTTTTGAGGTTTCCTGAAGGTTTCCTTTGGTCAAAAAATCGGGCCCGATCCGATTTTCACGAATTTTTCAAAATCGGGCCGGCCCGATATTTCTGAAAATTTTTTATCCGGGCTTCAAAAACTTTCTTATGTAAATTTTTTAACTCAGAATAAATTCCAAAAAATCGGGCCGGGTCCGATTTTCCCAAACTTTTTGGCCCGTTCCGATTTTATTCCTGAATCGGCTCCAAAAATCGGGTCCGGCCCAATTTTCCCGAAGTTTTCTCTTTCTGTAAATTCTCAAACTGAGAAAAAATTTTCAAAAAAAAAAATGGCCTGGTCCAGTTCCCTCATGTCAGCAATTTTTTGCCGAAAATTTTTTAGATCAAAAAGTTTTGAATTTTTCTCAAAAATATGCCAAAACTTACGGCTGTGCCGTGTATCCGCTGTTGACACTGGGTTGACTTCTAAAACTCGGTTGTTGTTGTTGAACTTGTCGTCGCACATCGGGCTGATATCCATTTCCAGATGGTTGGGCCTGGGCCTGATTGTTATACTCATTATTGTTGCTATTCCCATTGACCCCATTCAGATTGACAATTCCATTCACCGCCGGATGAAAACCTTGTTGTTGCTGTTGCTGTTGTTCGGGGTACTGTAGATTTTGTTGTTGTTGCTGAGGGTACTGTAGATTCTGTTGTTGTTGTTGTTGTTGTTGCGGCTGCTGTTGTTGTTGTTGTTGGGGGTACTGTAGATTTTGTTGTTGTTGCTGAGGGTTGATCAAATTCTGCGCATAACCGCCGATATTCTTCGCATAGTTGCCAATCTGCCCGGCCAAACTATTGGTGGCATTGACAACCTGCTGAGCCATACCGCTCAGCGGAACCCAGCGACCGTTCGCCGCTCCACCGTTGGCCGTCTGCAAATGTTGTCGATTACGATAATATGCCTCGAAATCCTGCTGATTTTGTTCGATCGAGCTGGCCTGCGCGTACGTTCGCCACTCGGGCACGAACAGATAGAAGCAGTCGCGTCGGTTGATGTTGAGATAGTCTTCGTTGTTGTGCGCCGCGTCGCGCATGATACCGTACGACGGAAGGCAGAAGTCGTAGCAGTCGGTGCATTTGCGATTTTGTTGATTTGAGGTTTGTTGGAGGTTGACGAGACGAGCACCGTTGCATTCAGGGATGGCTGGATTGAAGAAGCTCTGCAAAAATAAGCCTTGAAAAATGGGCTCCGGGATGTTTCGGAACCGCGACATTTCGAAACTTTTCCTTTTCAACAAATTTGTGTACCGACATCCCACTGGATACGCCATACAGTAAGACAAACCAAGATTTTTTAATAAGATTTCTTCCTCCTTTTCCTTGGAATTTAAGGTTTCGAAATGTCGCGGACCCAAAAAATAGGCTTTGGGTTACTGTAGTTTTGACTATTTTTTAAACGAAAAATTTTTCCGGGTTACTGTAGTCGGGAAAATTCAAAAAACCCCGCTTTTTCGGCTCAAATGTTTGAGAGGTACTGTAGTTTTGAGATTCATTGAAAAAATTAAATTCAACCCGGGTCTTCAAAATTTTGAGATTACTGTAGTTTTGAAACATTTAAAACAATCGGTACGGGTTACTGTAGTTCAGACCGAAATTAAAGAAACAAATTCCGGGACCGAAAAAAAGGCTAGAGAAAAATAAGTTTCTGAGGAATACTGTAGTTTTTACTCAGAAAAATGCCTAAAATTTTGGGCTCCAAAATTTTGAGATTACTGTAGTTTTGAGATTTTTGAAGAAAACAAAAATCGGTCTGAGTTACTGTAGTTCAGACCGAAATTAAAGAAAATTGTCTGAAAATTTTGGTGTACTGTAGTTTTGAGATTTCTAGAAGTTTGAATACTGTAGTTTGACAACTTTTCTCGAGTGAAAGTAGGGTTACTGTAGTTGAGAAAATCCAGGCCGGACCGAAAATTCAGGATTTTCAGAAACTCGAAACAGTTTCCAAAGGTGAAGGTTTTTTTCATGAACATAGTTTTCGAGCCGGCCCAGAAATTTCAAAAAAAAAAACTGACCGAATTAGCTCCTCCTCCATTTTGTGTCTGAATAGGCGCCGGCATCCACGTCCACGTCTCCTGCCATCCATCAGTCATCTGATGTTTCGACACCGAGTTCTTGGCCGCCCTGCGAACCTGTCCGGTCGACGGCATCGCGGCGCGATCCAGCGGAATGATGAAGCAGTAGAGATTTCTGCCGCTGGTCTGAAGTGCCGAATCGATGACGACCACCTGGTTCTACACAAAAAAATAACTTTTTTTTTCAAATTTTCAGAAAAAAGCCTACCCGATCAAAATCATAATAATTGATAAAATTTCCCTTCATGGGTAGCGCGCCGGTCATTTGAAATCGGATACGATTGGCGCTCTCCGTTCTCATGTCGATTGTCGACGTCGCATTTTGACTGTTGGTGTAGGCGGCGGGAGCGATCCAGGTGAATGTGGCGTTTTTTGGGGACGGCAGGACTTGGGTCAGGACGACGATGATGATGATGGCGATGATGAGAGCGAGCAGGAGACACAGTGAACAGCCGATGACGCGTGGATTTGTGAGACTGAGAAAAAACAAATTTTTGGACTAGGTTTTTTGCGGAAAAAAAACGAAAAAATCCGCTCCTTGACACCTAACCTATCTCTCTAGGCGCGGTTCCTTAGCGCTCTGATTTTTGTCAAGGCACCGCTTCTTGACACCTAACCTATCTCTAGGCGCCACCCCTTGACACTTAACATCTCTCTCTAGTCGCCGCTCCTTGCCACCTAACCTATCTCTCTAGGCGCCGCTCCTTGACACCTAATCTATCTTTCTAGGCGCGGCTCCTTGACAATTAACCTCTCTTTCTAGGCGCGGCTCCGTAGCTCTTCAATTTTTGGTCCATATTTTTTGCAAGATAAAATCAAAAAAAAAACATTCGACAGAAAAATTGGTCCGAAATTTTTTACACACTTTTTGCATCGAAAAAAGTTCACGAGTGACCTTACCTCTCTCTCTAGGTGCCGCTCCTTACCGCTTCGATGTTTGTCAAGGCGCCGCTCCTTGACACCTCACATCGCTAGGCACCGCTCCTTGACACCCCATTTCTCTCTAGGCGCCGCTCCTTGACACCCCCCATCTCTCTCTAGGCGCCACCCCTTGACAGAACGAAAAAACTCACAAACTCTTACAATCCTGCAATCGATTTCGCTTCACCTTCTTCGTCCCACTACTACTAATCGACCGCGCACTTTTGTGAATGATCGGCGGTGACGGATTGAGTCCGGTGAGAACAGACGCGCTGCGCGACGCCGGAACACTTCCCGTGTGAAATGTTCCCGCCGGTTTTGGCACCGACATCAAACGCGGCTCATTCGAGAACACCCGTTGCATCGGCAACGCTTGACCGTGCGCCTGAAAATTGACGTGTGATTTTCTCGGTCAAGTTCTACAGTACCTTCGTCTCTACAGTACTCTTACTACTACTACTTCTATCATCATCAATATCAACAACATTGTCAACGTACCGCACACTTCGACGATGTTGAACTAGCTCCTAGAGATGACACACAACACTAACAAAAAGTACAGTACACCTACCGTAACTTGTGAGTGATAAACTGTTGGCGGCGGCGCGGCGGCTATGCCAAATTCGGAAGAGGCGCGCGACGGTGTCGCGGAGAATGTGGTGGTTGTGGCGAGCGGTTGAGGGGGGCGAGGTGGCGGAATTTGGTGGACACGTGGATCGCCGCCCACCTCGACCAGGTTGTTCCAGCTTGAACGACGTTGTTGGTGTTTGGAGACGGATTCTGGAGAAACTACAGTAATCTATCAGTTAAGACTACAGTAATCCAAGATTCCCGAATATCTTGAACTACAGTAGTTTTTCAATTTCGAAAAAACTACAGTAATCTCTAACCTTGAAAGAAATTCGCGAAAATTTCTGAAAAACTACAATTTTTTTTGAAAATGTAGAAGTCCCGCGAAAATTTTTCAAAAAACCATTATTTTGGAAAATCCACAGTAACCCAAAAATCAACTTGATAAAACTACAGTACCCCATCACTTTGAACCAGGATCTCAAGAATTTTGGGACGAAAAAACTACAGTAATCCAAAAAAAACCTCGAAAACCTTATCCTGATAATTTCAACTTTTCAAAAACTACAGTACCCGGAAAAATTTTCAGAATATTTTTCAGTGTCTAAAAAGGTACAGTAACCTAAAAATCTACTTGATGAAACTACAGTACCTTACTAAAACTACAGTCAAACAAGGATCTCAGGAATTTTGAGGGGAAAACTACAGTAATCGAAAATAGAAAAATCAAAATTTCAAAATCGGTGAGATAAATTCAAAACTACAGTACCCAATTTTTTCAAAAATAAAAAAAGTACCTTCTAACATTCAAAAAAAACTACAGTAACCCAAAAAACACATTGATAGAACTACAGTACTCCTACTGTTAGAAACGGAATCACCGATAATTTTTTCTTCTCAAAACTACAGTACCTCTATCCTATAGTAACCCAAAAAGCTCACTCTTTAAATACATGTTAAAAAATCTGCCGACAAAACTACAGTACCCCTCCAAACTCACGTTGTGATCCAGAAACACTGCTCCACGAATCCTCAGTGGCGGCGACATTTCGATAAGAAGGCGGTGGACCTGAAACCCGATATATATATATGTTTACTTTTACTCGAAAAATTGGAATAGTCTCTAAAATATGGAGGGGACAGGTGTGTTGTGTGACCCACCATTTCCACGTGGTTCATGATCGAGCGCCGGAAATTGGGTGACCATTTGATGCGTCGACATTTTGTGGTGTGCAAAATGAGCAGCAGCACCTGGAAAAATGTGTGTGATTATGAACATATATTTGTTCAACCCAGAAGTCGAAGAAAAAAGAGGATGATGATGATAATATTATTAACAATAATAATAGTACAACTATATCAAAGTAAATAAACAAGAGCCGCGCGGTGCGTAATGATGTTAAGCGGAACGGCGGCGGTGCGCGGAAAAACAAATTTGTATGTTTACAGTGTTCGGGAGGGGTTCTCGAAGAAGAGGCTTGATAGATCAACATGAAAATGAGAAAATTTTTTTTTGGAACGGTTCTTTCGGGTAGGCCCGAGATTTTTACATCAGGGATACTGTAGTTTTGAAAATTTTGGTTCTCCAAAGTTTTGAGGGTTTTTCGAAAAATTCAAATTTTTCTAGCCAAATTTTTTGAGCCACAGAAAAAGTGTGAAAATAGAGAGACGCAGAGAAACCAGAATTTTGAGGAGACCGAAAAACTAGTGAGAAAATCCAGAGACGCAGAGAAAACAGAATTTGAGATGGATCAAGAAAAAAGTGTAAAAACAATTGAAACGCAGAGAAGCTAGGGTATCGAGAAAACTGAGTATAGAGTGTTTGCAATTGAGAGACGCTGAGAACTAGAAATCAGAAAGAGATGTAGAAAAGATTGAAAAATGGAGAGACTAGGATCACGAGAATGTCAACAAAACATTGTTGGAAACTGAGAGACGCAGATGTCACGTGAGCATTTGAGAAAAAAAATAGTGTGGGAGAATGAAGAGACACAGAGAATGAGAGATGAAAACAGTGAGACGCAGAGTGAGGGAGATGGAGAGACATAGAGAAAGTAGGTCAGGTGAAATAGAAGAAAGGGAGAATGAGAAGAAACACAATGCTAAATAGAGAGATGCCAAGAAAATAGGTCATGTGGGAAATAAGAAAAAAAATCATGCTAGATTGAGAGACACAGAGAAAGGAGTTGACGTAAAAAAGGAAAAACAATGCTAAATAGAGAGACGCAGAGAAAACAGGTCATATGAGAAATGGGAAAAACACAATGCTAAATAGAGAGACGCAGAGAAAACAGGTCACGTAAAAAAATAAAAAGACCATGCTAGATTGAGAGACGCAGAGAAAAGAGTTCACGTGAGAAGCTGAAAAACACCATGCTAGATTGAGAGACGCAGAGAAAAATAGGTCATGTCAGAAGCTAAAAATACAATGCTAGATGGAAAGACGCAGAGAAAAGATTTGACGTAAAAAATGAAAAAAAAATAGCATAAAAAACAGAGAGACACAGAGAAAAGGAGATGAGGAAGTCACGATCATAAATGGTTATAAAAAAGTATACTTCTATTAGTCAAACTATGAATATAATAAAAATAAATACGACAAAACGTCAAAATATAGTTGCCTGTGTATTGTTGTTGTTGTTGGTGAGGGTGAGTGAAGAGGTAGCAGGTTGGTTGGTCGGTCCAAATGCAAATATTTGACCGCCCAGAGGAGAAGGCTCTCGCGCACATGTTTTGTGTTCCTCCCTTCTTCCCCTCCTCCGTTTTGGTGCTCACACCAAAACCTTGAGCACACAAAACAACACAAATATTATATATATTTATATATTGAACATGTTCGAAACTACTACTATTGCGGAAGGAAGGAGGAGGCGGGGAAACATTTTGGGAAACTCTAAACTTTGTAGCCAAGATTATTTGATTTGGCAAATTTCCAGGCCCAGATTTTTTGAGAAGATAATTTTAGGCAAAAATTTGGTTCAAAAATGATTTAGGAAATACTTTTCAGCTCCAAAAAATGCAGCTTGAAAAATCATGGGTTTTCAGGCCGGCCCGAAAATTTTTATTCTATATTTTTGGAAAAAAATTTCAGCCCAAGGTTTGAAAATTTTAGAAATTTTGGGAAAAAATTTCCAGGCCTAGATTTTTTGAGAAGTTTTTGAGAACTTGGGAATTCTACCAGTCAAACCAGTTTCATGTGTTACAAAATGTCTTCGAGTTATCGAAAGTGTTTGCGAATAATCGAATTTTATGTGGCCTCGGGTTTACCCTTTCGATCTCGAAGATCGGTTTTAATGGTTTTGTGCATTGTGCTCAAGTGATTTTTTTCGCCAAAAAAATATGTATCTTTCCAAAAAAAAGTTTCAAAAAAAATCGCCGAGGAACGGCATCGAACCCTTGACCTCTCACGCTAAAAACAAAAGCCTAACCAGCTGAGCTGCCACGCCACATTTTATCGCGTACTTCATCTCAAACACAAGAAAAGATAGGCGAAAAGTTTTTTTTCAAAAGTTTGTGATTTTTTCAGAAGGCGTGGAGGGTGAAGGATATAATACCAACAATACCACAAGTGCACAATTATTTTACATGTTATATAGCACATTTTTCGACATAAAGCTTTTTTTTTTCAAAAAAAGGCGGAATTTCAGGAAAATTTTTGAACCTAGATTTTTTTTATTTTCGGGCCGGCCCGATAACTTTAAGCCAGAAGATGTTCCTTTAAAGAAGATGTACTGTACTTTGAAACATAACTCTCATGTTCCTTTAAACAACTAGCCTGATACTTGAATAATGTGGAAGAGGATTACTGTAGTTTTGAAAAACTGCTGTATAATCCTGATCCTTTGAAGTTTGGGTACTGTAGTTTCAAAAAAATACTGACAAGGTGAGCTGAAGAGTACTGTACTTTTGAAAAATAAAAAAAATGTTGTAATTCTGAAAATAATCTGATTCTTCAATAAAATTTTTGAAGTACTGTAGTTTTGGATTTCCTGTGTTTTTTGGGTACTGTAGATATAGGGTTACTGTAGTTCTGCTCGAGTTAATTTACTTCAGATTTTTTTTCGAGAAGAGAAAAAAAAAGAAACCTCATAAATTTATGTCACAATTTTTTTCGAAAAACCTTTTTTATTTTTTTTTTTTGTTATTTTTTTTCAAATTCTACCCACTTTATTATTGTTTTTGTTTTTTTTTTGAATTTTGAAAAAATATGTTAATTAGTCTCGAAAAATGATACGTTTTTTCTCTGCGTCTCTCACTCTCTCTTCCTCCCTCTCTGTGTGTACTTCTTTTGGACAATTGTTGCTGTTGATGACAATCCAATAAAGGGTTTAATGAGATGAGAGATTTCTCATTTTGAGCTTCAAATTAACTGAAATTTCGTTTAGCGAAGAAAAAAAGCGGTTTTCAATTAACTCCTGACTGAAAAAAAAATGCAAAACTTTTGCTCGTTTCGATTATTTTTGCGGCGAATGAGCAAGTTTTGAAATGTGGGAAAAGTTTTTGGGGTGAGGCTTAGACCAAGACTGAGGCTTAGGCTTATTTTCTGAGAGGTTGAAAGTCAGAAGCTGTTGGTTTCTAGACCACTGAGCTGACAAAAAATCGATAATGTTTTTCTGAAAAAAAAATTTGACTCAAATTTTTTCGAGTTTAAAATAGTCTCTTTTTTGAGTTCAGAATCTCGGGCCCAGATTTCTACAGGTTACATTTTCGGGCCAAATTCCGGGCTCAGAAATTTTTCACAGATATTTTCAGCTCATATTTTTAATTTCAGAATTTCAGGCCCAAAAATTTTGCTCTAAATTTTTGGGATTTCTATTTGTTTTCAGAAAATCGGGCCAGATTTTATTTCTCATTTTTTTGAGTTCAGATTTTTGAGGCCAAAAAGTTTGGGATTTTATTTGAGTTCAGAATCTCGGGCCCAGATTTCTAGAGTTTACATTTTCGGTCCCAGATTTTTTTCCTCAACTTTTTTTTCGATTTTTTTTGAGTTCCAAACCTCTCAAAAAAAAACCGCAAAACATTTTCACCTTTGTTCTGTTCTTTCTCAATGTTTTTTTAATCGCAAAATTGCCTTTCATCAAAATTAGTCTGACATTTTTTTTTGTTTCGCCTCGACTTTTTTTCAATGTTTATTTTTCGGTTTTTTTCTGTTTTCAGGTTCAGCAGAATGTCACCTAAACACTGTACTATTCCGTTGACAGCCGAGGCGGCTGAACAAATTGAAAAGTGTTTTGCCAGCAATATTTTTAGGGTTAGTTCAAAATATTGCTGATTTTTTGGCGCCAGTTTTTGAGAATTTGAATTTTCGGCGCCAAACTTTGGAAATATGCGCGAAATTTCGAAATTCAAAAAAATTGGGTTGAAATTTCGAAATTTCTGATTTTCAGCGCCAAAACTCAAGATTTGAAAATTATAAAAAAAAAAATTTTTTCGAATTAATTGTACATTTACGTTAAACTAGAGGCAAAGCGGAGTGTCGTACACACTGCCTGTGAGAGCTCTCTAGAGACAACACAAAAAAAAGGAAACCACTAATTTTTGGCGCCAAAAATATTATTTTGAATTTTCCGCGCAAAATTTTGAATGTTCAAATTTTCAAATTTTTTTATTTCGCACCAATTTAAAAATTCACAAATTTTTGGCGCCAAAAATGAAGGTTTCGGCTCGAAACTCTGAAAATTTAAATTTTTTTAAATTGGCTCCAAATTCAAAACCACAAACTTTTGGCGCCAAAAAATATTTCAAACTTTCCAATTTCCGGTACGCTTTTAGACGCGCAAACTTTGAAATTCAAATTTTGGCGCCAATTTTTAAAATTCCAAAAAAATTCCAGTTCGCCTCATTTCTGCGTCTCTCATTCGACAACGCAACACATCGCGCATGTCTGCGTCTCAACACTCTCATCACAACGGTTCTGTTCATTTTGGGCGTCTACACAATCACCTACAACATCAGTGTGACGTTCTCGACACGTCACGACACGGCCGAACTCGCCAATCAACTGCTCATCGTTCTCTGGGCCATCCAATCTCTCATCTCTGGCATTTTTCTCATCGTTTGGCAGCGAAACGGCGATTTTGCGCATTTTCGACAAATTTTGGCCGAGTGCCAAGGGCTGCGCGGGATGACGTGTGAACGTGGCAAGAGTATGATGAAGTGTTGGTGGTTTTTTTCTACAGTAACTTCTACAGTACTCTTACAGTAACCAATCGTTGTTTTGGTGTTCAAATTGTCGTGACTTGCCTGATCACATCGGCGTTTGCGTTGAGTTATCATCTCGAGACCCATCATTCAGAGTTTAATGAAAAACAGAGTTATGTGAGTTTTTTTTTGGAAGTTTGCCAAATTTTTGAGATTTTTTTGCGCCAAAACATAAATTTCAAATGGGGACAGGTGGAATTTTTGGCGCAAAAAAATTTAATTCATTTTTTTTTCCACGTAGAATTTTTTTTTTTGATTTTTTTTTCGGAGCCAAAATTTTTGTCAAAGTTAAAATTCTAAATTGTTCGGGTTTTTGGATACCAATAGTTTTTTTTTTTTGATTGCCCTGAACCTGGAAATTTTCTCATTTTTTGGCGCCAAAAAATTGAATTCAAAAATTGTACCCCTTGGAATTATTGGCGCCAGAATTTATTTCCAAATTTCTAAAACTAAAATTTCCAAAACTTTCTGGACATGGGAATTTTCTCAATTTTGGCGCCAAAAATGTAGTGAAAATTTGAAATTTCAGGCGCCAAAAAATTCAAATTCAAAAATTGTGCCACGTGGAATTTTTGGCGCCCAAACTTTTTTTCCGAATTTCTAAAACTCAAATTTCCAAATCTACCTGGGCCTGGAAGTTTTCTCATTTTTTGGCGCCAAAAATGGAAATTCAAAAATTGTGAAAAAATAAAATTTTTGGCTCCAAATTTTTGACAAAAAAACTTCTCGTATTTTCCTGGGCCTGGAAATTTTCTCATTTTTTGGCCCCAAAAACTGAAATTCAAAATTTGTGAAAAGCTGAAATTTTTGGCGCCAAGTTTTTGCCAAACAAAAAGTTTTCCCGATTTTCCTGAACCTGGAAATTTTCTCATTTTTGGCGCCAAAAACTGAAATTCAAAAATTGTGTCACATTGCCGCCTTTTTCCCAAATTTCCAAAACTCCTAGATCTTCTTCCACCAAGAGCTCCGTCCAATCTACACTCTCATCACCACCTATCTCTACATTGTCTGGAACATGACACTCTCCGTTCTCATTCTCTATACAAATGCAACCTATCTCGAAGTCAAATACTTCAACGTGCAACTCGAACAGTTCGACGGGACGGCCGTCGATGTATGTCAACAATTGATCAAATATCTCGAAACCTACAGTAATCTATGTGTTGTTATTCGAAAATTGGACCTGATTTTTAGAGTAAACCTTGTTGTTTTTCAGTTAAAAATCCCTGTTTCAATTTCAGCTCTACACTTTTATCATGATCGTCATAACCGTACCCTCAATGATTTTCACCCTAATGATGATGAATCATCGAATACACGGAATATCAGACCTGCTAATGTGTATGCCTTGTATAGTGTTGTGCTCCTTCAGCTTTTTCTCCGTGACAATCGCCCCAGCTAGACTACACGATGAGGTAAGCCTCAGTCTAAGCCTCACGCTAAGCCTCACTTGTTCAGATCAACAAAACGAAGGGATGTATATGTCAGAACAAGTCGATATGGTTTCCGTATCGAAAAGAGGTCTACCTGATCGCCAACACGTTGACCTCGCATATGGAGCAATTCGATTTGGGCGTGTCGGTTTGGGGATTCGCCATTTTGTCTAGGCCGCTCATTTTGGGTGTGAGTAGTTGGCGAAGAAACTTGGCCTAGAAATTAGACACGTGGATTTTTGGCGCCAAATTTTGACCTGGTGTCAAAATTTCATTTTTTTTTACGTGGCATATTTTTCAGGCCCAAATTTGAACTTTGATTTTTGGCGCCAAAAATTTCGAATTCGAATTTTCCCAAAAATTAACCTAGAAAAGAACACATGGGTTTTTTGGCGGCAAAATTAAATATTCAAACTTTGAATTTTGGCGCCAAAAATTTGACCTAGACAAAACAACACGGGTGTTTTGGCGCCAAAAAAAGTTCAAATTTCCATGAAAATTGACCCAGAAAAAATGCGTGGATTTTTTTTGGCGCCAAAATGAAATATTCAAATTTTGACCTCGACAAAATTGCACGTGTACTTTTAGCGTCAAATTTTGAATTTTCATATTTTCCTGGCTCGAATTTGAAATTTCATTTTTGGCGCTAAAATCTGATCTGAAAAATTACACGTGGAATTCTGACCCTGTTTTTATGAATTCAAAATTCATCGGGGGTTATTTTTGACGCCCAAAAAAAAATCAAATTTTGGCGCCAAAAGTTTGAAAATTTTCCAGACGCTCTCCGCCACCGCCATGATGTTATCGCTGCTCGCCGAGTTGGCACCAAAAACCGATCTCCTCAATTTGTCGTCACCAACGACTGTGTCATGAAGAAAAGCCAAATTTGGCGCCAAAAAGTGCGCATAATAAATGGTTATTATATGTTTTTTGTGTTGACATGGAAATGACACTTTCTTCTAAAACAAGCCAACGGAAAAAAAACAACTACTGTAGATTTGAGGCCAATCAAAATTTATTATCCCCATTGAGAAGAAAAATGTTCATTTCGTTCCTCTTTTTTTTCACATGGAAACAGCAAGAAAGCTGATTTTCTTCGAATTTTTTCCGCCGGTTTTTGCGATGAATCGGCCTCGTGGGAATGCTAATGACAAAACTGGCCAATTTTTCGCCGTTTTTCCATGTTCCTATGCACTTTATTTGGCTTTTTCTTTAATTTATTTATCAAAAAAAAAAAAAAAAATTAACATCGGCCTGGAATCGAACCCAAGCCTCCTCACGCAAAAATCCGGCGCGTTACCATTCCGCCACGCGCGCACATATCGCTGTTCACAATTTTCTCCTTATATAGTTTTCACTTTTTTCTTCCTAGAAAAAAAGCTTTTTCACAACAAAACAACAAAAAAAAATAAATAAAAGAAATTAGACACGCTCGAGTGCATTTCACTTTTGAGTCAGTCGCAGGGTTTGATTTTTTTTTGACGGAAAAAAGCAGGCACCAACAAAAAAACTTTCTTTTTATATGTATATATATATATATATTTATTTTTCTCATATGCTAGAGCTCTTTTTTTGCCCAAATTCCCCAAGCGAGTTGCGATTTTTCAGCATAAAAAAGGGAATATTTTTTCCTCATTTTTCAAGTCTGGAAAAAAAAACTTGTTTACGAATTTTGGCACACCGCGAATGTTTTGATCTCAAATATCCCTTTGTTCTTCTCTGACCCGTTCTAATCTCAAATTACTTTGCTCTCTTTTTTCCTGTTTTATATACATACCTAATATCATTTTTTTTGCATCTTGAACGTGTTTTTTAGCGGTAAAAAACCCCCTAAAAAAAATAAGAAAAAAAAACTTCGCAGCGAGCAGGGTTCGAACCTACGCGGGCAATGCCCAATAGATTTCAAGTCTATCTCCTTAACCACTCGGACATCGCTGCACATTTCAAAGCGTTTGACAATTTCAATAAAAAACTTCATTTTTTCATCATCATGATCTTGTTTAAATATGGAAAGTTCTATGTCTTCGTCGTCCGGCGTCACCCTCTCTACCCGGGCATTTACAATAGTTGGCGTCTTTTCCTGGGTTTCCTCTTGGTCCTTCAGGTCCTTCCGGTCCATCCGATCCGGCGGCTCCACCATATCCCTGAACACCCGGCTCTCCTTGCGGTCCCGGTGGTCCGGGATAGGCGTCACGTCCGGCCGGTCCTTCAGGTCCTTCGGGTCCCGACTCGCCGGGTGCTCCACGTGGTCCTTGTCGTCCGATGGGTCGTTCTCCGTCATCACCTTTACCTCCTGGTGTTCCCGGGGTGCCGTCAGAGCCGGGCGAGCCGGGCGGTCCGCAGTCTCCCGGCATACCCGGGTTTCCGTCACGTCCTGGTCGTCCGGGTTGTCCGCGTGCGCCGCGCATTCCACGCAGTCCCGATGTTCCTAACGGTCCTTGCGGTCCTGGTGGTCCTTGCGGGCAGGTGAAGCATCCGGTAGGCGGTGAGTTTTGAATATCTTCAGCGTCTTTGCCGTCGAACCCTGGTACACCGTCCTGTCCGTCAAGCCCGTCAGGCCCAGCCTCTCCTCGCTCACCAGCCGCGCCAGGCGGACAAGTATTCTCCACAGTACACTGACATCTCGAACCAGGTCCTCCTTGTGGCCCGCCGAATGGTCCGTCCGGAAATCCGCCGGACGGGAAACGCGGCGGAACACCGTTCGGTCCACCGTCTGGGAAACCACCTCCGTTATTTGGTGGCGGATTGCCGCCGCCGACACCTCCTCCTGGGAAAAGCGGAGGATTGCCGCCGGTGTTTCCGTTGCCGTAAGGTGATGATGGTGGTGGTGGAGCGGGTGGTTGAACGCCGCTGGCGCCGTAACCGCCGTATTGTTGACGACGCACGCGGTTCGACGCTGAACCGGCTCCTAGTTTGACCATGTCACCCCACATATCTTCGGTGAGAGACTGAAAGAAAAAAAACGTGTGAACATTTTTTGGGAGAAACATCGGGCCGGCCCGGAATTTTTTTCATTTTTTTTTTATTTTTTTGTGCCCGAAAATTTCTGAGAAAAATCGGACCGGCCTAAAAATTTTCCGAGAAAAACATTTGGCCCGCTTTTTTTAAGGTAACGATGTTGAGCAATTTTTTGGCCCGAAAATTTTTTGATGAAAAATCGGGCCTGAAAATATCGGAGCAAAAAAACGGGCCGGCCCGAGAAAACTTCTCAAAAAAGTTGCAAAGTTTTAAATCGGCCAGAAGGCTAAGGCTGAAAAGACCGGTCCGGTCATAAAAAAAGGATATTTATCATTTTTTGACTCGAAAATTTCTGGTCCCGAAAACAAATGTCCAAACTACAGTAACCCATTTCCAAAACTCACTCTAAAATTGGCAATCTCCGCATCCAACTCGGTCCAAATTGACGAAACTTGCGAATAAATCGATGCGGCCGCAAATAACGACACCAAAAGGGTGGCGCCCGAAAAGACGAGCGCACCCGACGTCGCCGAACTCACTGACATTTGTTGTTGCAACTACAACAACAGTCGAAGAAGACTGTTTTCTGGGTCACCTTGACCAGGTTTATATCGTCATGCGGATCGAAATTCGTTTGCTTAGGCAGTTTCTGCGGTGGGCGGTGCGGTTTGAAATGGCAAACCGGTTTTATTGTTCGCCGATTGCAACAATTGTACAAACAACCCTCTGTTGAGCAGCAGCTAGGAGAAAAGAGGAAAAATGCAGGCGACGAGACGTGCAGCGATGTCCGAGTGGTTAAGGAGATAGACTTGAAATCTATTGGGCATTGCCCGCGTAGGTTCGAACCCTGCTCGCTGCGAACATTTTTTTCTTTTTTTTTCTTTTTCGGCGGTTTTGATCTAAAAAGAGACAAAAAAAAACTTCCTAGCTTTTGTTGATTTAGGACAACGCCCGTTTGTTATCTCATCGCATGAGATATAAAAATAATGAACTGTATAATATATAAAAGACGGAAAAAAAGAGGAAGAAGAAGAAAAAGTTTTTTTTTCTCGTCGAGCCAAATGAAATCGGATTAGATCGAATCATAGAGTGCATACACATGTATATACACCGCAGTTTGTGTGGTTTTTTTGGCTCGATGTAATAATAAATGACATTTTTGTTGGTTTTGTTTTCAGATAGATGGGTGTAGATTAGTGGATTTTGTGGTTTAGCTAAAAAAAAAAGAACATTGATTTTTGGATTTTGTTTTTGAAGGCTGAAAAATTTATGGAATATTTCTAAATTTTCCAGAAATTTTTCGGGCTGGCGCGAGTTTTCTGGCACATTTTAACTCGAACTTTTTGACTTTTTTGACCTGAAAATCAGAGAAAAACCGATAATTTTTAGGAGCTCGCCGAGTTTTCTGTAGCTGAAAAAAATTCGGATCGAAAACATAAAATAGTTGTTCCAGACCGGCCCGAGATTTCTGAACTTTCTCAAAATTTCTGAAATTCTGAGAAGCCGCATAACTTTCAAAAAAATTTTTTTTTCATTTTTCAGTCCGAATTTTTCGATTTTTTGGCTTCAAATTTTCAGACCTTTTGGGAATTAGAGAAGAAGCCTGATAATTTTCGGGCCAAAAAATTTTTCGATTTTTTTTCAGGCTGGTCCTGATTTTTTGAAATTTTCTGAAAGTCTGGGCCGATGCAGAATTTTCAAGACATTTTTTTTCAGTTTTCAGCCCGGCCTGAAATTTCTGAATTTTTTTCTGGCTCCAAATTTTCAGTCCTGGAATTTAGAGATACCTGATAATTTTCGGGCCGAAAAAAATTTCATTTTTTTTTCAGCCCGGCCCGAGTTTTCTGAACTTTTCTAAGTTTGCCAAAATTCCGAAAAAAAAACTCTGAAAAATTTTGACCTAAATTTTTTCCGTTTTTTTTCAGCCCGGCCCGAGTTCTCCGACTTTTTCCAAAAAAAAAACCTAAAATTGTATATTGCTCAAAAACCAAACCTCAAAATTTTGTTTTACAAAAAAAACTTTGCACTTTTTTGTACTCTAAGTCTCTCTCCAAATCCAAATATCTCACTCACACATGTCAAAAATTCTCCACCCAAAAAAAAATCATCATCATCTTTGTTTCACTTTCTGTGTCAAGTGTCAATTTATATCCCGGTTTTATTGGGTTTTGAGCTCTTCTCGGAGCAGCAGAAACTTCCCCTTTTTTCTTGTTCAACAATCTATTATTATTATGTTTTTTGTGTTTTGTTGCAATTGAGTTTTATGCATCCAATTTATCACTTTCTCTCATCCAAGAAAAAGTGTTTTTTTGTTAAAAAGTTTTTCATTTGAAAAAAATCGAAATACATATCAATTCAACGCATGTTTTCGTTAGTGTGGTCGAGATAACAACCAGACAAAAATATACGTTTTCTCTTCATCAAACCAGGGACCAGTTTCTGCTCCAAAAATCATGCCACACTAATCCAATCCCCTTGACACATTTGCACTTCCTAATCCAGTTACATAACACATATACCACCATTAGTTCTAATTGAGTGACCTTAAATGCCGGAATTCCGCTTGGCAGGTTTCTCAAAAAGTTATATTTTCAGAAAGCAAAAAAAAAAAAATTCGCGCGCCGCGGATTCGAACCTCTGACCTTCCACCGCGCAAAACATCGCACAACCAACACACCACGCTGCCACGTTTTGATAATTTCAAAATAGCCGTGATAAACAAGTCACCAAAAAAATTGTAAAGTGAGTGTACTACTCAAAAAGTATATGAAAGAGTGTCTCCATGGTCTCGTGGGATCGGTTAACTTATGAAACAACTATCTGCCACTTTTTGCCTTCTCCTATTTCCCCGCGATTCTCTATATTTTTCGATGAATCTAACTAAACTAATTTTCCTCATAACTATGCTAATTCCGAAAAAAACGAGATTTTCAAAAAGAAAAATATGTTTTCACCTGCTTTACAGGTTTCAGCTGCCCTTTCGTACATTTTTTCATTTTTTCAGCCAATTCGAATTCAAACTACTAGTTGTTTTTTGGCACATATTTATATAATGCCTGCCTGTCTTCAATTTATCTTATTTACTCTCTCCCGTTCATTTATCCATTTCTAATGACAGCTGGCCACACCTTTTCATAATATTAGTTTTAATAGAGTGTCGCAAAAAAAAAACAAAAACAAAAAAAAATAATTTCGCCCGCAGCGTTCCTCGAACCTGCAAAACCTCACGCCCCAAGTCAACGCGTTACCACCACACCACACAGACATATGAAAACATGGCGCTGCAGACCCAAGATAACCTCATCAATCAAGCCCATTTCAAAAAAATATTAATATTCTTAATGAATTATAGCTGGCCCGTTTTTCTCGCTGCTTCTTCATTTTTTTTCATTTTTCATATATATATATATTTTTGTGCTCTTTTTTTTCTATTTACTCTTTTTTTGGCAATATGAGACATTCTATTCGAGTTTATCTCCGATTTCAACATTTTTGATGTTTTTTTCACCTTCTTCTCCAAAAGAACTACATAAATTACCGCGGAAAAAAATACTTTTTCTCTCTGAGCACATCCATAAATCTTGAAAAGCTGCCATTCTTTCGGTGTTCTAGCAAAAAATCGAGAGTTTTTCGAGATTTTTCCCGAAACTTGTGGTACTGTAGGCGCCACGACAAAACAACAATTTCGGGTGGAGACCAATTATTGTTGTGTGGTCAAAAATATGTCAAAAAATGACATATTTCCTCCGCGCCGACTTTTTCTGTTTACCCCCTCTTTTCACGTTCTCTTTTTTTCTGTTTTTTTTTATTGAGCCAAATTTTATTTAGTAGTTTTTTTTGTGCATTTTTTATGGGATCAAAAAATTTTCCGGGCCGGTCTGAAAATGTCAAAATGATTTTTGAGAGTTTCCAGACCGGCCCGAAAATGTCAAAGTTATTTTTAAAGATTTTTCAGACCGGCCCGATGATGTTGAAATGTCTCTGATATTTTCCGGGCCGGCCCGAAAATGTTGGAATGTCTCTGATATTTCCCGGGCCGGCCCGAAAAGGTCAAAATTATTTTTTTGGGATTTTCAGACCGGCCCGAAAATGTCAGAATAATTTTTGAGATTTTCCAGATCGGCCCGAAATGGTCCAAAACATATTTGAGAGTTTTTCAGACCGGCCCGAAAATGTCAAAACCATTTTTCAACATTTTCCCAGGCCGCCTTAATTCAAAAACTATTTCTGAGACTTCCCGGGCCGGCCCGAAAAACATCAAAACTGTTCCTGATATCTCCTAACTCTCACTGTTTTTTAAAACTTCGATAATTTTCCAAAAATCCAAATTTTTTTTTGCAGACTTCTTCAAAACTAGGTGTGAAATGTGATGTGGAAAATATCGTTGTTCAGATTTTGTCTATTTTATCTAACTGTGCTTTCGTTTTTTGTTGTTGTTGTTGTTGGGCAGAGAAATGGTGGCGGAGATTATCATCACAAAAATCGGCAGGCGTTGGGTTATACTATTGAAAACGGTAGGTCTAAACGAAGAAGTACTGTAGATTTTCCTTTTCAAAGTTTTCTAAGCGAACAAACTACAGTACCTCCAATTGTTCCAGGGTACTGTAGTTTTTCCTATGTTGAAAAAAAACTTTTCAAAACTACAGTACCCGCTACAGTAACCCTGTTTGCAGTTCTAAAAGTACGCTGCTACCAATGCAACCAACCGTTCGACTGTATGACCGGTTCGTGTTACGGCGACGTTTGCGTCAAATCGCAAGTCAACGGAGGTTACGTCAGCAAAGGTTGTGAGAATTATACGTGAGTTGTGCTACAGTAACCCAAAAAACTCAAATTTTTCCAGAGGCACTATTGGCATCTACGATCCACACATGAAAATGCGACATTACTGCAAGGAGGAAGAGGTTTGAAAATTTTCAAAATTCCAAGAAATTTTTTCTTGTGACAGCTGAAAATTTGGATTACTGTAGTTTAACCTGGCACATGAAGACAATCAAATTCAATATCAAAAAAAATTTCCGTTTTTTTCTACAGTAGCCCAAAAACCACAGTACTTGAAGAAGGGGGACAATTTCAAAAGTTACAGTAATCCAGAACTGTAATTTTGTGAAAAACCACGTCTCAGAGAGTACTGTAGTTTGTTCAGAAAAGAGGAAAAAACTTAGGTTACTGTATTTTTTGTTAGAAGAAAAATGCCGCGAAAATTTGAATTTTTCATTTTTTTTGCAGAAATCTACAGTAACCCGGAGCTAATAAACTCTGAGTTACTTTTTCAATTTTTTTCGATAAAAATTTCAAACTACAGTATCAGGTCAAACTACAGTAACCAAAAGTACCCCCAACCATTAATTCTTCCAGGTTCTCGGCGTTGACACAATCAACTGCTACTGTCGAAACGAGGACTACTGTAACTCTACACCCTCCACCTTCTCCATACTATTTCTTCCCCTTCTTCTTCTTATCCAAATACGGTTATAGCAGCAAAAAGAAACCAATAAATAATTCGTCTTTCCAACCAAAAAAAAAACATCAAATCAATTCATCTTAGATCCTTCCAAACGTTTTTACGCAGAAAAATTATATTAAAAGTGGTTAAAAATAAACAAAAAAAAAGAAAACTTTTCTCATTCAATCCATGCGAAACAAGTTCGCTCCATCTCACTTCAACCATATAGGGGGGTTTGGAAATATTCCAAAAAAAAAAAAACATGAAAAAAATGATGAAACAGCAAATAGTGACAGAGAGTGTTGAAAAAATTCTGGCGACAACTACTGAAAATTCGGAAAAGTAAAATCTCGAGGTCAATGTATCAAAAATTAGACAAAAGACTGAAAAAAAAATTCTGGCCGTGTTTGGTGGAGGGGGGGGGGAATGGGGGGAAAGAAGAGCAAATTGAAAGATGAACAACTAAAAAACGAGACAGTTTTGTTTTTCTCTGAAAACTTAAAAAAAATGGCAACATGATTGTTTTTTAAAACTTCAAATCCATTATACGATCGAAATGATCTGGGAAATCTCTCATCAAAACTTGACGAAACATTTTCGAGCTCATCATGTCGCGCAGCAAATTTTCGGCAACAATGCCGTCGGTTTGGGTTTCTTGGTCGCATTTTGTGTAGATGAAGCTGCTTCTGCAAAAAAATTCCAGATTTTTTCGTTAATTTTTGACATTTTTTCGAATAACTTTTTTTGTAGATTTTTCCAAAAAAAAAATGGAGAAAAATATTTTGAACTTGAAAAAATTCCAGGTTTTTTCGAGGCCAATTTAGGAGTCAAAATTAGCCTGATTCCAAAAATACAAAAAAAATAGTTTTAAACAAATTAGGCTTTTGAAAAAGTTTTATCCGATTTTTTCGAGGTACAAAAAAGGCTAAAAAAATTTTTTTTCAATTAAAAATTTTTCGAAAAAAAATCACGTCAAAATTTTCCTGACCCAAAAAATACCAACATTTTTTTTGGTATTTTTTGGGTCAGGAAAATTTTGACGTGTTTTTTTTTTGAAAATTTAAAAATTGAAAGAAGAAAAAAATTTTTGAGTTTCCGAAAAATTCAGTGTCTGAATATATTTTTGAGCTAAAAAAATTTTTCAGGGTTTTTGAGTAAAATTTGTTTTTTTCAAAAATTCAAGTAAGAAATCTAAAAATTGACCGGGCCTTTGAATTTCACTTCTTTCCGCTTAGAAAAAAATTGGAAATTTTTTTGTTCAAAATTATTTTCGATCTGCTGATCTCGTTTTTGAAAGAAAGTGTCAGGTCAAAAATTTGCCCTAAAATTTTTGCTGGAAATTTTTTCGTAATTTTTTTTTTTTGAAAATACGAACAAAATATTTTGAACTCGAAAAAATGCCAGGTTTTTTTTGAGTTCAAGTTTTTTATCGAACTTTTTCGGGATCTAAAATTGGATGGGCTCAAGCTCAAATTTTTTCTTCAATTTTTGAATTTTCAAAAAAAAAAAATTCACGTGTTCCAATTTTTCAGACCCGAAAATAAAAAATTCATTGTCTGAATACATTTCGAGCTAGAAAAAATTTTTTTCCAAAAAAATTTTTGTGATAAAAATTCCGTTTTTGAAAAAAGTTGTCAGATCCAAAAATTTGCTCTAAAATTTTTGCTCAACATTTCTTGACCAATTTCAGTTTTTGCCTTCTTCTTCTTCTTCCAAACTCACCCCAAGAATCCCGAAACCTGCGAAGACTCTTGCGAAAACGGCAAAACACACGTTTTCGGTTGACTATGAATATGCGTGTTGACGTGCGATCGTTGCGTACTGTCCGACGTCGACGTCGACAATCTCGTGTCGGGATCTTGTCGCCATCGCGTGAACTCCTCCGACCACATGTCGTAGCCGTAGGCGGCTTGTGTGCCGGCCGCGTACGCTTGTTGTTGAATTGCGGCCAATACCGACTCGTCGCTGGGTGGCGGTAGCGAGAGTGCGGCGGCGATTCCGACGGGCGACGCGCAAGCCGGCGGCGAGATTGGCGACGGTGCGGTGAGCGGTTGATATTGTTGGAGTTGCGCGTGTTGCGATTGCGACAAACCGCTGCCGATGACGCCGACGTTTGACGATTGACGCGAGAATGGTGGCGGCGGTTGCGACACGTCGATAGATCCGATTGGTGGCGGTGGTGGCGCGGAGATGACGGAAGGTGTTGACGGCGCGGATGGTGGCGGTGGCGCCGCAACAACTGGTGGAGGTGCGGCTGCAGCTGCGGCTGCTGCGGCCGCCGCAGCTTTGATCGCTCCACGATTCCATTGATTTGGCACTGGTGGAAGTCCCGGCGGTGGCATTGGTGTTGTCGATGGCGCAACGTGCGGGGGCTGAAAACAGACAAAGTTCTCGGCGAAAAATCTGTACACGCGTCGCACACTTTGCGACGATTTGCCGCGCAACGTATGCGACACTGTTTGTCGCGTGGTTGCGGAAAATTGTCGCAAAACTTGCGGATTTTCTCCCGAGTTTTTGAGAGATTTCGGATAAAAATAAAACAATTTCCTGGCCTAAAGGTGTACCAAAATCAAAATTTCTCAAAAATTTTGGAAAATATTTTTGTCAATGTGGATGATGACCAAACCACGAGAAAAAGGGCTAGAAATAGAGAGTTTTTCAAAAACCTTGAGCAATTTTCGAGAGCGAACGAGACGCAGAGAAAAAGCACGCGGTTTGATTAATTTCAAACCGCGTGACAAACTCTGCGTCTCTTGAAAATTGCTATTTTTCGATGAAGTCCAAAACTTATTTTTGAGAAGTTGAAATTTCAAATTGTTTAAAAATTTGGAATCTTGATCAGAAACTTTAAAAATCCAGAAAATCAGAATCTCAAATTTGACAGCCCTAAAAAGTCCAGAATTTGGAAAAAAATTTCATCTCTCAGAAAACCAAAAATTCAAGAGCTAGAAACTCTGAAAAAAATGGCTCAATCGCTGAGCCAACATTTAATTAGCAGTTTCCACTACCAAATGTCGTGCCAGACACCTTTTTTACTAACAAACAAACCAAAAAAAAGTTCGAACACTTTTTTCTTTTCTGTTCCCCTCCAGATTCAAAAAATCAAATTAGGTGTTGGATAAGCAGGTGAAAACGCAATTTCAAGAAAATCAAATTGCATAAATCATAAGTTATATATATATATATATATAAAATCAGAGAGCCCGGTGAACAAATTACACATTCCATGTGCAGAAAAAAAGAAGGTGCACTTTTCATTTTTTCTCGAAAAAACCGCGAAAAAATAGAATAATGACATGTTGAGTTGAATTATTGATGTGACCAAACCAATATAAATCAGAGAGAGAGAGAGAGCGAGAGAGAGAGAAACACAGTAGTCTCGTTTTTCTAGAGAGGTAGTAATTAACGTGAGATTCCGACAAGCGAGATTTTTCGCAGAAATTGAAGTCTCTCATTCGTCACGTCAAATCGTTGCGTGAGAGAAAATCGTGTTTACGAAAACGCAAAAAATTTTAGCCGGGACTTTTTTTGACCGGTCGGACCGTTATTTTCGGGCCAGTCTCTTGGGCTCCGGGCTCCGCGCTTCTATCTCACTTCTGCCCAAATTGAAGGAAAATCGATAAATTTGTGATAACACGCGGAAAACGTACGCCGCAACCTTGCGCTCAGTCTTTACTTTACAGTGAACTCTGCGTCAATTTCCGAAACCTGCCAAGACAGATTTACGCAACTCTTATGAGACTGGCAAAAGCTTTACGCAACGCATCTGCGCAAATAAATTTCCTTACGAAGCAGAAACAACTAGACTAAACAACAAGCTCCAACAAAACTACGACAAAAAATTACCCAAAACGCATGCTGTCTTCTGTGCTGTCTCCTCGTCTTACTCTTCTGAAACCCTCTCTCAAGAATCGGCACAATATCCGGCACACTATCCACAGCCGTCGCAATCAGATACTCTTCCAACGTCGAACATTGCATCATCTGGCTTTGCGACACACTATTCTCCCCATTTCTCCAAGGTGAACCAAAACCATTGAAGCTCATTCGAAAAAATGCAACAAAAATTACTTTTTTTTACTCAACGACTGAAAAAAAATCAGAGGAAATCGAAAAAAAAACAGAGACTGAGACATTTTCTTCTTCTTCTTCTTCTTCTTCTACGGTATAATAATCTAACACCTAATAATCAGCTGCTGCTGCTGCCGCTACTGACAACAATAACAACGAAGCCGACGACAAAACGTAAAATAATATAATGATCAAAATGTGGGCGGAGCCAACAACTGTGTGCAACATTTTTTGGACGACGAGGAGGATGCGCGTGGAAAGGGACCAAGAGCTACCGTAGTTTTCAAAACTATGATGATGATGAAATAGTGCAGCTGATTATGAGGACAGAGAGAAGAGGAGCAGAGAAAAATGGGGAACACCTGGTACAAAGAGAGTAACAGAAAACCTCAATAAAAATTTGGTCATTGTGACCGACTGAGACAGGTCAGACAGAGGAGCAAAAAAACACAATTTGAAGGAACATTATAGCTTCTGTCTTTTTTTAATTACTTTTTTTTGAAAAACTTTATAATTTTTCGAGATTTCTGACTATTTTTTTTTTCAAACTTGGCGCCAAAATACGATTCTTCAAATTTCGAGCGAAAAAAAACTTGCACCAACATTTTCCTTTTTTCCGAACGCACTAAACATTGCAAGTTACAAAATGATAAATAATTAACCAGTTACTCATTTTTTTTTGTTGTTGCTCTTTCTCTTTGTTCGCAATTAGGACCGCATAGCCAAATGAACAAAAAACCCAATAAATCTTCCACAAAAAAAAACTTTTGTGAACTTTGTTCATTGGTTAACAATAAAACATGACCATATGGTTTATTGTGGGTGAATTGGGAGGAGAAAAAAAAGAAAAAAAAGACACCTGTGACCCAGTTTATGAAAATATGGTTTGTTCTGAATACGGGTCAGGCCGGGTGTTTGGCAAAATGCCAGGTGGCCCAGAAAGTTTCTTGAAAAAACATGGTTTTCAAGTTTTCTAAAATTATTTATCAGTCAGGAAAAAACTTTGGTCAAACTGTAATTTCGGTCCATAGTTGTCACAACTCGTGACTTGACTCACAAGACAGAAAAGAGGGTACTAAAATTTCTCACTGTAAGAATGGCGAAGAGAACACATAGAAAAACTGGCTGAAAAGCATGGGCCGATATGACTTATAGTCTAAAATAGAAGACTCTTCGCTGGTGAGTGAAAGGACAAAACAGAGAATCATAACAAACAAGAAAAAAAAGAAAGAAAACAATATAAGAAAACTGAGCAAAAGTTGAAGAGTGAATGAATGAATAAATGAAGACAGGAAGAGACATTGAGCCTAGACTCCTCCCCCTTTTTGTACGTGGCTTAGGGTGTGAAAAATGGGCGGGGTCGACGATCTCTATACTTTGCGGTGTTCATTCATTCATTCATTTTGATTCTTTTTTTATTTCGTTTTTTTTACATTTTATGATGAATGTTTTTTGAGTCTCGTCACGAAAACTATTTTTCAAAGAAATTTCACTACTTTCATGTGACACGTATTTGACCTCATTTTTCTTTAAAAATTTTGCAAATTTTTTTTGGAAAAATGGTCAATTTTTCGTCGCATGTCGCGCAAGTTTACAAAAAAAACCAACCACAAAAGGATCTCGATGAAGACGTTTACCACAAGTTGGAAGCATTGGGTGCGTCGTAATCGGTTCACTGTTCTCATCGAGTTGTGTGACGAGCACCGCACGCCACGCATGTTTGCCATCGCGTTGTTGGAAATAGACGGTGGCTCTGTAACAGAATCCGTTTTTCAATTTTACCCGTCTAAAAAAATGTTTAAAAAATCCAAAATTCACAAGAAATTTTGGAAATTTTTGGGGAAAAAACCACAATTCACAAACATTCCCAATTCTAAAAGTAAACAAGCTCCGCCCATTTTTGTCTGCGGCATGTCGAACTCTCACCTGCACTTGCTATTTTGCGGCGGTGGTATGTCGCCTTCGTTCAAATCGGTCCACGCAATAAAAGCCGAACCGTAGCTCGGATTGTCCATGAAACCGTAAAACGTTTGTTGTTGCGTTTGAATGAATTTTACGGTCCAGTTGTCGTCGGTGAGAAGGAGTTGCGAGTTTTCCGTACGAACACTCTCTACTAGTTCAGTGTTTACGAGCTGCGAAAAAAAAATCATGACATGTTAACCAAAAACCTCAACTAAAAAGCTCTCAAAGTTTGTGAAAAAAAACAGAACTTCAACTTTTATGCTGTCCCTTCAAAAAAGCTACAGTAACCCAAAACTAACTTTTATTGTCAACGCGCTCCATGGCACATCTTCAAACGCGCCGGTATATAACGCGAGTATTTCGACACACATCATCGGCTTCAAACATCGATTGAACATCGACGGCGGCACGTAGATACGTCCGATGAAATCGTTCCAGAGCCACGCGGCTCGCGACGAACTTGCAACGCGATTCACGACAGCTTCGAGATTTAGTTGTAGACGACACACGTCTACGTTGTCTTCGACGACTTCAAACATCTGGAAAGAGGAAAAGTTGGGGTTTGACGTGTGGCGGATTTTTCTTACTAGAATTTTTATTCGGATTTTTGAATACCCTTATTTTCGGAAGCCATTAAAACTTCCAAAATATCGGAAAAAAGGAAAAATAATACAAAAATAAAGAAAAAACGTCACCACGTATTTTCGAAAAAAAAAAGAGTGACAGTGGGCGGGTTTTAGATTTTGCAACTTTGCCGCACACAGTTTGAGAAAGAAAACAATGCAAAAATTTAATTTTAGCGAAAAAACTGTGCGCTACAATTGCAAATGAAGTGGGTGGCGCCTAATGTCCGCAGTGGCGGTGTTTGTATTATTTTTGTTTTAGGTCAAAAATTCACAAATTATGAACTTTCAAGTTTTGACTTGAAAAAAAATTGAAAATTTTCAAATTTTTGTGAAAAAATCCTATTTTGAACTTTCAAGTTTTGAGTTCAAAATTTGACAATTTCAAGCATCCAAACTTCGGCGCAAAGAAATTTTCAAACTTTCCGATTTTTACAAAAAAACTTCCTATTCAAAATCTCAAATTTCGGCGCCAAAAATTTCCAACTTCAAGAAAAAAAACTAACAAATCCCATATCCGTGACCGTTTGCGCGGCCCAATGGATTTTCGATTCATTCGCCACACTTTTCAACTTGACCGCATCATATTTCACAAATCTACCCAATTCCATCCACGTCTTCGTTTTCACTTGAGTCAAACCAGTTTGCTGTAACAAGAAAAACGCTCAAAATCAGGTTTCGGTCAAATTTTCGAGCTCACCGCCGAATAAATGACACATTCCTCCTGATTGTTGAACGAGACAATGACGCCGACTTGATCGCGAGCCACTTCGGGCATTTTTTCGGCGCCGCGTAGTTGTCCGTTGGTGGTTGGTAGACGCGACATTGTCGATGTTCCGTTCATCGGTGATAGATTGTTCGATGAGGCGATTGATGGTAGATTTGAGGGAAAGCACGGAGTTGGTCGCGAGTCGGATAGTGATAATGACCAGGCGACGTAGCGGCAATTATTTATGTCAGGTTGACGAAATATCTGAGAACGGAGAGGGTTTTTTGTTAACAGGATGTGGGCCAACAACCAATTTCTGGCCATACTTGTTGAAACCCTTTATGAGCTCAGAAAGGCCTTTTTTTCCGACCTCAAAAAATCTGGCTCTTATTTTTGAAACGAAATTTGTTGGTTAGATTTTGTTATTTTTGTCATGAAATTGGTGAATAAATGTCAAAAAAGATGTTTTGGACATGTTCAAAATTTATAGAAACTATGGGTTTCTTGGCGCGGTTCGACAAAAGAAGCCCAAATTATATGGTATTTCGTGTACCGACATCTAACTGGTTAATGAGCGCGCCATATCTCTCGTTTGAGTGGGCGGAGCTAATCAGTTCGAAAATTATACGATCAATGACTGTTTTCTAGCCACTCGAATTTTCTGAAAAATTTTCAGACCTGAAACCCCAAAAAGTTCAAAAATTTTAAAGGCACATGTGATTGTTCTGGTAGTTCTAAACTAACACTAAAATTTGAGACTAGAAATGCAAAAAAATAAAAAACCGGCACGTTTTTCGAGATTAATCTTAAAAAATGATTAACAAAAACCCATCAACAAAAAATGGGCGTGGCTAAAAATAGGCGTGGCATCGTGATCCCAAAAAATGGGGGAAAAAAAATAACCAACCTTCATAGTAATAGGACGATTAACTTCAGCACCTTTACCAAGCCAGGCTTTCGATATGTTATTAGATTCAATACGAGCAGAATACGGTATAAATACACGGCCATATTTATTAGCCAGACCATAACAAAATCTGAAAAAAAAAATTTGAGGTTTTTCAAGGCGCAAAAAAAACGAGGAGAAAAAGCCATACCTGGCCCAAGAGGGTACCGAAAATCTCAAAAAATTTTGACACCGTGTACAAAGCAAAAAAAAAAACAATTTTGACACTGTAAATCGCCACGAAAGCAGGAAAAATGGCTAAAAAATGAATGAAAGGCAATAAAATTCAAAAATGTCACTGTGAAAACTTCTGCGAAAAAAAATGACACGGTACTTTTTCCCCACTTGGGCCAGGTATGGAAAAAGCTCACTTTTCATAACATTCAATGATTTTACCAGTACACGATAATAATTCACGACGTTTCACGACAGAAGAGGCAACATAACGAGCATTTGTACCATCACCAGACTGCTTTTGAGCAGTAAATATTAACATTTCATCTTGCTGCAAGAAAAAAATCGCGTCCAAATTCGTAAGAACCAAACAGGGGACCTATTCAAAGGGACATGACGTGTTTCTATTGAAACATTTACTTGTAGCCTAGCCTGCGTATCTAACTCTTCATTTTTTTCAAAAAAAAAACTGGAAAAAACGGTGAGATAGTTTGTGCTACAGAAAATGTTTCAATGAAAAACGATGTGTTTCTTTCAGGGCTGCCGGAGTGGGGGTATAGTGGGTCCCATATAGGAAACTAGAAAAAAGCCCACCCCACCCCACCCCACTACAAAAAAATACAGCTGAAAATGGGGTGGGCTGGATTATCCCACCTGGGAACAATTTGTTTCTTTGTTTCTCTACCGTCTCTGACCTATTGGGCATCTCTCGTTTTCTTCTTTTTTCATTTCTAGTTTTTCTTCACCTTTTATGAAAAACAAAGCCCACATGGGCCCCCATGGAATATTCCACTTTTTAATGGGAATTACCAAGTGGGCATTATTTCCCACTTTTCCCACTTACAGGTGGGCTTCCCACCTGGAACCCACCCCACTCCGGCAGCCCTGGTTTCTTTAAATGAGTACTGTTTTTTTTTTTGATTTTGGAATCCGCATAATTGACCCCTAAAAAAAAAACTCTCCAAAAAATACTAAGAAAATTTTCGTACTCTTTTTGTTTCGCAAAACAAAAACAGTTTTGTTTACGTAAAACAGAACAGCTGTGACACATTACAGTAGTACAGAAACCAAACAGCCGGTTGCACTTTTTTTCTTTTTCGAAGTGTACACATTGTATTCAAAAATTTTCCAGCAACATAATTAAAAAATATTGTTCAACTATGTAGATCAAAGAACTTCAAAGATGAAACATTGGGTGTCTATAGATTTTCACACATTTATTTGGAGCAAAGAGTTTTTATGTAAATTTTTCTTGAAATTCGAGATTTCAAATTTTTAATTTTTAGAAACTAACTTGGAGATTCAATTTTTAGATATTTTTGAAAAACTAAAATCGATAACTTCTGGTAAAAACGTTTTTTTAAAGTTTTTAAAAGAACGTCCAAAATTTCACATTTTCAACTTAAAAATTTTCAAAAAAAAAAATTCGCTAACTTTTTGCCCCTCAAACCCCCCCCCCCCCCTTCTTTCTAATAGTTCCTCATCTGAGCGCAGGTGCAAAAATACATTTTTTCAAAATTATTTTTCGCAATATTTTTCGAACATCTGTGTCAGATTACTGTAAAAAAGAAAAAACCGACTCACCGAATATTTTTCACGTAAATCACTACAATCATTATTGCTCACATTAGCCGCTGTTAACGGAAATGTTACACAACCCAAACGTTCACAATTCAAAATAGCACTTTTTTTCGTTATCTGCAAAAAATGTTGATTTTTGAAAATCTCTTTTTAAAGAAACCCCTCACCTTGGTAATTTTACCTTCTCCTAGAGAACGATTCATCGACATATTGAAAGAGTTGTTGGTAATTGAAGAAAATTTGCAAGCCCACGGCACTTATTAGAAAATGAATAAGAAGAAGAAGAAAAAAACAATTTGAGGCGAAGCTAGATAGTCTACCTAGAGAAGCTGAAAAAAATCAGATTTTTTTCTTTTTTTTCCAACATAAAACACATTGATAACGAAACAAAACGACGAAATGATTCATTCAACTGAAAAATGTTCATTTTCATTCCAAGACCAATGTGTGGGCGGAGTCAATGATGACTACAGTACTTGTCAAAAAAGAAAAATGGCCGGGTTTCAATTAAATCTCCTCTTTGGTTTTTGTTTTTTTCGAATAAAAAATGTGCATTATTTTCTCGTTTTTTCTCGCGCGCGCGATTTTTTAATTGGACTTTTTCTGGCTCGACCAGTTATGAAAAAAACGGGCGCGTAAAATATGAGAGCAAGAGGGAAAGAGCCATCGAGCGGTAGGTAGAACTACACGTTAAGGCGATTTTGGCTACAATTCTAAGGATTATTCGGGATGAAGAAGGATTTTGAAAAGATTTGGAATAATGGGTGGGCGTTTTTCATTAAATTAAAACGCTTCGCAAATCCCCCACGTATCAAGGTAGAATATCTGGCTCAGGGACGTTTCGAAACTCGAAAATGTGTGTACCGACATCCCACGGGATTCGCCATAGAGTAAAACAAACAAGCGGTTTTCCTCTTTTTCGTAGGAACTTCGTGCGGTTTCGAAATGTCTCATTGGAAAGATCGTAGTGAGAATAGTATAACACTTGGAGAATATTTTGTGGAGCAATCCAGTTTTCGAGAAAATCACGATCAAAGTCGGGTTTACGTAACAACCTGAACTTTGATCGTGATTTTCTCGAGAACCAGATTGTTTCGCAAAACATCCTCCGAGAGTTATACAAATCTCACTACGCTCTGTCGACCTTATGTCGAAAAATGTCGAGAAACTACATTTTTTCAAGGTTTCTCGACATTTTACACACAAATCAGATGAATAACCAACTTTTGTTCCTATTGTGATTTTTTCAATGTTCATGGGACGCTATTAAAAGCATCGTTAGTTGAATTAACGCATTTTTGCTTTTAATTTTAATGCGACCTCATTCAAAGAGTCTTAATGGAACTATAATAGATTTTTTCTTTCAAAAAAAAAACTTAGCTCCATTAAGTTCTCCTAACATGGAATCTCATTAAACTCTGACAAAAATGACCAGACGGAGATAAGAAAATCGATAACCCCTAGAAACTCGCTGGTTTCTAGGTGAGGGAATACTGCTCAACTCTCCAATGATCAACAAAACTAATGTCTAATTATAGGGTTTTTGCTAAAACGAACCTATAATTTGAATGAGCAGGGGAGTACTGGTCGAAAAATGTTTTTCAAAATACTAGAGTGTTGTGGGAAATTCGTCAGGTATGCGGAAAATCGTAAAAAAGTGCAAAATTTGAGAAAAAAAAACAACTTTCTTGATTTTCGAGAGGAAATCTCTGCAATTTTTTCGAACCAAAAGAGTCTTCGTTTTCATTATTGATAAAAATAACATTTTTTGGTATTTTAAACATACCTCAACTAAAATGTGGAAGTTCATGGAACACATTTCGAAAACATAATTCAGACAGCACAACATTTTCCAATATTTTTTGTTTGAGAAATAACAGAGGACATTTTGATTATACTTTATATAGGTTAACGTGAAAAAAATCGAATTTCAAAAATATTTTTCAAAACTCCGACATGGCCCGGTGTTTTTAATTTTCAGGTTAACCCTAACTCTAAGGTTCAAGAAAAAAGTTTCGCAGTTTTTTTTTTCTGCATTCAGAGGTGTTCGAAATAATCAGAAAAATTTTATGTGATAAATGCACGCTAATATTCAATTACTTCATGACACAACGCCCAATAACTCTGAACAATTTTTTTTTATTTACTGAAAAACTTGACACCTTTGGAACAGAGGTTTGGTTGAAAAAATCCAAAAATTATTTTCAGACCGGCCCGGAGAAAAGTCCAAAGATTAACTTCGTGCTGGCCAGAGCCAGCCAGGAAATTTTTTGATTAAAAAAAAACGATCCGGATTAGAAAATCCGTAATCGGTTTTACTATTTTTTTTCTTATCCCAGTGTTCTAAGAACATTCTGTGATTCATCAATTTCAAATACCAAAAAAACTGCTCTTTGTTCTATTTTAAACAATGCGCATTTTCAGCGGGAAACAAAGGAACACAAAAAATTCAATGAGCCCAACACAAAATTTATCACCTGCCACAATTATTTCAAAATCGTGGCAGGTGAACGAGAAGAGTTCGCTGAAAAGGGAAAAAAGAAAAATAGCGTCTGAGTCAATGGCGCACTAGTAGTACGCGCGACAAAAAAGTGGGCGTGGCCTCGTGACAGTTGTACAGATGTTGTGACATCTGTGACGATAAACGTCGATATTTTTTTGACACGTTTAGCATCGAGAAAAAAGTGTACTTTTCCTGTTTTGGGAGCGAGGGAGGGTCGAAGATAGGGTAAATAAACATTGGTACAAGTGTTACTAATTAATTACTAAGTCGATGACTGTTCATTTTTCTTGCAACACTCATACGATTACTGTAATATGCGTATTTTGAGCCAGCCTGGTTCCTGCTAAATTCCAGATTTTTCAGGAAGAAATTTTTTCAAATTTTGAAAGCATACATGTCACATAAGGAAAAAGGTACCGTGACATTTTTCTGGTGCAAAATTGACGGTGACTTTTTTATAGAAATTTATACTGAAAACTACTCTGTTCCTTTAAATTCAGACGGATTGTGGTAGTCATTCAAGTTGACAAAATGTTTTGAGAAATTTCGGTGGGTCTGAAATTCCTGATTTTCTCGAAAACTGAAATCTCAAAAATCATTCATAGAACAAATAAAAAAGGTTTTTTTCTAGAACCTAATTCCGGGAACACAAATTAGGTAAGTTTTGGCAAAATTTGGGCCAAAAAGCACCGTAAAAATTTAAAGGGACATAAAATATTCGAATAAAAATCGTGACGTCCCTTTGAACATCTTTAAATTTTCTAATATTTATCGTGACCCTAATTAATGCTAGGCCACGCCCACATTTTTTAATTTTTTAGGATCTAGAAAAACATTTTTTGCTCCAAAATTTTTCAACAACATGAAAAAATCCCAGAAAAAAAAACGTAATACACATAAATCCCAGACAACTAAAAACGACAATAACAAAAAACAATGGGTAAAACAGCAAGATATCGAATCGGAAATTCAACCGATCATTCTGTGCACATGGCAACCGATAATTAGAGGGGCGAGAAAAAACAGGCGCCTCAGGTTCTCTCCTCCTTCTTCGTTCTTTCTCTCAGTGTGTGTGTGCTTGGCTGCGCGACCCAAACAAAGAGAGCACAACTAGGAAGGAGGAGAAATCGAGAAGGTGCTCGTTAACTTTATTCAACCAATCAGAAAACAACTAAACAGTAACAATTATCATAGAAAAAAAAACAAAAATCAACGAGCAAAAAAGTATAACAACAGAGAACGGTTGAGAGTGGAAGGCGTGAGATCTGCAAGAAAAAAACATATTATTGTGTGGGATTTTTCTAATCTTACAAATAATTTTAAAAAGTTTTTTGTCATATCTAGCAAAAAAGTTTCAATTTTTTTAGAATTTTGTTGAGAATTATATTGTGCATCCAAAACAACGAATCAAAAAAACGCAGTCGTTTAAAGGAACATTAATATTTCTTTTTTCCTATGCAATAGTACGGTATCTGGTAATTTTTTGTTGAATAGTTCTTTTTTTTTTTGATTTTGGACGCCGCATATTTTCCTCTTTGGACCAGCTTTAAAAAGTGAAAAATCAAGAATAAAGTATAAAATTGAAAAAGTCAGTTTTCAAGTTTTCGTGGCGTGACCCATATATTTTTTACTAAAGTGTCACGGCACTTTTTCGTTTTTTAGGCCAGGACTGTCGTTTTCGGGACTTTCCCGGTCCTATTTTTTTTATTTTTCAAAGCCTTATTTTCATACCTGACCTAACAGGGTACCAAAAACATCCTTAAAATTTTGTCACTGTGAAAATCTTGAGAAACTATTTTGGTCACAACCAAAAAACGGAGCAAAATTGCTTAAAATTTCACAGAAAATCATAGTTTTTTTTTAATTGAATTAATAAATTGAAAATTACGATGAAAATTCATACTTTTAACAAGAAAAACAATTTTCATTTTTTTTAAGTGAGTTTTGACTCTTCGGAAAACTTCCGGCTCCAACCACGCCTATTGTACAGTATTCCAGGCGGCACAAAGAAAGTTCAAACTTTATGAGGTGTGAAAAAGGTCTAATTAGGTCACATCTGTTGTTATTGTATTATTGATAACATCATAAATAACAACAACAGGTGTGACCCTTTCTCCAATGCTTGACTAATTATTTTTGATCAAAAAATGTCACACAAGGACAAAAACGAAAAAAATATGCTTTTTTTTGTGAAACAAAAAAAACTTTCCAATAAATTAACGAAATCTCATAAAATATTCCATTAGAGTACCACAAAGAGTATAATTATAAGTTTAATTATTAAACAATAGGATTTTAATCCACAAAGGTTGGGTGTTCATGACTTGAGGTGCATAAATGGAACACTCAGCCTAAGTGACTTTGGGCTGGGAAAAAATTATTTAATTTAAAAACAATTTTGCAGGGTAAACTATTTTCAAACTTCAAAAACAAAATTTTGATTTTTTCGGGGCAGATTTTTGTTGTTTAAATTTTCAAAGGTCACCCTAATCCAAAAATTGTCTATTATTACTCAATATTTTTTACACCTCTCATGCTCACTTGCCGAAATAGCACCTGTCATGTTCATCATCACATAATTACATTGCACAAAAGGAAGCCATTCAAACTGTTATAATACCCCCAAAAAAATGAATGGAACGTTTGGAAGTTTCACCTTGAGAAAAATTGATCAGAAAATCGATAAACACACACTTGTAGAAAAGGAGCAACAGAAAAAAAAAGAGCAGCTGATGGTGATATTATGGTGATAAGGGCTAATAAGCAACTTCTTAGTTTTTCTGATAAAGGGAAAAAAACAACAAACATTCGTATAGAATAATCAACCAGTTGAGAACAAAAGGAGAAAATTTATGAATACGCTACGAAAACTTTGAACATTTGATAAAACAAATTCGTTGCTCTCTAATCTAATCATTTTTTCCCATAAGAATTTTTGCCAAAATTTACAGTTTCGCTTATTCAAATCATTCCTTCCTGGTGATTAAAAAAAACATGTTAGCGAGAAGGTTAAATGAAAAACAATACTTTTAGTATCTGCCTTTTGTCAGATTCATGAATGACATGGGTAATATAATATACCGAAAAGTTACTCATCAGGGTCAAACATAATTAGAAAAATGTTTATACATTTTTGACAGATGTTTTTGTGTTTTTCAGAGAAATATTATTTTGGGGGTCTTTATTCTGGCGGTTGGAGAAAAACTCAAAAATTAGTTTTGGAATGCAAAAACAATGAGGCTTTTTCAGGTTTAATGCTCATTTTTCCACTTTTTTGATACCGAGAAATGAAAAAAAAAGGAAATACGACTTGAAAGGCCTAAAAACGAAATACAATGAAATTTTTTAGCACAAAACATCTGGTACCATCTAGCACCAGGTCTTTTATGAATCTTTCCAACAAAAAAAGTGTAATATTACATTTAGCTCCAAAATTTTGATAGAATATTTATGAATTTTTTGAAAGTATAAAGGGGCTTTTTTGACAATGACAACGATTTTTGTGGTCGATAATTATGAAATTTTTAAAAAATTTACTACAAATTTGACTTTCAAGAATTTTTAGACTGAAAAATTTCAGATTGTGGAACAAATAGGTGATTTCTTGACCTCAAAATCCAAAAAAAAAACTCACATTCTTTACGCGATAAGTTTAGTCGATTTGATAGTTGATGCTCGAATTCCACCACTTTCTCCCGAATATTTTTGCATTTCTCGTCGAACATTTCCAATTTGCGATTTGACACGTTTCTCAATCGCTCGAACTCTCTTTCTATTTTTGGTCTACAAGAGAAAAAATTGTTTAAAATCAGCTGTTTTTTTTCATTCACCTGTTGTAAATCTCAATTTTTTCAAAAGAAAAAAAAACTAGTAGAAGAAGAAAAAACAAGGGAACACATCTAAATTAGATGTGTTTCCGTTTTTTTCTAGTAAAAAGGGGAAAAAACGAGAAGAAGGAAAAAAAGGAGAATTGCTTATGAACTTTGTATAGCTATGAATAAATGTAATGAATTTTTTCATTAGTAGAAAAAAACGACTAACCTTACTGATCGTTGCCTTCTTCTTTCCTCGTTTATCGTGATATTCTTTATTTTTGGCGATTTTTTCGTTGGCTCTTCTTTTCTCTTCAGAATCATCAATTGCGGTGTAGTTACGTGGTTTCTCTTCGCTCGACGTTTCTTCCAAATTCTGAAAACATTTCCATCAAATAGCATTCAATAATTATTATTGAATAAAAGTTGTTTTGTTGAGCGCATAATCGTTGTATTTATTGTTTTCTGACTTGATTATTGGGAGAAAAAAACGGAAATTTTTTAATGAACAGGAAGTAAAACGTAAGACTTTGACTCAAAAGTCTTTGAGAAAAAAATACGGGGAAGCTGAATTAAGAAGTCTAAGACCATTTTTTCTTCAAAAAAGAAAAAAATGCACCAACCTTTTCAATATTTACCACCTTCTTCTTTGACAACAAAACACCTCCAATCTTCTCACACAACTCTACAAGTTTCTCCTTTTCATCTTCTTCAACCCACAACTTCAACTCGTCCAATTTTTCGGAATTTGTGTGTAGAAAATCTTCACATTCGGCTATTCTCTGAAAAATAACACAGGTTCGAAAAAAAATGAAACAAGAAATGATTTTCTGACAGGTTGACAAAAATTTCACGTGATAGGTCAAAGTATATTTTGTAAATTTTCTCTTGAAAATTTCAGAAAAAATCTTGCCTCAGGTTTCGCCAAGAAACATAGTTTGGCGAAACCCGCGAGATGTCCGAACATACTTTTTTTTTGAAAAAAATCACCTTATTCAACTTTTTCAGCGATTCAACAACAGGATGCAAATCAATAAGCGGGTCTTCCAACTTTTCCTTGCTCAATTGATCAGCTCTCAACTTTAACAAAAACATCACATTCATCAAATACCTGAAAAAAAATAGTGTAAATTTCAATTTTTTTTTTCTTTTTTTTTTTTTAAACTTACGCAGTATACGTTTGTGCCACATAAACCAATTGAGCTCGTAACGCACATTTCTCCGGCAACACCTTGATAACTTCATCCAACGGTTTTACAACTAGATCAAATATTCGTTTCTGGAAGAAAAGAAAAACGTTTCGTTGTTTACTTTGCAATTTTTTGTTCACAAACAATGCGAAACTTTTACAACCATGCGAAAGTGTGAATTTCAGAGAAAACGGTGATCAATAGTGGAATGGGCACGTGAGAAATTCAGTTTCTTCTCCACCTTTTTCTTCAGAACATGTTGAAAAGCAATATCTAAACCAGTTTTACGGTGAATTGAAATTGTTTAATTGAAAAGATCCTATTTAATAAATACATGAATCACAGGAAACTTATCAATTACAGAACATGGAAGGATCAAAATAAAAAAGCTGCCACTTTTAGCGAATCATAGATGCATCCGAAACTCGTTTTTCATCATTTTTCGGCTTGTCATTCCGACAAATCAATCTTGTTATCTTGCGCAATCTATTGAACGCAGCTGAGAAGTTTATGGATTTTTAAAAGACATGCGCAATTCTCATTGAAATGTTGAAAAAAGGAAACTTTCGGATTTTTCAAAAAATTAGGAAGTGTTTCTCACTTACCCTGGCTTGATATTGTTCCAGAAGTTTAACAGTCTTCTTATTCTTCTTTTTTGCATTCGCCTCGTTGAACTCGAGAGCAGTGTCGACCTGAAACAAAAAAAGCTGCCATTCAAAAAATGAGCAACAATTCTCAAAAAAGAGATTAGTAGTGTTTCTTAATCTATTAAGCCACGTTCTAGGACTACATCAAACTTTTCATGGAATCAGTCATGTTTCAAAGATCAAGTTCTTTGAAAATTGCCAAAAAACATGGAAAATAAACAAATTTCCACTACGAAGTTTTTTTTTGCTATGTTGCTCAAATTACAACGAGAAGAATCGGTCAAGGGGAACTTGAGCATTGAAAAAATCACATTTCAAGAATTTCGTTAATTTTCGAAAATCATACCTGATCTTGTGGGAGGCTACCAAAATTTGTCGGGATAAAATTTCAAAAAACAAGGAAATGACAAAGAAGTTCAAATTTTTGTGGCGTGACCATAACCTAGCCAAAAACGTGGAAATCCTTATTTTCAAAATTTCCTCTGGGATTTTTTACACAGAAATCTTCGAAAAGTTTTGTACTGTATAATTTTTGTGTTTTGAAATTGTGCTTCGTAAAATTCCACATTTTGGTGAAGGTATGTTTTCCAACAACAAAAACCCCTATCAATCCAACCTGAACAGTCTGATCATCTTGATCTTCTTCCTCCTCATCATCGAACAAATCAGCAATAACCGCTGTCGATTTGTCCATCAATTTTTGTCTCGTCAAAGCATCTTCCTCTTCCAATTGAGCTTCCTAAAAATATTCAGTTTAGCAGAATTCTCATTTGCCGCTAACCTCCATCTCCTCTTCTCTCATACCACCCCAATCTTTATCGACAAACCCGGTACCATAAAAATCTTTACGCTTTTTGCCCCACTTGTTGTCAGTGATATCTGAAAATAGAGCAATTTCAGTGTTTTATGGATAATTCTTACCGTTCATATCGTCGTCATCGAAATCTGACTCGTCATCGTCTCCACTACTATCTGATGCTTCAGCTTCGACATTCAGAATCTCTTCAGGATGATCAAACTTCTGCAAAAACAAAAAATCACCAATGATAATGATAAAGTAACCAACTCGTTTCTTATACAATGCGCCTGCTTTGATTTCTCTGTCTTTGGCATGAAAAGAGTTGATCTCATCGATCAATTCATCGTTATTCTCCTCATGTGAGATGTGTGCCGACCTAAAAACCTCAATTTTCATCAAAACTTCACAAAAAACTCACGCTCTCGTCTTTCGACTGGACATTTTACGAAAATCTGCAAAAATCAAGTGTTATACCGACTTTCAAGACCTGACAAAGGTATCAAAATACGTGTTTCAATGTTCTCTATTTTCTAATATCTCTAAAATTGAGAAATTTCCAAGTTTTCTTCAAGAAAACATGAAAAAAGTGTAAAAAATAAAAAATATTTCCCAGTTGCCGCACAGGTTAAGTGGGCGGAGCCTAATGTGCACCCCCGGCACGTTTGGAAACCCCACCTATTTTTTTGTTTTTTCATTTCGAAAAAACGCATTTTCAGCAAAAAATGACAGAATACGACAAATTTGCCGAGCAATTAAGACATCCAGACAATCCAATCGTGTTTTTAGAAGTAACCGCAGGTGGCGCACCAATCGGAACAATTGTGGTATGTTGTTTAAACAAACTATAGAGAAAAACCCTTTTTCAGATCGAATTATTTGCCGATGTAACGCCACGAACGGCAGAGAATTTTAGGCAGTTTTGCACGGGTGAATACAAAAAAGACGGAGTTCCAAACGGTTATAAAAATAGCACATTTCATCGAGTTATCAAAGATTTCATGATCCAAGGAGGCGATTTCGTTCATGTAAGCTTTATTTATTTTTTCATTAAATTTTTACTAAATACAAGATTTTTGCAGGGTGATGGCACAGGATTGATGAGCATTTACGGCGCCAAATTTCGTGACGAAAACTTTGATCTGAAACACACTGGACCTGGTATGTTGTCAATGGCCAATGCTGGCGCTGACACGAATGGTTGCCAATTCTTTATCACCTGTGCAACAACAGATTTCTTGGACAACAAGCACGTAGTTTTCGGTAAGGTTTTATTGCAAATAATTTAAATTTTCGATAAAAACAAAGACAATTATGGATAAGTCGATTTTTGAAGCACAAAAAACGATGAGTATGGATTGTAGTTATGGTAAATATCACCACCCTCAGTGGTTCTCCATCCAAGATTTCTGTAAAATCCCAACCATTTTTTAAGATTATAATTATCTTGACTTACGAATAACGCTCATGATACTCTGACGGAGCAGAGGTTGTAGTTTTATACTGCTCATATGGATTCTGAATCCCATATTGACTATACATCCAAGGAATTAGAGTTTGCGAAAAAGCGCAAGATATCAAAAAAGTTGAAATTATCACGAAAATCTTCATTATCAAAAAAAAAATAGATGATGAATAAAACATTTTATATCATTTTTATCTCAATCCAATCCTCAATGACCGGTCAGTCAAACAAGTTTTTAATCGCTTTATTGATTTTTCTTCCAGGCCGAGTGCTTGATGGCATGCTAACTGTGCGAAAAATTGAAAATGTACCAACTGGAGCTAACAACAAGCCGAAATTGCCAATCGTCATTGTTCAATCAGGACAATTATAAATTTGTTATTTTTCGATCTATTCACTTTACTAAATTATTTTTCTTTCTCATTAGCTTTAAGTGCTTTCAAATGTTTATCAAACATTTTTACTATATTTTTATTGATTTTTCCGCTGAAAATTTTTATAAAAATATTTAGGCGGTTTTGATGAATACCAATGGTGAAGTGAAGTTTAAAATTGTGCTACTTGGCGAGGGAGCTGTTGGAAAATCTTCCCTAGTGATGAGATATGTACAAAATAAATTTACCACTCGACATCTTTCAACGATTCAGGTCAGTTTACTTCTTCAGTATGACAATATAATGTTCTCCTCCAATTTCAGGCCAGTTTTCAAACACAAAAATTACGCATTGATGAAAATGAGGTTGAATTGAATATCTGGGACACTGCTGGACAGGAAAAATATCATGCTCTTGGCCCGATTTATTATCGAGGAAGTAATGGCGTTTTGTTGATTTTTGATGTGACGGATCAGAGGTCTTTTGCAAAGGTAAGATTTGAAGCAGATTCTTATTTCTCCGATTCATAATTTTTGAAAAAATTGAATTTTGACCGCAGTTTCAAAACTTTAAAATAAACATTATCACCACCAGAATTCTAGATTTTGAAAATTAATTTTAGCGCTCAAAAATTGAGAAGCGGGCAATTTTTAGATTTTCGCCGCTAAAATTCAGCAGAAAATTTTTTTTGCGCAGTTTAAAAGTTGGAAATTAATATTTTAGCGCCAAAACTTATAACTTGAAATCTGTAATTTTAGGCGCGAAAAAAACTGTAATTTTTCTGAAATTACAAAAAAGGCTCCGAAGCTTCGAGATAATTACCAAAATAAATAAAATGAGTTTATAGAAAGCTAAAAAAAAATTTTTTTCAATTTTTGGGCTGTCGTTGAACGTTGATTTCGGTCGAAGTAACATTGAAGCAAAAAATCCCTGAAATAATTATTATCCTCATTTTTTTTTGAAAAAAAATTCTTACCTCAATATGTTTTTATTTTTTTGGGTAATTAAGCGAATCCATTTAAAAATGGTAGAAAATCAATAAATTTGAATAGTTCAGATATTCAAAAAATGTGAGAATAAAGTGAGGAAAAAGAGAGGGTGAGGTGGAGTGAGTCACGAAACGAGGAGCGCAAAAAATTTATTGATTTATTGTGGCCGCCAAAAAAATCATTTTTGAAAGTTGGTTTTTTCTGGCCGTTTTTTGGCGCCAACCGGAGAATATGATTTTTGGGAGCTTGAACTTGGATTAAGAAATATTTCCTGAAAAAGAAAAATTCAGCTGACACTTTTAAATTAATTTTTTTTTCATTTCAGGTAAAAATGTGGGTCCGTGAGTTACGAGCGGCTCTCGGCGATTCAGCAGTCCTCATGATTATCGGCAACAAAATCGATCTTGAAAATGAGCGAACAGTTGAGAAAGCACAAGCAGAAGCCTACGCTAAAGCTGAAAATGCCATCTATACAGAAACTTCGGCGATGGAAAATATTGGAATTGCCAATGCTTTTGAGACACTTGCTGAAAGTAGGTTTTTCTGTTTTAGAAAGTTTGTAAACTTTCGACTTTGCAGAAATGATTGAGCACAGTCGTGAAAATGCGCGAAATGTTTCGAACAACTCTTTCAACCCAAATCGATCCATCCAACTTGTCGACGATGATTATGAGGAAAATTCCAGAGGAGGTCGGCGAAAAGGTAAATGTTGTTAATCATTGTACATACTTCCCATCCTACTTAACTATATTGTAGTCATGTACATTTTGAGATACTTTATATGAACCGGTGTGAAATGTTAAACTTTTATTCTACCCGTAATATTATAAAAAATAAGACTACATGAATTCAAGAAGACAGTTCAATGTCCCGAACATTTTGACGTTTTCTAAACAGAAGTTTGACATCGTGCGTGAGAATGAAGATGACTGGAAGGAGTATGAGAGCGTGGAGCATGCCAAGAATACCGACAAGAATCACAGTTTTCCAAAATACCGCCACAACGTAGGCGCGAACAAACATCAGCGGAAACATTCCTGGAAGAATTATGGGGGTTTTAGTGAAAATTATTAGGGAGACGAACCGATAATCGTGCTGAGACCACTCTGCATCACAGGCCATGCAACACCGCGGAACGTGCTTAGAAGACGATCTTTGGTTTCGGCGTAGTTGTGAGTTTTCCAATGATCTTCCTGGAAATTTGAGCGATGATTTTTTATGGGAAACAGTTCTAAATATTTGTTGTTTTTTTCAAACCAGACTCCAAAATTTTTTGGTTTGTGCATTTGTGCGTCACATTACTGTCTTTTAAACAATGGAAATGACGCGAAATTACACATAAATTTTTTTTTCGTTTTTTTGCGTTTTTTTTTGCAAAAAACGAAATTTGTATCAGATAGAGGTGCAAGGAGAAAGTTAACTTACGTCAATATGAACATGAGCGAAATAGTGATAGCAAACATGCGCGGAATAGTCGACCGAAAAGCCGATTGACATCAACATTGAGATCAGCGACACCGCATCGAGGTTGACATTCCACAAATGAAGATAGACCACAATTCCCAGGCAAATTGAGATAATCGACACGACGACAGATATAATTGCCTCGAAATTCATGACAAATATCAACACTAGAATTGACATCACGACGATTCCCGAAACGGATGTTGAGATGAAATTGGCTGGAGCTGACGCGGCTGATTCTGTTGGAACCTTCTCGAATGGATGATGAGATGTGATGTTGAAATAGTCGTGATAACTGGCTAGCAATCGACGACGATTGTTGAGAAAGTCTTCAACTTCCAAGAAATTTGAAAAATTGTGATAGGTGATTGTAAAAAAGAATCCATCAATCATCGGCTCGCCAGTTGAGTTGCTTAAATCCTAATTTTTTTAATTTCAGAAAATGCAACCTACTCAATGGTGATGAATTTCTCATCAACATCATACTCTTGAATGTTATTGTACATCTCCTCCTTCTGCCAAAAATCCTCCGGATCACCCCAAAACGCGATAGCGTAGGCGTAGTCACGTGTCCACAAGTTGGTATTCTCCCCACCGCCGACGCTAAACTTGGGAATTGTTTCGAGTCGCTCGATGAGCTCGTTGAATTTGTCGCGCAGTGTGTCGTTGGCAAAATCGGGCATCGGATAAACGCCGAAATTGACGACGAACGCTTCGCCGAGCACGAAATTTTGCATGCGACGCGAGATTTCGGTGAGTGGCGAATCTTCGAGATAGAGATTTTCCATGTCGAAATTGGTGTTGACCTGCGAGACGAGTGAGAGACAAATTGTGATATGGATAAGGAAAACGATGAGGACAATAATTTTGGCAAGAGTTGTATGAAGAAAATCGATAAAAACCTCCAAAACACTCCGCTCTTGCGGTTCTTGGATAATCGACGGGACAAAGGAGAGGATGCTGACAATTGAGGAAGTGGCAAAATCTTTATCCTTGATGCGATCCTCTTTCTGTTCCATTTTCTCAATCTCACTCTCAATCTCCACCTGTTTTCTCACTAGTATTCCCACAAACGCCGTGAAAAACGTCATCTGATAGACGAAATCCACAGCCAACGCGATTGTTGTATAAAGGCAGAACAGCTGAACAACCGGCATGTTGGAGAAGAGACCGGTGGCGAAGCAGGCGACATCAGTGGTCGATGTCACTGTCACCGAGGCGCCCGAAATCGCCACCGATTGACCCATACGAACTTCGAGTGATTCGCCTTTTCTGGAGACAACATCGTTAGGATTGTGGAGAAAATTCAAACTCACGTGGATTGCCGCCAACCGGCTAGGATCAAAAACGCGTCATCGATACCGATAGTGACGATCAGAAACGGAACCACAGTCAGGATGTTACTGAAATTTGAAAATTTTGAAATTTGGCCAGACAAGGCTAGTTTCCAACGAAAAAGTCTTCGAATTTTTTCAAAACTTCTCATTTTTCGGGGCCAAAAAGGAGAAATAATGTCTCTGGAAATGAAAATATTTAACTGTTCTGATTCCTTGGATTACTGTAGTTTGAGTTTATCAAATTTGAACCTGAATTTTTTCGCGCCATTTTTTCCCGTTACCAAGAGATTTATTTTTCTGAACTCAAAAATATATCTCATTTTTTCCTGTGCAAATTTGTGGTTTCAAAATAGCCCACAGTTCATTTTCTCTGGAAAAATGAAGATTTCGATTTTTCGGGTTACTGTAGTTTGAGCTTATCGAATTTGTTATTCAATTGTTGGTCGATACCACTCGCTCTAATGATAACACCCGCGACGCAAAAGCCGCGACGCACAAAAGTGAGTGGTCGACAACTTTTCTTATCTCCTTTTTTTTGTGCGGTGGGGCGCATTTTATTGATTAGCAAACTACACAAGTTGTAAAAATAATATTATGGCGTAACAAAAGGTTCAACATGCTCCCATTTTTGGAAAGGTCATGGTTGATGCCATATGTTTACAACTTGTATAGTTTGCTAATCGATAAAACGCGCCCCGTCGCACAAAAAAGAGGGGAGAAAAAAAATAGAACGAGCCAGCCTTTTTCAAGAAAAAAAAAATATTTTCGTGACCTTTTCTCTGAATCTCTCATTTTCAAATGATATTTCTTCGGTTCAGAATCAGAGTGGTCGGGTTCAAAACATTATTGAGAAACAAGAGACGCAGAGAAAAATACACACACATACCTAAACGGATAACCAATCCACCACAAAAACCCGGTCGTTGTCCACAATGCCATCCCCGGTGACAACACGCCAATAATACTCTCAACATGTTGACTAGTATAAAATGGGAGCCGAACAAGTGTGGCCAACATGAACGCGGTGAGCACAATGATAGTGAGACCGAGGAACGGGATCGAGGTGATGGTGATCTCTCGTTGCTCTTCGAGCTCGCGCGTTCGAGAGAGGAGCGCGAATTTGAGATTGGGGGACGAGTCGGTTAGTGAGGCGAATAGGTAGCGAAGTTTTGATTCAAAATCGGTGGCAAGGGTCTTGCCGTGCGGTAGATTTGTGTCAACCATGTAGTGGAGAATGATCATCTTGGCTTCGTTGACGATCTCGTTTTTCAGAGTCAAATCACCCAGCGAGTAGCCGATAAAGATTTTCTTCTGAAGTGCTTCAGCATTGGGAAATGTTAGTTTAAACGAAGTTGATGATGTATCATTGATCGCCGCTTGTAGGAACGCAATAACTCCCGCATTACTGTCATTACAGTACACGCCGCACAAAGTTTTGTACTGATGCGCAGCCTCGCCGTCGAACGCCGTAACATTATCGGCGACGATTTTGTGCGCTTTCGAAATTTCGTCGAGTGACGCGGTCGTAAGAAGATTGGCGTCATCCTTGCGTGTGATCAACACTTGCATGCGATGATGATGTGATCCGGAAGCGTATTCGAAACGCTTCAACGCATTTTCTTCTTGACGCGAGATTCCGTTGGTTGGCGCGTAGATGTCCCAAATGTCATCCGAACTGTGAAAAAACCAGAAACCGTATGTTGAGATGATTGTGAGAAGGGTTGGGATGAGCTGGAATTAGAAGAGGCGGAGTTTGGGCCGAAAATTAGTCCTGTAATTTTGGACCTATTTTTCGAGCTCAAAACTAGGCCTGTAATTTTGGGGGCCTACATTTTGGGTCAAGAATGAAATCTTAGATTTTTCAGGACAAGTATGTTTGATTTTTCGGCTCTAAGTTTGGACTTTAAAAATTTCAAGGCTCATTAATTTTGGGCCTATTTTTTAAAGCTAAAATTTTGACCCAAAATTTTTTGGGCTCATCAATTCTGGGCTGGTTTGTGGGACCGAAAAAATTTCTCAACCCTTCAAATTTCGGCCTACATTTTTAGGCCAAAACTTGGACATGAAATTTTTCGACCTCTGATCGAGTCGAATTCCGGAGCATTTTTTTGGACCAAACATAAGATCCAAAACTTTTTTGACTCATAAATTTTGACTCTGTTTTCCGGGCCAAAATATAGACCAGAATTTTTGTGCCGGCCCATAAATTTTGAACAGATTTTTACGGTCAAAAACTTGACTTGAAATTTTGGGGTTTTTTTTAGGCCTATTTTCTGAACTTGTAAATTCTTAACCTAAGTTTCCGGGGTATAAATTTTTTCTCAAATTTTTAGGCCTACCAATTTTTAACCTATTTTCGGGTCAAAAATTCATCTGAAATTTCTAGGGTTCATCAATTTTTGACCTTTTTCTCTGCGTCTCTCTTTCTTCCCCCCTCTTCCTAGAGAGAGAGAGAGAGACGCAGAGAAATCAGGCTAATTGAATTTCATGGATATTTGAAACAGTAATTTCCCGAAACTACATTTTTTTCGTGGCAAACCGGTTTATCAACATAATGTCTGACTTTTATCATCACTGATGAATTAGCTACGTCATCATCTGACTGCCATTCGGAGAAACAACAAAAAACCCATTTTTCAAGAGAGGTGAACAATTTCGGGTAATTTGAAAAATCGGGTAGGTTGGTTGTTTTGACATCAGGGAAAAAACATTATCGGCTGGGAAATCTGGTCATTTTTTGAATGAGGAGAACAACTTTTCTATGGAAAAATGTCAACAAAAATTGAAATATTTAGGCTTAGGCTTAGGCTTAACTCTAGGCTTAACCCCAAAACTCACGATGAAAAAAAACGGCCTTCGCGCAATAAACCTTCCATAAGCATCAAAAAACTGTTCCAACTTACCCATAACACCTGCAATAAAATAAATGAAAATTTTCCAAAAAACAAACAAACAAAAGATCTGGTGGGATTAGAAATCGAAACAATATTTTCTAGTGAAAACATCAACCAAAAAAGGTACATGAAAGGTGTCTGGAACTACATACAGTCAGGATCCTCCCACAATACTATTTAGACAGAGAGAGTGAGAGACGCAGAGAAAGAAAAAAAGGTTGAAACCATTTATGCTAAATGTATTATTTAATTCGCGTCGATAAGGTGTACTGTGTGGAAATGTGTATAACCTGTTTCAATCAGAGAAAAGAATAGGAAAGGCAGCAGAAAATCCCTTTTCTTCTCCGAAAAATGGATATCATCACAGGTTGGCATGTTTTTTTTTGTTGAGAAACGCAGAGATTTTTGAAGAAAAAAATAATCTTTTTTTGTTTTTTAATTTTTAGTTGAGGAAAACAAAGATAAGGATCTGAAAAATGGGGAAAATTGTTTTTTTGATGTTGAAAATTTTGAGTTCAAAAATTGGCACCAAAAAAATCTGGTCTGAAAATTTTCGGGCCGGCCTGAAAATACTTCCAGATAGAAACCTGAGAAAAATTTGAGACTACAAACTTTTTGGGCCAGTGAGATATATTCTTAGGAAAAAAATTGGAGCCTGAAAATTTTCGGGCCGGCCCGAAAATATCAATTATTATTTCTGAGAAAAAAATCGGGCCTGGGATTTTTTTTCTTAAATTAATGCCGCCAAAATACGGGCCGGGTTCTGTTAGAAAATTTTCAGAGAAACCTGAAAAATCTACAGTACTCCAAAAAAGTACAGTACTGAAAATAAAGTACAGTCCTGAAAATTCCAATAAATTTGTGAAAATTTTCGGGCCGGCCTGAAAATATTTTTTTTCAACAATTATTATTTCTCAGAAAAAATCGGGCCTTGTTTTTTTATTAAAAAATTAATCGGGCCGGGTACTGTTACAAAACTTTCAGAGAAACCTGAAAAATCTACAGTACTCCAAAAAAGTACAGTCCTGAAAATAAAGTACAGTCCTGAAAATTCCAATAAATTTGTGAAAATTTTCGAGCCGGCCCTTTTTTTTCAAAAACTGACCGCAAAGAGAATTTTGAAAAATTCGGGCTGAAAATTTTCTAAAAATTTTTTCCGCTCAAAAAAAGAAAACTTTCAAAAATCTACAGTACTCCAAAAAATTCGGAGTCTGAAAATTTTCGGGCCGGTCTGAGAAAAAATCGGAACTTTTTTCAAAAATAAATAATCCCGGCGAAAATTTTCCAAACATTTTTTCAGCCAAGAAAAGTTTTAGCGAAAACTTGCAAAAAATCTACAGTACTTCAAGAAAAAATACAGAAACATTTACTAAAGATGATCCCCAAAATATTTCCGGTCGAAAAAAAAAGTTTGAAAAAATCTACAGTACCCACCCACCTTCAAAAAATGTCGAATCCCGACAAATATTTTTCAACCTTCCTCCTCCTCCCTTCACGATAAGATCAAAACTCAAAAAAAAAATAACAACAACCTCTAATAAAGTGTGAACAGAAAAAAACGAGAAAAATTGTAAAATAAACATAAAAACTTTGGTTGTATCGAAAAATTTCATCTCCTCCTCAACAGGTTTCGACAAGACTTTAAACTCTGACTTTTTGTCACGAAGACGACTGTGTTAACTAAAATGGGACAAAAAATGAGTGCGCGGGCGAGAAAAAGTGATAATTTGAATAAACGCTAACGCGCACACGACCAACCGGTTCTTCTTTTTTTTTGACTTCTAATAGGATTTTGAGTTCAGGGTCAAGTTCAAGATGAGAATTTTTTGCCGAAAAAACCAAAATTTCTGAAATTAGAGAAATTCTGGGAGGTTGAAAAAAAAAAGCAAACTGAAAAATTTCAGATTTGTCAGGAAAACAAGTCAAATTTTCCAGGATTTTTAAATTCGCAAAAGTGTTCTTGAAATTTTCCTGAAAAAAAATAATTTTAGAAATTTTTTTGAATTCAGTACTATAGATTTTTGAGAAATTATTGAAAATAATTTAAATACATTTTCCAGGCCAAAAAAATTTTGTTTGAAAATACTCAAAATTTCCAAATTTTTTTTTTTCAAATTTTTTAAAACCCAAAAAAAATTCAAGATGAACATGTTTTGCCAATTTTCTGACCCGAAAAATTCAGTTCAGAAAATTCTGGAAACTTGGAAAAAATATTGCAGAAAAAAATAATTTAGGAATTTTTTGAAAATTTTCAAAACTTGAAAATCCCTATTTTCCAGCAGCAAAAAAAGAGTTCCAAAAAGTTTCCAGGTCCGAAATTCAAATTTTCAGACCTAACTTTCCAAAAAAAAAACCATCACAATTCCTAAACTTCAGATTTTCACCCCAAAAAGTTGTCAAAAAAATTTCCAGGCCTAAACTTTCTGAATTCCCAGAAAAACTTCAAATTCAAAAAAAAATCTGCGCAAAAACCAAGAAAGAATAGATTTCTCCAACAATTATCGGGCATCCGTGAACAACTTGAGAAAAAAAAAAAGAAAAAGAAAATTATAACAAGTGGTGTGTTAATTGAATCGCAAAAATGTGTACTATATCTTCACGTCAACCAAAAAAAATCTCATTTCCAAAAATCATGCAAACAAAAACCTTCATTCTTGTCTACATAGGAAGTATGTCAGCAAAAACCTCAGAAATTTAAAGGAACATAAGTGTTACAGTGTGTATTCCTCTTATATGGATTGTCACCATTATCATGGCGATTTTACGTGTGAGGAAAAATTTTAGGAGTTCAACAACTTCGAAACAACGTGCAACATTTGATTTCAAAGAGACAAAAGTGGATGAGGACGTCAAATTGGAATAAAACACTTTTTTTTTGACTTTTCGTGAGCACTTCAAAGTGCATCCAAAACAAAAAACAAAAAAAAAACTGCGCATAGTGGGGATCGAACCCACGACCTCTTGCATGGAAGGCAAAAGTGTGCACCGGCATGCCGCGCTGCCTTTTTTCTCCAAAACAAAAATATCTGTGAAGAAGTAAAGTGTCAAGTCAAACAAAAATGAATATATAAATAAACACACACATACATTCATAACAATAAAATATACAAAACCAATTTACCGCGAACATTTTCACTTTCTTCGCCTTCCTATAATTCTCGATTACGTCATTTCATAAGTGATTTGGTTACAGTAGTTCATCCTGTCAGCTGGGGTACTGTAGAAAATAAATTAAAAGTCTGGGTGGTATTGAGAATCGAACTCGTGACCTTTTGATCCAAAAAAAACTCTAATTTTTCTGCAAAGTTATTTTTTTTGAAAATAAACGTTTTTTTTTTTTTCATTTTTTTTTAATTCAAGCTTTCCAAATAATTTTTAAAAAAATCTAAATGACATAGGGAATCGAACCCGTGACCTTTTGATCCAAAAAAAACTCCAATTTTTAATTTTCTTGTTTCTAAAATTTTAATTTCAAAATTTTTTTTTCCAAAATTCAAGTTTTCTGAAAAAATTAAAAAAAAAATCTAGAAAATAATTTGGTGGTATTGGGAATCGAACCCGTAACCTTTCGCGCATAAACCTTTGGCGCAAAAGGTCACAGGTTCGATTCCAACCTCCGGAAAAGTTTTTTTTTTTTTTAATTTTTCATGATCACTAAAAAACTGAGATTTTTCTCAAAATATACATTTTCCAAAAAAAAAATTCCAGAAGGTATGAGAAATCGAACCCGTGACCTTTCGCGCATAAAACTTTGGCTCAAAAGGTCACAGGTTCGATTCCACCCTCCGGAAAAGTATTTTTTTCAATTTTTTCATAAATTTTTTTTTTTAAATTTTTCATGATCACTAAAAAACTGAGATTTTTCTCAAAATATACATTTTCCAAAAAAACAAATTCCAGAAGGTATGAGAAATCGAACCCGTGACCTTTCGCGCATAAAACTTTGGCTCAAAAGGTCACAGGTTCGATTCCCCATACCATCACAAAATTTTTTTTAGTTCAAACTAGATTCTTGCAAAAAACATAACAATAATGTCTCATTAATAATGTTATTATCCATACATATCACATTACTCGTTTTTCTGTTATTCCTGTTAAAACGCGGCGCAGAACAAGTTGTTACGATATAATATCGCCAACAGTTTTTCGCCTATTTTTTCGTGTTGGTATCACATTCATATTCTCTCAATGCTTCTAATTTTTCTCCTTCTTCTACTTCTAGCAAATCCCAATTTATGGTATTTTTCAACTTTTTTTTCAAAAAAATTTTTCCAAATTTTTAGCGCTCCTCGACTTTCAAAAGATCCTGAAGTTGAGCTGGACATTGTTCCAAAAACATCAAGTTCCTCCGTCAAAAAACCGGATTACGGTGACTACGAGGATTATGAGCTGACGACAAGAGCTCCGCTTGATGAGCTACTCATGGAGGTCGAAAAACATTCGCTGGATGAGGAGATCACCAAATTGATGAGCGATTTGCATCGCGAGGAGCAGCGGGTCTCGCAACGAACTACAGTAACCAAGGAGGAGATGATGGCGACGAGTACGGTGGCCGGTTTGGATGTGGAAGAGGAGGGATCCGGTGAGAGTGTGACGACGACGACGATGACGACGAGAGCGCCGAGATTGTATACCACAGTTGTTCAAGAGGTTAGTGTGAGAGACGCAGAGAAACTAGAAATTTTGAAAACAGGAGAAGTTGGAGACGCAGAGAACCTAAAACTCTGAAAAGAGAAAGAAGTAAAAGGCGCAGAGAACTCCGAGAGATTGGTAGAAGTGAGAGACGCAGAGAAATTAGAGACCTGAATTTTGAGACACGTAGAGAAACCTGAAAGAATGATGGAGGTGAGAAACGCAGAGAAACCTGAGTTGAGAGAGTGAAAATCGTGAGAGACGCAGAGAAACTAGAACATTGAAAAGAGAGAGAAGTAAGATGCGCCGAGAAACCCGAGAGATAGGTAGAAATGAGTGACGCAGAGAAACTAGAGAGAGTGGTGGAAATGAGAGACGTAGAGAAACTAAAAATCTGAAAATTGAGTGAAATTAGAGACGAGAAATCCCAGAGTGTTGGAAGTGAGAGACGCGGAGAAACAAGAAATCTGAAAAATCAGAGACGCATAGAAACATTATCTAGGAAAGACGCAGAGAAAGCAGAGTGATGTGAGAGAGTTCATAAAGTGAGAGACGCAGAGAACCCCCATCTCAACATCTGATTGCAGGTCAACAATGTACCATCAACACTGCGTCCCGATCCGTACGCAAACGTCGACTACGATCTCAGCGATCACAGCAACATACGTCGTCCGAAACCTGCGCCGAAAATCGTCGTCAGGCCAAAAACCGCGAAAATCGCAGCGCCGCAGCGACGTCTTCACGGCGGCGACGTTGCCGCAACATTTGTCATTGTAAAAGCGGAGGGGGGCAAGAAAAAGTATTTGAAAAAATTGGCGAAAATCGATAAGCGCAACAAATTGGTCAAGTTGAACGGGAAGTTGTATCGAATTGGCCCAAAGATGAAGCTCAAAAAAGTTGGTTGACATTTTTTTCGAGAAAATCTTTTCAAATCTCCTAGATAACCTCTCGCGGTCGTGTCACAGTCAAGCCCGAAGTCTTCTCAACCAACGTCACAGCCAAGAGCAAACCAAAAAAGTCACGAAAACGGTAAAAACTACAGTACTCTTGTACAGTGGGCCAAGCCATTTTTCAGACCAATCTCAAATCGACGAAAACGTCAACTCGAGTTTCAAGACATTGAACCCGAGTTCATCTATCAGCAACAAGAATTAACACAAGTTGAGCCGAGCCCAATTGTCTATGAAGTGGCGGCGGAGCTGCAAGTTGTCGGCGAACCTGCGCAACATTCCGGTTTGGCCCAGGTCAATCTTGTCAATACACTCGATCACTTTTTGAACAGACGATACTCGTTGGCTGGCTAGATGAACTAATCAATAGGACTCTTGTTGTTTTTTCTTGATTATCAATAATCTTGTTTACTTATAGTTTTGTGTGTCACGACATCTCACTGGTCTCGTATTCAGGTGAGAGAGAACGCGATTGAAAGAGAGCGATAGAGAAAACTCAACCATTTTTGTTTAAAAGTCCAAACAATAAATTGCAAATGAGACAGAGGAATGTGATGGCGGCTGGAAAATTTTTTTCTTTTTTTAATTTTTGAGAAAAAAATTGGCTTACCATCAAAAAACAAGATTAGCGACAAAGCCTTATGAATTTTGACAACCCGATTTTTTCCCGAAACTTCACAAGAGGCATTGAAAACTGTTTGAAGGGATGTGTCGACGGATGAAGAGTTCTGAAAATTGGAAAAAACGGTGTTTTAAAGGGACATGGTAGGAAAAAATTTTGGCGCAAAAAAAATCAAAAATTTGAACATTTTTGGAAAAATGGGAGTCGAGAAACTCAATTTTTGAATTTTCTAATTTTGGGGCCAAAAACTGAACTTTTGAATTCTCGAATTTGGCGCCAAAAAATATCTAATTTTGAATGTTAAAATTTTGAATTTTCAAACTTTGGCGCCAAAACTCAAATTCTAAATTTTCAAATTTTAGCGCCAAAAAAAACTCATTTTTTGAATTTTCAAGTCTGCCGCCAAGACAATGAATTTCGAAGTTGTGGCGCCAAGATAGTCAATGTTTGAATTTTCAAACTTTGGCGCCAAACCTCGAATTCTGAATTTTCAAGTTTTGGCGCCAAAAACTTAATTTCTGAATTTTCAAATTTTGGCGCCAAAAAACTGGAATTTTTGAATTTTCAAATTCTGGCGCCAAAAAACCAAGTTTTTGACGTTTCAAATTTTGGTGTAAAAAAAAATCAACTTTTGAATTTTCTAGATTTGGCGTCAAAAATTTTTCAAATTTTCAAAATTCTATTTTTCACGCCAAAAAATTCTTCACTCACCAAAACCTTATCAATAATAGTAATTCCTTGCGAGACACGAAACGGAATATTGACATCTTTCAATTTTTTAGTTGTAAACCTGCAAAAAGTGTTTGCAGACATCGAGAATCGCTACAGTACTACCTTTCAAAAAACAAATGTTCACATTTGGCCATGTCTTTGCAGCAGGAGAACGGTAACGTCATAACAGGTCTGAAAAACTTTAGAAATTTGCCAAAAAATATTGTCTACCTAGTTTCTGGCACGAAATTGCGATCGACAATCAAATAATAATACCAACTTGAGATTGGATCGGACATGTTAACTGTGTCGACTGGAAAAAATATTATTTTGGATTTTGTACGTTGAAAATTTGAAACTTTTCCATTGATCCGGAGGCATTGGAACACCACAACACTTGAATTTTTGTTGAAATTGATGAATTTTCTAAAAATTGAAAAATTTTCATGAAGAACATGTTTGCAAACACGAGAGAAAGTTTTCGTGGAGAGATGGCCGAGCGGTCTAAGGCGCTGGTTTAAGGCACCAGTCCCTTCGGGGGCGTGGGTTCGAATCCCACTCTCTTCAGCTTTTTTTTTTTTTTTTGAAATTTCTCACCGTCATGTCTTCCGAATTGTTTTCATCTAAAATACCCCTGAATCTAGTTGCAATTTCCATTTTATCATGTAAAATTGGTAGTTGACAAAGCGTCGCGAGACCTGGAAATTGACAAATAATATTGCAAATTTTGCATTGGCTTACCAAGTAACCCGAGAAAAATGAAGACTTGGAAAAATATGAAAAGTTTAACCATACTTTTCGCCAGAAAATTCACCAAACATGAGAAAATTAGAAGAATCATTGAAGCGCTTGAAAATCCCATAAGTTTAGCGCCAAAAATTTTTCTGAAAACAAGAAATTTCGGCTGAAAATTTAGAAAAACTTACGAAAATTTGAATACATCATCCTGTAAAACAAAAGCGGCTAAAATTGCGACAACTTGAAATGAGATCAATATTTGTTGACATTCCACAAAGAATCCACCTCTTCTTTCAAACATTTTTATAAGAAATAAGCGGAGAAAAAAATATTGTCAAATTTTGACGTCAAAAAAATGATTTTTCTGAATTTTTGAAATTCCGAAATTTTGGAGTGAAAACTTTTTGAAGTTTTTAAGTTTTGGCGGGAAAATTTTATTTTTTTTTCGCGCCAAAATTTCAAGATTATTTTGTGACCGATTTAAAAAAAAATTTCCAAAAAACCGAAAAAAAGTTTATTCGAGTTCTCAAGTTTGGCCGGGAAAAATGTATTTTTCAAAAATTTCCAGATTTTTTTTTCCCTATTTTTCCGTATTTCTACCGGTCCATCTCCAATATCACGGACCGGCCCCCGTTTCAAAATTTCCCCAACAAAAATCCAAAAATTTTGATTCGAGTTCTCAAGTTTTGGCGGGAAAGTTTTATTATTTGAATATTTCTTTTTCGCGCCAAAATTTCAAGATTTTTCGTCTCCTATTTTTTCGGATTTCTACCGGCGCACCTCTAATATCACCGTCCGGGCCTAGTTTCAAAAAAAAAATCAAAAAACTTTTTTTTCTCCCCCCTCTTTGCCCAAAATCCCCAAAAAATTGTCAATTTTCTCTAAAAAAATCAAAAATCTTCGCCCCCAAAAAATTCCAAAGTTATCATTCGACCAGTGAAAAAAGTGCAGCAACGTGTGTTGCGCTAATAACAACAATAATAATAATAACAATATTAATTTGTCAAACTTTTTTATTTTTTATTTTTCATTTTTTTTGGTAATCACAGATTATTTTTATGCCCTACAATGAGATCGACGACACACTCCGTTGTCTTTGATGATCATTCGAATGTTGCATGTGAAATGAACGGCTGTCTGCAAAAAAATTGGCTCAAAAATTTTTTTTTGGAAATTTTATGATATTAGACACCAGAAATAACAATTTTCCAACAATACCAGTTTTCAAAAAAAAATTTTTGAAAAAAATGAAAAAAGTTAGGCCGGCTGGGTTACTGTAGTTTTGGTTTTTTTAGAATTCCAAACTACAGTAACCCTGAAGGCCCGAATGTTTTCTTTAAAATTTCTGGTGAAAATTGAGAAAATTACCAATTTCAAAATCTGATCTAAAAATCGGGTCCGAAAAAAATTGGTCCCAAAATCCAAGTTTTGCTGAAACAGGCTGAATAAAAGGGGTCAAAATGGGTCGAATTTCCAGATTTTTTTGATATAAAAAATATTTTCAGAAAAAAAACTAGGTTTGGCCAAGATTTTCATACTCAATTCAGCAGAAAAAACTTCGTGCCGGGTCCGATTTCTGAAGTTTGAGGCTTAAATTTTATCCAACCTAGACAGGTTTTTCTGTAAACTGGAAACTTTGAGAAAATCGGGCCGGGTCTGGTTCAGAAAGCCTGATTTTGGCCACATTTTGAGGTCCGGGAACTTTGAAAAAGCCGAACCAGTTCCTTTTTTCGAGCCAGTGAAAATTTCAGAAGGCCGAAAAAATTCAGAATTTCAGAAAAAAAGCCAGAAGAGTTTGTTCGCACAAAAAACCTATTGCAAACAAATTACTGACTTTCTCTGCGTCTCTCACTCTCTCCCCACTCTCTCCTCACCGTCTCAACATCCAGCGAAAATGCATGCACCCGTATTCCAGCCGCCAAATCATTTTGATACTCAACATCTGGTAAAATATTGGGAAAAATCGAGCAACCATCATTATCGATTATTTGTATAGCTCTCTCGCTATCCGACACAGTACAATTACCAACAGCTACACAAAATAAGGAGTTCCTTTTGTGCGCAACATTCTTATAGTCACAATTCCAGCTGTGATAGATCTCATCACCAATGTTGACCTTTGACCGAACTATCGGACCATCCCAGTTTTTGTGATGCACACTATAACGACACTCCGGTTCGGGGAATCTTTAAAAACCTTAAAATTGATAGATTTTCTTCCTGGGTAAACTCACACCTGCCAACTGGAAGTTCAATAACCTCTCGAGCCGCAAATTGCTCCCAATCTTGTGTGAAAACTCTGTCGAGTACACCAAAAACAGTGATAATAAAGACGAAAAAGTTCATTTGGAATGAAATAGGAAGAAAGCAATCGATTTTCTCACACAAAATGATAGTGAAATGATAAGAAGAAACGAGAAAAGAGAGGTCAAATGAGGTTTTGAATTGTTTTTATTATCCGTTCTGATGATAACGACTACAATATCTCCAATATTTATCGCAAGCTGCGCGATATTGTGACTGGGAGGTTAGGAATGGGTTGGCGCAATAAGTTTGGGCAAAGTTTCTGCAAAAAAATAATTTTTTACAAAAAAAAAAGAAAAAAATAAGCGTGGCCTAGAAACCGACAAATGTTGCAACAATGCTCTAATGAACTTTTTCAAAAATTTCTTTTTGTTTTTTTTTCGCTCGATTTTTTTTCTGTTTTACCTATAACTTCGACAAAGTTGATCGACCTGATTCAGCCCATTTCTCCTTGCACTCTTCCGCTGTGGCACCACTGGTTTATCCGGCAAAGGAACTTGGCATTTCTCCGAATAAACTGGGCAGAAGACGATAGCCTTTTGGCCAAAACGGAATGGATCTGGACATACGTAAAGGTAACGGTTTTTGAATTCTTTGCAAAATCTTGCATAACTTTTAGGCTTCTTTGTTGTTGCTGTAGAATCGGATGCATCGGTTGGAATGGGAATTGGTGAAGCTCTGGAAGAAGAGGGAGAAAATTTCCAGGAAGTTGTCGAGAATTTTCGGAGTTTTGTTCAAATTTTTCGTGGGTAAAACACTTTATTTTTGATTTTTTGAATATCAGAAAAATCATAGTTTGATTTGCCTTATCAAAATTTCAAAAAATTTGTAAAAATGTCGTGCAAAGTAAAAATGATTTTTCCACGGGTCGGCAAAACGAACCCTTCTTCAGAAGTTGTGTGCGACGGGCGCTCTCGCCGTCTCGCACTCTGCCCCACGCGGTTTTTTTTGTGTGTTTGAAATTATTTTTTTCAACGACGTAAAGAAAAAAGGACTTTTCTCGCTAATGGCGTGTAAACTTTTTCTAAAAATTTGTTTCCAATCAGTTAATACCATGTAGATTCAGAAAAAATAAGTCTCATCACACAAAAATAACTCGGGAGAATTTTTTAAAACAAAAAACGAATTTTTTCGGATTTTTCCATACAAAAGACAAGTTTTCCCGAGTACCTTCTGTAAACTTTTCTATAAATTTGGTCACTAATGCAAAAAAGCACGTAGATTCAAAAAAAAATAGGTCTCGATTCCAGTTTTAGTTTCGGTGACCCCGTTTTTTACGAAAAACATGTTTTTTAGTCTATTTTTCAAGAAAATCTCAATTTTCTCGACTACCTTCTGTAAACTTTTTCTATAAATTCAAGCATAGGTCAAAAATAGGACGTAGATTCAGAAAAAATAGGTCTCCACTCTAGTTTTAGTTTCGGTGGCCCTGTTTTTAACGAAAAACATGTTTTTTTCACGCTATTTTTCGATAAAAGTCGATTTTCTCGTCTATTTTCTGTAAACTTTTTCTATAAATTTGGTCAAAACCTATTTAGACTATACTGAAACGAATGGAATAAGTGTGCACCAGAGTTTAAACTTCTGTGATGCACTTTTTAGCCAAAACTTTCAAGTTCTTTATTGCTAATTGTCCCAGTCAATTCTCACTGAAACTGTTAAAAAAGACGAAATTATGTTTTATTAACTCTTTCCACACTAAATTGTTTCACTTAATACCCATCAACACCTTCAAATCACGAAACAAGCTGAAAAACAAAAAAAAATTCAAATATCCGCCATTTTCACAAAGAGCGTGGCGGGACCCGTTTTTGTGCTAAACAACAGACCATGAGATATATCGTTTACAGCCGACCCCACTTTTTATTTTTTTGGGTTCGTTTTGCCGAGCCGTGTTTCAGGGTTATAGCGAAGTGAATCATTTTCGTTAAAAAATAATTATGTAAAAGTGTGTGAAATGGAAAGAACGTCATGTTCCAACATGCAGATTTTCATATTTCTCAGAAAAAAATACTTTTTTTTTCGATTTTTCTTTTTTTGCCCGTTTTCTACTTTGCACATCGCATTACACACTGTGAGAAGTAAAATTTCAGAAATTCAAGCTTTCAAAAAATGAGAAAATAATAATTTTGTTCACGTGACCTTACACGTGACAATACCTCCAGCCAACGTTATGTGGCACAAAGAGACGCAGAGAAAAACACCGTTGGAAAGGTCACGTTTTTCACAAAAAAAATTTTTTGATGAAAATTGGATTTCTCTGCGTCTCTCAAAAATGTTTGTCACGACTTACTCCTTATCAGGTTCACCCTCGGGAACTTGAAGACAAATATTATCAAAAGCCGCGCAAAAATCTCGATCCTTCTGTGTCTTTTTCTTCGTTCCAGATCCGCACACCTTCATATAATCTTCTCTCAACTCTCCACATGCTGCCTGAGAAAAAAAAATCAAAAATTTTTCAGAAAAAAAACCCTCACCGTATCCTCTTTCTCGCATTCGACGGTTATTAATAATAATAATACAACTAGAAATATTGACCGTTTCATAGTTGCAAAAAAAATTGAGAAAAAAACAAAACAAATTGTGTAAAATACAACAAATATCAGTGATGATATGATTTAAACCGGCTTTTTTTTTGTTCAAGGCAAGATGTAGACACAAAAAAAAGAGACAACTTCACCTATGTATTCACCGAAATTATTGTTATTATGCAATTTTTCCTGCTTTGTGGAAACTTGTTGCGTCTTTCTTTTTTTTGGCGGTAGGCGAAAGTGAAAAGATACCCCCTGACGAGTGAGGATGACGGGGGCCAAGAGGGGAGGAGGTGGAAGAAATAACTGTGACGATGATGTCTCGAAAAACCCGCGGGTGACAAAAGAGGTGTGACGAGAAAAATACTAGAAAATTATTGAGAACACGAGAAAATTTCAGAAAAATTCCATATTTTTGTGCAAAAAAAACTCTGACTCAATTTTTAACCAAAACTTTTTTGAACCTACAGTAATCCTAGACAACTGGGCGGATTTTTTTTCGGACCACGGGAAATTATCAGATTTTTTTGCTCAAAAAAATTTTCCGCATTTTTTGACCAATCCAAGTACTTAATTTAATTTCGCGCGTTTTTCTCTAAACCTCTCGTTTCCCCATTCTATCTCGTCGCTAGTAGTACAAAAAATCTACAGTACATTTTGAAATTTGCCGAAAAACTTTGTAGTCTTATCTTTGACACTTTCTAAACAATAAACACATCAATCAGTTGGAAATTAGTACAGTAGTACCTATTACTGTAGAATTAAGTTACTGTAATTGAACTATTTTGATTTTCGGGTCTTACAAAATACAGTAACCAGAAGTTCAAAACTTTCCGGGCCAAAAAATAGAAAAACTCTGCCCGGAAATTTTCGGGCCGGCAGTTCTCCTTTTTCAGACCCGAAAAGATCTCGTTCCGAAGAAAAGTACAGTACTCCAAGTTTCAAAATTTTTCTTGCCAGCCCGAAATTTCGAAGCTTTCCTGTCTATGAAAAACTACAGTACCCAGATGATGAAAACTCGTGCCGGACCGGAGTTCAATTGGGCTAAGCCAAAAAATCGAAAAATTCTCGGCCCAGAAATTTTGGGGCCGAGAGTTCTCAATGTTTTTTTCCCCAAATTCTAAAGTACAGTCTGAAAATTTTGAAACGAGAAAAAGTACAGTACCCCGCAAAAAACCAAGAGTCTCGGTGCGCAAATTTGAGGCCTGAAAAAATCCCAAATTTTTTGGCTAATATACATAGTAGTACAGTATCCGAAATTTTTGGGCCGGCCCGGATTTATTTTCAGAAACAAAATACAGAACTCAACTATCGAAAAACTTCCGGGCCGATCCGAAAATTTTCGTATTTTTTTGTGCTCAAGTTTTAGCGTTTTTCAGACCCAACAAAAAAAAAGATTTTCGGGCCGGCCTGAAATTTTGAAAAATAAGAGAAAGAGTTTGGGGCAAAAAAACTGGACCCAAGTTTTTGACTAAGCTCAAAGTACAGTACTCAAATATCGAAAATTTTTCCGGGCCGGCCCGAAAATTTTCAATATTTTGGCCTAAGTTTTGGCCAGCCCCAGAATTCTCGGTGTTTTTCAGACCCCCTAGAAATTTTCCAAGCCTAAAATGTAGCCAAACCTCCAAAACCACATATTTTCAGTTTACATATCATCACAGAAACTTGTTCTTTTTATAATTTATTGCAGCCAAATCATATGTATACAGAATATGCGCAAATCGAAGACGAAGAAAGCGAAAAAAGCAAAAAAAAGAAATAGAAATCTATCCTTGAACCTCATTCTTTCGCGAGAAGAAACGTTGCATTTTGACAAAATTCAACGGCGTCGTCGTGAATCGATGCGACAATCCCTTCGGAATCACAATCATATCGCCCTTCTCCAACTGCACACGAATCCATTGATCGTCTTTCGGCTCAACATCGTAGTAGCATGTTCCTTCGACGACCAGCGAGATGACGTCTTCGGTGTGCTCTTGTGGCTCGTAGTATTGGTCCATTTTGTCTTCGAAGTCGAGCATCGTTTCGCTGACGGTGAACACGTCGGAAAAGTTGACGTTTCGTTCGGATTTCATTGCCGAGAGACGTTTTTTCATTGCAGCCGTGTCGTCCAAATCGACCTGTTGATATCTTTTTTAATCAAAAAAAAAAAAACATTTTTCTTCTTTAAACTTTCGTAGCCTACGAATTCTACAAAGTTTTTAGAAAAAAAATCAAAAAACCATTTTTTTTAGCGGAAACATTGTAGCCTCTCCAAAAAATCTCTGGGTTACTGTAGTTTTCAAAATTTTTCAGTTTTTCAAAAATCGAAAATTTTTTGCTCAAAGCCTAACAGGCATTTCGGGCCGGTCTGAAAAGGAGAAATACAGTATTCCAAATTTCGAAAAGTTCCGGGCCGGCCTGAAAAATCTGAATTATTCAGATTGGAGCAAAAGTACAGTACCTCAAGTTTCCAAAATTTTTCGGGCCGGCCCGAAAATTTCGCATAATTTTCTAGCCCATTTTTACGACCGAAAATCTTGAAATTTTTTGGAAAAATTGGAAATTTCTTGGTCCGGAAAATACTTCAGTTTGCAGAAAAAAATTTCGGACCGGCCCGAAAATTCAGAAATTTTGAAACACCCCGCTAGGAGAAGAAGTACAGTACCCATATTCAGACTTGTTCCAAATTTGGAAGAAAAAAACTACAGTACTCCGGAAATTTTGAACCGAAAATTTTGAGACAAAAAAACCAGTTCCAAAATATTTGGCTAATCAAAAGTACAGTACTCGGCCCGAAAAACAAGAAAATCCTGAAATGAGAAAAATTACAGTACCCCAATGACAAAAGAGGGTTTAAATTGGAGGTTTGAAATTTTTCTAGATTCTGTAAAAAACTACAGTACCCCAGAAAAACAAGTTCCACATTTTTGACCCCGCGCGAAATTTCAATTTTCAGGCCGGCTCGAAAATTTCTCATATTTTTGCTGTCCCCGACCCGCTCACCTTATAATAAACCACTCCGGCGAGTTGCGTCAACTGCGTTGTCGTCAATTTTTTGGGCGGAAAAACGTGATGCGGCAAACGTTTGTCGCCACACGGAAACGGTTCCATTTGCCAGATTTGCATTTTGTTGTTGTTGTTTTTGAAAAAAGAAAAAGATCTGAAACTAACAAAACGTAAATTAGTCTTCTTGCAAACAACACACAACAAGAGAACCAGTATTTTTTTTCCAACCACAAACAAAAAAACCATATTTTCTCATAAACAACATTCAAAAAAAAAATTCGTTAAATTCGGATTATCAACAATAACAACATCAAAAATTTTTGACCCAAATAAAAGAGGAACACTGGTAAGGTGTCACTTGCTGACTGAATTCATTCATCCATGAGTTTCGGCCCGACAAGTGGGCGGAGCCTAAATCTTGGCTCCGCCCACTTACTGTTTTTTATTTTTCTCTCAAAAAACAAAATTATTAATGACCTCAAAGTTGTTTACTCAAAGAATAAATACGCATAATTTTTTGTTGGGGGGCAGAAAAAATTAATAACTTTGGTGGTATAATTATCATATTGACCTGATTTTTCTAGTGCTACTAGAAGGAGTTTTCGCAAATTAGGAAAGCGTAAAAAACAGGAAAAAGATTCGAATCTTTTCAAAAACAAGAAGCGCTCGAAAAATCTAAGACCGGACCTGAATCGAGATTGCAAATAAAGATTACTCTCCAACCTGTGGGGCGAAAAAAAACCTGAAGAACCGGAAAATTGTGTGCGAAATCAAAAATAGAACAAAGGGGAGGTAAGTTTTGATTTACTATTATTATTATTTTGATAAAAATCTTCCAATTTTCAAAAAAAAAAAAAAAAAAATACCAACGGGTGGAATCGAACCTGCAAAACCTTCCGCGCCAATTTTCCGAGTCAACGCGCTACCACTACACCACGCACATCACACTAAAACGGGAAGCATTTTTCAAATAAATATGAACAAAAATGGGGGAAAAAAACAGTGGCACTTGATAGCTTTTGACACCAACAGGATTCGCTTTACACAGAAAGTATATAGAGAAAAAAGATAACATATGGTTGGAAAAGCGAAAAAACAAGAAGTATGAAAATTGCGCAATCAATGCCTTATCCCTCCCCAAACTTGTTCTTTATCCGCTTTTTTTCTTTTTTTTTCGAATATCAATGATTAATTTGAATTTTGATCACTCCAAAAATACAAATCAAGATAACCCCCCAACACATATAGTTAACAATCTACCATTTTTTTTTTGTTTCCTCAAACAAAGATTTTAATCTACTTCCGTTTTTTTTTCTTCTCCTCGGTGTGATGATGAATTAATCCGGGAAGGAACAATGGTTTACTACTTTCAGATAGCAAGAGGATTACTTTTTTTTCAAAAAAAAAAAAAAAAAAAAAGTTGCCACGCCGCGGAGTCGAACCCACCAAAACGCCACGCGCCACAACTCACAACACTACCACTACACCACGCGGGAGGATATTCAATTGTATAGTTTTTGCACTCTTATTTTTTTCGGTGCTCCGCCTTTTTTCATTAGTGTCAAGATTAGTTGTTTTTTTTTTTCCTTTTTTTCTTCTGAGCGTTTTTTCCCGTTTTTTCGCTATTATGTTATGTCTAGAATAAGAGTTGTCTGATTTTTTTTTGGAGTTGTCTTTCTCAGCATAATTCAAAGGGACATCTCAACAAATATATTATTTATCATGCGCCTTTAAAATGTTACAGAAGAGTACTGTAGTTGGAGAAGTCTGATTTACGACACTTTTACGACGTTCTCATGAATAAATATTGGCCGGAAATTGTTTTAGAAAAAGAGAAAAACTACAGTACTCTAGTGAGTCATTTTTTTTTCTCATAAAGGATTAAAATTCAATTATTATTTTTTCCCCGAAAAAATAGGCTATAATTTTTTGATGTCAGAAAAAAAATAGGATACATTTTTATTTTTTGAGAAGAACCGTAGTTTATTCGATTTTTAAGCAATTTTTTTTTTCGCCGGCCCGAAAATCCCAAAAATTGTCAAAATTATTTTTGAGGTCAAAAATTTCAGCCCAAAAAGTTTGATTTTCGAAAAAAAATTCTGTGAAAAAATTAAGCCAATTTTTTTGTTGAAAATTTTCAGACCGGCCCGAATTTTCGTCAGAAAAAAGTTAGAGCCAGATTTTTTTGTTCATTTTCAAAACAAATTTTTCAGACCGGCCCGAAAATCCCAAAAATTGTCAAAATTAAAAACATTTCAGGCTGAAAATTCTGATTTTTGAAAAAAAAAAAACAATTTTCCGTGAAAAAGTTGAACCAAAATTTTATTTTTTGAAATTTTTCAGACCGGCCCGAATTTTTGTCAGAAAAAATAGTCCGCATTTTTCTGATATTTTTTCGTTAAATTTCAAAACATCATTTTCAGGTAAATTTTTTATGTCTTTCAGAAAAAAACATTTCTCATAAAATTTTTTTCAAAATAATAATTTTTAAAAAATAATTTTTTTTTTATTTTGACCCAATTTCAGACCCTCATTTTCAGACGCCCAAAATTTGTAAATTTTTGGCGGTCAACAAATTTTGGTTGGAAAATCTGATTCTAAAAAATTTGCGACAAAAAATTGAGCCCAATTATTTTTCCTAAACATTCAAAAAAACCTATTTAACCCATTTCATACAAATTTTTCAGACCGGCCCGAAAATCCCAAAATGTCAAACACCTTTCTCAGATAATTTTTTGGCGATTTTTTTCCAATTTTTCAAAAAAAAAGTATTTTAACCCATTTTCAGACCGGCCCGAAAATCCCAAAAAATTGTCAAGCCTCATTTTCAGACCATTTTTTGGCGATTTTTTCCAAAATTTCCGAAAAAAAAACCTCCCAACAAAAGTATAACTTTTTTCACTCTGCAACAAAAAAAAAACGCGGCAAATTATCCAACTGGAATTAATGAGGGCAATGCACGAAACATTTCCCCTTTTTTCAGCGAAAAAATATTTTTCTCAAACTGTTTCAAGCTCCAAGAGCAAACAGCAAAAATTATAATTCTTCTCCACTTTTTTTCTCAATGAATATTTGATTAGTTTTCATTTTTTCTCTTTCCGTTTTTCAATTTTTTTGGTAGCGGTCAAATTTCAAACATTTTTCTTAGCCTAGCCCTAACCCGCAAAATGTCGGTACATAGAAAAATCAATGTTTTTTCTCGACAAAAGTTGTTTTTTTTTCCTACCAGACCCCATAATTCAATTTGGCGCCCTTCCAATTGATGTTTGACGTTTTTCCCGCCAAAATGTTCTTTTTTCACCAAAAAAAAACTTTTTTTTGTTGGTTTTTTGTTGACACATCCTCCAGAAACAAGATAATTATATTTCTCGCCCCTAAAAATACATTTTTTCTCATTTTATGTTCCAAAAAATTGCCCAAAATAAATTTTTTTAACCCTCAGGCAAAACTTTTTTCATATTTTTGTTTGTCCAAATGAACTACAGTACTTTTGCTTTTTGAAAATGACATGCATTTTTGACGAAAACTTTTTTTTCCGGTTAAAATTTTTTGTTGACAACAAAATGTTTTTCGCTTCGCCGTGTTGTTCTTGGGTTACTGTAGTTTGTGTGAACTTTTGGAGATCTCGGAAAATAAATAGTGGGCCATTTTTTACCGAGAAAATTCGTGACTTTTTTTCGAAAAATCTCAAATCGATTTTTCACTGGGGTTACTGTAGTTTGAGCCAACTTTCAGAACGAGAAAAGTTATATTTTTTGGCCGGCCCGATTTTTCCCGGGAGGAATAAAATTTTGGAACTTTTTCGGGCCGGCCCGAATTTTTCTCGCGATGATAATTTTTGGAAAAATTCCAATTTTTAAATCGATTTTTACAGGGATTACTGTAGTTTAAGTCAACTTTGAAAATTCAGAAAAAATCGTTTTTTTCGGGCCGGCCCGGATGTTTTACGCCGAAAGTTTTTGAGTTTTATTTTCAGAAAGTTTTCGGGCCGGCCCAATTTTTTTTCGTGAAAAAAAGAAACTTTTTCCGATATTCTCCGGGTCGGCCGAATTTAAAAAAAAGTTCATTTTTACCGTAGTTTTTTTTCAGGCCGGCCCGAACTTTTTTTGTTAAAAAATTCAGTTTCTAAAATTCGAAAAATATAGAGATTTTCGTTTTGAGCAGGCCGAATTATTTTGTGTACAAAAAATGAAATTTTTCCGGGCCGGCCCGATTTTTTTTGTCAAAAAACTGTTTTTTTTAAATTCAGAAAATCTAGGGATGTTCTTTTCAGATCGGCCCGAATTATTTTGGGCCAAAAAACTTTCTTTTCTACTGTATTTTTTTCAGGCCGGCCCAAATTTCCCGACTTTTTTATTTCCCTCGTTTTTTTTTCGAAAATATCATAAACCATCCAATTTTCAAGAAAAAAAAACTTTTCTCCTTCATCATAAATCTCCACTCCTTCTCAAAACGAGAAGAAAAAAAATTTTGCTTCAAAAGAACTACACAAAACGTGGGCGTGGCCTAGGTCCTGAATCAAGTGACACACTTGGGAGTCCTTGAAAATGACACAAAATCTGTTTCAGACATTTTTATGGGTATTTGAAATGAAAAAATTCATTTTTTTTCTTCCTCTTTTTCTCGTAAAATCATTTTTTATAGAAAAATGGATGCGTTGAAAGAGGCCGAAATTCGTGAGGTGTTCAAAGAGTTTGACAAAAATGGAGATGGTCGAATAACCCGTCAGGAACTCGAAGTAGCTCTGTTGCAACTCGGAGAAAAAGCGTCGAATTCGAAAATTGAGGAGATGATTCAACAGGCCGATTTGGATGGTATGTTTGAGAGAGAGAGAGAGAGAGAGAGAGAGAGTGAGAGACGCAGAGATATTCACGTCAAAATATTTATATTTTTGACAAAAAAAAAATGGGATTTTAGAAAATATTGAAATTTTTTGCTGTAAAAATAGAAATTGTTGAGAGAGTGAGAGACGCAGAGAGATTGACACGATAAAATTTATAGTTTTTATTCTCTAGAAATTTTGAACTTTTCAAAATATTCAGGGTTCTAGTTTTCGGGCCGGCCCGAAAGTTCTGAAATTTTATTCTTGGTATTTTTTGAGGTCAAAAATTTTGATTCTCGAAAAAATTTTTTTTGCCATTTCTCAGAACGCCCTTCAATTTTCAGATGGGTTACTGTAGTTCTCAACCCCCGGAAAGAAACTATTGTAGTTTGGGTTACTGTAGTTTCCACTTTTTTCTATTTTTGGTATTTAAAAACCAAGAAAGTTCATATTTTTAGAAAAAAATGTTGGTTTGAAAATTTCATTTTCCCACCCACCTGTGAATGAAATTTGATATTAAAATTTTGTTGGAAAAAAATGTGAGAAATTTTTTTGTTGGAAAATTTGAAACAACGAAAAACTACTGTAGTTATTCAAAGGATCACAACGATTTAAATAGTTGCACAGAGAAAAAATAGAGTTTTTTGAAAAGTGAAATTTTTGTTTGAGAAATACTAATGTTTCAATTTTGGAGTTTTCTGAAAAAAATTTTGAACCGATTTTTTTCTCAAATTTTTTTCTGTTTTTTTTGGATCCGATCTAAAAATTTGACTAAATTTTTTTCCGCAACAAATTTGGTTGAGAAAGTAGACGACCAATTAATCTTTTTGCAAAATATTCTTCTAACATTTTCATTTTAAAACTTATATGAATACATATTTTTGTTATGCTGAAACTAGATAACACGGAAAAAACAACATTTATCTCAAATTTCCCCGAATTTTTTGGCCCGGGGCCAAAAATTTACACGCTCCACGTGGTTTTTTTCGCGCGGCGGAAATGTTTGGCGTAAATATCCGGTACTCCCACCCAATTTTTTCTCTTTTTCACAGGAAACGGATGTATCGATATAGACGAGTTTCTCAACGTGTTACGACGACAAATTTGTGACCCGAAAGAGGAGAAAGAGCTCAGAGATGTGTTCAATGTGAGTGGCTTAGGCTCGCGGAAAAAATATACAAAAGTACAGTACTCACTTGGTCTGTCACAAAATTAGACCAAAAAAATGGAGAAAAAATGCAAAAATCCTGCGGAATTTAAAGGAACATGGTAGTTTTTCAAAATTTTCGTCACGAGACCCATCAAAAAAGTCTCCGATTTTTCTAAGAAAAAAACTATTCAACTGATTATCAGAGTTCAGAGACCAAGAAATCTGAAAAACTACAGTACTCTGCGACAAAAAAAATAATTTTTTTTAGGTTTTGTGTTTGAAAGTAATGTACTTTTGCTCATTACTCTCTTCGTTGCAAGACCCTGTCTGCGTCTCTCATTTTCTCATTCTCTCTCTCTCATAAATTCCACTTTTTCTAAAAAAGGAGTACTGTACTTTTTCATATTTCTACAATTTTAAATCCAAAAAATCGTAAGTTTTCACAGGTTTTTGATAAAAACGGAGATGGTGTAATATCGATTGATGACCTGATATTTGTCATGTGTCAATTGGGCGAACAATTAACCGAACAAGAAGCCAGAGAGATGATTCGACAAGGCGATTTGGATCACGATGGGCTTATCGATTTTCAGGGTAATGAAAAATTCCCCTTTTTTTAAATCTAGTACAACCAAAATTTCAGAATTTGTCAACATCATCAAAGGACAACAATAACTATTGTCAATCCGGTCAGATCATCCAACGAGAAAAGTGATCTACCACAAAAAGTCGTTGAAAGATCATGTCAAACTGAGAGATTCAGACGGTAGATCATTTTCTCGTTGGATGATCTGGTTGGTTTGACAATAATTCATCTCTAATCTCTAAAACAACAATAAACCGATTTCTATTTTTTCGAAAAAAGCGTATTTTTAAGCATCTGATACGACTTGATACTAGTTTGATGATATTTCGAAAGATGGACTGCGAATCGGGCACGAGCTGCGAATTTTCGATCGCAATTTTGGCAATAATACGGATAGATATCTAGAGCGACAGATTGTGAACTTTTCGTGGGAAAAAACAGAAAAAAACTCACTTTTATGCGTATTCATATGATCGTCAAGAAGTATTTGACATCGAAACTTTTTATCGCATTTCATCCCATTTTCCTCAAAGTCACAATATTTCCAAGCGATAATCCTCGTTTTTTCTTTTGTCATCGAGTTATGCACCTGGAACATTAAAAATATATGAATTTTTACAGAAAAAAAGTCGAAAAATCTCCCGTTTTTCGATAATTTTTTGCATTTAACATACCCGATTAAAATGTCGCGTCAAATCACGTTTAGAATTGAACGTTTTCGAACATTTTGCACATTCATTTCCTAGTAAATTGTTGTATTCTGAACAACTCTCATCACTTTCATCAAAATCTTCATCGCTTTCCGAATAAATGCTGATATCTGGAACAAAAATCGATTTTACGTGACAAATTTTAGATCAAATTTTCGAGAAAATTGATCTTTCGAAAACAAAGAAAAATGGTTGAAAAGAATGGAGAATTCAAAATTAGCAGGCATGTTCCTGGGCCGGCCCTGGGCGGCCTCGGAGCCAGTTTTCCAGGTTATCAGAACTTCTAACTCTGTGAAACTGTCGGTATTTCTCCGAAATAGACAAATTCTTGTCAAAAAACTGAACAGACCGTTCGTGGTGAGCTCCTAACTGATAGCAGGGCCGGACAGGGCCGGCCCTAGGAACATGTCTGAAAATTAGCCATACCATTTGATGATAAGTGACAGGGCGAAACAAGAAAAAACGAGACAAAAAAAGAAAACTAAGAAAAAGGTGAAGAGTGAATGAATGAATAAATGAACGACACAAGAAGACACACATATTGTTGACCCCGCCCCTTTTTTGCACCTGTTCGCACACAAAAAAGGGGCGGGGTCAACAATATGTGTGTCTTATTGCGTTCATTCATTCAGTCATTCATTCTTCACCTTTTTTTAGTTTTCTAATATTGTTTTTTGTCTCGTTTTTTCTTGTTTCGCCCTTCTACTCATCATCAAATAGTAAGGTTGTCTTCAATTTCAAATCATAAGTCTCTTTTTCATGATTTTGACCTATTTTTCGTTGGTTTTTATAGTCATTTTGGAGGAGGTATGGTCAAAAATCAACTTTTTTCGAGCCGGATTTTTTTCGTCTTAAAACATACCTGGCCTAAGAGGGTACCAAAATTTCTCGTAGGTTTTGCCACTGTGAAAATTTTGGGAAAAAATTTCGACCAAAAAATGACACTTTTTCCCCTCTTATGCCAGGTATGTCTTAAAATCATATCATTTTTTTGATAAATTTGCCTGGGTCTCGTCACGAAAACATTAGTTTGGCAGTTTTTTCTGTTTTTCTGGTCATTCGAAGTGACAAAAATAATGCCTCCTTTTTTTCAAAAAAATTTGGTCGCAATTTTTCCGCGTAAACCAAAAACCAACCATCTTCTTCACCCCTGACAACCGATGAAACCGTATCCTCATGTCTCATCTCATCTCGAACATCAATCGATCCATCATGCTCTTTTGCCAAATGTTCATCCAACTCATCAATTTTCAAAAATTTTCCACACGACAAAGGACATGCAATACCTTTACCATGTATTCTGCAAAAATTCTAGGCTAATAACCAATAATTCCTATGTTTTTTTACCGGGATATATGCAAATTCAAATCTTCTACAATCAAAACTTGATCTTTCAACGTGTCATCGGGGGTATATCCACAAACTTCACATTTTATCGAGGTTTTCGACATTTTTGACGACTTGTTACCCCAAATATCATTGGTCCTTTTCTCTGGTTCACCATTATTCCTCTTGCATTGTTCAATGTGTCGTCTAAAATATTAATTTTGTTTATTTTTTTGTAGTTTTCTATACCTGGCCTGACCTAAGAGGGGCCAATATCTCCACCCGAAGAGCTCGGGCCGGGCCGGATTTTTAAATTTTCGCGCAGTCTTAAAAACCCCGGCGAGGCCCAAAGCCGGGATAGTTTCTTTTGTTCAAAAAGTTAGCCCAAATCTCACTTCTGGAAAAAGTATCGTGTCATTTTTCACAAAATTTATAGGTCACGCGAAAAAACTGAAAATCAATTATTTTTCTTCAATTTTTAGGTATTTTATATATAAGTTTTTGGCCATTTTTCACAATGCCAAAATGTATTTGACCCCCTCTTAGGCTAGGTAAACATTTTTTTCAAAAGTGAAAAAACTAACTTCAACATATTTTTCGCAAAACTCTTCCCACATCCAAATGAACAAATAACACCTTTTAAATGATTCGCCTTATAGTGTTTATCAACATTCGCTTTGACCTGAAAAAAACCTTTTTTTCAGAGTGTCGTTCTCTCGAGAGAGACGCAGACAACACACAAAGTCGCTCTAATGACAACTCTCACCCTATGCTTAAAACCACATTCCGAACAAACATGCTCTTTCGGATGTTCTTCTTGATTATGTTTTCGCAACTCAACGTACTCCCCGAATTTTTTCTCGCATTTCGCGCAAGAAAAACGAGGCTCACCTGAAAAAATTAGGATTTTTCTCGAGTTTTTGAGGTAAAACTCACTGGGATGATTAATCCTGACATGAATTCGAAGCTTATTCGGAAACTTTGCCACAAAATCACACTCTGGACATTTGTGACCTTTCTTCACAGAAGTGCTAGCCTCTTGTCCATCTTCTTCCAACATTTTGCTGAAAACAGGAAAAAATGAATAAATATTTCAAGTTTTCATAACAGATATCAAAACTGGCTTCAAACCAAGATAAGGTAAATCAAGCCGTTTACAATTCTAACCGTTTATTGACAAAGTATAAATTATCCAACGTTTTAAACTCCAGTTTCGGCCTCATTCACATTTTCTTTGCTAGCTTCAGGTTTTGTGATCTGTGTCTCATCATCCTCACTTTCATCTTGGTCAGGTTCATAGAGCTCAAACTTGTGAACCTGTAAGATCAGAAAAGGGTTTTCATAACTAGTGTTAGGCTTAGGTATATCCGATTTTTGGAAATCACAGAGCCGAGGTTTAGTTTCGGTAAAAAATTCGAAAAAAAAAATCTGTCCACATTTTGGGGTTCCAGGATGTTTCGAAACTGCGTAAAATTCTAATGAAAAGGAGAAAACAACTTTTGTTTGTCTTACTGTATGGAGCATCCCGCGAGATGTTGGTACACATTTTTCTCCCGAAGTGTTCCAGAGCCCTTTTCTGCACCGTTTTGTACTAGATTTTCCTGATTACCTCTTTCACTTTCTTCTTCTTCTCCTTCTTCTCTAGTTCCTTTCCGTCTTCAACTAGAATTGTCTTCTGATCATCTTCTTCATCTTCAACCTCTTCTTCTTCTTCATTTTCTTCATCACTCAAATCCGGCGGCAATAGGTTAAACTGCTCACTAGCCTCAATCCGATCTTTATCAGTGGTGTAAGTTCGCCGCGGTGTTGCCACAGGAACGTTAACTTCAACCGCCTGGAAAAGGTTATTTTCAAAATTAGCCAAATTCTTTCTTTTTGTGCAAAAATTCAGCAATTTTACAAAAGTTTTTAGCCAAATTCAAAAGCCTTGAAATTTCTACCTTTTCCACCGGAACCCATCGTTCCTCAATCCAATCGGGCCTCGCTTCCATATCTCGACCAGTCGCTTCAATCCGTTTCTCCAGCACAAACTTCATTTCCGGTGTCAACTAAATTTCATTTTTATTTCTTTCAAAAACTCAAAATCTCACTCACATTCGAAATCACATTTCGGTCACGTATATCAATCAAATGAAGGAAAGCAGTCAATTTGGTAAAATCTTCAGGAACTGCAAATTTTTCAAAACTTTTGTTTACTTTTTGAGGTGGTCAACATACTGTTAAACGTGGGAAGTCCGAGAATCGATAATTTTCTTGGTATTGGGCCAGAGTATGGGAGGACAATCACACCAATCATTGAACGAGCAACAGATGCGCTCAGTGAGCATTCCTATAGAAATTTTGATGATTTTTTGTTTATTGGCTGAACCGTGAAAAAAGGATTTCCACGTTTTTGACCGATGCCTAGAAACCGGGCATTTCGAAACTGCATGAAATTTCAACGAAAATAGGCAGAAAAGTTTTTCTGTCTTACTGTATGGCGCATTCCGTGAGTTGTTCTTTTCCCCTCTTTGTGCGATGGGGCGCGTTTTATTGATTAGCAAACTACACAAGGTGTAAACAATCATGACCTTCCCAAAAATAGGGCATGTCGCACCTTGTTATGTCAAAAAGGGCATATGTTTACAACTTGTGTAGTTTGCTAATCGATAAAACGCGCCCCATCGCACAAAAAGAGGGGAAAAGAAAACTTGTCGACGCACTCACATTCGTGCGTAGCGGTTTTTGCGTCGCGTTTTTTATCATTAGAGCGAGTGGCCACTTTTTGATGCGGAAGGACAGTAAATTTTAAAAAATCAGAAAATTTTTGAGGTCACTAACTTTTGAAGAAAAAACATTATTGTCAGGTTTCAGTTTGGTGAGCTTTGAAAAAATTAGAAAAAAATTGAATTTTAGTGTTCTAAACTCACAAACATTGTTTTTTTTTTTTTGAAGTTTTACAAGCTCCGCCCATTTTTTTAATGATAATTTAATGCGATTTCGAAATGTCTGGATTTTTCTGCAGAAAAAAAAACAACTAACTCTTAGAACTTTATCAAACGCCGTCTTGAACATATCCGGATACGGTTGAACTTGTTTCACCTCAAACTTTCCCTCATCCTCCGATCCGGAATTTTCGATAATCTTCGTTGCCAACGGCGACAAAACAATCAAATGATGTTGCATAATCGAATAAACATGATTGATCCACCGTGACGGTTGACAATTCTGCTCCAACAACATGTCATCGTTGACGGTGGCCAGTGTTTGCGCGTTTTGTCGCAGACAATCGCGAAACGTCTCAACTGTCGCCTTGTGGGGGGCCGAATCTTCTGCATAGATCAACAACAATTTTTTCACGTCTCGCAACGGGATATGAACGGGCGGTCCTCGATCACGATGATCGGGCAGGAAGCACCACGCGACAATTCCGGCAAGAACGAAAAACATGAGAATCAGAAGTATGAACGTGACAACGATGGGAATTTCCGATATTGTTGTGCCCAACTTCCACATAATTGAGACATGATCCTCATCAACACGGAATTCCAACTCGGTATGCGGACAAATATTGCAATTGTCCACGTGTTTTTCGCATCTCTCAACACAATGGCCAAACGGAATGAAGGCTGTCAAATAATAGTGTCCTTTTTTGACATCGAACCATTTGACACCGAGTATCTTGTTGTCATTGCAATTGATTTTCAGTTTTTTTCTCAAATATATTGTCTCGTTCACTTTTTCCATCAAATGTATATCGATTTGTTTGCAAACCAGCATTTCTGGTTTTGCGAATTTTATCCATATGCCATCAGAATCGGAAAAATCAACAACTACCATCGGAGACCACGCCATTGGGGGTAGCCATGAAGTTGGGTGATTTAGATTTTGCTGAAATTATGAATATGACTTGGAAGTTTCCAGTGGTCAGAGGTCTGAGTTTCCAGTGGTCAGAGGTCAAATTTATTGACATGAGAAGTACAAAAATTCTCAAAACGAATGTTAAAAAAAGCTTGAAAAATTGTATTTTTATAAGTTTTCTTGGCGTGACCTGTATATTTTTTCTTGAAAAATATTTTATTTTAAAAATTGTCACATTATTATTTTTCATTTTTGTTAGCCAGGTATAATGAAAGGCCTTTGGTCAATTTCAGAGCTCAATGTAAAATATTTTTCTTAAAAAAGTTAACTTTTGCAGGCAAACGAAAAAGGTAAAACATTTTTGATCAAAAAATTTATAGCCACATTTTTTTGGTAAATCACAGCGTGTTTCACTACCAACATCGAATGCAAAAACCCGCACAGAAAATAGGGCGGAGTCTGTTTTTTTTTTCTTGCAAACACAGGCACACTTTTATTGGTCACGCTCTTTTTGATACTTCAAGTTTGGTTAGTTATTGGCAATAAAAAATACACACTGTGATAAAGGTCAGGCCGCGAAAATTTGAAAACTTTTCTTTTAAATTTAAACATTTTCAGAATATTTTTTTCGTTTTTTGGTCGTCCTTCAAAGTGACAAAAATTTTCGAGAATTTTTGATACCCTCTCAGGCCAGGCTACAAAAAATATTACCCTTACCGCTTTATTAACATAAACAGCCTCAACCCATTCTTCGGGGAACATTTTGCGCAGCTGCGGCGCAGTTATCACCGTCCGAATATGGCAATTTTGCGGATAAATCGTCACATTGATAGCGGTTGTCGAGTGCGGAAAAAGGCGGAAACATTTATAGGTGAACTGCGCGGGAAACGCCACTTCCGATGCGTTGAATCGAATACCACGACACGGCCAAGTGTGAACATTGTTGTGGAACATGTCAGGACTGTCCGAACAATACACATCGTCTCCCGTTTGAGCGTTGAGACATTCTAAGCGGATAAAGGCCGCGTCGACTTTGTCGTGGATTTTTAATGTGATGTTTATCCTAGCATTTTGAGCACTGAAACTTTCAACAAAAATTTGCACAATTTTTAGCCAGAAAAAACTTACTAGACCCCTACAGCTGGATGAAAAACTGGTGACAATTCCAAGTTGGCAAAACCCGATGGGCATAGACGACTAGACGATTTTTGATCTGTAAAAATATTAAAATTTTCATAAACACAATCGTGAGCTTCTCACATTCGTTGTGATGAATTGAGCAATCACCAGTTTTTGATAAAAGTTCATACGAATTGTTGACATTTGATAAAACTGTCGACCCATCGAAACATGTATTCGAACTATAATGGAAAACGTTGGATAACTCTTTCGATTGTACTATAGATATGATGATAACAGTGATAATTACACGATACATGACTTGTTCACAAAATATAACTCGACTTTATACTACCATAAATAATATAACAGATATTCAGCAAAACAATCTCTAGACTTTTATTGTTGATGTTGGAGAAGAGGCTCGTCTTCCTGAACAATTCAAATGTTTATTTGTATAAACAAAAATTCTTACCTTCTTTTCCTCCACAACACTTTCTTTCAACAACTCCCGATTATCTTTTGCCCGAATAAAAGACTTTGGATGAATCGGGAAGAGTCCTGACAGACCCAACAATTCGAGAACCGGCACAGAAATGTGGGCGTTTCGTTCACCAATCCAATATTTTAGGCGACCAAAATTGAGAGCCACCAATTTTTCGTTTTTCGAATTTGGCAATGGGTCAAATGTGCCGACTTGTTCCAATATGTTACTCTCGTAACGACGACCGAGTGCGCGATCCGGAAATACGCAGACGTGATAAAATGGACGATTGGTGCAACCGAAAAGTGCCAATCCTTCAAATTAACCCTATTTTTAACGTTTTTTCGGAATAAAATTGTCTTACCAATCGATGGTCGTCCGTAGTATTTAGGAATGACAAGCTTGCGCATTTCTTCTCATAAATAACCCCTGTAAAATCAATGTTTCGCGGCTCCAAAAAAAATCCGGAAAAAAATTTAATAAAATTAAAATGTGCATTTGTGCGTCGCCTATGGTGTTTTCACACAACAGCGCGTTTCGTTATTTCGGAGTGTCGTTGTTTTCTTTTTTTTTCTTTTCCATTTCAACTGCAATTTTCACGGTGTTTTAGTCCCCTTATAGAAGGGACAAATGAGAGAGGTAGACGCAGAAATGAAAGAAAAAAAAATAGAAATGAAACGTGAGATTTTCAGAGAAAATAAACAGGTCTCACGGCGAATACTTTTTATTTTCGGGAAATTTCAACGGTGCAATAGAGCGAACATTCCTCTTTTGTCAGCGTCAACTCTCTCGTTTGTCCGCCCTAAAACAAGGTGTTTTGATCAAATCTCATTGATAACAGTAATATTTATTTACAAGAAAACAAAAACAGGGTAAAAATTGGGAGAAAATCGTTTCGGAAGTAGAAAAATACTCGTCAAATTCAAGGATACAATATTTCACAAAAAAAAAGAAAAATTATGAATTATGCTAAAACAACTAATAGTGATTTATTATATTTGACTAGGTTTTTGGGACAGAAAAAAACAATAAATTATGCAAAGAAAACATTGTTCAAAAAACATCGAGACGAAAATCAAACCCGCATTATTGTATGCATTTGTGTCATTTTTTTTTGAAGTAACATTGAAATGAGCAAATTTTTAAAAAACTTGTGATGTTGATGAAAGAGGTTATTAACAAGAAGAGATAGACTAGAAAAGGCACTACCTTGATGATGGTTTTGAGATATAATCAGCTACGGCTTTGTAGCAAAATGCATATTGTTCCTGGAAAAAAAAACACATTTTTTGAAATATTTTTCACGTTTTTTATTGTGAAATAAGGTCAAATTGCACTTTTTTTGCATTTTTTACGTTACACATCGCATAAAACTCACCAATTTAGTGAACATATGCGGCCTTTGATTTTGAAGACCTTTGACAGTTTGAAAAACATCGATTCGATGTTCTGCGCGAAGTCGAAGTAATAACAGCGATATACATACAAATATACCAGTTTCAGATGACCCATTTCTGAAAAAAAAACAAAATTATCGATTTTTCTTATCATAAAATGTATGTCTTTGTCTACACCATTCGATTCAGCACATTTTTTTATGTGGATATGAAAAATGTACTGAATCGAATGGTGTAGCTTTCCTCTCTTTAAAAAGAGGCCGCAAGGTTAAGCCTTGGTCTAATTCAAAAGATCTTGTTGAGATTAATATACGGCTTGAGGGCTTTTTGTGAGATATTCTATTTTTCGAAAAAATCCTGGTGAAAATTTGAAATTTGGCATATAATTTCAAATCTTTACCATAAATTTCTCGAGAAACATAATACTTCATAAAACCCCCTTCAAGCCTCATACTAATCTCATCATGATTTTTTGAATTAGACCACGTTGATGGTGAAAACTCACCGACAATGCACCAAAATCGGTCCCGGATCTTGCAGTTTACTCTGCCGTTCTAACACTCGACTGATTAGGGTGAGCAATGGGGCAGATGATGTTGGAACGATTTGAGAGGACGGCCATGAGGTGAACGAGAATTGTTGAACCTCTTGATTGTAGGACATTTCTTGATCTTTCATCGCAAATGTTAAACTTCGTTGATTGAAGTCGGCGAAATGTTCTTCGCGCACCAGTTTCACGTCGACGTAGTATCGATCAGCTTCGTATCTACTCGTATTTCCCTCTTCGTATGGCCAATACTGTAATTTTGACTTTTTTTGTTGTCCAATTTTTGGAAAAAATTGAAAATTTCGGGTGAGAACTTTTTTCGGACCCGAAATTTCAAAAACTCAATTTTTTGAAATTGTTTTAAAACTGAATTTTCCAAAAATAAATCTGAAAAATCTATTTTTTTTTCGGGCCTATATTTTAAAAAAACTACATTTTCTAGCTCACAAATTTTTGAGGCCTATTAAAAAAAAATGTCTGGGTCTCGCTACGAAAACTTCAAAATAATGCGATTTTTCTCTAAAATTTTCGGAACTTTTGGATTTTAGCTCTGGTGTAAGCCGAGATTTTCAGGCTGAATTTTTTCAAAACTGGATTTCCCAGAAAAAAAAATCTCAAAAATCCAACTTTTCGGGCCAAATTTTTTTTATGTTTGAAACCTGGTTTTTTGGCATGAAAGTATCTAGGTTTCGCCACGAAAACTTGAACACTATGATTTTTAAACAAATTTTTCAGGCCGAATTTTAAGAAAATATTTGTTCAAAACTTGATGAATCCAGTTTTTTTTCGGGCCTAGATTTATAGAAAACTATAAATTTTCTATCTCAAAAATTTCTGAGACAGTTTTTTTGTTGGAAACATGGAAAACCCGGTCGAAAAAGTCTGGGTCTCACCACGAAAACTTTTCAAAATTCCCAAAAATTCAAATCGCTCACCTTCTCCGCCTCACTCCACTCATCCTCATTCGACAACATAACAACCGTCCGAATCTTCATGTCACCAATCATTCTCCAAAAATCGAACACCGTCATCTCGCTGACGGGATCCTGCGCAACAATGTACGGATAGAAATATCCTTTGATATGCGACGCATTGATATACGTCGAATCGGCCAACCCAATCATCTGACTTAACACAACACGATACTTATCATAGGGGAGCACCGAATCGTAGCGATTTTTCATCAAATTCGCGTCGTTGGTCGCAAAATTCGACGACAATGTCCCACCTAAGCCTCTCTCCAACTTCTTGAACTCTTCCTCTAATCCATTCGAACTATCACTCTTCTCCGAAGTCTTCACCACAACCCTCTGAAAGTTGTTAAACGACGCCGATCTGTCTCTCATCGGCTCTTTCAACTGCACATAGTGTTGTTCGAACTCCAACGCGTCTAGATCCGTGTACCCATACATGTACCATTCAGCCAATGCTTTGTAGATGAATACATATTGCTCCAACGACTGGACCATGAGATTGCGTTGACTGCGCAACGACGTAACAAATTCATAAACATTCGCCTTGCCCTCCGCAATACATTGATCAAACATCGAGTCGATCGCAATAAACGTTCCCGTTCTTCCAACACCCGCACTACAATGAATCACAACCGGCGATTCGTTAAACTCGGGCAACTCTCTCAAAATATGCAAAAATCTCAACATCCCCGTCGAACATTCGGGCGCCTTGAAGTCATTCCAATTGATAAAATGATAATGATAGATCCTTCTCGACGCGGCGCCAGTGATCACCGAATTGCGCGCCAACGGCACATTCGCATACTCCACCTGACTCACATCATTCGCACAATCATCCACATGAATTATATCGAAAACCCGAATATTATAGTCCGCATAATACGACGATTTGACAGGTTGCACAATAATGTCACCATATTTTTGCGGCTCATCGTCGGGCCAATATTTGGTGCATTGTTGGCGATTTTTCTCCATCAAATTCGCCACCATCACAATGAGATAGCTGTTTTGTTCCCAAACCATTCGCCAGAAATCGCCCAGTGTTAGCTCAACCGGGGCCTGGGTTGCGATAAAACTCTTTTTCGAATTCCAACTTTTGATGAGATTCGCGTTGATATAATCCGAACTTTCGTCACCGTTCAACTTCTGCAGGCGAACGCGCGTCTCGTCGAACGCTCTAATATCATTATACCGATTTTTCAGCGGGTTTCGATTGCTGGCCAGCGTTTCGAACTTAAAGTGGGGGATCGAATCGAATTCCTGATTGAAAACAAAATCCGAGTCACGATGTCTCATCACATATTCGGTGGGTAGATCTTCAACAGGAACCGCGCCGAACGACTGACAAAGTAGTTTACGTTCACCAACATCTTTCGACAAGATCTTCGTGAAGAGACACGTGTCAGCACCGCGTCGATGTACAATAAACATCGCAATCGCCGCCGCCATCGCCAGAAACACCACAATCGGTAGGACAACTTTCAGCACTGTCGTAAAACCGCTCGATCCCGAATCAATGTCAAGAATCACCGGTTTGAAATATCCGCTGTAACCATAGGCCGGGCCGCTGAGATGAAGTTGACGTAATAGACGTCGTTGTTGCGTCGGCGGTCGGAAACGATTTCGATGATCCTCCTCCTCTTTGTCGACACGGACAATCAGGAAACCAGTGTATTTGAGACCGGGCAACAAGGCGAGATCTTCGGCCGCGTGTCGACTCAGATAGTGCACATTGCACGGTTCGACACCTTCGACGCCGAGACCGTCGCCGATGATCGTCTCACTCGGCCATTCGTTGTAGCTTTCGGCAACGTACGCAAAGTATCGTTTCATTTCGGCTGATTTGGTGTTGACGTTGTTGAGGAAAACCTGAAAATGACATAAATTATTGGGATTTTTCAAAAAAATTTCTGGAAAGTTAGTAACCCTACAAAAAATTCTGAAAATTTCAGTAAAAAAATGTTCGAAAATTAGTGAAAATTAGAAATATTTGTGAAATTCTGCAAATTCTTATTAAGATATGAAATTTTCAGAGAAAAAATTCGAAAATTCCTGAAAAAAAATCTATTTTTTTCGTTTATGTTTTTCAACAAATTTGTGTACCGACATCTCACTGGGCACGCCATACAGTAAGATAAATTCGTCGAAATTTCATGCGGTTTCGAAATGAAATGTCGCGGTTTTGAAACGTTCTGGAACCGAAATTTTTGCGTCGTGTATTTTTCAAGCGGACCTTTAGGCTTCAAAATTTTTCGAAAAATTTGACAGAAAAATTAAAAATTACGAATTCTCTAAATTTTTTAAGCCTCAGATTTTTTTCAAAAAAATTCAAGACTTTGGCACGTTTTTCATCACTGTATGGTATCCCGTGGGTTGTCGGTACACACATATTGAAAGCGCGATAAAAAATTTCTGGGATCTTTTTTCATATTTTCATAGGGTTACGAGATGTCTGGGCCTCTCTAGGCCTTCGGTTCAAGCCCAAAAAAAAAAAACAAAAAACCCACTTTTGTCACCGTGTCCATAACAATCTCATTGGTCGGCGGCAACGCGTCCAACGAGACATTCTTCGGCAACGGCACAACAGCCACATAATAGCAACTGATCGGGCCGTTCGAATCATCGGGGCGATGTCCAAAACTCAGCGAAAATGTCGATTGATTGGCCGATGTCGCGGTGACCGGTTCGTGAACAACATCGGGTTGGGCGTAGTTGGTGACACAGGTTTTGGTGAAATTCGTCGGCGACGATCTTCCGGCACTGTTTTCCGCCCAGACATTTACCGTATAATTACGATTTGGCTAAAAATTGACTTTTTTTGAAGAAAAAAAGAGGAAAATTACCTTGAGGGGTCCAAATTTACACGAAAAAAAGTCGCTGCTAAAATCGATGGGATTGATGCCGGCCTGCGCAGTTTTCGCCTCATCCTGATCCCAATTCCAGCATCGTTTGTCGGGTTCGCTGGCCAACGGATAGTCAAGCGATGTGAGTTCGGTGGCGGGTCGGACGGTGCGCAGCGCTCCGCGAACCGACACAAAATATTTGCTCAGCCGACCGAATGTGGCGCCGGGCGCTTTCCATTCCACTTCACATATCAGACTACTGCCCGAGTTCAGGACGCGAACGTCGACAGCTCGCGGAGCGTGAGGTTCTGCAAAATTTTCGGTTTTATTTTTGCAGATCGGGCCTGATTTTTATAAGAAACATGGAAAATGAGACTTTATCGGGGGCAAAGTCAAGAAACCAGACTTTTTTTCAACATTTTTGAGCCCTAAAAACGGACTGTACCTCGACAAAAAATTAGAATGGGCCTGTTTTTTTGGTCCAGATTTCAGCTGGGCGAATTTGGTCATTTTTTCATGTCCAGGGCGGCCAGAATTTTTCAAAACTTTGAAATTTTTTGAAAATTCGACATTTTTTGAAATTGAAAATTCGACTTTTTTTCAATGATTTTTTTCTGGAATTTTTTTACCTCAACCTTTCTAGGCCCGAAATCTTTTTATCTCAATTTTTCTAGGCTAATTTTCGAAAACTGAATTTTCCGAAAAAATAGATCTTTAAAATCCAGTTTTTGGGCTTCGATTTTTAGAAAACTTCAAATTTTTCCATGCTCAAAAAAGCGCCAAAATTTTTCTAAAAAAGTCACTAAAAACAGGTGATTTTTCTTTTCAAGGAACATGATAGGTTTTCAATTTTCGTGACAAGACCTAGACACATTTTCTTGCGAATTTTTGTCTCAAAAATATCAAAATACTCTTTTCTGACCTCATGCATTATTCTCTTAATAGATCTAGCTCAAATTTTAAATTTCAAAAAAAACCCACTTTTCTCTTTGGTCGTAAAATGCTCCGTCAACTCAAACGGCGTCATTCCATCCTGTCCAGATACAAACAAAGTATACGGAGTGGCGGCCAAAAGTCCGGTAATCGTCGTTGGCGACGTCGCATTGTCATTGTTCTCAATCATACTTCCCTGCGTTTCAGAGCGACGGATCAATCTGTAAAAAAAACTTGAAGTTTTCTCAATAGAACAAAATTGAGTTCACACATCAAACTGAAAAAAAAGAAAGAAGAAGAAACTCAAAAAAACCATGCTTATATGTTGAATAAAATCTTACGGTTTTTTCTGAACATTTCTGCGATATCTGCTAAAATTGAACGACATGTTAGACAACTTATACCGGAATAAGCTTGAAAAATTGGTCAAAAAAAAAGGGAAAAACCAACCTTAACCTCACAGGAATTTGTGCTCCTTTCTTATCAAACTCCCACGTAACAACAACACTTTTGTCGGTAACATTCAGATGTAGATTCGAGATTGTTGTCGGCGCTGAAAAATAGTTAGTTAGAGAGGGATGAGACGATTAAGAAAAGGGCGGGTTCACAAATGTAGTCACCACATCACAAAGTTCATGCTAACTTACAACTAGCGAGTTGTACTTTTTTCGGTCTTTTGTACCAATAGGAATGAGTACGTCGAGAATGTTCTGAAGGTGGGAAATTGAAATTTCATGAAAATTCCATCATAGAAACAAAAACATTTGGCGATCATACTTGGGATAGCCTGGCCAAAAGAGAGGGAGAGCAAGAAAAAAAAAAGAGTCAGAAAAAAGACAAGTATTAGAAAACTGAGAAAAAAGTGAAGAATGAATGAATGAATGAGCAGACAGGAAGACACATAGATTGTCGACTCCGCCCCCTATTTGTCTTCTTGTTTTTACAACCCACGCCGCTTGTAAAAAGGGGCGGAGTCTCCAGCCAATGTGCCTCTCTACACTGATTCATTCTCCGTCTTTTTCTCAGTTTTCTAATATTGTTTTCTTTTTTTCTTGTCTCGTTCACTTTGATCGTTTTTTTGCTCTGCTAGGGGGTTCAACTTTGAGCTCTTGTTTTTGAGAAAAGTTTCATTTTCGAGATTTTCAAAACTTTTCATAACTCTACTTTTTGAAATCTTAGAAATTTTGAAAAGTGCAATTTTCCTTTGACATTTTGAAGTCTTGAAATCAGTTTGAAACGTACTTTCAACGGGTTGAACAAATGTCTAACTCTCTCATTTTCAGACACTATTTTTCGTACTTTTCGCGGTTTTTAAAAAAGGAAAAACTCACCCTTAACTTCAAAATTGATTGTATAATTAGCGGTGACATTTCTAGGACTAGCAGTGACCATACACATATAAGAACCAGTATCAGATTGTTGAGCGTTTTTGATCTCAAGTTCCCAACAGGCATGTGTACTTTCAGACGATTGTCGTCGATATTCCTAAACATTTTTGAGTTAAGTCAAACTTTTCAAAGATATCTACCTCTCTGAAAGGATGTCCAGTAGGCTCTCTCAATCTAGTCGTATTCTGCACAAATCTCACATTGGCCGCATCGACAAAACTCTCCGCATTGATATTGATACAACAAAACATTTTGACGTCTGTCCCTTTAAACACCGATTCTGACGGATAGACACGTGTTATCACTTTGAGATCACGTTTATCGCATCGAATCGCGGGTAATGTAGTGTTCATAAACAACGGAAATTCAGTCGAATACACCCGAACATCATCAAATTGCGGTGGACACATACATTTTAACTGGAATGAATTTTAAAAATTGGGTGAATTTTAGTCCCGAAAACAGTTTTGCCCACCCATTTTCCAAAAAACCCCCTCCCCTTCAAACGAAATTGATCGTCTGTCCACAAATCGAATCAAATGTCACATCGATTAATGTCAGATGAAACGACCCAATGAACAAGACAAAAAAACACTCTACTCACGTTATAACATGTTGGAGATGGAACATCGAAGCGAGACCGATAGTCCTCGTTCATGAGCAAGCATGATGTTGTGCGCTTCTGATTGTTGTAATGTGTATAACCGCATCGGCCAGGGATTGCTGGAAAATTCGGTTTTTGTTTTGGCTTTCACTGATTTCAAAATCAAATTTTAACTGGTAAGCCTGCAAACACGAGATTTTTCAAGTTTTCGAACAAAAAATGACTTTCTGTCTAAATCTCTCATTTTAACTCACTCTCTCGTTGAATTGCCCTTCTCGATCATCGATGTTTCAGCAGGAATTACAGTTTTTTCGAAGTTTTTTTTCCAAAGGAAAAAAAAAGAAAAAATAATTTACACACAATTTGCCGACATATTGCAGACAATATGTTATTCTGAGCAATTCACGTTCCGAGAGTTTTGCCAAAAATTTGGATTGTTCCAAAAAGTTTCAAAGGCAAGTTTCTTAAAGTTTCCACCTAGTTGCAGCTCTCTTCAACAAAAAAACAGCTTTTTTCGCAGCAAAAAAGGAAAAATCAAAATACACACAATTTGACGACAAATTGCACACATTTTTTCAATTTTTCTCAAAATTCATTTTTTTCCCCGCAAAAAAAACTCACTAGCCGGACAAGCATTCGCACACATACATACACCATAACCATCCGAACCCTTCTTACAAACACCGCCAAATGAGCAATCATAATTGGACTCGCAACGTGGCAAACCCAATGTGACCGCATTTTTCGGCCCCGTTTTTTTCTCTTCGATTATGGTGGTGTTCTCCGGCTCGATGCTAAAGAAAAGGGGATTTTTGGGGTGGAAAATGGGGTTTCTCACCTAATTTCATCACTTTCAGCAGAAACTGCAGAAAAAGTGCACCTTAAATATAACAATATAACTGTACTCCACCATATCCAGTTGTTCGATCGCATGTCTGAGGTTTTAGTGGTATAGAATACGATTCATTTGGAAGGGTTTTTGTCGAAATATTCTGTAATTCAAATCAATAAATAAATAAAACATCGATCAGATAACACAAAAAAAACGAGAGAGATAACAATCTAACCATAACCACAAAAAGAGTTGTTGTTGCAACAAGTTTCAAAACATTTCTCGAATAATTTCAAGAAATCGATTACTGTTGCGAAATGATAGACCAAATGAAATTGATTCGTCGTTCACTGTGTGTGTGTTTTTTTTTTCGTCTTCTTCCTTTTGTTGTCTTATTTTACACAGTAGAGAGAAATAAGGAAACATGGAGAGAATCGGGGGAAAAAAGAAGAATGATTAGATAAAATATTATATCGTATGTGTGTGTATGTTCTCTTTTGATTTTGGAACAACCCCAACCCAACGAAATTACGGACATCCGGCGGAAAAATTTGCATTTTTTTGGCGATTTTTGAGAACTACAGTAGTCCGAGCCCAGAAGTTTTTTGGGCCGGCGCGAGTTTTTGAACTGACCTATCTTGAAAAATAATTTTCCAGTTGTTTTGAAGAATGTTCAGAACAAGGAGAAAAATTAATTTTGGCGCCGAAAAAAATTTGACAGTTTTTTGAGATTCTGAAAATTTCGGGCCGGCCCGAAAAATTTCAAAAACGGAGGAAGATTACTGTACTTTTAGAAAAAATCCAAAATTTCTTTTTAAAAAAAAATTATCGATTGAAAAATTCTAACAAACAAAATAGTTTTAGAGTACTGTAGTTTCTCGAATTCTCTCATTTTCACACACTATTTTCTAAGGGAAAAAATATCGAGACATCGAATAATATTACTGTAGTTTCGAATTTTCAAAAAATTAGAATTATTTTTAGCCTAAAAAGTAGTACTGTAGTTGACACGTCTCTCATTTTCACATACTATCTCTTCTCATCAAAAAAACAGTAATTTCAAAGAGTTACTGTAGTTTAGAAATTTCAGGATAGAGTCAATAAATTAGGTGACTACAAAAAAATCAATAAAATTCAACGAAAAAACCGGGACGGCCCGAAAAAACCAAAAATTGAAGCTCATCAATCAAAAAAACGAAACGAAACCCTTATCAAAGGCGAGCATGTTTCTCTAATTCTCTCATTTTCACACACTATTTCTTCTAACATGAGCAGGAAAAAAAGGTTCTCAAAGAGTTACTGTAGTTTAGTAAAATTCAACAAAAAACCAGGCCGGCCCGAAAAAATCAAAATTGATTTTTTTTTTCAAGTCTCCGTAAATTTCAACATAAAAAAAGGGTGCAAAAAATCTCCCAACACTTTGCAAGCTCATCATTCAAATAAAAAAAACTAAAAAATGAAGAAAAAAGTGCAAAAAAAAACCCCTGTCTATCAAAACTGACATCTGTTCCTCTTCTCCAAACGTCCACTCACCCCACTATTACTACTCACTAAAAACGTTGTCGTCGTTTTTATCTTGTTGTATATTTTGGGAAGGGGAAAAAGGATCGAAAAAAATTAAATTTCACCAACCAACAACATCAAAAATTAGCTAATCTAACCCATTTTTCTATCCATCTATCCGGATGGGTGGGGAAGATGCAAATTCGACAACAAACATGACATGAAATCTTTGGGGACACTGAAAAAAGAGTGTTTCAAAAATTGTGTGTGCGAATGCAACCACATCCTCCTGAATATAATTAATAAATGTGTTCTTTGTCTAACCGTCTAATCTCTCTCACTCTCTCACTCTCTCTAATCCATTTGCTCATTCAATTGCTCTTCAAGGGTTATTTTCGAATGGAGAAAGACATGAAAAAATTTTGGGTTGTTGTTTTATTAATTTAATTATAATTTCATTTTCGATTAATTGGAAATTTTGGCGGCCTGGAAATTTTTGGAAATGAGATTACTGTAGTTTTGAATTTTTCTTAGCCTAAAGCACAAAAGAGAGAAATTTTTTCATTAAAAATCGAGAGATTACTGTAGTTTCTAACTTTGCAAAAAATGAAAACATTTTTTTCCAGAAAATTACTGTAGTTTTGCAAAAAAGTTTTTACAATGTCAAAAAAAAATTCAGAAAATTGAGGTCTCTAATTCTCTCACTTTCTCCCACTATTTCTTTCAAAAAAAAAATCGAGAAATAAAGTAAGATTACTGTAGTTTCTAAATTTTCAACAAAAAACAAGAGAAGTTTTCTCAGGAAATTACTGTAGTTTGGGAATAAAAAATGGTGCAAGAAAAAATCCAAAAATATTTCTCTAAGTCTCTCTTTTTCCCTCGGTATTTTTCTTGGGCGAAAATCAACAAATCAGATCGGCCCGAAAAATTACAAAAAAAAAAACAAAAATTCGAAAAAAAAATGACTACTGTAGTTTCTGATTTGGAAACAAAAACCAATTTTACTTGAACAAAGATTGAAAAATTTTAACAAAAAAGTTTAGAGCATATTTCTCTAATTCTCTCATTTTTACACACTATTTTTCTAGACGAGAAAAATCGGTTCGGAAAGAAATATTACTGTAGAAAACAATTTTCTAAATTTAATAATTTAAACTTTTTTGGGGAGCATGTTTCTCTAAATCTCTCATCGTCACACACTATTTCTAGTTGCCAAAAAGTTAAATGTATTTTGAAAATTCAAAACAAATTATCTCTAGTTCTCTCATTTCACGCACTATTTCTCAATAATCAAAAAATATATAAAAGATTTGAAAAAAAAAAGAAAAAATCCTCCAAAAGAAGTACACAGCAAACACAAAAAATCAATAAAAAACCTTGCCCAAACAGTGCAAGTCAGTAAGTCCACAAAGCGCACCCCCCAACATACACACAACACATTGAATATTCTAATTGCGGTCAGGAAGAGGGGAAGGAGAGAGAGTGAGAGAGACGCAGAGAAACAGAAAAGATAGAGACGAAGAGTATCAGAAAATGAGGAAAGAAAAGAAAGAAACGAAAAGGTGGCTCTTTTCATCACAAATGTGGTCAAATGAATGAATGAGCGAATGAATCGAGTTACAGATGGTCACTCACTCAGATGTATGAATTAGATAGATTGCTTGTGTGTTTGGCATAGAAGAAAAAAACGGAGGTGGTGTGAACAAATAAATAATAATATGATGTATGTAGTTGTCAGGAAATGGGTATACATTTACATGTGATCTTTATAAAGGCAGACCCTTTTTATGGGACAAAAATCACAAACACTTTTTTTTTGGCTGACAAGAAATAGTGTGTGAAAATGAGAGAATTAGAGAGGTTCTGTTTCGTTTTTTTGATTGATGAGCTTCAATTTTGGATTTTTTCGGACCGGCCCGGTTTTTTTGTGGAATTTCACTTACAAGGGAACTACAAGTAGGTGTTAACGGACTTTAAGAAGAGACATGTGTCACCCGGTACAGTTTTTCATGCTGATCATCATCCCGTAGCTAACTTTTGCAAAGCTCCACACAGAAAGCTGAAAATCGAGCTCAAAGTTTGAGCACAAAAATTGAAGTATCTTGTTTAATTTGAATTATTTTAGTTATGAGAGACTACTAAAGGGTTATTTGGCATGCTAAGAACGATAGGAGCATCAAAAAACCTCGAAATTGTAGTTGTAACTCTGAAAAAATGAGCCCGAAACTTTCAATAAAAAAGGTAGATCAAAAAAACGTGAAAAATAAAAAAATTTGCATTGAAAAACGTGAAAATGACTAAATTTTGAAGATTGTTTTCTGATTTTTCATGTTTTTTCGAAAATACATACCTTTTTTATTATTTTTTCGGAACTTCGAAATCACCATCGTGTGGAGAATTAAATTTTCTATCAGATCCATTCATTTATTCTTGTAAATGTATAATTTTGAAAAAGTTAAGAGGAATTTTAAATTTTCAAATTTATCACAAAAATGTGATTTTCAGCCTTCTGGCTGAAGCTTTGCAAAAGTTAGCTACGTGATGATGTTCAGCATGAAAAACTCTATCGGGTCACATACATCCCATCTCAAAGTCCGTTAACACCTATATGTAGTTCCCTTGTTAGCTGACTTATTGACCTCTCAATTCTGAAAATTCTAAACTACAGTAACTCTTTGGAATTAGTTTTTTTAGCTGAGAAAAAATAGTGTGTGAAAAAGAGAGACGTGAAACTACAGTACTATTTTTAGGTTAAAAATAGTTTTCATTTTTTGAAAATTCGAAACTACAGTAATATTATTTGCTGTGTCGATATTTTTTCCTCTAGAAAAATAGTGTGTGAAAATGAGAGAATTGGAGAAACATGCTCATCAGAACAAGTTGAAACTACAGTACTCTAAAACTATTTTGTTTGGTAGAATTTTTCAATCGAAATATTTTTGAGGAATTGTGGTTTTTTCTGAATCGGAAAATCCAAAAGTACAGTAATCATTTTTTAAACTTTCGTTTTTCGAGATTTTTCGGGCCGGCCCGATTTTCCTTTTCTCGACACTAAAATCCATTCTCAATTTTTTAGCTTCTCAAGATTCATCGTGGCTAGGCTTGTCAGTTGGGAAAATTCTCGGGCCGGCCCGAAAAACTTCTGCTCTAAAGTTTTCTTTTTTTAAAGATTTTTCGATTCGGCCCGATTTTTCTTTCTAAAAATAATGACCTGAAAAATTTTCAGCTATTCAAAGTTTGGAAAGAATTTTCGGCTTTTGAAATTTATTTCTCTAATCATTGTAATTTTTCTTCAAAAAAAAACTAGATTTTTTTTCAAGCTTGACATGGGCCGGGGTTTAGGCTTAGGCTTAGGTCTAAACTTGGCGGTTCAGAAATTCTCAGACCGGCCCGAAAACTTATTATCTCAAAGTTTTTGGATACTCTTACTGTATGAACCAGAATTTTGTTGGTTTTTTTTTGCGAAATTTTGTCAAAAAATTAAAATTTGGAAGTTGAAATGAAAACTGTGCTGATTTTTTTTCGAAAATTTCGGGCCGGCCCGATTTTTTTGAAAAACAAAAATAATTTCTCAAGCTCAAAAAATTTACCTTCTCCCAAAAATTCACAATTACTCCCAAAATCCATGCCAGCTCGCAGATTTTCTAGCTTCTCTAATACCTCTCTCACTCTCAAAAATGCTTCCATTTGTCTAGAAACCTTTTGGTTTCAGAAACCAAAAAAGTAATAAATAGTTGCCCATTTATTTACTTTACCCAAAAGAACTAGCCGCCAACAAAAGCAGACAAAAAAGAAAAGGAAAATGATTTATGAACATTTGCCGAACAAATTCCAGGAGAGGTGATCTGGATCCAACAAAAATCGATCGGCGGAAAAGAAAAAAGAAGGAGGAGGAGGTTATCAAAAAAAGAAGAAGAAGAAGAAGAAAAGAAGAGAAAAGACCCCCACAACAAAAACAACAATCGAGAGAATACTTCCGGTCACATCACATCTCTCATCAATAGACATACACATACTAATCAATTCAAATCAACTACTATGATTTTCAGACACCGTGAAAAAACGACAATTTTGATGTTTGCAGAAAAATCATACCTACTAGGGTCTAACAAGAGATGTTGGGATGCAATTTTTATAGATTTCGATAAGCTGAAAAAGATCCCGTTGTCAGATTTTGCAAAATTCCTCTTGGAACCAAGATACCTAGGTTCTAACCGTTTTGAAAAACTCACAAAAGCAACAAATTAACTTCTTAAAATGTGGTAAAGTAGGAAAAATTATATCAACTTTTTTTTTCTCAAAAAAAAAACGATGATTTGTTCGAGTTGTGGCGAGACCAATTCGGCAAAATCTATGCGCCTTTAAAGACACATGGTCACTCAGAAAACAATTTCTCGTGTTTATCAAAAACTCTATATTGATGACTTCAACTTTCGATGTGTGAAATTCAAAAATCGAAAAAAGTACTTTGTAAGGTCGAAAAATAAGAAATAAACTGTTTTTGAATTCGTTCTTAGGCAGATTGGCGGCCGCAAACACTGTTTGTGTGTGTGCTGGTACAGTAACCCAAGGCAAAAAATGTTTTTGTTTTTTCTTTCAAACATTTTTGGTTTTTTGAACCATATGCATCGAAATTTGAAGTTTTCAATTTTGAGATTTTTATGAACTCGAAAAAACTATTTCTGAGTGATAGGGTGTCTTTAAAATTAATTTTTGACAAAAATCTCTAGTTTTCGAAATTGCTAAGTTTTTTTCACGTGTGATACGTGGGCATCTCTTCTCAAATTTCTTGAGATCGGAAAAATTGAGAAAAAATCGGGCCAGGCTAATTTCAAAAAAAGACATAGTAGGACCTTTGGATTTTTGGAACAACAAGAATAAATCAAGAAAGATAGAAAATCAGAAAAAAAAACAATATTAGAAAACTGAGCAGAAGGTGAAGAATGAATGAACACCGCGAGGTATAGAGAGATCGTGACCCCGCCCATTTTTTGCACCTGCTCCGCACACAAAAAGTGGGCGGGGTCAACAATCTGTGTGCCTTCCTGTGCTCATTCATTCATTCATTATTCACCTTTTTCTTTTTTTTCTATATTTTCTCTTTTTTCTTGTTTTTTTTTTGTCTTTCACTCATCATCGTAAATATGATTTTCTTCAATTTTTCAAACCATAAATCATATTGGCCCGTTTTCCATGCTTTTCAGACATTTTTCTGTTTGTCATTCACACAGTGACACAATTTTTGAGTGAAATTTTAGCACCCTCTTAGGCCAGATACATTAAATTCTCAAAATACTTTTTTGTCACTGTGAATGACGACCGAATTTTCTAGCTAAAAACAAAAAAAAATAGCTAGAAATGTCAAAAACTTCAGTTTTTCAGTGCCAGAAAACTATTTTGAAATTCATCACAAATGGGGCCAGATTTTTTTTGGAAAATTTCAAACAAAAATTTCAAGAGACAAAAACTATTATAGAAACTAAATATATAAAATGGAAAAACTGCCAAAAAATTTGAATAAAAATCATCGAAGCACAACAGATTCCCTTCATTCAATGATCAATTATAATTGAGTGGATAGGTGAAAGTACCAGATTTCAAAATAAAACAAATTTCGCAGAATTTTTGAAATTCACAAGATGGTACCGAAACTATACAAAACTCCAAGAAAAACGACTAAAAATCTCCTAACTCTTGACCAACTTTTTATTGTTTTTTGGCGCAAAAAAAATTCACGCTATTTTTTTTCCATTTTTCGGCCAGACCTGGGTCACGTTTTCTAAAACACAATATTTTCAACTCTGCGTCTCTTACTCTCTCAAAAAGTGCTCTAACATAAAACTACAGTACTTCGAGAGCTCAAGAAATATTATGAATTTCAGAAAAAAAGTTTTTTCTCACAGCCAAAATTCAAGCCCTGTTTCTTTTTTTCTTGACTAAACCACTTCCAATTAACACACAACCTTTCCCCTCAAAATTCATTAACCAAACAATTATTTTAAGCAGTTTCTCCTTTTTCCTTTTCTCCTCCTTATTCCAATTCTTACAAGGTAACCAGTTTACAAACGAATTTCTCTTTCTGATTACATAATGTGTCCTTTTTTGGTTGAATGACCAAAACATTCATTTCACTTTTGGTTCTCAAAATGGTGATTTGCATATCGCATTTTTTCCCTCTTTTGCCAATCTTTTATTTTTTTGGTGAAAAAATTGAACAACACTAATTCGGATTGAACATCGAAAGTTTTTGATCGAATTATGTTTTGATGTCTGGATCTCAGAAATTTTCTAGAAAATCCCAGTTCACGTGGACATCTCTGCGTCTCGTACTATCTCAAACCTGATCGAAAATCGGGCCTGGTCCGATTATTTCAAAGATTTCTGAGCCAAAAAGATTTTTGGCATAAAAAATATCAGGTCTGTTTCACCGGTCCTGGAGCTATTTTTTCTCAAATTTTTTGAGATCAAAAAAATTGAGAAAAAAATGGGGCCAGGACAATTTCAAAAAAGACATAATAGGTCCGATATTTGGGTTCAACTTTTTTGAAAGTTTTCAGAATCTGGCTAAAAATATGGGTCTGAAGCTCATTTTTCTGAAAATTTCTGGTACCAGAAAAACTGCCAAAAAATCGACTAGCTCAGATGTTCTACCTAGGTCCGTTTCATCAAAAATTTAATTTTGGATCGGATTTCCAGGACCACTTTTATTGGGCCTAGTCCGATTTTTCAAAACTTTCAGAATCTCGCTAAAAATATGAGCCTGAAGCTTATTTTTCTGAAAATTTTTGAGATCAGAAAAACTCTGCAAAATTTCAAGTTTGGATCGAAGGTCCTAATCACCAGGCCCGATTTTTGGATCCGACTTTTATCGGGCCTGGCCCACAAAAAATTGGTGCGGGCTGATTTTTTTCAAAATTTTCTAGCAAAAAAAATTAGACTTGAAATTGGGCCTGAAACTGACTTTTCTGAAAAATTTTGAGACTACAAAAAATTGGGCCCGGCTCTTTTTAGGTCCTATTCTTCGGGCTCTACTTACTAGGTCCCCAACTTTTGGATCCAACTTTTATCAGGCCCGGCCCACAAGAAAAAAATTAGGCCCGGGCCAATTTTTTCAAAATTTTCTAGCTAAAAGCAGATTTATCTGCAAAAAACCGGGCCCGCCTCTTTTTAGTCCCGATTTTCGGGCCTAGAGCAAAGTTTTCGAGCCCCATATTTTCTCCTCAACTACAGTAACCCGTCAAAAAATGCCAGCAAAATCTTCTCCAACACACAATTCATATACATATCAATTTCTTCACTTTTTCTGCTGTTTCTGTTTCTGTTTCTCCACCTAGAACGTGTTTTCATTGCCAGCCGATGATCAAAGTGATGATGATGATGATTAGCTTACGTTTTTTGAAACAACAAATACAATCAACCAATCAGTTCTTGACTACTACTATAATGATAAAAAAAGTATCTTTTTTTGTCGCTTTCCTTTTCAACCTTCTTTCCTACTTTCACTGGTTACACACATGTTAGTTTAGTTCCTTTTTTAAGGTGGTCGATGAAGTCGTCAAATATTCTTCTCCCAGTTTTGCTATCAATTCTATATTCAGGTGAGGCTTAGACTGAGGCTTAGGCTAACTAGAAGCACTTTCAGCGAGCTCACAAGAATGTCGCGACTTTGACAACAATTGTCGCGACTGGATAACAGTCAACCCGCGAGCATGCGACACTACAGATTATATCAAAAGGAGTTGTCAGCAAAGTTGTGGACAGTGTGGATCGGTAGATTCGAGTGAGTTGGAGACGCAGAGAAATGAGAGAAACAAACTTTCGGGAAAAATTGACCCGAAAAAATCTGTCTAAGCCAATTTTCTTGAAAATTCTCTAAAGTTCAAAATTTCGAAAAAAAAAGTAACCTGTTTTTATTTTTTGAATTATTCATTTTCTCAGTCGTTTTTTGCCCTATAATATAATAATAATAGTATAAGAGTGTCAAAATAGTTCCCACAACTTTTTCAAAAAACTAAAGTTCAAAAGTCGGGCCGGTCCGGGCCTGGCTCGGGCTAGGCCCAAACCCCATCAAGAGACAAACCGAGAAACTTCCAGAATTCGACCTACGTCGTCTCTCACCTGACCTAACATCCATCGGCTTCCTTGTCGGCCGCTGGCGATCCGAACACGGTGGCAAAGCCATCTTCCCCACCATCCCCAAATTCACCTTTGGCGAAGAGATCGAAATCTCGATACCTGCTGATGGTATACAAGCGGCGCATGCGCTGAACTACACGTAAGTTGCGGTCGCGGGCAGGTGAGCTGCGCATGCATGCAAAATTGCCTTTTCAGCGCGTTCGCATGGAGTGTTGAGAAAAAAGACAACAACAGGTAGCCCCAAGTGTATTTTGTGTTTTTTGTTAGGGTGGTGTTTGGTGTCGGGTTCTGTCGGGGTCATGGTGGAAGAATCAGAATCAAATTCAAAAAATCTGGATAAAACAAAGGTTTTCAGCGCATTCGCCTGGTCGATCAACGACAAAGATGAACTTCACAGTGAATATGGCTACATTTCGGTGAAGCCTAACACCAAAGAAGCCGCTCTAACCACTGTCATGAATAATGGTAGGGATTTCTTGTTGAGAAAATCAAGAAAAATGAGAACTTCCAGGATTCGTGACAGTTGAAGAGGGACCGGTGAATGGAAATCAGATTCGATTCAGGTTGAAGGACATCGGAAGAATCAGTTTTAGCAGAGATTTACCGGTTCATGATGTGAGTTTGGGCCGATTTTTTCCGAGGCTCAGAAAATGGCAGGGCCCAGACTATGTGACATAATTAGACTCGGGACGTTTTGGATCCGACTTGAAGTTCAGAAGGTCAATTTTTTCAAAATTTACCGGAAGTTTTTATTAGAAAAATCAAGTGTAAGATTTGGACCTTTTCGGGCCGGCCTACAATTTTTCTCTCAGAATTTTTCTCCCTAAAAAATCTGGCCGATTCGGGTCAGCCTAAGATTTTCGGGCCTCAAAGTCACCTTCTTTTTTGGTGTCAACTTGACACTGTCAAGCCAATGAGAACGCAGAGAGAAACAGATAATTTTAAAATTTTTTTTGAAGAAAAATTCTACCTAGGAGACGCAGAGAAAACATGACCGAGCCTAATTTTTCAGAAAAAAGCTGACACTCTCAAAATACAGCAAGAGTGAGATTTTAGGCCGGCCAGGCTACCGGGCCACAATCCCTCATTGAGAAATAGTACGAGACGCAGAGAAAAATCAGATTTTTCTTGTTAGAAATCTCTCATTTTGGAAGAAAAAATTCGACACAAAAAGGGTTTTGGGGTCAAGGCACAAAATGTGGGAAAAAATGAGGCCCGGGTCGTTTTGGGTCCAGATTAGTAGGAAAAAATCTCACTTTTTTGAAGATAATACCATCAAAAAGAGTACGAGACGCAGAGAAAAATGATATCTCAATAAAATGGTGCTGAACAATCCCTAACCTCTCTCAATAGAGACGCAGAGAAAAGACTTCTTTAGAAAACGTGACCTGTTTTTCTCTGCGTCTCTCTCTCTCTCTCTCCCTCAATTAGACATTTTCAGCTCGTTCGCGAATGGACACTGCTCGATCGTTCGACACTTCAAGCCCGCCTCAACATGGAAACATTAACACACGGCATGCAAGAGCACACATTCATACGCTACAACAAAATTGCTCCATAAGAGGGCTCAAAAAAACCCGGAAAAATTGAAAAAAAAGAAAACTAATCTAGTCGTTTTGCTTGTTTGTTTGCTCAATGAACAGTTATAATTTTTTGGGTCGAAAAAAAATGAGAAAAATGGAGTTTCCCATTGTAGTACCCGTGGTAATCCATGTCAAAAGGCTTTAAAAATTTTCTGGAGCAAAAAAATGGGAAAATATTTTTTTTCTAAAAACCACCCTGGGCCTAAAACAGGCGTTACAAAAATTTCTATACAAGTTTTTTGAAAAAATGGTACTGTAGTTTGAAAAAATGAGTTTTTTGGCGCTAGAAATTCTTATTTTGCTAAGTCTGAAAAGTTTCGTAAGGTTTGGTGTTTTCAGAATAATTCAAACTTTTGCTAAATGTGTTTGAAAAATCGATTCGAATGTCTTTTTCTCTAATCCTCTCTCACTCTCAAAAAATGCTTCCTTCAGTAGCCGAGGGTTGAGAGAGCACGACAAATTGAGAGGTTTAGACAGTACGAAAAACTTAAACTCTCTGGAGAAGAGAGAGAGAGAGAGAGACGCAGAGAATCTCCAAAATTAAATTCCCTAAACTATTAATTCTTCGTCCAACCCCAATTTTCTTCTCTTTCTCCCAAATCTTCTAGAGAGTATTTGTTGACGCATTTTGTCCTTTTTATGGCTTTTCAAATGTGCAAAAGATGGACTACTTTAGCAGCATTTTCCAATAGCACGTTAAAAGGAAAGAGTCGTTTTTTTTCTTTTTGAAAGAGTTACCATGATGAGTTAAAGGGCAAAACAAAAAAGAGGAAAAAAGAAAACTATATCAGAAAACTGAGCAAAGGTGAAGAATGAATGACTGAATGAATGAACACCGCGAGGTATAGAGAGAGACCGTTGACCCCGCCCCTTTGTTGCACCTGCTCCGCGTACAAAAAAGGGGCGGGGTCAACAATCTGTGTGTCTTCCTGTGCTCATTCATTCATTCATTCATTCTTCACCTTTGCTCAGTTTTCTAATATTGTTTTCTTTTTTCTTGTCTCGTTATTTTTTTCTTCTTTTTTCTTCTATCAAATAATCATATTGGTCCCTTTTTCATGCTTATCTTGTTTCTCTGACACCTCTCTCATTCTCAAAAATTGCTTTTTGGAAATTTTAAATTTTTTCTAAACCTGAGCAGGGCCATTTCAGGCCAGCGCCCGTTCAAATTTGGCTATTTTTCAAGTCAAAAAAGTTCCGCCCCTTGAAAATACACAAAAGTTTGAAACTTTCAAATGCAATCTTTTTGAGGAACAATTTTATCTCACTTTTTGAAAAGTCCAAGCCAGGCTTAGCAGGGTCTGAGATTTAATCTCGCGTGGTTATTTTTGGTTCAGAATTTTTTTTGTGAAAGTTTTCGAAAAATTCTTAAAGGTTTCATTTTTCCGTGATAATTTTTAACTTTTTAAAAATTCGTTAAAAACTTCCAGAAAATCCGAAAATTTATAATTTTCCAAAAATTCTATACGATTTTCAGTTCCAAAATTTTATCGTTTGAACATTTTTGAAAAGTTCGAAAAAAATTCACGTTTTTTGCAAGCCGACAACATTTTTTCGAAAATTTTCCACCTGACCAATCATTTTCTCTGCGTCTCTTTTCCTCTCAAAATTTGCTCTAAACAAAATCAAAAAAAAAATTGCTGCTAATCATTCCTTTCTCCGCCATTCTTCCTCCTCCAAAATTGTATTTCAATGAAAAAAACCGAACCTCCTCAAGTTACACTCATTTCCCTCCAGATTTCCTCTTCTTCCACCACCACCCTCTCCTTCTCCTTCTACCTCTTTTTATGGAGAGAGAAAGAGCCTGAATCGATATATATTCTTGTGCTCTCTGAAATATATGGGCAGCTTCTGCTCTGCGCACGCACAACAAATGCATACATCTTTTTCCCTCTCTCTCTCTCTCTCTCTACATATATGTGTCTTTTTCGTCCCTTTTTCGTTCACTAACGACAAAAATAAGCGCCATAAAAAATGACGTTATTTTTGTGTGTACTTGTTTTTTAACAAAATCGAAAGATTAATCTTCTCGAGATTTTTGTTGTTGTTGTTTTTGTTGAGGGGAATAGGTTAGGTCTCTCAAAAAGTACAAATTTTGAATTTTCTCAGCTTTCCAAACTCTCACAAAGCCCAAAAACCTTAACTTAGGCTTTAAAAAAATTGGGCTATTTTTGACGTGAGAACGGCCCGGGGCCGGTTTAGGCTTAGATAATCTAGATGAGCCTTAAAAATTTGAAAATTCCAAAAATCACAAAATCTAACAATCCCATGAGCCAATAATTTTGTAGAACTGAAAGTTTCTAAAAATTCTGTGAAATCAAAAGTTTCCTAAAATTTCAAAATTGGAAATTTTCAAAAATTCCGTAAATTTTTAATGCGACTATGGGTCAATTTCAGACTTTTTTCGGGCCGGTAAAAATTTTCCAAGATTTTTTAATGCCGAAAAATTTGAGAAAAAGATTAGGCTTGACTTTGTTTCGACCCGATTTTTCCAAGATTTTTTAGGCCGAAAAATTTCAGAAAAGGATCGAGCTTGCCTCTGTTTTGGACCGATTTTTGCAAACATTTTTTGGTCCGAAAAATTTGAGAAATAATTGGAGTTGGCCAAGTTTTCCAAAAATTTTTTGAGCCCAAAAAATTTGAAAAAAAATGAACTTGGCCCGATTTTCGGCAGATTTTTTCAAAGGCTTAGGCTCAGAGGTAGGCTTAATCGCACAGAACTTCTGATCCCCTCCGGCAAGAACAAAAACCAAATTTTCAGCTCAAAATTTTCCAAAAACTTTCTTGACCATAAAAATGGAAAAATCTTAAATTCTGGCTCAAAAAAAAATCAGAAAAATTCAAATCCCAAACATAAATTTTCTCTTGGCCACCTCAAAATTATGACAAAAAAATTTTTGTTCAAAATTCCTAGTAGATTTTTTTTTGCAAATTTTTGCGGGTAGAATTTCCCAAACTTTTCTAAACTTTGAAGAAAAGAACTTTCAAGCGTGTACGTATTTCCTCGTCTCCATCTCATCAAATATGTATCTCGCCTCATCAAAAAACGAGAAAACGCCAAGAGCTAATCCATTCTCGAGCACTTTAATTTCATCTCTCAATATAGGCTCTTTATTCATCCATCCTTTTTTCCCAGTTTTATTTGCATCTCTCTGTCTCTCTCTGTCTCTCTCTCTCTCTCTCTCTCTCTCTCTCTCTGTCTCTCTCTGTCTCTCTCTTAAAACGTCGATGAAAACTTTATGGCATACATATTTAATTAAAATCCATTAGACATCCAACAACAAAAACAAAAAACACGTCATTGTTCAAATTTCGAACCATCGCGTGACTATCAAAAAACTTCTGCCTTTTCTTGTTTTGGGCCGAAAATATTTTTTGAGTTCAACTATCTAATTATATTGAATGATGATGTCATACATTTTCAGCATGAGGGGGTGGCGTGTGAAATGAACATCTATTATCACGAAAAAAATGAAAAAAAAAACAAGAAAATGGAAAATTTTCAAGAAATCGGAAATCATTTTTTTGTCTCGTTTAGTTTCGAAAATTTTTTTGTCACTTTTTGATATTTTCAGCCTATTTTCAAGGGTGTAAGAGACGCAGAGAAAAAGACGCGTTTTTCCATGAAAACATTATCTCACAGTCCCCGCAAAAAAGTTGTAGGCTAACATTTTCAATTCATTTTTTCCCTCTTTTGCCAATCTTTTATTTTTTTGGTGAAAAAAATTGAACAACACTAATTCGGATTGAACATCGAAAGTTTTTGATCGAATTATGTTTTGATGTCTGGATCTCAGAAATTTTCTAGAAAATCCCAGTTCACGTGGACATCTCTGCGTCTCGTACTATCTCAAACCTGATCGAAAATCGGGCCTGGTCCGATTATTTCAAAGATTTCTGAGCCAAAAAGATTTTTGGCATAAAAAATATCAGGTCTGTTTCACCGGTCCTGGAGCTATTTTTTCTCAAATTTTTTGAGATCAAAAAAATTGAGAAAAAAATGGGGCCAGGACAATTTCAAAAAAGACATAATAGGTCCGATATTTGGGTTCAACTTTTTTGAAAGTTTTCAGAATCTGGCTAAAAATATGGGCCTGAAGCTCATTTTTCTGAAAATTTCTGGTACCAGAAAAACTGCCAAAAAATCGACTAGCTCAGATGTTCTACCTAGGTCCGTTTCATCAAAAATTTAATTTTGGATCGGATTTCCAGGACCACTTTTATTGGGCCTAGTCCGATTTTTCAAAACTTTCAGAATCTCGCTAAAAATATGAGCCTGAAGCTTATTTTTCTGAAAATTTTTGAGATCAGAAAAACTCAGCAAAATTTCAAGTTTGGATCGAAGGTCCTAATCACCAGGCCCGATTTTTGGATCCGACTTTTATCGGGCCTGGCCCACAAAAAATTGGTGCGGGCTGATTTTTTTCAAAATTTTCTAGCAAAAAAAATTAGACTTGAAATTGGGCCTGAAACTGACTTTTCTGAAAAATTCTGAAGACTACAAAAAATTGGGCCCGGCTCTTTTGAGGTCCTATTCTTCGGGCTCTACTTACTAGGTCCCCAACTTTTGGATCCAACTTCTATCAGGCCCGGCCCACAAGAAAAAAATTAGGCCCGGGCCGATTTTTTCAAAATTTTTTAGCTAAAAGCAGATTTATCTGCAAAAAACCGGGCCCGCCTCTTTTTAGTCCCGATTTTCGGGCCCAGAGCAAAGTTTTCGAGCCCCATATTTTCTCCTCAACTACAGTAACCCGTCAAAAAATGCCAGCAAAATCTTCTCCAACACACAATTCATATACATATCAATTTCTTCACTTTTTCTGCTGTTTCTGTTTCTGTTTCTCCACCTAGAACGTGTTTTCATTGCCAGCCGATGATCAAAGTGATGATGATGATGATTAGCTTACGTTTTTTGAAACAACAAATACAATCAACCAATCAGTTCTTGACTACTACTATAATGATAAAAAAAAGTATCTTTTTTTGTCGCTTTCCTTTTCAACCTTCTTTCCTACTTTCACTGGTTACACACATGTTGTTAGTTTAGTTCCTTTTTTAAGGTGGTCGATGAAGTCGTCAAATATTCTTCTCCTAGTTTTGCTATCAATTCTATATTCAGGTGAGGCTTAGACTGAGGCTTAGGCTAACTAGAAGCACTTTCAGCGAGCTCACAAGAATGTCGCGACTTTGACAACAATTGTCGCGACTGGATAACAGTCAACCCGCGAGCATGCGACACTACAGATTATATCAAAAGGAGTTGTCAGCAAAGTTGTGGACAGTGTGGATCGGTAGATTCGAGTGAGTTGGAGACGCAGAGAAATGAGAGAAACAAACTTTCGGGAAAAATTGACCCGAAAAAATCTGTCTAAGCCAATTTTCTTGAAAATTCTCTAAAGTTCAAAATTTCGAAAAAAAAGTTTTTTATTTTTTTATTTCGAAAAAAAAGTTTTATATTTTTGTTTTTATTTTTTGAATTATTCATTTTCTCAGTCGTTTTTCGCCCTATAATATAATAATAATAGTATAAGAGTGTCAAAATAGTTCCCACAACTTTTTCAAAAAACTAAAGTTCAAAAGTCGGGCCGGTCCGGGCCTGGCTCGGGCTAGGCCCAAACCCCATCAAGAGACAAACCGAGAAACTTCCAGAATTCGACCTACGTCGTCTCTCACCTGACCTAACATCCATCGGCTTCCTTGTCGGCCGCTGGCGATCCGAACACGGTGGCAAAGCCATCTTCCCCACCATCCCCAAATTCACCTTTGGCGAAGAGATCGAAATCTCGATACCTGCTGATGGTATACAAGCGGCGCATGCGCTGAACTACACGTAAGTTGCGGTCGCGGGCAGGTGAGCTGCGCATGCATGCAAAATTGCCTTTTCAGCGCGTTCGCATGGAGTGTTGAGAAAAAAGACAACAACAGGTAGCCCCAAGTGTATTTTGTGTTTTTTGTTAGGGTGGTGTTTGGTGTCGGGTTCTGTCGGGGTCATGGTGGAAGAATCAGAATCAAATTCAAAAAATCTGGATAAAACAAAGGTTTTCAGCGCATTCGCCTGGTCGATCAACGACAAAGATGAACTTCACAGTGAATATGGCTACATTTCGGTGAAGCCTAACACCAAAGAAGCCGCTCTAACCACTGTCATGAATAATGGTAGGGATTTCTTGTTGAGAAAATCAAGAAAAATGAGAACTTCCAGGATTCGTGACAGTTGAAGAGGGACCGGTGAATGGAAATCAGATTCGATTCAGGTTGAAGGACATCGGAAGAATCAGTTTTAGCAGAGATTTACCGGTTCATGATGTGAGTTTGGGCCGATTTTTTCCGAGGCTCAGAAAATGGCAGGGCCCAGACTATGTGACATAATTAGACTCGGGACGTTTTGGATCCGACTTGAAGTTCAGAAGGTCAATTTTTTCAAAATTTACCGGAAGTTTTTATTAGAAAAATCAAGTGTAAGATTTGGACCTTTTCGGGCCGGCCTACAATTTTTCTCTCAGAATTTTTCTCCCTAAAAAATCTGGCCGATTCGGGTCAGCCTAAGATTTTCGGGCCTCAAAGTCACCTTCTTTTTTGGTGTCAACTTGACACTGTCAAGCCAATGAGAACGCAGAGAGAAACAGATAATTTTAAAATTTTTTTTGAAGAAAAATTCTACCTAGGAGACGCAGAGAAAACATGACCGAGCCTAATTTTTCAGAAAAAAGCTGACACTCTCAAAATACAGCAAGAGTGAGATTTTAGGCCGGCCAGGCTACCGGGCCACAATCCCTCATTGAGAAATAGTACGAGACGCAGAGAAAAATCAGATTTTTCTTGTTAGAAATCTCTCATTTTGGAAGAAAAAATTCGACACAAAAAGGGTTTTGGGGTCAAGGCACAAAATGTGGGAAAAAATGAGGCCCGGGTCGTTTTGGGTCCAGATTAGTAGGAAAAAATCTCACTTTTTTGAAGATAATACCATCAAAAAGAGTACGAGACGCAGAGAAAAATGATATCTCAATAAAATGGTGCTGAACAATCCCTAACCTCTCTCAATAGAGACGCAGAGAAAAGACTTCTTTAGAAAACGTGACCTGTTTTTCTCTGCGTCTCTCTCTCTCTCTCTCCCTCAATTAGACATTTTCAGCTCGTTCGCGAATGGACACTGCTCGATCGTTCGACACTTCAAGCCCGCCTCAACATGGAAACATTAACACACGGCATGCAAGAGCACACATTCATACGCTACAACAAAATTGCTCCATAAGAGGGCTCAAAAAAACCCGGAAAAATTGAAAAAAAAGAAAACTAATCTAGTCGTTTTGCTTGTTTGTTTGCTCAATGAACAGTTATAATTTTTTGGGTCGAAAAAAAATGAGAAAAATGGAGTTTCCCATTGTAGTACCCGTGGTAATCCATGTCAAAAGGCTTTAAAAATTTTCTGGAGCAAAAAAATGGGAAAATATTTTTTTTCTAAAAACCACCCTGGGCCTAAAACAGGCGTTACAAAAATTTCTATACAAGTTTTTTGAAAAAATGGTACTGTAGTTTGAAAAAATGAGTTTTTTGGCGCTAGAAATTCTTATTTTGCTAAGTCTGAAAAGTTTCGTAAGGTTTGGTGTTTTCAGAATAATTCAAACTTTTGCTAAATGTGTTTGAAAAATCGATTCGAATGTCTTTTTCTCTAATCCTCTCTCACTCTCAAAAAATGCTTCCTTCAGTAGCCGAGGGTTGAGAGAGCACGACAAATTGAGAGGTTTAGACAGTACGAAAAACTTAAACTCTCTGGAGAAGAGAGAGAGAGAGAGAGACGCAGAGAATCTCCAAAATTAAATTCCCTAAACTATTAATTCTTCGTCCAACCCCAATTTTCTTCTCTTTCTCCCAAATCTTCTAGAGAGTATTTGTTGACGCATTTTGTCCTTTTTATGGCTTTTCAAATGTGCAAAAGATGGACTACTTTAGCAGCATTTTCCAATAGCACGTTAAAAGGAAAGAGTCGTTTTTTTTCTTTTTGAAAGAGTTACCATGATGAGTTAAAGGGCAAAACAAAAAAGAGGAAAAAAGAAAACTATATCAGAAAACTGAGCAAAGGTGAAGAATGAATGACTGAATGAATGAACACCGCGAGGTATAGAGAGAGACCGTTGACCCCGCCCCTTTGTTGCACCTGCTCCGCGTACAAAAAAGGGGCGGGGTCAACAATCTGTGTGTCTTCCTGTGCTCATTCATTCATTCATTCATTCTTCACCTTTGCTCAGTTTTCTAATATTGTTTTCTTTTTTCTTGTCTCGTTATTTTTTTCTTCTTTTTTCTTCTATCAAATAATCATATTGGTCCCTTTTTCATGCTTATCTTGTTTCTCTGACACCTCTCTCATTCTCAAAAATTGCTTTTTGGAAATTTTAAATTTTTTCTAAACCTGAGCAGGGCCATTTCAGGCCAGCGCCCGTTCAAATTTGGCTATTTTTCAAGTCAAAAAAGTTCCGCCCCTTGAAAATACACAAAAGTTTGAAACTTTCAAATGCAATCTTTTTGAGGAACAATTTTATCTCACTTTTTGAAAAGTCCAAGCCAGGCTTAGCAGGGTCTGAGATTTAATCTCGCGTGGTTATTTTTGGTTCAGAATTTTTTTTGTGAAAGTTTTCGAAAAATTCTTAAAGGTTTCATTTTTCCGTGATAATTTTTAACTTTTTAAAAATTCGTTAAAAACTTCCAGAAAATCCGAAAATTTATAATTTTCCAAAAATTCTATACGATTTTCAGTTCCAAAATTTTATCGTTTGAACATTTTTGAAAAGTTCGAAAAAAATTCACGTTTTTTGCAAGCCGACAACATTTTTTCGAAAATTTTCCACCTGACCAATCATTTTCTCTGCGTCTCTTTTCCTCTCAAAATTTGCTCTAAACAAAATCAAAAAAAAAATTGCTGCTAATCATTCCTTTCTCCGCCATTCTTCCTCCTCCAAAATTGTATTTCAATGAAAAAAACCGAACCTCCTCAAGTTACACTCATTTCCCTCCAGATTTCCTCTTCTTCCACCACCACCCTCTCCTTCTCCTTCTACCTCTTTTTATGGAGAGAGAAAGAGCCTGAATCGATATATATTCTTGTGCTCTCTGAAATATATGGGCAGCTTCTGCTCTGCGCACGCACAACAAATGCATACATCTTTTTCCCTCTCTCTCTCTCTCTCTCTACATATATGTGTCTTTTTCGTCCCTTTTTCGTTCACTAACGACAAAAATAAGCGCCATAAAAAATGACGTTATTTTTGTGTGTACTTGTTTTTTAACAAAATCGAAAGATTAATCTTCTCGAGATTTTTGTTGTTGTTGTTTTTGTTGAGGGGAATAGGTTAGGTCTCTCAAAAAGTACAAATTTTGAATTTTCTCAGCTTTCCAAACTCTCACAAAGCCCAAAAACCTTAACTTAGGCTTTAAAAAAATTGGGCTATTTTTGACGTGAGAACGGCCCGGGGCCGGTTTAGGCTTAGATAATCTAGATGAGCCTTAAAAATTTGAAAATTCCAAAAATCACAAAATCTAACAATCCCATGAGCCAATAATTTTGTAGAACTGAAAGTTTCTAAAAATTCTGTGAAATCAAAAGTTTCCTAAAATTTCAAAATTGGAAATTTTCAAAAATTCCGTAAATTTTTAATGCGACTATGGGTCAATTTCAGACTTTTTTCGGGCCGGTAAAAATTTTCCAAGATTTTTTAATGCCGAAAAATTTGAGAAAAAGATTAGGCTTGACTTTGTTTCGACCCGATTTTTCCAAGATTTTTTAGGCCGAAAAATTTCAGAAAAGGATCGAGCTTGCCTCTGTTTTGGACCGATTTTTGCAAACATTTTTTGGTCCGAAAAATTTGAGAAATAATTGGAGTTGGCCAAGTTTTCCAAAAATTTTTTGAGCCCAAAAAATTTGAAAAAAAATGAACTTGGCCCGATTTTCGGCAGATTTTTTCAAAGGCTTAGGCTCAGAGGTAGGCTTAATCGCACAGAACTTCTGATCCCCTCCGGCAAGAACAAAAACCAAATTTTCAGCTCAAAATTTTCCAAAAACTTTCTTGACCATAAAAATGGAAAAATCTTAAATTCTGGCTCAAAAAAAAATCAGAAAAATTCAAATCCCAAACATAAATTTTCTCTTGGCCACCTCAAAATTATGACAAAAAAATTTTTGTTCAAAATTCCTAGTAGATTTTTTTTTGCAAATTTTTGCGGGTAGAATTTCCCAAACTTTTCTAAACTTTGAAGAAAAGAACTTTCAAGCGTGTACGTATTTCCTCGTCTCCATCTCATCAAATATGTATCTCGCCTCATCAAAAAACGAGAAAACGCCAAGAGCTAATCCATTCTCGAGCACTTTAATTTCATCTCTCAATATAGGCTCTTTATTCATCCATCCTTTTTTCCCAGTTTTATTTGCATCTCTCTGTCTCTCTCTGTCTCTCTCTCTCTCTCTCTCTCTCTCTCTCTCTGTCTCTCTCTGTCTCTCTCTTAAAACGTCGATGAAAACTTTATGGCATACATATTTAATTAAAATCCATTAGACATCCAACAACAAAAACAAAAAACACGTCATTGTTCAAATTTCGAACCATCGCGTGACTATCAAAAAACTTCTGCCTTTTCTTGTTTTGGGCCGAAAATATTTTTTGAGTTCAACTATCTAATTATATTGAATGATGATGTCATACATTTTCAGCATGAGGGGGTGGCGTGTGAAATGAACATCTATTATCACGAAAAAAATGAAAAAAAAAACAAGAAAATGGAAAATTTTCAAGAAATCGGAAATCATTTTTTTGTCTCGTTTAGTTTCGAAAATTTTTTTGTCACTTTTTGATATTTTCAGCCTATTTTCAAGGGTGTAAGAGACGCAGAGAAAAAGACGCGTTTTTCCATGAAAACATTATCTCACAGTCCCCGCAAAAAAGTTGTAGGCTAACATTTTCAATTTAATTTTTGAGAGTGTACGAGACGCAGAGAAAACATCTAGTAAAGTTTTTACTTTTGAAACTTCTTAAAAATTTCCAACTTTTCAACAGTTTCCAACCAATTTCTTTTGAGAGTGCAAGAGACGCAGAGAAAGAGATCACGTTATTTTGTTGTTTTTGAATTTTATAAAATTTCTTCGACTTTTTAACATTTTCAAATCAATTCTTGAGAGAGTAAGAGACACAGAGAAATTTATTTTGAAATTCCTTTCTGAAATTTTTTTCAACATTGTCAACCAAATTTTCTCAACAACGCCAAAGAGAGCAAAGTTTGAGAGTTAACGAGACGCAGAGAAAAATTGAGGGAAAAACAGGTTATCAAAATTTCACCTAAAAAATGATGGCCAACTTTTTTCCCACGTGGAAAACTCTGCGTCTCTTACTCTCTCTCTCAAATGTGACCATTTTTCATTGGCCTAGTTCAGATGGCCTAGTTTCAAATTTTTTGGAAATTTCCCAAATATTTGAAAAATCACGACCTAGGAGTTTTGATTTTTCCGCCTAACTTGCACCTCGGAAAACGTTCAAATTTATATTTTTTGAGAGTACTGTACTTTTGTGTATTCTTATCTACTGCCCGAATTTTCTGGATTTCTAGTTTTTTCCACATGTACCTTTAATATTTGCGTGTCTGGGCTCTCTCTCTCTCTCTCTCTTATTAGTGATTTATTCCTTTTTTACAGTGTTTTTGATCAAGTTCCCCAACAAAAACTACCACTTTTCCCCAATCTGCTCCCTTCAAACATTCTGCAAAAAAATCCTGATGAATTTGAGACGCGAAAAAAAACAAGAAAAAGAAAAACAAAGTAATAAATAGGCAGAAAAAAACGAGACAAGGAACTTGACGATCAAATTTCAGAAATGCTGCGGAAAACAGAAAAAAATTAGGCGGGGCCAAAAATCCAGCTCGATTTTTTGGCCCGGGTCCAATTTTAAAAAGCCTAACACTCTAAATTTCCGAAAATTTCAAGTTCTGACTAAATTTTCAGCAGCTCTCTTTTAACTCCGGTGCTCAAATGTTTCTCCATGTGCTCTTCCACATCATCCCCCTCGCCCCAAAAAAAACCACAAAACCAACATTTCCGCTTCTAATACGTCATTATCGATGGTGCTGTTGACAGCGCAATTAAGTTTTCCCTCTTTTTCTCTCTCTCTCTCTCGTTATGGTCCCAAACGTTTTTTTTGTTGGCTCGTTCTAATTTTGTTCGCTCGCCATTCTATTCAATTTATTTATTTTGAACAAGAGAAAAAGTCAGACTCATGGAGGCAGGTTTTTTTTTTGGAACCGGCCCGAAAAGCCTAGCCATCAAAATTTTGGACCCAAAAGTATAGTCATGTTTTTCTCGGCCTGAACCCATTTTCGGACCGGCCCGAAAACCCTGGACTTTGAATTTTCGGCCCGAATTTTTCAAGGCTATTTTTATCAATTTTTCGGGCCGGCCCAAAATTCTTAGTTATCAAATTTTTGGGCCCAAAAATCATCTCAGAGAATTCGTGAAAATCTATTTTCACCAATTTTCGAGCCGGCCCGAAAAACCTCAAAGTTCTGAGAGCCCGCTTTGAATTTTTAGCCTAGATTTTTTTTCTGTTGAAAACTTTTCAGCCGATTTCAAACATTTTTTCTCAATTTTTTGTGAAAATCTAGTTATTTTCTTCGTTAAAGTTCTTGTTTTCGGGCCGGATCGAAAATCGTATCCATCAAAATTTTTCGGCTCAAAAATTTTCCCGGAAAATTTGTGAAAATCTAGTTTTTTTTTTTCCTTGGAAGCCCATTTCCATCAATGTTGGCCCAATTTTTTTCTAGAAACTTGGAAAAATCATCCCTCAAACCTCATTTTTACCAATTTCTGGGACCAGTCCAACATTCCAAGCCCATTTTTCAGGCCCAGACCCATCCCAAACACCCTCTCTCACCAATTTTTGCTTGTCCTCTGCTCCTCCTCGGCTCGTCACGACCACAATCATCATAGCCGTCGGGCGCCGCGGCGGACTCTTCCTTCTTTTTTTGCTGTCTCATCTAATTAAATTTGCCATCCAAACCAGTCCCTTCTTCTCTGCTTTTTTTGTTTTTGTTGTTGTTTCGTCGTCAATATATCTGCAACATTCTCATTTTTTCAGAGGGTTCCAACAACAACAACAACAACAACAAAATGTCGTCGGTTAAGGTGGCCGTACGTGTACGGCCCTTTAACCAGCGAGAAATTGCCAACAATTCGAAATGTGTGATGGCGGTCAACGGCAATACAACAAGTAAGTACATATTGGCAACCCCAGAGAAAAAACCAAAAAGAAAAAAAATTTCATGGAGGTATGGGGAATTGAACCCCAGCCCTCTCCCATGCTAAGGGAGCGCTCTACCACTGAGCTATACCCCCAGTTGAGAGATAGGTGATAAATATTAGTGATATTCAGCGATAAACGGTCGCGAGATTGGCAAAGAAACACACGCGTTCAACTTTGATCACTCCTATTGGTCGTTCACCAAATCCGACCCGAATTTCATCTCACAAAAACAAGTGTACGAAGAGTTGGGAGTTGAGATGTTGGCTCACGCGTTCGAAGGCTACAATGTCTGCATTTTCGCCTACGGACAAACCGGATCCGGTAAATCGTACACAATGATGGGAAAGGCCAACGATCCCGAAGAGATGGGCATCATTCCGCGATTATGTAACGATTTGTTCGAGAGGATTGACAACAACAATGATAAGAATATTCAGTATTCGGTTGAGGTAAGATTAGGATAAAATTTTGCGTTTTAGCGTTTTTTGCAGAAAAAGGCCCAAAATTTTAAAATCTGTTCAGCTCAAAAATCGGGCCTGGCCCATTTTTTCAATATTTTCGCCGTTCTATAAATTCGGACCAGAAAAAAACGGCCCGGGCCCGATTTTCGAGCTGGGCTCGTTTTTTTCGAGATTTTTACTGGGCCACAAAACCGGGCCAGCAGAAAATACCCCTGGTTCGATTTTTGGCTCGATTCAGTGAAAATCTCAAAATAAAAAAAAAGACGGGGTCCGATTTTCGAGCTGGGCCCGTAAACAATTTTCAAACGGACCCGAAAAGTGTAATAGAAACCGATCCAGCTCAAAAATTTGGGTCCGGCCCCTATTTTTCGGGATTTTTCTGACCAACAAAATCGAAAAAGCTAAAAATACCCCTGTTCCGAATTTCGGGCCGATTCAGTGAAAAAAAACGGTCCGGGCCCGACTTTCGAGCAAATTTTCTAAACGGGCTCGAAACTTCAAAACATGACAAAAACCGGTCCAGCTCAAAAATTTTGGCCCGTGCCGTATTTTTCGAGATTTTCGCGGGCCTACTAATTCGCGTCGACAAAAAAAACATCCGATTCGATTTTTGGCCCGATTAAGCGGGAAAAAACGGCCCGGGTCCGATTTTCGAGAGTTCAAATAAAAAAATCCCGAATTTTCAAGGTCTCCTACATGGAAATCTACTGCGAACGTGTCAAAGATTTGCTGAATCCGAACAGCGGCGGAAATTTGCGCGTACGCGAAAACCCGCTCTACGGTCCCTACGTCGACGATCTCACCAAACTCGCCGTCTGTTCTTATCACGATATTTGCAATTTGATGGACGAAGGAAACAAGGCGAGGTGAGACAGCCAGACACACATGTCTCGACAATTTCTCTCATCTTCTCTCGTCGGGGGTATAGCTCAGGGGTAGAGCGCTCGCTTTGCATGCGAGAAGTCTGGGGTTCGATTCCCCATACCTCCAGAATTTTTTTTTTACAATTTTTTTTCTAGAACCGTCGCCGCCACCAACATGAATTCCACCTCATCGCGTTCACACGCCGTCTTCACAATCGTCCTAACCCAAAAGCATCATTGTTCCACAACAAATCTCGAGACGGAGAAAGTGTCAAAAGTGTCGCTAGTCGATCTGGCCGGATCAGAACGAGCCAATTCGACAGGAGCCGAAGGTCTCAGACTGAAAGAGGGAGCGAATATCAACAAAAGTTTGACAACTCTCGGCCTGGTTATTAGTAAATTGGCGGAAGAGGTGAGTACGAGGAAAAAGGGGGCGGAGCCTGATGATAATTACAGAATGATGAGAGGGATAAGGATAATGTGAGTTGACACACGTGTTTTTAATTAACACTGACCAAACTGTTTTTTTTTTTGTGTCATCTTTTGGCTAACCATATGTTAGGCTTGGTCGGCGAATCGGAAATCGGAATTTTCGAAAAATCAAAAAAAAACCCCCCTGTAAACATTTTGAAACTACGACTTTTTGAAACCGCGACATTTCGAAACCACATTTCAAAAAGTCGCGGTTTCGAAGTGTTGCAGTTTCGAAATGTCGCGGTTGAAATTTTCGGGCCGGTCTGAAAATTTCAGTGCATAAAATCACCGAACTTTTTTCAAAAATAACTTTTCAAAATTTGAAACCGCGACATTTCGAAACCACAAAGTTTCGAAACCGCGACATTTAAAAACCGCGAATTCTAGAAACCGCGACTTTTTTAAACCGCGACATTTCGAGAGCGCGACATTTCGAAACCACGACATTTCAAAAGCGCGACTTTGTGAAACCGCGACTTTTTTAAAAACCGCGACATTTCGAAACAGCGACATTTTGAAACCGCGATTTTTTGAAACCAGACGTTTTTAAATGTCGCGGTCTCAAATAGTCGCAGTTTTGAAGAGTCGCAGTATTCCAATTTCTCGGTTTCTGAATGTCGCGACCTTCAAAAGTCGCAGTTTCCAAAAAGTCGCGGTTTCGAAAAGTCGCGGTTTCAAAAAGTCGCGATGTCGAAATGTTCGAAACCGCGACACTTCGAAATTGCGACATTGCGAAACCGCGACTTTTCGAAACCGTCACAAATTTTGAAAGCGCGACACTTTGGAACCGCGACCGTGACTTTTTGAAACCGAAACCAAACTTCATGGTTTCGAAATTTCGCGATTTTGAAATTTCGTGCCCGACCCTCCGACCAAGCCTGCCACACATGCTTTGTTTGACGTGAACATTTTCGATTTCAACAATTCCAGGCCGGCAAGAAAAAACGAACAAAAGGCGTGATCCCATACCGCGATTCCGTTCTAACCTGGTTGTTGAAAGAGAATCTGGGCGGCAATTCAAAGACCGCCATGTTGGCCGCACTTTCGCCGGCCGACATCAATTTCGACGAAACTCTGAGCACACTTCGATACGCCGATCGGGCGAAACAAATCATGTGCCAGGCTGTGGTCAACGAGGATCCCAATGCGAAACTGATTCGCGAGTTGAAGGAGGAGGTGCACAAATATCAGCAAATTCTCGAAGATCGCGGGATCGATGTGAACGAGTTCAACAGTAGTACACCGGCCAAAAAGCTGCCAAAAGTGTCAGCGAAGGATCATGAGACAATCGACAAGTTGAAGGCGTCGGAGAAGCTGATCGCCGAGTTGGACAAGACGTGGGAGCAAAAGATGCGCAAGACCGAAGAGATTCGACGGCAGCGAGAGGAGGAGTTGCGCGAGATGGGGCTGGCCTGCTTGGACGACGGCACAACTCTCGGCGTGTTCAGCCCGAAGAAACTTCCACATTTGGTCAATCTCAACGAGGACCCCCTCATGAGCGAATGTCTAATCTACTATTTGAAGGAGGGTGTGACGAGTGTCGGGCGTCGCGAAGCCGTGAAACGTCCCGACATTTTGCTGTCGGGTCAGGCGATTCTCGACGCTCACTGCGAATTTGTCAACGAAGACGGCTGTGTGGCGATCAACCCGGCGGCGGGTGCCGAAATCTATGTGAATGGTAAACAGATCACCGAGTCGACTGTTATTCATACGGGATCGAGGGTGATTTTGGGCAATCATCACGTTTTTCGATACAATGATCCGCAAGAGGCGCGACAGAGTCGACACAATTTGTCGTCGTTGACAGGTAACGTTATGGCAAAAGTGCGCCAGCTATATTTTGCTGACGCAATTTTGCCGTCTAGTAACAGCAAGTTTGACCAAAAAAGTCATTGCAAACAATTAACGGGTTCGCGTTGGCCACGCCCACACTTGAATCCAACATGTCAACTACAAAAATCTCAAAAACCTTGGTGAAAAAAGGGGGCGTGGCTTCCGGGCCGGTCTGAGAAAAAAATTTTACAGAAGGCAAACTTTTGAAAATTCAGAATTTTTCGGGCCGGCCTGAAAATTTTTGTTGGTACAAAAAAATTCAAAATTTTCGGAAAGATTAAATTAAAAAAAAATTTCGGGACGGCCCGGAAATTCGAAAAAATTTTCAGATAAATTGTTCTGCGCATTTTTTGAAAAAACAAATCTCAAAATTTCGAGTTTTGGGGCCGGTCTGAAAATTTTGGTGCAAAAAATTTTCATAATTTTTTTTTCGAAATGTATTTTCGGGCTGGCCCTGGAATTCAGATTTTTCGGCACATTTTTCAATTTTTTGAAAATTCTAAAATTTTCAGGCCGGCCTGACAAATTTTGGTTAGAAAAATCAGAACTTTTTTTCCAAAATGTATTTTCGGGCCGGTCTGAAAATTCAAAAAATTGAATTTTACAAAACTTATTTTCGGGCCGGTCTGAAAAATTAGTTTTGTCTATGAAATTCAGATTTTTTGAGTTTTCGAAAATTTTTCTGAACATTTTCCAAGTTTTGAAAATTCTGAAATTTCCGGGCCGGCCTGAAACTTCGAAAAATGTTTCAAATTTTCGTGAATTTTCAAAAATTTTCTGCAAATTGTTCAAAACTTTTGAAAATTCTGAATTTTTCGGTTTAGAAATTTAAGAAATTAAATTTTTACACAATTTATTTTCGGGCCGGCCCGGAAAAATCAGCTTTTTCCTGAAATTCAGATCCTGAAAATCATTTTTCGGCACATTTTTCAAAACATCCGAAAATTCAGAATTTTTCGGGCCGCCCAAAAAAACGACATTTTCTTCTAGACCAACCACTCGATTGGAAATATGCGCAACAAGAATTGCTACAAAAACAAGGAATCGATTTGAAAGCGGAGATGGAGAAAAAACTAGTGGAAATGGTCAAAAAATACGAAACGGAACGAGAAAAACTCGAATTCTCAATGCAACGGCAAACCAAAGAGTACGAATCGCGAATCGAGAGTCTTCAACGACAAGTCGATCTGGCTCAATCAATGATCTCAAGTGTTGGCTCAACGTGGGAGGGCGAACGATTCCTAACATCGTCGCTGATGGAATTCGCCGAAGAGTTGAAATGGACGACGGATCAGGAGCGAGTTGTTCGCAAAGCTGCCATGAAATGGCGATATCATCAGTTCACGTCGGTGCGCGACGATCTTTGGGGTAACGCGATTTTTGTCAAGGAGGCTAATGCGATTTCGGTTGAGCTCAAGAAGAAGGTTCAATTTCAATTCGCACTTCTTACTGACACCATGTACAGGTGAGGTTCTGGGGGTTTTTTTTTGGAAAAAAATTCGGGCCGAGATTGAAATTTTCCGAATTTCCGGACCAAAGTTAGAGTTCGCAAAATTCTCGAACCAAAACTCAAATTTTCAGAAATTTGAGATCAAAATTGAAATTCTCAGAATTTTGGAGCAATTTTTCAATCCCAAATTTCAGAATTTTTCTGGTCAAAACACAAAATTTCAAAATTTTCCGGCCAAGATTGGACTTTTCCGAATTTCCGGGCCAAAAATAGAATTTTCAGAAATTTCAAACCAAGTTCGAAATTCTGCCAGGAAAAGTTCAATATTGGCCTCAAATTTTCGAAAACCTCATTTTTAGCTCGAAAATTTTTCAAATTTTAATTTTGTTCTGAAAATTTTAAGAAACTTTCAATATTGTCCCTAAATTTGAAACTGTTCTGGCCATAAATAAATTTTCAGGCAAAAAATTTGATTTTCAAACATTTCCGGGCCAAAATTGAGATTTTCAAAATTTGTTTCAGATTAAAATTGAAATTGTCAAATTTTTCTAAAACTTTCAAAATTTTCGGGCCAAAGTTGAAAATCTCAAAACTTTACCGCTGAAATTTGAAAATTTTCGGGCCAAAACTAAAAATTTCAAAATTTTCTAATGAAAATTGAAATTGTCAATTTTTTTTTCAGAATTTCCAACCCAAGATTCAAATTCTCAAACTTTTTTGGTCCAAAAATGAAAATATTCAAAATTTTCGGGCCAAGAATAAAATCTCAGAGTTTTAGGCCCAAAATTGAGCATCTCAGACCTATCGGGCCAAAATCAACATTTTCAAAATTTTCGGGCCAAGAATAAAATCTCAGAGTTTTAGGCCCAAAATTGAGCATCTCAGACCTATCGGGCCAAAATCAACATTTTCAAAATTTTCGGGCCAAGAATAAAATCTCAGAGTTTTAGGCCCAAAATTGAGCTTCTCAGACCTATCGGGCCAAAATCAACATTTTCAAAATTTTCGGGCCAAATTCACCCCGAGTTACAAAAATGCTAATATTTCAAAAAATCAACAATATTTCCAGCCCCCTTCCACCAGATCTTCTTCCACCCGGCGAAGATCTAACACTGCGACCATCGCCAAAAACCGTCGTCGCAATTCAGGTTCAAGACTTGAAAAACGGTGCGACACACTATTGGAGTATCGAAAAGCTTAAGTAGGTCATCACCAGTCCACCTACTCCTTCTTCTTTTTTGATTTTTTCAACCACCACAGTAACCCTGCACCGCCTGTAGTCGTTCGCTTTCCGTGCTTCCATTCATTTCATCATCCTCTTACCACCAGGCTTGGTTGGACATTTTTCGGAAAATTTCTGATTTTTTATTTCGAAATTTTTTTCGAAAAAAAAGTTGGAATTTCCGAAAGGCAAAATACTATTTTTCTCGGAAAAATTACTTCGAAAAAAATTGTCCGACTTAGTTTTTCAGAAATAAAAAACCAAATCTTCACCAAAATTTTCGGGAAAAAAATTTCACCAATTTTTTTTGGAAAAATTTGTTGAAAATTTCAGACCAAAAATTTTTTCGTAAAAGGTTTTGCGACCCAGTTTTCCGGAAATTAAAAATTTAACCATATTTTTTTTCGGTTGGAATTTTCAAAAAAAAATTCCGGAAAAAACTTCTCCGACCGAGTTTTCCAAAAAAAAATGTTTTTCTTTAATTTTTTCCAAAATTTTTTTCCCGAAATTCCCAAAAAAAAATCAAAAAAAAAGTATTTTTCGTCCAAAAAAATTGCAAAAACTTTCCGACCAAAATTTTCGGAAAAAAAAAATTTTACCAACTTTTTTCGGAAAATTTCCATCGAAAAAAATTCCCCAAAAAATTTTCCCGATCAAAATTTTCTGATAAAAATTCCTCCAAAAAATTTTTCGGAAAAAAAATTTCACCAATTTTTTGGGAAAATTTCCATCGAGAAAAATTCCTCCAAAAAACCCATGTTTCCAACCAAGCCTGTTTCGTCGTTCTCCCGCGGCCCGATCTAGGAAACTCCAATTTCAGACAACGTCTCGAAGACATGCGAATGTACTACAACGCCGAGCTATCCGTCGCGGGAACACCCGTCGATCCACCTCCCTATACGTCAGTCGCCGAGGGATGGCTCGCCACGTTGCGGCTGAATCCAGCACGACTTGTGCCCGACAGGTAATTCGATTCGATTCGCATGCTAAATAGACGCTTTTGCACCTGTTTTTCTGTCAACTGTCCGGGTTACTGTAGGGGGGTTTTTCCTGCGTGGTGTTTTTTTGTGCTTTGACAACACATCTCTAGCTCAAATTTCAGACAACGTTTGGAGGCGATGCGCGACATGTATGAGACCGATTTACAAATGTCGCCAACTGGTCAACCTCAAGATCTGATGGGCGCGTCGGACCCGATGATGGAAGCGCTGATGGGCACAGATCCCTTCTACGACAGATTTCCATGGTTCCGAATGATCGGTAGAGCCTTTGTCTATCTGAGTAATTTGCTACACAACGTTCCGCTGATTCACAAAGTGGCTGTGGTCAATGAGAAGGGCGAAGTTCGCGGCTATCTTAAAGTGGCGATCGAACCGGTGGCCAAAAATCAGGTCGAGATTCAGAAGAAGGGCACACGACAGACCGCCAAACTACACTTCCGCAAAGAGGACTTTCTCAAGACCAAAAATGGCGAAACTGCCGCGGAACTCGACTTTCCCGCGCACATGGAAGAGGACGTCGAGTTTTGCTTCCGCGTCGTCGTGCTGCAGGCGATCGACGTCGCCGGCGACTACAGCGACGTGTTCTGCCAGTTCAACTTCCTTCATCGACACGACGAGGCGTTCTCGACGGAGCCGATGAAGAACAGCAAGTCGCCGCTGACCTTCGAGCACACACAAAATTTGCACATCAAAATGAGCAAAACGTTTTTGCACTATGTTCATCATTTTCCCATCATTTTTGAGGTTTTTGGCCATTTTCAGCCGAGAAACGAAAAGTTTCATTTCGAACGACAAAACAGTGCGCTTGGAAGGAGATTGTCGACAAAGCTCACGTTTCAACAACCCTCTTTGGTCATTTCGACGCCGGTGAAGAGCAAAAAAGCCAATGCGCCGATTCAGAACAAGTAAGAGATTTTGGGAAGTTTTGAGCCAAGAGGGTACCAATAGTTGGGGGAAAACTCCCATAAAAAAAGCTAAAAATGACCAAAAAATTTCAGATTTTTGGGGAAAAAATCGGTCCGAAATTTCAGGGAAATTCGGGCCGGCCCAGCCGGAAGCTCAAAATTTATACCAAAAAAAAACGCCGGCCGGCGTTCTGAAAATTTCAACTTTTGAACCGAAATTTTCAACTTTCGGCCCAAAAATTTTGAGAATTTAACTGCCCGCAAAACTTCAATTTTGGCCCGAAAATTCTGAAAATTTCAATTTTCGAACCTGAAATTTCGGAATAATCTGAATATTGGTCCGAAAAATTTGAGGCTTCTGGCTTTTACCCAAAAAACCTGACAATTTCAAATTTGGCCCGAAAAATCCAAATTTGAACCGAAAATTTTGAAAATTTCAACTTCGGCTCGAAAAAATCGGAAAAATTCAATTTTGGCCCGAAAAATTCTGACAATTTTTTGGAACTGTCTGTTTTCAGAGTTTCAAAAATATGTAGATCAAAACTGTATTTGGGGTACTGTAGTTTTCATCAAATTAAAACTAGAAAAATTCATCACTGAAAAAGTGGCCTGTAAAATCTGAAAGTTTCAATTTTGGTTCAAAACTTTCGAAAATTTCCAACTATTTGCGGCCTAGATTGAATTTTTCAAAATTTTTCGGGGCCAAAAATTACTATCCCTAAGCCTTCCGCTCTTTCAGTACCGCCGCAGTCAAGTCAAAACACGATCTACTAATCTGGTTCGAAATTTGCGAGCTGGCCAACAACGGCGAGTACGTTCCAGTGATCGTCGATCACGCGCAGGGCCTTCCGACTCACGGCGTCTTCCTCCTCCATCAGGGCATTCAGCGTCGCATCAAAATCACCATATGTCACGAGAAGGGCGAGCTCAAGTGGAAGGATTGTCAAGAGTTGGTGGTGGGTCGGATACGGGCCGGTCCGGAATGGGCCGGTGGCGATGACGTGGACGTGCTGTCGTTGGGTCTGTTTCCGGGCACATTTTTGGAGTTCTCGATGGACGATCGAACCTTCTTCCAATTCGAAGCCGCCTGGGATTCGTCGTTGCACAACTCGCCGCTGCTCAATCGTGTGTCAAACTATGGCGATCAAATCTACATGACACTTTCGGCCTATTTGGAAATCGAGGGATGCGCTCAACCGGCTGTCATCACCAAAGATCTGTGTTTGTTGATCTACGCTCGCGACTCGAAAATCAGTGCGGCCAGTCGGTTTTGTCGAAGTCTTATTGGTGGAATATCCAAGAGTCCCGAGATGAATCGAGTGCCCGGAGTGTATCAACTTTGTCAGAAGGATGGGTCCGATTCAGGTAGTCCAGGTGAACCGCTTTTTCGCTTTTTTGTATTGTCTGGCCGAATGCAAAATGGACAGTTTTTTTTGTTTTGAGAAAAAGAGGGAATCGGAGCCAAACAAGCATCAAAAAATGTGACAGGGTTCAGAAATCGGAAAAAAATTGGCTATGATTTTCAGGAGCCACAAAATCGGACCGGCCCGATTTTCTAACATTTTTCGGGCCAAAAAAAATCAGACCCGGGCCAATTTAGCCTAGTGAATTTCCAACAAAAAAAGCCAGGCCGGGACCGATTTTGAAGCCAAGAAAAATTTTTGAACAAACATTATTTGTTAGCTCAAAAATCGGTCCGGCCCGATTTTTTTTCCAAAATTTTCGCGGGCCCAAAAAGTCAGACCTGGGCCATTTTAACCTAGTAAATGTCTAACAAAAAATTCTTGAATTTTTTTCTTTCTCTTTCGAAAACTCAAAAATCGGGCCGGGCCAATTTTTTCAAAATTTCGCTGGCTAAAAGATCGGGCCGATAGGATTTTTAACCCGGTAAATTTTCAACAAAAAACAGGCCGGGTCCAGTTTTTTTTTCTATTTTTTCGATTTCAAAACTTCAAAATCTGATTTTTGGCCCGCAAAAATTTTGATAAAAACGGGCTGGCCCGATTTTTCGAGCCAGGCCTGATTTTGTGGCCTAAAAAATCTTTGAAAAAAAAACGGGCCGGACCGATTTTCTGACTCTGCCCTGATTCAGAAGTCAAAAAATGTGAAACCCTCTGAAAATTACCTCCAAAATAGGGTTATTTTTGGAAAATTTCACTAGCTAGCGTCAAAAAAATCTCCGATTTTCCCCTTCCTCAAAAAAAACCGTCTATAACCCATTGCATGCTCGATCCGAACCTAATCTCATTCCCACCAAAAAAATTTCTAGGCGCGATTCGTCGTCAACGTCGCGTTCTCGACACCTCATCGGCCTACGTTCGCGGCGAGGAGAATCTCGGTCAATGGCGACCACGCGGCGACTCGCTAATCTTCGAGCATCAATGGGAACTCGAAAAATTGACGCGTCTGCAACAAGTCGAACGTGTTCGCCTCTTTTTGCGACTTCGCGATCGTCTCAAAGGCAAAAAATCATCGAAAGGTGAGGCGCGGACACCGGTGAGTCCGTGCGATCCAGTGTGTGCGATTCCGGAGACGGTAAAGTTGGACGAAAAGGACAAGGGGATTGTGAACAAGGTGGTGGGATTGATTCGCCGACGAATTCCGATGAACAAAGATCCGCCGACTGGTAACAAGGCGGCTGAACTGAGCGACGAGAGCGGTTCCAACAGTATCACATCACCCACCTCGGACAAGTCAATGATCAAGACATCACAATCTTCCGATCTTTTATCTCGCCAAAAATCTAAATCCGATCAGAATTTGTCGCAAAACGACGATCTTCTAGAGAGTATCACAAGCGCAGGCGGTATGAAACGAAGTCTCAGCGGTTCGCGCATCCTTCAACTCAACATTCTCGTCCCCGAAGTCACCGAGGAACGCGTCGGCGTCGTCGTCTCCAAAAAAGGCTACATGAACTTTTTGGAGGAAAAAACGCAAGGATGGACGCGTCGTTGGGTCGTCGTGCGACGACCCTACATTTTGTTGTTCAGAGATGATCGCGATTTGGTGATACGAGGAATCATCAACCTGGCTAATGCGAGAATCGAATTTTCCGAAGATCAACAAGCCATGGTCAAAGTGCCGAATACTTTTTCGGTGTGCACGAATCAGCGAGGATTTTTGATGCAAATGATGCCAGGAGATGAGGTTAGTAATTTCCCAACAAAAAAAACTCACTAGATTTGATCCAAAATTTGCTGAAGAAGGCGGTAGAAAATATGAATACTAGTACATAGAGAAATGAGGGAAAACAATAATACAACTTATTTTATCTCGCCAAAAAAATCGATAAGAAAGTTCACGTTTTTTTTCCATAAATCCAACCTTTTTTGGCTTCGGAGAGTGTGAAAAAAAAAGAGTGGGGAAAGTGAAGAGAGTGGTGAGAGAAAGAGAGAAAACTAAACAGTATGCCAAAGAGAGAGCGTAGAGAATAACCAAAACAGGAAAAGAGAGAAGTGGGCGGAGCTTATACATCAATTGACGGCAAAACCTCACACAAACACTGGCTCCGCCCATTTTTTTGTATTGCCAACACTGGCACCCGTCATTGGTAGAGAAAAATACAAAGTACATGATGAGAAAGCACGACAAAATGAGAGATTTAGACATTTCACATTATTAAAAACGTGTGTAGATTTACTGGGAGTTTAAAGGAACACGTATGTGTGCGCCGTGGGTCTCGACACGAGCACAGCTTTTTGCGACGAATTTCACGTACCAAAAAAAGCAGAAAAAATTTTGCAATTTCGCGGCACACAGTTTGATAAAGAAAACAAAGAGAAAAATTAAATTTCAGTGAAAAACTGTGCGCTACAATTGCAAACTAAATGGGTGGAGCCTAAGTCATTCACCTTATGTTCAAAATGTCGAGAAAATTGGTTTTTTCGACATTTTTGTCATTTTGTGACATATTTTCATACAAAAATCATGTTGCTTTTTTGTGGATAACCCTATAACGTCATCGCGCAATTAAATAGAAAAAACAACGCCGCACATATTCACAGGCGGAGTCACTACGTGCAACAGTCGCGCATACTTTCTGGGGGCATTTCTAGCCGTATTTTCTCAAATTTTTTGAGTTTTAACCAAAAATCAAAAAAAAAACACACCTTTCAACTCGTCCTCTTCCAATCTCCACTCCAATTTCCTGTAAAAAATTCAAAATGTTTCCAATTTTTCAAAAAATCCAACCAACCTTTAGATGTACGACTGGCTGTACGCAATCAACCCGCTCATGGCCGGTCAACTCAAGCTCCAATCCAAATCCTCGACAGCAAATGGCTCCACAATTGTCTCGCCAACATCATCTTCATAAGTTCTGAGCAATCTAGTTAGAGCAATCTTTCCTATCTGTGATCTCTTCTCCTTCCAGCCATCTCTCTAGTTCCTGTTCTCACTAAAAAATTTAATGTTAGTTAAAAACGTGTAAAAAAGAGAAGTAGCAATTTAAGATTGATTATAACATTTTCTAATTTATTTTTTTTCCCGCCTTTTGCCAAAAAAATTCGCTTTTTTTCATTCATTCGCTAAATATGAAGAATTATCAAAAAAGACACAAAGAAAGGCAAGAAAATGAGAATCACAATATGCAAGTAAGGAGTACTGTAATCAACGGAAAAACTACAGTACTCTTGGGCAAAATGAATAATTGTATCACTGGTAAATAAGGTTTCGAAAAGTGAGCAATAAAGCTTTGGGTAGACCACGAGTAAATAAATTAAAAAAATGGAAGAAAATGGGAAATATACATGGTTGATTATGTCACAAATTTGGCACTTTTCAAGTCACTCGCTGTCGGAATTGTAGTTGGCAATGGTTTATAATTGATGCTTGTGGATTTTGTGCGGAATGTCACATATGTATACAGTATACTTCCAAACACACTGCAAAAAAAATGTTTTTTTAGAACTTTGAGATCAAAAAAAAAATTTGATTAAAAAACGTGACCCAGCCTGGATCAAATTCAATTTTTTTTTAATTTTTTTGGGATTTTTCAGGGTTTTGAAAAAAGGCCAAGTATATAAGAGGGTTCAAAGCAAGCCAAAAATTTTTGAGATTTTTTTTTTTGAAAAACTTCATGGAAAAAAATCAGTTTTGAATCAAACAAAAAACTTTTTTGTCACGAAAACTAAACACATTTTTTCTGGCCAAAAATATTATGAAAAAACTCGATTTTGAAAAATCTATTTTGAAAAGATCAAAAATGTAGATCATAAAATATTAGTCACTAAACTAAACAATTTTTCAACATTTTTTCTAGAAAAAAAATTATGAAAAAAAGTGCGTTTTGAAAAATTCATTCCAGAAAACTCAAAAATTCAGAAAATAAATTGTTTCTCATGAAAAACTTTTAAAAAGTTCAATATTTTTTCGATAATTTGGCACAGATCCCAAATTACAAAAAAACCGGCTCGATTTCAAAAATTTAAAGGAACATGCTCAAAAATCGGCTCCGGGAAGTTTCGAAACCGCATGAAAATATCCAAGAACATCCAAGAAAAGTTGTTTTCCTTGCGCTCTCAACAAGTTTGTGTACCGACATCCCACTGGATTCGCCATACAGTAAGAAAAACAAACCATTTCTTCCTCCTTTTCGTTAAAATTTCATGCGGTTTCGAAATGTCGCGATTTCAAAAACATCCGGGAGCCAAAAATCCCAAAACTTTTACAAAAATGTCTCACCTCACATTAATACCAATAAAATTGGCCCACTGAAAAACATAATCACCGCTCGAAAACATTCCAACATAGGTGACGAACAGATTTTTGATGGGTCCAACACAAGTTGTCGTCAGCGCCGAATTGTGATGTGTGCAGAGGACGAGCGAGTAGTTGAGAATGAATCCGCAGATGCACGACAGAACAAGCGCCACCCAAACTGATGAGGTCATCGATTCGGATTGGATGAAATTCAGCGACTGTGAGAAGAAAGGCTTCAATGGGAAAGGCTTAGGTTGAGGCTTACCTTATCCAAATCTCCAGTAAATTTAACAACACATAAGGCTGGTAACAGCATAAACAGACAATTGTAAAACATTAAACCGTACTTTCCAAGATCCTGTAATTTTTTTGGTTGAAAATCACAGATTTGTTGAAGAATATTCCTTATATAATATACAGGTCACGCCACGAAAACCAAAAAACATTGATTTTTCTTCAAGTTTTTGGCATTCAACTTTTTGACCAGAAATTTTTCCGAGTTTTTTTGACGAAAAAGAATTTTTTTGACAACTCGGAAATTTTTGAAAAATCTCCTGACTGAGATTGCTATAAAATTTACTTGTTCATTTGTTCGTCAAGGTGTTCACACACTTCTCTGACGCGCTCTCCTCTTTTTGTGTTGTCTCTCTCTCTCTCACATGCGGCTGTTACTCTGTACGACACTCCGCCTTGCCTCTTGTTTAACAGAAGTGTAAAAACGGAGTGTCGTATGGTTGAAAAATGTGTTTTCGCTCAATTTTTCGTCCCAATTTTTCAAAAATCTTCCCAACTTCTCACCTTAGCATCCAACTTCTGTTTCGTATAAACTCCCAGCGCAGCTGTACATATATTATTCACAAATATCATCGTATATCCAACAGTGTCAAATGACAAATCATAAATCGCCGCGATAAAACTACCCAAGATCATGAGTCCAACCGAAATTTTCACAGCGCGAGTCGCTTTTACACTAAAAATCAATTTTTCGATAATTTTTTCCACTCTGTTTTCATTTTTCAACTCACTTCAAAATATAAAACTCGAGGATCATAGTCATGAAAATTGAGAAGCGTCGAAGAACAGTGAACATGGGTAGATTGATCATTTGAGTTCCACCGAGTCCAGAAATCAGGTTGAAAAAATACAAAAGTGGAAGAGGCATAATTTTGCGGGGGATCGATGAATCCAGGGACGGAAATTGGACCAGTCGCAAAAGTCGAGCAACGAATAGAATCAAAATTGTGGCCAGCATTTGGCCAACACCGACGAATAGGAAAGATGGAAACCTGCAAAAAAAAATTTTCTCAGTGTCTCTCATTTTTCAACGCTATGTTTTTGCATATTTCCTGGTCAGAGCCATAGTTCTGGCGATAAAAAATTGGTTCATTTTTTGTGGTACGAAAAATTTTTGAAAAAAAAATAATTTCAAGCCGATTTTTCGGATTTTTTTCGTTTCGACTTAAATTGTTTGGATAACTCAGCATTTTTTTTTCTCGGGCCAACAATAAAACTCAAACTACAGTAACCGAGATCTTCTAACCTACAGTACCCGAGAACTTGTGAACTACAGTAACATATTCTGAAAAAAAGATCTCCATCAAATCTTTCCAGAAAATTTCATTCTTCAAAATTATATTCATTCAGTTCACCAAAAAACCAGGATTTTTAGAGTTTTTCAGGTCGACCCATTTTTTCCCAAATTTCCCAAAAAAACAAGAAAACTCACCGAAAATTGGTCAACAAAATCTTATTCACAAAAACAATCAAAACCGACACAACTCCATAGAACACCGCCGACAATACCCGTGCTAGAAAAGGCGACTGGCCACTCATCTCTCTGCAAATAGATTAACCTGAAATCATCATGAAACAAAGGTAAAAATCTGATAAAAATACTGTCGGTGTCAAACCAGCAAAAATTTGGAGAGAGAAAAGAGAGTCAGGACGGGAAAATATATACATTTATGGCAAATTTTGTGAAAAGTCAGGGTCATAATTATTGCTCAGGGTATAAAGACATTTTGGCACTGATGAGAAGAGGAAGAGGGTATTTCAAAAAAATGTAAGGTAACCGGGATATGAGGGGATGCACTAAAAAATTTCTAGACAATTTAACTTGAAAATATAATGCGGCGTTCAAAATCAGCAGAAAAAACAAATACAGTACCCTTTCAAAGGAACAAGTAAATTTTTCAGTAAAAAAAAGTACTGTACTTTTTTTCGATTCTGAACCCCACTAAAAAGTTCTAAACAATTCCATAGGTTAGCGTTGAATCAATATTGATGTTATATTCAGAGAGCGAATGAAGTAACCGCGCAAAATTAACCGAATGCGACGATGTGCGCAAAAACGACGGCTCGTTGTACATTTCCACCGTCACCGGTGACCAAGCCATCAGTCTCAACAGGCCCGAAAGTGTATGGTCTCTGCAAAATGAAGGCGATGAGTAACGTGTCGGCGAATAAAACCGGGAATTTATATTGCTATTTTTAGCGGCGAGGTGAAAAGTGAGACAAGAGAAAGCGAGAACAACCATGGTCATAAAAGGTATGACAACTATTTATACACAAATAACTGACCATGCGCTGATTTTCAGAAAAATTTGCTAGAAAAAAAACCGAGACAAAGACAAAGACACATGTTCTCTTTTGTGTATTTGTGTGTGTGGACAAAAAAAGATCAAGATCTAAACGTTTCTTTTCACATAAATATCTATCATCTAGAAATCGAGAGATCTTTTCAATTCGAATGGGAGGATACCTAGCCGAAGGAAAGAAAACTAGAGTGGAATTTTTTCGGAATGAAATTTTTACGTTTCCAAATTTTTCATGGGAAAAAGTTCGAAACTTTTTGAAAAAAAATAGGGTCAAAATTCAGTTTTTTGCCAATTTTTTGCACTTTTTTTGTGAATTTTATAGTCTAAAAATATTTTTTTTCAACATTTTTTCCTTAATCATATTTACGAAAGCTAAAAAACCAGTATATTGAAAAAGTTGGTAAGGATCGTTAGATCTAGATCATTTTTACAATCTTTGAAAAACAAAAAACCACTTTTCTGTCAGCTGGCAGCAAAATTGAAATTTCTGCAACAAAATATTCTAGTTTCATCTTTTTTTTTCTTTTTCATTTTCTAATCGCCGCTTAGATCTCAATAAGCCACCTTGTTAGACAAAACGATTTTTCTCGACTTTGAATTTTCGTGTTTTTTTCAAAGTTTGAGAAAAAACCAACAAACCTGAGTGAAAGAAGTATGAAAACATGAAATTTTCCATCTTTTCCAAGCGATTTTTTCCCGTCAATCTTCCCGTATAGTCTTAAAGCATGATTGATGATCGACCGCTGAGACTCGGGCAATTTGTTCGTCTCTTTTCGTTGACACAAATCAAAAAACCATGTGCATACTCTTTCTGAAACATCAGAAATATCTAGTTTGTCATAGAAAAGCGACAAAAACATACCAATATAGTCCCAAGGACAAGTGTTTCGGAAAAACTTCATCAACGATTCTTGTCGTCCAACTTGGAACGCGTGTTCGATCGACACCACCAATCCACGTTGTCCGCACAGTAGATGAGCCAGCTCACTTTTCACTTTTCGTTCGGCGCAAAAATATTTGACCAACGCGTTGACCGATTCACCGAGCGCGTGTTGAACCTCGTTTATTCTCATTTCTACAAAAAAAAACATTTTTACAATTATATTTTTGGTCAATGAGGAGAAACTGTGACACGTTTCAATAAAAATGTATGACCACGAAAGGCTTCCGTCGGAAGCATAAAAATTATGGCGTTCCTTCAAACTTTTGGCACTTTAAAAAAAAAATTTATACTGGCAAAATCTGAAATTTTTTTCCAACAAAAAAAATGGAAATTAGTATTTTGACGTCAAAAATGGAATCGATGAGAGTTTCCCCCCAAGAGAGACACAGAGAAACAGAACACAATACATTCGGTGAGAGCAGTTTTCTACTACACACAAAGTATAGCACGCTTCCCGTTAAATGTCGGTCACTCTATTGAATGACCTCTCGAAAATTCTCAAAATTCAGAGAGAGAGAGAGCAAAAACGCTCTATTGATATTAATTATTTTTGAGCCCTCTCGCACTCTCATCGATCCAAGAAGATACTAAATTTTCTCAACAAAAAAAAACCCCGTGAAAAACTTGAGAAAATATTTCTGTCGCTGTAAATATCGGCCAAAACACGAACAAAAAAAAAGAAATTCGAACAAAAAAGGTCAAGCTCCATTAGTTCTTGACCAAATTTTTCGATCAAAAAAAATGTCACGCTACTTTTTTTTGTGTTTTTTGAATAAGGTCTGTCTAGAGAAAACTGCTTTCAGAAAATAAGAAAATTGTTTCGCATTTTTTTCTGAAAATTTCGAATTTTCAATCTATCTACTCACTCCTAGTCCTCGAATTCTGCTCCTGACTCCTTCCATTCGACGGACTACTATCTCTTTGCGGCGTCTGACTTCTCGACATTGTTCTTCGCGTCCTCGCCGGCGAACACGGCTCTCGATCCGACTCGTATCCTCCGCCACTGCCAATTCCATTGCCAGCCGCGCCACCATTCGCCACGTCACGACTACCCGTCAAACTATCACCACGTTCAAACTCGACAAACGGTTCGGCGATGAGCAATCGCTCAAGTGTACTACCCTCACCACTTCCGCCAAACCATCGATCTTCGCCGAACCAACGACCGCAAGGGAATTTGTACGTTTGTCCGGTGATTTCATTGCGAACGAGGACGTATTCAAGAAACCATTTGTGCGACTTTTCAGAAGGTTGGTTACCAATCCGAAGAGTTGACAAAATTCCAAGATTTTTATGCTAAAAACACTCTTTTTTGGTGGAAAAAAAACGTTGAAACTTACATCAAACTTGAAAAGATGCAAATTGGCTTTCAGATTAATATGCGGACTGCTACACAGTGTTCCTTCAATTGTCAACCAAATAGCCGGTGATGTACCTCTCCAAGATCCGGTCACAATAACCACTTGATAATCCATTTCTGAAAAAATGAACAACACTACAAGAAAAACCACTTAGAACAACTCACTGGTTTTCGTGAAAGTATTGGTGAAACATCGAAACTGGGCGGCGTTGAGTGACAAAATGTGAAACAGAAACTGTTCGCGTTCCTCTTCGCTGGCCACAAAAGCGTACGGTTTGTAGAGTTCGCCGATGACTCGATCGTTGTTCAGCAGTGCGCCGAGATGTTTGTGCAGCAGTTTACGTTCGAGTGCAAGGCGGACGAATGCACGAGCGTAGCCAATATCGGTTTTGATTTCGGTCATACGGAGCACATTTCTGCAACAACCAAAAAATGGCAACTAATTATTTTTTGCAGCGAAAAAACCAAAAATCAAGAATTTTTCGAAACCGCTTGGAATTCCAATAAAAAGGGGGAAGAAATGGTTTGTTTTTCTTACTGTATGGTGTATCCAGTGGGATGTCGGTACACAAATTTATTGAGAGCGCGAGGAAAAAACATGGTCTCTTCCATATTTTCATGATAATTCCGTGTGGTTTCAAAATGTCGCGGATTTTTTTCCGCCCCGATTTTTATATGGCTCTAAGGGTCAAAATTTCAAAAACCCTGGTTTTTTCAAAATCATAATTCTCAAAAAACCAGCCAAAAAGTGAGTTTTCCCCCATTTCTTCCCACCCACTCACTTCAAATCGTACGCAACATGCGTCGGCAACGGCGACAACACAACTCTCGCCCCATCCGGACTTCTCGCTCGACTCTGCGAACGCATTTTACGCGGCGAACCTTCGACACTGGCGTAGCCGCCGAGATTCGACACATCCGTCTGCGATCCACTCCATGAGGGATTGGTAAAATCTGAGATGAAATAGATTAGGCGGTGACGACAAAAGGGGCATGGGCATGAAATAAGCAATGCGTCTCAATCACTCAATCGCGTACCACACTTTAGGCTTTGTTTTGCTTGGTTTTTTTTTTGTTGATTTTCCAAACATTTTTTTGGGAGAGAGGAAGAAAAAATAGTTGATAGAAGTGCACATTTTGGTTTTGAAAAATGCAAAATCACACAAGGAAAGGGGACAAAAGGCTACAATTTGGTTACATAAAAGGGTTTTGTAAAAAAAAAAACTTTTTTTCAACAACAAAAAAATCGCAAATTTATTGAAAACTTTCTCATCAATTTTTGATTTTTGATATGGGAAAGTTTATTTAAAAATATATATATATTGTGCGCCAAAAAACGACACCGATTTTTTGTCGAAAGTTTTGTTTTTTCGATTACAGTAATCTTTGTTTCCGCTAAAAATTGGTCTCGTGGCGATATTTTTTTGAAAATTCAGGAAAATACTGTACCACATGGCCCAGAGTTGTAGAACAATCAAGCATCTACTTAGATGTTTCAAAAATAATCCAGATAGTTTCTAGAAAAAACAAATCGAAAGGAATTTTGTTGGGAACAAAACTCGAACCCTTGACTCTACAAAAATCCGAGAAAACAGTAAAATTTTTGAAAATTTTCGTGACAAGACCCAGACACATTTTTCATTTCAATTTTTGCGAAAATTGAAAACCGTCATGTTCCTTTAAATTAGGATGGATTTTGCCATTTTTTACTCCCATTGAATCTTGTGTGACTTTGACAAATTTCAAAACTTGGAAAAAAAAGTATTGGAAAATCACAAAATGCACAATTTCACCACGACAAGAACCGAAAAAAGGAAAAAATCAACCAACCACCAATACTACTCGACTTTTTCATCATGCTCGGTTGTTGACTCGCATTTCTGCCTCTCATCGACAATACCGCATTTGTTGGAAGTCTCGATCGCCTCGTCGGTTCTTCAGGCATCGTCGTCGTCGGATTGCCATTGTTGTCTTTGATACGTCCCGCAATTAGTGTGGCCGCTCTCAGAAGCGATTTCGACCACGGCTCTTCCGACACTTTCATCGAATCGACAAAATCCGTAATCGTCGATATAACATCTTTGTCGTTTTGTGGCGAGATGATGAATGGCGCCGGTACTTCATCGACAGCTGCAGTTGGCGGTAACGAAGGAGCACGAACACCTGCAGACAAGCCACAACAATCATTTCGAACGAACAACAAAATACGTGTATCACAAACACTTTACAACAAAAAATGAATGGGAGAGAAAAAAAGCATTTTTCGTTGCGCGCTCAAAATTCTTACGTTCAATTTTTCGTCGTAAGACGAGCCACGCTAACGCTAAATATATTTTGATTTTGATTGTGAGAGAAAAAATCCTGAAGAGAATCTAAAAAAAATAAAAACCTGGTGTCAACATCGATGTTGAAGATGCGCGCGTCGTCAATCCAGGTTTTTCAAAATCCTGATGTTGTAGCACATAGTTCCACAGCGACGATTTGCCCTGCTTATTTTTCAAACCGTGCGTCCAAATTCTTTCGAGTAGATCACAAAACGAGGCGACCAATGTGTTCTCCTCAACACCTGTTATACCCGCATCCAAGTGTCCCAGCTGCACAGCCTCTTTACCCATCTTGTCGACGAGCATACGTTTTGTTTTTGCTGAAAATTGTGGGAAATAGAATTTCAAAAAAAAGCAAAAAAATTTCTTGGAGGTATGGGGAATTGAACCCCAGCCCTCTCCCATGCTAAGGGAGCGCTCTACCACTGAGCTATACCCCCACACATGCTTCTCTCTTCTCTCCGATAACACATAGAACGGGTTTTGATTTCGTACGCGGAAAGAAAACGCCTTTTTGTTCACCGCTTTGCCTTTTTCGCGCGCGCGGAAACACGTTTTCTATGTTTGACAGAGGCGTTGTTGAAATCGTGTGGGGGTATAGCTCAGTGGTAGAGCGCTCCCTTAGCATGGGAGAGGGCTGGGGTTCAATTCCCCATACCTCCAAGAAATTTTTTTGCGTTTTTTTTTGAGATTTTCTAGCTAAAAGGCTTCCAAACTTTTGAAAATTTCAAACAGTGGATCAAAACAATTTTCGGGGTGTTATTTTCTCTAAATTTCTTATTTTCAAATGCTATTTTGCCGAAGTTCAACGTTTTCGAACATTTTTCTAGGTCAGACACAGTTTCGTGGATGATTTTTTTTCGGTTGAAAATAATTTAACGATGAAATTTGGTTTCGTAGGGCCGTGGTCAGTCTCTTTTGCAAAAGATTTGAAGAGAAAATAACGAAATTAATTTGATTTCAAAAAAAGTTCTAAAAAAACACGGAAGCCGATATTCTGGCCAGAAAATTGTCTTTTTTGAGCCAGGTTTAAAAAAGGCCGGCTCGAAATTTTCCAGGTGATTTTCTAAAGTTTTGCACTATCTCAGAAATGTACTTTTTTTCTGGTTTTCAAAAATCTTCGACATACCTGACCTAACATAAGAGGGGAAAAAATACCGTGACATTTTTTCGGTCGAGAAATTTTGGTACCCTAATAGGTCAGGAAAAAAACTTCAATTTTTAAAGTTCAAAAAAGCCCAATTTTCAAAAAGAACAAAGTCGTACCTTTCGTCTCTTTCAACAACTGTTGCACAAAACCATATTGTTGTTGTGCAATTTGAACACTCGAATCCACCTGCATCAATCCAGCACCTCCATAAACACTCGTCGGCCGCGCGTTCGAACTTTTCGGCGACGTCGTCTCACTCGTCTTATGTCTCAGTCTCGGATATCGTTGTTTCCACGGCGATGGTGCGGGGCTCATGAGATTGGCTCCATCGAGGAGGGTCGTGTTCAACTGATTCACCGGCCACGTGCCATCGTATCGAACGGCAAATGCGCCAGCCAACGCGTGCGGCACCGGCACCATGTAGTCGGCCGAGTCTTCTCGTTTCGCAATCATCTCTTCGGTCTGGGCGAATGGCGGATGCGTTTCGTAGGTCGGCGTTCGCACAATCGACACGCCCAACAAATCGCGCATCGAACCGATTCGCTGATCGAACAAGACGACCGCCTCGTCGGGCGGTGTCTCCCATTGCGACAGGATTTTTGCGTCGATGAACGAGGTGAACATTTGGGTTTCGAGAAATGCGGCAAGAAATTGGAGATGACTATCGGGCTGATCGGAGAGGAACGACGCCTTGTCGAAACTCGCCATACTTTCGCGACTCGCCTCGTACGTTTCGCGATCGGCACAACCTTGTCCGCCAATGACGAAATGTTCATACGAGTAGAACATTTCGACGAATCGATTGAGAACACATTCACGAATCGCATTATTCACTTTTGCGTCCTGAACAAGGTAAAATGAATTTTGTAAGAATTTGGGTCATTTACCTTAGAAAATGAAAACATTTCACCAAATTTTTTACGCTTTCATTACCTTTCCAAATAAGGTTAAAAATATGAGGATCGAAATTTCACAGTGAATTTTTTCCTAAAAAGGTCTCGCCACGAAAATTCCCTTTTTCCTTCAATTTTTTGACAGTTTAGCCGTTTTTTTTTGGGCAAAACAACAATATTTTTCAAACTAGCTCACCGCAAAATAGTGTCTCGCAACCGGCGAATCGATCGTCTTCTCATGCGCAGCTCCAAGTTCCGCCTCAATATCCACAACAACTCCCGCACGTCTCGCAATTTCGGCCACTTTTGCCAACGTCGAATTGTTCCTCAACACATTGCTATCCAACGGCAACGGCTGAAGTCCATTTCTGCTCGGTCGGCGAACGTTCAGAATATCCTCGCCGGCCGATTCGTCGAAACTTCTGCTCATTCGTTTGTTCGTCCATTCGTCGATTCGTCGATTCATCGGTTTTTTCCTCATTTTCACTTCGTTGTACAAAAGATTTGAGGGTACCGCCGGCGGCTCTTCTTCGTCGGCATAATTTTTGACAGTGTCTATCGATGTCATCATTCTTTCATCTAGCGAAACTTGTGACAACCTTTGAACAGCATTCCTGATATCATTGGCAAGTTGTTTGGCACCGGGGAAATTCGGAACATCTTCCGGCAATTCGGCGCGTCCCGTATCGAGATCAACAACACATACGTTTGATTGGAACAACGTTTCGGGCACACTCTCCTCATAGCACCAACCCATCACATAGGGAACCTTGAATAAGACAGATTTTTTAATAAGACAGATTTTTTCCGAAAAAAAAACTTTGTCAAAACCGGCGGTTTTGCCTCCAAAGAATTCAGAGAAAAATATTTGTTAAAATTTATAGGTCCCACGAAAACTAGAAACTAAAATTTTTCAATGTAGTTTTTTTGGTTTTTTCTTGGTTCGAGTTTTCGTGACGAGACCCAAACGACATTGTGTATTTCACTACCAAATTGGTCACAACAGAAAAGGGGGGAGCCAAGAATATGTGCCAGTGTTTGCAAGAAAAATAGGCTCCGCCTTAATTTCTGTGCGACTGTTATCAGGAAAAAAGAAGCTGTGAAATTTTGTGCAGAAAAAAAAACGCCACGTTTTTTTGCCCTGGGACATTTCGAAACCGCATGAAATTCCAACGAAAAGGAAGAAGAAAGACTTTGTTCGTCTTCCTGTATGGCGCATCCCGTGAGATGTCGGTACACACATTTATTGAAAGAGCGAAAAATAAACATTTTTCTTGGATACTTTTATGAGTTTTCGAGATGTCGCGGTTTCGAAACGTCCTCTTTTTTATGGAGCCTCTGAGATTTGGCTCTCTCGGACCGGTCCGTTTTTTTTTCGGGCCAAGCATTCGGGCCTCAATATCACCTCTGTTTTTTTTTTAATTCAAGATTTTTATAATCCGAAAAAAACTCACCGGTGCTTCAACAAACTTCAACTGCGAATACGGCAACACTGGCACATATACCATTTGCCATCGAAATGGAAACGACAAAGCGAGAAGTGTTTCGCAAACCGTCATCAATCTCGACAAATCTTTCGAGCACAACAAAATCTGATGTTCCAGTAAAAAACAGGAGAACAGCCGGATGAACTTGTCGACTTGCATGAAATCAAACAAGCCTCCGATTGAGTCGTCGAAAAATGGAAGTTCTTTCGGTCCGGGTCGTTGAACAACGATGGTTGTGTCGATCAACGAGATCTTTAGTGTTGTGCTCGGCGACGGCATTGGAACTTCAAAAAGACACCAGTAAATATACGATTCTAGCGGTAGTGTTGGAGCGGTTTTTGATGTCAAAACCGAGTGGAGCGCCGATAACAAGTTCCTCGTCGCATTGACTAATGGTAATCGGGAAATTACACAAATTGTTCGAGACCTGACACAAATAAAAATCCATATAAAATTGTGAAGAAAAAACTCACATATACAACGTATTGTGCCCACCGCCCTCATAATACGATATCCGTTTCGTTCGATCTCTCCTCCTTGGCAATGTATGTGTTCCGCCGGACACTGTGCCCGGCGGTAGATGTGTTCGTCGTTGCGTCGTCGACGTTTCGGCTTGCGTTCGTGCGGTCAACTCGCGGACATGATCCTGATGCAGTTGTGACATACATTCGCAGATTGTGACGTCTTTGACCTCTTCGAAGAAGGTTAGAGCGGTTCCGTTGATGCGGGAACCGTCTTCTCGAATGTTGGCAAAAGTGTGCAGTTGCGGTTTTTCGGGAACATCTTTTTCCGTGTAGAATCGAAGACCTTTTGGCATACATAGCTGGAAAAACTCGGAAGTTTTGAATTTTCGAAAATTGTTTATAAAAATTTTGATCATTTGAACAATTTATATTTCACACAGATGTGAAATTCAAGAATTTTGCAAAAATATGAACCAGCTGGACATCGAGAAAAATGTATTTTTAAAATTTCTCCATGAAAAAAAACAATGGCGAGACCCATACATTTTTATTGCAAAAAATGTCCAATTTTGAAAAAAATGCATGGTCTCACTACGAAAACATGAAAAATATGTTCAAATTTTTGACATTTTTCGCTTTTTTTGTCGTCAATCGGTCAAAAAAATTGTTCTCACAAAAAATTTAATTATCAGAAATTCAAAATTTCTTATTTTTGTGCCCAAATTTTGCTCTTTTCTCTCTACTTCTGGTAAATATTTTGGAACTTTCCCCAATAATTTTTTAGTTACGAGATTGCACAGATTTCAACCATACCTGGGCTAAGAGAAGGCCTTTTTTCAAATTTTTACACTTTTGAAACGTCTTTAAAGTTTTGATATGAATAATTTTTCTGGACTTTCAATCTTTTTAGAGCATTTCAATAATATTTTTCATATTTTCTACTAAAAATACTCACTGGTAATATTTCATCAGGAAATGGATTTCCAGGCCTCCGTTGTGGGAAATGGCTAATTATTTTGGCGACAAACGATCGTTGAAGAGGTGGTCGGTTGAGTGGATTTGAACCACTCGGCGACTCTCCAGGTGTTTGATTTTGATCATAAGTTGTGTCAAGCTGAAACTCGAAAATAACATGAATTTTTTCAAAAAAAAATTACTTACAATTAACCCGACTTCCTGATCATAACCAGCGACGGCAAAATAATCCACTAATGTCACATCTATATCATTCCCGTTGTTCATTTCGTTACGGCATTCGAGCTGCGTATAATGATCTGAAAATGAAACAGTTGTTTTGGCGAACAAAAACAATCACAAGATTTATTTTATTGACCGAAAAATGGCCGCACAACAAACACGCCAGCAAAAATGAAATAAGCGAGGAAGAGGAAGACTGACGCGACTAGAAGCAGAGGGAGGTGGAAATTTTCATTGCAGAAAAAAAAAATGAGAAAACAAAAAAAAAGAAGAAATAGATGTTGTTTGAGGATTTAGTGAATTTTCAAGAGATTTTGACGACAGATATCTTATGGGGTATTCATGTGTTTCAACGAAAAAAATGGGGAAAACTAGCCCGTTTATGACTCGTCACACCGAAAAATGTGTCATAAAAATTATTTGAAAATTTGGAACGAACACGAAAAAATCGGACGCCTGTCACAAAATAATGATTGACACCTATACAACATGTTTGTTGAAATGAATAGAAATTGCGAAAAAAATTTGCGAAAGTTCCCACATTTATTAAAATTGCGGCGATGCATGTGTAGTACTTTTTTTCATGTTCACCGACAACTAATTAATTGTTCAGGGTTTGATTTGAAATGTTTTGAAATTGGCGAACAAAAAAAATGAAAAGAAAAAATGAAACACACACAACCTAATGTTACAGTAATGCGATGTCAAAGGGACACACAATTTTTTCGAGAATGGTTTCGTTTATTATGGCAAAATGTTTCAAATCTCCCATTTCCCTGGGGAAATAGATGTCACATCTTCAACAACGACCAAAAAAAAACAAGAACAAGGCAAAATTGTCTCTCATTTCAACCAAAATGGCTGTCTTACTTACATTTTTTTCAAGTTTTGCTGGTACATTAACTCCAATTCCATTTGAAGCAAAAGAGAGAGTTTATCATTTTGTGAATATAACAGAGCCGCAAGATTATAAGTTGCACAAATGCTCCTACTGTAATATCGATCGATGCAAACCACTTCCATTTTGTTTTTCGATTTGGAATAAAACTAAAGGTTGGTTTGGCAAAAGGGTCACGGGGATTTTTGATTTTTATCAGAGTTTGAGAGAGTACAAGACGCAGAGTTTGACGCGTATTACACGTGAAAATATCTTTTTTGTGAACAGATTGTTTTACCGAAAAACCTCTAGGAAATCTGAAAACGCGGAATCTTTTTTCATTGCTTATCCGAAAAAACAACCAAAAATTACTCATGAAAAAGAGGCAAATTAGATTTATGGTTTGAAATTAAAGACAACCGTATTATTTGATGATGAGTGAAAGGACCAAACAAAAAAAAACAAGAAGAAAAAAGAATGAGACGAGAAGAAAAAGAAAATAATATTAGAAAACTGAGCAAAGGTGAATAATGAATGAATGAATGAGCACAGGAAGGCACAAAGATTATGACTCCGCCCACTTTTTGTGCGCGTAGCAGGTGCAAATAATGGGCGGGGTCAACGGTCTATCTCTATACCGCGCGGTGTGTATTCCTTCATTCATTATTCACCTTTGCTCAGTTTTCTGATATTGTTTTCTTTCTTTCTTGTCTCGTTCTTTTTTCTGTAACTCTTGATAGAGGATGAACCTTCTGGGGGGTATAACTTTGAGCTCTTGTCCACAATTATCCCAAGTGTGAAATTTTCCAAAATCTTGGCCCGAAAAAACGTCGTTTCTCTAAATCTCTCATTTTTCAATTATAATTCTTGCTATTCACAGAAACACGTTCCCCAAAAGTACAGTACATTCAGATGCGAAAAATTTCAAAAATTTCGGGCCGGGAAAATTTTCAAAGTCTCGACCCAAAAAAATAGACTTCCGAGCCTCTCTGGTCAAATTTCTACAATTTCCAAAAAAATGTGGTACATTAGGGTGAAATAGTTTTCGTGACCTTTTCTCTAAATCTCTCATTTCCCAATTATATTTCGCTGGTTTACGCTAAACCCACAAAAAATTCTATAGAAAAATGTGAGAAAATGTTGAGATACAAAAATACACTGTGTTTCTCTGTAACCTCTCTATATCTAATTATATTTCGCCGATTTTGGCGAAACCCCATGGCCCAAAAATACAGTACTTTTAGATTCAAAAAATTTTAGAAAATTCGGTCTCAATGTTTTCTCTAAATCTCTCATTTTCCAATACCCACAAAACTGTGTCTGATCATTTTCGCGCAAAAGTTTTCTCTCTCCCACAGAAACACGTAGCCCCGGCGACTACTGTGCGTCCGAATCGCAAATGCTCTCACTAGTCGGATCACAAATCGATCAAACAACCTCGGCATCGCGTAAAAAACGACGAATCCACGAACAATGTCTCGCCTCAATAAATCATCAAAACCTCGAATATTGTATTTGTCAAACATTTGGCGATCGGATTTTTGTGTGAGTTTTTGGAAGGGAATTTTCTCTGAAGAGTTTTTTGCAGACGAGAATACCAGGACTTGCAAAGAATGCGAATTTGGAGATATCAAAATTTGATGTTTCTTCTAGAATCACAAAATTCGAGCAACTCCAACAACTTCTCAATATTTTCCCTCATTTTTCTATTTTTCATAAAAGTCACATTATAGTTGTTGTCAATATCTGATGACTCGAAAAAGTCAAAGGGCATCAGATAAACTTGGCTCTAAGCCCCGCCCCTTTTTTTGCTCGCCTCACCATCACACCAAGTCAGCTCATCAGCCGTCTTCTTCTCCTTTTTTCTTTCTTTTTTTTGCGCCTTTTTGTCTTGATTTCCTCCCGGATTTTTGGGGTCCAACCCAATCAGTTTTCTCTCCCCCCGATTCGAAAATGTCCAATATTTTGTCGCCGTTTCATTTTGTTTCTAGTCGTATTGATCGATTTAACCAGGTTTGCAAAAATTTTGCCAAGGGGTACTGTAGAAAATGCAAAATTTTCGAGGCATGTCTTTTGAGGGGCTGAAAAATGACACATTTCAATATAAATTTTGAGGTGAAAACTCTACAGTCCAAATTTACATTTTTCTTCCCTCAACTTGGAACTTCCTACAGTACCAAAAATAATTTTGAAGACTCATTTTTTGGCGCGAAAATCAAAAGTTTGAATTTGGCCCTAAAAATCTATAGGAACCGAATTTCGAGCACCCTTTCTGGCGCGAAAACTGTACCATCTAATTTTTTTGGCGCCAAGTTTCTGATTTTTTCAAGTTTTCGATTTAAAAAAAATGCACAAAATGGAAAACTTTCAAAACTCTGAAAAATCGAGGTCTAAACTTTCAGATTTTTTCCTGGGCCTAGTTTCTAAGAGCAGATTTTTTTTGTCTCAAAATTTTTTTAGTTCTTTCAACGGCCTAGATTTGGACCAGGCTTATTCAGGCTCTATGAAAAAAAAATCGGGCCGAAAACTCTGAAAATTTTCAAAAATTTCAGGCCACTTATTTCTCACAACTTTGAGCTTAAGCCTAGGCTTTGTCCCCAAAAAACCCCCCAATTCTTCCAATTTTCCACTATTTTTTCTGGCCCCAGGCCAAAATCCTCCCCTCCTCATTCCAGGACATGTTGGATCGTGTCAAATCATCAGCCTCTCGCGTCGCCTCAGCCACCAAATCACCCTGTTTCGTCCGCTGGTCACCAATTCTCCTGATCCTCCTCACGACACTCTTCATTCTTCTCGGCGCCACATGTTTCTGGTTGTTCGAGAAGGATCGACACGAGTTGTCGGTTCGTAAATGGTATCAAAACTTGGGACATGAGAGGTTCGTTTTTGCTGTTTTTTTTTGTGTGTTGAGTTCGCCGGCGGCGGCCCACAACATTGATATATTGTCGGCTGGGGAGTGCTTTTCATCTCTCTTTCAACATATGCATGTACATAACTTTCTTGAGTTTTCTTTTTTTGCAGAAGACAATTTGCCAAAACGATCAGTTCGCGAATTTTCAACGATACACGCAATTTGCTCATCATTATTGATCGAGAACAAACGGATCGTGTTCAGGTTAGTTTACTATAGAATCCACAGTAACCTGTTCAGAGAGATTACTGTAAGCCCTAAGCTTCATGGCCGGATTTTTTGAGAAACCTCGGTCTGCCAAAAACTACAGTGAACTCTTTTTCTTGGATAAAAAAGGGTAGGAGCGCCAAAAAACTTGAATTTTCGAAAATCAGCTCAGAAAAACTACAGTAATCTATTTGAAATTGACAACAAATAATTCCCCCAGTAATTTGAAGGTCAAGAAAAGGACTACTACAGTAATCTTTTCTCCAGAGATCTTATTTCCAAAAAAAAAAACATCAGGAGTTCTGAAAATCGCGAGAACTACAGTAACCCAGGTTTATCAATTTTTGAAAATAGGCCTAGGTCGATTTTTAGCCCAAAAATTTGGCTCGAAAAAAAAAATTTTTGCAATAATTTTGAAAATCAGAAACCTGCAAAAAAAAATCGGGTCGTTTCAAAGAAATTTTGGCCAATTTTTTGAACTCCAAAAAAAATCGGGCCGGATGCTAATTTTCGGTGAAATTTGAATGAGAAGAAAATTTCAGAAAAACTCAAAAAATATATATATGAAACTTGGGGTTTGGCGCAAAATTTTTGGGTCTAAAAAATTGTACCCAAACCTGAGCCCAACCGAAATTTTTTACCAAAAAATTTTTGATCAGAAAAAAAAACTTTTAAAAAGGTTCATTTTAGCAAAATTGGATTTCGGGTCAGATTTTCCAAAAATCGCCATTTCTGAAAGAAACTACAGTACTCATCTCTCTCTCTCTCTTTCTCAAATGAACTTGTGTTCCAAAAAAGAGAAAAAAATCCTCAACTGTTGTCCTAAACTAAACAAACTAAGTGAATTGTGGTGGTACCAAGAAAAAGAGAAATTAGCCAGTGACACACACACATTTATGTCTTCCTTCTTTCTTCAACAATTGAATTGTGATGCTCTTTGATTCGTTGTCATCGTCCCGCTTTTTCTCCCTTTTTGCTCTAAAAACTCCTCTCTTTTTCGGCAAACCCCCGGGGATTTAGTTTTGTTTTCGGGTTTTCATGTTTTATATAGAACATTTGGAAAAAAAAGAGAAAAAGATAAGCTGAGGTTGTCATGGTGATCGTTAAGCAGATTGTTGTTTCTGCTCCAAAATATTGAATCGATTCGGAAAACGAGGAAAAGTGTACAGAGTGCACAGCACAACCAATACCACAAATATGGATCGGAATAAACCGCTTATGAGTCATAAGAATATTATTTTTTTTCTCTCATACGATCGTAAAAAACTCATTTACATAATTAATAATATAATCTCATCAGGGTACTGTAAACGAACGACACCAGTGTGACTATTGAGAGTACTGTAGTTACAATCTTTCCTAGAAAAACTTTTTGGTCTGAAGATGAGATTTTCAGTGAGAGAGAGAGAGAGAAAGAGAGACGCAGAGTTGTGTGAAAATATTTTATGAAATAAAAACGTGCCATTTTAGTTTGTGAATTTGAACAAAAAAAATTTCGGTCGGAAAACTAAAATTTTGGAAATTTTGAGAATTTTCGTAAGTCATGACAACAAGACCTAGGAATCCCATTTTCTGAAAATTTCCAGGCCTGAAGATTTTGTAGCAGAATGTCGACCCCCTTTTTTCTCGGAGAAATCTTCTCGGTCGAAAAAACTGTGAGAACACTGAAAAATTCCAACTTTTTCAACCTGATAGATTTTCGCTGGCCTTTTTTTGAGTTCAGAGAAAAAAACACGGCCAAAATCCAGCTCGTGAAAACACTCAAAAGTACAGTACTTTCACATACTTTTTACCACAAAAAAATCTCGGCCTGGAAATTCATGGATTTGGGAATTTTCAATTTTTCTGGGAGACTTCAAAAAAAAATTTCAGGTCATAAAAAAGTTTTGCTCGATTTTTTTTTGCAATTTGAAAAAATTGAAATTTTTTTTATTTAGTTCTTCAAGTTTTTCGGGCCGACCTGATTTTTTTACAAAACGAGAGAAAATTGAAAAGTCCCTGGCTCGGCCCATGATTGTCCGACCGGATTCTCGATTTTTCAGACCACCCTGGTTTTTGATGAATCAAAATATGTTTTTTTTTTCCAAATTTTCGTGTGAAATTTTTTATTATTTTGAAAACAACACAAAAACAAGTAAATATCCGTGAGAAAATGACTCATGAAATTTTGTTTTTTGTTGCAGCAACTTCTCGTTGAATCTCTAAAACGTTACGAGGACAAATTGACCGTAACACCGCCTTCTCGACGCGAATGGTCATGGATAAGCAGCTTCAATTTTGCCTACTCCCTCTTGCTCACAATTGGAAACGGTTTCAAGGCACCAATATCTCTCGGATCACAGGTTTTTCTTGTTTTTGCAAAAATTTCTAACAGCTGTGCCCAAAAAATGCACCTGGCTGTTCAAATTTCAAAAAAGTCTCACCTCAAAATCGAAAAATTCCAGATTTTTGCCATTTTCTACTGTTTGTTTGGAATTCCACTCTTCTACTTCACTCTCACACTCATCGTTTATCGTTTGGTTCATCCTATCTTAAAGGTACATAGACAATTTCGTCATGTCCCTTTAAAAAATCAAAATTTCAGTGGCCATCTCTTAGCAAAACTCGCCGATTCCTGTTCCTCCAATTTGTTATTGCACTATTCATTCTTTGGACAATATTGATTGGACTTTGTCTGTTTTATCAGGTAAACACGCGCCGCACGACCGCGACGCAGACAAAACTTCTTGCAGGTTTACAATGATTTCTGGCAAAGTATGGTTACCGCGTTCCTTGGTTCGATGACAGTTCAGGCTCCGGGAGTGACGAGTTCTTTCCCGTCTTGCGCAATTCTTGCAATTAATTTTGCGTCAACCATTTCGGTTTCATTAGTCATTTTGATGATTCTCATCATTCTTTCGGTGATTTTCCCAGCTGATTGTGAGTTGTCTATTTCACTTTTTCACTTTTTCACCAATCTTTCGTTTTCAGTAGTTCACAATGTTCCAGTTTTGGAGAAAATTGAGTCGATTTCAGCGCCGCCAAAGTTTCAGGTGATTGTTGACGAGGCTGGAGAAAGCAAGTTGACAAGCGCATAGATATTGTTTTGAATTTTTATCTATCAAATAATTTCATAACCACTGGCTTTTTTTATGTATCAATTTATTGCGAATAGAAGGATAAAACAGTTTAAAACTAACAGAGACCGTAGAGATGGTTTTGGGTTGTTGGAAAGAATGAGATTCTGTGAATTCACGAAAATACTTACAAAATAATAAATACTTTCAAAATATTTAACAAATAGATAGCTGTTCGGTTTTAATGAAAGAAAAGAGGACAGAGATAGATAATTATTTTTAACAGGTTTCGGTTTTAACGGCTGTAGTTTATTCGGCGGCAACGACTGGTGCATCGCCAGCAGCGGCGGTGTCGACCTGAATAATAACAATGATTGAAAGAAAAATAACATCTGGACGGACGCGCAACCCTTCAATTATGCTCTATCAAAAAAAGACTAATCTTACCTCTTCGTCAACCTTGGTTTTCTTGACGGCTGGAGCATCCTCCTCAGTTTCTGGAGTCTCTTCTCCGTCTTCGTGAGCGCTCGAAACCCGTTTGCGGTCGTTTCCGTTAGTATCCTTGACTTCGCCATTTTCTGGAGTTTTCTCCTCAGCCTCAGCTTCAGCGGTTTCCTCAGCTGGAGTCGAAACCTCTTCGGTTTTCTCCTCTTCTTCGGTTGCTCCACCGTTCTCGGCTCTATAAAATGACAGATTGTTGCAAACAAATATCACCGAACATCTGCATTTTTATTATTTACGGAACCCTTTGTAAACAGAACCCCCTTTTCTAAATGTCACAAATATTATCCACAGGGTGTGACCTCGAAGAAAACACTTATTTCTTTGTGGTCAAATTGAATGCTCGCTTTCTTTTCTTTGACCTCATAAATGTGACCATGAGAAAAAACTTACGGTGTTTCGGTCTTCTCTTCGACGACAGCTGGAGTCTCCTCTGATTGCTCGTCGGACGGAGCAGCCTCGACAATTTCTGGCTCTTGAGCGGCAACAACGGTTTCAGCAACGTCGGACATTCTTCTGTAATGAGAAAAAATTATGAATAAAGAACGTGAACTTTGAGAAAAAGGTAAATGACGTGACAAACAAAAATAGAATCGAGAATTTTCTTTGAAACTAGAGAGCAAATAACATCTATCCATTAAAGAAATAATTTTCCTAATAAATGAAGCAATTTTTCTTCCCTCATCCTCGCATGAGACGCGAGGCCAAGGCTGTGCCAGACACACGCTCACAACAAAGAGGGGAGGCCTTTTGGTCAACACACACACACGCTCACTCACTCACACACGCTCACTAACTCACACTCCGCAGCGGCGAACAAAATGAAGAATGAGAGCCTCCTCGCGCGAGTTTCGAATTGCCGGCTATAGGGGCGGAGAGAACAAAACTCCGCCCATGAAGTGCGGCCGCGAGGCGGCTGTTGGCAAAACGCCAAATTTTTGCTATTGGTCGCGTTTTGGACGCGCGCCAAATATCTTGACGAATACGATACAAAGTGGGTCAAACCAGAATACTAGATTTCACTTTCGTGGCCTATGAGTTTGTTACATTGTTAGTCAATAAAAATCAAGGATGCGAAATGATGTCAGAATTTATGGGCTACTTCTGAAACCAAAAATAAGGAAACATTTTAAAATTTTCAATAGTGGTTAAGTTGAAAGTGATGTTTCAAAAAACAAAAAATGTCAGAGCCCTATTCAAATTGTTTTTTAAAAAACTTTGTGTTATTTTGGTTGTTGTCAACTGGTTTTTGTCAAACTGTGTGGAGCTACTAGTGAGAAGGCTCACGAAATCACAAAAAAAAGAAGATATTATTGTCCAGCACAAATCACAAAGAGCTTGGAGGATCACAAAGAATCTTTCAGGAAAAAACACAAGATCCTAAAAATTCAAAAACAGAAATACCCACTGTACAGTAAACCAAACAGTCGTCGCAAGACCACATTTTCGTGTAGATGTGTACCTTCAATCAAATGCCAACTTTTGTTGTCGGTAGAGCATGGTTGCACTATTAACTCCATTTTTATTCGGAAAAAAAGTTTTTTTTTTCATTCACCTTGTTTTAGGGCGGACAAACGAGAGAGTTGACGCTGACAAAAGAGGAATGTTCGCTCTATTGAATCATTAAAAATTCCCGGAAATAAAAAGTATTCGTCGTGAGACCTGTTTATTTTGTCTGCAACTCTCACGTTACATTTCTATTTTTTTTTTCTTCCATTTCTGCGTCTACCTCTCTCATTTGTCCCTCCTATAAGGGGACTAAAACAAGGTGCATTTTCGAAAGTTGTGGATGTTTCTCCGCTATTTCTTTCATACGATCACTCAGATGTTTTAATGTAAGTTTCAGTTAAATTTTTTCGAAGCCACCAATTTCTTTCGAGTAAATTTAGTCAAATTTTTTTGCAAAAAAAAAGAAAAAAACTATTAAAAATGGAAAAAAGAGAGTGTGTGCACTTAGGAGATATAGAGAGAAAATGAGAGGCAGGAACACGAAAGATGTGGTCAAGACAGCGGTAGTACGGATTTTTTCATACAGAAATTCGTGATTTCATTCAAGTTTCCTAAAGTCATTCATCGTCATTCTAGAATCCATTATATTTTTGTTCTTTTCCAGGTTGCATCTAGCCATGTAAATTGGTAGAACCCAGAAATCTGACGAAAATTATTGGAAAGAATGAAGGATCAAAAACTAGTCAGATGTCGAAATGATCCGGACGATTCGAAAGCAGGAATATTTGCGCCAAAAAATTTTATTGTGCAATTGATTCAAAAAAATAAATAGTAAATTTTTTGTTTGGTATTCTGAAGAAATTTTGGGCAGAGAAATTTTGGTTCACACAAAAGACTATGTTGAAAAAAGTTCAAAAATAAAAAAAAAACACCCACATACACATTGTAGAGCTACAGAGTCCGGACTCTCAAGTTGTTATTATAATAGTCAAACATTTTGGCGTCGGATAGAAAAGTGAAATTTCAAAAAATCAGCATTTTACGTGTATTTTCAAAAAAATTGAAAAAACTAACTTTCGACATCAATTTAAAAAAATACTTTTTTTTTTGAGTCTAAGAAAAAGTTAATGAACTAAAAATGTTTCTTTCAGAAAATCAAAACACTTCTTCGTTGGCTGAAATGGAAATAAGCACTGGGTCTATGAACATCAATATTCAAAGATTTCAAGAGTTCTCCTCCGAGTACACATAAATTATTTGATCTAGTGATTATTTTGAAAATCTCTGTTTTTTACTTGTAACTCGTTTTTTTTCTAATTTTGTATGAGATGAATGATTGTGTTTATTGGATAGAATGAATTGTGTGATCCTAACAAAATAAAGAGGTGAATCTTTCTCGCCACGGATCGAAAAACTAAAAATCCCGGCGGTCATTATCGGTCCAGGCTCTATAATCTCAACATTGGAAAAAATCGAGAATCCAAAAAGAAAACTGTTTTAAAAATATTTTTTTTAAAAACTAACGTGAAAAATACACGTGACCTAGATAAATAAATAAAACTGACGTGAAAAATAAAAACGTGACCTAGATGTTATTCTAGTGAATTTTTTTTTTCCTTTTACTCTCTTTGTTGAATGAAACCAGAATTTTTTCAAACGTTTTTCATGAGACAGAGAGAGAAAAATATATCCGGAAGAGATTTTCTCAATATGCACGTGATCATTAATTTCACAACTATGCATATATGCAATCTACGTGGGATGGTTTCCCGAATCCACTGTCGGCATTGAACTTTTCTTCGCACATTTCTCAATGTGCGAAGAGCAACTTCCACTTATAGAGCAAAAATCGAATTGTTTGATTTATTCGAAATTACAGAGTAAAATATAAAACAACAGTGAAATGGATGGAAACAAAAAATATCAGAATAAAAAAAGGATTTTGATTTTTGAATTCGTTTTATGAGAATTTAATTTTCATTTATTGCGGACTTCTTGGGGATCGAGATCTTGAATTGCTTCTGCTTCTGTGGCCAGCACCGTTTTCATTCTGAACAGAAACTTTTTTTTGAAGATTATACAACAAAACTAACCTTAGCTGGGCTAACCGATCTAGATTTTGCTGGTGATCCACTTCTGGCCGGACTTGGACTTCTGGATCGACTTCTGCTCGCTGATCTAGCTGGACTTTTTCCTTTTCTGTAAACAATCAAACCTCGTTCCGAAACATTTGCCAATGTCACACAAAGTGTACTGATACGTTTTCAAGTTGAACAGAACTGAGAGGTTCGTGGGGACTGAGTGATTGTGGATGTTTGTGTTTGTGTGTCTGTGCTATGTTTGGTGAACTTGGACTGATTGGTGGTGTGGACTTGAGATGATATCTTGTCAAGTTACTCTAAAATCAATTCGGTTTCCCACGCATTGAAAACGTTATCGATTAAGTCTAAGTTACATTCACACAAAACCGTTTTTCATAAGACTTACCTTACTGGTGAGCGGGATGGGCTACGTTTTCTTGGAGAGGCACTACGGCTTCTGGTACGCGAACGGCGAGAACGTTTGCGATCACGTGAACGACTGCGCGAGCGACGACGATCGCGTGATCTGCTTCGAGAACGTCTTCTTCTGTCTCTCGGTGATCTATCGCGAAGAGCATCGGTTCCGCGTGGTTTTCCTTTTGCCAATTCTACGATGATACGAGTATTGCTATAAAGTTATTCACGTATTTAAAACTGTGAAATTACAAGTACCTGTCTCTCATGCTTTTACCATCAAGGTCGTGAACTGCATCTTCAGCATCCTTATAATCGTCAAAGTCAACAAAAGCAAAACCGTTTTTCAAAGCAATGTTGCTCAAACGGCCATAGCCTTTCAAAAATCGCTCGACATCGCGTTCACGACAGTTATATGGAAGTCTACCAAGATAAACACGCGGCATATTAACCTAAAAATAAATTGGACAATGAAAAATTAAACAAGTGAAGACAACAGTTATTTGGCGAGTTTATACTTCAAAACTTCGTGGAATAACAAGAGAATAAAACTAGAAAAGTCGTATAAACACTATAAACTGTTTCCTATAATATTTGCACGAAAAACAAAACCGAAATAGAGCGGTCAACACACACAAAAGTGCAAAAAAGAAACACGAAAAACAAAACCGATTCAAACGCACACACAACCCACGCCAATGATACCGTAATGCAAACACATTCGGTGTGAGACACATTGGCAGGGTGCCAAAGCGATTTCGAACTCGCCTTTTTTTCATCCCAGTTCAGCGTTGTTTTCAGGTGTTTTCTATTGGTTTCGTTTGGTTTTCTATTGTAATTTTGACATAGTTCAACATCTGACATCGTTGTTTTAATAAAAAACTTTGAATATTCTTCAGAAAACGTATTTTTTTTCAGATAAATCATGAAATTGGTCAGATTTTTGATGAAATTGTCTCACGAGACCGTAACAGTTGAACTTAAGAATGGAACACAAGTTGCTGGTATGAGAATTATTGTTTAATCGAGATAAAAACATTCTTTCAGGTACAATCATGGGTGTTGATGTTGCAATGAACACACATCTTCGCGCTGTCACAATGTCGTTGAAAAACAGAGATCCAGTCAAGCTTGACACACTTTCCGTTCGAGGTAAATTTTCATAAAGTCTCTGTCGTTTCATCTGTTTTTTCCAGGAAACAACATCCGGTATATCATTCTTCCCGACCCACTCGCATTGGACACCCTTCTCATCGACGATGAGCCAAGGAAGAAGGCGGCGCGAGCTCGTGCCGGTGCTGGTCGAGGTCGTGGACGTGGTGGTTTGCGAGGACGTGGACGCGGTGGTGGTCGTGGTCGTGGAGGACCTCGTGGAGCTCCACGCCGCTAATTTCGGGTCTTATCGAATTTTTACATATTGTTAAAATCTGTTCAATCGTAACTTATTCTATGCTGTCCACATCGAGCATGTATTCTTTTTCTTTTCGTTTTGTTTTCGATCTCTATGAATTCATTTTTATAAACATGCCGTCCGGTGACCCAACGGGGCTTATTTAAAATTTGAAAAATCTATTTGTGAAATTCCTGTGACAAAAGTTTTTTGATAAGGACAAAAGTTTCATCTCTATTTTCGTCGGACTTTGACGACTTGTAACTTTTTTCCTAGACGTTTCCGAAGAGGGGTCCAATGATATTTTCTGCTATACTTCGGGTGCTCTTTCTTTTAAACACAACTTGCCGATCCGTGATACTCAAAGCAAGCACATTTTTCCAGGGAAAACAAACGATAGAGTTGGATAAGAAAAATAAGAAATATTCGCCGTGAGTTCCATTTATTTTTTTTTCATTTCTGCGTCTGCCTCTCTCATTCCCCCCTCTTGTAAGATGCCTAAAACAACGTAAATCAATGAACGGAAGATATGAATAGACTAGTATATCTAAAAGGGGGCGGAGCCAATAAATATACGCCAGTTTTGCAAGAGAAAATAGGCTCCGCCCAAGTCTCTGTGCAATGTCTTGCCATCAAAAAGTTTAGTATTGTTTTTTATTTATTTACCTGTTGAGGCATTTCCATAAATCAGCCAGACTTAAATTAATCGGCCCCGTTTTCAATTTTCACGAAAAACAAAACACCAAGCATCCTTCAAATTCCCATCCATTTCATGGTTTTTTTCTCTCTGTCGAATAGAATACCTAATTAGTTGAATCCGTCTCCTCCTCCTCTTCTTCTCTTTCTTCCTGTGCTCCATTTTCCCCGGCACACTTGTGCGCAAGCTCTCCTCAAATCGATATGCCCAAAATGAGAGAGCGCAGACGAGCAGAAAATTTCAGACCCTTGTCTAGATATATATATACAAATATTCTGTTGTTGTTGTTGTTTTTTGGGTATTATTTTTTTTTTCGCTGTCATAATTTATCGTTTTCAGCGTGAGACAACAGAAAACTTGTAGAAAACAATGTAGAAAAAGATGTCGACGACATCAACATCATCATCGGTACCAACATCGGTGGTTTCGACCGAACCCGCCGATTCGATTTTCAACTCGCAGGGCGACGGACAAGCGGAACAATCTTGGTGGCAGAGGTATTTTCAGTTTTTCCTGATTTTTGGGATCCAATTCGGGCCCAGTTGTTTTTTCTACAATGTTTTGGGCCTCTGAAGTTTCCCTGGTGCCCTTGGAACTCGAAAAAGTAACTTTGTCTTCAAAACTACAGTAATCTCCCAAAAACTACAGTAATCCAGATTCCCAAAAATAATATTTTTCCAATCCTCTTCACCTAATAAAACTACAGTAGTCATTCGAAGATTTTTTGCTTTTTTTCTTTCCTTTTGTTGAAATATAATGTTGTTTTCAGCCGAAAAAAAACTCAATGGAAATTTCGGCACATATTTTTTTGCTCCAAAATTTCAGAATTTTTTGGAAAATCAATCGAACTACAGTACTCATTTTTTCCAGAATTTTTTCTTTCAAAATTGGTCCCTCAAAATTAGTCAAAACTTATTTGAACTAACGTTTTTCGAAAAATCAGTCAAACTACAGTAGTTCTGTTCTCAACCCGAAAATATTCCATTACAGAATTTTTTATGATTGTTCAAAATTCACCTTTTATTTCAAAATTAGGCCCCGAAAAGTTATACCATATTTTTTTGGCCCGAAGTTTTCAGAGATATTAGTCAAGCTACAGTAGTCATTTTTTCCAAAAATCATTAATTTTCGCTCAAAATTAGGCTTCAAAAACTAATTTCATTTTTTTTGGAAAAAAAAACAACTTCGGTAAATCAATATTTTCAAAAACTACAGTACTTCGAGAAGTCAAAAGTTGGAGTAAAAAAATTTCAAAACTCAAATTTTTTTTTGAAAATAAAAAAAATGAGAGGTAGATTGAACTTCCCATTATCAATAGTGCGCATTTTACCAGTCCAAAACTACAGTATTTCTAACGATTTTTTTTTCGTTTCTCAAAGGCTACAAGAATAAGAATCGCTTTTTCGAAAAATTTATTTCGGTAAATCAATATTTTTTACCAGTCCACACTAAAACTACAGTACTTGATGTTATACCAAAACTACAGTAATCCTGAATATTTTGAAGATCGGTGATGTCATCAAACAACAAAGTGTTGTTCGGCACATGGGACGGCGTGTTCGCCACCGTAATGACCAACATTTTCGGCATCATCGTTTTCCTTCGACTCGGTTGGATTGTCGGCACGGCCGGCGTCGCCAACTCGATCCTTCTCCTCGGCATCTGCACCTCCCTGGCGCTGATCACCGTCTTCTCGGCGATCGGAATCGTCGAACGATGCCAGATTCGAAGTGGCGGCATCTTTTTCCTCGTCTCACACGTGCTCGGTCATCAACTCGGCGGTGCTGTCGGCCTGATGTATGCGTTCGGACAGGCGGTGGCGACGGGTCTCGTCGCTGTCGGTTTCGGCGAATCGGTCGCGCATCTTTTCGACTCGGAAAGTCGCGTTTTTATCAAGTTGATCGCAGTGTTGACGCTCATTTTGTTGACTGGTAAGGTTTTTTTTTTGAAAAAAGGTATCTTGACCTAAAATTGGGGCCTATGTTTTTTTTTCGATATTTTTTCAGAGATCAGAATTTTCTAAAATTCGAGTTTAGGGTTTAGTTTCGTATGTTTTTTCCTGAAATTTTGTCTGGCCAATTTTTTTGAACAGGGTAAACAAATTTCCCCTGAAAATTTCAGTTCTGATCCGAAATTTTTGAGCATTTCAAAAATGGACCAAAAATTGTGAAATTCTAAAAAATTTCAATTTTGGTCAGAAATTTCTGAAATTTCCAATACTGGCTAGCAAATTTTGAAAAATTCAAATATGGCCCGAAAATTCTGAAAATTGAATGAAATTGACCCGAAAATTTCAAATTTGGCCTTAAATTTTTAATGCTGGTTCCAAAGTTTTTAATTTCGCCTGAAAATTTTAAAAATTTCAGTTTGGCCCGAAATTTCTCACAAAACCTTGTATTTCAGGCCGAGTCTTTTTTCACCGGAATTTACTGTGACAAAGTTTGGCCAGGCCGAAAAACCGAGCTAGGCTTTTTTGAAGGGCTGAAAAAATTTTGGAATTTTTCAGAACAAAATCTATTTTTTTTTGTTTAAAAATCTTACCTGCCAAGTTTCGGCCAATGATTTTTTCGGGGAAAATTTTTCTCTGCGTATCTCTATCTATCAATTCTTACTAGCCGGTTTTTTTTGGGATTCGAGCTGCTCCTAAAAATCATCCAATTTTTCAGCCGTCAACACTGCTGGTGTAACTTGGGTTGTGCGTCTTCAAATCGTCCTACTCTTCACCATCGCACTCGCCGTCACCGATTTCATTTTTGGTGCCCTATTCACATCAGAACCCGGTTAGTTTGCCGCAACCCGTGCGAGGTCGGCACACAATTTTTTGCTCAAAACTTGAAATTTCTTCAGAATCCGGAGTTCTTCGCTTCTCCTCCTCGCGAATTCGTCTCAACGCCGAACCCCATTACCAATCTGTCAACTGTTCGGAGATCGGAATTCCACGCGTCATACCGGAACAATCGTTTTTCACCGTTTTCGGCGTGTTTTTCGCCAATTTTCTCGGCGTTTTGGCTGGTGTTAACATGAGCGGTGATCTCAAAACTCCTCATAAAAGTATACCACTTGGCGAGCTGTCGGCTGTCGGTGTTAGTTCGTCGATTTGTTTCATTTTCATCATGATCCTTGGCGGAGTTGGTGATCGAATGCATTTGCTGTGCGACACAATGATCTCGGAAAAAGTCGCCTTGACTGGAATCGTTTTTCTTGTCGGTCTCTACGTTTGTTCACTCTCATCGACGGTTGGATCACTTCTTGGTACTCCGAGAGTACTACAAGGAATTGCCGCCGAAGGAATTGTACCGTGCTTGAACTTGTTGGCCCAGGGAAGTGGACCCAACGACAATCCGGTTCTTGCTGGTTATCTGCTGATGGGTGTTGCGACGGTTTTTGTTCTCCTTGGCGATCTGAATCAATTGGCCATTCTCTCAACAATGCCGTTTTTGATCACCTACGCCTATGTCAACTATGCGTACGTGTCACTTGCGATGAGTTACGACTTGCAGACGGTTCAAGAGGCGGCTGAATCGGAAGTCACTGGATATGGATCGACGTCGAAGATGAGCGAACTGAACGAGCTTTTCCCGGAGAGACGTGAGACCAGCGCGACGGAGAGCGGAATTGTTGGACAGGAGCCGACGTGGTACTCGATGTTTAGTAACAGATATATTGCATTTGTAGGAGTGAGTTGGGAAACTTCCCATTTTTTTAGAAATCAATATGAAGAGTATTTTCAGTTCCTAGTTAACTTGGCCATAATTTTACTTATTCATTGGTGGTTTGCTGTAGCTCATTTTGCGGCACTTATCGCTCTCTACGTTTATATTGGAAAGGCTTGCCCGACTTGCGGACCTGGAATTTCGACGTTCTCACTGTGCCATATGTTCAAGACAGCATTTTCGTCGTTAGACGCGTATAGATTAGGAACCACAACTGTTCTTCCACAGGTATTACAGACAATTATTAATTTCCATCGTCAAAAAATTACAGACTAATTTGGCGACCGATGTTTCGACATCTCAAATCTCCGATTCCAATCAAGACTACCAAGACAGAAAACAATATCATCATGCGGAGAATGTAACACATCAACTAGACTAAATAATTTTCCGTTGAACGATACGGTAAAGCAAACGTATCATTCTCTGGGTCCATGATCTCGTTAAATAAAAATGATCTCAAAATATTAACATTGGAATAATCATCATCTTCAATCGTTTATCACAATTGATAATAATAACAATAACAAAATTTAACCACTTAGATGTTGGATGGGTAGAGAAGCTGAAAAAGGAAATGGTACTACTTTATTTTTGAAATAAAAATGAACTCACGACTCTGATTCTCTTTCCAAGAGCAGTTGGTGGGAGATTGTGGTGGAACTTAGCTCTGACTGATCCAGCGTTTCCGTGGGAGCGGGTGACACGTCCCCAGATGGCGCGTGTGCGGGTGGCAACGGAGTGTCCGGTTTTCTGAAAATATTATTTTGAATGAGATAAAAACAGTCTTTAACATACGTGAGTCTTGTTGTGGGCCTTGTACAAGTATACAACACGCTTTCCAACGTAGAACGCAGCGTCGTCCTTGTTGTAGACTCCGTCGAGCTTCAAGATGGAAGTGTGCTCCGATTGGGTGCGGAGTCCTCTTTGGAAGCCAGTGAATACGGCCTTGACGTAAAGGCTGGAATAAGGGTGAAATTAAAAATAATTCTAAACTTTCAATTAAATTTAACAGAAATTTTTTTTTACATAATCGGCAATAATTTAAGTTTAAAAAATGACTTTAAAATGACATTCAAGTTTTTTAAATTTACAACTTTACATGAATTTGAATCTTGATTTTTAATTTTGACAGAAAATGTTTCCTGTTCAAAACAGTATTTTCAAATGCTCAAAAAGAAAAAATACTCACCGTCCGGTCGATGGGGTGGATGGCTTTCTAGCGACTTGTTCAGCCATTTTTTACCTGGAAAAATTAATTTATCTTAATAGTAAAAAAAGAACGAGTTAACTTAAGTAGAACGATATGTGAAACTACATAAACGTTTCAAAATCATTTATAATCCGAAAATGGAAAATTTTGACAAATATTTCAGGAGATATGGGAAGAAAAAATCTCCTAATGTTGGGTATCATCATAACGAGAGTATTGCGAACTACAAAAAATTGAAAGAAACGTGCAAAAAGCTTCAAAATTCGTTTAGAAAACGTGAAAAACGTGTTAGGCCAGGCGTTAAAAAAAGAAAAGAAAGTAAAAAATTCTCTCTCCACTCAATTCTCTCACTGGGTTACGGTAGTAGCAAACATGCATATCTAACTCGGAGTGTCGTTTGCCCTTGGTTTAGCGCTTTGTTTTTTCTTTTCTTTTTTTGCAAAAAAAAGTGGAAATTGTGAAAACCTCGAGTTCGCATCAAATTTCAATTCATGGAATGATTACAGAACAAACACCGAATGTAATGGGAATCAGACCAAATTTCGCAGAAGACGTTTACGGCGATAAAAAAGCCGAAGAATCCGATCAACCCGAATACAGTGAATCTTCATTAGCTCATCGCCGTTCGGCTAATGTATTAAAGTTGAAACAAGTGAAAGATGCGCAACCTATCATTGCATCAGGTGTTCCACCAATAAACGAAAACGTAGAAGTTGATAAAGATCTTGATTTTGAATATGGAGACAGCGATGTCGGTATCAAAGAAATGGCCGAACTATACAGTTATTCAGAAATGGAAGAGTTCTCAATTAACATTAACCACTGGAAGGAATTCATCGAAACATTCGAGGAGAATACAAACCCTCTTCCTCGAAATTTCGAAGATCTTTCTGAATCACAAAAAGATTTTGTCATTCAAGATCTTTGCTCTCGAATGGAAAGCGCTGATAGTGATGTCAGATTGAAATCAGCTAGAATAATCTTGTTCATCTTACAAGGATCTGTGACCGATTTCGCGACTCCAGACAATGAACAAATCGAATATCAGTATGACAAGAATTTGATGATGAATGTTCCAGTTCAAAAGTCAAAAGAAATGGATCCCGATGGCCCTCTTCATGTATACCAAAGAGCTGTGACAAATTCGTTTATTTGTTATAAAAACGGTGTTTATCAGGTACTTTGTTTAATTCGAAAAAAAATGTACAGAAAGATAATTTCAGAGTTTATGCACCCTTTTGATGACCGAAATGAAAGAACCATATGAGTGTTTACCTCCAAACGATGGACGAGCTTCAAAAGCAAGTTCACGTGATAGTCGACACGCAAGTTTTGCGGATTTATCAGATTCCGAAAGAAATAAACAGGGTCCAACTATGGCTGACAATGAAATGTTGAGAGTTATTATGTCGGCTATGTATCATATGATCGTTCAAATTCTTGATGAGAAATCTGGACGAGGCATTTCTGAGGTGCAAAATGCGAAAGAGAAAGATGCAAGGATACTGTTCAAGGAAGATATTCGTAAGTCTTTGGAAAAATAGATGTTTGGAAAAAAAAACTGAAAAAAACATAAATGTGTGAACCGACATCTCACGGGATGTTCCATACAGTAAGACGAACAAACGATTCTTCCCCTTTTCGTTGGAATTTCATGTGGTTTCGAAACATCCCGGAGCCGTTAGAAGAGAGTACCGAAAATTCTCAAAATGTTTTGCCATTGAGGAGAAAACAGAAAAAAAGGTCGAGAAAATCCGTTTGAATTTGGTAGTTTTTCAGTTTTCGTGTCGAGACCCTAACCCTTTTCCTTCATAGAAACACCAAACTTTGAAAAAAAAAAATTATATTGTCAATCCGGTCAGATCATCCAACGGAAAAAGTGATCTACCACAAGAATTTGATGAAAGAGCATGTAAAAATGAGAGATTCAGACGGTAGATCAATTTCTCATTGGATGATCTGGCTGGATTGGCAATACATTTTTCCTTCAGAAGAACCTATTGAAAATGGCAATGAGCCATTGCTCATAGTCCTTCTCAATATGCTCCATCCCTTCTACATCGGAACTTGTCCACATTACCCAATCAAAAAAATGGTGCTGCTCATCTGGAAAGTGCTTCTTCTCACACTCGGCGGATGGCAAGATTTGGAGTCGTCAAAAGAGGAGAAGCGAAAGAAAGCAGGTTTACAATTGATGGAAAATACACTCAAAGTGGCCGAATCGATGCCTGCTTTCATTCTCAAAGAACAAGACGAGGTGAAAAACTTGGCGCATCGACCAGGAACGTTGGCAAGAGCCGGAATGATGGCTCGACAAATGGCATATAATGACGAATCGGGTCGGGATGATGATGATCCGCCTGAAGCGGCGAGTAGTAACTCAAGCGACGCGGAAGGTAGTAGTAGTAGTAGTAGTGATGGAGGTGGTGGTGAAGTGAAGAGTGGCGAACAAACACCAAGAGTTGGTTCACCTGTACCAATTATTCCGCAGAAAAAGTGTTTGCCGTGGAAAAGTAAAACAACTGCTGCTGATATTGAGAAATTCATTCAAAATGGAAGGTAATTTTCTCGCGAAAAAAAGTATTAGTAAGTGTAAAAAAATAACATTTTTAGACTCAAATATTTCAACTATAACTTTGACAATGGTGACTCTACAACACTTTTTGGGTTTCCCCCCTCGTTTGTTGGCGCCGTCAACATTCTTCGAAGAAATCTTTACGAATCACTGTCGGAAAAACAGGTATTTCATTATTTGGATATTAAGTTTAGCAGAGACTAACTCGTGCCAAGAGAAATCCAAAAATAAGGAATAATACAGTAATCTAAAATCTCATTTTGAATAAATTTTTCACAGATTGCCGAAGATGAAGAGCTAAACCGCTACCTATTTTCTCGAAAAGAAACAATCGAAGAAACGAAAACCGAAGCGTTATACCGAAAACTACTGCCAAACATGAGCCAATATATCTGTTCTCTTGTCAAAGTTCTTGTCTCATCAGTTCCGTCGAATAAAGAGGGTCTGAATGTTCTTATCGATCTGCTGACACCCGAAATGGAAGCATCCGACATTTTGTCAAACTCAATATCACTGGATCATTCAACGAGTTCACCCCTCGAAGATGGTTTTCGATTAGCAATCGATATTAATCGTCATAAAGAGGTGAATTTTGGCTTGAAAAAGTTATTAAAGTTTTTCTTCAGATTATTGTCAAATCACTTTCGTCTATTCTTCTCCTTCTTGTAAAACATTTCAAACTGAACCATATTTATCAATTCGAATATATCTGTCAACAAATTGTTTATGTCAATGGTATTCCACTAATTCTCAAATTTCTCGATCAGGTGAGTTATTGAAAATTGCACGTAAAAATTTTGAGTTTTTTCCAAATCAGAAAAAAAGGGAAAAGTGAGAAGTTTCAGAGAGAGAAAAAAAAACAAGAATCAAAACGAGCAAGACAAGAAAGAAAAAAACAATATTAGAAAACTAAGAAAAAGGTGAAGAATGAATGAATAAAGGAATGAATACAGGAAGACACACAGATTGTTGACCCCGCCCCTTTTTTGCACCTGCTACGCGCACAAAAAAGGGGCGGGGTCGACAATCTGTGTGTCTTCCTGTGTTCATTCATTCACTCTCAGCTTTCTAATATCGTTCTTTTTTCTTTTTTGTCTCTGTCGGTTTGATTTTTTCTTTTTGTATTTGTTTCGCCTTTGCATTCATCATCGAATGGTACTGTTGTCTTCAATTTCAGTAATCAGGCCCAAAAACTACCTTTTTGACGACGAAAAAACAAAAGAAATTACTAAAATCATACTTTTTTTTTAGTTTCAGTGACGTGACCTATACGTTTTTCTTGATAAATGTCACGGTACTTTTTCCTCATTTAGGTCATGTAAACCTTTTTTCAGTGCAAAATCAATCTTTGCTCATGAATATTTACTGCTTTTTTTCTGAAAATAGACAAATTTTCTCTTTTTTTTTCTGATCCTGGACGCCGCATGAAACCTCCAAAAAAAACTGATCCGATCATTGTGTAATATTCTCAATCATCAGTGCAAATCGACAACGATTTTCTGAACTTTTCCTTCCCAAATAAACGTTCGAAAAGTGCACGACATGGCAACTTTTTCAAAAGTCACCTCATTCTCTTCTTCTTTTTTCTTAGTCTCTTTTTCTTTTCTTCATAGATTACAAAGTGGTCTGAACACAAAGTGATCAATCGCTCCGCCTACAATTTCTCTTTTTTTTCCTTCTTTTTATTTTTATACGTGGTTTTTTTCAGAATACAAACAAATATATTCAATCTCGACATGAAATCTATGCTTACAATTATCCGCAGTGTATTTATCATTATGTTAGAAATGGAGGTGAGCAAATTTTATTTTCTTTTTTTTATTTAGAGTTTTTTGCAGAAGAATGGCCAGTTTTAACACAGGATAATATTGAAGAGCCTCGCTCACCGTATGCTGGACCATATTTCATGTGGAGAAATGTGTTTTATACAATAAATCTGATCAGATTACTCAATAAGTTGGTGAAAGGAAAAAATGATCGAGTGAAAATGTTGATGGCTTTCAAATCTGCTCCGATTCTCAAACGATTGTTGAAAGTTAGAGTGGTAAGCGGTGTATTTTTTCGACCCAGAAATCTCTTTTTTTTTCAGTCAGTTCTACAATTGTATATCCTGAAAGCGATAAAAATGCAATCGAGATTTTTGGGACGACAATGGCGAAAAACCAACATGGCAACCATTTCGGCAATTTATTCGAGAGTCCGGCATAGAATGACAGATGATTGGGCATTCTCATCGGATATTAAACGAAAATGTGACTATCAGAAGGAGGACAATTTGATCAAGGCGTCTATTGAGAGGTTTCACAGTCGACGATATGCACAGTACTACCCGCAATTTGCAATTGGTATGTTGGCAATATTTAGAGCCAAACTGGTTGAGAACGGGGAAACTTTTCCGTGGGACTTTCAAAAAAATCGTAATTTTTTTATCGAAAAAACGCGAAAATAAGTAGAAATACCTGACGTAAGAGTGGGAAAAAATGTTTTGAAATTTTTTGTGGAAAAAAAACGAAAAATATGAATTTTTCCTCTGAAAATACGATATATTCATGCTGAAAATGTCTAATTTTTCTGAATTTTTTGTTATGGTACAAATTCCCATCTTACGCCAGGTAGGTCAAATTTTTAGCCTAAAATTCACTGACTTTTTTTGGTGGAAAGTTGTGAAGGTCTCGCCACGAAAACTTTCAAATTTTTCGAGATTTTCCGCCATTTTTTTTTGTTTTCGGGTATCAAAAAATGGAAGAAAAAGTTGCAATTTTTGAAAACAAAAAGAATTCAGAATTTCTGATAACTTGATACTAAATCTCTTTTCTCAGAAGTCAATGACGCGCCGATGCCAGGAGATGACTACTTGAATCGCGTCGACATGCGAGATTTTGAACCGGTTGATAACTGTGCGCACTCGGTGCTTGGCATCAAGCCAAATCTTGGAAGAAAGTGAGTTTTATGCTCATATTTTTGAAAAAAAAAAACATCAACAAAAACATTTTCAGATTCCAAGATAATTATGAGAAATGGATGGAACAAGAAGTGATTCGCGCACAAATTGATTGGGACAAACTTCTTATTGAAACTCGCGGATTTGACGATCTTTTGTCATCTTCCTGAACCCACATTTTGTTATACTACGTGTTTGTCTGTCCCCTGTAAAAATTCCCAAACTAACTTTTTTTCTCTATCTCTCTATCCAAGCCCATAGTTTATTTATTTATTTTTTGCTCCATGTCTTATAGAATGCAATTTTGTGTAACTTCTGAATGCGCAAATATTTAGTTTTCACATTGGTTTTTGCCAAAGTTTTTATCTGTTATTATTTCTTTTTCCCTTTTGAAATCAATTTTGTAGATGTCCAAATTGGTGCCGAGGATATGGAGAATTTCAAGGTTCGTTTTTTAATTGTCAAACAACTAAAAGTTTCCCTAGCTTTCAGACAATTTTCGGCATCGTTCTCAAAACCATACATCCCAACTATTGAAGGAGTTCAAAAGTCGATGCCGTTTGAGAATTTGTTAGAAGAATATTCAAGAGTTCATTGGGATGATACAGTAACCACGGATGATCCTACGGTAGGTTTTTTTTTGAAGATTGTACAGCGACTGAACGCATATAAAAAGACATTTTCAATTTTGGGAAAAACTCAATTGTACTAGTAAAAATTTGAATGTGAAAAAATGTGACTTCCGGTGTTTTTGCTCTCAAAGCCCTATTTCCTGATACCAATTTTTTAGGTCAAAAGAATTTTTACAAACTTGATGGCTGGTCAACGTGCCGCGTTGGCTTCTGCCATCACATTGGTTGAATCAAAAAATCCGACAAAACGAGCGCAAGGTAATCTGCTACTCAAGTTGGTTTTGGACGAAGAAAGAGAAAAATATAAGAGATTTGGCAGAGATTCGATGATTTTCCGGATTGGTTAGTTTGTACTTCTTTAAATTGTCGAAAAATGAATAATTTAGGAATATCTGGAAGTCCTGGAGTTGGAAAATCATCATTCATCGAAGCGATGGGTAATGAGCTGACCAACAATCGAGGTAAACGTGTAGCCGTTTTGACAATCGACCCGAGTAGTGCAATGACTGGTGGATCGGTGTTGGGCGATTTGACGAGGATGCAAGAGTTGTCAAGAAACCCGAAAGCGTTCATCAGACAGAGCCCGACGTCGGGTTCGCTGGGCGGAGTGACACGTGGAATTCATGAGGCTGTCATTTTGTGCGAAGGTGCTGGATATGATGTGGTGATTATTGAAACGGTTGGAGTTGGTCAGTCGGAAGTGTCGGTTGCGGACATGTGCGATATGATGTGTTTGTTGTTGTCGCCAGCGCATGGAGATGAACTTCAGGTGAGTTCGAAAAATAATTCAGTTTTGAAAACTGAAGCTTCAGAGAATGAGTATGATTTCTGGTAGGTTTGATTGAACTTCTAGTTAGATCACTAATAAATTAACCCATTTTTAGTGGAGGGAAAAATCATAAAATCTGATTTCAGGGTGTCAAACGGGGTATTATGGAGATGAGCGATCTACTCGTCGTCACAAAAGACGATGGAGATTTACGAGCAAAAGCCAACATGACACAAGCTGAATATATATCGGCCCTCAAATTTATGCGACCGCGGCTGGATTCTTGGAGACCTGAGGTTTGTGACACTATAATTTTCCGAAATAATCATGATTTGATTAGGTTATGAAATCGTCAATTATGAACAAAGAATCAGTTTCGAATGTGTGCTCGAAAATTTACGAATTTTGGGATGTGATTGGGGAATCGGGAGATTTGGAGAAGAGACGACAGGAACAAATGCAAAAATGGATGTGGAATCATGTGAAAGATGAAATTATGGCAGTTTTTCAGAAGCATCCCAAAATTGCCAATATTGTGAGTCATGAAAAACAGCTTCGAAAAATATGTGAAAACTTGGAGAAAAACTTTTCCTGTTTTCGTGGTGATACCTATACATTCAGGGATGAGATTGGAGGCCGGAAAGCCGGCCCGAAACTCAGGGGTCATTTCTCGAAACCGTGAAACTACTGTATAAAATTCATATCTTTTATCTCGAATTTCGTACGAGTCTTTTCTGGCCCAGGAGAAATTTCCGACCGGCCCCAAAGTTAGCCAAAATCTTATGAAACGTCCAAAGCTGAAAAAAAAACAGGTTGGCTCTGCGCCAACTCTAATTTTCCGTTTTTTTGGTGTAATGGGCTTATTCACAATAAAAAATGTAAAAAAAAAACACCAACAGTTAATTCACTGAATGTCGAAAAATGTCGAGAACCCCCCCCCCCCCCCCCATTTTTTCGAGGTTTCTCGACATTTTTCGACATATTTTTTCACAGAAATCAGGCTAATAACCAATTTTTGTTCGTTATTGTTACTTTTTTTCAGCCTTGGACATTTCTTAAAAATTAACACAATTAAACATTCATTTTCAGGCTCCACAACTTGAGAGAGACATCAAAAGTGGAAAAACAACACCCGGTCTTGCTGCTGAAACTATGATTCGTGTATTTTTCGGTGTCTAAATATCTTTTCCCCCCATTCTCCAAAAAATGTACATAGAAAATAATATAATAATAGCGAAAACGTGCCCTGTTGATAGTTCACACTTTGTTTATGAAACACTTCCCGCCACTCATAATTAGACGACTATTTTTGTATTTATTTTTATCTAGATACTCACTAGTCACAATTTTTCTTGCCATATTGGTTTTTGGTATTTTTTTTGCTCAAAAAATAATTTGTTTCAAATTTTTCTGATAGTTTTTATGGTTTTCGTGTTTTATTAACCAGTCTGATATTTTTTGAGATGTTTTTTTCAGAGAAAATTAAAGAGAGAATGATTTCAGAATGTCTACAACGACGAGATTTTTCGCGGATTATGCGAAAAGAGTTGCAAAATGTCAGAAATGTAAGATGCAGTTGGAAAAGGGGGTTGGTGTTTTTTTTCCAGAAAAATGAATATTTTTTCGTTTTAGGCCTTGAGAGTTGGAAAAATTGTGCCAAACTTTTTCATCAAACCATCTGATGAATCAAAACCTCCACCAGATATGAAACAGTATCACCACAAAAATTGCCTTTTTGAAATGCTGTTCAAAGCCAGACCAACCACTAAAGTCATCGATTCAATTGAGGATATTGAAGGTGAGAAAAACTAGAAAATTTCTTGAAAATAATCCGAAATTTCGACTTTTCAGGGTTCGAAGATTTGACAGCTGAAGACCAATCGGAAATCGAAAAATTGGTTGAAGAACTGGCCGAAAAACGTAGAAAAGATGGACCAGCTGAGGCGAAAACACCTAAAAAGACGCCGGCAAAACGAAAAGCTGAAGCCACTCCAGAACCTCCGAAAACCAAGAAAACTAAGGAAGTTGTTATCAACGAAGAATCCAAGTTCAACTCGTTCTATAAGTTCACAAAAGTATGCGAAATTCTTCAAGAATCTGAGAGCGAAAAGAAGAAAATTGCGAATCTTGAGGCGATGATCAAGAAAAGTTGGTTTTTGTCGGGGGATTTTCGGGTCCCAAAGTTTTTTTGGGCTTTTCAGGCCTGTGCGCGGCCTTTAAGTAGTATGAGAATCCCAAAGAATGTCGGACCTGGCCCTAAAAACCTAAAATCCCGAATTCACCGAAAACTTATTTTTTAAAATTCCACAAAATCGAAAATTGTGAACTAATCAGGCCGGCCCGAAAAAGCCCAAAACAACGATTTTTCAAAAATTGAAATCTTTCAGAAGGATTCGATGGAGATCTCCTACTGATCTTCCGACTTCTTATGAGATCAGCGGACAAATCGAAATACCATGTGAAAAGCAAAGATTTGGTCAAAATTTTCGCCCAAATTTTCCATTTAGAAGAATCGGAAATTCGTGAGAAAGACGATGACGTCAGTGTGGCTATCAAGGAAACAATCGAAAAAGTTGGCTCAAAAACGGAGAAAAGTGATTGGAGCATTCAGAAAGTTTGGCGATTTTTGGAGAAATTGCAAGAGTTGGAGAATGAGGAGCAGAGAGTTTCACACTTCAAGTTTGCTGTTAAACGGTATTTGGTTTTTTCTCTTGATGAAATTTGAAAATTTCGAAAGTTTCAGGTTGAGCCCAACAGAAGTTCAATATTTGGTTCGAATCATTTTGAAAGATTTGAAAATTGAGACAGAGGATAGAATCATTCTCAAAAGTCTTCATTCAAACGCCCCCAAAGTTTATGAGGAAGAAAATCAAGATTTGGAAAAACTGATTGAAAAGTTTGTTTCTTGAAAATTTGAATTACTGCAATTCGTTTTTTTGCAGGTACAATGCTGGTGGTCTTGAAAAGAAAAAGGAGGAAAAATCGAAAAAACCGCCCGCAAAAAAATCTCGTAAAAATTCTGAATCTGACAATGATGACAGGTAAAAACTAGGTTCACCGCAAAGGTCGAAAAAAAATGCTCCGGGCCATGCCTGACTAAGGGTCTCGCCACGAAAATTTCAAGATTATGGTATTTATTGATCAAAATTTCAATTTTTCCTCATTCCCACCGACAATTTTGACTATGTACAGTAGAATTTTCTCTGTACACGTGGATTTATTACATTTTCTAGTGGGAAATTATCGTTTTTTATTCTTTCTCATGTTCCTTCAACGAAAATGTACTGTGTTTAGCCCCGCCCATTTGGTTTTCTAGGCCATATTGGTTTTCTTCCAATGGCCTCATAGGCTAGGCATGGTCCGGGCCTGATTTTTGAGCCCCTGGTTTATCGTTTTTATCGTTTTATTATTTTCCTTGAAAAAATCTCTGATCAGCTTTACATGTCATATATCTTTGTTATTAATAAATTAGTGATTTTCTGGAAAGTTGGAATGATTTACAGCGATGAAAATTCGGAATCAGAAGATGATGAGTTGAGTGATGATGATTCGGAAGATGATGACGAGGACGATGTGTCGAATTCCGATTCGGAAGACTCGGTCAGCAGTATTTCGTCAATGTCAGAAGATGAAGATGGTGAATTGAAAGAAAACGCGGTGCCGAAGCATGTTCCGAAAGGGACTAGAAGTCGACCAGCTCCTGGATCTACTACAGTCAAACAGCTAGAAGAGCAATGCCCGGAGGAGATGGAACCGTGCAGGTAGGCGCGTCGCGTGTCTGTGGCGCGGTTTTTCTTCTCTCAGCTCTCAGCTCAAAAGTCGATTTTCAGATACGGTAGAAATTGCTATCGAAAAAACAAGGAGCATAAAGAAGAATTTTGGCACCCGACAAAATAATCGTTTTTTTTTCGACATATTTTGATCTATTTTCACTTATGATTCTCTCAATTGACCTCATAAAGATACGCTTTTGACCTTTTGATACTTTTCCCATGCGATGTCGCATGGTTAAACAGCGAAAAACAGCCTTGAAACAAGCAATAAAAAACAAACGGCGGCGAACAAAAGAAGAGAAGAAAACGTGCTCTACCGCAGCAATTCAAAATTGTTGACTACGGTAGACTCGCCGGAAATTTCTTTTCTTTTTTTCAAAGTTTTTCGTTTTTTTCCTGCTGTTTTTGTGGTTTTTCGAGATTTGAGGGGGTTTGGGGTATTGTCAGAATAACGATATTATACTAGAGTGTTGGTTGGGATATTTGAAATTGAAAAATTCAGGAAATTTGTTGGTTTTAGGATTGTGCACAGAAAAAACGTTTTGGAATTTCGCAAAAATTTAAAATGACATGGAAAACATTGCAATATATTTAAATGAACGAGAAATATTTTTATCTTAAAAATCACGTGGTTTTCGAAAAAAGGCCACGTTGAAAATTCCGCGAAAACCATTTTTTTCTGATTATTTTAAATACAAAATTGTGCTTTGTAATAAATTGCAAAATCAATACTATGTCAATCATAATGTGAACGATTTTCAAATAAATAATATATTTTCGTACAATTTGTTTGTTCGCCTCTTATCTTCAAATGATTTATTTATCATTTTTCTTGTTGCAGCTTCATCGCTTGAGCAACTCAACGTTATGAGCGAGTCTGACGCCAAACTGAGTAAGAAGTAAGTATAATATCATAATGCTGATGTCAAGAGGCACATCATTGTGTGCCGGCGTGATGAAATATGCGTCACGCCAATTTCAAATCACCACCGCTTCGTACAACACATTCAAACATCGGTGGGTGTGCGTGTGGTTGATTTGGGGTGCAAAACTGATGAAAAATCTCGGAGCGCAAAAAATATCATTTTTTTTTTTCAGTGAGCAGAAAAGGAGAGCTAAACAACTCCAGAAAGAGCAAGAGAAACTAGAGAAAGAGACAGCCAAACTTCAAGTCGAGGGAAATGCTGCGGCCGGCGCCAAAAAGGTTGTGAAAGAGGCCGATCCGTCGGATCCACAAGAGTATTTCAACATGCGAGTTCGTATGATTGAATCAAGACGTGCTGCCGGTGACAATCCGTTTCCACACAAATTCAATGTCACCATCTCGTTGACCGAGTTTATCGAGAAATATTCGAGCTTGGAGAAAGAGCAAGTGTCAAATGATATCGTGTCGGTGGCGGGTAGAATTTTCTCAAAGCGTGAATCGGGAAGTAAATTGGTTTTCTACGATATTCACGGTGAAGGAACTAGACTTCAGGTATCAATTAATTGTCAAAAATATAATTTTCCAACAGAGAAATCTTCTAGATCATGGCAAACGCTCGAGTTCACACAGGATCTGTCGATTTTGTCGAGCTTCACGATCGGATCAAGCGTGGTGACATTGTCGGATTCACCGGTCAACCAACTCGCACAAAAACCGGAGAATTGTCACTTCTTCCCGCCGAAGTTGTTCAACTTACTCCATGCCTTCACATGCTTCCCCACACACATTATGGAATTAAAGACAAGGAGCTTCGATTCCGTAAACGTTATTTGGATTTGATTCTGAATCCACAAGTCAAAAACAACTTTGTGATCCGGTCCAAAATCATCACCTATCTTCGCCGATTCTTGGATAATCTCGGATTTTTGGAAGTCGAAACACCGATTATGAATCAAATCGCCGGTGGTGCCACCGCCAAGCCGTTCATCACTCATCACAACGATTTGGATATGAATCTGTTCCTGAGAATCGCGCCCGAATTGTATCACAAAATGCTCGTTGTTGGAGGTATCGATCGAGTCTACGAAGTGGGACGATTGTTCCGTAACGAGGGTATCGATTTGACGCACAACCCCGAGTTCACGACATGCGAATTCTACATGGCCTACGCCGATTATGAGGATGTCATTCAATTGACCGAGGATTTATTGAGTGGAATGGTTATGGCTATCAGAGGAAAGTACAAAATTGAATATCATCCAAACGGGCCTGATACTGAACCAGTGTATGAGGTTGATTTCACCCCGCCGTTCAAGAGAATCAACATGTATGAGGGACTCGCCGCCGAACTTGGAGTGACACTTCCCGATCCGGCCACGTTACACACAGAAGGTGAATTTTTATTTAATTTTTGATGCGCGTGTTCAAAGTCATTTTTTATCTATTTGTTATATTTGATGCGTTGAAGGACACATCAATTAGACAACCGATTTTGATTGATATGCGGAAGAATTTTTCGAAATAAGGGTTTTAAAGCGAATATTTTGAAAAACATACCGGGCTCAGAATCGTGTGTAAACTACCTGAATTTCTATCGTCCGATTGTCGATCGGTACCATTCGCTCTAATGATAACAAACGCGACGCAAAAGCCGCGACGCACAAATGTGAGTGATCGACAGTTTTTCTTTTCCCTCTTTGTGCAATGGGGCGCGTTTTATCGATTAGGAAACTACACAAGTTGTGAACATATGGCATAACAAAAGGTGCGACATCCTCCCATTTTTGAAAAGGTCATGGTTGATGCCATATGTTTACAAATTGTGCAGCATGCTAATCGATAAAACGCGCCCCATCTTACAAACGGGAAAAGAAAAATTGTCGACTACTCACATTTGTGCGTAGCGGCTTTGGCGTCGCGTGTGTTATCATTAGAGGAAATGGTACCGATCGACAATTGAATAATAATAGATTATTCACAAAAATCAAGTAAAACAATTATAAAAAAGAGAAAACAATTAAAATCGGTTTTGAAACGCCCCGGAGCCTGTTTTTCGGCGGACATTTTTCAGACAGAAAGACTTTTTTGAGATAAAAAACTCGAAAATTCCCACTTCACCGATTTGGTGTTGATTGAAGATAAGTTATTAAAACCCCCTTATGTTTTCAGAAGCCCGTTTGGCGTTCGACAAATTATGTCGCGACAAAAATGTGGATTGTTCTGAACCACGAACAACTGCGCGCTTATTGGACAAATTGGTCGGCGAATATTTGGAGAGCAAATGCATCTCGCCGACATTCCTCATCGGTCATCCACAAATCATGAGCCCGCTGGCCAAATGGCACAGAAACACACCGGGACTCACCGAACGATTCGAATTGTTCGCCGTGACACGAGAAATCGCCAACGCCTACACCGAATTGAACGATCCCATCACACAACGTCAACGTTTCGAGCAACAGGCCAAAGACAAGGATGCCGGTGATGATGAAGCGCAGGTCATCGACGAAACATTCTGTAACGCCTTAGAATATGGATTACCTCCAACCGGTGGATGGGGAATGGGAATCGATCGACTCACAATGATCTTGACTGATAACAACAATATCAAGGTTTGTACTGTTTATTTGGGTGGTTTTGACGAGAAATGGTCAAAATTCGGGCAGTATTACGTGAACACCTATATAGAAAAACTACGTGAACTTTTCTCCAAATTTTCGATTTTTTCAGGAAGTGTTATTGTTCCCGGCCATGCGTCCTGAAGAAGGCATCGAGAAGAAACCAACAGAACCAACGTCGACAGCCTAATTCCCAACTTTTCATGTTAGCCAAAACCTCCAAGATGTCTTTAACTCTCCCTGTTTTTTGTTTCTCTTTTTTTCTTCGGTGAACTTCTATGCCTTTTCTCCACTCGCTGGATGCTCTGTTATGTTTTCGTTATAATAATTATTATCATAAAATTATTGTTTCTCAATAATTTAGCTAGGAAAATTTTGCTATTCAGTTACCAAAATGGGTCAGATTGTATTTTTTTTTGTTGAAAAATTGCTAGGATAATTGTTTTTTATTTGGTTGTTGAATAGATGTATAGTTCAAGACGAAGAAGATTGGAATCACCGCCAAAAAGAAGAGAAGATGTCCAATTTTCTGGAAGTTTGACAATGTGGCAAAGAAGTGAGCAGACTAGCATGGATACGTCGATGAATACAACAAATCGGAGGATGATGTCGGATGTTGTGATAGGTTTGGAAAAAATTAGATTTTGGCCCGATTTTTTGAGTCCGAAAATCCCTCTTTTTCTACAGTAATCATGCAAGGAAGAGACAAATTGATGGATCGATTCGGTGTCGCCATGCACGATGTTCGTTATCCAGAAGTCAATTTGTGCGAATTTGTCGACTCGCGAGAATATTCGCGGCTCAAAACTATGATCAAAGTCAATCGAGCGTTTGATGTTAGTGGGTTTTTGAGGTTTTTCTAAGTTCTGGGCTCAAAATTTTAGTGCAAAATGTAATTTTTCTGACTATAGTTTTGTGAATTTCGAGATTTCACTTTTTAAAATCCGATTTTGCAATCCAGAAATTATGAAATTTTGAAGTTTTCAAGTTTGCGGGCTCGAATTTTTTGCCAGAAACTTGAAAAATCAAAATTTTAGAGCAAAAATGAAATTTTTTGAATAGAAAATATTTTTTTTTCCACAAAAAATTCGCTAAAATATTTGTGTGACTGAAATTTTGAAAAAAAACTGATTTTCAAAACCAAAAAATTGCGATTTTTCATAATTTTTGACTCAAAAAAAAAAAACGAGAAATGTCTAAAAATGCGTTGAAGTTTTGAGATTCTCAAATTTTACCAGAAACCTGAAAATTCTACTCTTGGGTAGAAAAATCCGAATTTTAAAACCAAAAATTTGGGATTTTTCAAAAATCCGGGCTCAAAATTTTCATCGGAAAAGTGAGAATTCAAATTTTTAGTGAAAAAATATAAATTTTCGATTTTTCATAATTTTTGGCCAAAATAAACGCGAAATGTCTAGAAATGCGATAAAATGCGCTGAAATTTTGAGATTCTCAAATTTTTGGCGAAACAGTTGTGCTTCTTCAACAAAATCAGATTTTCAAAACCAAAAATTTGAGATTCTTCATAATTTTTGTCTATTTTTCAAAATCCAATTTTGCAATCCAGAAACTATGAAAAATCAAAATTTTAGAGCAAAAAATAAAAAAAAATCACTAAAATATTTGTGTGTAAAAAATTAAAAAAAAAAAATCTGATTTTCAAAACCAAAAAATTTGAGATTCTTCATAATTTTATTTTAGACCCAAAAACGCAAGATGTTTGGAAATCCAAAAAAATTCGCCGAAATTTTAAAATTCTCGAATTTTTGGTGAAAAATTGTGCTTCTTCGAAAAAATCTGATTTTCAAAACCAAAAATTTGCAATTTTTCATATTTTTTAACCCAAAAAATGAGCTAAACCCAACTTTTGGGGACTTTCAGAGGAAAAAATAGGTTTTTTTTTTTCATTTTTCAAAATGTAAAAGTGATGAAAAATGTTTTTGCAGATTGTTCTCCAACACGGAAATGATGAAAAAGGTCAGACAAAACTTCTCGGCGACTCACTTGTCACCTCATTCCCGGAAGCCATCATTCAATCAATCGGAACAAAGTATTTTTTTCCCAAAATTTTCGAGAAATTTCTGAAATTTTGCAGATTTTTCAAATGCGAAAAAGGGTGTCAATTGTTGACATCGATGATGAACAAACACGTGTCACACGTGTCCGAAGAAATATTCGAAAATTCGCTGGCTCTCGGAGCATTTTCAGTTTTGCTCAAATATATAAATGAGACGAGGAGTATCTATTTTCGAATGAGATCGCTGAGAATTCGAGAAATTGTTGTTGATGATACTTGTATGATTGGTGAGTATTTGTTTTTACAATTTTCAGTTTTTTTTCAAATTTGAGAAACTTTCTTATAAATTCCAAAGTTTCTAGTTGAAAAAATGTGGATTTTGAACAATTTTGATATAAATATGAGTATAAATTTCCAAATTTAACATGTTTTGAATACCACAGAAATTGATAAGTTTCGATTTTTTGAGAAGTATAATTTTTGACCCATTCTACCTTATCCAATTTCCAAAAAAAAAACTTTTTGAGATTACGCATCATGGGACAGTTTGGAGATTGTCGATATGGATGAAGTTGTAAGTTTCATTTGAAAATTATCATTATTTTTTGTTGGAAAATTTTTCAGGCGCCTAGCAAAAATCAGTTCAATCAGAGGAGAACCCTATTGCAAGTGTTGGATCATACCGTTACTGTGAGTTTAGCCCCGGGAAAATTGGAAATTTGAAAATATCTGCATTATATTCAGAGAGAAAAAAAAGAGTCTGCAAAAGTGCGTCACGGTGTTTTTGAGAAAAAATCATCTTAAAAGGTATAAATTTTGAACAGACCGAAAAGATGAAAAAAAAAAATGGAAAAAAGTGATATATTATTTATCTGTAGAGGGGACAAGACAAGAAGTCTATCAGAAGCTCCGCCCACAATAAGCCCCGCCCCCTGACAGCTGCACACCTTGTTGTTCATTCTTTGCATTAATATCATTTTTGAACAGTTTTAGGTGTTTTTTTCGTTATTGAAAAGATTTATTGCTGAAAAACCAAAAAATGCTGAAAAACTTCAATTTTTTGAAAATCCAGTTTTTTAGGTTTAGGAAAAATGAAAAAAAATCTACGAAAAAAATGTTTTCGAAAATTTACAGAAAAATGTTTTTCTCCAAAAATGAAGAAAAAAATCGAAAAAAAAATTACGGTATTTTTTAAAAACTTTTTATTGTGGCATAAATAGCTGCGCGGCGCACGTTTTTTTTTAAATCAGACGCACTTTTGTGGGCGTGGCCTAAATCGAATAACTGGCGAATGAGAAGAAATATTTTGCACTCTACCAGGAAATTTTTAAAAACATTTTTGAGGCATGGAAAGTTTAGCTAAGATGGTAGCAAAAAATGCTGTCAAAATGTTTTAAGGCAAAAACCGGAAAAAAATGTCTGAAAATATCAAAACTTTTGAAAAAATCATAGTTTTTAGATTTTCGTGACCTTTTTCCCCTCACTGTGGACATTAGGCGCCAACCCACTTCATTTGCAATTGTAGCGCACAGTTTTTTTTCGCAAGCTTTCTGGACTGCGAGATAATTGAGTGTTTCGTCTATAATATAATGAAAAATGATGCGAAAACCAAAAAAACGCAAAAAATTTGATACAGTGCCAGGAAAAAAAACAAACACAAGCAATTCCGCCTTTCCGTCTTCACGACCATGTGCGCTCTATCGAACCATTATAAATTCAAAAAAGTACACACATTTTCGAAGAATTTCACTACACTATAAATGACGCAACATTGCACACCGTCTTTCTCAGATATATCGCAGTCCACCTTTAAATGTTTTCTTCCTCGAAATGTGTGCGGCAAAATTGCAAAAACTAATTTCATTTTTTTTTCATACAGTCAAATGGTGCTCGTCTTCTGCGCTCCAATGTTCTACAGCCATCCACCGATCTGGAAACGATCGAAAATCGTCTCGACGCCGTCATCGAGCTCAACGAAAAACCGCAACTTCGCGACAAAATGCGCAATCTGCTGAGCCGCGCACACGATCTCGATCGAATCATGGCAATGTGCATTCAGACAACCGCCTCGTGGACTGTTCGCGGAGCCGAGGCAAATATCAATCAAATTGTCAAACTGGCTCAAACACTGAAAGTGATCTCAGTGCTCCGAGATACGATGCAAACCATCGATCTGCAATCAACTCTGCTCTTAGCGAAAATGGAATTTTTGAAAGATGACCAGTTTGAAGAGATGATTAGTATATTGGATGATCGCATCAATGATCAACACATTGACAACAAGAAAAACTCGCTGAAACTGAAAAATGTGAAATGTTTTGCGATCAAAGAGGGTGTGTCGATCAACTTGGATGTGGCTAGAAAGGCGTATATTGAACTGCTTCAAAAAGCGGATGAAGTGGCTCAACAGGAGATTCAAGAGAATTTCGGGGACGACACGTGCCGGTTGTCGTATTCGCAGACTCGCGGATTTCATTATACGGTGACGACGAGAGATGCGCAGAGAATTACGATTCCGCGGATATTTTCAGAGGTTGTGCGGAATCGATCGACGGTGACGTTTTCGTCGAAAAAGATGATGTCGATTAATAGTTTGTTTTGGGAAAATTTGGGATAAAAAAAGGAAAAAAAAAGATTTTTGGGGTCTAAAAAAGATGTCGAAAATGAAATTTTTCGAAAAATTCTGCTCGGAATGTTTTCTCAGGAAAAAATTGACTAGAAATTTCGAAAATCTTGGCTCGGCTAGGCTGAAGAAGGTCAAAAATTGGCCCGAAAAATTTCAGGCTCAAAATTTTTTGGACAATTTTTTCGCTGAAAAACTTCACCCCGAAACATTTTGACACTTTTTGACAAAAAATTGAGCTCAAAAAATACTCGAGAGTTTTTTTGAAAAATTTGGCGAAAAAATTTTGAGCTCAAAAATTCTGAAATTTTTTTACACAACAATTTGAACCAGAAAATTGGTCAGAATTTTTTTCCATTTTTCAGATCAGAGATTGGCCAGAAAGTTTTTTGGAGAAATTTTTTTCTCTGAAAAACTTGCCCCGGGAAAAATTTGGGCTCAAAAATTCCAAAAAAAAAGTTTTTAGGCTCAAAAAATTTTTTTGAGAATATTTTTTCACATCAAAAAAAAAATGAAAATTTCAAAAAACCAAGAAAAAATGGATAAAATATTAGAAAATTTGAAAAAAAATGGAATTTTCAAAGTTTTCGTGGCGGGACCTATACATTTTTAACCTAAAAAAATCCGTAAATTTTCGAAAAAATAATTTACCATAAAAATATTTTTAGTTTTTCCTCTGAATCTCACATTTCGGCCCTTTTCCTTGTGTCCAACTTCTTGTGAAAAAAGGCGAGACAGCGAGAGAAAATGAGAGACGCAGACATTTCGAGCTCAAAAATTTCAGATCGAATCGAGACAACTGTGGCCGAAGTATTTCTGGCGAGCGACATTGTTGTGTCGGATATTGTCGACAAAATTCAACACATTCTCCAAGTGCTCTACTATGCTATGGACGCATTGTCGTCTCTGGATTTTCTGTGCAGTCTGGCCACTTATTCGGATGCGCGGGATACAGGTATCTACAGTAACCCCGGATGTTACAGTATTGTCCAAAATCGAATCGGTAACACGCGCTCTATTGATAAAATGATATTTTTACTTCGTTTAGAAGATATTTTCAGGAATGTTTGGTATCGAAATCCGATTCTACGAGTCTGAAAAGTCTAGAAAGTTTTGTTCTGGAAATATGTTTTGCTGAAATTTCAATCTACAGTAACCGCGTGGCACCGATTTCATTTTGACCCTGATGTTACAGTAACCCGGATTGATCTTTTTTCAGTTCGACCTGAATTTGGTTGTCATTTGTCGATTAGTCAAGGTCGTCATCCGATTCTAGACTGGGCGAATTCCGAATCTACAGTAACCAATGATACGGTAGGTCAGAGAAAATCGAAAAACCAAAACAGTACCCCTTTAAAGGGACACCATGTCTTCCCATTGAAAAGTTTTACTTGTAGCACGAGAAATTTCAAACGAAATGGGAAAAAATGGTGAGTTAGATATATTTTTCAATGAAAAATGTTGTGTTCCTTTAAGCGGGTGGTACTGTGTTTGTTTTTTTTTCTTGATAAAAATCATTTTTAGTGTTTGACAAGAGATCGGCGATTTGGAATAATAACCGGACCGAATATGGGTGGAAAATCGACATATCTGAAACAAGTCGCGTTGATTTCAATCATTGCACAGACTGGTTGCCCAGTCCCGGCGAACTATGCTAGTATACCGAGTGAGAGGCTTTTTTTTGCTGAAAATATGGGCTGAAATTGTGGAGTTTTGTGGTTTTTTTAAGATTTGTGGGGGAAAATCTGAAAATTACGGAATTTTTGGACCATTTTTTACCAAATTTTGTTGAAAAAATGCGGGAAAATCACGAACGTTTTGACTGGAAAATTGAAAAAATCGAATTTTTTGAGAAAAATCCAGTTTTCCCCACAAAAAAAGCGATTTTCTAACTAAAATTTTCGTAAAAATTGATTTTCAAAACATAAAATTTGAAATTTTTCACAATTTTTTGAAACTGAAAAAAAGTTTTAAAACTTGAAAATTAATAAAGTTTTCGTAAAAATTGTTTCAGAAAATCAAAAAAATTTGGATTTTCACATAATTTTTTACGTGAAATGTCGAAAAATGCGTAAAAATCACAAAAAATTCAATTTTCTGACTGGAATTTTTCAAATTTTTTTTATATTTTTGTCTGAATGTGCGTGAAATGTCAAGAAATGTGAAAAATAGAATATTTCAGACCTGAAAAATCCAGTTTTGTTATTTTGGGACCGGAAAATTCTGATTTTTTTCTGAAAATTCAAATTTTTTCGCAGAAATTCTCAATTTTCTGCTCTCAAAATACGCAAAATGTCAAGAAATACGTAAAAATCACAAAACTTGGCCAAATATCATTTTTTTTTCCGCGCAGTTTTCAATCGAATCTTCTCGCGCATGGGTCACAACGACGAGCTGGTTCGCAACAAGTCTGCGTTCGCGTGCGAAATGCGCGACGCGTCAACAATTCTCAAACACGCCGACGACAATTCGCTGGTTGTGATGGACGAGTTGGCGAGAAGTACGTCGACGGAGGAGGGTGTTGCGATCACGTACGCGATTTGTGAGCGAATTTTGACGCTGGGTTGTTATACGTTGCTCGCGACACATTTTCTTGATCTTTGGGTTTTGGCGAATCAATCGAGCGCTGTTGAGAAGTAGGTTTGTTGGGGGTATGTGGGAGTTTAAAGGAACATTAGGTGGCCTGAGATTGAAGGAACATAGCTAGTCTGAATTTAAAGGAAAATCGTGAACCTGGATTTAAAGGAACATATCTTATTTCATTTTAAAGGTACATTGTCATTCTGAATTTAAAAGAACATAGCACACCTGGCTTTTAAAGGGACATAACTAGTCTGAATTTTAAAAATATCGTTTTTTTTTTGAAGTTATCATTTCCGACCACCACCCGAATCACCGGAAGACAAAAAAGTATATCTGCACAAATTGATGAAAGGACCATATCGAGGACCACTTTATGGCAAGTCATTTTTTTGGTCGGAAAAAAGTTGGATTTTTTTGGAGTCCGGGTCTGAAAATATTTGGTTTTTTGGGCCTGGTCTGAAAACATCAAAAATATTTTTTACCTGGCCTCATACCTGGCCTAACAAGGGAACTACAAGTAGGTGTTAACGGACTTTAAGAAGAGACATGTGTCACCCGATGGAGTTTTTCATGCTGATCATCATCCCGTAGCTAACTTTTGCAAAGCTCCAGGTAGAGAGCTGAAAATCGAGCTCAAAGTTTGAGCTCAAAAATTGAAATATCTTGTTCAATTTGAATTATTTTAGTGATGAGAGACTACTAAAAGGTTTTCTGGTATGCCAGGAACGATAGGAGCACTTAAAATCCTCGAAATTGTAGTTGTAACGCTGAAAAAATGAGCCGGAAACTTTTTATAAAAAAGGTAGATCAAAAAAACGTGAAAAATAAAAAAATTTCATTGAAAAACGTGAAAATGACTAAATTTTGAAGATTGTTTTCTGATTTTTCATGTTTTCTCGAAAAAACACACCTTTTTCATCATTTTTTCGGAGTTTCAAAATGACCATCGTGTAGAGAATTAAAGTTCACATCAGATCCATTAGTTTATTTTTGTAAATGTATAATTTTGAAAAAGTTAGGGGGAAACTAAAAATTTCAAATTTATCACAAAAATGTGATTTTCAACTTTCTACCTGGAGCTTTGCAAAAGTTAGCTACGGGATGATGTTCAGCATGAAAAACTCTATCGGGTCACATATATCCCATCTCAAAGTCCGTTAACACCTATATGTGGTTCCCTTGTAAGAGGAGAAAAAGTGCCGCGACATTTTTTTGGTCGAAAACTCACAATGACATTTTCTAGAAAAAAATGATTTTCTCTCAAATTTTCAGCTATTTTTTCTCCATTTTTTTTTGTTTTTTGTCCTTATGTGACATTTTTTTGATCAAAAATAATTGGTCAAGCATTGGAGAAAAGGTCACACCTGTTGTTGTTGTTGTTTATTATGTTATCAATACCACAATAACAACAGATGTGACCTAATTAGACCTTTTTCACACCTCATAAGATTTGAACTTTCTTTGTGCCGCATGGATTACTGTACAATAGGCTTGGTCGGAGCCGGAAATTTTCCGAAGACTTGAAAAAAGAAAAACTGCTTTTCTTGATAAAAGTATGAATTTTTACCGTAATTTTCAATTTATTAATTCAATTAAAAAAAAAAAACTAAGATTTTCTGTAAAATTTTTGAAATTTTAAGCTAGTTTGCTCCGTTTTTTTTTTGGTTGTGACGAAAATATTTTCTCAAGATTTTCACAGTGACAAAATTTTAAGGATGTTTTTGGTACCCTGTTACGTCAGGTATGCCCGGCCTAAAAATAACCAGCTTTTTCTGGGCCTGACTTAAGAATTCAGGGTTGTTTTGTAGTCCTGGCCAGAAAATATCCGGTTTTTGGATTTTCAATCAGAAAGTACGCGGGTTTTCAATACTCGGCCTGAAAATATTGGGCGGTTTTTGTGACTCGGCCTGGAAATACCCAGTTTTTTTGGCCCGGTCTGAAAAATTAGATTTTTGTAGTCTGGACTTGACAATATCCGGTATTTTAGGCCCGGTCTGAAAATAGAAAATTTCCGATTCTTATGATCAGGCCTGAAAGTATTAGACTTTTGCTTTTCAGACCGGCCTAGAAAACTTCTGAACTGATTCAAAATCTCAGTTTGAATTTTCAAAAAAAACATTTTTCAGGCTTCGAAGTTGTCGAAATGTCCACATTCCCCGAAGACGTCATTTGCCACGCATCATCATTGGCTCAACATTTGAGATCACAAACCAGTGACAGGTAAAATTCCCTAAAACTGAGGTAAACTGAGAAAATGTTCAGAAATCTAATGGATTTCGACGCCGAAAGACGACGTATCAAAATATACATGTGGAATCGGATCAAGGAAAACGTCGAAGCCTACATGGTAAGCGGAAAATTGAGTTTTTTGGTTGAAAAAGGGTTTGTAGGGAGAATTTGGTGATGACTGGAAGGAGAATGAGGAGTGTTTGAGGAAAATCGCCAGTCTTAGGCAACAATTGATAGAAGAGTTGGAAAAAATCGATAAATTACAGGGGTGATAAGTGTGCTTTAAAGTTTTATTTTTCATTTTTTTTTGTTGGATCAATCAATAATTTCATAATATTTATACTTTAACAATTGCCGCCTTCAATGCTTGATCTAGATCAGCGATAAGATCATCCAAATCTTCAATTCCAACACTAATCCGAATCAAATTATCGCTAATCCCCAATTCTTGTCGAACCGCTTCGGGAACACTGGCGTGCGTCATAATAGCCGGCAACTCGGCCAACGATTCATAACCACCTAGTGATTCGGCCAATGTGAAGACTTTCAACGAGCTTAGGAAAGTTCGCGATTGCTCTAGACCGCCCTTCAAATAAAATGAGATCATTCCGGACATTCCGCGGGTTTGCTTCTTGTGCACTTCATGATTGGGATGTGATGGCAACGCCGGATAGAGGACGGATTGGATGCGTTCGTTGGATTCGAGATAGTTGGCGATGGCCAACGCGTTTTCGTAATGAGCACGCATTCTGATGTGAAGGGTTTTGAGGCCGCGATTCACGAGGAAACAGTCGAACGGCGATGGAACGGCACCGACGGCGAGTTGTTGGAAGAAGAGATGTTGTTGGATTTCGTCGTTGTCGGTGATGACGGCGCCCATCACCACGTCCGAATGACCGTTGATGTATTTGGTGATGGAGTGGACGACGATGTCGGCGCCGAGAGAGATTGGACGCTGCAAATTTGGAAGTTTTTTGGCCTTTTGTCAATAGAGCGAACTTGACGTTTTGGAATTTTTTTTTGGAAATTTTTGTCACGAAAAATATGAATTTTTCCTCTGAAAATAAATAAGAGATTTTTGTTAGTTTTTTTGAACTCGGATTACTGTACTTTAAAAAATTGTGATTTTGTCAATAGAGCGAACTTGATGCTTTTGAATTTTTTTTGGGGGTTTTTTGTGAAAATAGAAATTTTTGAACCGTTTAAAAAAATTTCCAATTTTCGAGCCAATTTTTCGAGAATTTGTGAACCTTGAAATTTCGGATTTTTAAGCTTTTATGAATTTTGAAATGGGTTACTGTACTTTTTGAAATATTAGCAATAGAGCGAAAATGACGAACTTTTGGAATTTTTGAAAAAATGAGAAAAAAAATATTTCGAATTTTTGAATAAAGACCGGCGAAAGATCTCCCGACGCCCACAAGCAAGCGAATACAAAGACTTTTCACGTTCTAAAAAGTGAAAAAAAGTTCCAAATCAAAAAAGCACAATCCCTAAAAAAACGAAGTCACCGGCCCAAAGATCTCCCAACGCCAACAAGCAAGCGCTCCCACTCCAGCTTGAGGCAGGTTGGTCAAACAATCAATCACCGGGGGATACGTATTAAGTCAGGAAACCAAACCCATGACGGCCACACAGTTCTTCGTGAGGTCTTAACTTGGGGTGAAAGAGTTGTTCGCACCGACCCGGCCTCGAACCAGCAACGCCTGATTGTTAGTCAAACGCGCTAGCCACTCGGTCAAGTTGCTACATGTCTTCCCTCTCACATTAGCATCTTTATATATAGAGAGTGTCTGGCGAAGAGAGCGACGGCCGTGTTTGTCGGTTACTAGGTCATGATGAAAAATCAATAAAACTCGTTTCTTTTGCGGAATTGAGCTTCGAAATGATGTTCCTATGGAACAATTATTTGAAAAAAAAAACCCCCCAAAAAACGTTACGAGAAATTTATTTCTGAAAATGTCCACGCGCCTTTTGGCTTTTGTATGCTCCTTTATTTGTTTATTTCTTTGTGTCTCTTTCTCTCGCTGTCACGCGTGAAACAGCGCGAATCAGGTTTATTTGAAATTGCGAGCTCGGGTTACTGTACTTTTTTTTAAAAATGGAATTTTGTCAATAGAGCGAATATGACCAATTAAGGGTTTTCTAGAAAAATTGTAACTTTTGGACGTTTTTTTTTCAAAACTCCAATTTTTTTCGCGATTTTTTGAAACTTTAAAATTTAATGGGAAAGGAATCTTGTCAATGGAGCGAATATGACCAATTTTGAAAGGTTTTTCACTCAATTTTTAAGAAAAATGCACTTTTTCCCCCCAAAAACGGGCTGTGTGTCTCACCTGAAAATATGGGCTCATAAAAGTGTTGTCAACAACAACATAAATCTCCGGATTGGCAGTTTTTGCGGTCTGCACAACGGCGGCAATGTCGACGACTTTCAACAGCGGATTCGACGGCGACTCGAACCAGATCATCTTCGTGTTCGACTGAATCGCCTTCTCCAAATTGGCGATGTTTGTCAAATCGACAAAATCCGCCTGAATTCCGTGATTCGGAACCGACACTTTGCGCAAGAAACGTTGCGTTCCGCCGTAAACGTCGTCGGAGCAAATGATGTGATCGCCGGTTTTGAGAAGATTGATCACCGACATTGACGCGGCGAGACCCGATGAGTAGACGTGGCCTGGAAAAAATGTTGCGCAATTTTCCAAATTTAATTTTTTTTAAATTTTGAGCTTGGGGTACTGTACTTTGACAAATTTTTGAAATCAGAGAAAAATTCAAAAAATCGGCTCATTTTTTTTGGAAAATTTTTGAAATTTGAGAATTTTTGGCGCTAAATTCAAAATTCAAAAAAGTTTTTTTTCAAAAAATAATTTTGCGCGCAAAATTTTTCTCTGCGTCTCTCACTATCTCGGGAAAAATGTTTTTCTCAAAATATTTGAATTTTTTCTCTGCGTCTCTCACAATATTTCAGTGAATTTTCAAACAAAAAACCTACAGTACTTTTTTAAAGGTCAGGTATGATAATGAGCCTAAAAATATAGTTTTTTCTCTGCGTCTCTTACTATTTCGGGAAAAAATTATTTTTTTCCGAAAAATTTTGGATTTTTTCTGAAATTTTTCGGTGATTTTTCTATTAAAAAAACTACAGTACTTTTTTAAAGGTCAGGTATGATAATAAGCCAAAAAATATGAAATTTTCTCAACATTCTTTTTCTCTGCGTCTCTTACTATTTCAAGTGAAAATTTTTCGGTTTTTTTTCTACCAAAAAATGTCACATAGGCCTAAAAACCTAATTTTTCTCTGCGTCTCTCTCTCTCTCTCTCTCTCTCACTTACAATGTTTAGCATCTTCCAACGCGGCCAAATTCTTCTGCAACACATCTCTCGTCGGATTTCCGGCCCTCGAATAATCGTGTCCTTTCGGCTCTCCCGGATTATCCTGTTTATATGTTGACGACAAACTGATCGGCGGCACCACCTGATTCATATCCCATTGTTCTGGCTCCTGGCCAACATGAATTGCGGCTGTGCCAAAATGTGGAAATGTTGACATTTTTTGCGTTTTTTTGCTGGAACAAAATGATCAACACGTGGTATGATAATGGGGTGAGAAAAATAGGGAGAAAAACTCGTTTTTTTTCCCAAGACACAACAAAAAAGTGTCGACGAAATGAATGAGATCAAGAGTTTCAGAAGATGATAAGATAAAATTTCAAAGGTTAAAAATTTTTTTTTCTTCAGAAATTTTTATTGATGATAGAGGTCGACTAGACTAGACACATAGGAAACATTTCAAAAAAAACTTTTTTTTTAATTTGCGGAAAAGATTAAAAGAGCAATTTTCTAGAGGCTAGACTAGTTGATGAAATACAGTAGTCCGTAATCCAGAGAGTACTGTAGTTTTCGAAAAAATTAGAAAAAAAGGTCTCAAATTTCTAGGCCAAATTTCTGAACTCAAAAAATCTGAAATTTTTTTACTCAACTAGAGTAAGTCTAGATTTTGAAATTTAAGATTCTGAAATTTTACGAAACTACAGTAACCCTTGTCCTAAAAATTGAGAATTTCAAAGTTTTGCAAAACTACAGTAACCCAAAAACATGTCTAAAAGTTGATTTTTTCCAAAACTACAGTAATCCTGGCCCGAAAATTTAAGATTTTTGAAATTTTTCAAAACTACACTGAAAATTAGTATTTTCCGAAAAAAAATTTCAAAGTTCGAATTTTTTGGTCCTAAAAATCAAGAATTCAAAATTTTTGTAAAACTACAGTAGCCCGGAGCCTACTTTTCAATATTTTCTATTTTTTCAAACTACGGTAGCTCAAAACCCGGGTTTTTTTGAGAAAAATTGAAGTTCACTAAAAAATTCTTTCAAAAATACAGTAATCTAAAAACTTCCCAAAAATTTTGGTAAAAACTACAGTAACCTCTAACAAAAATATTTTCGAAATTTTCTTAATACTACAGAAACCTAAGAAATTCACATTTTCACTGACATAAAACAAAATCAGAAAAAAACAACTACAGTACTCCAAATCTACAGTACCCTAGAAACCAAAAAAAATACAGTACCCTCAGGTGTCGTCAAAACCTGGACAACTAATGAAAATGAGGCTCCAAAAATCATCGCCTAAATTCTGCCCAAAAAGTGGGCGGAGTCGGCGAAAAAGTATAAGTGAGCGTTTGGACACGATTCGTTGCATCAGCCAGAAGATAGAAAGCGAGAGACTAGACAAAACGCGGAGAGCGCAGACAATTTGTGTTGTTTTTGAACTTTGTTGGACATGTTAAGAAGGGGGAGAGATAGCGAGAGACGCAGAGAAAATGGATATAATGACATTTACAGATGATGATGATGACAAAACATTAGACACGTGGTTTGTGCTGTGAACATGAAAAAAATGATGACAAATAGGTAATGACTTGAAATATTGAAACAAGTTGAATTTTGAAATTATTTTTGTTGTTGTAGTTTGCACAATTATTTATTTTCGAGATCAAAATACACACATTTTTTTTGTTACGAATCCGGCGAATTGTTGAAACGTCTTCGTTTTGATGCTGTTGATGTCACTGATACACTTCGCTCTTGCTGGAAAACGCGACATTTCGAAACCGCATGAAAAAATCGGGAAATAATTCAAGAAAAAAACCCGATTTTTTCAGGTTAGGGGCTCAAAAATCTCAAAAATTGTCAAAAATTTTTCAATCGAACCAGGCCTCGGGAGAAATGGGTCTTGGCCCGATTTTTTTTCTCAATTTTTGCTACAGAATTTGGTCCAAAAATTGGACAATTTTCAATTTTCCAACCTAGCCTCGATTTTTTCTCGGACCCAAAAATCGATTTTTTTTCCATTTTTTTCTCAAAAATCTGACCCAAAATGTTTTCTGGTGAAAAACCACATTTGAGTCACCTAAAAAAAAAATTCTGAAATTTTCATAAAAACTCGCAAAAATATTAAAAATCTGATTTTTTGGTCAAGAATTTTTTAATTTTCAGAAAAATTTTTTACTAGTTTTTTTTTCAAAAAATAAAAATTCGCTATTTTTTTGCTTTCCAAAAGTTTTTTTTTGGATTTAAAGGAACATGTCTTCTTACCGAGGGTCTCACATTGCACAGTAGTACTGTCGCTTCAACTTTTTTTTGGAGAAACTCGAAATTTTCCAAAAAAAATAAAATCTAGATATCAGGATTTTTCGATTTTTCAAAAAAAAGACAAAAAAATAGCAAATTTTTCATTTTTCGTCTTCCTAACGAGACACAAATTTTTACACGTTTTTTTTCAAAAAAAATCTGTTCCTGGGTCTCGTCACGAAATAATTTTTTTTTTCAATTTCCACTGATTTTTTTCTATTTTACAACAAAAAAAACAGAACTTTGCAACAAAAATTGCAAATTCTCGCCAATTTTCCAAACGATTGATAAGATACGTTATTCTTCTTCAAAATGTCTGGCCTAAAAAAGGCCTGTTTTTTTTTCTTTGAAATTTGGATATTGAAAAACAGGTCATCCAACGCAAATTTGATCTACTGTCTGAGTCTCTCATTTTCTCGTGCTCTATACTCCAATTATTGTCAAAAAAAAACTTTTTTCTAGCGAAAAAAAATCCGGGCCTTCAATTTCAGACCACATTTCTTTACTCAAAAAAAAATCTGGATTTCAAGAAATGTTTTTTACTCAACTAAATACAGCAAATCCTGAAAATTTTCAAAATTACAGTAACTCTGAACCGAAAAACTTTGTTCTTCCAGATTTTTCAAATCTACAGTAACATTGGTCCCAAAAATGGAGAAATTCAAAGTTTGGTAAAACTACAGTAACCCAAAACCCATGTCTAAAAGTTGGTTTTTTCTCAAAACTACAGTAATCCCGGTCTGGAAATTTTGGGATTTTTGAAATTTTTCAAAACTACGGTAACCATGAACCGACTAAAATAATCTCCTAAATTTTGAAAAGTACAGTAACCAGAAAAATCACTTTTTTTTAGCAAAAAATGAAAAACTCACATGCGACACAGTGCTGACTTCCGACGAGGCTCGATCCAAAAGCGAATAATCGGTTCTGACATCAAAGCCATCGGGAACTCCCTCGTTTTTCTCGATGGTTTTCATGTCGAAAAACTCGTTGATCTTCTTTTGGATGTCGTCCAAACTCGGTCGACACGTATATTTGGTCGGATATCGACATCGTTTGAGGCCGCCGTCGTTGGGACCGATTTGTTGCGATAGTTCGCGTTGTTGGAGACGGAATTTTTTGCGGTGTTTTTCTGAAAAAAAAGCGGTAAATTTTCGAGGTTACTGTAGTTGACAGTTTCGTCACTGAAAATGAGGCAAAAGTGGTAAAATTTGAAGAAAAATCAATTTTTCTGCATTTGTTTTTCTCAGATTTTTGCCAAATTGAGCCCGGCTCTATTTTCTAGGCCTGTTCGAGCAAAAAAAAAAGGATCAGGTCCGAAAATCGGACTCCGATTTTGTGGCCCAGTTTAGCAAAAATCGGCTTGGGCCCGTTTCAATTTTGATTATTTTCCAGCCCGGTCCAATCAGAGGTTGAATTTTTGTCTAATAAATTGAAATTTTCAACATAAGCTTTGCATCGCACATTTTTGTGGGCGGAGCCTAATTGTCCTAGGCTCATTTCGTCAAAAATCAAACCAGGCCCGTTTAAAATTCAATTATTTTCAGGCCCGGACCGATCAGAGATGTCATTTTCTGAAAAATCTGAACATTTTACTTCAAAGTGCCTTAAAACTTCAAAAATTTTCAGATTTTCCTCAAAACTACAGTAATACAGGTCCCGAAATTCAAGATTTTTCAAAATTTTCAAAACTACAGTAACCCGGAATTAGTTTTTAGCATTTCCGAAACTTCACAATTTTTCAAAAATACAGTAATCCGTGTTTCAAAGCTTAAAAATTTATCAAAAAATCTCAAGCTCGCACATTTTTGTGGGCGGAGCCTAAATCGACGAGGTAGCATAGAGAAACTAGAGACATAAAGAAACAGTTGAGAGCGTCTCACTGTGAGAAAGGTGGTGAGAGAAACATAGAAAACTAAAGAGTGTATGAGAAAGAGAGAGCGCAGAGAAATCTGGAAAATAGAGCGCGTTTTCCTAACTATCAAAAACTACTTATTTTTCAAAAAATATTGGAGATACTGTAGTTTTCCCTACAGTATGCCAAATCCATTTTTTTTGCGATATCAATTTATTCAAAATTCCCGAAAAAATTACTTATTTTGACGTCACGACGTGACAGATACACGTGGCACAGCCGACACCAATAGTTCCGTCCGTGTTTTTTTTTCTCGGTTGAAAAATTTTTCATTTTTTCGGCAAAATGTTGTGCGAATCTGTTTCATCAACAACAACCACAAAATCACCGGAGGTTAGTTTTTCAGCGAAAATTGGCAAAACTACAGTACCATCTCTCAAAGGCACATAGTATTTCAGAATCGTCGCCGAATGTGTGTAATTTGCTCGAATTCGGTGAGCTACAACTATTTGACATCGTTCACATCGGTGCCGGAAAAACAGAAACAATGGTTGAAAATATTGACGAACGATGATATCGAGCTGATGAACGCGTTACATAATGCGATTTCGAAATCGCGAAAATACATTTGTCTTGATCATTTTGGCAAGGAGACGATCAGACATCGACAGGATGGAACGCCGGAACTCATTAGGAATAGTCTACCAATGACATATGTGAGATTTTTGAGCGAAAAATGATTTTTTCGCGAAAATTAGAGCCAAAATTCTCGAAAAAACTGATTTTTTGGTGAAAAAACCTTATGTGAGACGCTTTTTTTGATCAAAAAATGAATTTGCACAAAATTTTCGGGTTTCAAAACTAACAAACTTTTCTTGGAATTATGAATGTTTAAAATTTCACGAAATATTTAAAGGTACATGGTCATGTCTGTCACAAAAGAGTATTAAAAAAAAAAACAGGAAAATGTCCGAAAAATGTCAATATTTAAAGGAACATGGTAGTTCTCTATTTTTCGTGACGAGACCCAACCATGTTTATTGACAAAAATGGCATATTTTAAAGACTCCTTGTCACTCAGAAATTAATTTCTCGTGTTTATCAGAATCTCAATATTGAAGACTTCAACTTTCGATGTATGAAATTCAAAAATTGAAAAAAGTACTTTGTGAGGTCGAAAAAAAAGAAAAAAACTGTTTTTGAATTCGTTCTCAGGAAGATAGGCGGCCGCAAACACCGTTTGTGTGTGTGTGCGGGTACAGTAACCCACGGCAATTTTTTTTTTGTTTTTTCTCTCAAACATTTTTGGGTTTTTGAACCACATGCATCGAAATTTGAAGTTTTCAATTTTGAGATTTTTATGAACTCGAAAAAACTATTTCTGAGTGATAGGGTGTCTTTAAGGTTTCATTTTTTTTTTGGGGTCAATCCAGTAAAAATTCATTTTTTGAGTCTGATTTTTGAGAAAAATTGGAAAAATTCGGTTTTTTTGCCAAAAAAACTCCCGAATTTTTCATTTTCACATCAAATTTCTTCGAATTATATGAAATCCAACAAAACTGATCATTTTTTAAAATTCAAAATGTCAAGGTCTCGTCACGAAAACTTAAAAACCACCATGTTCCTTTTAATTCAAACACAGAAACATTCGAATTTTCAAGCCTAAGCCTCTTGAATCTCCCAAAATTGACCTAGTTTTCTTCATCAAATCTTCGTTGCAGGACCCATCAACATTTCAACAAAACCTTCACATCAAACACGAAATCGACGATCGTCTCAAGGAGAAAATCTTCGCAGTTCTCGTCGACGCCGCCAATCACTATATTGAAACATCGATGAATTCAATTTCACACGTTTAATAAATTGTTTTCCCCTCATTTTTGTCAATATCTCGACCAGACTCGTCATTTTTTAGTTTTTCAAACATAACAAAACAAAATGGAACAATTTGAAATAGCAACAGAACGGAGTGACGTTGAAGAGGAGAGTAACACGTGTGGCACTTTGGCCAAGACAGCCATAATTGTGATGGGAATTTTAACACTAGTGGGGATTGTTGTTTCGGCGATTATTGTCATTTTTCTCACCGATATGATACGTTCGCCAAAATCCGAACTTTTATTTGTTCAAGTGGTAATGTGTTCAAAATCGAAAACAGTACCCATTTAAAGGAACACAACGCTTTTTTCTCATTGAAAAATTTACTGTTTCACCATTTTTTTCCTTTTTTTTGTTGAAAAAAAGTAAGTTAGATACGCATTAAATTTTTCAATGGAAAAAACACCGTGTTCCTTCAAATGGGTACTGTATATGTTTTTCCAACCGATTTTTTCTCTTTTTTTGGACGCCACAATTATAATTTTTTGAAGATCTTCAATCCTGGAGCTCATGCTCCAGACGGGCTAGACGATGAAGCATTATTTCCAAGAGGGCCAGGACAGTTAACAGATGTGAGTTCATTTTCAGACAAATATTTATCGGATTTTTTGAAACTTTCAAACAATTTGGCAATTTTCCAAGCTCAAAAATGTTTCGAAACTAGAAAATTCTGAATTTTCGTAAAAATTCCATATTTTAGACCAAATTTTCTGGCTGATTTTTTGCTAAAAATCAAACTTGTCGAAGAGTGACACCTTTTTCAGTAAAAACCTGTAGGTCTCGCCACGAAAACTTCATTTTTTTTGCGACGCGGCCCTCATTTCGAAAAGAGAGAGAGAGAGAAATGTGGAGAGGGAAAAGAAAACGAGACCGCGCGGGCTCAAAAAATGTTTTGATACCAGAAAATCATCAATTTTCACAAGTTTGAAGCTCGAGAAAGTATATTCATCAAAATTAAGTGGGAAATTAGGATTTTTCAATTTTCTGGGTCAAATTTTTGACAGAATTCCGATTTTCGGCTAAAAATCAGGAATCACAAGCCCTAGGTCTGCCAGATTTTTTCTGGGCCTTCAAAAAAGGGGCCTAGCCCTTCCGAACTGGCTCCGGACCGGCCCGAATCTTTGAAAAACTAGCCTAGAATCAATTTTCAGCGAGGATTCGCCAATTCCTATCGACTCGGCGAATTTCTACACGAACAATACGTCAAGACCAAATTTCTCGATCCACTCGTCCGATCAAAACAAATGTCGTGGCTGTCGACGAAATCCGACAAATGCCTAACAACCGCAAGTACTGTGTCAGCGGGCATGTTCAATTCAGAAGAATCGATGAAATACGCACCAGTAGTGGCTGCAGATCGAGTTAGTAGGGGTCTCAGAGCTCTCAAAAAAACTCATTTTTTCGATTTTTAGCTAGTTCTCGAAGACTCATCGCGATGTTCCAACTTGATGCATCGAAATTGTTCATCTTCACCAACCAATGATTTGAAAAAATGTTTGAACCTTCAAAACGTTCTTTTCAACAAGTACAACTTGTCAACAATTTTGGAATTTGTCGAAAAACATCGAAACGGGATCAATGTTCCACGAGAAATACACGATCGTCTAGATCAAGTCATCGACATCCATTATCGAATCAATAATTATAGATTAGGCCTTGGCGAATATCGAAACAGCGCGCTGATTCGTCTCCAATTCGGCCCGATTTTACACAAAATCGTGAGCAAGTTCAACCAAGAAAAAAAGCCGAAATTCATCGCCTATTCAGTCGATGATGCGCTGTTCACCGGACTCGTCGAAATTTTCAACCAAAACGCCCAAAAACTTCCAAAAACGGTGGGATTCAACTCGATGATATTGATGGAAATGAGAAAATTCGGGGTGAACGATACGAGAATTGATATTCGATACAAAGCGGAAGAGGAGAGCTCGAAAACGTTGCTTCAGCTCACGCCGGAAGGTTTCAGAATAGCCGATTTGATAGAGAAAACTAGAATTTTGGTGGATGAACATGGATCAGCTGGTTGTAATGATTGAATAAATGTGTGATATTTTGCAGTTTTGCGGCACAGAAAACCCAATTCTACTGAAAGAAAAAAACCGTGCGCTACAATTGCAAAAAAAATGGGCGGAGCCAAAAAATTTAGAATTTATTGGTCTCACCTGGAAAAGTTGAGACCTAACATCTTTCTTCAAATTTTCGACATTTTTGCTTTTTTCTCGTAACTCACAGTGGCAGAAATTTTTCTATCAATTTTTTTTGACAATTTTTGGTGTCTTAGGGTCTCGCGATGAAAAATCTAGATTTTTGAACATGTCTCTCTAAAGGTACATGAAAAAACCCAGCTAACAATTAATTTTTGGCCAATTTAGGTGTAGCATCAAAATCTGTGATTTTTTGTAAAAATTGTCATTTTTTCATAAATCAAGCTAAAGAGCGGTCATTTTCTGGCCAGAAAAGGGTGAAAAATGACCGTGACATTTTTTTGTAGAAAATGCAAATTTTCAAAAAATAGGTCACGCGGCGAAAATTTGAAAAAAAAATGATTTTTCTTCAAAAATTTTTTGAGCTTTTTTACATACGAAAACACCGTCACTGCGGACATTAGACGCCTTCCACTTTATTTGCAACTGTAGAGCATGGTTTTTTCGCTAGAATTAAATTGTTTTCTTCCTCAAACAGTGCGCGGCAAAACTGCAAAACCAAAAACCCGCCCCTTTTCCATGCTGTTCAGTCATTTTCCTAGTTTTTTCGCGGTTATTCACACAGTAAACAATTTTTTTTCGAAATTTTCGGTACCATCCCAGCTAAATTTTGCCTCAAAATCAACTAACCACTCAAATATATCTCACTCTGCGACTTCTCATCATCATAAATACATTGCATTCGACTGTGAATAACATCCAAATTAAAATATCGATTAACACCAGCCGGTTTGTACTCAATTATTAGTTGCATTAGTCTCATCTCCGACAATTCACACCAACACGTTTTCGGGTCAATTCCTGTTAAAAAAAGCGAAATTTTGAGTTTTTAAAGGGACAGGGGACTAACCTATATCATTCCTCTTTTTCACTGCCTCTTTCAACGGGCCAAATAATTCTTTTCGAATTTCTTCTTCAGTTTTTCTGATAGATACTTTCATCTGAACATTTTTTGGTGATTTAGAAATATAAGTTATGTGAAAAATAGAGTTTTCTAGGACTTTCAGACCTGTTAATATCAGAAAATTCACGCAAATCTTCAACAATTCAACTATAACAAAAACGAAAAACAAAAATCAACAAATTTCCCTCAAATCGGTTGCATTCCCCGCTGCAAAAACGCGTCAAATCTCTTATAATCCATAATAACCAATCGTCTAAACGGATTCCATTTCTGCCCATCTTTCTCGGTGATATGAAACTTGCTACCAGGTTCAACATCCATATGAACAGGGAAATCGAAATGCATCAGATTACCCGCTTTGAGCTCGAACAATAGTTTGTCCTCAATGTTGTCGAATTCGATGGCTGATTGAGCTAATGCTTGGGCGGCCATTCGTTTCTTCTCAGCTTTTCCCATTTTTCTTTTCGATTTTGATGGTCCGGCTGATTGTTCGCCGTTTTCTGGTTTTTTGTCGGAGATGCGAATTTTTTGGATATAAAGAACACTTTTGATTGGCTTTTTCAATTTTTGCAAGTCGCTTCTGAAAAAAAAGAAGATTTTTTGCACAAAACTTTATCTAATCTTGGTTTTTTTTTTTGAAAAACAAAGATTTTTCGTTTTGTGAAATTTCAAACTGTACAATTTAAAGGAACATCATGGTTCCCACTTTTCGTGGCAAGACCCATATTTTTTGACAGAAAATGTGGCTTTGTTTCGGCTCAGAGGAAGTAAAAAGTAGAGTAAAAAATTTTTTGCTGGCAAAAATTCACAGTGATAATTTTTGATGATAAATATGCCTGGGTCTTGTCACGAAAACTGAAAAGTACCATGTTCCTTTGAATTTTGTCGGATTTTCGACGTTTTTTTTGGTCATCCTTCAGAGTGACAAAAATTCCCATTTTTTACAGCTACAAAATTAAAAAATGTTCTTGTGACAATTATTTGCGAAAACTAGAAGTATTCCAAATCTTCTAACTTTTTTGTAGTGATTTTGGGCTATTTTGAACCGACCCAAAGTTTATAGAAAAAATTACATGTTAAAAAAATCCATTCGCGGCTCTGAAAAACTGAGCTTTAAAAATCTGTGCGGTTTTTTGACAAGTTGAAACTGAAACATAGCTACATTTTTGAGTCAAAATAAATGGGTCTCGCCACGAAAAGTGGAACCTTTGAATTTTTGAAAAATATTTCTCTCCATTTTTCAGTAAAAATGTTATGAGTAGTTTTGGCCCCTCCGAAAAAATGAAAAATTTGAAAAAAAAAGTCCTACCTCATGGCTTCAAAATTGCTGGGAACAACAAGATGCGGAAAATTCAACATTCTCTCATTGACAAAAATCGCCGAACCTTCTTCCGCAAAAAACTGCTCAATCTTCGCCTGCACTTCTTTACTCGCCGATTTCTTGGCTCGACTCGTCAAATAATTCTGAACATCTTTGACAAACTTTGGCTGATTTTCGTGTGGAATCGGAAGTGTCGAACAGACTCCATAGACAACGTGTGTGTCGTCTTCATCGGCCTCGTCGTCGGCCGGTCCGACAACTGATCCAATCGATTCTTGAGCGATCAACGTCTCGGCGAATTCCTTCAGATCGATGTCGGTTCGAAGAAATGTCTGGGTTAACATGTTCACAATTCCATCGCGATCATCTTCTTCCATCGGAAAACCTTCAAAATCAAAGTCGAGCAGTTCTTCTTCGGTTTCTTCTGTTTCATTTTCTTCGTCCGAAACTTCTTCTTCTTCCTCATCTTCCAACTCATCCTCATCTTCTAACTCAACTTCTTCATCTTCAACTGAAAAAAATAGAAAAATTTATCCTGGTCTATTTTTTTTGGGAATTTTCTGAATTGGACTTTGGCCAGGGAGCACAAATTTTCAAGATTTTTTGGGTGAAAAACCACAGAGAAAATTTTGAAAATAAAAATTTTCACGTTTTTGGCCAAGGTATGACTTAGGTCCAAAAAAATCCGTGACAAAAAGTTTTGACAAATGTCTGGGTCACGTCACGAAAACTGGAAAAGTACCATGTTCCTCTAAAATTGGAGGAATTTCGACCACTTTTCGAACCGAGTATGATTAATTTTTGAAAAGAAAATTCAGATAAATCAAAAAATTTCGGGGTCACTAACCTTTGAAACAAAAATGGAATTTTTGAGGTCAATTTTTTCAGGAAAATTGAATTTTTGAGGATTTTTGAGGACCTAATCGTGAAATAGGGATCCTTCTTTAGAAACATTAAAAATATAAAACTTCAGTTTTCTAAAATTCCGAAAAATTTTTTGCCTTTTTTGTTGGTATGAGTCAAATTTGAAATAATTTTTCAAATTTCTTTCCAAAATACACATAAAATTTTAATTTTGCGGGATTTTTTGGGTCACAAAATTTTTTCAAAAAAAAAACCAACCTTCTTCGTCATCCAATTCCTCTTCTTCTACTACTTCTTCTTCTACTTTTTTCTCCTTCTTTGACTTTTTCACAACCTGAAAAAAAAAACTTATTTTGAATTGAAAAAACCCTGCAAAACTAACCGGTTGTTCGACAACTTCTTCCACTTCATTTTGTCGTTTTTTGTTGGGTTTCGGTTTAAAAACTCGGCCCATTCTGAAAAAAACAAACTTTTTCCAAGTCAATTCAACTTTTCAAATATATCAAAATGGTTAAATCCACCAGAGAGTCAACAAAAAAAGAGATACACCAGTGAGTTTTATTCAAAATAGGTAAGTGAGATTCAGATAACTCGTAAATAAATCAATAATTGGGCAAAACATGTGTGTGTTTGTGTGTTGGCTCATTTGGCTAGTGATTGAGCAATTTTCAAATAAGCAGATGCGCGACCAATCGCGGTCCTGTTTGCATTCTCACCGCATGGTTTATCCCATTCCCACAATTTGATGGATGCCGGTTTCGATTCAATGTCCAACATTGTTCCTTTGGGGCCTGGAGAAAACATAAAAATGAAAGTGAGAGTAGGTCAAAAAGAAAAATTAAACATTTTTGAAGATAAAAATAGAGTTTAAAAAATAGTTCGCTCAAAACTTTAAAAACCCTTCTAGGGTATTTTGAGAAAATAAAAAATCGGAATTTGGTAAATCAAAAGAGATAAATCAACAAAAACCAGAAAATAATTTAATCTGACACAATTTTTTTTTCGTAGACTCAAATTTTTGGAATATTTAGAATTCATTCTTGCGAAAATTGTCGGACAAGAGCTAAATGTTATATCACCCAGCTAGTAGGTCCACTCTCTATCAAAAGTTACACGAAAAAACAAAGAAAAATGGCTGAGAAACATGGAGAAGAGGCTAATATGATTTATGGTGTCAAATTGAAGATAACCGTACTATTCGATGACGAGTGCAAGGGCCAAACAAAAAAACAAGAAAAAAGAACGAGACAGGAAAGAAAAAAACAAAATTAGAAAACTGAGCAAAAAGTGAAGAATGAATAAATGAATGAACACCGCGAGGTATAGAGATAGACCGTAGGCCCCGCCCCTTTTTTGTACTCGGAGCAGGTGCAAAAAAGGGGCGGAGTCGACGGTCTCTCTCTATACCTCGCGGTGTTCATTCATTCATTCATTCTTCCCTTTTGCTTAGTTTTCTTTCTTTCTTGTTTTTTTTTGTTTCGTCGTTGCTCTGATTATAGAAAAGTACGGTTTCAGACTATAAATCATATTAGCTCCCTTTTTCATTTTTCAGTAATTTATCTTTGTTTTTTTCTTGTAATTTTTGATAGAGAGTGAACCTACTAGCTAGGTGATATAACTTTGAGCTCTTTATCCCAGATATGGCCGGAAAAAACCATAATTCCAATTCCACCCGTCAAAAATTCAAATTCTGAGTTTTCTTCACAATAGAACAGATAATTTTTCTTCTCAAAATATCACTTTTGTTGAATTTTTTAGGTTTTTTTCGATGAAAATTATGATTTTTGACGAATTTTCCAAATTTTCAAGGTTTTTTTTGCTGCCAAAAAAATCGCACCATTTCTCTCCTTCACAACAGCAATCTCATAACCTTCCGGAGCTTTCCAATCGGATCCTTCTAGTCCTCTTCCTCTAAACATTCCTCGTTCATTCTTCTCCCCTTCAACTTGTGATCGAATGAAATTTCTGGAAAAAATTTAAATTTTACAAAAAACTTCCAAAAAAAAACTCACGATTGTACATCTGCCGGGCCGGTATATCCAATTCTACAAGGTATTGAATGCACTTCTTTGTCATTGTTCTCGTTTTTCGGAACACCTCCAATTGTGTACATCTAAAAATTTTGGGTTATTAGTTCTTTTTTTTTTAAAGATTAGATATTTGGAAAAAAACCATCTTGCTAAAATTCGAAAATTTACATTTTCAATGTATTTATTTACATATACCATCAAACGAAATCCATGAATGTATCCTCTTCCTCATCATCCAGATCAGCATTATCATCAGCGATCACTTTCTCACAATCTTTCTCCGATTCAAAAAGTTTCAACAGATTGATTCCTAGACGATCATCAATGTTCCATCTGGAAAATTTTCATTTTTTCTACAACCAAAAAAAAATGAAAATTACCGTTCACACTCAAAATTCGAACTGCGTGCAGTGTAAAGTGCTTTTGGAAATTCTCGAACATTTGTATAATTGACTGTTAGTTTCAACTTTTCCTTGGTTCTCTGAAAAGTTGAGAACATTTAGAGTACTCCAAAAAAGCTTGAGAGAACGTGGCCCAAAAAAATCACTACCGGAATATTTTTCGATTTTTGACACGTCAAAAAGGCCTAGTTTTAGGATATTTTTTCGGCCGAGTTTTCAAAAAACCGAAAAATGATATTTGTGACATTTTTTTCGACAGAAAAAAGTAGAGGTCTACCTAAAAACACTCAAAAACCATGATTTTTATCGCAAATTTTGACATTTTTCAGACTTTTCCGTTTTTTTTTTTGACATTTTTTATCAAAAAAAAAATCTGTTTTTACCCAATCTTTCTCTTCAAAAACTCACAAGTTCTGTCAATTCAACGACAAGATATTCATTTTCATATTCATCAAATTCAATTCCATCAACTGAAAATCCATTAAATTGAACATCTTTGATCTCATGAATAGCTTCATCCAAGATTTCCAGATAATTTATATATTCTTCAACCAATAATTTGAGATTAGAAAAATTTCGAAAAACGAATCCTTCACTGAATTTTCCAACAATTTTTCTCGGATTTTCACAAATTTTCATGTGATAAATCTCCGACCTCATTGCAATTTTCAAATTAATCTCAGAAATTGATGTAGAGACGATATAACTTTGAAATTCTTCTATTTCTTCTAGTTTTTTGGTCTGAAAAAATAAATTTTGAAAATTGAGATTTTATGATAAAAACGGCCAACCTGGATAAGCCAGTCCCACTGTTTCTCGCTCAACATATCCGATTCAGAATCTTCTGTAGATTCTTCAATTTTCAGGAAAAATTGCCATACTTCATCAAGCATCTGAATAGAATTAGTGAAAAAATGCAGATTTTCAGCAGGTATTGTGAATGCAGAGAAGCAAAAAAACAGAAAAACAACAAAAAAAAAAATGAAGTAACAATTTTTGCATAACATAACAAATACAGTAAAACGATGAGATTGATAGTTGATAGTACCGGTAAGAAGATTCCTGGGATTTAGATGAGATGAGAAGATTAGCTAGTTAACTTAGAAAGTATTTTACATATATTACAATTTCAAGATGAACATAAAACTGGTGAATCTATAAAAACAGAGAATTTCACTCACATGAAGCGAGTTCCTTCGTTGTTGAAGGTCATTAGTTGATTCAATAAATCGACGTCTTCCAGTTGAACAGTGATTCGCGAGTTGTATTCGCAGAGCATTTCGAGCATTGCGAAAAACTTCACAATTGTTTCTTCAGCTTCGACTTGCAACGCAACCAATGCACCAAAATCGAGTTTGAGATCTGGCTTCTGTAATTTTTTTTCGATTTTATGATAAAGTTTTTGACATTTTTAGATTTTGGCTCTCATGGAAAAGTCCAAAATTTTTTTTGGGAAATTTTGGTCTTATTTTAGGCCAGGTAAGGGACCCAGACACATTATTTAAAAAAACTTTACTGCGAATTTTTGTCTACACAATTTTACGGTTTTTTTTTTCACTTTTTGCAACGGGATTTTTTTGCGTAAAAAAACTGAAAGTTTTTTGTAATTTTTTATGAAAAAAAATGTTCAGAACTTACGTTGAGCTCAAGGAGAATATCTTCGACGACTTTTTTGAACGACGCTTCCGGAATTGTGAATTTCCGACGAGTTGCTCTCTTCTCGCAATGTTCGATATAGGCTTGAACGTCTTGAAAAACGCTTTGCCCGCGGTATTTCTTAGGCGCCTTTGTTTCTCTTCCCGTTTTCGTCATGCTATTCAAAACACGACAATTTTTGACTAATGGAATAATCTGAAATGAAATGAAAATATTTATTTAAAAAATGAATACTCACGTTGAGTGATGGCTGAACTTTCTTCTTCATTTTCTTTCAGCTGAAATTTTATATTGTGGATTAATTAAAAGTTATTGAGATTGAGATATTCCAGGTTTTTAACCGAATGAGAAAACGTGTAGATAGTTTCAAAAAAACAGTTTTAGAAAATAACAGAAAATCAACAATTCAAAAACAGAACAAACAACTAAAAATACCCATATTCATAAAATAGTCTTATTGAGATTACTGTAGCCGACACCAACCGCAGTTACCATCGCCTTGTCTCGACTTCCAATTCGTTCATCATCGTTTTCAGTTTCAATTTTTCTGAAGTCATCCAATTTGAATTCAACTTCGAAGAATTGTTTTATGTGTCGAAGAGTGTGAATACTGAAAATTTCAAAAAATTAATTTTTTTCTATAGATAAAAATAAGAATACCTATAAATTGACAATGGCCCATATAAGAAATGCGAAACATCTTTAGGACAAAGTGTCATGAACGTGCTCGCTAGAATTTGTGCACTACTATCCAAAGCACCGCCCATATAAATTTGTTGAAGAAGCATATGTCCAACTTGTGTACCAATATCTTCGGGAAGAATCGGATCTCCAGCTTCGCCTTTTGGCCGTGAAACAGCTTCTGCTTGATAGATAACACCTTCGGTTGTCTCGGCGGTTAAAAATAGACCATATCCAGGAGATCTGAAACAGGGAGTATTTACCATTGTAAGAATATTGGAAACTTACAATCCTCCGGAATCTCCTTTTCGTTGATCAACGGCAATGTATACATCGGAAATGTATCCGTGCATCGCTTTTTTTGCTGCGTCAATCATTCGATATGCTAGCGAAGGTGTTACCTTTGAGACAAATGCTTGTCCTCGTATTTTACACACTTTTCCCATTGTCTTACGCTTTACCGGCCGCAATGTTTTCACAATTGGCGCTGTGAACGTAACCACACCTCCTCCTTCTGGCTTAAGACCTCTCGCTTGTATTTTAATATCCAATTTTTCGTCGTTTAGCACAAACTTATTGTAAATTGAAAGCCATGAAGCTTTAATTCCATCAACTGACAATTCTCCCGGCGAATTTGTAACACCCTTCAGTTTGATCGTCATAGCTACTTTGCAAAATGGTGATAGAAGAATCAATGGTTCCAGAAAATAGGAGATACATCTCTCTGTTCCACAATCGAGTGTCACCACACCTCCAGTAATCATTCCCGGTCGAAAGAACACATGTGTTCCAGTTCGTCCGATTTCAACTTTTGTGCCATTTGTCACTTTTTCAAGGAGTCCAATCAATTTTGCTTCAAAGTCTCTTATACCTGGAGCATCGTCGTCTTTTCGAATATTTATTATTTTGACTGGCCGCCCGCTGAGAATCGAATAAGCTAATCGCAACCGGAAAAAGTTACACCCTTCAAACTCCAATGTTTCGGTTGCAACCATTAGTTGACTGTAATAAAGCAGATTTGAAGAGTTTTTCACAAAAGTAGGAAAAAAAAAACAAAAAAACAAAAAATGTGAATTAAATTGAGGTGAACAAGTGTGCTCCATTGCCAAAGGCATCGCGGTTTTTCGTGCGGAGCGGTTCGAATTTTTCTGAATTTTTAAATTTTTCGTTTCTTTTTTCAGTTTTTTTCGGGTTTCATGTCGTTTTGAGAGCTTTCTCTAATTTTTGAAAATTAAAAGAAAAACCGCAGTTTGAGAATATGCTAGGTCCAACTGCCAAAAACGCCTGGAAGCTGGGAAATTTGATTTTAAAATTTTACAATAAAAAACATGGCGAAAAATGTTTTGTTGTCGAGATAACTTTTTTTCAGATGAGTCACGAGAATGAAGAAAATTATGATGGCTATCGTGATGAAGCAAAGTACGATAATTACGACCAAGGAGATTATGGGTATGTATTTTTGCAAGCTTGAAAACCAAAAAAACTTTTATTTTTAGCTCTCCGTATAACGAAGAATATCAGCCAGATCACAGAGGTAGAGGTGCGCCTGCATTGTAAGTTAATTTTTCAGCAAGCAACAATAAAAAAAATTATCTCTGTTTAGAATGCGTGGTGGTCGTGGTCGAGGGTTTGGTGGTGTTGCGCCTGGTGTTCCTGCTCATGCGTTCAGAGGACGAGGAGCTCCCGGTGGTTTTCCTCCTAGAGGTAGAGGTTTCAATGGAGCAGGTCTGAGAGGTGGGAGAGGTATGCCTAGAGGAGGAGGATATCCGCCAAACTATGGTGGAGGTTTTGGAGCGTTTGGTGGGTTTAATAGTTCTTATTCTCATCATCCTGCTCCTGTGCCACAAGCGAATCCACAAGATCAAGAAGAACGATTGAAGAGGGTAAGTATTTATCGGTTTTTTTCCCAAAATTATTGTTTTTTTTTAATTTCAGTTAGCTGGATGCGCCGAAGGCGAAGAATTATGGGTCGAGACAGAAACTGGTGAAGGCAAAAAATATTTTTATCATCCGGTGAATCGTAATACAGTTTGGGAAAAACCTGAATGTTCAAAAATTATCAGTCAGGCAGAGTTAGCTCAGTTAGTCAGTCGTTCTACAGAAGAAGCTCACGCACAAGAAGGTACATTTTAAAAATATTATCATTATTCTTGTTTTTTTTTTCTCACCCTCCCATAATAACCTTTTCAGTAAATCAAGGTTTGTTTCTCCCTTACATTGAAAAATGTTGAATTAGTTTGACAAAAAAAATAAGCAATGATTTATCTAATCAACTTTGAGCTTCTCTCAGCTTACTCCGATCAAGCAATCCGCTGGCGCAAACAGATATTGAATGGTTTCACTTCACTCTACTTTGAATTCCTGTGTAATGTCCAATTTTTTATTTTTCTGAAAATTTCTTATTTCTGAGCAAAGACCCATCACCAATTGATTTTTTTCCATAATAATAGTTGTTTTATTTCAGAAAGAGCACAACCTGAGGCTGATGCATGGAGTGAATTCACAGCTCCAGACGGTCGAAAATATTATTTCAACTCTGTGACTCAAGAAAACACATGGGAAAAACCGCAAGCATTGATCGATCGAGACGCGTCGGAAAAACATCATCAACCAGCAGTGGATCCAGAACAAGAACGAATCATTGCCGAAGCTCAAGCTAAAGCGCAAGCAGCTCTAGCTGCATTCATGGCACAACAGAAGGCAAGTTCAAATGGTGGAGGTGGCATGCCAATGTCGAAAGCGCAAGCTTCTGGAGCAGCAGCTGCAGCTTCTGTGAATGCTGAGGCGGCTAAAAAGAAAGATTTGTCAAGGCCGGTGACTAGTTTATCGGTTTCTGGAACACCTTGGTGTATTGTGTGGACTGGTGATAATAAGGTTAGTCTATAAATTCATTTTCTACATAGGTTGAATACTTCAAGGTCTTCTTTTACAACCCAACAACGAAAACATCGGTTTGGGAAAGACCTCCAGACACGCTTGGCAGAGAAGATGTTGATCGTATGATTGCAAAACCACCAGAGCATAAATGTGAGCTTTTCGAAATTTGAAATTTTTATTAATTTTTTAAAACTTTTAGCGGATTCTCCCGCACAGAAAGGCTCTGATGATGAATCGTCGGAAGATGAAGACGGCCCTCCAAAAGCGAAGAAAAGTCGTGCTGAAAAAAAGAAAGAAGCACTTTTGGCTGCGCAGAAAAAAGAGAAAGAAAAGCCTCGTCAAATGTTGCAAAAACCTGTTGATCCAGCAATTCAAGCAGAAATGGAAGCAGCGGCTGAACGAGAAAAAATTCCACTTGAAGACAGGTTGCGAGATTTCAAAGAAATGTTGGCTGAAAGAGGAGTTTCTACTGGAAGCACTTTCGAAAAAGAATTATCTAAAATTGTTTTCGATAAACGATACTTGTTGCTAGGAGCGACTGAGAGAAGGGCGGTTAGTTTTTTTTTCTCTTTTTCAAATTAAAATTTATTGGGAAATTTTTGCAGTCGTTTGAAGCGTATTGTCGTGAGAAAATTGAAAATGAACGTGCTGAAAAGAAGAAGAAAGCAAAAGAGGCGAAAGAAAAATTCTCCGAATTGTTGAAAGATGCGGAACTTCATGGAAAGTCATCGTTTTCTTCATTTTCTTCCAAGTTTGGTAAAGATTCTCGATTCAAAGCTGTTGAAAGAATGAGAGATCGCGAAGACATGTTCAATGATTTTGTTGGAGATTTGCACAAAAAGGAGAAAGAAGAGAAAAAGGCGAAGAAAGAAAAACTGAAACAAGATTTCGTCAAACTTCTGGAAGAGCAAGAGAATCTTACACGGCGGTCGAAATGGTCCACAGTCAAAAAATTGTTGGAATCAGAAGAACGATATATCGCACTGGAGAGTAGTTCAACGAAAGAGAATTTGTTCCGAGATTTTATCGAAAATTTGGGTGATGAAACAGCTTCAGATATCGAAGAAGAACAGGAACGAGAGAAACGATTGGCGGCTGAAACGGCGATTGCAAATCGGCAAAAAGAGGTGGAAGCAGAGCTCGGTGATCAGTTGAGAGAACGGAATAAAGAGACAGAAAAATTCAAAATCGCCGAACACGAAGAACGATTCAAGGCGTTGCTGATTGATTTGATCAAGAATACTGATTATTCATGGCACGAGGCGAGAAGACAACTGAGAAAAGATGAAAAATATTCCGAATGTGATTTATTAGACAAACACCAAAAAGAAGGGTTGTTCGATGATCATATGAAAGTGTTGGAAAAGAAACGAAGAGAAGCATTCTTTGCGGTTTTGGATAATCACGAAAAGATAAACGCGAGTATGCGGTGGAAAGAAGCGAAACGAATCATTCAAGACGAGGAAGAAGTGTTCTGCAAAGTTGCTAATAATTCTGAAAGAGTGAGTTGATTTTCAATCGTATCAGGTCAGCGAGAATACCATGAAAATTTGGATGTTGAAATTTCACGGAGAAACACTCCGCCCCCTATTCGTCTCACCATTATTTTGACAACACAAAACTTTTCAAGTTTTTTGTCTGAAAATTCGCATATTACATTTTGAAAAAAAGGATTTCCACGTTTTTTGGCCGAGTTATGCTGTAAGATAGCAAATTTCCGAAAATCCGGAAAGTATACGTTTCGAGGCCCAAACAATAGTCTAGCTCCCCCTTACTGTAGTTTTTTTTTCTATTCTTTAGAGTGTTACTAAATAGTATTTATCCGGGCTGTATTTTTTTCTAGGTCACCATATGCTCATTAGATATCACACCTTTTGATGTTATCGACAAAATATGGCATGCCTATTGTTATGTGCAGTCAATAACAACATATGGTGACCTAGAAAAAGTCAACAGGAAATATGTGTGAATAGGAAGGGAGTGATAAATGAAATGAGGGACTAGAATAAATAGTGCAGAAAAAATGTGACCAAAGGGTTCGGGCAAAAATTTCCCCGGGAAAAATTTTTTTCAAGACGGAAAATTTCTCAAAGTTATGATTTTCCGAAATTGAAAAATTTAGGCCACGTCGATATTTTTTGGTATTTACATACATTTTTTATATTAGGATTGTCTAGTTACAAAAAAACTTTAACACTGAATAATTTTGAAAAATATAACGTGACATCTGATTTCTCTGCGTCTCTTGTAAAAGTGTTTTCTCTGTTAGACCATAGATTAATTATATTTGAAATTTGTCATTTTAGAAAGTTGAACGCGACTTCCGTGAGTGGCAAGAACGAACAAGAGATCAAATCTGTGAAGAATTCCGAGAAATGTTGAAAGAGACCAAAATTATCACGCACAAAAGTAAACGAATGATGGAGGAAAGCGAGCAACATTTGAAAGATATTCTATCCGTACTTGAGGTGAGAAATTTCCCAGATGATCCTTTAAAAACTAGATTTCTTGGCAGAATGACAAACGTTGGGTGCGAATGACGGCGACAAGTTCGTCAGAACGCGATCGTATACTCGAAGACTATATTGATGATTTGAATCGGAAAGGAACACCTCCACCACCAACACAACAGGAACGAGAACGACGTAAGCAGTGAAAGGGGTTTTTTTGGTTGATTTTTGTTGTATCATTCTCCTTCTTCCAAATGATCTGAATCTTGTTATTAATTTATTATTTTCGTCGTATTCAAAAATTCCGAATATATCATTTAACTGTTTTATTATCATGTTTATTATAATTATTAGATAAATTTATACCTCGTAAATGAGAACAGACAACTAGGAGATCGGAAAGGACTATGAAAAAAGGTTGATCAGTTTGTTATGCAGCTGCGGCGACTCGTAGATTAGGCAAAAATTGATGAATGTGACGATTTTCAGAAACATAACTGTCATAGGAATACGCTTCTTTTAGTTGTTGCAAATTTTCAGTGAAAGCAATGAATAATGTGAGATATGCCAGATACTGTAAACAAAAAGTTACAAATAAAGAAAAGGTTTTTTTTCCTCACCAAAGTTAGATAATTTACTTCAGAATCAATCGATAAAACTGCAGCTCGGAGAGTTGCCAACCAAGTTGTTGAGAAAATTATGACGAATGTCTGAAAAATTCACATTTTCAGAAATAAATTACAGAAAATCTACTTACCGGTGCAAAACTTCGTCGTAAATTGTAGTGTAGATCGGAAATGTGTAGATTGATATACTTGAAATGTAAAACAATAGAAAAGACAATACTTGAAACAAGTTGTAAAGACACTGGCCCGTCGATTAAAAAGTGCGCCGATGTAGAGATTGTTGAAACAATCTGAAAAGATGAAACAGGTTGTGAATTGAATTGGAATTAATTGTTACCGGGAGAATTGGAAAATAATATTTTGATAGGAAACTAGACATTTTTTGAACTGAGAAAAACGAGAAAATTTTGGAAAAGAGTATCAGTTGATTGTTCTTTGTTGGCTCGTAATTGAGTGCTCTTTGAGGTTTACATGAATCAAATGAGAACAAGAGAATAGGAAAGATCATTGAAACAGGGGAAACATTTTGAACTTGAATTGTTTTTGTTGGAATTTTTTGAGAAATTTACAACGTGAAAAACTGGGTTAAAATCAGGTCAAAAACGTGAATTTCTACGGAGCACAATTTCAAAACACAAAATTTATACAGTAATTCAAACAGCACAAGGTTTTTTGTGTGAAAAATCTTAGAGAGCATTCTAAAAATATGGTCCAAACGTGGAAATCCATATTTTTAGAATGCTCTCTGGGATTTTTCACACAGAAATTTTTGCGATGTCTGAATTACTGTATGAGTTTTGTGTTCTGGAATTGTGCTCCAAGGAATTCCACGTTTTTGACCCAATTTTTCATAGATACGAAAACTAGAAAATATCAAATTGTTTGTTTTCTCCTGGAAAACCAGAGAAAACAAATAAACACTCTTGATTTATCAAAACTTGAGTTCGTCATGTTTCCTGTTTGTTTCAATGTTCTATCTCTTCTTCATGTGATTATCAAAGAGCACTCAAATTTCACCTTTTTTTGAGCCCTCGAAAAACGATCAACGGTTTAAAATTTGTGATTGGGTAGACGACAATTTTCAATGAAAATTTATTGGTCTCAAAGCGAAAGTTTTGATTTTCCTTGAAATTTTTGGCGTTTTCAGCTTTTTCTCCTTGGTTTTTTGGTCGTCATTCAGTGACAAAAATATTCTCCCGGATTTTTTTTCGAGAAATTTTGGTACCCCTACTAAAATTTTCTTAGAAAAGTTGGGAAAATATTTTTGTCACTGAATGACGACCAAAAATGCAAGGAAAAAAGCTAAAAATTCCAAAAACTTCAAGAAAAATCAAAATTTTCCCATCGAGACCAATACATTTTTTTGGAAAAAGGCAAAAATTTCGGTGTCGCCCACAAAAAATCCGCGGAGTTTTTGAAATTCAAATTTTTCCAAAGTTTGAAATGAGTGCAATGAGGATTCTTGCACTTTTTATCAATTTTTGGTGAATTTTTTTTCAAAATAAGACCAAATTTTTGAAAAAGTTGACTTACCATTGAAAACGTATACAAATATGTGGAAATTTCCGATCTTCGATTTCCAACCGACATATTTTCCGTTCTGCTAAAAAATAAATTCGACTTCTTCTTCTTGTTTCCACAAATGACCTTACTCGAAGATGAAATTGTCTGCGTCTCTCCGAAATCTCTACTATTTCTCTACAAAAAAGGCATTTTCGGGTCAGGGTTGATACAACTAAAAAAAAAGTCAGAGAAGAGAAAGAGAGAAAAAGTAAACAACACAACACAAAAAAAACGAGGAGCAAAATTGGGGGCGGGGCCTATTTTTAGACCTACCTCGAGAAGAAGAAAAAAAAGAATAACAACAACAAAAATGACATTTGAAGATTTTTTTTCAGATAACAATCAAACCAGGAATTACACAACCAAAACTGAAAGAAAACTAAAGTGTAACATTTCACTTTTTATTTTTTTGCCTCGAAAATCAAAAAAAAAAGGCGCTTTGAAAAATAATTGGAGAAGAATAATTGCTTTTGTGAGTGTGTCAGTGAAACTGAAAACATGGCTATACCGGAAAATTTTTCAAAAATATCTTTTTTCTTGACGAACACCTGTTTTTAAAAATCCAAAGCTTTTTGTGAACAACAATGCTAGAAATACAAGATTTTATAGAAAAAATACCCACGAAAAAAACTGGTTCAAAAAGAAAAAGCTTATCATCAACAATAATAATAACAAAAAGATTGATTACAGTACTTTTTGAAGAAACACAACTGAACAAAGAAATGGTCTTGAAGCGGAGAAACATTGCTCAGAGTAAAATTGTATTTTTTCTCACTTTTCAAATTTGGAAAATTTCGGAAAAAAATTGTGCAAAATGTCGCAAAACGAGGTGAGTTTAGGGTAAATAGTTTCATATTTTGATGATGAAATATTTTTAGGAAGTTAATGTTGAGGAAAAATGTCGAGAAATGGAACAGCAGTTGAAAGAATGGAATGAGAACCGATGTCGAGTTATCGAAGAACTTCGAGCGATTGCCAGAGAGGTCGGAGATTGGGAATTTGGCACTTCGGTGTCAAACATTGTGGGCAGTTCGGCAAGTGTTGTAGGCGGTGTCGCGTTATTTGCCGGCATCCTGTTCCCGCCATTGGCTATGGCGGGTGTTCTTTTGGGCGCTGCCGGAGGAGTTTCCAATGTTGGAACAGGTGTCGCGAAAAACCTGTTTTTGAAAGTTAGTTTTTATAAAATAACAGACCGTGTTTTTTTCTGTTTTGCGGCTCCGGCGCGTTTTGAAATTGAACAATTCGAAACTGCGGGAAAAATTCAAGAAGTATTGCTATCCTTTCCCTTTTTCAACAAATGTGTGTACCGACATCCCACAGGATACGCCATACGATAAAACAAAATGTTTCTTCATTTTTTTCGTTGGAACTTTATTCGGTTTCGAAACGTCCTGGAGCCAAAAAAGTGGCACACCTTTTTTTGAACAATTTTGGTACCAACTCAGACCAGATGACACAATTTTGTTTCCAGGGTAAAGCTGAAAGAATTCAGTTTTTGCTGAAAAACGAATTGGACGACTTCGAGAAGCTCATTTCAAATCACAAAGCGTTGACGAAATTTATCAACAATCAAATCGAATTCGACATGATGAAATCCTTTAAGCCCGAAAAAACTATTCCCAAAGTTTTCGACACATTTGGACGATTATTCAAAAAACAAACGGCAAAATCGGTGCTGAACGCGGCAACATTTGTTGCAATGTCGTTCGATGTTATCGCTATTGCTGAAAACGCAAATGTAAGCTTTTTATTTATTTTTTGAGATCTTGGTTCAAGGGAAAGCCCTCAAAAATATCTAACATATTTCCACTAAAAAAAATAAGCCTTTCTCGGTAAAAAAAAACACTAAAAACCCTGAAAATAGGAAAAAAAATCGAAAAAAAAGAAATGCGCCAACAAAAACACAAACGCGTCAGTGTGTATTGTGTCTTGCACGAAAAAATGAACGGTTTTCAGTTTTTTTTTCTACTTCCGTGTAAAAGAGCACCCCTATTTGAAGGGCATTCAGATGGACTCAGGCAATAGAAAACTCCGGAGTTCCACCAATTCGTCTCTTGAGTACCCGCAATTGCGCTCCGGTGGGCCCTCCGGAGCGTCTTTGAAGAAAATTGGTGAAATTTTGTGAAAAAAGGGGGAAACAGGTGGAGCTCCGGAGGAATTTTGTGGGCTTCGGTGAAATAAAGTGGGATTTGGTGGAGCTCCAGAGAAAATTGGTGGGTTTCTGAGAAATGAAGGAGAAGATCGGTGGTCCACCAGAGAAATTCTAGGAAGATTTTGTGGGAATCTGTGAAGCACTGGAGTAGTTTTGGTTAGATTTCTTTGGGTAGTGGTGATTTTAGTGTTAGTTCGAAGCTTCTATAGTACTTAAATTGTGAAGAGATGTATTATAAACCAAATTTATTGAACTGACAAAAAATCAAAAACAAAAAATGAAAAGAAACATTTATAAATTTATCCATCGAAGAACCTGTTCAATTGTCGCGGCTTCTCAGCTTATCCATTGCTTCAACATTTCTCTGGTGGTTCGTGTGACTTTCTGTAAAAAAAACAGCGTGAGGTTTAGAACGTTTGCACATTCTTTCATTTTACAAAACTAGAGAAATATATGCTTAATGAAAAAAATGGCTGTGCATACCTGACCTAAGAGGGTACCAAAATTTCTCAAAAATTTTGTGACTGTGCAAATCTCAGGAGAAAATTTTTCTTCATTGTGAATAACGACCAGAAAAACAGAAAATATCTCTGAATTTCTGATTTTTCTTGAAAATGTCACTGTGAATTTTCGACAAAAAAAAATGACACGGTGCTTTTTCCCCTCTTAGGACAGGTATGTGGCTGTGGGACGTTCAGCTAAAATTCGTGACTTATGATTATTCGAGAACTTCTCGGGGGAAAATCCGCACACGCGTCGCACAGGGTGCGACGTTTTTCCTTCTATCCACACATGTGCGACAAAAAAGTGGCTGTCTCAGAGAGAAAACAAATTATATTGAGAGAAGAAAAATGTCGCACACTGTGCGGATTTTCCCCCGAGTTCGTAGTTTGGAAAAAATTTAGCTTTTCCATGTAAGATTTTATATAGCTAAAATCGTAACTTCTAGCTCACCTCAAGAAAAATATTTTGGTCGTCAGATTCTCGGTTTATCCTCCTTCATTTCCATTCGATTTTTCATTGCTTTGTGTTTTTCCAACTATTCGCGAATTGAAAGTTCATATACTTCCGGAACGTACGAGTCAACAGCTTCTGAAACAAATTCATACGTAAAAGCGGATTATGTTTTTTAAAATCAAAACCCTGTGATCATCACATTTTAGAAATGTGTTCATTTAAATTATCAAGCTGTTTAGAAACAGATTTAAGTTTTCTAACTTACCTCACAAAAATCGTTTTTTCGCACAGCCTTATATAAACTCCTCGTATTCGAGTACCAGGGTCCCGATTTGATATCTTCATTTTATTTCCATCTGATCATTAATATATATCATATTTGATGGTTTTTCGAAATAACGGCCAATATTACAGTTTCTGAAACGAATTCAACTGAGCTTTGTTGCTAGTATATAGCAAAGTAAGACAAAAAACTAAATATGTTGTTAAAAACATGAAATAAGAACGATTTTAGGACAAAAATGAGAAAAAAATAAAAATAAAAATTCGAAAACTGAATTGTCATTCGAGCGCGTTTGCGCTTTTCTAATTTTCTCCAGAGGCCCTCCGGAGCTCCTCAAATTCTTTTCGGAGAGAATTGGTGAGAGGGAAGAATTTCCCAATTGACGATTATTTTGTGCTACTCCAGAGTAATTTGGTGAAAATTGGTGGAATTACGGTGAACTTTGGTGGGGCACCGGAGAAAACGGCGAATTGGTGGAACTCCGGAGTTTTATTTTTCCTGAGGATGGGTTGAAAAAAATAAATAGAAAAAGCAAAACATGTTTCCAGATTATTGCGAACAAAATTCCAAATGAGTTCGAAAAAACAGTCAATGAACTGTCGAACGAGCTCGAGAACCATCGACAAGACGTTATGTCAAAATTGACAATCTAAAAATGTCACAATTTGTTAAATATTCCTATAATTGTTGTTCATAATTTCTTACCTTGTTACTGTATTTGTTAATTTCTTCTCAAATTCGATAAATTTTCGAAAAAAAAGAATATTTGAAACATGAAAAATGAGTGTCTGCGTCTCCATCCCACTCCTATTACCCAAAAACGAAAATGTATTTTATTCCATTTTTTTTCGTGTGCTTCATTAACTCTCCTTTTTCTCTCGTTTTTTTTGTGTCCACCCAATAAACGAAACCTTTTGTGAGGTCCTCCACTTTGTTTCAACTTTTTTTTCTCGTTTTCTCATTATATTCTTCTTGTTGAGCTTAAGATATTTGGCCAATTTTATGTCTCGTGAGCAAAATTGTTTTCATTTTTCCGTTTTTTTTTTTGGAAAATATTATTTATTTCAGCTCAAATTTTTTTGATGACAACGGATCACCGCCGTGTGATCCGTCGATTGATCCGAATAATATGTGGTCGACGTCTTCCGCAAACATGGAACACTGTTCTCGTTTTACTCTCTATTCACATGTATTTGACGGTGCCTGTTATACGGGCGGCCGGAATAAACGAGGATCGAAGTGGCCTACTTCGACCGTTTCGGGAAATACAACAAAGAGGAATTTTGTTGGGCGAGATTGATGATGATTTGTTGGATTTGTTCTATGAGCGATGTGTTGAATAAATTTTATTTTCAAAAAACCGTAACATTTTAAAGGCGCATGCTAGTTCTCAGCATTGGGTCACGTAGCGAAAACGAGTTGTTTTTCGGCAAAAATGTTTTTTTGTAAACTCGAAATTGGAAACAAGTAGAAAAGACACGCGACGCAAAAGCCGCAACGCACAAATGTGAGTGGTCGACATTTTTTCTTTACCTCTCTTTGTGCGATGGGGCGCGTTTTATCGATTAGAAAATTACACAAGTTGTACTTAAACATATGGCATAACAAAAGGTGCGACATCCTCCATTTTTGGGAAGGTGATGGTTTATGCCATATGTTTACAAATTGTGTAGTTTGCTAATCAATAAAACACGCCCCATCGCACCACAAAGAGGGGAAAAGAAAAATTGTCGACCACTCACTTTTGTGCGTCGCGGCTTTTGCGTCGCGTGTGTTATTGACAATTAAATAGTAAGTTTTTAACTTTTTCATAAAACGTTAAAATATAAAAACGAAAGAAAAATGTGGAAAATTAAAGGGACATGGCAGATTTCAGCATTGAGTCTCATACCGAAACCATAAACTTTTGTTTTCTTTTCTGTAAAAATTTTATTTCTCCTCAATTTTTCTGAAATATGAATATCAAATTTGAAAAAAAGAAATACAGTAAAAGTTCAAAGGAACATTCTAGATTTAAGGCAGTGAGTCTCGTAGCGAAAAGTAAAATGTTTTGTTTTTTTGTGTAATTTTTTTTTATTCGAAACTTATCAACAACAAAAAAAATGAAAAGAAAGAAAAACAGTAACACTTTAAAGGAACATAGTAGATTTCAAATAGTCGTAGCAAAAAAAACCTTGTTTTATTTTCCCTCTAAAATTTTTTTTGTTTCTAAATGAAAACAACCCGAAAGTGTAAAATTTAAAGGAACATTCAAGATTTCAGGCAGTGGGTCTCATAGCGAAATAAAAAAAAACAATTTTTTCACACAAAAAAATATTTTTTTCACCGTGTCGATAAAAGATAACATCGAAACGTGACCGACTTGTGGGTAGCATAAAAGACGGCACAAAATTTTGTCAAAATCAATTGACTCGACTAGTTGACGTTTGAAAAATGGACCAAATTCCACCGTACGAATTCAAAAAGTATGTGTTTGCTGCTCGTGCCGCTGTGGTCGGTTGCTCATCATTCGAGGTAACCCTATTCCCACAAATACAGTACCCCTACAGTACAGTACTCCCTTTGCAGCTCCTTCTCATCTTGTTCGGATCGTTGGGAGATTCTGGTTTCGTCGCCAAACTCTTCTACTTCCTCCTTCTCGGCGCATCTGCGGCAATTTCGGCGCACAATCTCGCACTGAACGTTGACGGACGCGACGAGATTAAACGAGCCATGTCGTCGCAGGAGAATGAGGTTCGCGGCAAATCGGCGGCACTCGTTTTGGGCCCCGCATTTGCGGGCGTTTTCGTTTTTCTCTGCGTCTCTGGACACTTTTTCTTCTCGCTGTTTGTGTTGGTGCACGTTTTGGCGTCGGTCGGACAACTCGGAATTGAGGCGTATGAAGTGAGCCGTGGTGGAGAGGGTGCACCAGCTGGGGCCGCTGCTGGCGGAGCACCAACCGAGCCAACACCTGTACCAGCCGCACCACAATAGAGATTGTACTGTACGTGTGTTATAGAATAAATCTATTTTTTTTTTGAAAATTGACATTGTTTGTGTGTGAGCTGGCGAGGATTGGCGGAGTTGGTGCTAGGGTACTGTAGTTATTTCAGAAAATTCAGGAAATTTTTGGGTTTGGGGTACTGTAGTTAAGAATATTTTGCTTTTCAAATATACTGTAGTTTAGGGATTCTGTAATTTTGGTTTATTTTTAGAAGATACTGTAGAGTACTGTAGCAAGTTAGGCTCGCAGAGAAGTACTGTAGGTTTTGAACGCTGCTTTTCTAGTTTCTATTGAGTACTGTAGTTTTTTTTTCAGATTAGTTAGTTACTGTAGGGGTTACTGTAGTTTAAAAAAGATAATATTTTGGTCAGCGAGATACGGTTATTTGAAATTTTCTCAATTTTATGAAACTCTGTGGAGAAAAACTGTAGTTTCTGTTTCTTCTGTTTCTTTTGATTTTTTTTTTGATTTCTCAGAAGTACTGTAGTTTATGGGGTACTGTAGTTTTTGAACGCTTTGTTTTTTTTAGTATTCGAGGTACTGTAGTTTAGAAAATTTTGATTTCCAAAAGGTACAGTAGTTTAGAGATATTGTAGTTTTGTAATTTTCCGTCTTCTTGTTTCATTCAGGTACTGTACTTTTTTTCTTTCCTCAAAGGTACTGTAATTTAGGTTAGCGAGTTTTGAAATTTGGAATAGTGTAAGTTGTGATTTCAAAAATTTGGTGAACTACAGTAACCCCAAGCCAACAAACCACAGTACCCTTTGGGTTTTTTCGAATAAATAGACCTACAGTAACCCAAAGTCTACAGTACCCCTCATTTTTTTAAGGTCAAACAAGGAGGCGGCGGAGGAGGTGAACAAGGTGGGGATCCGGCAGTCAAGCCAATTACCGCACCGGCCAACAAGAATCAAAAAGCGGCCACTTTTGATCCCAACTATCAAACGCTGAACAATGTCAATGATAATGTATTCAAAAAAGAATGATCATTTTTTTGTGTCTTTTCTTTTCGCTCACACACCAACATAAATAGTTTTCTCAACCTTTTTTTTTGTAAAAATATGTGATTTTTGTCTCGGGCCGGCCTGAAAATCTCTCACAAGGGAACTATGATATTGTCAATCCAGCCAGATCATCCAACGAGAAATTGATCTACCGTCTGAATCTCTCATTCTGACATGCTCTTTCATAGCATTTTTGTGGTAGATCACTTTTTCCGTTGGATGATCTGACCGGATTGACAATAGCTTACTAACGGACTTTGAAAAGAGACATATACCACCCGATAGAGTTTTTCATGCTGATCAAGATCCCGGAGCTAACTTTTGCAAAGCTCCAGCCAGAAAGCTGAAAATCACATTTTTGTGATCAGTCCAAAATTTTTAAATGCATCCTAACTTTTCCGAGGTTTCACATTTACAAAAATAAACTAATAGATCTGATAGGAAATTAAATTCTCTACACGATGGTGATTTTGAAGTTCCGAAAAAATAATGAAAAAGGTGTGATTTCTCGAAAAAACATGAAAAATCAGAAAACAATCTTCAAAATTTAGTCATTTTCACGTTTTTCAATGCAATTTTTTTTATTCTTCACGTTTTTTTGATCTACCTTTTCTATCAAAAGTTTCGGGCTCATTTTTTATGCGTTACAACCACAATTTCAAGGTTTTTAACTGCTCCCATCGTTCCTGGCATGCCAAATAACCCTTTGGTAGTCTCTCATCACTAGAATAATTCAAATTGAAGAAGATATTTCAAGTTTTGTGCTCAAACTTTGAGCTCGATTTTTAGCTTTCTGGCTGGAGCTTTGCAAAAGTTAGCTCCGGGATCTTGATCAGCGTGAAAAACTCTATCGGGTAACATATATCTCTTCTCAAAGTCCGTTAGTAAGTTATCACAGTTCCCTTGTCAGTCTAGGAAAAAAGCTGAAAAATGTGAGTAAAGTTGGCCAAACTACAGTAATCCCGAAGTATTTTGTGAAAACTATAGGGTCAGGAAAAAATTGCAAAATTTTTGATTTCAGAAAAATTTTGAAAAAATCGTAAGGCTACAGTAATTCTGTTTTTCAACGAAAAAAAGCTCATAGTTTGATTTCTGGAAATTTCTACAAAACTAGAGTCTAGGACAAACCTTCGTATTCTGAAAAAATTGGCAAAAATACAGTAATCCTATAAGAAGTACTGTAATGGATAATTTTTTTTTACAAAACAAAAGCCCATCCCGAAATCTCGGAAAAAAAAGGCAAAAATTCTGAAATTACAGTAACCCGGGGCGATTTTTGAAAATGATTTTTTTAAAATTTTGTCGGGCCGGCTCGAAAACTTTACAGTCTAGGAAAAAACTTTTCAAAGTTTCAGGAAATCTAGAAACTTTTCAAAATTAAAAAAAAATTCCTGGAAAATTCTGATTTTGTAGGCTCACAAAAAAACAGAGGTCCAATTTGGATACTCCGAAAAAAAATTTTAACTGCGCTACAGTAACCCTATGCGAAGTGCTGTGAGGGAAAAAATCCTGCCGGCTCGAAAAATGAAAACTTTGAAAAAACTCGAAAAAGTTCATTACAGTAATTCGGGCCAAAACTTTAAAAAGGTTCAAACTTTTTTTCAATAATTCAGAGACAATTTTTTTCAAATAAAATTTCAAAAAGTTTTGCCCAGCGAAAATCTCCAAAAAAAACTCACAATTTGTATTCTAAAGTTTTCAGATTTTTTTCGGGCCGGCCCGAAAATCGTGACTTTCAAAAATACTGAAACAATGAAAATAATTAAAACGTGACCGATTTTTTTCCGATTTTAATCTTTCCCAAAATGTCGACGTGTCGTGAAATGAGCCGAAGAGGCTTCATTTCAATAAACCACTATTATTTATCGAGAGAAGAACGAGAGAGCTTCTCTTGTCTTGCCTTCAAGTAGAGACGATTGAGAAAAGTTACCTGATTCAGCAGAAAAAAACGAGAAAATGGCAGAGGATGATCAGATGGCCAATGTGAAGTTTGCGATTGGCAAAAAGTTTGGCGAATGGGTGATCAAGAAGCGGTTAGATGAGGGAGGGTTTGGACAAGTGTATTTGGTGGAGAATGCCAAGAAGGAGAAGGGCGCGTTGAAGGCGGAGTCGAATGAGGTCGAGGGGGGATCGGCCATCAAACTCGAGACGATGATATTGAAACAGTTGAACAAGAACGGACCTGCACCACATATTCCTGTTGTATATCACGCCGCAAAACGCAACAAATATTGTTAGTTTTTTTTTTCATTTTTTCGCTGTGTACAAGTGGCGCAGTGCGATTTCAAAATAGGGAGAATCTGAAGGTCATGGGTTCGATTCCCGCCCTTGACTTTTTTTCAATGTTTTTCTGAAATTTTTTGGATCAAAACATTTGAGAAAGTGGTTTCCAGGTTACTGTAATACTTCAATTTGAGAAACAACTGTAGATTTTTCAAAAAAAAACATAAGTTTTCAGATTACTGTAGTTTTACACATTTCACCGCTCTGAAAAAAATTGTGATTCAGGTTACTGTAGTTTCTGAAAAAATTGATTCAATATTTTTAGGTTACTGTAGTTTTGGTAATTTGAATTTTCACATTTTTAAAAATCCTCTTGAAAATTTTTTTGGGATTTTTGGGTTACTGTAGATTCTGAAATTTCAAAATTTTTTGGTTTTTTTTTCCCTTTTTTTTTCAAAATTTGGAGATTACTGTAGTTTTGAAAATTTAAACTTTGAAATAAAAAAAAAATCTTACTGTAGATTTTAAAATGTAAATAGAAACATTTTTGAGATTTTTAGGTTACTGTAGTTTTGAAAATTAAAATGTCAACATTTCAAAAATCGTGTGGATTACTGTAGATTTTTTAATTTCAAAAATAGTTTTCGATTTTCCAAATTGCCGAGATTACTGTAGATTTTAAAAATGAACTAAAAAATTTGATTTTTTTTTCCAAATTTCGAGATTACTGTAGTTTTGAAACAAATTCTCACTCAAATGTTTTGCAGGTTACATGGTGATGACACTTCTCGGCGAAAATCTGAAACACTTGAAAACCGATCAACCAAAAGAGCGATTCACACGCGGAACCTGGTCTCGTCTCGGCATTCAATGCCTCTACAGTCTGAAATATCTGCACGATTGCGGATTTATTCATCGCGACATCAAACCGCAGAACTTTGTCATGGGACATCCCGATGACGGGCAACGGGGAAGAATGGTGCACATTTTGGACTTTGGTTTGGCTAGACCGTTTGCCAGTTATGTGAGTTTTTTCTTCAAAAAAAAAAAAAAAAAAATTTCCCCGCGCGGGGTTCGAACCTGCAAAACACTTCAGATTCAAAGACGCGCGTGCAAACCACTTGACCATGCGCACGCACACACCTTCCTCTTGCTTTTCCCTAGATAAACCTTGATTTGCAGAACGAGAAGACGAAAAAGTGGGTGGCACGAAAAGCGCGCGGAACCGCCGAATTTCGCGGCACCCTTCGCTACACATCGCCCAATGTGCATCTTCGAAAAGAGCAGGGCCGCGTCGACGACGTCTGGTCGTTGCTGTTCGTGCTCATCGAACTCAACGGCGGTCTACCGTGGCAAACGGAAAAGGAGCGCGAAAAGGTGGAGCAGATGAAGATGACGATGGACAATCGGACCGTGATGCAGAACATGCCCGTGTGTATGGGCAACATTTTGCCACATTTGAAGGGGCTCGACTATTATCAACGACCCGATTATCATTTGGTGTTCAAGTCGTTGTGGCAGGTGATGCAGAATGAGAAGGTGCAGCCGAGTTCGAAGTATGATTGGGAGACGCCGGAGCAGGAAGAGGCGGCGGTTAGTACTTTTACTTGGGAGAATAAAAAAAAACAAAAAAAATTGACCGGGTGCGGCATCGAACCCGGGTCACCTGGATCAACGGGCAGGCGTGCAACCTGCTGCGCCAGACGCACATATTTTCATCTCCCTTTTTTTCAGAAAAAGTTCAAACCGTGTGATTGGGAAAAGCCAGACGGCCCATACTTTTCATCAGATCCCATTGGTATAAATGGACCGCCAGAAGGCGGCACGACAACTCCAGAAGGTGGCGGCGCCGATGCACTGAAAAGTGTGGAAGATAAATCGAACACAAAGGTGAGTTGGGAGAGAAATTTTCCGAATTCGTCTCGAGACCCAAACTCTACTTTTTTGCAGAAAACGTAGGAACGTTGCACGGACTAAGGCTGCATTGCAATAAATTTGTTTTTTTCTCCGCGGGTCTCGAGACGATTTTCTTTTTTTTTCTATATTTTTTAAAAATGTAAATTTCACAAAAAATAACGTTGTAGTCTGGAAGCAATACGAAAATCTCGTTACTCGTCACACCGTGTTTGTTATCAGTGCCGGCGACGGGCGGCACAGTCAATTTTAAGATGAAAAACGATCGAGACGCACCGCTGGTTTTTAAGATTAAGACGACCAACGTTGACAACTATCGGATCAATCCGGTGTACGGTTACGTTTTGGCGAAAGAGACGAAAGATGTCGAAGTGGTTCGGACAAAGGGTGACGTGAAAATTGATCGAATTGTGATTTGGTATGCGTTGGCGCCGAATGGCAAGACGTCGGCCGACGCGCAAAAGGTTTTTAACGATATTAAGTCACCGGAAAAGTTTACACTGCCAATAAGCGCCAAAGAAGCGGCAAAATAAACGTTGATTTTTGAAAAATCTAAGATTTTAGAAAAAAAAAGAAAAAATTTGGGGAGGTCGCGTCGATACCTCGAGACAATATCGGTGTGTGTGCCTTTGATACAGTAGGAAAATTTGTTTTTTTTTTGCGTTTTTCTTGAATTTTACGTTGTTTTACAACTTCAGAAAAGCTACCAAAACTGAAAATTAGGATTCTGTTTTATGAACATTTGATATTTTTGTCTACGCTCTCTTCTCTCTTTTAGCAGCGCTGAAACACGGCAATTTTGTGAATTCAAAATATAAAAATTCAAAAAAAAAACTAGCAAGGTACTGTATCAAAGGAACACACATAATTTTCATAGGGTCTCACCGCGAGGAGTGAAAATTTTTATTTTTTTATTTTTTTTGTTTTTTTTTTCATTTTTCACTTTTGTAAGTCATTGGAATGCACATTTTTGAGTCTTACCACGAAGAAAATCCCAATTTTTCCGATTTTCACAAACAAATTTTTAATCTTCGTAAAATGGTGGAGGATTCAATTGGATTTTAGTCGTTTTTGCTCACAAAACCCCATATATATTTTTTTTCATATATATATATATATATAAGCTATTAATCTGGCCATGAATTGAATGCATTTCTTATGTGTTGAGATTTTTCTTCTTCTTCTTCTTCGCCGCACATTTTTCTGAATGTTGCCAAAAAACCGAGACGTGTGTGTGTGTGGCAATAAAAAAATTGGAAAAAAATTCGTGTCAGAAGACGAAAACAAATTCTTCTTTATTTTTAATTCCAACTTTTTTGCTCTATATGTGTATATATGTCTACAACAACTACTACTACTTTTTTTCGTGCTCTCAATGTTTTTTCTTCGTCTTGCCCGTCCCTAACTATTTTCTCTGCTCTCTCCAACTATTTCCTTTTTTAGAGCTGCGCGAAGAAGAAAAAAGTAGAAGAAAAAAGAAGAAGAAGAAACCAACCAAATCTCTTCTTTCTTTCTTTCTTTTTTGTGCCCGTTTTTCACTACTACTTTTTTTTCGTTGTTGTGCTTGCATGTGCTTCTTTCTCAAGTTTTTTACTCTCTCTCTAGGGGTGGCAAGTGCGCGCGCGAAATTTGAGATCAACACATTCATTTCGGCCTCTTTTTCTAATCATCGCACATGTTTCATTTTCTATGGATACTGTAGTTTTTGTTAATTATTCCAATTCCACCTGGAATTGTTATAATTGTCAATTTTTAAAACTAGTCTAGAGCTTCAAGTTGTTGCGCGAGAAAAAATCGAACTTTTCCTCCAAAAATTGCATATTCTAATCGTCTTGGGAATTCGCAACATGTCTTTTTGCGAGAGAAAAAAATGTTGAAAAGGAAAAAAAAAGAAAATGACCGTAATCTTCAAAGGCGCATGTCATCTCGTGTGTGTCTCTTACCACGAACTGATAAGTTTTGTTTTTTTTTTCAATTTTTGGGATTTTTCGATTTTTGTTTAGAGATGAGATTTTGGAAAAGGAGAAAGATAGTGCACAGAAAAACTGTATGATTTTAAAGGCGCACACAATATTTTGTCTTGTTTGTCTTACCGCGAACCAAAATTTTGAATTTTTTGCAATTTTTGTTGGAAAAAAGGGGTTTCGGAAAAGAAAGCTTTGAATTCTTTGTTTTCTGAAAGAAAAAAAAGAAGCGTTAAAAATTCAAAAGCGCGTAGCCAAAAAATTGAGGAAAAAAGAAAAATCTTACGCTTCAAAGGCGCACGTCCTGTTTGGTGTGTGTGTCTCATCACGAACTGAATTATTTTCTCAATTCTTCAGGTTTTTCTCTATTTTCGTGTTGAAAATGCGGATTTCTAAGAAAAAGAAAAGAAAAAGCTAAAAAAAGAAAGAAAAAAAAGAAAAACCGTATACTTCAAAGGCGCACGTCCTATTTAGCGTGTGGTTCTCATCACGAACCGAACTTTTTTTATTTATTATTTTTTTTTGCAAAACTCATCAATTTCATTCGATTTTCGTCAGAAAAATGTATAAAACCAAGAGGAATTTTAGCAATTTCCCCAAAATCGAGGTTTACCTAGCTTTTAGTCATTTTCCCTCTCTCTGTCCATAATGGGTATTGACAAGAAAAAAGGGCGGTTAGTTTTCTGCTCGTTTTTCCGCCAGAGCTGTGCTCATTCAAAATTCCGTTCTTTTTTCCTCCTCTTCGTTTTTTTTCCGCTCAAGTCCTAATTAACTTTTCTTTTATTTTCCAGTCGTTTTCTATTTTTTTCGGCGATCGCACAAAAAATATACATGTTTTTCTCACCCAAAATGTAATTCAATATCTCTTCTTCGAAATCTGACCTTTTTTGGCGCACGGCCTAAATAAAACAATTCTCTTTTTTGACAGAGGTTTTTGGTGGTACATCATCGCCAGGCCGTCAAAAGTGTACCATCAAGGAGGTCAAGGGCCCGAGCCCTTAATGGGCGGAGCCTATGAGGGACCATCTAATGGACCGCCCAATGGACATCATCAACAACAACAACCCACTATTCAGGCACCAACACAAATTGAGATATCGATTGATTTTACTAGACCAGATGGGCAGGTAAGACGTGTTTTTTGGTGGTTTTTTGAGAATATTTGTTTCCATGACTTTTTTGAATGCATTTTTTAGTGGAGAATCGATTTTTTTTTTTGGAAAAAGTGGCGAAAAATAATTTTTGAAACATATTTTTGGCTGGAAAATCGAATTCTTCAAAATTTAAATTTTGGTTTTTGCCGCGAAAATCAAATTCCAATTTTCGACGCAAAAAATTTGATTTTTTTTAATTTTCAGTTTTTTGACGCCAAAAAAATATTCAAATTTTTCATTCAATTTAAAACTTTGCCTAAAAAATTTTTCAAAAATTCTAGGCTAATTTTTGGCGGGAAAATTGGATTTCAAATCTCGGACCTCGTAATTTGATTAGCAGTTTTTTTGACGCCTAAAATTCGATTTTTTCGAGATTTCAAATCTTCGCGGAAATTTTTGATTTTCAAATTGTGTTTTGAAGCTAAAATTTCGAACATAAAAATTTTCTGAAATTTTCGATTTGAGACATTTTTGACGCCAAAATTACGTAAAAATCAAATTTTTTTGAAATTTGAGTTTTGGCGCCAAAAATTTTACGAAAAAAAGTATCACAGGCCTAACTTTTTGTGGAAAAAATTAAAAATCTGATTTTTCCAATTTTGAAATTTAGGAAGCCTAATTTTTTCTAATTTTCCCAATTTTTTATAATATTTTTCCAAAAATGTTCAAATTCCCATCTCATCTTCTCTATTTTTCTCGCTGTACCTTTAAAAATACTGTTTTTTTGCAGCGTACACGTCCCCTCTTAGTCGAAAATCGTCGTCTCTACGTCGACGAACACTACATATCAGTATGGTCTCCAGTGTTACGTGCCTGGTGTGTCGAATGTCCCGATCGAGAGCTGATTTTGGCTAATGTTCAATATGAGCATGTTCTCGAAATGTTGGAATGTATTCATCCAACATACAAGGCTGTTGATGATCAATCTGTTCATGTTTTGTTACCGTTAGCTTATGATTATCAGGTTTGTGAGCTCTGAAATATGCTCCGCGACATTTCGAAACCGCATAAAATTTCAAGAAAAACGAGGAAAACTCCTTGTCTGTCCTAGTATATTTCGTATCCAGTGAGATGTCGGTACACACATTTGTTGAAAAAGAGAAGAACGTCCCGGAGCCCTAAAAATCCTTGAAAAACTGAAAAAAGTTTGGTTTTCAGATGGAAGGACTTCTTCATAGATGCGAATGTTTTTTGATTAGTCACACTTTGCCGTTTTTAGAAAAAGTATGGATTGCTGATAGGTTTGTTTATGGGATTTTTTGAAAAAAAAAAATTTTGGGAAAAAAAAGTTAGAAAAAAATGTGCTAAACTTGACCTCAAAAGTTAGCTCTGAGAATTTTTTAAAAATTTCTTTTTTTTTTTTTGAATTCAACCTTGGCTGAAAAATAGAAAAAATTACATCGGTTTTTAGAAAAAAAACTGGATTTTTTTTCGGGTTACTGTAGATTTCTATTTTGAAACTTGATGAAATTATTCAGGTTACTGTAGATTTGAAAACTGAATTTTTGAGATTTATCCAATTTTCAAGATTACTGTAGTTTTGGGAAATATTTTTTCCTCGCCCAAAAAACTTTGATTACTGTAGTTTCGAAAGAACAATCCAAAAAATCCAGACCAAATTTTTCGAAATGTAAAAAAAACCAAAAAACATTTTTTTTTTTAAACAATTTTTTTACTCAAAAAAATATTAATTCTGGAGAAAAACTGTGTTTCGAAATTTCTAGGCTACTGTAGTTTTAGAATTTTGAAGAAAAAAATCCAAAATTTTCAAAAATTCAAATCAAGAGAGCCACGAGTCATGCCAGTTTTTCAACAAAAAAATCAGAAAAATATTTGTTTCTGAAAAATGCAGAAAACCAAAAAATCTCAAAAAAAATATATCCTAACTTTTTTTGCAGGTATAAACTAAATCGATTATTGGTGTTATGTCTTCGCGAAATGCGACCAAACAGCAAAGTCGACCTCAACGGTTCTCGCTACTACGCCTTATCAGATCGTGTCAAAGTGTTGCTCCTCGAACGTCTGCACGGCTCAGCAGCTCCCGAAGAAATCCTCGAACCTCCTCTCGATCTCGAACAATACAACCGCGCGTCGGACGTGAACTTCGCGGCGGTTCGCGCCAAAACCGGCCGCGTCTACTACGTCAATCCCTACTATATGGCGTGTTGGTCGAACGTGTTCGAGCAGAAACTGTGCACAACATCATCCGGTGTCGAGGAGATGTTTTGTCCGTGTTCGCACGAAGAACTCAAAGCCTTTCTCATGGCTATTCATCCGCCACAACTTCGGATTAATGAGACGAATATTGGGCCGATTTTGATGTCGGCGTGTAAAATGGAATCGCCGGCGTTGTTGCGCAAATGTGCCAATTTGCTGCTGTCACCGCATACACAGTTGTCGGTTTTTGTTCGATTGTCGTTGTTGGATCGATGCTTTTTGCATGAGATGCTTCCACAATGTCTTCAAATGGTTCAACGACCCGAACATCTTATACAAATGACACAACAATCAACATGTTCGTTTTTTAGCCATCTCAAAAAAAAAAAAAATTCGCCCGCACCCGGAACCGAACCCATAGCCTCACGACTACTAGTCAAAAACCTTTCCTGCTGCGCCACCACCCGTTTTTTTGAAAACCACTTGTTTCCTATCAACTGATTGTTGTTTTCCAGATGACTGCTTGTCGACTCGAGCAAAAGCTGCAATGATGGATCGATTAGGTATACTGTTAGAAAATCCTGGATTGCAAACACATCATTGTTCAAGGTTGGTTTTGGTTGTCCCTTTAAATTAAATACTGTAATTTTTGTTGAAATCGACATGGAAAGATGTTTGACAGTTTTTGAAGACAGATTTTTTTGGAAAATAGAAAAATTCCAAAGTTTTGAGAAAAACTCTCTCTGGCTTTCATGACTGCTCGAAATTTCACAAAAAAAAAACAATTTTTTTTATTTTTAAAACTTTTGAATTTAAAAAAAATAAGAAAATCTTGAATTTTTCAAACCTCAAAATTTCAATCAAAAAGTTGCAAAAATTTTGAAACTTTTAAATTTCAAAAAAATCATAAATTTTCAAATTTCAAGTTTCAAGAGTTTTGTAATGTTAGAGAATCAGAAAATTTCCAACTTTAAAAAATTTTGAATTTGAAGAAAGTTAGAAAATCTTCAATTTTGAAACTTTCGAGAATTTTCTGATTTTAGAGAATCAGAAAATTTTCAAAACTAAAATTTTGAAAAAAATAAGAGCCCAAAACTTTCAAATTTCAAAAAAATTACAAATTTTTTATATTTAAAAACTTCTAAACTTTGAAAAATCAGGAAATTTTCAAAATGTCAACAACAAAAAAAAACTCTAAAAATTCAACTACTTTTTCTTCGAAAAAAATGAACTCCGTTAAATTTTTAATAAATCAATGTTTTTCAAATTTCAATTTCAAGTCTTCAAACTTTTCAAAAACACCATCTCCTCCCTCAAAAATTGCATAAAATTTAAATTTCAACAAAAAAATCCAAAAATTTTCAATTCAAAAAACTTTCCAATAAAAATCCCATCAAATCCATGTCAACCCACACATCCTGTTCAGATGCAAATCAAGTAACACATGCGGATCAGTCACCTGGATGTGTCCACAATGTAAAACCTATTCAACCGATTCGTCACTTCTTCGAAATTCTCAACAACAACAACCAACAAATAATATAACAACAACAACAACTACAACATCAACTAATAAGTATTAGGTTTAGGGGTTTTTTCTTATTTCGAGACAACAAAAAAATGAAATTTTATTTATTTATTTATTGTGTGTTTCTGTCGCCTTTCTCCTCCTATCATCTCAACACATACAATGCCCTTGAATCGACAAATTCGGGGCCGTGACCCACATTTTGAATCCCTTCTCCTTTTTCTTCTCATCATTCCTTTTTTCCCATACTTCTTTGATCTTTGTATATATACACATACACATATATATACATTTTGTGAAAACTGGCCGCCCGAAAAAGCTTAAAAATACTGGATACAACTGATATGATTCTTGTTTTTTCTTTCTCCTTTTTTTCATCGTTTGCCATCATCTTTGAACATTTTTGTTTTTTTTTTCCTTCCTGATAATGTTTCAAACCGGCCCGGGATTTTTGAAAAATTGTCTATCCTCCAAATTTTGTTTGAGAAAATATTTGCAGAGTTTCAGGCCCTTTTTAATGGTATTTTTTACCAGGAAGTTTTTAATTTTCAGAAAAAATTTGATTCCAAATTCTTCGGGCCGGCCCGAAAATTTTCAAAAGTTCTTTCTGCACCAAAACACTCGATAATTTTTAGATTTTGGGTTACTGTACTTTATTCCAAAAAGAAAATTAGCATTTTTCGTGACGAGACCTAAAAACAGAAATTTAAAAACTCTAACTTTTCACAGAATAAAGTACAGTAACCCAAAATCAAAAAAAATCGAAAATTTTTAGATTTTGGGTTACTGTCTCTTTCTTTTTTTGAAAATTCCTGTTCTATGGTCTCGACACGAAAAAAACGCAATTTTTTTTCTACAGTAATCCATGTGTTTTTTTCAAAGCGTTTTTCCTTGAAAAAATTTGTTTTTTGAATGTTTTTTTTTGTTTGAAAAAGTTGTAATTTCAGATTTGAAAAAAATGTTCTAAAAGTGGGCGGAGCTTATAGTTTCAGAAGTTTTCAAATTTGAAGTTCTGACACAATTTTGTGGGCGGAGCCCTGAATCAACAAAATAGCATAAAGAAACAAGAGACGCAGATAAAAATACTTGGTTTTTAGAAAAAAATCCTAGGAGATTTCAGTTTCACAAAAATTTAGCCGGAGCTTTTTTGTTGCAAACTCTGGCACACTTTTTTTGGCTCCGCCCTTTTCGAAAGATATGTTTTCAAACTGTCAGCTTTTTTTCAAGCATCAGAAAAAAAAGACCGGTCTAGGCCAAAATCTGAAAATTCCAAAAAAAATCCACTTCCTCTCAAAATAATATTATCGATTTTTATATATTTTTTGGCTGATCCGAGAACTTCCCCGCCGAACAATGACTATGATAACAATCCTATTTTACATAATCATTCATCATTATTGTCTTTTTCTTCTTTTCTGTATATCCATATCTCGCGCAAAAAAAACTTGCCCTTCCACAAAACGAGTCGTCTCCGACTTCTTCTTTTTCTTCTTCTTCTTCTTCTTCTCCATTTTCCCCCATTTTACTATAATCATCATAATAATAATAATCTTTGTTTAGGTATGATCCATCACGGCTCGCTCCTCTTACTTGTTGTTGTTCTCATCAGTAGTTTGTCGTTGGTCGGCGCTCAAAATCCGCTGACAAAGGCGTGGAACGAGGCGGTTCCCGGTGTTCAGCCATTTTGGGAGAAATATCAGACCGGTCCGCATGGTGTTGTTATTCGTGGATGGCAATTCAGTCGATGCGCGAGTGAACAGGTTGGTGGAAAAAAACAACAAAAAATAAATAAATAAAATTTCTAACATGGCCTAGAAAACACACCTCGGCCACGTTTTTATTCTAGTTTTTTGTTTTGAAAAAAAGTTGTTTTTGTGGAAAAATCTTGGTTGATGATCTCATGATGATAAAGGCCTTGAACCTTAATCTGATGTAGTTTGCTTTCTCAAAACAGATATGTCCTTTTTAGGAATTTCGGAGAATAAAAACTAGAATGGAAGAGAAAAATGCTACTATGGCCTAGAAAACTCACCTCGGCCAGCATGTTTTATTCCGAAATTTTAATTTTTCTACCTAAAAAAATGGTTTTTGCTAGAAAAGTAGAAGGGAAATTATTAATTTTTGTTTTCAGTGGACAAACTACGTTGTAAATGTGTCGAACATCGTCATCTGGCCTGATTATCCACGTTTCCCGGGTCCAATCTTCTTCAACGTCACGATGGACGTCAGCGAAGATTTGCCGATCGACAAAATCGAGATGGATCTCGAAGTTCGACACGCCGTCACAAATAAGCAAGGATCAAAGGGATGGCAAGTGATTCCGTGTCAAGGATGGAACATCATCGACGGATGTGACGGTGTCGGATCGTGTCGTTATTGTGACATGTTGGACAAGTGTAACGAGGCGGTTAAAGGTGCACACAAGTATGTGAAGGATCGTAAAGCGTTGGATTTCTTGAAACAGAACAAATTGTGTCCACCACCAAAGGGACATTGGACAATGACGTTCTCCAAAGTTTTCACTAGTGAAGATTTGCCAAAATCCTTCTTCGGACCACTTCAATCGGTAAGAATTTTGTTGAAAATAAATAATTTTCTGATTTTTCCTTCTTTTTTTCCAGAACGAATACTGGCTGACATTCTCGTTCACCGACGGAAAAGACAAAAAACTCGGATGTGCCCGTTTGTGGGTCGACGTGTGCAAATATCATCTCCAAGACAAATCGCAAAAATGTCTTCGAGATCCAAACGCCTTCAAGAATTTCATCAACGAAATCTCGTCACAAGCCGAACAGATTCGTAATCGAAACGGCAAATAAGTGTGTGTTATCCCCAAGCGTGTTCCTTTAATGTTGTTTTTTTTTCGTCTTCTTCTTCTTTTCTGGGTGATTAGCGATTTAGCTTGTCCGCGACATGTAAACGTCTTTCATGTTGAAAATATTTTTTCTTTGTCTTTTTTTGCTGATAATATTTATTTATTTAATTAATTTTAATTATATGTACTAAAGGAAAAATTTGTGTGTGTGAATTTTAGATTTCTCCTGAGAAAAAAAGGGGTCTACGGGGTGTCGCAGTTATTCCGCCTCTTTTTTCAATCTGTTACGTAGAGTTGCGTCGTGTTTCTGAAAAAGTGGAATTTTTTGAAAAATTCGGTTTTTTGAGTTGTTGGAAGTCAAAAATCTGAACTTCCTAGTTTTCTGTAGGAAACGTTCAATTCTGATTTTTTAGAACTTTTTGGTTGTAACTGAATTTGAACTCCCCTTTATCGAAAAAAAAACTTATTAAACGTGAGTGGAGGTTAATTTACGTGTAAAATTGCACCATAGTAAGTAATCAGCATGATTTTTCATCAAAAAACGGTATTTTTTCAACTCAAAAATGGATAATTTCTAAAAAAAAAAAACCAGGCCGGATCGGAAATAGGTCAAACCAGATGAGCCCGAAAAACCAGCCCAGTTTGAACACTTTGGTGGAAAAAATGGAACAAAAAAAATTTTTTGCACATTTTCAGTCAGACACTTTTCCCTTGATTCGGTCTTAATTGACGAAACATCACTAGAAATATAGAGATTTAGAGAACACCTCAAAACTCACCACAATAGACTGATGTAACCGCAACGAATCGTTGGCCAACATTTGTAAATGTGGCCGATTCACCAGCTCATTATAAATCTGTTTGTGTTTGTCGAGCAAACTGCTGAACAGGTGCAGCAGCCATTCGACTTTTTCGTCTTCGATCAATTCGGTCAACACATAACTCGCGCCATAAACAGAAGCGGCCGACGATTTTTCCGAAATCAACACATTATAGACATATTGAACAACACGAGTCCGCAAATTATCATAGTGTTCCGGTCGGACGTGTGTTTTGAAAATCAGAATCAACGTTTTCGCCGCATAGTCTCTCAATATCCAATGATTATCCACGTCAGGTCGATTGCACAAATCTTCTGATCGACCAATTATACAACTCAATAAAAGCGGAAAAACTATGTGAAGCTGAAAAAAAAATATTTTTTTGAAAAAATGCGCGCAAAAATACCTGTAACGACATATCAATTGTGGTGTTCAAACAGACGCATCGCAAAATTCGGCATCCATATATAATAAGACTCATGCTCTTTTGCGCAATATTTGAAACAATCTACAAAAAAATAATAATTAAAAAAAAAAGATGGGCCGAACCGGGGATTGAACCCGGGACCTCTCGCACCCAAAGCGAGAATCATACCACTAGACCATTCGGCCACGTTTGGAAAACATGTTTATTCAAAAGATCATTTCCTTCCGCACGCCGTGCGATTTTCCGCGCGGAAAAGGAGAGAAGAGAAGAAACGCGGAAAGTTCCACAAAATAAACACGGCTAGCAAACGTGGCCGAATGGTCCTCGCTTTGGGTGCGAGTCCTCGCTTTGTGTATGATTCTCGCTTTGCGAATGGTCCTCGCTTTGTGTATGATTCTCGCTTTGGGTGCGAGAGGTCCCGGGTTCAATCCCCGGTTCGGCCCATCTTTTTTCCTTTTTTTTTAGTTTTCCAAGCAAACTCACACATCTCTGGATAACTTGTATGATATGAGGTAGCATGTGTTGTAGTCCTGCGTCACTTTCAAACGATCGAAGAGCATCTTGTCGTTTCTTATCATCCGGCGCCATGCTAGTATGCAAAAACTCCTTCATATAAGCTTGCTGCTCCTAAAAACATATCTACAGTACTCGTCTTAAAGGCACACAACATACCACTGACAACGCTTCGACGGCATTCGGTTTGAGCCCGACAATCTGCTCGTTTTTCGTCGTTTTCAGCGCCTGTAGATACATTTTCGTCGCCGACGTCGCGCCAAATTTCACCGAATGATCGGCGAATTTCTCGGATTTTCGCGACGTCGACGCGCTCGCGTTTGCGTCATTCGCGTTGTCGTGATCGTCGACGTCGTCGTCGTCATCGTCCTGATCATCGTCTTCGTCGGATAGATTGGCGGCGTATCGCGATTTTGCGAGAACACCGTTGGTGACGAGAAAGTATGTTCGTATACGTTCGTGGACGGGCATCAGTTTCGAAGTTTTGGCGGCGACCGAGTCGAGTTCGGTTTCGCGATTCGGTTTGGCGAACAGATTCGTCGAACCGGGTATTGGTTGCAGCGTTTCGATGCCCAGGTTTAGCGTGTCGGATAGGGGAACAAGCGATTTCTGAAAAAAAATTGAAAATTTTCATGGAGAGAAGGCCTGCCCTGGCTCGAAAATTAAAAAAAAAAGGTGAGAAAATAAAAATTTTTGTTAGGGATAAGATAATTGACAGACATTTTTACCTAAAAAACAAAAAAAAATTTCATTTTTTAACCTTAAAAAGGGTTACGTTTAAAGGAACATAAAAATTTTTCAGTTTCCGTGACGAGACCCAAACGTTTTTAAAACTTTTCTGAATTTTAAGGCCTTCTAAATGTCAAAATAGTTCTCGTAAGACTTTCTCTAAACCACTTACAAGTTCTAAATTCTATTTCTTCGGTTAGTCTCACATAAATACTCAAAAATATGTCAGATCTCAAGAAAACTTGATTTTGTTTCTGAAAAATCTCAAGTCAAATTTTCCAACAAAAAAAACTAGACCGAAGTTAACCTGGCTTTCACTTTCTAGAAAATTGTGGGCCGGTCCGAAAAAACGGTCCAAAATTTTTCTCGAGAAAAAAGTCCGACTCACCGCAAAATCTGATCCATCCAGCACACTGATGGCATTGATCAAATCCGACAATTGAACACGTTTACGACCACACCGATTCGCCCATTTTTTGGTCAATCGAATAGTTCGTTTGATGAATTCTCGATTCTACAAAAATATTTCCCAGGGTTACTGTAGTTTTCAAAGAGGCCAAAAGCTTACATAGTGTTCCACAGCTTGTTGCGCTTCTTGATCTATTTTCGAAATTCCCAAATAATCACAACTGATCTGAAAAAAAACATTTTTTTTTGAGAATCTAATGAAAATATATTACCTGCACCAAACTTTCACGATCATTTTTTGCCATCGATTCTGCAACAAAGTTCTAGGTTTTTTGAAAGAAAAAAAATTGATGAAAAGATATAGTAGAGTGTTCAACTCGAAGAGAAAACTGTGAAAAAAAAGGTTTTCAAAAAAACATTTCTATATGCAATAAATCTCTGATAAAACGCTATAATTCTCGTGTGCAATCTTCCAGAATATTCCGACAAGTTTGGAGTTTTTCGACAATTTGAATTGGACTTTCTCGAGGAACACTTCGACGATACCACCACTGAAAATGTTTTCTGTTGATTGAGATGAAAAAGCAACAAAAAATCACCCCTCCAAGTAGTTTTTTATTGTCATCTTCCTCTTGGTCGACCATTTCTTCAACTTCTTCTTTGGATAAAACAAACGTGCCCATTAACACCCATTGTAAATCATCATGAAGGCCTGGAAAAAAATTTGGTTACATATGCATTTAGGAGGAGGAGGAGACGTCGAAAAGTGCGAAAACTTGGCATGGGAACAAAATGTGCGAATAGACATCGCACAAAGATATGGGCGGGGCCTATTTATTCACACGTTTGACCCCGCCCCTTTTTGTCTCTATCCACCTGTTCCGTTCATGTTTGGTTATGGGCTTATTCACAAGAAAAAAAATAATGTAAAAAAAACAATAAAAAACACAAACAGGTTATTCACCTAATGCCGAGAAACCCCCATTTTTTCGAGGTTTCTCGACATTTTTCGACGTTTTTCGACATACTCTTACACACAAATTAGGTGAATAACCAATTTTTGTTTTTTATTGTTTTTTTACATTATTTTTTTTCTTGTGAATATGCCCATTAGTTATCGCAAATAATTTTTCGAACAACATTTTTTTTTTGTTTTTTCAAATTTTTTTAAAACTTTTTTAGTCATTGTTTTGGTCAAAATTTACATTGAAATTCTTTGATAAATGTGTCTGGGTCTCGTGGCAAAAACTGAAAACTACTCATTTTTTTCGATTTTAGACGAATTTTGGCATTTTTTCCGTTTTTGGGACAAAAATATTTTTTTTGACATTTTTTTCTGAGAAAGTTTGGTCCTTTTTCAGGAAAATGTTTTGGATAATGATGAAGATAATATATGTTACCTTTTTCCATATTTCTCATTTCATCATTTTTTTTATAATTGTGTCGGGTCTTGACACGAAATTTGGTAAACTGCTAATTTTTTCGAGATCAGACGAATTTTGGAAAAGTGACTTTTGATATCTCTTCTTTTTTCAAGTTGAATATTATATTTTTTCGGTTTAGGCCACGCCCACAAAACTGTGTCCAATTACAGAAAAACGATCAATCTGGATGATGATTTTTTGAAAAGGAGAAAAATTGGATTATCCATGTAGTTGACCGCGTAACGTGTCCGCAACGCGGCTCAAATTTCGAAAATTTTGATTTTAGAAAAACCCAAATTCTATGCGAAAAAATCCAAAATTTCAACTAACCTACAACCCGTCTTTCTCTTGGTTTCCAATTTGTATCCGGCAATACAAATGTTTCTTCGAGAGTCTTTGATTGCTGAACTGTTCCAAGTACCTCGACTATTTTTTCAATCGTAAACTCTTTTCGATATTTCGGTATTCTTTCCGTCTTCTCACATTTTTCAACTTTTTCCTCGTTTTCTTCAAATACTTCTCTTTTGAATACACTTTCCATTGTTTCATTTTTCAATAAATTATGCTCTTTCAACGCATTTCGAATTCGTTCTATCATTTGGCTATCAGGTCTTTTCTCCAAATCCTGATCTTCAATATATTCGCTGGGGTCTCGATACGAATTTAATATATATGGCACCTCGAAGGGTTTTGAATTTCTGTAAAAAATACTTGCCTTAGTTCAAAATAAAAATTGGTGACTTACAATATACATTTTCCTAATAAATGATAACGCGTTTTGAAGTTTTTTCCAGCCGTATTCAGAGGGAGATAACTATCATTATTATGTTTTTTGGGTTCGAAGAATTCGATTTTTTCACATTTTTCTTTCTCGTCCATGTTTATCAAATTGACTTCTTTATCTGTTGAATCTTTTAGATCTTCAATGAGGCCTGAAAATTTTTTTACAGAAACCCATAATTGGTCTAAAATGAGGAAAACCATTTTTTTATCAAAATTTCACAAAGAAATTTTAGAGTTCGAAATTGAGGATATTAATGATTGCCCTTCTTGGGTCTCGTTACGAAAAAAAGGTTTTTAGATCATAAATAACCTAGAAAAAATTTTTCTACCCGCGCTTTCAATAAATCTGTGTACCGACATCACACTGGATGCGCCACACAGTAAGACAAACTAGCTTTTTTCTCTTTTTTGTTGGAATTTTATGCGGTTTCGAAACGTACCAAAGCCGAAAAAAAACGTGACATTTTTCAAAAAATAGATGTAGAGGTCACGCCACGAAAATAATATTTTTTGCAATTTTTTTCTTTGATTTTCAGTGCCAAATTTGTGAGGAATTTCGGAAAAAACTCACTTTGTCTATAATTTTCTTCTAAAACCCGTCGATCATCTTTCTTTTTCACATTATTATGATTATTTCCAGAATTTCTTCGATATTTATCAATTGTTACATCATACCCATACCAATGATATCTAGATGATTTGAATGTTGTTGATGATTTTACCCGTACAATTGACCCAACTGAGATCTGACTCTGAAAATGAACAATTTACATGTTTAGCTTGTTGAGAACAGAAAAAACTTGCGTACAAGGATATTTGAATGACAAGCTTTTGCGTTGAAAATAATACTTTCCGATTTGCTCAAATATTTTGCTTCCATAAACATTTTTCGAGCAATCTGCAGGAATTTTTATTGTTGTTAGAATTGAAAGATAAAGTTAAACTCACATTAGTTATAACAGCATTTTCCTCAAAATCATTGTCATTAGAGATTTTTTGAATAACAAAAAACCGAATTTTGGCAAAACTGCCCGATACATCAATGGTAAATGGGGCGACTACTAGCCAAGCATTCACCATACGTTTAACTCTTTCACAAGCTAGCTGCAAAATTCGAAGTTTTTTGAGAAAAACATGGAACTGACCTACAAATTTCGAGCGTATGCTAAATTCTGACATGTTTCGTTGAGCAGCTCGAAATGTTTCTTTCCGAATTTTCGACGAACAGGAAGGATGGAAGACCACTTCAACGTTTTGCTAAAATCTATTATAAAATTTGAATTTTAAAATAAAATCACCTCATTCATCCCAATAGATATACCTGGCATTGATTGAGAATTGTGGACAACAAATATTTCGGACTTCATCAACATTTGGCACTTATATACAAACATTTTCTCAATATATACAATTACATGATTATCATCCATTCGAGCTGTCAAGTTTCGCGCCCAGCTGATTTGAACCAATGATCCAATTCCTAACACATCACTCTCTTCGTTGAAACGAGTTTGAGTGGTGGAATGAAAAATAAAATGTACACTGGCATCCTCGAAATTTTCCTGAGCCAAAACCTCGCCAATTCGTCCACCTCTAACCGCACAATCATTTCTCTTCCATATAACCACGCCAAAAGTTGTGTTTTCTGAATAGAATGTTTTTCTCATCGAAAAATAAGTTTGTTTACCTGATGTTTTGATGAAATTGTCTACTGAAGAATGAATCGTGGTTACCCCGTGTGATGGCGATTTTTTTAAAGGTTTTGAATTGACTAGAACCCGTGGAAACATGCTGGAAAATGGCGTTTTTTTGAAAATAAACAATAAAATATATGTGGCCTAGAAAGCGATGACCTAGAAAATCTGTTTGTCCTAGTCCCCCGATTTATTTTACGTCGAAATTTTTCCGATACACGGGTCGGCAAAGGTGACCCTTGCCCTTGTTTAAAAGTTGTGTGCGACGGGTACTCTCGCTGTCTGGCATTCTGCCCCTTGTGTGTTTGCTTTTTTTTTTGTTGTAGAAATTTCGTATAAAAACCCATTTTTTTCGAAAAATCAATGTAAACTTTTTTTAATTTTTTGAGTATTGACTAATTTGAGCATGTAGATTCCGAAAAAATAGGTCTCGTTCATACTTTAAATCTTGGTGATGTCGTTTTTGGCCAAAAACCTCATTTTTAAGCGGTTTTTTATGAAAAACCCATTTTTTTTTTTTCGAAAAATCACTGTAAACTTATTGTTATTTTTTGTGTACTGACTAATTTGAGCATGTAGAATTCAAAAAAAGTTTATGATTCGGAAAGCAAAGTTCAGGGCTGCCATCAAAAAAAGAAAGAACAGACAAAAAGGTCAAAGGTTGTTTCAAGGCGCACTGTGAAAATTGTGGGTCTGAAATTTTTAATTTTGTTTCTCGACGAATTTGTTCTTTTTAAATGTCATGATTCTTCATATCTATCATCTATAAGATTGTGTCTGTTTAGAAACATGGATAAAGAACGTGTAGAAATGCTAGAAAGTTTAATCTTGACGTCAACGAAGCCTAATGAAAAAGTTCATCGATCAGTGGTTGTTATCGACAGGAAACACGCGGCGTCCTATCGACATGGGCATCATTCTTTGTTTAAACTGAATGAAAAGGTCATTCTATACAACCTACTGTCGCCAGGTCAACACGAGGTTTTTTTTTCTGATAATTTGATTTAGTTGCTGAATATGAATTCAACCTTTTTTCAGACGAAGATTGTCGCTATTTCAGAAAATGGTGACTTTATTGTTTTTGAAAAAATGGAAGGAGCATTCGAAAATTTCCCAATTGGTTGGGATATACCATATCCCGGATACGAATATTACCAAATTGGAGTTAGTTCCAGCCGTTTGATGCATTGGAAGGCAGGTATCATTTCACAAAAAAAAAGTATGTCTAATTTCTTTACTTTACAAATGTTAATGTTTTGATTCAGAACAATACTTGATTGGTTCTTCCCATGAGCAATGTGACGATTCTGGATGTGGAATATTCAACAAAGCAGGTCTCTTCCTAGGAATTTCAACAGGAAAACAGCGATCACTGTTGTCAAACTTGAACAACATGACAATCGATGAAATTGCGAGCCATCATCCATTTACCAAAATCATAAATTCCACTGTGCTTTTCGCGCTTGCAGGAATTACGGACGAAGTGAGTAGTTTCATTTTTCGATAAGATAATTACTTTTATTGCTATGTTTAAGGCCAAACCAGAAGAAAAGAGAAACGAATTTGATGACTAAATGTGAAACGTAACCGATGCGAATAACATTATATGTATATCTGGTTGTGTTTATCGAGCAAACTGCTAAACAAGTTTTTTGCTAAACCAGCCATTCGATTTTTTCGTCTACCACCAATTCCGTCAACACATAACTTTCACCATAAACAGAAGCGGCCTACGATCTTTCCTACATCAACACATTGTAAACGTATTGAAAAACACGTGTTCGCAAGTTATCATAGTGTTCCGGTCTGTCGTGTGTTTTGAAAACCAGAATAAACGTTTTGGCCACATAGTCTCGCAAAATCCAATAATCATCCACGCCAGGCCGATTGCAAAAATTTTCTGAAACTCTATAACTCAACAAAAGTGGACTAGAAGAAGCTAAAAAAACATTTTGTTTTGTAAAATGGAAAAATGCGCGCAAAAATACCTGTAACGACATATCGATTGGTATTTTTTCACTGACATATCGCAGAATTCAACATCCATATATAATCAGGCTCATGCTGTTTTGCGCATTATTCGGAACAATCTACAAAAATTGTTTTGGAAAAAATGAAAAAAAAAGATGGGCCGAACCGGGGATTGAACCCGGGACCTCTCGCACCCAAAGCGAGAATCATACCACTAGACCATTCGGCCATGTTTTGTTAAACATGTTTATTTTGTGGAAATTTCCGCGTTTCTTTTCTTCTCTCTTTTTCCGCGCGGAAAATCGCACGGCGTGCGGAAGCATTGCGCCAAATATCACCGAATTTTTCGGATTTTCGCGATGTCGACGTCCTCGGATTCGCATCATCTTTGCGATCATCGTCGGATAGATTCGAAGCATATCGCGATTTTTGCGGCGTTTTTTTGAAAATAAGCAACAAAATATATGTGGCCTAGAAAGCGATGACCTAGAAAATCTGTTTGTCCTAGTCCCCCGATTTATTTTATTTTTTTTTGTTTGCGCGTCTGTTTAAATTCTTCTGCTATTCTTGTAAAATGGACATATTCTAAGTGTTTTCAGGTATGGAGAAAAAAGCGAGTCCAGAAGAAGAGCTAGAAATACAATATCGAAACTATAAAGAGCAATTCGAGCAGTGGAAGGAGAAAAATAGTGGTTCAATCGGCACAGAAGCTTATAACTCATATGTGAAACAATTCCAAGAGTGGGAAAAGGATGTGGAAAAGCGGCGGAAAACGATAAAAGAACGGGTCAATTCAGAAGAAGCCGAACGACGTCGTGAAGCAAAAAACAATGAAGCACAAGAAGCCGAAGCAGCTGCCGCCTATGCTCAATCTCAACAAGCATATTTAGCGCATCATCAAAAGGCGATGGAGCAGGCTGAAATGCAGCAAAGAGCACAAGCACATCATCAATTTATGCAGCAACAACATCATCATCAACAGCAGCAGCAGCATCAGCAACAAAGTTAGTTTTCAACAAACTTTTCTCCCCAAAAAAAATGAATAAATTCCAGTAGTGGCGGATAGTAGTGCGGTCAACGCAGATGTTGTTATTCGAGAAGTTATGAACGTGATAATGGTAGGAACCGCATCTGCGGTCGGATCCGCCATCAATCAACAACCACCACCACAACAAGGAGCTGTAGCAACTGGTCCACCGCCTAGTTTATGGGGGAATGTGAAGACTCCCTATGACCATAGAGATCCATTATTTTTGAAGTGGGGTAAACGAGCTGCGCCTTGTCATATTAAGCCAGATTGTAATGCGCCAATTGTGAGTTTTTTATTGGGATTTTGAGGAAAATATGATTCACTTTTGAAAAAAAAATTTCTATTCAAAAGGCATACCCCACCTAAGAGGGTACTAAAATGTCTATGTGTTAATGACAACAAGAAAATAACTGAAAAGCATGGAAAAAAGGCCAATATGATTAATGGTCTAAAAAAAGAATCAAAGTGAACGAGAAAAAAAAGAAAGAAAACAATATTAGAAAACTGAGAAAAATGTAAATAATAAAGAGAATGACAGAAAAAATGAGGTATACAGTCGACTCCGCCCATTTTTTGCACCTGCTCCGCGCACAAATAGGGGCGGAGTCGACAATCTATGTGCCTTTCTGTGTGCATTCTTTCATTCATTCACTCTTCATCTTTTTCTCAGTTTTCTTGCTTGTCTGTCTTTTTCTTTTTGATTCTTATTTTTTGTTTTTTTTTCAGCGTCTCCAGTGAGATTTTTTCTGAATTTTTGTGAGACTTTTGTACCCTCTTGGGCCAGGTATGAGAAAAACCTCCAAGACCACAATGTTCCTTTGAGGTTTCGTTTTTTATTTTTTTTTTCTGTCGAAACGAAAACCAAAAAATAGCTGAAAATTGAGAGAAAAATTTAGACTTATTTTTCCAAAAAAAAAAAACAAAAATTTCACGAAACGAAAAAAAAAGTAGAAAATTCACAGAGAAAAATTTAATGTTAAAATTTACGTGACGTGAAAAATGTTCATTGAAAATGTCACTGTAACTTTTCGACCAAAACAATGAAACTACTTTGGCCAGACACAATTATCTGATAAAACCGAATTTCTAAAATACTAAAAAAAAATGTCCAGGCTTCCAGAATTTCCCACCTCTTAAAAGTAACTTTTTGAAGTAAATAAAAAAAAACAAAAAATTGCGATTTTTCTCCTTCCCAATCAAATTCAAAATGTGTGCTCCTCTTTAATAAATACACAATTTCAGACGCCTCTTCCATATTGGATACTCTCCGAAGCGCTAAAAGAAAAGAAAATGGTGTTAGCTCCACAAGGTCCTCCGCCTATTTTCAATCCATCACAACCTGCTCCTCCCCCACCATCTCATCTGTTTTGATATATTTTGTTTCACCAAAAAATTATAATATAATAAAAATCTTTTGATCCATGTATAATCCAATTTTCAGATTAGATTTTTGGGGTTTGGAGGGAAAAAAAGAAAAGGCACGCCTCCAAAAAAAAAAACATTTTTCTTCTTCTTTCCCACCCGAAATACTCATAATTGCCCTTCAATTCGAAATTTCTTTTGAAAAATGGACGAATTTTACTCGAAAATTGATCGAAATCTCGGCGAAAGTCATGTCAAAAAAATATGCGAGAATTTAATGAACTTTGGCGTTGATCCCAACAAATGTTTCAACAATTTGAAAATATTACATCAAGAAGTGAGTTGAAAGTTTTCAAAGTTCATACATAATTTACTCTATTTTTAGACCCAGAAGGTTTTCATTCAGTCAGATATCCCGCAGCGAAAATTGACGGCAGTGCAAGAGTCCGGCGATAAAACGTTGTAAAATTCATTCAAAAACATTGAAATTTCTTATAAATATGTAGTTAACAGTTTTCACCTTCGCTCTTCTTCCTCCAACTTCTTCCGTTTGGCCTGTGGATCGTCGGTTTGAGGAGTTTTCTGTAAAAAAGTTCAACTTTCTTTTGAATTAAAGAGGGTAAAAACTTTTGGGAAACTCTCGTGTTATAAAACCCAACAAAACTACAGTAAACCAAAAAATAATTTTTTTTTTTCGTGTGAATCTAAGTACCTGTCACACAAGTGAATCAAAAATTTTACTAAAAAAACAGAAAAAGTGCCGAAAGTCCAAAAACGAAGTGTTTTCAGTTTTCGTGATGACCAAACACATTTATCAAAAAATTTTCATGTACTTTTCACTCTTTGTGGCAGGTATGCGTGTGAAATTCTACAGAGGTCATTTTGAAGAACGAACGTTGTATGGTGATGTTCTTATATTCATAAAATATTTATTACTTGTTTTTCAGAAAAAATTCAGCGGGCCTCCGAAAAAAACGGCAATTAAAATTTTTCAAAACAAAGCACAATTTTCAAGAAAATGACTGTATTTTTTGAAGCCCGTAATCAATAAGTATAAAAATTGTGTCCAACTACAGAAAAAAAAAACACCGTACTTATTTAAAAAGATGTCGGATTGAAAAAATTCGAGTTAGAAATTTTTCTTGGACTTTTTTCGAGATTGGACGCGATTTTTTTTTTGATTACGAGTGCCGCAATATAAAAAATAAAGATTTTTTGAATAAATTTCTTGTCTAGGACTTGAATCCCTGTCACAAAATGTAAAAATTATAGAGACATTCATTGATACTATTCAAAATCGAATCGGTACCCCTCGCTCTAATGATAACACACGCGACGCACAAATGTGCGTAGTCGACATTTTTTCTTTTTCCTCTTTGTGCTGCGGTGGGGCGCGTTTTATCGATTAGCAAACTACACAAGTTGTAAACATATGGCATAACAAAAGGTGCGACATCCTCCAATTTTTGGGAAGGTCATGGTTGATGCCATATGTTTACAACTTGTGTAGTGTGCTAATCGATAAAACGCGCCCCATCACACAAAGAGAGGAAAAGAAAAACTGTCGACCACTCACATTTGTGCGTCGCGGCTTTTGCGTCGCGTGTGTTATCATTAGAGCGGATGATACCGATCGATAATTGAATAATAGTGTATGGGTCTTGTCACGAAAACTTGCCCCTTCAAATTTATTCGGACTTCGGAACTTTTTTTCTTATTTCTCGTCATCCACAGTGAATATTTTTTTTAATTTCGGCTATAAGGTCTTGGAACTTTGAAAAATAAACAAAAAAAAACTCACATTCGCATTTTTTATTCCTTGAGTAATAGTGATATTTCCACTAGTAGTCGTACTTTTCGGAACATGCGCTCCAATCTTTTCCTTACTAGGATCCGGTTTATGAGTATCTTTTGTGATTTGATTCTGAGCAGCGCGAGTGATCATATCGCGCGATTCTTCGGTTCCATCCCAGATCAACTTGTTCGATTGTCCATTCTCTTCATCTTCACCAAGTTTCTTACCAATTTGCGTTTGTTCACCTCCAACTCCGAAAATATCCGTACGACGTTCGGCAAACTGTCCCAAGTTTCTCGAAATATCGGCTCCAACTGCCAACACGGGCTCTTCAGCACTTCGCTCTCCCAAATGTCGTTCTCTGTCCTCTTTATACTGCGAATCAACAGTGTTGTATCGCACATGTTCTTCCAGTTTATCTGACGGAATTCGTTCTCCGGTGAGTGGCGAGATGAGCCACTTCTCCGATGGTTTTGCTCTTTGAGCAGCCGCTTTTCGCGGATCGTAATCTCTGACAATAACGTCTTTTTGTTTTGTTGGAGGAAGTGGAGCGGTGAATGGAACGTCTTCTTTTTCAGCTTCTCCTTCTTCTTCACTATCCGAATCTTCCATGTCCATTTCTTGCATTTCGGCGGCCGCTTTTTGTTGCTCACTTCGTGCTTCTAACAAGATTCTGGCTCCGACATCTTTTGGTGTACAAAGCGGAGGAAGTTTAGCTGCAAAAATATGATTATCAATAAGACATATTCATTATATCGGTCGCTTTCTGATGCGGAAATATCTTTCTTTGTTAATTTTGGGGTCACTAACTTTTTAACAACTAAGTTTTGAACAAAAAATCAAAACTACAGTATCCTAACAAGGGAGGTTCAGCCTGTCCCCATTTAAACTTTTAGCGAGATTTCTGGCTAAATCTGACATGCTAATCAACGCTCTACTTTTAACTATTTTCATTGAGAAGTTTGAAAAGTTCATAATTTCATTTCACAAAAAAAGAAAGTTCACGTTTTTATTAGTTTAAAATTTTATCTTTTTTGCAAGGAAATTTTTCATTGTTTCAAACTTTTTTGAATTGTGTTTTGAGTTATTGACACGTTTTTGATCAGGAGGTTCGGTTTAAGCACCATTTTATGATCTATAATTACAGAAAAAAAAACTCACAAGAATCTCCAGGTTGAAAATCGACAGTTTGAACAACAACAAAGTCATGCCAATCAATTTGTGCGTATGACATTCGCTCCTTCTCAGCCTCGGCCTCTTCTTTCTCTTTCAAATTTTTCTGATGCTTCTCCCATGCTACTCGATATTTCACGTCTTCGGCCAACTTTTTACGATTGCTAGCCTCGTCTTTCAACTGCTCCACAATATTGCTTGACGGAACGATAACTTTTGTGTATTGTTCAACGAGTTTTGTGAAATACGTGAAGCTAGAGTGAGCCGGTTTGAGAAAATCAAACTGATAATTTCTGGCCTCTCTTGTCATCAATTGTGTCAAAAATTGACGTCCGTTTCTGGCTACAAACAATGCTGTTAGTCTAACAAGATCTCTGAAAAATGAAACGTTTACAAGTGTTTTTCTCAGTCAACTTACAAATCATATGCGTTGATTGTCGATGGGTCGGCACAAAATTCAAACGCTGGTGGTGGATTGGTTGGGATGAATTCGGCCTTTTTGACATGTTCTTTAACCGCTGTTGGCAGTGCTGCTTTTGGCGCTTCAAACTTTCCTTCGGCGAAATCGTGAACTTTCTTTTTGTAATATGCGTTATACGGATCTGTCATCGACAAAAAGTTGAATCTCGGATTTTGCGCTTCTTTTTCACGAATTTTATTCTCGAAATCAATTCCATTTCTGGCGACGAACGCAGCTGTTTTGTCAACAATCGTTCGGATGTCTGGTGGTGGATAGATTAGACCGATTATCGTTTTACCCGATAACGATGGCTCATTGTTCATCGAGTCCTCTTCTCGGTTTGAAACTACGGCTGGAGGCATTGTGTCTACAAAATGAAAGAGGATAATAAAACAAAAATTTCGAAAGTTTTCAAGAAAAAAAAAGAAAAATCCATCCGTTCAAAATAAAGCGAGCAAGCGCGCTCTAATAAATGTCTATCTCTCTTCTTTTTGCGTTGTGTCTTCTCTATTTTTCTCTGCGTCTTGTCACAATACACACTCTCTCTTTTTTATTCAATATTTCTCGCCTCTCCAACATTTCCAAACTCTTTTCACTTCAAAATAATTTTAAAAACTTTTCCCCTAAATTTCGAAAATAAACGGTGATTTTCAGGCATGACAGAAGAAGTTGAGTCTCCACAAGTGTCAGTGAATTTCGTCGGTGAAGATGGGAAGGAGTTGGGAGGAGCCGGAATCTTAGTACCAATTGATATTTCGACAAACCAGTTGCAGATTTTATGTAATCAGTTGTTAGAGAATAGGTAAGGATTTATAAGCACTGTTGAATATTGAAATTTTCATAATTTTCCAGTGAAGACCCTGTTCCTATTTCGTTTTTCACCGAAGATGGTAATGAAATTCGAGAAACGATTCAAAAATCGGTGGAAAAAATTGATTTCGAAAAAACGTTGAAGCTTGTTTATCAACCGCAAGCAGTTTTCCGTGTTAGACCGGTGACAAGATGTTCAGCAAGTATTCCCGGACATGGAGAACCTGTGATCTCAGCACAATTCAGTCCAGATGGAAGAGGTTTGGCTAGTGGTTCAGGTGATACAACTGTCAGAATTTGGGATATCGAGTTAGAGCTACCGAAATTCACACTAAAGGCGCACAAGAATTGGGTTCTTTGCATCGCCTGGTCGCCCGACGCTTTAAAAATCGCATCAGCTTGTAAGAATGGCCAAATAAACATCTGGGACGCAAAAACCGGAGAGCAAATCGGAAAAACTTTGGCGCGACACAAACAATGGGTGACAAGTTTAGCATGGCAGCCAATGCACAAAGACGCGCAGTGTAGATTGTTAGCATCAGCCGGAAAAGACGGAAATATTTTCATTTGGGACGTGATCAAAGGTGCTGTAGTAAGATGTTTGAGCGGGCACACTGCGTCGGTCACATGTATCAGATGGGGAGGCGAAGGACTTCTATATTCTGGATCACAAGATCGAACTGTCAAAATGTGGCGAGTTGATGATGGTGTTATGTGTAGAAGTATGGGCGGACATGCTCATTGGATCAATACACTTGCTCTCAACACCGATTATGCTTTGCGCACAGCGTGTTTCGAACCAAGTAAACGATGTGTTCGACCAGAATCTGTTGAAGAATGTCAGAAAATTGCACAAACTCGATATGACTTGGCCCTAAAAACAGCTGGTGGTGAACGATTAGTGAGCGGTTCGGATGACTTCACAATGTTCCTCTGGAATCCAACAGAAACCAAACAATCTGTTGCTCGAATGACTGGACATATGCAATTGGTCAATCAGGTTGTATTCTCACCAGATACTAGATATATTGCATCCGCCTCATTTGACAAGTCTGTGAAATTATGGTGTGGAAGAACTGGAAAATATATTGCTTCTTTGAGGTTGGTTTTTTTTGTATTGTCTATCAGTAAAAAGTAAAACTCGTATCATTGAAAAATTTATAGATAAACTCACTGAAAAAAGTTGTTTTCGAGTTGTAATGACCAAAGCTCAAAAAAAATTCAAGATAGGAAAATCTCACCATTTTTTCGGTTCAAAAATGTTTGCCGATTTTTTGGAAAATTGGCTCCAGGACAGAAACCGCGTTAAACTTGTTTTCAATAAATGTGCCGACATTTCTCGACATCCCAACAATGAAACATTTTAATATAAGTTGTAAAAAGGCAACAGACTATCTTCGAAAACCCGCGAGATGTCGGTACACAAATTTCTCGCGGCTCGAAAAACAAGGAAAAATGTTTTTTTTTTGGGAAAAAAATGCGAAATTTTTCAAAATCTCATGTGGTTTTGACATGTCTGGGTTCGAAATGTCCCGGACCGAAAAATACAGATAGGTTTTTGTTTTTTCATAACCACAAAATTTTTGAGAATTTTTGTTACCCTCTTTTGACAGGTATGATAACGTCATAACTTTTATTCGTATTGTTTTTTCAAAGGTTATTTCTATCAAATTTTGTTCAACACATCATCATTTTATCTAATTCAATTTTCAAATTACCCATTTTCTGAACAAGTTCAAATAAAAAATCTAATTTGATAAAAAATATATTTCAGAGGTCACGTTGGTCCAGTTTACCAAGTCTCCTGGTCAGCTGACAGTCGTTTAATTGTCTCCGGCTCTGCTGATTCGACCCTCAAAGTTTTTGAACTTCGCACAAAAAGTCTTTACTACGATTTGCCTGGTCATGGAGACGAAGTTTATACAGTAGATTGGAGTCCGGAAGGTACAAAAGTGGTCAGTGGTGGAAAGGATAAAGTTCTAAAATTGTGGAGACAATAGTTTGTTGAATTTTAATTTTTGTTTTGTTTTGTTATTTCTCGTTTTCCCTCTCTTGTTATATTTTTTTTTCGTTTCGTTAAAAAATGAAGAATACAAATTTTTCCAGTTTCGTTTTATTTGCATTTCTCTTTTTCTTTACCGTTGAATGTTCGGTGTAACTATTCCAAGTTTTCTCTTTTTTTTCGCCAGAACAAACATCATTGATTCTTTGGAAATTTTCCAAGCATTGTTATCTGCACAGTATTTATGAACATCATTCGATTTTTTTTTTCATCGCAACATTTTTTTGCCCCTGTTATTTTTCACATTAATGTCGTCATTTTTCGCGGAACAACTGCTTTTTTTTGCCTATTGAAAAAAAGAAAAACATCACAGCATGAGAAAATCAATTTCATCGTTTCTGAAAAGAATGAGAAAAAGTTTTTTTCTTGAAAAGAGAAAAAAAGAAGATAAATCTTTGGTTGCACTTTATCAATCTTATCATATTTAATGGCTCTTTTTTTATGGTTCGAACAACTTTTCTGCACAATTTTTGAAAATTTATTGTTGATTAAAATGCTTTTACGCATCAGATTTTGACGCAAAAATATTCTCAAACTTTAAAATTTAGAAAAATGTTTTTCTTCCGTCGAAAAAAATAAAATCTCCCATAGTTTTTGAATTTTCGTGGCGTGACCTCTTCATGTTTTTTAAAAATTTTATCACAAAAAATGTTCTTCAATTATTTATTCTGAAAAAATCTGAAATACAGTAGTATCATGTTACTTTACTATTATCCAAAATCAAATCGGTAACCTGCGCTCTATTGGTAATGTTATGTTTACTCGATTCAGAAGATTTTCAAAAATGTGTGATATTAGAATCAGATTCTACGCGTCTGAAAAGTCTAGAAATGTACTTTTAAAAATATTTTGAATGATAGATAATATAAACCAGGGGTGAGATTGTAGCCCAAATGCCGGAGAGCACGGCCCGAAAACAGGTCGGGCCAACTTTTAAACGTCAGTTTTTCAACGCCGGGAATATTTTTTTTCGAAAAAGTTGTGAAAATCTAGAAAAAGTATGAGTTTTATATAAAGTACCCAAATTTCGGGCCGACTCAATTCTCCTGTTATAAAAACGTGATACAAAATTTGTAATTTCCATAATTTTCCAATTAGTTTTACACCTTGTGAGTTAGATAAGAAAACGTCGTTTTTTTCTTCTATGACTCTCACTTTTTTCTCATGATCATCAGTTTTCTTTGAAATAATCATCAAACCACGTGACATATTATTATGATTAGTATTATTTATTTATACCTGATCAGACAATGAAAACAGATAAGACAACTTGATGAATGATATCTATTTGCATATTGGCAAAACATTTATCGATTTGTTTATTATCTATTTTCAGATCTTTTGCCAGGTTTTCTATAAAGTTTTTCTTGAACCGTTATGTCACTCATTGAGTTATTTAGTTATCAATTTATAACAAAACCAAACCAGAAAAAGACTTGATAAGCCAGAAAACGACGACCTATCAATCAATCACATTTCATTTATATGTCATTTACTAATTGTTTTCTAGTTCTCATTTTCAGCCATTTTTTCTCTTGTCTCATCATTTTTGTCCTTTGATCAGCTTCCAATCATTCTGACCTATCTCTTCTATTCAATTTTTCAAAAGAATGAAGAGAAAAAAAAACTAGTTTTTTTCTTCCGTCAGTCCACATTTATTTTGACCTTCGCGTCAAATCTCCACCTCATCGTTTCATTTTTTTTTCTCTGATTTTTATGTTTCATTTCCATAATTTTTTAGAGCAATGAACAAATTGGTGTTTTGTGGCGCGGTGTCGGCGTTTTTGAGAATCGAATATTTGGTAGCGAGACACATTGTGAGAGAGTGGCAAAAGGAGTGGAGTGAAAACAAGGTAAGTGTGCTACTTTTTTGCCTGGTAAAGTTCAATCAACAACTGTTGTCTAGTTCGTTTTTCTGACGTCTCAATTTTTCTTGGAAGATTTTGTTGGAAACCTAAGATCAGAACTCGCGTCATAGAGAATCTAAAACACAAAAAATATAAAAAGTAAGATTTTTAATTTTTAGCAAGGGTGAAATTGAAATTTTGACCAAAAAGAACCCATTTTTTTCCTCACCGGTAAACAAAAAAGCCCTGCCCGGCGTGTTTTTTTCGGGCCGGGCCCTCAGGTTTTGATCTCCCTTCTGCTTCATAGAATATCTGTTCGGCCCCGATCCAGAGTTTCGGAAAAAATGTAAAATTTTATTAGAAATATTTGAAATCATTTTTTCATCACGAATTTGGTGAATTTGAAGCCAACAGAACCCTGATATTTTTAAAAATGTAAAAAAAAAAGTTTCTCGAAATATTTTTTCATCGATAAACTTTGTCAAAATTTGGAAGAAAATGTGAGTAATTTTTGAGTTTTCGTGACAAGACCCATAAATTTTCATTGAAAAATGTCACGAGATAGTTTCGCTCTTTGATCAGGTCATCGTTTTTTGTCATCATCATAATTGGTCAAAGATGGGGAAAAGTACAGTAATAGGTTATATTTTTCGACAAAAAAACTTGTAGGTTTGAAAACGAAAATTATAATTCAAAAAAAAATTAGCGACTCTTCCTCGTTTCTTCATTCAAGGTGAAAAAATTTCTAACTTTCTCAATGAAAAAACGAAGATAATTTTCTTTAAAAAAATTTTTTCCATCGCACATACCTGGTCTACCACCAAAATTGCTCAAAATTTTTGTCACTGTGAAAAATGACCACAAAACAGAAAAAAAAACTGAAAATTTGAGAGAATATCATAGTTTTTAAAACCTAGTGGCGAATTTTTGACCAAAAAAAGAGTCACGGTACTTTTTCCCCTTTTAGGCCAACTATTTTGTGATTTGCAGGTTCGCCTGTTCACGGTGCGCGTCGTCTCATTCACTCATGCTCTCATCTCGGCTCTCGGCTGCATTTTCTCGCTGCTCACCGACTTCAATTATATCCGCGAACCGTACGACTATCACAAACAAAATGCCGAATACGTGTTTTTGTTCTCAATGGGTTATTTTGTGTACGATCTAGTCGATATGTATATACACGGTGAATTGGAGAACTCGAAAGAGTATCTCATTCATCACTCGCTTGTCATTATTTCATTCTCGATCATATTACTTACTGGTAAATTGTTTGGATTGGCCATGATCACATTGTTGGTTGAGGTTTGTTGAGATACTCGTGTTGATATAGATGAGATTTTGTGTTTTTTTCTCCAGATTCAAACAATATTTTTACATCTTCGTACAATGGTCCGTTTAGCATATGGATCGAAGAAACAATCTGAATTTATGGACACATTAATCAATGCAAACATGACGTGTTTGTTCTTGTTCCGACATTTGCCGGTTTGCTATTTGTTGTTCTACTTGTTGGTACAAGACTACAAAGTTCCATTTTTACTGCGCACATTTTTGGTCGGTGGATTGTCGTTCTTGGAATATCACAATACTCATTTGACGGTAAGTGGAAGATAGAAAAAATTGCAAAATTTTTGGGTCCGGACCGAAAAAAAAAACCTATTTTTCTATTTACCACAGGCCAGATATTCTCAAATAACTTTGTCGTGTTGAACTGGAAACGGTAAAAAAGTCAAAGCACTTCAAAATTTAAAGGAACATGTTATGCGACGTCCAAAAGCGAAACAAAGAAAAAAATTGCGTCCAATTGCGAAGAAAAAACTACCAAAGGCATTTAAAGGAACATCAAGAATTCTCAAACAAAAACTGTCTAACTGACTACGCTCTCCTCGTCCTCTGCACTGTTTCTTTTTTTCGCTGCGAAATAGTTGCGTCCCTTTGAAAGGATATAAAATAGCCGGCCTAGAAATTACCCAAATCAAAAAATATTTGAAAAAACTCCATTTTTTTTCGATCTGTACTGGAAAATGAAGATTTCGAGCCAATTTTTTTTTCAAAAATTTGAAAAGGCCTTGAAAATTTTGTTTCCGAAAAGTATTGAATTTTTAAAATCTCATTTTTTCGAGTCAAAAATAATTTTTAAAAAATAGTTCAAAACTTTGGCCGGAACTTTGGGCCTGGAAAAAAATGTTTGAAAAATGAAATTTTCACTGTCTCTCAACCCATTTTTCTGTTTTTCAGATGGCTATGGCAAAATCGGACGGATTTTTCGGACATGAACGACAAGCTCTTGATGAAGATAGCTGTGATCCATTGGGATCAGTCAAAAAAGACGACGAAAAAGCAGAAGTCAAGAAAAGTGAATAAATGTTTGTAACCGCCCCGAAAAAAAATATACTGGTCAAAATGTTTTCTTTTTTTTTGAAACGTGATTTTGTTTTTTTGAAAAAAGTAATATGAAATGTTTTATTTCTATTTTTTATCGTTTTCAAAAAATGCAAAAGTTACATGAAGTAAGTGGACAATTTTTTATTAGTTTTTTTTCGCAAAATCATTTTTTTAGGTGAAAAATTGTGAAGATTTTAGCTCGAGTTGTTCGATTGAAGAACCGACTCATTCGACGAGTCTTAAAATGACACCGAAAACTCGGAAAAAAGTCGATGATTGGGAAAAAGTCCTAGTTCTCATTGTCATTGGGAATTTGTTGATTTTTTTGAATTTTGTTGGAGCCGCCGTTTTTTTGGTAAGAATTTTTAGCGGAAAAAGTTTGAGAGACATGTCCCTTTAAATTTTCAGTTGTCTGAAAAATATTTGGCCAGTGACGAGAGTTTTGCGCATTCCGAATGTCTCAACAATTTTCAATCAATCGAAATTCTCGACAATTGTTTGAAACGGTACGCGTTGCGGTCGTGCGTTGCGTGCGAGCGAGCGGAAATTTGAACATTTTTCAGCTCCTCAAAAATTGACACATTTCCCCGCGCCTTTTTCTACTGTTGGACACTTTATAGTACTGTAGGGTACGGTAGTGTGGTTGGTTTTCAGTTAAAGGTGTCGAAAACAAATATACTTACAGTATCCTAGAAGTACGGTAGGTAAGATTTGTACAGTAATCTATTCAACGCTTGTCATACCGGTTTATATTTCATTCAAATTTGAAGTCGGAACACATCTCGCTGTTCTAATGCTCTTCATTTCACGACAAATTGGAAAAGTTGTAACTTGGTGAGTACTGTAGAGTACTGTAATAATTTCGAAATTGTTTTTTTAAAGGTCACGTGATTATTTGATATTGGCTAGTTCTATTTTCACGTGCACTCTGGGAGTTTTATTGTCGAGTTATTATTTTTCAGTGAGTTTTTTGTTTTTTTTTCGAAAAAAAATGTTCTCCAGATGATTGAAAAAATATCATATTTCTCTTCGTTGTACTTCTCAATTATCTCTATGAATCTAATAGGGCTTGGTGATATTGCGCCTTTAAAAATCGTACACTTTATTGTTGGATATTTGCCAGCGTTTTTGTTTTTGGATGTTTTCTCGAGTCATTTCTTCTATTTTGGTCAGGCTCGTGTTAGATCGTTGGCTCATAAAGTGGTTCGAAGGATTTTGATAAAACCTAAAAAGAAAAAAGAGATAGCTATCGAAAAAATGCCGATTATAAATACACAATGCATGCCGATGAGTGAGTTCTTTTTAACAAAAAAAAGAAAAAAAAGATGGGCGGAGTCTATCCAAGTGAAGAAGATAGCGACACACTTATCCTGTTGTGTGTCGGGCGCTCATTTGATAGACTTTGCGCTGAGGAGATGAGAATGTTGACAGAGGAAAGGAAGAAAACTAAATCCATTCTCTGAGTAAGAGTCTGTGGTTAGACACGGGTCCGCTTGGGGAGTATAGCGGGAAGTTCGAGTTCTTCGGACTTTTCGTTTCCCTCCGAAGAGACCATGGCCTCATAAGCTGAATTTTGGGTCGGATCCTCTATTTATATTTGAAAAGCTTTCATGGAGAAGCTGGGAACAAGAGACATCAGAAAATCGAGGGAGATTAAATTTCAGATGTACTTGACTGCGAAGAAGCTGAAATTTCCCTACTACACACTGCTAAAGAAACAACCTCTATGTTTGAATGAAAATAATCGTTCTTCAAAGCCATTCGTCAGTGACACGATAAAATTTGAAAACTGAACATGAATTTTTTTCTTCTTCTCAATAAACGGTTATTATTAAATATAGATCTTTGCAATCAAAACAAAGTGTAATGCGATGTGCAAAGTAAGGAAAAATGCAAAAAATCTGCAAAAAATATCGCGCAAAGTAAAAGTGATTTTTCCCGATATTTGAGGAATGGAACATTTTATTCTAAAAATAATTATGGGAAAGTGTGTAAAATTGAAAGAAAGTCATATTCCAACATTCAGATTTTCAAATTTTTCGGAAAAAATACTGTTTTTTTTCAATTCCCATTTTTTGCAAATTTTTTGCCCGTTTTTTACTTTGCACATCGCATAAAAATCGAAAACTCACAATCCACTTTTTTTAATTTCCAAAAACTCTTCTTATTCGAACAACGTTTCAATTAAGCGAAAGGCTAATTTTTTTCATTCAAGTAACAATGATTTTTTTTGTGTTATCAATAAACTACTCAGTTTATTTTTTCTTTCCAAAGTTGGAGAAAAAACAAAAGCAAACAAATAATAATTTTATGATTTCGTCACGAGACCAAAATTTCGTATAGCCTGCGCCTTCAATTACTGTAACGCACAGGTCATTTTTTATTTCCCAAAATTTTTGGAAAAAAATCCCAAATTCTATAAATTTTTGCCCCGAATATTTGCACAGGTTAGTTTATTGACTATTTTTTCGACAATATCAATGGAGAATTTTGTTGCAGAGTTTGCCAAAATCGGGACATTTCGATTATCTGATATCTCCATTCAAGAAAATATTTGGAGTTGAGACGAAATGTGAGTTTGGTGTTTTTTTGGGAATGTTTTCTTCATTTTGAATATTCACAGATATCAAGTGCCATACTATCAATTAAAATTTACTGATTGTTGGAGTTTTGAAAGCGAAGAAAAAAAAGCGGTTAGTTTCAGTGAATTTTTCTACCAAAAAAAAAAACCGAAAGCATATTTTCAGAAAATGACGATTGATTCAATTGACACAGAAAGTAGTGAACAAAGTGATTCACAATACACATCAGGTAAGAATTTGAAAATGAAATAAATTGGGGTTTGATGGAAACAATTTTCAGATGAAGAAAAAGAAACTTTGTATGTTGTTCAGGATGAAGGAAGGAGTGCAAAACGTTCAAAATACATAATGCGTGAGTTCAGGCAAAAATTATTTTCAAATATTTTTTTAAATTCTAGATTTTGCTCCTTCTCAAAAATCTCCAACCGGTCATCCATGGGAAGAATTCTATGGCAAATATGAAGGCACGAAAAAAAGTATTTTTTCGCTTCACACTCTTGAAGATGTGCAGCAATTCCGACGTGCATCTGATAGATGGAGAAAAGAGCCGAGAAAAGAGAATCTGTCAAGAGTGGCACGAACAACTGTCAGAAATTCAACGTTGACTCCAGATATTCCGTTCACATTCTATTCGGTTATTTCGATTCGTATGAATGAGGCGGTGTTGACGCCGGTGTTCAATGAAATCGTCGCCGATGATCGATTGGATCTTCGACTTGTTCATCTCAATAAAAATGCTAGAGATACATTGAATGCGGGAGCCATCGAACAGGAGGATCATCCAATTGGTGAAGTTATCTGTGTCACTAAACTTCAACCGAAGAAAAATGTGGATCTTGCTTCGTGGCACAACTTCACTTATAAAGATGTCGCATGTCCGGATGGCAGAGTGTTTTGGGAAGTCAGCGATTTTTTTACCCTCCCAAAAAAAATCGTGTGCAACGTTCTGACAACTCCATTCGCTTACTTCAAAGGTAATTTCCAATGCGTTGGATCAAAATTCGGAAAAGTTATTCGTTTGCCGAAACTGATGACACCACGAGGAACCGATGTTGATTCACTACTGCTAACTGATGTTCATGTTCCGAAAAGCGATTTTGGTCGATATTTGTCTTCACTGAATAAGACGGCTCAGAACATAGTGTTGAAAATGACGTTGAAACCGCTGAACGTCGAAAAACCGTCACCAATTTCGTTGAGCTCTCGAAAAGCGCCAGATACGGCGTGGAAAGTGTTCGAAAGAACTGAAGAAGTATTTGACAATTGGAAAGCGAAAGAAGCGTATAGTGTTTTGCAAGCAGCGGTCGAACATGGATCCAATGGTATACATTGCATCAAAAACCTCGATATTGATCCATTCATATATCATTCAAAAATTACCCGGTTCTCGATTGCTAAACCTTTCGTCTATTTCAATTTTTCAATCACTCGCGTGAACGACGTTGTGCCTGTGGATAAATGGAACAAAGCTGTTCGTATTACCATGGAATGTGGAGGCGATAAAGTGAGGGCTGATATTTTGTACGCAAAGGAGGCTGGTTCGAGAGTTGCTGTCAAAGCGAGAAGTTTTCATTGTACTGGAGATGATGTTTTGTTCGAAGATATGAGCAAGGAGAATGTTTTTATCAAACAAGAGGAAGAATTGCCACCATTCAAAATGACATATGATATTCCAAACGGATCGAATGCCGACAGGTTTATTCAAGCTCTCTATGGTGGTAGACCGTTAAAAATACCAAAAATCGAAACAATCGCTCCACTGAAATTCGGCAATTTCAAGTTGTTAGACACACAAACACGATACGTTCAAATGTTGGCCGATTCGAGAATCTGTGCATTGATCGGATCGAGTTCTTTTGGATGCGGAAAAACGGTGACGATTGCGGCAGCTGCGTTACATTGTGCAAGTATCGATACGGAAAAGGATTCACTTCAAGTTGTCACTGCTGTAACCAACAGTGCCGTTGTTGCGTTGATTGATAAGATCAAAATGTTGAATCCAAACGCTCGAGTTGTTCGTATTATCTCTTCTGACAACACCACCAATATTCATCCAGATGTGTTGAGCGAATATGATTATCCTGAAATGCTGGATAGTTTGCTGATGGAAGTTATGGAAAATGAAGAATACTATAATGAGCCAAATCATCTTCTCATGCAAATGATTAGTTATTTGAAGGAGAGAGGAATGATCACTCTGAAATCGATGAAGTCTAAAAAACTGAAAGATCTGTTCAAAGCAGCAAAAGGATACGATCGTATGGATCTTCTCGATTTCTTCATGTTTCAAAAAAATCCAAATATCATTGTTGGAACAGTTCATTCAGTTGTCAGCGGATTTTGTAAAGTGTGGAGGAACTATACGAAAAAAGTGAAAACCGTTCAAATCGACGAATCATCGACACTCACTCGCGAAACGTTTCTGCACGCTCTGATCTGTTTCCCGAAAGCCATGTTCTCACTTGTCGGAGATTATCGACAACTGGCCCCGTTTTGTGTGACTGACGCGTCGCCGCTTCTCAGAAAATCGGCAATTGGCAATGTTTTGGAGAGATGTCTTGAAAAAAATATGCCAACAGTCTCGTTCAATCAGGTATTTCGATGTCGTCCGGAGATGACGAAACTACTCGGAGATATGTTCTATGATGGAGAGTTGATTAGTTCTCAAAGAAAATCGGAATTCCCAACGAAACTGCGCAAATTTCCACTCAAACATGTTCATAATTATCCGATGGTGTTTGTCGATACTGTAGAGACAGAGCAGGAAACTGTCAATGGAACATCATTGAAGAATGTGGAAGAAGCAAGAATGGTGTTGCAGTTGGCGAATTCATTGTTAGAAGTAAGTAAGACCTAAGATCTCTGTGAAATTTTGAAAAATACTTTTCGCCACATCTAATTTTATTTTTAAAAAAATGGTCTTTGAGAGCATTGATCCAAATTGTTTGCTTCACGGTTAATTTTTCAGTTATGATATTATTCAATTGTCGATCGATACCCCTCGCTCTAATAATATAACACGCGACGCAAAAGCCGCGACGCACAAATGTGAGTGGACGACAATTTTTTTTGCGCGGTGGGGCGCGTTTTATCGATTAGCAAACTACACAAGTTGTAAACATATGGCATCAACTATGACCTTCCCAAAAATGGGAGAATGTCGCACCTTTTGTTATGTAGGATATTCAATCAATAACAACACATAGTCATCCTCTCATTTTTGGGAAGGTCATGGTCGATGCCATATGTTTACAACTTGTGTAGTCTGCTAATCGATAAAACGCGCCCCATCGCACAAAGAGGAAAAGAAGAAATATCGACCACTCACATTTGTGCGTCCCGGCTTAGGCGTCGCGTGTGTTATAATTACAGCGAGTGGTACTGATTCGATTTTGAATAATAGTCCGATTTAAAGATGGATTTGAAGATTTTTGGCTCTAATAATAACTTGAAACAGTTCCGCTGGAGAATTTTGGAAATCTACAAATATTTTTAAAACCTACAAAAAACCAACTTTTTCCAGTTCATCGACAAAACCGAAATCGCAATTTTATGCTTCTATAGAGGACAGTTGAACGAGTTTTATGAATGGAGTCAGAAAACTGGAGTCTATGTTGGTAGTGTGGATTCGGCACAAGGTCGAGAATGGCCAATTTGCATTGTGTGCACAACGAGAACATCATCACTCCCCCAAACCAGTTTTATTGTGGATGACAGACGTGTCAATGTGGCGTTATCGAGAAGTAGCCATTTGAATTTTGTGTTCGGGCGCAAAGAGACAATGCAATATGCGCACAATTGGAAGACCATCGTTCATAAGTGCCAAGAAAATGAGGCGTTGGTCAGAGCGTACGATTTGCGTAATTTGCGAAAAGTATAAGTGAGTGAAATAGGAGAGGGGATGTTGTACCTGAGTTTTTGGCATGCCAAATAACGTTTCAGTAGTCTCTCATCACAAAAAATAATTCAAATTGAACAAGATATTTCAAGTTTTGTGCTCAATTTTCAGTTTTCTTTGTGGAGCTTTGCAAAAGTTAGCTACGGGATTTTGGACCTATTCAAAAAAATTTTCAAAAATAGTATTTTGAATTTTTTTCAGATTACCTGTAAATGGATGACGGGAAACTTTTAACCATCTGCGTGTCGTCATAATGCATTAATAATGTTTAATCAAAATTCGTGTTATATATTTTCACAGGCAGATTGGAGCTTGCTAGTAACCAGCTACAGTCGGTAACCAATTGGTTACCGCAAAGCTCCCATCTACCTGTCTCCGGGGAAAATCCGCACATTTTGCGAAAAACAGTGTCGCACACTCGCCGCACATGGTGCGCCATTTGTCGCACCATGTGCAGCGAGTGTGCGACATTTTCCTTCTCTCAATACAATTTTTTATCTCTAAATCAGCCACTTTTTTTGTCGCACATGTGCGGAGAGAAGATAAACGTCGCACCTTGTGCGACGCGTGTGCGGAATTTCCCCCGAGGTGTTTCTTGTTCCATATGTTTTTTTGCTTCCTCTGAAAATTCATAAATTTCACCGATTTTCTGTTCGGTTTTTTGATTGATACTCTGGTTCACATTATCTAGGAACAAAGGATAATTGTGATTGTTTGCGTTTTGATAACAATCATTGCACCATATTATCATTTTTGGAAACCTGATGATAAGAAATGTGATTATTCTTTGATTCGGTGTTTGTGTGTGTGGGCAACAAAGGAATATGAAATTGGAGGAAAAAAGTTTTTAAAATCCTGGAAAACAAGATATGGGGCTTTTATAGGGCGGAAAATCACTGGAAAAAAAGTTTTTTGAAAGGAGAGAAATCACAAAACTCAAAAACTGTTCAAATTTTATGGGAAGCTGTTTTTATCATCAAACAAGTTTTGACAATTTTTGAAAAATGATCTTTTGAAAATGGTCATAAACCACAAACTCCTATCACACAACATGGAATTTTTAGGTCGGGTCGTGCTTGAAAAAAAAGGCTCAAAAGTGACCAAATCTGAATCAGGCCCGAAAATAAAAATCAACAAAAAAACTGAGCGGGTCCGATTTTTTGATTCTGACAGTTTTTGTTTTCATGAGAATTGATTTTCGAGTGAAGTTTTTTATAAACCCGGTTCGAGAGCTATGCGCCTTTAATTTTTTGTGCTCTGCACTCTCTTCACAAAAAAAGGTCGATCATCCAAAACAAACAATAAATCATTGATTAGAAAAAAAAAACAACAACAACAATGATGTTATCACATGTTATCAACGGACCATCATCATTTCTTTCTAGTTGTTCCTATTTACTTTCAAGAAAAATCTTTTTTTTTTCTGCGTTTGACTACAATTTTTTACACACACATACATTTTTTTCTTTATCGACTAAGAGGATTTTAAATAGGTTTAAAAAGAGTTTTAAGACCTCAACCAATTCATTTTGATAAATGCAAAAGTTGGTGTTGCTGATTTGTTTGTCGGCCCTGGTTGTGTCGGCATCGGCTGGTGATCGAAAATGGCGATTGCAGAACAATCGAGTCGTTGAGGAGGAGAAAAAGAAGGTTGGTTCTACAGTAATCTTTTTTTCGGGGAATATTTAAAAAATGAAATTTGGGGGATTTTTTCGAGATAAAATTGTCAAAATCATCCATATCAAATTTGGAGCCTGGTCCGAAAAAATGAAATTTTTGAACTTTTGTCAATTTCTGAAAAAATTGGCTGGGCCTATAAGAAAAGGATAATTTTTGACACGAAAAATGTTAAAAAACCGAAAAAAAATGCGCTCTATTGACAGTGTGAAAATTCGGGCCGGTCCGATTTTTTCTCAAAAATCGAAAACGCGTAAATACAGTACTCTCGGACCATCCGGACTTGAAAATAGTCAAATTTGAATCGGGCTCAAGCAGGAAAAAAATTCGGACCGAGCCTGATTTTTTCTGAAAATCGGTGCCGGGCCAATTTTTTCGTTTCGAAAATCATTTCGGACAAAATTCCGACATGAAAAGTTCCTAAAAAAGTTTCGAAAATGGTCGGAAATTTTCCAGTGACAAAAAAATGCCACTTTCTTATCATGATTTTTTTGCAGGAGCCGACAAGATGGCAAGACTTGGAGACAACACCGTATGATAATGTGCTGCATTTCGACGGCGAAAAACATTTGGCCAACGTGAAACAGCTAACATTTGGCGGTGAAAACGCTGAAGGCTACTTCAGCTTCGACAATTCGAAATTGACACTTCAAGCAACCGGCTACGGAACAACATGCGATCAGATTTACGAGCTGGATCTGAACATTGATCCAAGACAACAAGAATTGCGGCGAATCAGCACCGGGTTGGGCGGCACAACGTGCTCGTTCTTCTTCAACGAACCCGACAACAATCATCGATTATACGCTGGAAATTGGTGGAACATTCACATTGACAATCAGACCGATGTGTCGCAAACTTGCCCGACAAAAGTGTGCAGTAAGAATTATACCCTTACCAATCCAGAATTGCAAAAACTCTGCAACACCAGTTACACGTGGGATATTTTCCCCGATTATGACATTTTCAAAGTTGATCGATATGGAAACTTTGTGCAACGCCTGACAAATAGTCCCGGATACGATGCGGAAGGTGTTGTATCACCGGATGGAACAAAAATTGCGTTCACATCGATGCGCACGGGAGATTTGGAACTTTTCATTATGAATGCGGATGGAAGCAATGTTATTCAGATTACTGATGAGCTTGGATATGATGGTGGATCGTTCTTCTCGCCGGATGGTAAACGACTCATTTTCCGCGCAAGTCGACCAAACACCACTGAGGATATTGCCAAGTACAAGGTTTGAGTGATTCGCTATAACGATAACACACGCGACGCGCACAAATGTGAGTGCGTCGACAATTTTTCTCTTCTCCTCTTTTTTGTGCGGCGGGGCGCGTTTTATCGATTAGCAAACTACACAAGTTGTACTTAAACATATGGCATCCCAAAAATGGGAGGATGTCGCATATTTTGTTGATGCCATATGTTTACAACTTGTGTAGTTTGCTAATCGATAAAACGCGCACCACCGCACAAAAAAGAGGGGAAAAGAAAAAACATTGGTGCGTCGCGGCTTTTGCGTCGCGTGTGTTATCCTTAAAGCGAGCGGTACCGATTCGATAATAGAAAATGTTCCAAAATCAAGAAAAAAGGGGGAAATCGCGTCCACAGAACTAACCAGAAAAATATGGGCGCCTTTGAAAAATATTTTTTTTAGAAAAAGTCCCATAAGAAAACAACAACAAAAAAAAGAAAATTTTCACGACCTACGAAAGAGAGAGAGACGCAGAGAAAAACAGTTCTGAAGGTCACGTTTATGTTATTTTCACGACTCCAAACTGCAAAAATCTGATTTCTCTGCGTCTCTTCAGAGGGACGTTATAGGGCTTGTATTTTTCGAATAGTAAGAGAGACGCAGAAAAAACCCGGAATTTGTTTGCAACAGGTTTTTTCTGGAAAATTTATGTAGATTTAGAAAAAAATGGGCCGGGGCCGAAAATTACTAAATCCAAATAGGTGTTTAAAAAATCGCGAAAATTTTTCTCTTATACCTCTCATTATGAAATGTTCAATTTTTCAGAAACTTCTCAGCTACAACCTCGTCGAGCCAATCGCAATGGAATTGTTTGTTGTCGATATTGACGGAAAGAATATGCGCCAAATCACACATCTCGGCGAGGCCAATTGGGCTCCATACTATTTGAGTGACAACAAGCGGATTATTTTCAGGTAGGGCCAAACAATTGGAAAAAATGGCAAAAATTAAATCGACAAAGCTGAGAAAATTATGTTTTTAGATGCGCTTCGCCGCGTTGCGTGCGGTTTATAAGAGACGGCAGAGAAAAAAAACATAATTTTCTTTGTGAATTCTCTTCACGGCTCTCAATTTTTGCCATTCATTTTCAATTTGATAATATTACAGTTCAAACTTCAATGATTCGGCCAACGGTTTCGGCGCGTTCAGTCTCTATTTGATCAATGACGACGGAACTGGTCTCGAACAGGTCACTTTTGGTGAGGGTCAATTCAACTCGTTCGCCATGCAAAGTTGGGATGGTAAGAAGCTTGTTTGGGGTTCGAGTCGAAATGGAACCATGTATGAGTTGAATTTGTTCATCGCCGATTGGGTCGATTCAGTCACTCCAGATGATCAAAGTGAGTTGTTTTTTAGACATCTAGCACTGTTGAATATCACACATTTAGCCACAACAGTTGATACTTTAACCACCACGTCGACAAAACATTTAGCCACAACAGTTAAGACACTAACCACCACGTCGACAACTAACACACTTACACTAACAATTGCACTTTTCACCACACTAATCGCATGTCTTTTCAATTCTCACTAATAGAATTACTCCTTCTTTTTTTTTTATAGAACCACAACGATCCGGATGAGCCAAAAAAAAAACAGATAAAATTTTTGATTTCTAAACAGAAACAAAATAAAGCCTGTAATAAAATATTATACCATACACATATAAAAATGGACCGACTCTAATACGACGACTGGAACTGTGTCGATTTTCGAGCAGTTCCACGTGACGGGCGAGGACCATCACGACCTTGACGACATCGTTCAACATATCTACTGTGATCGCGACGAAGTTGTTCCGGTACTTCCTGCGAAAAAATTCATTGTTTGTCTTATTTCAGTGACAAATTTTGGTGGAATTTGGAATTTTCGAAAACTTTCTTGTTAGAAAAACAGTTTGCTGATATCTGCTAATCAAAAAAAACCGCAAAAAAACACAAACGAGCCATTGTGGTTACATGTGCGCTCTAGCTAACTGTGCATTTTTATTAAAATTATTATCTTTTTTTCTCCCGAAACACCGTGACGCACTTTTGCAGAAGCAGGTAAATTTTCAGGTCTCTAAAAATTTTGAAATTTTTCCATTTACGTCAAAATAATTTTCGTGACCTTTTCTCTGAATTTTGTATTTTTGAAGTAAATATTGGGATTAGGCCACGCCTACAAAACTGTGTCCGATATAGAAAAAATGTCGAAATTCAAAAAAAAAAACACTATTGGGAAAAATTTTCAAAAATGAAAACTTTTGGGGAAAGAAGTAATTTCCCTTCAGATTTTTGATGTTTTTCGGACAAAAAGTTTCTGGCCAAAATTTTCTCTCAAAAAACATCTAAAATTTGAGTTCTCAGCCCTCAAAAAAACTCCTTCTAACCTGTCCACTTTTCTCCAAAATCGAAATGAGCCCCTCATAATTTGATCTGTCATTCCACCACAAAAACGACATCGCATCTCCGGCTCTACCAGCTCGACCAGTTCGACCAACTCTGTGCACATATTCTTCAATATCCAACGGGAAATCGTAATTTAACACATGTCTGGAAACCTTTGTTTCTTGTTTTTTCTCAAAATTGAAACATACGTGATGTCTGGCACATCAATACCTCGACTTGCCAGATCTGTGGCAACTAGAATTTGAACTTTACCACTTTTCAAATCTTTCAACGAATTATCTCTGTCGATTTGTGATCTTCCACCGTGTAAACCTTGCGAATTGATGCGTTTCATACAAAACTCTGATGATAGATGATCTGCCATCACTTTGGATTTCACAAAAATAATCATTTTGTAGTTATTTCCATGTGTTTTATTCAAGAATTGAACAATTTCTAAAACTCGATCGAATCGCTTGTCATGCTCGATAAACTCGAAATACTGCCTCACATTTTGACAAGACTCAAAATGATATTTAGAAAATGGAGAAAAGCAGAAAAGACTCACTGATAAATCGAGAGTTCCATTCACAACCATGACTGCGTCTTTGGTATAGTGATCCGTAAGTGCTCGAACATTTTCCGGCCACGTTGCGCTGAAAAAATGAAATTTATCTTGTTTTCCTTATTTTTGCAGGAAAAAGGGTTTAAAAATTTTCAGAAAAATTTTATAAAAAACAGAAAAACTCAGTTTTTCAAGAAAATTGAATAATTATTTCATTTTTTCAATATAGGTCCTGGCACGAAAAATTGAAAACTATTTTTAACCCTTCTTTTGTGTTTTTGTTTGTCATTTATTAAAGTTTCCTCAACTTTCTTCACTGACACAAAACCAGACATTTCGAAACCGCATGGAATTTTAAAGAAAAGAAGGGAAAAAAGTTTGTTTGTCTTACTCTATGGTGTATCCAGTGGGATGTCGGTACATAAATTTGTTGAAAAAGGAGAAAAATCTTTATTTCTTGGATATTTTGCGGTTTTTTTAAAGATGTACATTTTTCTGAAATCATGTCCTGCTACTTTCGGCCAGAACCTTTCAGAATCTCGGAAAATTAATTTTTCCCCCAAATTTTGGGCGTCTTATATCCAAAAGAACTTACCTTGTAAGCGCGACCAACTTATCAGGTCGAATCTCGAGCAAAATTCTTCTGATCGACGCTTCGAAGCCCATATCTAACATGCGATCCGCCTCATCTAACACAACATATGTCACTTTTGCCAAGTCAATGATTCCTTCCGATGATAAGTCGGCCAAACGACCCGGTGTGGCAATAACAATCTCGACGCCTCCTTTGCACGCCTTTACTTGTTCTGCGCGACTGCTTCCACCGTACAAACATACACTAAAATGATAATACGATTCAAGGTTTGAAAATAATGAGCCCAAACCTTTTATAATCGTTGTAGCTGTATTTTTGAACTTCCCCTTCGATTTGTTGTGCCAACTCGCGAGTTGGGCTGAGAACCAGAACAAACGGGCTTGGTTGTTCTTCGGATTGTTGATAGCTTTTCTTTTGTGCTTCGATGTGAAGGAAAGCGGGTAGAAGAAACGCCAGAGTTTTACCAGAACCAGTTTGTGAAACACCAATACAATCCTTACCGGAGAGAAGAATTGGCCACATTTGAGATTGAATTGGTGTTGGCTTATCGAATTTGTTTTTCAAAATCTCGCGCATTAAAAGATCTAGGAAAAAGCTGTTTACAAATAAAACCTAGAAACATTTACCATTTTGTCCGAAGGCTTGTGTGAAACTCGTCAAAGGTGGAGGTATATCAATTTTCGAATCTTCATGAAATGGATAAACTTTCATAACTCCACCATTTGACTGGAGCTCGGATTTTTCATTTTCTGATAGGTTCATTTGATCGAATGGAATTTGATACAAATCTCTTTCAATTTCTTTGCACCCGGTGTAACGGTCATCTTGATTTCGGTCGTTGATGCAACTTTCAAGAGTTTTTCTCGGAGGTGGCTCCACTAGAAATATTTATAGATGTGTAAATATCAAAACAATAACTTTGAGCTCACCTTTTTCTTCTTGTTGGATAAGAACTAAACGCATTTTGAAATTTTGTCGTTTCAAAAAAATAACTTTTCGAATAAAATTGTTAAAAAACACACTTTTGTAGTTTTCGTGTCAGGACCATTGGTAGATTTATTGTGTGCCTTTGAAAAAAGTTACGATTTCTGCAAACACATTGACGTGATGTTACACTTTTCTATATTTTATTTTTTTTGCAATTTTTTTCGAACGTTTTCTGTTGAAAAATGCCCTTATTTGCAGTATAATAATTGTCTATACCCAACTAGTCTCTTCTTCTTCTTCTTTTCAACCAAAACCCATATGTGAAATTTTGTTGCATTGTTAGAGCATTTCAAAACGACGAGATGAGACATACGAAAAAACATCCGAAATGCATGATAGTAGTGTCTCCTTTTTTTGCTTGTCCTCTTAACGACTTGTCCCTTTTATATGATACTTTTTGTCTTCTTATTCCAAACTTATTATTATTTATTCAACAAGTTTTCGTGTCCCGAGAGGCCTCAAAAACTTGTCAAATCATGCATTTTCTTGTGCTTTCTTTTCTAGTAAAAAACATGGAAATAAAATATTATGTTTCTTCTTCTTCTTTTCTTTTTTTGGTGCACCCGGTGTTCATTTAACTTTGAGTAAAAACACTTGAAAAGTGGCTCAAATGGTTTTTTTTCTCGACGAAAATTAGTTTTTTGTTCTTTTCGTGAAGAACACAAATTGATGATATCTCATGAATTTTTGATGATGAGCAGAATCATATTTTTTTATATTTATGTTCTGCGAAATCAGCTGTTGCGGTTTACAAAATGTTGTCAATCATTTTCATACGTTTCAAAAATCTCTCAATTTTGAATAAAACCCTTTACCCACCAAATTATAATAACCCTCAGTTGCCCTTTTTCGAACGCACTTCCTGTTTCTTTTCGCAGTCAACTCGATGAAAATTTGTCAACTTTTGCGGCGCGTTCTATTTTTTTTGCTGCTTTTTTTTTCCAACCAGAGGACTTATCTTGACTTTAAAATCGAAAGAGTTTTTGAGTTTCTCTTTTCATCCCGAAAAAAGTTGTTTATATACATCATTTGTTTCTGGGAAACAATATGTTTTATTCGACATCTTGTTCGTATAGCGACACCGTGTTATTATTTCTATTTTTTTTTGGTGGTGGACACATAAAATATGAGTGAAATTCGATAAAATATCCTGTTTGGAAGGTGTGATTTTTGAGTTCACTCGAGCCAGCGTTTATTTTTTTGTCGTTTTCATTTTTTTGTTTGAGAGAAAAACATGTTTTTTGACACACAGGAAGTTGAGCTATGGGAAAATGTGAAATTAGTTTAATTTTGTTTCAAGAACCAGATTTTTGATAATTTTGCTTCTTGAAAAAATTAAAATTTGATCATCTCCTTGTCAAAAATTGACATAACTTGGTCTAATTTGAAAGATCGTAGAGAGATTAGTTCAACTCTCAAAAGAATTTTTCTGTGAAATTTCTAGTTTTCGAGAAAATCTTGGTCAAAGTTTGGTTTTCAGCGGCAAAACCAAATTTTGACCAAGATTTTCTCGATAACTAGAAATTTCACAGAAAACGATCCTTGAGAAACTAATCTCTACGATCTTTCAAATGAGACCAAATGGCCGGGTAGGTTTTTGAGCTGAAAAACTATTTTTCAGGCCCAGAACCCTTATAAGTGTAAAAAATGTTTTGCTATTCCCTGTTGGATAATTTTGCAACAAAATAATTGGTCAACAACTTGTTGTTTTTCGAGCCTCGACAATAAAAAAATAGAAAAACTTTGCCCCAAATTAATGTCCATCCAAACAAATTTTCAATTAACCCCATGTCCGGCCAGAAAAACCCGTTCCTCTTTCATCAGTGCTCATAAAAACTCGTCAACTTGTTTATCTCATGCTCTCTCTAGTTGTCTCGAAACGGAGCGCGGACACAAAAAAGTTGCAAACGAGGCCATTTCAGTCAGCGGCGTCCCGGCCAATTTGTTCACCATGGTGTTCGTTTTTTTTTCTTGCATGTGACGAAGCAGACCCCCGAATTATTTTTATTCCATTGTCTTTGCCTAGATGTTTTTTCGCCTTCTATTGTTTTTTGGCTTCTCTCGCCGAGAAAAAAATCATTTTTTTTTCCAGAAAATTGTTCCGTAGAGAGAAATGAGGCTTCGAAATATTTCATTGCTTGTGTTATTCGTCTATCTTACCGCTACAGTAACCTCTTTTCGACATCATCGGAAGAGATCGATGTTAGATGCAGATCCTTGTCTAGATGAAGAAGATGTAAGACTTCCACCAATTTGTTTTTCTCAATTTTTCTTTCTAGATAGCTAATGCAGATGATATAATATTCCCGAAACGATTCGAACACCTGAAACGACCATGGATAGGCGACAATGTGCACAAAGGTGCTGCTCCGAAAATTTTCAAAGGTGAAGGCATCAATTATCAATGGGCTTGGATGAAATCACTCGTGGTGAAAGGCTTGAGAAAATCGGTAAGCCTTTTTTCGTCAAAAAATGTCAAGATTTTTCTCTCTAGATAGAAGACATTTTACAATTCATGAACCAGAAGGGTTGCTTGTTCATCCCGGTTGGATCAATGGTACGAGATTTGATATTGAGAAATCAGCCAGTGTTTTTGAGCGGAGAAGTCAGCTGCAATATTTCGACGGTATGGTTTTTTTTTGTTTTGAGGGGAAATCATAGGTACCGTAATATTTTTTCCGACAAAAATTCACAATGAAATTTTTGATAAATTTTATGGGTCTCGTCACGAAAAAAACAATTTTTTTTTGAGAGTTTTTACGATAATTTCTAGTACCTTCCTGTGACAGGTATGCTGGAAATATGGAGTTTTGTGGATGTGCCCTAAATTAGGCCGCCTGAACCAGAAAAATGAGAAAACTAGAGAAAAGGTCACGAAAAAATATATATTTTTTTGAAATTTTGAGACTCACGGACTATTTTTCGTTCTGAAAATTCCGCCTTCGAAAAAAGGAAGGCCCGGACCAAAATAACCTCGGTTTCCAAACAGAACTAAATACGAAAAAAATATTTTGACTTCAAAAAATTTCAAATTTCCTGGGTTGGCCAGAAATTAACCAAGTACTGTCACCAACAAAAATTTCAGGCGAATTTTTTCATCGAAAATTCCAGACAACCCATCCCAAAACAAATACATTCCTAGCTATATTTTGTCTTGTCACGATAGTTCATCAATTAAAGAAATGTCCTCAACTGGAAACCAGACATACATTCTTAATTGATGTGTCTTCTCGTTCTAATTTGCTATGCTCTTTAAACCACATAATTGGTGAAAAATCGAGATTTTCTAGGCTCCAGGATAGCGTTTTACATGAAAAAATAATGTTAAAAAACAAAAATTGATTATCCACCTGATTTGTGAGTAAAAATATGTCGAAAAATTTCGAGAAACTTCGAAAAAAGGGAGTTTCCCGACATTTTTCGACATTAGGTGTACTTTTTCTACATATTTTTTTGCTTCATTGCAGCTTTACACAGAATGTGTGAAAAAGTTTGGCCGACAAGTTTGCTCTCTTTATCCAATCGAAAATGGTGGTTGGGGTGATTATCGATTAGAAATCGGCGATTCCAGTGTCAACAGTTCGCTTGATCGCATGAGAGCCGAACCGGTTTCAATTTACGGATGGAGAAGTATTCTCGGAGAGTCGACGTCGAAATGGTCATACACTGTTGACATGATGGCTATATACGATGATGCGGCCGGAACGACGTATTTGATTGATCCAACTGGAAGAGGTTATCGTGATACGTGTGAGAAGAAGTTGGTCGCAACTGTGGATGATGATGAATGGAACGCGTGGGCCAAGAAACAACCGATGAAAGTTATGAGGTTCGGTTTGAAGCCATATCTCGGCGAAAATGTGGAATTCCACGCACAATATTCAGAGAAAAAAACAGCCTTCAAAAGTGCGTGAATTTTAATAAAAACAGAAAGTTCGCTAGAGCGCACATGTCACAACAACGGTTCGTTTGTAAATTTTTTGCATTTTGTTTTGCTTTGTATTTAGACATACATCATATTATTCGCTCTATTTATAACACGCACAACTGTGAGTGGTCGACATTTTTCCTTTTCCTCTTCTTTGTGCAATGGGGCCCGTTTTATCGATTAGCAAAGTACACAGGTTGTAAACATATGGCATCAACCATGACCTTCCCAAAAATAGGAGGATGACTATGTGTTGTTATTGATTGATTATCCTACATAACAAAAGGTGCGACATCCTCTCATTTTTGGGAATGGTTGATGCCATATGTTTACAACTTGTGTAGTTTGCTAATCGATAAAACACGCCCCACCGCACAAAGAGAGGAAAAGGAAAAATGTCGACCACTCACATTTGTGCGTCATTAGAGCGTATGGTACCGATCGACAATTGGCGAAGGCTCACTAACTTTTAAGAATAAATATTCAGAAAATTCGAACATTTTTTTAAAATAACTAACTTTTGAACCAAAAAAATTGCATTTTTTCAGGTTTTTTCTCGTATTTTTTTTCTGAAAATTTCAATTTTTATTGAGAAATTCTTAGTTTCAAAAATATTTCAAGTTGAAACAAGCCCCGCCCATTTTTTGTTGTGGCTACATGTGCGCTCTAGCGAACAGTGTGTTTTCATAGAGATTTAGATGTTTTTTTTTTTTTTTTGGAACATCGTGACGCACTTTTGCAGACGTTTCTCTGAATATTGTGCAGTCAAGAAAAATGTTTTCAATTTTATTTCTGTTTCAGCTTTTATGATCTTCGTGCCAGTGGTTTCAGTGTAGCCAATTCGCAATTCCAGACTTTTGTCAATGAACAAATTAAAAATGTGGACAAACAGGTGAAGATTTTTAAAAGTACACAGAATATACGAATTTCTTTTTTGAGAATTTGGGTCACGTCGCGATAATAAAACAGCCTAGAAGAGCGGAAAATGTACAGTATCATTTTTAGTCGAAAATTAAAAATGACATTTTTCGAAAAAAATTTATAGGTCACGCCACGAAAGTTTAAAATACAAATTATAATCTGCCTCTTGACATTTACAAAAATTATTTTCTACAATTTTTGCCACGAAAAATAAACAATTTTTTAAAATTTTTTTTGTACAAATTTTTCAGATCATTTCGGTGTGAAATGTTTTTTCCAGTGTGAATTTTAGCCGATTTAAATGCATCCACCAATTTTCAAAAAAATTTACGGAAAACAAAAAACTTGTAAAAAAAAATGGCCCATATTTTCAATTTTGTTTCAGTCATCACAAATGTTTTACTGCGAGCACATCCTAAAAGGAGTTGTCAGCACTGGCGAACGAACATCGGTCTGCTACACACTTTATCCGGAAAAAGAGCAAAGTCGACGAATCGATTCGATGAGAAATATAATGATACGAGAGACCGGTAACACGTGGAATGAAACTGTCGGAGGAGGTGGTGATCAGCTAGAAGCCGTCTTTCTCACCACCAAACAATTTGTTGATGTTCGAGATCGCATCAAACATCGAATTCAGGCTGATGGTTAGCAGATTTGACCCTTTTTGTGGGAATTTTGAGGCCAAAAATAAGTTTTTTTCAGAATCAGCAATCACCGAAGAACCAAAGTTGGTTATAAATGGCAAACCAATGATTAAAGATATGGCGGAGGTATTTGCTTTGTTTCTGATTTCAGAAAAAATCCAAAAAATATCTTGTCAGGTACACAAACGTCCGATTTATCCGATGAGCGAAGAGCCAGTCAAACTGCCTGTCGAATTTCCGAGCCTTCCCAATGCCAAGCCCGATGATCAACTCGAATTTCATGAACAACAAGTGCATGGAGGTATTTTTTCAAACAGTTTTTTGAAGACCGGGCCGAAAATGTTTTCAAAAAGCGCCGGGCCCGGACTTTTTCCAACGGTCTGAAAATGAAATAAAACCCTGGAGCGGGATTTTCGGACCCTACTCTTGAAGGTTGGTAAGTTTCAAGGCCAAATCTAAATCGTGTATTTTTCAACTTTTTTTCGTTGAAATTTTTCGTCACTGAAAAAAATGAAATGCTGTGAAAATACGACATTTATGATAGAAATGTCTTATTTTTCTAGCTCTCCAAAAAATTTCACGATACAAAATTCCGTCTTACGCCAGGTATGCCTGTTCTAGCTGAAAATAGGCAGAATTTTAGTGATTTTTCGAAAAAGCTAGTTTCGAGACCAGAAAAATCTGATTTCATACACATCTGAAAATCCTCCTAGGCCTTGTCAAAAAAAATTCCGATCCAAAAAGTCAAAAACATAGGTCCTGGCCGGGATCGAACCGGCGGCCTTCTGCGTGTAAAGCAGACGTGATAACCACTACACCACAGGACCACATGTGTGCTGTGGTTGAAGAGTGCATAGAGATGTGAAAGGAAAAATGAGAAAGGGAGAGAGAGCGAGAGAGACGGAAAAGGTGTTTTTTTTTTCAGCTGGATATAATGACCCGATTGCCTATGAAGGATCGCGAGAAGATGGAGATGCGTCAGGTGCGCGAAACGAGCCCGACACTTTGAGGATTACGGTATTTTTCTCAAAGTTATTTGAAAATGAAAAAATTGGAATTTGTAGGAAGTTCCTGATATTCTTCCAACTGACGAAATCTTCGACGCAACACTATCCTCAATAGAAGTCTTTCCAATAATCGAAAAGAGTAGTTTGAAAGAAGAAGATGACTATGAAGGTTTTGAAATTCCGGCGGATTCCAGTAACTCTAAAAGCATCCTCATCCCAGTTTTAGTCTTAATAATTTTTACATTTTTCTAATTTTCCCCCTCTACGCAACATCAACGCTTTTTTCTCCTTACTTTCGTTTTGTACGATAACTAGAAACATTCCCAACTGTACCACATTCCATACGTGTCTTTGTTTTTTTGATGTTTTTTAATATTTTTATTGCTTAAATTTTTTATATTTTAAAACTTGAATAATTTATTGAGAGAAACATCACATGAAATCGTCGGATAAATTTCCGGCATCTTCGTCGTTTCGGGTTGGAGCAGCGTCCCAGTCAACGTCGCCGTAGCTTCTGCAAAAATATCATAAACTTTTTGATTTTTCTTGTATTTTCTCACTGTATTTTCTTTTGCTGCTCTTTGGCCAAAATCTCTTTCTTCTCTCTGTCTTTTCGTTCATTCTCCAACTTTTTCAGTTTTTGTCGTTCTTTGGCATCACGCGCATCTCGTTCCTCTTTATAATCAATGTCACCCTTCCATCTCGTTTTCTCTAATCGATTCACTATTTCGTTGCACTTTTTCTCAACTACAGTATGCTTTACTGCTTTGTTGTTGTGGAAGCCGACCTGAAAATTTCAATAATGGAGAGCAAAATTTCAGAGTTTTCTGATTTTCAGAATATTTTTGTTGGATAATCTGGACTTGAACGGCTTTGGAGACGATTTCAGAGATGTTGGATGTTTTTAAACCTTTAAAACTTCCGGTAGAAGGTTCAGAACTCCACAAATCAGGCCCAAAATGAAAAAAAAACCGGCGAGACCCGATACTTCAAAAATTTCTGGATCGGGACCCAAAACTTTAGGGAATGTTTTGAAATTTCTTGTTCATTTTTTTTAGTTTTTTGATTATTTTCAGTTTTCAGCAAGGGCGTTTTCACACTTCAAAAAAAAATTAGACTGTTTTTTGGACCAACAGATTTTGATTTTTTTCGACTTTTTTTAAAAAATCGGCCCTTGATAAGACAAAAAATCTCATTTTATCAGGTTGAAAAAAAATTTAAATTAATTCTGACCTTTCTTCATTTCCTAAAAATATAATTTTAAGACATTAGCAAAAACCTACCTGTCCAACAGCCATATCACCGGTCTTTTTCAAATTCGACCACATTGTATAAACAATCGCCACATTGTTCAATTTGCATCCCTCGATCGAATTCTGTTTGACAAGTTGACAACAATCAGTGAGAAGCGCTTCAGGAATTGTGTCGATTGTCATTCCGGGTGTTAGACGCAGATAAACGTGAGCCGACGACAATTTATCGACGTGAAACCAAACATCTTCCGGCCAACCGTACTGACAAGATTTTTATGTGCGCAAAAAAATGTGGAGATAAAAAGGCTTACCCTAATCAATTCCTCGTTTTCCACCTTATCAACACCCATATAAATAACAACTGGCGGGCTGACAACATTTGAAGTGAACTTGATGACCATTTTTACCCTGAAAAATAAAAATTAGTTTGAGAAAATAGGAAAAAAAAAATAATTTTTTGAAATAAAAAATGAACCTTGCGAAGAACACTGACGCATTATTTGTGCAAAACTGGAACGGTTAAATTTCAAATATTTTATTCACAAAATTATTAACCTATTCTACAGAAAACAAACTATTAATCTATTATTAGTTATTCAATCATCGATTATTTCTGATTTTGAAAGTTCTCTTTCATGTTCTTCCCTGTCAGCCGATACTTTATTTTCGAGGATTCTTTCGATTGAAACAGCTGTAAACTGATGATTAGTTTGAATTTGGTCGAAAATAGAAACATACGATCTCTTCTTCGTGTCACAAATAATCGATAGTCTTCTGCCATAACGTAATGTCGGAAGGAGAAAAACAAGAACATCTGAATGTTGAGAAAAATCATTTTGAAAAAAAAAGTTTGGACTTTTTAGGCCAGTTTAACTAAATTGAGAATGGATTTTTTTTTTGAGAAAAAAGTATGTTTGAGACCGGGCTTTCTCTGGTCTTCGAAAAAATATCGGCCCAGCAGAGATTTTTCTTTGAGTTTTTTTCATTCGCGATTTTTCCCCGACTTTTGACGAAAAAAAGTATAGGTCACGCCACGAAGACTTGAAAAATGATTTTTTTTCAAAATTTTAACGTGATTTTTTTCCCAATTTTGATTCTTCGTAGAACCTCATTTTTTTCAACTCTCGAAAAAAAAACATTTTCAACTCACATCTTCAAACGTCGCCTGAGACACCGGACCCGACCATTCGGTGTTCCTACACGCCGGCGTTTGACATAAACATTTACCCTGCAATTTGTCCTTCACATAATCATTGCCGTAATCGAAGGTTAACTGAAAATTTTGATTCTTTCAAACAAAAATAACATTTTCAAACAAACACTTGTTCCCGGAAAAATATCCTCCATTGTCACCATTATACATTTGGTTTGATGCGGTCCGAAACCTTCTCGAAATACGCGACACATGGCCAAATTTGGATGACATCCATGACTGGCAAATCTTGCTTCGTTGCCTTTTGTTTTCGGATCAACATGCCAACATTCTCGAAATGTTCTCTGAAATTTTTTTGAACGTTATTGGAACACCAAAATCGATGAGATTTTTTCTCTCGAGAGATGGACGCAGAGAAACAGAGCAAATCAATTTCCCAGTAAAAACTATCAGAGGAGAGCGGTTTTCGTCCATTGGAAACGCAGACATGAACCACATACAAATTATAGCACCTCGCTTCCCGTCTGATGTCGGGTACATGGTTGAATGACCTCTCGGAAAATTCTCAAAATCAATAAAGAGAGAGCAAAAACGCTCTAATGATAATCATTTTTTTTTTTGAAAAACAACCAAAGTATGGCTCAATTTAAAGGAACATCGTCGTTTTTAAGTTTTCAATCTGTTTTTCAAATCACAGTACTTTTTTTTTAATTCTTGGGCGTGAAATTTCTGTGAAGTCCCCACCCAATTAAAAATTGTAGTTAAAATATGAAACTCACTCTCAACTCGTTTTTTAAATCATCTGATAAATACGGTAAATTTGTGATAAACTTTTTGAAATCGTCACCAAAATCCGACATATGATATGCGTAGTCGTCTGATTTGCGAGTGCACACTGTTTCATTGGACACAACCTCTCCGGTGAACTCGAACACAGGTTGACCTGGAGGGAAACTTTTTTAATAAATCGGACTCCGGGACTTTTCGAAACCGCATGAAATTATATCGTCTTACTGTATGGCGCGTCCCGTGAGATGTCGGTACATACAATGATTGAATTTTTTGGATATTTTCAAGCGGTTTCGAAGCGTAGCGGAGTCCTAATGTTTTTGGGTAGTTTCCCTTACCCCATGGAATAAAATTGAGAGGTCGAACTCCGAATCCTTTTTCATCATATCGAAACACTTCGAATCGATTGATATTCTGCTCGATTGGATACATAACATTGTTATCGCAACATCCTTCACACTCACAACTTGGACCGCAACAAAAACCGAACGTATCGTAATAGTTGTCAATATCTCGCATTTTTATTTTCTCGAATGTTTTCTAGAACTATCGAAAAATTGGGAAGAGTGGAGGATGAAACTTACGAAGCGTGTCTTTTCCGATCTGTATGGGTTCAAATTCTGAAGTTTCGACAATTTTTTGTTGACAATATAGCATTTACAAGTGGGATTCTCCCAGCACATGACCAGATTGTCCCCGGTTTTTCGGCAATTACAAGAAATCTAGAATAATCTGTGAAGCTTAAGCGTTTGCAAAAAACTTACAATGTTGTTTTTCGATAGTTTGATAAGATTTGCAAGAGTTGGAATATCTTCTTCGCCAATAGTATTCTCGTGAATATATTCGAAAATCATGCTAGAATTAATTTCAACATTTCTTGGATTCAATGTCAATTTGTCGCAGTACATTGCAACCGGATATTCGGGATTTGACGACAAGTTTTTCTTTATTCTTATCCTCCTTTTTGGCGGTTGATATCGATAATCTTGGCGAAGTTTGAAAAACGCAAAATCAATATCTCTTTGTGAATACTGGGACTCGTCGGACTTCTTTTTCTTAGCCGCCGTTTCACATGAGACATTCTGATAGACATTTTGATGTAATCGAATAGCTCGCATTCGAATCATCTGACGATCTGCTTGGCTTGGAATAGTCATATCAAAATGATCTCTCAAAACTGAACTTCGTCGAACTTTTCGATGAATTTCGTCATTGACATCTCGATAAGTTTTCCATTCCTGATGCTCGACAAATTTGGCGTTTTGTTGAAATTTTTCATAGAGTTCGAGCGAATCATCGGAAAATAACGCATTTTCTTCTTCGTCTGAATCCAATGCTATACAATTTTCATCTTGATCTTCTACAATCTCAATAATATCATCACTACTCTGAAAATAGCTCGGTATAAATAGAGAAAACAAGCAAAAACTTACATCCTCAGAATCGCTGACTAAATCGATAAACTCTGGTTGACCAGAGTTCCAGGATACCATCCTTTCCATGCCAAGAGCGGAATAATGCGATGTGCGAAGTAAGGAAAAATGCAAAAAATCTGCAAAAAATATCGCGCAAAGTAAAAGTTATTTTTTTCGCTATTTGAGGAATGGAGCATTTTATTTCAAAAATAATTATGGGAAAGTGTGTAAAATTGAAAGAAAGTCATATTCCAACATGCAGATTTTCAAATTTTTCGGAAAAAATACAGTTTTTTTCAATTCCCATTTTTTGCAAATTTTTTGCCCGTTTTTTACTTTGCACATCGCATAAGTTTTAGTTAAATTTTCAGGTATACGGTACGCAAAATGTGCAAACACCGTCACGCGAAAATGCACAATAATTATTTTTTCAATCAATGAAGTTTATAGAAGTCGCTTAAACCCTACTTGTCTTTCCACAAAAGTGAGCCGATCGTCGACTTGGGCCAGAAATTTATACTCAAACTGATGCGCCCAATTTGAGACGAATGAAACAGACGGCAACAATTTTCGCTGAGAAAATTATGTTTTTACATGCGCCGCGTTGCGTGCAGTTTTATAAGAGACGGCAGAGAAAAAAAGACACGCGACGCGTCTGAAAACATAATTTTCTCAGCGAATATTCTTCACGGCTCTCAAATTTTTTTTAATTTTTGCCATTTATTTTCAATTTGATATAAAGACTTTTTTTCGACTTGTCAAAAAAAAAAATTCATTTTTGTGCATTTTCATGTCACGGTGTTTGAACAGTTGCATAAATACCGTACACCCATTTTTTTAATTTTTCAAGAAAAGGAAGTGCTGTAAATTACAATAACTATCAAGTTAAATGAAAATATTTAATTCAAGGTGCAAAAGATGTTACAAATTTTGATCAAGAGAAAAAACAAATCTTATTTCTAAAATAAGTAAATAAGAAAAAATAAAAAACGCAAGCAAAAAATCACAAAGTGTACGAACAATAGATAAGTTCTAATTGATACATACCATTGGAAAATATGAAATTTTTCGTGAAGAGAAAAAAAAATGATTTTCATGAGTTTTGCGAACTTCTATCTTCTGACGAAGTTGATGGACTCGAAGAACTGGCCAAAGCATCAACATTCGCTCTCTTTTCCGCTCTAATTTTTTTCAGCGCCAATTCTCCAGCACGGGTTATTTTGTCAATATCGGAAGTTCTTGACATTGCAAAACTGTTGAGAAGCTGGAAAATTGGACATATCTTAAATTTCGAATTTGAAAATTAACCCTATACATAGCATCATTGAATCCAGGTGGACTATCATCATCATCATTTTTCCGTTTGTTTCTATTATCCTCTCTTTCGCCAGGCAACTTTCTTTTTTCAATTCTTCGGTGACGATGTCTCGATGAAGAAGGTTGATTGCCTGCTGAAATATCTCAAAGAAGCGCATAGATTTTTTCGGCTTCGCGACATTTCGAAACCGCATAAAATTCCGACAAAAATGAGGAAGAAACACTTGTTTCTCTTACTGTATGGCGAATCCCGCAGGATGTCGGTACACACATTTATTGAGAGCGATGCGGTTTCGAAATGTCGTGAGTTATGAAGAGTTAAAAAAAACTAACCATTTCCAAGCAACTCATCCAGAATGATAGTTGCATTGTTGTCCGAGTTAGAGCTGATAGGAGCAACTTCATCATCTGATAACACAACAACCGAATCATCAACACTTTGAGGACGTGGGCGAACATAATCAGATGTCAATTCGCGCCATGATGTCGCTGAAAAACACTATATGTTGTGGGTTTGAGAGGAGTTTCTGATATCGACTAGTCGGAAACATTTTTTTGTGACATTTGTTCATTCACAGTTGTAAAAATATTTTCCTGTTTTTTCACAGTGACAAACTTTTTTTTTTTGAAAGTTTCGGAAACCAGAGATGAAAACGCGCTCTATTTTTCACAGTACTTTCTTGATTTTGTCGTTAATTTCTTCCTTTTACTATTGGTTTCTCTGCGCTCTCTTACTTTCTCGCACACTCTGTTTTTTTTTTCTGTTTCTCTTCCAACTCTCCACATAGCTAAACGCGTACTCTTCACTGCCGAAAAATTTTGATAAAATCGAACATTTCTAATTTTGAATTTTATTTTTCAAAAATAGTCAAAACTCACCACTCGGTTGCGGATGAACAATACTATTCAGAGTATTTTGAAACGAACTAAGCGCTTGTTGTATCGATAACTGAGGTCTCTCATACAGATGACTATCACCATCCGATTCCGAAGTCGACTGGCGATTGAACATCGATCGAAGATTAACCGCTGGATGGGTCTGGTATGAGGACATCGCTGAAAACAGTTCAAATCGTTTTACAGTGGGCCGAAAAAAAGATCAACTTACGGAATAGACTATTGTTTATTCTTTGTATTGCTCTGAAAAAAAAATGATTTTGCATATATACATGAAAATTGTGCTTTTACCAAATAACGTCAAAATTTTTCAAAATATTGGGCGTTTTATTTCTAATTTGAAATTTATGTTAATTTGAATGTTTTTCAGGAAAAAACCATGCCAAAAATTTTTTTGAGTTTGTCCATGTTTTCAAAAAATAACTTATTCTATTTTTTCATTGTGAGTGTCGACGAAAAAAAACGGAACACAGGAAAAGTATCAACAATTTAAAGGAGCATGTTAGTTTTTCAGTTTTCGTGGCGAGACCCAGACACGTTTACATAACTAACCGCATGCGATTGAGAAAATCCGTATTACGAGCTCTCAAATAATTTGATCCATCATCATCATCATCTTCGTCGTTCAGAACCACTAAAAACATAATTTGCAAAACAAATTCAATCAAATTCACCAACCTTCATCTAGATTACCATTCTGCCCGCTACGAGTAGAACTGCTCGGCAGAACTTCTGCGAGTGTATAATCAATATTTTTCAAAAAATCGAGAAACGATCCAGCGTGATGAGCATAAGCACGAATATGTTGGCAGAGAATCAACACATCTTGCGTGCGTGCATTTATCATATCAGCCAGTCTTGACTGGAAAAAAAGAAATTATTTTGAAAAGAGATATTATCAACTTACCGCAGATGAAGATTTTTCAATTCCTTCACGAGTGATAAATGTGACAATACGATTAGCCATTTCCTCATCTCTCCCGTTCAACTTATCATGAACAAATTCTGTTGGAACTTCCGATTTGCCCTTTAAAAAATCATTTTGAAAATGTTCAACAAAAAAAAAATCCCCGTTACCTTATTGTACTTCACCGGAATCGCTTTGAACTCATCCACCAAAAATGGCACCATTTTTTCTCGAAAATCAGGTATGCCCGTAGCATTTGAGGGGAATAAAAAGACCTAAAATCAAAAAAAGTCATCAATAAAATATTCAACAAATGACTTACGCTATGATTCGGGGGTGTAATCAATTTCAGCTTCTCGATGTAGATCAATTTTCGAAAAGATGTTTGAAGAAAGATAAATTCTCTAGAAACAAATTGTATGATTTGGAAAGAAAAAAAAATGTCTGCTCACCTCCTTGATCCATCTGTTATTTCGTCTTTGAGTAATTGAATAGCATTGATATGTTGAATAATAACACTTTTATAGGTATCGTTTTTGGCGTTTTGTGCTTGGCTGTTTCTGGTTCGTGTTTGCACAGATCTGTAATAAGTTCAAATTTTCAAACCTGTCACAAGAAGTCAAAAAGAACCGTGACAATTAAAAAAAAAAATCCACAGTGACACGTTTCAAAAAGTGTGAAGGTCACGCATGCCTGATTTATTTTAAAAAAGGGCTAATATGATATATGGTTTGAAATTGAAGACAACCGTACCATTCAATGATCAGTGTAAGGACAAAACAAAAAAAAGAGAAAAGAAAAAAGGAAAAAATATTAGAAAACTGAGCAAAAGATGAAGAACGAATGAATGAATGAACACCGCTCGATATAGAGAGAGACCCCGCCCATTTTTATTACCCATGCCGTGTAAAAAAGGGGCGGAGTCAACAATCTATGTGCCTTCCTTTCTTCACCTTTTGCTCAGTTCTCTAATATTGTTTTCTTCCTTTCTTGTCTCGTTCTGTTTTTTGGTTGGACCTCGCATTCATCATCAAATGGTACGGTTGTCTTCAATTTCAAACCATAAATCATATTTTCTGTTTTTTATGTTTTTCAGCCATTTTTCTTTGTGTTTTCGTCGTCATTAACACATCGACAAACCCGAAAAAACTCACTGTCTCTGATCGCATTCCACCGCAAGTCTTCGATATTTTCTCCAAACCACACGTAAAATTCGACTAACATTAAATTGGTTTTGTCGAATGATAAGCTGGTCTTCTCGATTAACATGATTATTTCTATGAGCTTGTTGATAGATTAACATGGCGCTCTCACTAGAAATTTGATAAATTATTATTTTTTGAAGATTTTATTTTTGTGATAATAAACTTACGTTTTTGGAGGGTTTTCGTCGAGTGAATGATGCATTTTGTTGATAGTTTGTTTACACATTGGACAAATTGGCCCGTTGGAATATTTCAGCCATTCTGTGATGCATTTATAACAGAAGGAATGAATACAGGAATCGAGAATTGTTTTATCTTCTATTTGGCTGTAAATAAGATATTTTTTAAAACTATATAAAATTTTCTGTTCATTTTCAGCAGAGTACTAACTCTTTTAAAAAAACTCACTCTCCACGACAAATCGAGCATTCTTCTGGAGGAACTGAAGCTTCCCTTTCATTTTTGACTTCATCGATTGTTGTTTCAGTGGAAGATGATGGTTGATCGCTCATTTATTTCTGAAAATGAAATTTTTTAAATAATCACGTTTTTTATTTTTTTTTTAATTTTTCGAATGAGAAAACTTTTTTGAAGGAAAGCGTGAAATTATTTCAATTTTTGTTTTTTTTTTTTTGCAAAAACATATGAAAAAAACGCCAGATTTATTTATTAGACATCAGTCGCTGCGAGAGTCAAAGGGCGGCATTTTGATCTGAAGAAAAATGTGCATCTCGAATCGTTTATGAAAGAAAAATTTTATCAACATGATTAAAAAGAATTTTGTTTTGCATTGACTAGTTACGAGGATTTTGTCTTAATTACATAGTAACAATGAGAGACGCAGACAAATTGATGTCTTGCCCTATTGACATAGAAACGTGTTTATAGCGTCCTAGAGTTAGGTAAAAAAAGAAAAGAAAAAAATTTCCATAAAAACAGTTGTGTGCAAGTTGTCAGCGCGGTGTTCGCACATTCGAACACCGTATTCGAACATTTCAAATGTTTATTTTTACAGTTGGCCACTTGCCAATGAATGGGCGCTGAAACGATGCTGCTAGCTGCGTTAATGTTTCAATGCAGTGTCGAAAAACAAAAAGCCGAAAAATTGTAGTTGTCTTGGAAAACAAATACCGTAACCTTTCAAAGGAACACAAAGATTTCACACCAAGAAAGTAGAACATTGAGAGAGTTAGATGTGCAGGTTCTTCTACAAGTAGTTTTTTTGCGATATCGTGATGCTCCTTTAAAAGCCTTCGGTATTTGTTTTTCGAAATTTGAACGATTTTTCCCCCTTTTTCGCTTTTGGACGCGCATGCGCACGAAACAGTTGTCCTTTTTTATGTCTGACTGTTCACATTTGATTCTCTTTGCTTTCCAAAAAAAAAATATAGTTACAATATTCTCTGGATATTTCATAATTTTTCCTCGAAATGTTCTGTTTCTCATTTTCCCTCAAACTATTCCACGCTATCAACATCTCAAATCTTATCAAAAAGATCTTTTAACACGTTTATTAGACACTAATCGGTTTTGACATGTTTCACTATAGTATCATCAACTGTTCTATATGTAAAAACTACAAAAAAGTACATAAAATGAATACAACTGAAAAAGGCATTGGCAAGTTGATAAATGTGTGGGAATCTTGCCGGAACTGGGCCAAATAGTTCCAAGATACAAAGGATGATTCCAATTCCAATCGATAATGATTTTAAAACTGTTGGCAACAATGATTGTTCCTAAATTTTAATTGGGTAATTGGTGAAATTTGTTTTTAGACTCACAACATTCAACTGATTCCAAAAGTATATGGATGCAATGAAGTAGACAATGAAAAGCATAATAACGAAAGAGTTATTGTCTTTTATGCAGAGTGAAAACATGCTGAAAATATTGTATTTTTCTTTGTATTACAAGAAAACTACAAACCTGATATTGGAAATGTTCAAAAACCATAGAACATCACTCGGGAAATCTCGGAGAAGTAGTATAGCACATCTAAAAATCGAAAAATAGAACTGTTTCGATAAATTGTCACTCACACAGCCACCAATAGTATTGTTTTTTCGTGTACATGGAATGAAAACAAGAAAAATGACAGTGATGTTGTGAAAAATGTCATTCTAAAGTTCTTCTCCGAAGACTTTACAAATAATGCAACAAGCGAAGGCACGGAGAACAAAAATACAGCGGCAGTGCTCAGGAATATTTGAACATTTTGAAGTGGAAGACGCTTTAAGATAAATGAGAAAGCACACCAAAAACTTGCTACTTTATCCTGGAAATCTTTAGTATTTTTGGGGAAAAAGCTAAATTCACAACCTCATAAACTCCACGATTGAACGGAAATACTCTTATCAATACATCCTTCGCAGTTCCAGTGAGAATGAACGGAGCCCAAATGACGATAAATGTTGTGATCACCAAAATACCAATTTTCGCGATTTGAAAAACAGTGTTTGACAAATTCTCGAAAAATGGTTTTTTGATAGATCTTGATAAAATGAACACAAAGATCGGTAGCGCGTGATATAGTTCCATTTGTTTGTAGTTTAACGCTAGGACAAATGAAATTGCACCGATATAAATTCTATCACTAGTCAAGAAGTAGTAGGAAATCAAAAATAATCCTAGTGAAATACTGTTGTACCTGGAAGACCGTTTTTTCGAGAGAAAAATGAACTAGAAACTCACTGAAAATGGGCATTATCTATGACAAGGAGACCTGGATACAGTAAAGCCAATGACGCTTGAAAAAGTGGTGATATACTCGATTTTTTGTGGTTTTTGTTGAGTAGAAAATACGCCAAAATTGGTGGTATATAGAACACGAAGAATGGAACAATAGCTGAGATTCTCATGAAAAGTTTATGAGTTTCACTCTCAAAACCTCGAGACTCGAACAGTTCGACCCATTGAGAGTTTATTTTCGATGAGCTGAGATTTTGGTCCTAATTATTAATTTTTTGAAACAGTCTCAACTCACATTATTCCCATTGTCCAGTGATGATAAGCGGTCAGAGGTGGATAGTCAAGTCCCCAATATTGCAAATCGTTCAAAGTATCGTTCACATACCACTTCTCAATCGGAAGATTGTATGTTATTTCCATCCAATGGCGTTGCGCCTCAAAATCTCCGAACATTGGAGGAGTTGATTCTCCTGAAAATATTCTGATATTTATGGAAAACCTAGTCCTTCCTACCAGAATACGATCCAACTGCAAGAGAAAATTGGACAAGTAGAAGGGTTGAGAGAAGCAGCATAACATTTAAAAATGTGTTTTCATCCTTTGACAAGTCAATAGACCCGAAATCTTTGTACTAAAATTTTTTTTTTGAAAATTTTACATTGAAAAAACTAACCTTTTTCCGTTTTTCACTGTGATATGGCTTAATTTCCACGAAATTCGGTGATTTTGTATCTGAGAGGATATTTTTGTCCATTCTTTCACCTGTAAATTCTTGATAATAATTATTGAAATGTATTTATTTTTCCACGTCACTTTCACACAAACAAAAAACCAAAAATTCGAAAAATGGCCTAGAAAACGTTCGTCCATGCACAAAGTGCGCTCTAATCGTGATGCTGATTTCAAGCTTTTTTTTGTGTGCAATTTTTCGAATTTTTTTCCAAGTAAAAAGTTATAAACTTCTTTCTGCAGAAAAATGTCGGATGCTGGAAATTGGTGTCTCATTGAAAGCGATCCGGGTGTCTTCACCGAAATGTTGCAAGGCTTCGGTGTCAAAGGCTTGCAAGTTGAGGAGCTGTATTCTCTAGAAGATCACAATTCAACTCTGGCAAAGTATGTTCATTTAAATAGTTGAAAGAAAAATCAAGCTAAGTTTCAATTTTCAGACCAGTCTATGGTTTAGTATTCTTGTTCAAATGGCGACCGGAAGATGCGCCGTGTGGTGTTACATCAAGTAACTCGAATATTTTCTTTGCTCAGCAAGTTATACAGAATGCATGTGCAACACAGGCTATTATCAACATGTTGATGAATATTTCTGATGCTGATGTTGAACTCGGGCCAATTTTGAAAGAATACAAAGAATTCGCTGTGGATTTCGACCCAGCTGTGAGTTTTTTTTTTGCACTTTTCAGAAAATTACTTTATTTTACAACAAAGGTATTTTTCGGATCCGAATTTTTTAAGAATAAATCTGATTAAAGTTTGAAAATATTGGCTATGAACAAAAACTGTGGTCAAGACTGATTTTTGCTCACCTGGTCGAAGAGAGTACCAAAATAAATGCAGAAAAATGGTTTGAAAGCATAGAAAAGAGGGAAATATAAAATTGAAGACAACCATATATACTATCAGATAACCAATCCGAGTACAAAACAAGAAAAATAATAAAAACGAACGAGACAAGAAAGAAAGAAAACAAAATTAGAGAACTGAGCAAAAGGTGAAGAGTGAAAGAATGAATGCACACAGGAAGGCATATAGATTGTCGACTCCGCCCCTTTGTTTGTGCGCGGAGCAGGTGCGAAAAATGGGCGGAGTCATGGTCTCTTATACCGCGCGGTGTTCATTCATTCATTCACTCTTCATCTTTTGCTCAGATCTCTATTTTTGTTTTCTTTCTTTCTTCTCTCGTTCTTTTTTTCGTCTAGTTTTTTTGTTCTTAACCAATAGTCAAGTCCACGAAATATTTCAGACTCGTGGTGAATGTCTCTCGAACAGTGACAAAATCAGAACTGTTCACAACAGTTTCGCGCGGCCAACTCTTTATGAACTCGATATTAAAGGAGGCAAAAGTGAAGACAATTTCCATTTTGTCACCTACATTCCAGTTGGTGACAAAGTCTATGAGCTCGATGGCCTTCGAGAAGCTCCAATCGAAGTTGCCGATATTCCGGCTGGAAGTGATTGGATGGACGCAGTCACTCCGGCTATTCAGAAGAGAATTCAAAAGTATAGCGAAGGAGAGATTCATTTCAATTTGATGGCTGTGATTCCAAACAGAAAACAGAAATTGGAAGAAATGTTGAAAAGTGTTCAAGAAGCGAATGTCGACGGTTCGCTGGATGATCAAATCACTGAAATGCAAATTGAAATAGCGAACGAGGACGAGAAACATCAACAATATCGAAAAGAAAATGCTCGTCGTCGTCATAATTATTTGCCATTTGTCATTGAGCTATTGAAAATTCTAGCGAAAGAAGGAAAATTGATTCCGCTATTTGAACAGGTAAACAAAAATCAATTTTCAGCACTAAAACTTCTCCTTCCAGGCAATCACCCAAGCCGAACAACGAGCAATTCGCAATAAATATTGAATTGGAATTCTCCAAACATTTTAATTTATTTTTCCCCAAAAAAACCTCAAAATTGTTTAAAAACTGGGCCGCATAAAAACTAAATTTTTAATTTCTCATAAAACGTTTCCAAGTGATCGTTTTTTATGTAAAAATATTTTGACTAAAATAAATGTTTTATTCCCAAATTTTTGGTTTTGTTAAACTGGTTGATTCTCCTTTTGTATTTGAAAAAATCTGAAATTGAAAAAATTGCCAAAATATAGAACTTATGGACACTTCGGAACTTCCATTGGTACAACTATCACATGGTGAACAAGGTGAGTTTTTCTTTTTTGATTTTGAAAAAAAAAATGATAATGTTTTGCAGTAAATGTACCATTGGTCCAGTCTCGTGACATTGAAGATCGACTAGTGACAAGTGCCAGACAAACGGATAAAATTGATGCGGATGATTTGGTAGCGTTGGCGAGTCAGTTGAACAGTGCCAGGTTGGTATTTTTGAAAAAAGTTTAAAAATGTTCTGTTTCATCAATCTTGGCAGATTTGATCACGTAAAAAATAAAAATGTTTACTTTGGAACTAATTTTTTCGAATTTCAGATGTTTCCATTAAAAAATTTGACTCCGAAGACCAGAAAAAAAATGTCGAAAATTTGAAAGAAAAAACTTTCAAAGTTTTCGTTTATTGAAAAACGTCACCGTAATATTTTTGGTCGAAAATTCTCTGAATTTTTTTCAAAAAATGAAAATATGAAGGTCACGTCAAGAAAACTGAGAAACTATCCTTTAAATTTTGGAAAGTATTTTTTTTGTTTGGTTCATTGTTCATACAGTACCCTTTTTTTTCAACAACTGGGTTTATGTTCTCAAATTCAAAAATTCAGAAAAAAAATCTTTGAATTTCGAGAAAAATGCAAAAACTTGAAAAATTGGCCATCAATTTAAAGGAATATAATTGTTTCAGTTTTCGTGACGAGACCCAGACACATTTCTCAAAAATTTCACTTTTCTACCTCCTTCTAATAGAAAACTAAAAAAAAAAAATGAAAAAAAACCTTTGTGCTCAAATTTTATGCGAAGTTTTTTTTTCAAAATAAAAAAAAATTCCAGAGAACTTGTAAAAGGCCGAGCATGCGATCGTCTTCGACACATTGCTCAACAAATGGAACAACTCCATATGGCGGCTCGCGAAGTTTTGGAGGACGCTCGAAAAGACGAAGAATTGCACAATGTTCCGTGTAACATGCAAAAACAACCGGGACGCGTCTATCATCTCTATCAAAAACAATTCACCACAGACAAGTATTTCTCAATGTTGGCACCGAATGAGTGGGGACAACAAGAGAAAAAAGAGTCGTATTTGGGAAGTTATCGATTGGAATTTGATCGTAGTTGGACGCCAGTCTCTGAGGTGAGCTCATTTTTCTTTTGTTTTGTTCCTATCAAAATATATCGCAGATGGATAAAAAAGACGAAGAAATTGCCCGCCTTCGAGCTCTTCTACAACGAGGAGCCTCTGGATCATCGCAACTCACCTGGGGCTCATAATGTGATAGATACATATACTCGCAAAAAACAACATTTATGTAAAAATATTAGGGTTTTCGGGAAAAAAACTAACCGGGTTTTTTTTCGCTCTGGTATGCCGTTTTTAATAAAGTAACCAAATCTTAGTTTTCTAAAATTTTTTCTGAAACGAATGGTTATAGAGATCCAATAGATTTTTTTTGAAATTGAGAAGATTTAGAATGGATTAAGAAATTCTGTAGATGGATAATGAAACCCAAAAAATAGTGGTTTTGGATAATGGAGGATACAATTTGAAAATTGGATTGAGCACCGACGAAGAGCCCAAGTGAGTTTTTGTGGTTAGGTCTTGTCACGAAAACTGACAACCTTGACACATTTTTTCTGTTGATGTAAAAAATTGAATTTTCAGGTTGATTCCAAACAGTATTATCAAAGCGAAACACGAAAGAAAACGGGTATTCGTTGCACAAGAACAAGAGGAGTGTGCTGACAAATTTTCGCTTTTTTATGTTCGACCCGTTGAACGAGGATATGTTGGTGAGTTTTTGAAAGTTAGTCACTGCATACCGATCACTAGAGGTGGAAAAGTACCGTGACAATTTTGTTTTAAAAATGTGAAGGTATCTGACATAAAAGGGTACTCAATTTTCTCGGAAAACAGAGAAGAAAAAACATGAAAAAGAGGACAATATTGCTTATGGTTTGAAATTGAAGACAACCGTACCATTCGATGATCAGTGTAAGGACGAAACATACCTGTCACAAGACCCGTAACCCTGTGAACATAAGGTTGTCTCCAATGACAAAATCTCGTTGAATGTAAAAATTTGACAAAATGGTAATGTGAAATGTTTCCCGAAATTTTTGTCAAGGTACTTTTTCCCCTCTTATGGCAGGTATGGGAAGAAACAAAAAAAAAGAAAAAAAACGAGACAAAAAAGAAAGAAAAAAAACAATGTCAGAAAACTGAGCAAAAGGGAAGAATGAATGAATGAATGAACACCGCGAGGTATAGAGAGAGAGAGAGAGACCCCGCCCATTTTTTTGCACCTGCTCCGCGCACAAAAAATGGGCGGAGTCGACAATCTATGTACCTTCTTGTGTGCATTCATTCATTCATTCGTTCTTCATCTTTTGCTCAGTTTTCTCATATTGTTTCCTTTCTTGTCTTGTTCTTTTTCTTTGTTTCATCTTTGCATTGATCGAATGGTACGGTTGTCTTCAATTTCAGACCATAATCATTAGCCCCTTTTCTAATTTGATTTATGATCTGAAGTCTCTTTTTTTTCCTTTTCTTCAACATTTTTGGGTAATTTTTTGAAAAAAATTCCATATTTTTGGCCGAGGTATACTAGAAAACAAAGCCAAAATCATGTTTTCGTGGCGAGACCTAATCATAAAACAAACAGGCGTCAGTACTAAAATGATGTGTTTCAGTCAATTGGGATACTCAACAACAAATCTGGGAGAAATCGTTCAAAACACTCGATTTCGAACCATCCACTTCGAAGATTGTCATGACGGATAGCAATTATCTGATACCGGCACTTCCTGATGTGTCGAGTGAGATTATGTTCGAATATTTCAATTTCGAAGAAATTTTGAAAGGATCAGGTATGTTTCATCGAGAAATATGACAAAATTTTCGAATTTTCCATGTTTTCAGCCTCGACATTCGTTGCCGAACACTCGTATAATATTGAAAATGAGAGTTGTACATTGGTGATTGATTGCGGTTTTTCGTGCACAACCATTTCACCGTTTGTTGACGGATTGTTGATTCAGGATGCTGTTATAAGGTGGGTAGAAAAGTTTGAGCCATGGATTTTTTTAAATTCAAAATTTAAAAAAATGGAGATTTTTGTGTTTTCTAAGTTGGTGCACTTGAAATTCACCATATCTGGAAAAAGAGGAAAAAAAGTGACCTTTTTTGATAAATGTGTATGGGTCTCATCACGAGAACTGAAAAAAAACTAACTTGCTCCTTTAAATCTAGTCGGTTTTTGACATTTTTCTCGTGTTTTTCGGTTGTAAAAACCAAAAATGTTTGAAAGAAAAAACAAAAACATTTTTTCCCGTGGGTTACTGTACCCGCACACACTCACACACAAATGGTGACGCCAATCTCCCGGAAAATGGATTCAAAAACAGTTTTTTCTCATTTTTCGACCTCACAAAGTACTTTTTTCAATTTTTGAATTTGATAAATCGAATGTTGAAGTCCTCAATATCGAGATTTTCCATTTCTCAAAAGTTTTGCTGTTGTTAGTTTTCGACCAAAAAAAGTCGCGGTACTTTTTCCCCTTTCAGGTCAGGAATACCGAGACGACCCTTTCTGTCACCCCTGCCTAAACCAAAAAAAAAACCGATTTTTTTCAGAATCGACATTGGCGGAAAAGCATTAACCAACAAGTTAAAAGATTGGATATCCTATCGACAACTGAATGTGATGGAAGAGACACATATCATCAACGAATGTAAAGAGGATCTGTGCTACGTGGCGAACGATTTCAATCAATCACTAATTGAGGCAAAGAAAAAGTATGGTGAAAACAAAATTCTGCAACGATATGTTATGCCGGATTTTCATCACTCTTTTCGGGGTGTTGTCAAAGATATCAACGAGACAGTTGACCCAAATGTTCCATCAATACTACTAGGAGTTGAACGATTCGCGGTTCCTGAAATCATTTTCAAGTTGGTTTTTTTTCGATTTTCCCTCAAAAAATTAATATTTTCAGCCCCTCTGACATTGATATTGATCAAATGGGCGTGGCTGAAGCGGTGATTGAAAGTTTGGCAAGATGCCCGCCGAACTTGAGAGCCGCTCTATCTGAAAATGTCATCGTTATTGGTGGGTCGTCGAGTTTTGCGGGATTCAATGAGAGATTGTAAGCTGAAAATATGTATGGGTTCAAAAACAAAGACATTGTTCACAGAAAAAAGGAGATTCGGGCAATGTTACCAATTGAATTTGATATTCATATTTCGAAAAGTGTGCAAAATTCGCAATGTCATGCGTGGAAATGTGCTAGAGAATATACGAATGACGTTGGACTACTTCCTTGGTTGAGTAGGAAAGAGTGGAATGAGAAAGGTATGTTTTTTTTGTTTATCAGGCTTGGTTGGAAATTTTTGGAAAAATTGTCAACCATTTTTTTTCGATGAATTTGGTTTTCCTAAATTTCCAAAATTTAATTTTGTTTTTGAAAAAAAATGGTAGAAAAATTTTCCAAAATTAAATCGAAGTTTTTTTTTCGTAAAAAAATTGAACTTATTTTTTCCGAATTTTTTTGTGGAAAAAATGGTCGAAAAATTATCGGAAAATTTTCCAAAATAAAATTGGGCGGAAACCGAAGTTTTTTTTTCAGAAAAAAATTGAGCTGAAAAATTTTCAGAAATTTTTTTTCCAAATGTTTTTGTGGAAAAATTGGTCGAAAATTTTCTCCGAAGTTTTTTTTCCGAAAAAAGTTTGAGCCTATTTTTTCCAAATTTTTTTGTAGAAAAACTTGGTTGAAAGTGTTCTCACGATTTTTTTCGCAAAAACTTTCTTCAAATTTTTCCAGAAACATTTTTAAACCAAAAATCAGAATTTTTTTTTCAACAAAAAAGTCGAAAAATTTTCTCGAGGTAAACTATTTTTCGAAAAAAAAACTGATCTAATTTTTTTTTCAAAAAAACTTAATCGAAAAATTGTCAAAAAAATGGGAGGAAAATTTTTCCCGAAGTTTGTTTTTCGAAAAATATCCCAATTTTGCAAAATTTTCCTTAAAAAAAGCAATTTTTTGCAAAATTTCGGCCCAAAAACCGAAAATTCCATTCTAACCAAACCTTGAAATTTTCAAAAAAAAAAATCAAAACCTTTTTTGCAGGAGATTCGATCGAGTTTTCGAGATTCTTCAGAACTTTGGTATCATCGGATGAGATAAAAGAAGAACGGCGAAGAGAGAAGGAAAACGAGAAAGATAACAGTCCTGAATTATTATAAACCCATATTTTTCCGATTTTTTAAAAGTTGTTTACTGGTTTTGCGACCATTTTCATATTTATTTCAACACTGAAAAGTGCCACAAACAATATATATTCATTCAGCTAGATCATATGTCTGCTGGGCCGCTATTAGAACGAAATCAGGATGCGACGATTTATGTGGGAGGACTGGACGAGAAAGTGACAGAAGCTGTGCTCTGGGAGTTGATGGTTCAAGCGGGACCGGTTGTCAGTGTAAATATGCCTAAGGATCGTGTGACGGCAAATCATCAAGGATTTGGATTCGTCGAATTTATGGGAGAAGAGGATGCGGATTATGCGATGAAAATATTGAATATGATCAAATTGTATGGTAAACCTATAAAGGTGCGTTGTTTTCAAAATACATTTTTCTTACAAAAAAAAATGATACGTCTAGACTCACGGTATGCCAAAAATTACAAAAACCGCCATTGCGGACTTTTGTGGCTACAGTACCCAAAATTCAATTAATTTCAGCGGCAATTCAAAATTTAAAATTTTTTGATAGTTTTGTTGATAATTTTGTATTCATGGTGTGAAGAGTTCATTCACAAATGATTCTCCATAAAAAATTTCACATAAATACTTTTGTAAAGCTATTTTTTTCAAGAAACAATCGAAAATAAAGAGAAAAAAGTGTGCGGCATTGTTGCACACACTTCCTCCGCCTCTACTAGTGTGCGGTGTTGTTTTTGTACGCGATGAAAATTTTCATTGTGTTTGTATTTTTAGGCAGACCGTGGACTCTAGAGAGACGCAGAGAAACAAACGGCATTTTCAATTCGAAAGTTCACGTTTCTTCTTTTTTTTTACAAAAAAAAAATACAGATTTTTTAATTTTTCAAAAAATAATATTTATAAAAATTTACGTGACCCAAAACTGCAAAATTTCTGGTTTCTCTGCGTCTCTTTCACCAAAATTCTTGATGCACAAAAACGCCAATTTGAAAATACAGTAATCATAAAAACAAGATCAAAATGAAAAATAATTTTAGCCTGAAAGTACAGTAACACACTTTAAAATTTTAATACATTTTTCGATCCAAAACTCATTAAAATTGTGGAAAATCATTTTTTTCAGAATGTTATGAATGAGAAGATTTCTCGAAAATTTTGTCACTTTGAAAATCTAGCTCAAAATTTGTAAAAACTGAAAAAAAACGGAAAAATAGCTGAAAATTTGGGAAAAAAACATAATTTTTTATTTTTCGTCGCGTGACCTAAACATTTTTTTTGAAAATGTAACTGTGAATTTTCGACCAAAAAAAAATGACACGGTCTTTTTTCCCCCTCTTAGGTCAGGTATGCGAAAAGTTCTGAAAACAAGAATTTTTGAAAATTCAAAAAGCAAGAAACCCCATCTCTAAACCACAATTTTTAGGTAAACAAAGCTGCGGCACACGAGAAAAACATGGATGTTGGTGCTAACATTTTTGTCGGAAATTTGGATTCAGAAGTCGATGAAAAGCTATTATACGATACGTTCAGTGCATTTGGTGTCATCTTGCAAGTTCCGAAAATTATGAGAGACGTTGATTCGGGAACATCGAAAGGATTTGCGTTCATCAATTTCGCATCTTTCGAAGCGTCTGACACTGCGCTTGAAGCTATGAATGGACAATTTTTGTGTAACAGGTAGGAGTTTTTGAAAAAAAAAAGGATTTTCTCCAAAAATTCCAGGCAAATTTTTCAATTCAATTTTGTGTGAAAATTTACTATGAAAATTGCTGAAACTAGGGAAAAATAGAGAGTGACACATTTAAAGATGAGCTGTAAAGAGGTGTCTCCCGAAACCCGTGAGATGTCGCGACAACAGTACATACCTGTCACAAAAAAAATACCAAAAATTCTCAAAAATTTTGTCACTGTGAGTGTAGAGAAAAACGGAAAAAATCTAAATTTATTTGAAAATGTCACTATGAAATTTTGTCACGGTACTTTTCTACCTCTTATGACAGGTATGTTACAGTAACCGCGTGGCAAAATTAGGCGAAGTTTTTTTCCGCAAGAAACAATGGGCAATTCTTTCAAAATTTTTGAACTATTTTCCGAAAAACTTTCCCACGTAAATTGGGCCAAAATTTTTTGAATTTGCGACAATTTTGAATTTTGTGAATTTCAGAGCGATTACTGTATCGTATGCATTCAAACGTGATTCAAAGGGCGAAAGACACGGAACGGCAGCCGAGAGAATGTTGGCCTCGCAAAATCCGCTCATCCCAAAAGACCGACCACATCAAGTGTTCTCCGACGTTCCACTCGGCATGGCCACCAACACACCGCTCGCAATGCCCGGCGTGCAGGCGGCAATCGCCGCACACGCCACCGGTCGACCCGTCTATCAACCGCCGTCACTCATGACAATGGGCGCACCGCATCATCAACACTATCCGGGTCAATTCCCGCCCGTCCCGCCGCCGCCGCCACCACAATCCGCCACACCGATGCCGCCGCCAATGCCGCCGACACCCGGCATGACACCGCGACCACCGCCGCCGCCGTCGTCCGGCGGCGGAATGTGGCCGCCGCCACCGCCGCCCGGAAGAACGCCCGGTATGCCGCCGTCGAGATTTGGTATGCCGCCCGGAATGCCGCCGCCACCACCGCCGTCAGCAATGCGGTTAGTTATTTTTTTTTGGATTTTTAAAAATTTGAAAACAAGTGCCCTACAGTAAGCCAAATTGTAGACATTTATTATTTTTTGAAAAACATCAAAGACACTCACATCAAGTCGAAAAAAATTGTTTTTGAATTGATTCTTCGGAAGATTTTCGTCCGCAAACACCGTTTGTGTGTGTCTGCGAGTACAGTAACCCACGAAAAAATTTTTTTTATTTTTTCTTTCGATTTTTTTTTGGTTTTTTGAACCACATACATCGCAAGTTAAGTTTTCAATACTAAGATTTTCGTGAACATGAAAAAAACCATTTCTGTGTGACAGGGTGTCTTTTAATTGTTCCAATTTTTCTCAAAAGACAAGTAAGTACTCTAAAAAGTTAGAAAATCACCCATTTGATCGTTCTATGATTCGAATGTGAAATGGAATTAATTTTGTTCCCAAACCGGTTTTCAATTGATCAAATGTTCCAGTTCAGAAATTCGGGGATTTAACACGTAGGACACAAAATCTGAGAAAAAAGCATCGAATTTTCAAAGTTTAGTTTTTTATCCGATGTGCAACGTAGAAAAAAAATTGCAAAAACCCTATACAACGTGACCTCGGTTTTTTCCGAAATTTTTTGCATCTTTTCCTACGTTTCACATCGCAAAAAAACGTAAGCTTTATATTTTTGTCTGTTGAGATTTTAGCTGAAAATATGAACTTTTTTCAAAATGCTCGAAAACCGAAAAATTTGAAAAAAAAACCCCCCCAAAAATGCGTGAATTTTGTGCAGATACCCCGGCGGAATGCCACCACCACCACCACCTCGTTTCGGATCAACCGGACCAAATGCTCCATTTCCACCACCGCCACCACCAAGTCGACCACCAGCTCCACCATCATCCGGATTACAACCTGTTCCACCACCACCGCCACCATCATAAACTATTTTGTCTTCATTTTTTGCCGGAAAAACTGCAAAACATTTTCTAATCAATATATGGTTTTCTTCTCTTTCCAGAAAATGTTTCCATTTATTTTGAACAAGTTATGTTTCTTTTTCTCATTTATTTATTTTATCATTATTATTATTATTATTATTATTATTATTATTACCTTGTTTTATCATTATTTTCTACCATTTTTATGATCTTCATGAACACGTTGTTGCTGTTAAATAAGAACTTTTTCCACATTTTCACTATTATTCAAGGTCGCCATCATTTTAACACTTAATAGGATTAGCCCTATTCCCCAAAAATTGTCGAGAAATGCATTGTTTTACATTTCGAGGTCATCAGGAGGGAAATTTTCCATAATTTTTGCCTCATCGATTTTTTGTCAATGAACGAACGGAAGAGGAGAGAGTGTGTGAGATGAAGAGATTTAGAGATGTTGAGGAAGGACACTTTATTTGACACCGTAATTAAAACAGTTTGGATTTTTTGTTTTTCTCAAATATTTTTTGACCTGAAATTGTTTTTTTTGAAATGTTTGTTAGATTGTTATCTGTCTCAAAATTCAAGTTTTTTTTTTGATTTTTTGTTGGTTTCAAAAAGTGTCGGCAACCTGACAATTTTCCTTTTTTTTGTGTTGCGCTTTTTATCATTTTCTCACTGTCTTATCGTGGACAAAAAATGGCAAAAAAAACGAGGCCCAAATTGACATTTATGTTGTCATTTAAGCTCCTTTTCTAAGTCGCCTTTTTTCTTTCTCTGTTGGTTTACTGTTGTGTTCGGGCCGGACTGAAAAATTAGAATTTTTTCTGATTTTTCACAAAAAAAGTGACCTGAATTGGGATTACGGTAGTTTTGGGACGGTCTGGAAATTTTATTTTTTTAGATTTCGGGCGGGCCTGGATTTTTTGCCTAAAATTCAAAAAAAAAATTCTGAGATGTGTTTTCTATAGGTTACTGTAGATTTTGCGGAAAACTGATTAGGGCCGGTCTGGAAATTCATAATATTTTTGATTTTAAAAATTGAGTTACGGTAGATTTCAGTTATTTTGCAAAAAAAAAAATTAGAAAAAAGTTCGGCCCGAAAACTCGAAATTTTTTTAGAGTAAATTAAAAATTTTGAACCTACAGTAGTCTGAAACTGCAAGCTTGGATTATGGTAGTTTTCGGGATGGCCTAGTTTTTTTTTTTGCAAAAAAATTGTCCTGAAAACTGGAATTTTCTACAAATTCAAAAACTACGCATAACGGTTACTGTAGTTTTTGCACAATTGAATACTCGATTTCAGACCGGCCTGAAATTGGGTTACTGTAGTTTAGAGATTTGAAACTATTGCAAAACTTTTCACTGTGAAAGTGCACTTGTTTCGAAATTTCTAGCTCAAAAAAAAATTGTAAAAAAAAACCTTTTTCTCATGTTTTTCCGCGATTGACCACTGATAACAATTTTGTACTTTGTTCCCATTATTTCAGACTTGCATGAGGTTGTTTTTCTCGCTTTTTTTGACATTTTTCGTCAATTTTTCGTGTCAAAAATCGAGTTATTCGTTTGACGGATCATTATTCGATAGTCAAGAATTGGACTATGATGTTGGAGATGAAAAAGTCGGGTTTTTTTTTTGAATTTCTAATGTAAAATAATTTTTTGAATCAAAATTTTTGTTCAGGCGACCGGATCAATATTCTCAAAATATATGGCTGATTCGAAGGCTCAATTGATTTTGGATCTCGATTTATTTCATCATTTTTTCAATTACGCCGAGGCTTATAAATCGGGAGCTGAAGATGGAAATTTGGAAATTATGAAGTATGCGGTTGAGATGGTCGAGAAACTCAAGGCTTTTGATGTGTCGGCTCGTGAGTGCAAAAAAATACATTAAAAATTTCGAAACCCAAAAATTCTGAAAAAAAAGTCAATTTTTGAGGCTCAAAAAATATTTAGGTTTTATAAAAAAATGCCAAAAAATTTTGAAATTTATCAATAAAATGTCTCGCAACGAGGTATTTAACCTTGTCAAAAAATTTTGGTATCAAATTTTCTAGAGTCCAAATTTCGTAAAAATTTTGAAAAAACTTTTGACCCAGTTTTTTTAGGGCTCAAAAAATGTTTAGGTTTCATTTAAAAAAAATGACAACAAATTTTTAAAAAATTTTATTTTCGCAAAAATTTGTGAAACTTATCAATAAAATATAGGTCTCGCAACGAAAACTATAACATGTTTTTAAAAAATTTTCTGGTATCCTTGTTTTAAAGTTTGGCCCGAAATTTTGAAAATTTCAAATATGGTTCGGGAGTTCTGAAAATGTTTGAAAATTGACCCGGAAAATCTGATAATTTTTTTTGGTCCGAAAATTTTGAAATTCGGAAGTTCTGAGAATTCCATTTTTCCCAAAAAATGTTGAAAATTCTCAACTTCGGCCTGAATATTTTCACAATTTTCTTTTTGACTCTAAAGTTTACCAAATTTCAAAATTTAACTTAAAAGTTCTGAAAATTTTGGCCCGAAAAATCTGGAAAATTTCCAATATTGGCCTCAAAATTTTATTTTTGACCTGAAAATAAAAATTCGGCTTAAAAAATTTGTGTTATCTTTCAATAAATAATTGGGTCTCGCCACGAAAATAATGAAATTCTCCTATTTTTCATCTCAAAAATACAATTTTCGAACCCACTTTATTTCCAGCTTGTGTTGGCGACATGCTTCATCTTGCCTGGACGGGTGTTGAATACGCGACACACGTCGAAGAGCACAAAAACTGCTCCGATTGTAAATGTACACCACTTTTTCAGCAGAAAAAAAACGAACGACATTGGATTTTTAACGGTGAGCATGTTTTTTTGCTAAAAAAAACTCGAAATTTTTGCAGTTTTCGATGCAATGGGCAAAGTGCCAGCGGGCATTTCGAGCGGCAACAATTTGTGGGTTGGCTCATGGAACACTTGCCGCAAAATTGAGGTGGTGAAAAATGGGCAAGGACAAAAATGGAAGGGACAATATTGTCTGGCCAATGTTCATGCTTATGAGCGAGACAATCCGCTCAAAAATATTGGATCGAGTGATGCTTTTGATAAACATTGCTTGTGAGCAACCACATTTTCCTTGGTTTTTCAGAAATTTTGATAAATTTCAGCGAACCGGCTACCAGCACAAATGTCAGTGACGATGGACAATGCTTCAATTTGTTCCCCTTATTGAAATTCGGTGTTTGTATGCCAAATACGTGCACAGATTATGATGTGAAGAGAATGTTAACATTTGCAATTCGAGCTGCTGAATCGATGACTGGAATGGATAAAGTGTGTGATGTTAGTGTTGAATGTCGAGTTGAATCCAATTCCGATGCAATGTCCGAAAATCCATTGGCCATGTTTGCATTGTGAGTTTCATTTATTGATTTTTCATCAAAACGAAAATTTTATTATAACTATTAGTCTAAAATTGTTTCAAAAATTAACAAAAGTAACAGTAGTAACATTATTTGCAGTTAATAATTGTACATACAGGTTTTATCTTGAAGGACAAACTTGTTTCCTTGTTTCTCTTGAAGTCTCGCCTGAAAACATTCCACATGCTTGAATATTTAAAACCAAATCTCTTCAACTTACACTGCGTCTCACATTAGTTGGTGTTGGAGCCTTGTTGTTACGCTTCTCTTGGCTTTCACTGACGAGGTTTGCGATAGACGAGATGGTTTTAGCGTACTGAAAAAAAAGTTGAAAATGAAGCTAGAGATGTTTATGAGACCCTTACTTCTAAAATAGGAGCTGGAAAATCGTCTTGTCCTGGAATTGCGAGGGCGAGTGTTGTTGGTGTTGATTGAGTTGCTAGGGTTAGAGCACGTGCGGTTGGTGAAGCTAACACGCCTGTAAACGCTGTTTTATTGGGGCATTCAACTTCAACACTCACCTTTTTTGGATTTTGTCGATCGCTTTTCTTCGATTTCTGAAAACAAAAATGTCAGCGACTAATATAAACAGGTTGTTTAATTTTTATAAACATTAACGATTCTCTAAAACTGACTTTTCAAGAGTTCCAAAACATTTTCGTGTTGTTTACAAAGAGTGAGGCTGTTATCCATGACAAGGTCACATCTCTGAAATAATACGTGTTTACAGTGTAAGCCTTTAGAAATTCAAACAACTGACCGCTTTCATAATATCCAATTCTATTCGCATCATTGTGAGTTGTCTTTTTGTGACATCGACCTGTTAAACAATTGAAAAGTTTTCATTCGGGGTTTGAATTCACACTCACCTCTGGCTCCAGATGTTCATCCATTTCGATAACCTCCAATTGTTTATCCACTTCGATAATCTCCAATTGTTTCTCCATGCTGATATATGAGTAGTAAATACGGTATTGATACAAAGTGAGAGAAATTAATAGAAAGTGAGAAAAAATTCCCAAAATAAATAAAAAATATTCAGAAGAAAAATTTTATTTTCATTGTTGCGAGACACAAACAAAAAATAAATGCGTGTTCCTTTGAAGGGTGTACGGTACATTATTATTTTTTTATTAAAATTTTTAAAATTTTTTTTACAGATATTTACTGATTGCCACAATCGTTATTGCTATATTTGGAACTCTTTACGATCTTTTTATCATTCAAAACAATCCACCTCAATCTCATCCAGCTGTTAATCGTGGGTTTTAAAAAATTCAAAAAAAAAATTTAGTTTTGAAATAAAAAAAAAAGAAAAATAATTGTCAGATGGATTTATCAAATTTATTCTGGCCTATTCTCTCTACTCAAATGGTCTCGAAATTTTACAATCAAAAAAGCGCGACGGGGAAATCAATACACTTCATGGGGTCCGATTTTTGAGCATGTGCTGGATTATTTTTGGGCACACTTATTATTACATTGGAAGTAGTTTGACGACAGACAATCTGATTCCAACATTGATCAATTTTCCCAAAAAGTTTTATACACAAATCATTGTGCAGGCTCCGTTGGCAGTTGATTCATTTTTCTTTCTAAGGTTTGTAATTTGAAAGAGAGTTTGACGAGGAAAACCTGGATTTCAGTGGAATGCTCGCCGCGTTTTTCTTCTTCAAAAAATCGATGAAAGCCAGTGAACCACCAGCATTGAGTCCAATGTCTCCGCTCAGCTGGCTTTTATACTATATCAAAAGATACACAAGGTACAAATTTTTTCTGGTTTCAAAAATATTTTTTTATTTGAGAATCACTCCAACTTATGCCGTCGTCATGTTGTTCGATGTAACCCTCTTCACATACGTTTCAAACGGACCATTTTGGCGACCTATCGAACGACAAGGATGTCGACATGCTTGGTGGACAAATTTCATTTATCTCAACAATTTTTTGCTGCAAGACGTTGAATGTGTAAGTCATCTGAAATCACCTAAATATTTCTGAATTTTTACTGTTTCAGTGTATGGGTTGGACTTGGTATTTGGCGAATGACATGCAATTCAACGTGGTGTTGCTGCCAATTCTCATCATAACTTTCCTCAAATGGGGAATGAAGCCTGGCTTGATTGTATCGGGAGCGTTGATGGGAATCTCGTCAATTATCAAACTTGTTATCATTGAGTACAAAGATTTTCCGCCAGCACCTCTTTTGACAGCTAAACTACAAATGTGAGTTGATCTTAAAAATATTTCGAACCAAAGATTTGACATTTCGACAAAATTGCACGGAGCATAATTTGAAAAAAAAAAAGAGAATTTATACAGTAATTCAGACACCAAAAAAGTCGAAAAATTTTGTGTGAAAATTCACAAAACACCCTAAGTATTTCCACGAAAGTTTCGAGCGGTTGTTTTTTGTTGTTTTTCGGACAGGGCCCGAGAGCCCGAAGGTTGTTGAACTCCAATTTGTCAGAGCCAGAAATGGGTTTTTTTCGGTCCTTCAAAACAAAATTTTTCATTTTGAATGATTTTTTCACGTTTTTTTGAAAAAATTAAGTCAAATTCCACAATTTTTTTGCATCAGACAACTTTTTGAATTTCATTTATTTCCGCAATTTTAACTTTTAAAAAATTATCATACAGAACATTTTCTGAGAAAAGTATAATAACCCCAAAATTACAGTGTAAAACAACTGGATGAATATTGGAACCACGTATATGTTCGGCCGTACGTTCGATGCACACCATTCATCATCGGCGTCATTGTTGCATATTTATTAAATGCTTGGACGACGAAAGAGCAAAAAGATTTAAAAATTAAACTAGAACGAGTAACTTTTTGAACCCCCCCCCCCCCTCCCCCAAAAAATTTTTAAAAATATCATTTAGAAACACGTAATAATTGGTTGGACTTGTTCAACAATTCTTGGCCTATATTCCGTTTTTGGTCTCTATTGGTTTGCCAAAACAGGAGATATTTCCGAGTGGTGGAAGGTTTTTTTTTTCAATGAAAGAAACAAAAAAAAAATCATTTTTTTCCAGATTCTGTACATTTTGTTTGGTCGACCTGCTTATGCAGTAGCTCTTGGATGGGTTGTATTTGCTTGCACTTCTGGAAATGGTGGACCGGTTGATACCATTTTATCATGGCGATTATTTGTTCCATTGTCGAAAATCACATTTTGCGCATATTTATTGCACCCGATTATGTTGCAAATCTATAACCTTAGTCGACCACAACCGTTCCATTTTACAACTTTTGGACAAATGGTATTTATTTTATTTTTTCGAAATTTGTTCTTATTTTTTTCCAGTTCCGACACACTGTTGAAGCAGTTGTTGCATCGTATTTGATGGCGTTTTTCTTTGCTCTAGCTTTCGAGAAACCGTTCACAAAAATCGATGAAATGATTTTACCTTCACCGAAGAAAGTTGAAAAAAAGGCCGATCAAGAACTTGCACTTTTGGATAGAAGTCAACAATAATTTTACTGGTACATGACGCTGAGCGATTAATAAAATGTTTTTAAAAAAGTTTAGTTTTCGAAGTACTGTAGTTTTTTTTTAGCGAGTTGTTGGCCACCTTCCCCTTTGAGAAAATCATAGACACGCAAATGCGCTCGGTCGCACAAAAATATTTTGAATTTCTCTTTTTTAAATTTACTATATCAGCCAGGAGCGTTTTTTGTTTCAAATTTTCGGGAAAACAGACTCCAAACTTTTTTTATTTGTGCATTTGTGCGTCACACTACTGTATTCCAACAACCGATGTGACGTGAAAGTACAAACATAAATTTTATTTCTGTTTTTTTTTCTTTTTAAAATGTTTCAGTTTTTAACACCGTTCTGCAGTTAGAACTGTCTCTTTTTTACACTTAATTCAAGAGAATGTTATATAGGTTTGAACTATAACAATCATGTTGAATCTCTAGAGTTCTATTTTTGAACAGGCGTGGGGTGTGAAGTAGGTTATCTGGAAACGATTAGATTTTTTTATGCACTGATATTATGCCTACAAGTTGAATGTTCTTGAAGTTTTTCATTTAATAAATCTTCTAGTCATGAAGTTCTAGTCTTAAATCTGTGTCACATTGAGTAACTATCCTTTCTTTTCACTTTTTTCTCATGTTTCAGATTCATCTATGAAAATTGAAATGCATTGTCCTCTCCATACATTTATGGCGTTTCAAAATATATGTTGATGGTGATAGTTAGTACTGGGAGAAGTGACTGGCCATTTCTTTTTCTTCTTCTTCTTCTCTCCGTTTTCCTCCATTTTCCCCATTTTTCGCGGCCGTCGCAGCGTTCTTCGACAACGATGCATAGAGAAGAAAAGACCCGAGCGAACAAGAAGAAACGGGGGGAGAAAGAAAAACACAATGACCAACAGACAAAACACACACAACACACTCACACACTCATAACGAGGCCGATCAATTCGCTCACAGCCTGCGAATGAAGAGAAACGAAAAGGGGAATGGGAAGAAAAACTCACGACGCTAACATGAACCGCGACGCGGGCAAGCAACGCTCTTTTCACTCAAAATGTACGCACTCACACACACACTCACTCACACAAGGTTTTCTTCTCTTATTTTTGTCGCTTGGTGGAAAAAAAATGAAAAAGAAGAAGAAGAAGAAGATGATGATTCCTTCTTCTAGTTGTGGACTACACAACGAAGAAGAAGGAGAGGAGGAGAAGAGTCTGAAACTTTTATTTAATTTCAATTTTTATTCTAATTAGGTGGTCTTTTTTTCTCTAAAAAGACAATGTTGAAATATATATTTTTTGTCTTTTTGCCTCTTTTTTAAAGGTTATTTTTCCAAATTGTTCCTCGTTTTTAACATTCTGCACATTGTTTCACTTCACTTTGCGTAAACTTTACCAAACTTGAAAATTCCTGTGCTTTACGTACTTCGTCCAAAAACGTGGAAATTTTCACTTTCAAAATCTGTTCTGATTTTCACTCAAAAATATTCAAAAAATTTTTTTTTAATTTCTGAAATACTATTATTTATGTTCTACAAGTGTACTCAGTAAATAGAATTCCACGTTTTTTCCCGAAGTATTATAAAAAACCTCTTTTCTTGCACTATTTTTTTTGGCCGTAAAAAATTCGAATAACCGCGTGATCGCTAGAGCGCATTTGAGAAGATGTATCGAAACCAGATGTGTTCCGATACACACAACCGGAATCAAATCGTGTTTTTTATTCATTTCGTAACTAAGGGTTACCGACGGAAATTAGTATATATGATAAGTGCTTTTCTCCTTTTTGGTGAACTGGGAAAATTGAGATGAGAATTGTGGTTGGTTCGAACACCTGCCCCGTATTGAGCAAGGACAAACATAGTGCATTTGAATTATTTACTAGATTCTTCTTCTTTTTTTTCAGTGAAATTAGATCATAGTTTTGATCAATTAGATCGTTTTTATGGCTGAATGACTACCTATAAAATCGATGTGAAGTGGTTTTTTTTTGTGTCCGTTCTTCTTACCATCTGCCGCCGCAGTAATTATACCTAAACCACGCGTTTTCGCCAAACGTTTTAGATTAGAAAATTGTTACATATTAGAAGAATTGGAAAAATTTTATTAACTTTTTTCAAAAAATATTTCATCCCCTTCCCTCGCTGCGTCTCTGACCACAATCTCTTGTATTTTTGCACACAAAAAAAATATTTTTTCGGTTTCTCTATTTCTCTCACACACGCGCGCTTTTAGCATCTTATCCTTCACCCATTTTTAGAGACACTCATCATATATCATCCCTAATTTGATTTGTTTCAGAAAAAAAAAAATGGAGACGCGTAAAAGAAAGTCATCTTGGGAGAAGTACATCAGTGGACTCAATGATCCACCCGAGAAACAGAAAAAGTCAACAGAGTTTTATAACAGTTTGAAAATGTTTTATAAACGACGATGGAATGCGCCGTTGAAAATTCCGAATGTACAAGGCGTTGAAGTGAACTTGTTCCGATTGTATGATACGGTTATGGCTCTTGGCGGATGGCAAAAAGTTGGTTTATTTTTTCGGGTTACTGTAGTTTTTAATTTTCATAATTTTTAATCTCTCCTTTAAAAAATTTGACTCTGGCTATTTCAAAACCCGAAATCTTTGAATGTGTGAAAACCCACCGAAAAATTCTGAAAATAAAGATTTCCACAGTTTTGGCCGAAATAATAATCCAAAAAAAAAACTGATTTCTTCGAGGTACTGTAGTTATAGTTTCCTAATACAAAAAATGATTTCAAGTCTTGCTGTCTCATAAAAAATTTTATTAAACATTTTCAATAAAAACTGTCGTTTTCTGTCAAATGAATTTTAGCACTAGATAAATTAGAAAAATGAGAGAAAATTTCAGAAATTAGTCTTCTTCGGGTTACTGTAGTTTATAATTGTCAAAAAACCATGAATTTTGATTTATCCGTCTCCTCAAAAAATTGGATCCGGGTAGTTTTAAAACCAGACATCTCGAAACCGCAGAAATATCATAAAAAATATTTTTCCTCGCACTTTCAATAAATGTGTGTACCGACATCCCACTGGATGTGCCACACAGTAAGACAAGAAAACGTTTCTTCCTTCTTTCCGTTGGAATTTCATGCGGTTTCGAAATGTCGTGATATCAAAACGCCCCGGAGCCAAAAAATATACTTTTTAAATAAAAAATGTGGTTTTCGGTCCATAAAACTTTTGCCTAAATAAAACAAAACCTTCTAGGTGGCAAACATGGATAAATGGCCAGATATTGCCGAAATGTTCGGCTGTAAAAACGATATTGTGTGCGGCGATCATGCGATCAAACTCATCTACATGCGATACTTGTCAAAATTCGAACAAATCGAAACAGTCGGCGATGTCGACGACTATGTCGACAACGAAATGTCGCGAAGTCGCGGCCGAAATGCGACATCGTTTTTCGCCACCAACGAATGTCCGATTAGTAATTCGCGTCTTCAAGAATACGTGAGACGCGATGAACGAGGCAATATTATGAATGAGCCCGATTATGGTCGATTGACCAAATCGCTGCTCTCCGGACTACCCAATGAGGTGAGTATTTTAAGAAAATGTTGTTCATTTCACTGATTTTATCACAAGAAAGTTCACGTTTTTATTTACTCAAAATTTCATCTATCACACACACTTGTGCAAAGTTGACTTAAAGTACATTTGGTACTTTTTTCATCCTTAGTTCATACTTTTTGTTACCTTAAAGTCTAATTTGGAAAAAGTGAGTAAAAAGTATGAAAAAAGGATTCACAAAATGTATATTTTGTGAAAGAACATGTCTTCAAAACACGTTCGTGTAATGTTTCCACTTATTTTGAACCACCACAATTCATTTTTATTCAAAAAAATTCATTTTTTGTGATTTTCTGAGTAAGTACACTTTTTCCAAACCTGAGGAAAGTACACTTTGAACTTTTTTGACACTTATTTCATCCTTAGGGTTACGTTTAAAGTATACTTTACGGTAAGGGTGCAGAAAGGATGAAAAAAGTATTCACAATGTCTATATTTTCTGAGATAATATGTCTTCAGAACACTTTCGTATAATGTTTCCACTTATTTTGAATCCTTACAGTTCACTTTTACCCTGAAAAATTGGTGTTTTGTATTTTTCTGAGAAAGTACACTTTTTTCAAACCTGGGGAAAGTACACTTTGTACTTTTTTGACACTTTTCAGCCTTAAGGTTAAGTTTAAAGTATACTTTACGGTAAGGGCGCAAAAAGGATGAAAAAAGAGTTTACAAATTCTTCACTTTGTGAAACAATGAGTTTTCAGACAACTTTTGTGAAATATACCCACTTAGTTTGAATCACTCAGGTTAACTTTTATCCAAAAAAATTAGATTGTTGAAGTTTTCTGGATAAAGTACACTTCAGACACACCTGGCATGAGATAAGGGTGTTTTGTCCTTTTTTGATGTTTAGGTCATTCTTCAAGATTTTCCAAGTTTTTGAAAAAATTGTCAGGGAAAAATCCGCACACAATTATATTGAGAGAAAAAATGTCGCACACTCGCCGCACAGTGTGTGACAAATGGCGCATGCTTGTCGCACACGGTGCGACAATATGCCGCACCTCTGTCGCACCGTGTGCGACACCGTTTTTTGCATATGGGCGGAAAATTGTCGCACAATGTGAGGATTTTCCCCCGAGTACGCAAAACATTTTTTGCCGAATTAAAATGAATTTTATTGGATTTTTTCTAGGTGCCAACTCGGACTTTTTTTTGACTTTTCGTGGATGAAATGTCGCAAACAACTCGCGATTGTTAACAACATTAATGTATCAATTCTCGGAAAATTACCCGCAATTTTGCGGGTGAAAATGTGCAGCAAACGACCCGCAAATAACCCGCAACTGTTGCGGGTGTACCCGAAAGCGACCCGCAAGTGTTGCGGGTGTACCCGCAAACGACCCGCAAGCTTTGCGACTATCCCCGCAAACGAGCCGCACCATTTTGCGGCTAAAAATACCCGCAAAACTGCGGGCAGGCCCGCAAAAGTTTGCGGGCAATTTTCCTAGTTGTTTTGTCTATACCGGAGTTTCGCGGTGGCGTTTTTGAGTGGTCGGAATAGGATTCCGATTTCCTAGGAAATCAGAGTTTCCGCTTTTCCGGGTTCCGAAATTCAGAGCACCAATTCCGAAAGTGTGGGACGATTTCCGACTTTCAATTTCGGTTTTTTGCGACAGAATATTTATACTTCTGAACTAGGAGTTTCTCCGTGCGAGCAATACGCAAATTTTCTGTGTTCATGAATGTTCATAACGTGTGAATTAATCGCTGAAAAAACGATATAATTCTTCTGATGTCGATTAAACCAGTTTTTCGAGATTTTCGACACAATATTATATGAATGTGGGATCCAAAACTACCATTTTCTTTTTTTCTTTCATTTTTTACCCAGAAATCACCAAAACAGCGACTTTCAAACGCACACAATATTTTTTACAAGCGAGGTTACGGTATGCAAATGTGCAAACACATTGTGTGCACGCACCCAAGCCGACGCGCATTATTGTTTGTTGGTTTTTTTTTTCTTTTTGTTTTCTTCTGAAAGTTGTGTGTTTTTTTGTTGTTTGTTGAGTTTAAATCATGTTCACTTCTTATTCTCTCATAAAAAGTTGTATTCTCATTCGTGGATAACCCGAAATCACTTCTGAATACGTTTTTTGTAGAAAAAAAAGATGAAATTTCAACACTTTTCGAAAATTACATTCCAAGCAGTTTTCTTCAGTATTTGTGTATTCATTGCAATTTTTAATTACAAACTGCAATCATGTTGACTCGGTTGATGATTCAACTTTCTGAAATTAATTAATTGTGAACACTTTTCGCGAAATAAGAAGAAAAACCAGCAAACAACAATATTCTTCTTTCGCTTTTCTGCTATGAGTTCTAATTTTTAATCAGTATCATTTTACAGGCAACAAAAAAGTTCAACGAATTTCGTAAGATGTTTTTACTAATCGAAGGTAATCGAAAAAGTGAGTGTTATTCAAAATATAAACCAAAACAACAGTGAATATTACAGATAACATGCATCTGAACAACATACTGAAAATGCGCTGAGAAATATTGATCGAAAAGGCTGGAGAATGCAAAGGAATCAACCGATTTATTAAGGTAGGCACTTTTCCTTTTCCAAATATTTTTTAATGAAAAATGCTTTTCTTGCAAAATATATTTTCTAAAGTTTGGTCACAATTTTTATCGCTCGGCACTGGCGCAATGAATTTCTCCAGCCAGAATTTCTCAGCTTTTCTCAAGAAAAACTGAGAATTGTTTCTTCTGGATAGCCGCATAAACGATATTCTAACATTTTTTTCACACAATTTTCTTCAACTGTGCAGTTCTGCAGTGCGAAACTTTTTCAGATGAAAAAAATGTCGTCAATAGTCTTCAATAAAAACAGTTTTTGATAGCTTAAGCATAAATATTCGTCATGGACGTATACGTTATAACAAAATAACTTCGAAATGAAATTTTACCGAAAATAAACAATCTTAAACGATTAAACAGTGAATAATTTCAGAAATGGAGATGAAAAAGAAAAAAACTGGATATGTTGGCAAAATTTTCTTCAGCAACACGGCAAAGACAACAGTAACAACAAACTAAGAAAAATTGGTGGATTTATCAGAGCGTGCGTATCCAAATTTCTCAAGTTGAGTTCAAAATTGTTATTTGTTTTGTTTTTTCAAGATTATGTTCAAACTTGGGCACTGTGAACTAATTGAAAATTTAGAGTCAGCGTCATAAGTTTTAACACTTTGACCCAATTATTGTTACCATTATTTTATTTTTTACGTGTTCTCAATAAATATTATATTTTTGAACTGTGTTATTGGGAGTGTAAATGTGAATTTCTGGGTAAATTCAGAATCTACTATATATTACAAACATTGTGTAAGTATACTTGATTCATTCTTGATCCATAGTTAAATCATCCTTAGAGTATAATTAAAGTTGACTTTGACTATCCTTTATAAACACCTAAAAATGTACCGAAAGTCCATTTCGACACAAAAGTTTAAGTATACTTCCCGATGACTTTAAGTCAACTTTGCACAAGTGTGTGTGTAGGAACAAGTTGAACTTCCCCTGTTAGCCGAAGATCGATTAAAAAATTTAGCGTTTTTTTTTTCAGATTGATTTTGCTATGAATATATGCATGCTTTTATCACATGCCGGGCCAAGACAATTGAGAATATGCCACGCTCCGTCTCTTTTAACACTACTCGTTGCACATACTGGAATCTATGATGGTTAGTTTTTTTTCTGGAGATTTTTGTAGTCCCAAAAACAACACGAAATTGTAGAAAATGATCCAACTGTTTCTGCACTTGGCGCAACTTGGAAGGAATCAACAAACCATGATTTCGAAGCATTTTGGTCGGCCTCTGGCATTGATTCGAATTTGCTCGAACGTCTGATTGGTCGAGATGTTGCTCGTCGAGCAGAAGATGAGGATTCACAATTTTTCACTGGTCTAACGTCTTCCTACGATGTGAAAGATGCGAAATCGTGGAGGTTGAATCAGGTGGCAACCATTATTCGAAACCTTTCATTTGAACCAATCAATCGAGTTACTATTGTCAAAACATGGCCTGTTATGAAGTGAGTACCAATAGTGTTTTTTTTTTTTTGAAGAAATAATATTTGTCATTATTTTCAGGTTTTTATTGTTATGCGCTTCTTGTCAATGGCCTCCTTTGTATACTGCCGCATTTGATGCCTTGAGTAATTTAGCAACTGATGTGAGTATTTTTTTCTCGGCTCCGCGACATTTTGAAAGCGCATGAAAGTTCAACAAAAAGGCGTCTCCAGTGGGATGTCGGTACATACATTTGTTAAAAGAAACACATTGTTTCTTAGATATTTTCGTATTTTCATGCGGTTTCGAAGCGTGGTAGAGCCTTTTTCTCAAACTGTCTCATATATTTTCCGCAATTTTAGATTGATTTAATGGATCGTAACCTGGTTCATGTTTCACATCACTCAATTCTTCGAATCATCAACGAAGGAGTGTTCAGCAATGATAAATTCAAACTAATTCGCTCGCTCGAAATGCTCACCGGTTTGTGTGCGTTCGAAGGAAACGAGAAGGTGATTTGCGATTGGCTCTCACCACAAATCATCAACCGAGTTCTCGAAATTGTCCAAATCAAAGATATCATGATGTGCGTCTACACACTCGAATGTCTCTATCAGATTTCGGAGATGGGCGACGCGGCGTGTGATATGATTTCGGATTCGCCGAAAGCCATTCAACAACTTGTGTCGATGTCGACGTTGGAAGCGGTCGCATTTGGGCCAGCCGGACTGGCCGGAATGAAAGTTGTCGAGTATCAACCGCAGTATCAGGGTGTGCCACAGCAACAACAAGCGGCTGCGGTGGCGAATCAACATCATATACAGCAACAACAGTTGATGCAGCAAAGATTGCATCAACAGCAACAACAACAACAGCAGCAGCAACAGCAACAAATACAAGCGCAACAACAACAACAACATCATCAGGTACCACCGCAAACTGCGCAACAACATCACGCTCCGCCACCTGCGCACATTCCGCAAATGACAGTCCGACAAGTCATTCAATCCGGCCTACAACATCACGTCATTCAACAGCAACAACAACAGGCGCAAGCGCAAGCTCATGCACACGCTCACGCCAAACTAGGCCCCGCAATCGCCGTTCAACCAATTGTGCCAAGCACCAATCCGGGCGAAAGTCATCTCGAACAGCTCACCGAAAAGTGGATCAAACAGAATTGTGTGTTCGAGCCGACGATGGCGACGGCGCGCGGTGAACTCTACGCCGCCTACGTCGACGATTTGCGCAATCAGTTCCACTCGTTGAGCGGAAGTCTGGCCATGTTCAGCGGTGTCATGAAGAATCTGTATCCGGAGGTGGTTTTTCGAATGTCGGAAAATGGTGTGTTGATAGTGGCGCAAGGTATTCGACTGGTTCGACCGCATAAGCTTGCGCCGGTTGCGTCGACGTCGGCGGAAAAAGCGGCGGCGACCTCATCGATTCAATCTACCCATCCGCTCATGAAGAAAATGTTGTCGGAAAAAGAGCTGGTACCCAATGGGCTCAATGGAAGTGCTCATTTGAAAAATGAAGAGGTTAGTGATATCATTTTTTTTTTGTTGTTGGATGCATGCTGCTTTTTGTTGCCTGTTCTTAGTTGTTGCATGATTTTTCCTATTCAGAAATCACACATTATCCCGCTTGTTTGTCAATCGCCGGAACGATTTGATGAAAATGGAACAGCTAAAGAAGAAGTAAGTATAATTGAGAAAACTTGGTGGAAAAAAATGCAAAACAAAACACAAAAAATCATATTTTGAGCCACCCTGGCTTGTTTTTAAAATGTTAAAAAAAAAACTCCCGAATCGTGACTTTCAGCGTCTTTTTTGGAATCTTTAATATTTTTTTATAAAAATAGGACATCCAAGAATTCCCAAGAAATGATGTTCTTTCCCCTTTGTGTGTACCGACATCTCACTGGATACGCCACACAGAAAAAATCGATGAAAAGAACAACTAAATAAACCAAAAATTTTGGTTTTTTTGTGTTTTTAAAACTTTTTTAGTTTCGATAAGTTTTGCATGCGCATGTCACATTTTTTTGAATCGTCCATTTCTCCTTTCCCTATTTACATTATACGATTGAAATATTTCGAATTTTTCAGAATGGATCTGGTGATTATAAAATCGAAACATCTCCGGTGAACGGAAAAATGACAAACGGTTTCTCGAAAAGTCAGGATAATCGAAAAGCGTCGTCGATTGCCTACCGAGCCGCCGAACTCGTTGCCGCTGTCAAAATGAACGGTACACTGGCGAACGGAAAGCATGCGGAAGATAATGATGATGCTGATACGGCCACAACATCTACGTCGACGCAAGAAGCGGCGACGGAATCGAAAGAAGCACAAGAACAAGCGGAAGATGTGACGACGACGACGAAGAAGAAGAAATTAGTTCCGACGGCGAGTACGGTGACCGACTACATGTGCGATTGGGATTGTTGCTCACTGCACTACACGTCGCCGTCACACGTTCTCAAGCATTTATCCGAAGAGCACGTGGTTGAAGAGTTGAGATTGTTGTGCAGATGGAATGGATGTACGGATCCGACGCCGAGAAATCGATGGTCACTCATCACACACATTCAGGACAATCATTGTAATGAGAATCATTTGAAGGCGGCGGCCAAGAAGAGAAAGTATGTTCATTTTTTTTCAAGGATAAAGCCAAAAATACCCGGCCCATTTTTTGGAAAAAAATTGTGAAAACCATTTCTGAACTCTTGCTCATCTAGAAAAAGTAAGGCCCATTTTCGATTTTGCAATAACAAAAAATAAACAGAATTATGAATAAAATTAAAACATTTTCTACCTGTTTACACACTAACAATTATGTTTTCTGGCAAAAACTCAAACTTTGGAAGCTTCCAATTTTTTTTTAGAGAAGCCTAGGTAGTTTCGGCCTTTTTGTTGAGGGCCTGAAAAAGGCCAAAGTACAGTACTCCAAAATCATTGAAATTTTAGAGTTTTCACTTTTCAGAAAACAAAACGATTTTTCTGTTCTGAAAGCAAAGCCTTGTCAGAGCTCTGGTCGGCTCAATAGGCTCCCTGTTTTTTTCTAAAAATTTCAAACAAAAAAACGTGTCTTCTTTTCAGAGAACGCGGAGTTGGTGTTCGAGGACTTCCGCGCACTGAAATTGTGCCACGTGACATTAGCAATCATCCGGGTTATGCGAAAAACGCCGCATTGGACGCCATCCGTCGGCACGCGTTCAACTTTTTACCCCGCGAAATTGTCGACGAGGCCGAGGGTCCTGTGACGAAGAGTATTCGATTGACGAGTTGCTTGATTTTGAGAAATTTGGCCAGATATTCGTCCGAAGGAAGACAGTTAGTTGCACATTTTTTTTGTTTGGAATGCAGTTAAACTTTGTTTTTGCAGAAAATTACGGAGACACGAATCGCATCTTTGCTGGTTGGCACTTTCTCGATTAGAAAGTAGTGTGGCACTGTCGCAACTTTTGGCCGAGCTTCATCAAACGCCGGCGACAGTTGAAGAAGTGACGAAAGGACTGCCGGAAGTGACATCAACCGCGTCGATGTCATCAATCACGAGCACGTCAAATGTGAACGCACCCGATTCGCCGTCATCGTCAAACTCGACACCGACTAGAAAGACAGTGTCGAAAGAGAGTCGAGAATCCGAAGCGGCCGCGACACCGTCAACATCACATAGAGCGTTGAATTTCTCGACGGTTGTGCCGAAAGAGATGGTTCGTTTTTTTTTGGTTTGAAAAAAAATTGCTTAAAAGTTTTGAAACCCAGAAGAACTGATTTTTTGGCTATTGTGAAAAATACCAAAAAGTTTGAATAGAAATTTTTGCATTTTCGTACCGAGACCTATATATTTTCATCTGTCGTCGAAAAAAAAGTAGAAAAAAAAATAATTTTCAATTTTTGTTGCGTGTCCTTTACTTTTTTCGTCTACATGAAATTTCAACCGAAAAAATTCACCGTACTCTTTTTTGAAAAACTTTGAACTTTGAGAAAAAATATTACATTTTTTGTGCTGTCTGGATGACTGTAGATTTTTCGAGATTAAACATTTTTACAGTAATCCAGATAGCACAACAGATTTTTTTTCGAAATTACTTTTCTAGAATTACACAGTTACGAAATTCTAAAAAGTAAAAAAAATTCTCAATTCTCAGTTTTCGTGACGAGACCCAGACACTTTTATCAGAGAATGTGTTCTAAAAAGACTTCAAGAAAAACTAAAAAATGTTGCTCGCGATAACTAACCAAACTTGAACGGAACAGTTGGATAGAGACAAAAAAAAATGATTTTTTCAGCCGCCTCCTTCTCTAACCCGCCACCATCAACCAATTCAACAACATTTACCAACTCAACCATCTCCACTCGTCGCGACCACAACTACTCCGGTTCGAGCCGCCGCTGCCAATTAATCCCATGCCTCTTCAAATATCTCATGTTTCGTGTTTCTCTTTTTGTACAATTTTTGACTCCAACCAAATGTGCGGGCACCCCAACCACCACTACGATCCCTAAACGGTATTTATGTATCCACAATTCGCCGGTCTTTTTCTCTCTCTGTCTCTGTCTCGTTATGATAATGACCTCTGAAATCAAAATTTTGTTTTTTTTACTCCTTCAATCTACGGGTTATTTGGGAATGTTTGTTTTTTCTTCTTCTTCAAATTTAAAAATATATAATAATCGGTTTTTTTGTTGTCTCTTTTCATTATTTCGAAGTATTTCTTCATCTGATGACCTCATTTTCTTCTTCTTTTTTTCTCTCAAAACTTTTTTATTTACCAAATAGTTTTGAGTCATACTTAAAACTATCATTTTCACATAATCTCTTCGACACATTGATGGAAATAAATAATTTTTGCGTTTTTTTCTCCTGGTTTTTTTTAGTTGAATAAGTTTTGTGACTTTTTAGAATACATACGATCTGGAAAAAATCTATATACAAAGCTAGTTTTATTTTTAGGAAAATGACGAAGAAAAAAGTGGTTTATTATTATCATAAGGATGTTGGAAATTATCATTATGGTGAGTTTTTTTGAAAGATTATTGAAAAAATGGGGTCAAATCCTCAAGAAATTTCTCACAAAAAACCTTTTTTTTTCATTTTTTGATCAAAAAAGCCTTGAAACCCGGCAAGTATTCTTTCAAAACAGAAAAATTGTTTTTTTTTTTCTGAAAAGTGAAAAATTTAAAGTTTTGATATTTTTGAAGTACTGTACTTTAGTCTTTTTCTGGCCTGAAACTACCTAGGTTTCTCTAAAAAAAGTTTAAAAATTTCCAAAATCTTACAATAAGAGGGAAAAAAAGTACCGTGACATTTTTAGGTCAAAAATTTACAGTGAGATTTCAAAAAATAAATGTAAAGGTCACGCCACGAAAATTCAAAAATTATGTTTTTTTCTGTATTTTTTTTTGGTCGTTTTTAACAATGACAAAATTTTGGTACACTTTTCGATAGCAAAAACATTAATAAATTTAAAGGAACATGGTGATTTTGATTTTCGTGACGAGACCCAGACCAGTTTTTTAAAATGTCATGCTGCATAACTGGGCTAAGAAAAGGATTTTTTTGTCAAAGTAACATTTTTAAACAAAAAAGAAAGGTCACGCCACGAAAATTTGAAATATTCACAATAACAAAAGTATTTTTTCACAAAATTTTGGTACCCTCTTAAGCCGAAAAAAACGGAAGGTTTTTTAGGTCGACATCATCCAATGAAACCGCAACGTCTTCAAGCGTGCAACGATCTTGTTGTCGCGTACGGATTGCATCGAAAAATGCAAGTTGTAGAAAGTCCCAAACTGAATGAAACCGATTTAGGGTATGTTAAACATCTCCTTTTTTCCGAAATCAATTTGTTTGTTTTGAAGAATTTATCATTCCGACGAATATATCAAGTTTCTACAAAAAGCTGCTCCAAACATATCAACACAACTAGAATCATCGTTTGCCGATTTCAATATTGGTGAAGATTGGTAAGCCTTTCCCCCTTTTCCCCGCAAAAAAATGTGAATTTTTCAGCCCGATATTTAGTGGAATGTATGACTATTGTACACTATATTCGGGTGGATCTGTTGAAGGAGCTCGAAGGTTGAATCACAAGCTCAATGATATTGTGATCAATTGGCCGGGTGGATTGCATCATGCGAAAAAAGCCGAGGCTAGCGGGTTTTGTTATATTAATGATATTGTTTTGGGTATTTTGGAACTACTCAAATATCATAAAAGGTTGGTTTTGTGAGGGAACAAAAAACTTCTTCTCCTAAAAACAAAAATTTATGAAAAATGTAAACATTTGCGGAAAAAATATTGTTGACATACCTGGGACGAAACCAAAATTTAGAAAAAAAGAAAAGAAAAATAACTGAAAAGCATGGAAAAGAGACAACTAGAATAAGTTCAAAGAGGATACAAAAAAAAACGATATCAGAAAACTAAGAAAAAGGTGAATAATAAATGAATGAACACCGCGAGGTATAGAGATAGACTGTAGGCCCCGCCCATTTTTCGCACCTGCTCCGCGCAATAAAAGTGGGCGGAGTCGACAATCTATGTCCCTTCCTGTGTGCATTCATTCATTCTTTCACTCTTCACCTTTTGCTCAGTTTTCTGATATTGTTTTTTTTCCTTTTTCTCGTTCGTTTTTGTGTTTTTTGTTTTGTCTTTGCACTCGTCGTCAAATGGTACGGTTGTCTTCAGTTTCACACCATAAATCATATTGGCCTCTTTTCCATGATTTTCAGCCATTTTTTGTGTTTTTTCGTCGTCATTCACAATTTTTCCCCCAAATTTTACTGTGGAAATATTTTTTGAAAAATAATAAAAAAGAAAAATTTAAAATGAAGGTTTTTAAATAGTTTTTGAGACGTGACCTACACGTTTTTCTAAAACAATTTCATGGTTTTTCCCCCACTTTTATCAGGTCTGATTTTTGAATTTTTCCACTGTAAAACTTTAGAAAAACACGGAAATAAATGGGAAAACAGGGAAAAGGAGCCGGAATTCGACAAAGAACCCAGACATTTTTGTCAGAAAAGTGACAAAAATGTCTGGGTCTAGTCATGAAAAAATTATTTTTTTTCAGAGTTTTGTATATAGATATTGACATTCATCATGGAGATGGTGTACAAGAAGCGTTCAATAATACAGATCGGGTTTGTTTTTTGCTTTTTTTTGCAAAAAAAAATCTTGTTTCAAAATAATTTTCCAGGTCATGACGGTCTCTTTTCATCGATACGGCAATTTTTTTCCGGGCACCGGTAGTTTGTATGATCGAGGAGTTGATGCCGGCAAATTGTTTGCGGTCAATGTGCCGCTACAAGAGGGAATCAGTGATTCGAGTAAGATAGAAAAATTGAAAAAAAAACGTAGAATTTATTTTTTTTGTAGACTATAAATCCGTTTTCGAGCCGGTCATTCTGGGTGTGATGGAGAATTTCGATCCGGAAGCGGTTGTGTTGCAATGCGGATCCGATTCGTTGGGCGAAGATCGACTAGGAACGTTCAATTTGTCGTTCGATGGTCATGCACACTGTGTGCGGTTTGTCAAAACGTTTCGACGGCCCATGCTCGTTTTGGGAGGTGGTGGATATACGTTGAGAAATGTTGCGCGATGTTGGGCGAATGAGACGGGTGTGTGTTTGGATCTCGCTCTTCCTGATGAGATTCCCGAAACGGCGTGTGAGTTTTTTTTGTTTTTTAATTTTAAACAAAATCAACGCGTAACGTGCCCGCGACGCGGTTTTTGTCTCAAAAAAGACCGCAAAGTTTGGAATAAAAAATACTACAATTTCTCAAAATAAATCCTGAACCAAATAAAAATGAAAATTTTGAACTTTGAAATTTAGGCCCGGGCCCTATTTTCGGATCAGGCACAATTTTTTTTAGTTTCTGAAAAAAGTTAGTGACCCTACAGGCCGCAGACAAAAAATGGGCGGGACTTATTTCAAGCCAAAATTTGAAATGAGGAGTTTTTCTTGAGATTGTCAGGAAAAAAATCTGAGAAAACCCGGAAACTTGCAATTTTTTTGTTAAAATCTTCTGGAAGCGCCAAAAATTGAATTAAAAATTTTTGGCACATTTTTCAAGTTTTCGTCACGTGACCCATATGTTTCCCTTGAAAAATATCACTGTGTTTTTTGAACCAAAAAATGTACCGTAATATTTTCTTGCCACGTGGAAACTGTTTTCACGAAAATAATCAGAAATATACCTGCCAGGCTGAAAATCTTGCCCCGAAAATTTCAACTAAAAAAAAACTAAAATTTTTGGTCGTCTATAGTAGTTGGCTAAAAGTTTCGAAGCAAAAAAAAATTCCACCGTAATTGTTTTCCAGTATACTATCAATTCTTCACACCCGGATTCATGCTCAAACCACCGCTCAAACAACGACACGTCGATCAAAACACTCCAGCCTTTTTGGAGGCCATCAAAATTGACATATTAGACTGTCTCCGACAAATTCGAGGAGCGCCAAGTGTTCAACTTCAAGAAATGCCCGGATCACGACAAGACGAAATCGAGTTAATCGAAGAGAAAGACAAAAAAGAAGGTGAACACAGAAAAACACCAAAAATGCTTTTGTGGAATCGAAATAATCGGAGAGACGAGGAAGAGGAGGATGAAGATGACCAACCTAGTATTGACAAAAAAGCGGCGGGACCATCTCACAGAATTGAACCACAAGCTCAGCTAATCACTTCGAGATTCAATCGTAAAGACCATTTAGATGAAGTGAGGAGATCCGAAAGAAACGCCAGAAAAAAACTGAAAATAGATGTGAAAATCGTCCAATAATTCTATTGAATTTTCTCTTGCAAAACGGGTAATAAAATTGTGCATCTTCTGATACTGTAATTTCCACCGAAAATCTTCCCTTTGTTCTGTTGCACAATCACTGATTCGATTAGACCCTCTACTATAAATAAACACCCCGAACATGACATTTTCCATCGTGTTATGCATTCTTCTTGGTGCCCACTTTTATTCTTCGCCTTCTCTGTCGTTTTTGCACAGCGAGAAGTTGCTCAAATGCTCAACAATCGTCTTGGTCAAGTTGTCAAAACGAGGAACAAAGCAATGCTGAAAAACTTGTTCGAGCCCGATTTTCAGTACAATATTTGTCGAGGTCCATTTTTGAGTCTTGATCAATATGTGGAAAAGTTGACAAGTTATACAGCACCGGTCCAGATCACTCACCATCTGGTCGACGCCAAGATCAAATTCAGAAAAATTTTAGAGATGAGATCATTCTACAAAATCAATGGAGAATCGATGACCGTTGTGTATAATGTGAAATTGAGTGGAGATAAGATTAAAATAAGTTCTGGGTTCCAAGAATGTTAGAATTTTCTTTTTTTTTGAAATGAACTTTTTTATTCATACACATTGAAACGTATGTACAAAAATTATTTTGACAAAAAAAGAGAAAGGTAAAAACCCGAAAAAACGAGGAATGAGTGTTTGTGTGCAGAAGATAAGAAAGCTATTCACATTCGAAAAGTATTAGAAATACAAGAAGATTCACAAAAAAAAAAAGAAAGAATAAAAAACTATAAAACTGATTTTGAATCCTATGAGAAAACAAAACAAAAAATACCCGTTTGGTATATTAAAACTACCAGTAAAAAGTTAGAGTGAGAGAGAAAAGTAGAGAGAAGTAAATGGGAACAAAAATAACAAATTGAAAACCGTTACGCGCAGTCGACCATTTCAACAATTTTCCGCGACAACTGGACTATTCGCGTGTCGGGATTGGAGATGCTGTATTGTGACAATTGTTGGCACAGCTCCCACATTCCTGATTGAATCAGCATTTCAATATACCTGAAATTCAACATTTTCAATTGGATTTTGGAAAAAGTTGAAATTTTACCTAGGAGGGTTTCAAAACTTCTCAAAAATGGAGTGAACAGTCATTTAAAATGATGAAAAAAAAACTTTTCGAAATTTTCGCTGCGAGACCTATGCATTTTGTTTCAATAAATTTTTCCCTCGCTAATTATGTGAAAATCCTATCCGACATTTTTTAGTTAAAAAAAATCCCATTTTTCTAGAGTCTAAACTTTTTGACTATCCAACTAGCAGTTCTACCCATTCCAAAACTCACCCTTTCCCACTAAACGGGGCATCATTTGTCGTCCGATGTGTCAGCACATGATAAACTCCCCAAAGACACCACATAATCGCACCATTTGATTTCGAGTTTTCAATGATTCGGCAAAACGGTTTGAACGATCTGAAAATTGCAAGGTTTTCTAGGGTCACTATTTTGGTTGAAACATACTTGTATGAGACCATTGCTGACGGAAGTTCCGGCCAAAGTGAAATTGATTCGATCAATTTTTCGCTGACCTGCCTTCTCGTTTCGTTTGATTGCCAAACGACCGTTTCGACGAGCAAATTGGCGAGAATTCCAGCAGAGAAATATGATCGCTCAACATCGCGAAACCTTCCTTTAGCATCTTGATCCGTATAGTCACCATCCAAACAATCCCTGAAAAAAACACATACTCAAAGCTCAAAATTTCTCACAAAATTCGAAAAATCTTGGGGTATAGCAAAGTTTTGAACATGTAAAAATCCCCAAAAAGTTGAAAATAAAACTCACAACAAAATTCGAATATAATCCGGATCCAGAAAAACGGCCAAATTGGTCTCTTCAATCTCAACAACATTGTTCTGAAAAATCAAAAAATATATAATCTAAAAGAGACAAAAACTCACCAAAATTCCCAAAACTTTTGTTTGAACATTTCCATGTGTTGCAAAAATATCGAGAATTTGGAATGCGATTCGAACACCATCAGCCTTCAAAAATGCACAACACGTATTGTAGCACTCATCGGTCAAATTCCACAAAGCGCTCAACGTGAACTTCAATGTGTAGAGTGTGTTGTCGTTGTCTCGATTTGCCAATTGCGCGCCATTGTTACGAGCCTCTTGATGGTGATTTTCGAGGTAGTCGTGCATGATTTTGACCAAATGGCGAACATATCGATCATCAGTTGTCAACGTTTTCGCTTCATTTGGACGCATTTTCGGTGTGACAATGGAGACGATAGCAATTGTCATTCTGAAAATAACCATTTTGTTTAAACTCTGAAAAATTGACAAACCTTTCAACACTCAAATCTCGATTCGACAACATTGTGTCCAGCGCAACTTTACAAGTTCGATAAAAATCGATTCCATCCAAATGTAGCAAATAATCATTGCAGATTGTTAACCAAACATTTTTTTGAAGCTGGAAAATTCAAAATGTTTGAAGTTGAACAATTGTAACATTATCAACCTGTGTCATCGATTTGTATTGTTCAGCAGCATCCAACGATCGTTCAATACAATTGCAAACTTCTTTCACTGACAATCGTTTAATCCTCTTCATTCTGAAAACACAACAGAAAAAAAAATTGAGAAAAAAAAGTTGCAAAACTCACTTGCAAAGATGATAAAGACAAGCACTTCCAGCAATTTGAACAGCCAAAACTGTCAAATATCGTTGCATCGATAGACAAACCAATCGAACACATTCGCTGAGTTCGTCTTGTGTGAACTTGTCATATCCAGATTGTAGAAGATAATAGACAGAATGCAATGCGTGAGCTGTGAACGCGTGACGATCCAAATTGGCATAGTGTGACAATGCAAAGAGAACCGATTTTCGACAAGACGCATTGATCACTCTCAATTCGCGATCGGGCCATTCGACAGTTTGAGAGTCAAGCGGCGTTGCCAGGAGAGCAATTTGTTGCAATTTGGGATGAGCTTCGATGATTTTGCGAACAAATTCGATGGCTCTGTCAGTTCCAAATTGAACAATGCTCAATCCCGACATGTCGATTGTTCTCAATTCGGACCATGGTGTCTGAGTTTTGCTTTCGATGGCGGTAATCGATCGATTGTAGATTCCGAGAGCCATGTCCAAATGAGCATCTTGAGATCTGTAAAATTTATTGTATTTCAAAAAAATCGTCAGAAAAAAAAACTCACGTTTCTTGCAAATAATCACTGTTCACCTTTCTCGAAATATCCAAAATTCGAAGTTTTGTCAAATTCGAAAGCGTCTCCGTCACATCTCCTTTCAAAATGTTCAAATTGTACATGATCAGGGCTTCCAAATTTTTCATTTCCGATAAACAAGAAATGTCGGTGATGTATGTGTTGGAAATGTCGAGATACCGAAGATTTGTCAAATTTGACCCAATCTGAAAGAACCAAAAATATATAGAAAGAAAAAACAAATAAATTTCTCACCATAAACAATGTGTCGTTTGTGGTACTCCTGTTTGCCAATGACAAACTTTCCAAATTTGGCAAATGCCGTGCAACCTGGAAAAATTGAGAAAAATAATACTGTGATTCACTTGTTTTTATTTGAATTATTTTATACCTGACCTGGCAAAAAATCGCAATGAACTTTTTAAAGAAAAAATAATTGGGTCACGCCACGAAAATTCGAAAACTTAGATTTTCCTTTTAATTTTCAACATTTTCAGCCATTTTTCTTCTTTTTTTGTTCGCCATTCACAATGAAAACTTCTTTTACCAAGATTTTCAGTGAAAATTTTGGTGCTCTCTTAGGTTTTGGTATTTATTATTCAAAAAATCTAAGAAAAAAAAAACTCACAAAACTTGGCCAACTAGACGTTATCCGATTTCGACCACTCAAATCCAAATGCTTCAAACTTTTCCGTGATTTCTCATTGAGCGCTTTTGACAAAACTTCGGCAATTTGAATTTTATTAGTATCTGAACGAAACTCAATTTTTTCTCTTGATTTAGAAAAGTGCAACAAACTTGGTAAATAGTCAATATCGCCAAGTCGAAAAGCCTTCAAAACGTGTTGTGCGCAATGAATCAGGTCATCTTGGGAAACGCGGTTTCCCATCAAATCGATCTGAAAATATGGAGTTTTGGGGGAGAAACATTGAAAAAATTAACCTTATTGATTTGAAATCGAGACTGGTTCATTGTTTGAAGTGTTCGATTGCACAATTTCTTATTTTCACGGAGAATTTCGAAGATTTCATTGCTGTAGGATGTGAGCAATTGATGATCAAAAATCGGCAAATTATCTGAAATTTAATTTTTTGAAAATATTTTTTTTCAACCCAAAAAGCTCACCATTTTCAACAAGATTTGCAATTTTCTCCGTGGCCAACCTCGACAATTTTGGCACATTCATCATTGATTGAACTGGTTGGACCATTTCTGCCATTGTGCTGTCTACATTGTTTTCCATATCACAATTGGATTCTGAAAAAAAAATTGAAAACAACATCAAAAACTGAAAAAAATATACACAGCCATAAAAAAGTAATAAAACAATAGTAGTAATATTGACAGGGGGAAACACAAAATAAAATAGAGACGAACATTTGTTCGGCCACGTCCCCGGTCACCACAAATCAAGTGAGTGTGATATTTACAGATAAAGAAAAGTCACAAGTTATTTGTGGTAAGTATTAGAACAATATTGGAAATATGTGGGCTCAAAATAAGAAACCAATGAGCAAAATTTTCAATTTTTTACTATTGTGAAAAAAACTGAGAAATTTGGTTAATGCACAAATACAAGGTTACCTGATAAAAAACATGGAAAGAAAAATAAAACAAAAATTGAAGCATATAGCTAAACGGGACCGATAGATCTACCGTTTTGACTATTTTGTGAGTTATAAAAAAGTGAAATAAGCGGTTAGAAGATAAAAGCGCACAAATAAAAAAATACGAACGTGAAACAATTTCGAACCATGCCAGAGCTAACAGGAATAAACATTTTCCTTTTTTCATACAATGTGAAAAAGGTATTTTTTTAACAAAATTAAAAAAAAATTCAATGTTTTTTTTTCAGTACTAAACTCATGAGAATTACCCTCTCCCCACAATTTTTGGGCCCAAAAAAACTCAAAGTTTAACAAGATCTTTGCTTTTTCTTTTTTCTCAACAAGCAGCAAAAGTTAGATAAATATTTAGGTTAAGTGGTGAGCGAAGAAGGCGGGGTAAGGTGAACTTCACAAAGTAAATATTTCAACAAAAAAAATTGAGTGAAAATTTGAATGTTTTTTGAAAACCGAGACAATCATAAAAGTCATATTTTTTTGAAAGATTTTCACGTGAACATAATGACGTCTCAAAATGTCATCATTCTGTTTTTCGATCATTAGTGGGGCCCCTTTAAAAAAATCACGAAAGGCTGGTGGAAAAATCTATAAAATTTTATTGAAAAAATATCCGGGCCGATGAGAAAAACTTTTACAAAAAGTATAATTTCTTTTAGAAAACTCATCATTTTTTGCTTTTTCTTATATTTTTTTGGTATTTAGTCTGACAATATTTCCTCGATATTTGTACTATGAAAACTTTTCTTAATTTAAATGTTCGAGTCATCTAAAAAATTCTGATGAATCGTGAAAAATATAAATTTTTGTAACGAAAAAAGTGACATTCAAAAAAAAAATAAAGAATGAAATAATTGTCTTCGTTAAACATTTTCCGAACCAAAGTCAAAAACTCGCGGGAGATCAAAAAGAAAAAAAAACTTTCAATCTAGGACGAAAATTGTAATTATTAAACATAAAGGAGGTTCCAGTATGCGATAAAAAAGAGAACAACGTTGTATATCGATAATGATAATTAATAGATTATCATTAAAAATAAATCGATATCACTATTATTATGATTTGGTAATGACGATGAAGATGATGATGATGATAAATGAACTTTTTGAAATGAAAGATACTCGCAAAAGATAATATCTTGATCAGATTTTTTTCTGCGAAAAAAAAAGACGTGCGGTCAAACTGAGGTCGTTTAGACCTTTTGAAGAAGATCAGCGAAAAAAAGTTGAAGAAAAAAGCCCAAAATATATTGAATTCTCGCCGCTGACAGAAAAAAAACAGCACCAAAAAAAACGTGAGAACTGCAAGAAAGAATTTTATCATAATAGGAAAAAGAGACAAAATGAAAAGGATGGAGAAAAAGAAGATGAAAAAAAAAAGAAGCAGTCAATGACAGTTCTTCTTTCTTTTTTTGACTACAAGTTTGTAGGACAAGTCACATGCTTCTGTTTTTCACGACGATACCATCTATTTAATATTTTAAAATTAAACTTTTGAAGCGACACAAAACACGCTATAGTTTGTGCCATTTTGACAAAACAAAACAAAGATGCAATCGTTTTCTCAATTTTCGAAACTTGTCTGATTTATCAAGCAAAAAATTTCGAATTTTATTGAAACCAGCCACGTGCGGATTTCAAATTTCTATATTTTTCCAACAAAAAAAAAACTTGTTTAATTAAAAACGAGAATCGTTGATATTTTTATGCATAAAACCAAAAGATGATAATCTTGTTGAACGAAACGGTCATCGATGTGAAACGAATATGCAAATATTACCCTTTTGCGAAAAAGTGCGTCGCGTCGAGTATTTGTTTTTCGTCGACCGCATGTGACTTGAAATTTGTCAAAATATTTGAACTAACATGTTATTATTTATGATGATGATATCATGTTGAAATTGATGTTGATTCGATTAGGAGATATAAGTGCAGAACATTCTAAAAATAAATGCATTTTTAATCAAAGATCGATGATCGTTTCGATACAGTAATCGAGTGTAGTGAGAATAGTATAACTTTCGAAAGAGTGTAGTGAGAATAGTATAACTTTCGAAGGAATTTTTATGAAACATTCTTGTTCTTGATTAAGGTCAAAGTTTGGTTTTTCGTGTTAGATACACCCCAAACTTCAACCATAAAATTCTTGAAAACAAGAATTTTTCACAAAAACCCCTTCAAAAGATGTACTAATCTCACTACGCTCTTTCTAATGAGACTAAGTTATTTTTGTCTCGTAGCCCTCCTCAAAGATTACTGTATCGAAACGATCATCGATCTTCGATTGAAAATGTAGTTATTTTTACTAAAAATAACTAAAAATTTTACTAAAAATTTTTTAGAAAAAAAAGTTATTTTATTCGTGTTTTTTTTTCTTCTTGAAATTTGTGAGTTATTAAATTTTGTCAGATTCCAAGGTGAGATATGAAACATTCCAATTACGACAGCTCTCATTAGGATCTTGTTTTTATCATTCGAAAACAACAGAGAAGTCTTATCATTCACAAAATTATGACTTCTTTTTAAAGACAAAAACACGTGTTTTTGTAAAATTAAACAAAGAACACCTTGAGTGTGAATAACTAAAGACCAAGTTCGTCACAGTAGTTTTTGGCAGAAAAATATTACTTTTCACATAACGAGTATAGTTGTGAAATTTCAAACAACCCACAATTTCCTTGATAAGGTAATTGCATCATACTTACAGAACTCGAGTCACATTTTTTGTAACTAACTATAAAACTATTGTAAATTGAAGATCAAACGTTGTGGAATGTCAGGCGGTTGTATAAGTTATTTACCTGTTCATCCAACAGAAAACGGGGCGAGAAAAAGAAGAAATGAGAAAACAAAAAATGATAATCAGTGCGGGCAACCCCTTGGCATGTGATAGAAGGGGGGTTTCCCACTCCGTTTTTTTTCTGTCAGAAAATAAAATATATTACTGATAAGATTGCAAAAAAACCAAATGGCTGGTTGTAATAAAGATACGGCGAATACTTTTACATGCATGCCTTCTAATCACCGACAACTGCCAACCGGACAGGAAAACATGGACAGCATCTATAGAGAATACACTTTTTCGAGGTTTTGGTAAACTGAAAAATCGCAACATTTCTACAAACAATTTGAGCTGAAAAAAACTATAAACATTTGAAATATTAATAACTTTGTAATTAGATAGTTGGGTATAAAGTTTCGCTTTAAATGCGTCACCGACTTGGAAAAAGTTTGAAATTTTCTAATGTTTTAGAAGTATCAAAAATCATGATCCAAAGCTTGAGCTCAAAATTGAGTGAATAGCTGGATATAAACAAACAACATGGAGTTTTTGAAACAACTTTCAATTTGTTTGTGCAAACTACACAACCTCAGAGCCTATTGAAAAGTAAATAAAAAGTTGCAAAAACTTGTTATGTGGAAGGTATTCGCGGAGAAGAGTTAAAATTAAACCATGATTTGGCAAATATTTGTTCATGGTCAAATTTATTCTAGAGATATCGATGATAGTAATTGCTTCAACTATAATCTATGCTCATCAAACTACAGTGATACGATGAAAACGAGGGATGAAAAAAACTTGAAGCGAAAAAAAAAACAAAAAAAAATAAAGTAAAAATGCAATGTTGCTCCATTGCAGCCTGGCTGGAAGGCGCCAACACAAAAGTTCAAATTATTTATTTTCTTTTTTCGCGAAATCAAACCTATTTTCGGGATGTTGAACATTTCTCAAGGTCCAGCTGTCTGTCGAATATGCATGTGTGGCGAAACATCAATTCCGTATCTAGGAAATCAAGCTGGAGAACCGCTAATATCTCCTTGCAAATGCACGTGAGTAATTTTCATGAGTTTTGATTTTTATAATTTTTTTGTTTAGCGGAACTATGGGGTTATATCATAGAAGTTGCCTAGAACACTGGCTGACAATCACGCATACAAATATTTGTGAAATTTGTAAATTCAGTTTCAAATTGGATCAGTGAGTGACCTGAACACTGTTTTTTTCAAAAAAAAGACAAAAATTTCAGCAAAATTCCGTCTTTTTATGATTATATCCATCGAAAAGGATACATGAAACGAAAAAACAATCAAAGAATGAGAAATCCGTTCATCGACCTGGCATTTGTAATTTGTATTATTCCAACAGCTGGAACTGCATTGGCTCTATGCATAAACGGAGCAAGACTAGCCGCAAATAAGTAAGTAGAACCACTAGAATTTGAGAAAATGTTTTTTTCAGATATCGACAAGCTTTTCAAACCCAAAACAATTCCATGGAAGAGAACAAATCGGATACTGTGCGAAATGAAACATCAATGGGTAAATAATAAATTAAATATAATACGTGACCTCCTTGTTTTCAGAGTTTGCCATTTTCGTTTTTATTGCATTGATAATACTCATCGCCCTGTGTACATTTATCATCATAACATTTATGGATCATTATGTACAGTTCAAAAAGTGGCAGGAGCGAAATAAGGTATATTATGTTGTCGACGGCAAGGAGGATGAAATAATGATGCCGGAATGGAAATCAAACAATTCGAGACTGTCAGCAACATTGGTAAGCGTTTTATAGATAAATTGACTTTCTGAAAATGACAAGTTTCAGCGGCGAATACGTGGATTGTCAGCGAAACCGGAACTTCCGGAGATTGTAAGAGCTGAAGCGGTGAGTTTTTTGCTTTTTCCCAATGTTATTTCCAATGTTTTGTTGAAGATTCCAATTGAGCCGATAATTTCAATCGAGCCTGCTTCGATCTCACCTGAGCCCAGCTACGATATATCTGAAGACATTCCAATGACCTCAATGATCGAAACGCGAGAATTGAATGTAAGATATCTTGCCAGAAAGGGTAGAAAATGCCGAAATTGTAACCGTGAGAAATTTAAAAACATATTCTTTCTCAGAACGCTTAAAAACTTTTCCTTGCGCTTACAATAAATATGTGTAATATTCAATTGTCGATCGGTACCTCTCACTCTAATAAGAACACACGCGACGCAAAAGCCGCGACGCACAGATGTGAGTGGACGACAATTTTTTTTGCGCGGTGGGGCGCGTTTTATCGATTAGCAAACTACACAAGTTGTAAACATATGGCATCAACTATGACCTTCCCAAAAATGGGAGGATGTCGCACCTTTTGTTATAAAAAGCGCCCCATCGCACAAAAAGGGGAAAAGAAAAATCGTCGACCACTCACATTTGTGCGCGTCGCGGCTTTTGCGTCGCCTGTGTTATCATTAGAGCGAGTGTTACCGATCGATAATTGAATAATACAGGTATTTATTGAAAGCGCAAGGAAAAACATTATTTTTTGGATTTTCTTCGATGTTTTCATAACATTTTCAAGAAGTTTCCAAATATCCCGAAGCCAAGAAACGACAAAAAACCAAAATATCAAAAAAAAACATCATTAAAAATTCAGGAGATCCATCAAGTTGTCTCATCAACACCTCAAATGTACGGTCTTCCACCTCGACAAAATCTAAATCTGTCTCCAATCACACTCGATGATTTGTACGCTGATTCGGATGTATCTGTGCTGAGCTCGACGATTGTTGAAAATTCGGGAACAATTCAAAGTAGGGTCTAAATTTGATGATGTTTTCCAATGCCAACTTTTGTTTTCTTCTCAAAAACAGAATCACAATCAGTTTACTCGGTTTGTTCGTTTACCAATGGTGTCAAAATATGCTCAACTCCAAGGATTGCCAAAAATCGGAACAATACGTCGGATATCAATCTTTCATCTTTTCGGGTGGGTCTTGTTTTTATTAAATCTCCTGTGTTAAATCAGAACATCAAAAATTCAAATTATAAAAAATGGAATCAAAAAGAACTGATTTTTATCTACTTTTCACTTTTCTGAAAAATTTGACCTGACACAGAGAAACGTCCAAAATAAACTCACAGTGAAAACTGTCAAATGAGAGAGAACAAACAACCACACACAAAGTATAGCGCCTCGATGTATCCCGTCTGATGTCCGTCACACGGTAAAGAAGGGTGCAAAGTCGCTCTGACTTTTACTGTTCTTTCGGCAGCGAAGAGGACCTGTGGAGAGAGGGGGAAAAGACACAAAGAAATCTAGAGAGTATGCGCAAAAAAGAGCGCGCAGAGATGCGAATAGACTATCTAAAATAATGGATTGATTGAAAACAGTCGCACAAGGGTAGGGGCGGAGCCTATTTATGTTTTGCAAACAATGACACACATTTATTGGTATTATTTTTCAGGCCTTCAATCCTCTCGATAATTCACGTATAGAAGAAGAGCCATTCGAAACAAAAGGCCGATTTCAAGTCGAGAAAATCTCGACACCCACCAAATAATAGTTTCAAACGTCTGTAATTTGTAATATTTATATTTTGTAAATGCATGTGTATATTTCGAACTAACCTCACCTTCTAACTAACTGTCATGTGAATATTTTGATAAAATATTATTGTTTTACAGGAACAGAAAAAAACAACAAAATATATTTACATATCCGTAGATTATTTACAAAAATACAAGTTGACAAGGTCACAAACTAATTGCAGATTATTTGTTTCTCATTCTCATTCATATCGATAATTTCGAAATGAGCAAGTGGGAGTTTAGAAGGTAACTTACACCAACCATCAGCTCTAGAAAAAAAAAGTTGAATAATCAAAAATTGTTTTAGCGCGAAAAATATTACCTGAAACAAGCATAATCAGGGTTGGAGAAACATCCTTGTGTGCAACGTGAGACACGAGTTGACCAAGTGGCCGGTATTACGACACGAACGTCACGAAGTTCTGAAATGTAGTTTTTGTTTTGTTTTTTGAGAACATTTGGGCATTTTTTTCGAAATAATTTTTTCATGTTCACAAGGAAAAGTACTGTAACATTTTTTGTCCCCAAAACTTTACAGTGAATATTTTCAATTCGAAAAAAAATGTATAGGTCTCGCCACGAAAACTTGAAAAACGTGATAAAAAATTTTCATAAAAATTTCGATTATTTTTTCGGCTGAAAAAAATTAAAAAATTCACAAAAATGTGAAGGTCACACACGCTACGAAAACAAAACAGACTATGGTTTTTTTTTGGTGTCATTTTTTTTGGCTCAGAAAATTACAGTTATTTTTCAAAAAATCAAAGCTATCTCACTCACCATGCGCTGTTTTCAAATATTCCAACAAATCCGCTTTGTAGAGAACATGTGATTCGTCGACTTCAAAAAGCAACAAATCATCAAAACGATCATTTTCATGTGAAAATGTTGGCGCGATCAATCCGATGTCATAACAAACCAATAATTGACGACATTTCTGAGAGAAAAAACACATTTTCGGTGGGATGAACAAAATAAGAATCACCTTGAACTCGGGGAACATGTAAATGGTTCGTCGATGAGAGTTGACTAGCATGTATGGTGATGCTTTTCGCTTATCGATTAACTCGAGTCGATTGATTTTCAGTGATAATTCGAGCATTGTTCGAACATAGCAAATGAACATTTTATTGCGATATCTGTTGAGATTTGCTGGTCCTGACCAACCTTGACCGGCGGTTGTGTCGTCGCAGAGTCGAATGTTCCATCGGGTGGCTGGAAAGGTGTTTACTTAAAATTTCGTAATGAAAATGTTCAATAAAAATGTATAGGTCACGCGACGAAAAAAACATTATTTTTTTTGTGAAATTTTTGACTTCTGCGAGAAAAATTCAGAAAATTGATTTGTAAAAAAACACGCTAAGCTTTTAGACAGGAAACTGGAAAAAAATTGGCCCGGAATATTCTCAGGCTCACAATCGAGTTTTTTCGAAAAAAAATCCATGTAGCCAGGGCCGAAAGTGACGGGCCGGATTTTTTTTTTTAATTTTGACAAAAAAATATTTGAAAAAACTCACAGTTACACGAGACCTCTTTCAAAAACCGCAAAATTTCTCTGAACCCAGCACATGTGACATCTTCCTTGTCCGACAGCAAAATGTCCAAATTAATTTCGGCCAACGTTTTGCATAACGATCTGAAAATCTCTCTTCAACTATTTAGCAAAAAACAATTTGGGTTCACTTACGATGAAGTTTTCAGGCTTTCAAAACTGTGCGACAATGTCAGCGGTCCACATTCGGATCCAATTTGAATTGTGATTTTTGTCAAATGTGTGAACGCAACACCGGGTTGCGGAAAACGGAATGCGCAGGCTGTTCCGCTCGTCGCGGCTAGGTATGGATTTTTGATTAGCAAATGTTGGACTGTAACAGAAACTCGAATTTATGTGGGAGAAAGAACAAAAATCTTACTGTGCGAGAAAAGTGTGACAGGAAGGCTGAGATGTTCAACTTGACACAAATACTTTTTGATGAGTAAAACGAGAAGTTTGTCGAACTTCGCGTTGAGACCATCTGAAAATTGACTAAAAATAAAAAAAAGAAAACTCAGGAGGCTAAATACCGTAAGATTTTGAAGCGGCACAATAAAGTCTCCAAATTGGATCGTGTGTTGCACAGAAATAAGTTTGCGCACAAATTGCTCGATGAACAGATGAACTGAACGAACGACTAACTCGATCCCAACCATACGCTATTATCTGTATTTCATAAATTTTTCTCTTATTGTCAATCCAGCCAGATCATCCAATGAGAAATTGATCTACCGTCTGAATCTCTCATTTTTACATGCTCTTTCATCGAATTTTTGTGGTAGATCACTTTTTCCGTTGGATGATCTTACCGGATTGACAATATCACAAATTTTTGTTTTGATCCAAAGTTGAGATCAATTTGTGAACTTTGTTAAAGTGATTTGTACGAAACTAAAATGTTTGTTCGATTCAAACACCTGTCTCAAACACAAACAAACATTGAAACTCGTTTAGAAAGGAATTTTGAGGGTTTGATCAATTAGTGATCTATGAACAAAATGTTATTCAGCCAATGAACTTGGATGTTTTTGTGTACTTTTGAAGATCGAAAACGTACACAGGGCAGTTGTTTTTTGTGAAAACGGGGCAATTTGAAAAAAAAAGTTGAAGATAAGAGGTGTTTTCTTGATAACAAGCTTCTAATATAGAGAGAATCAGAAGATCAACAAAAAAACTAACCTCGGTGGGTGAAACCATGCCAATAATCATATCAATAATCTCATCTGGCAAATTGGGAAGGCTATCCGATTCTTGTTCGACACGATACATTGGTAAGTGAGGGCATTTACAACGAAAATGCGACATTTTGACAGTCTTAGCAGCTGAAAGTTGGCAACAACAACACTGATGGAAATAATAAAAATGAAAGAGAGAAATAGAAACGCAAAGAACGAAGCGGGGTGGAAAAGGAGAAGAGAAGAGAACAATCATGTGAGTAACACAGAATTGAAGTATAAATACAATAATAAGGGTGAGTTCAGTGGAGAGCGACGATAACAAATAAAAAGAAGATATATATTTTTTCTACATTAGAGGTTTTTCATTTGTTCTACCCGTGATAATGTTATCAAATAGAAATGAGAGTTTCGAACTGTTGAAAAACAAAGGCGAACAAACTAGTTTTTTTTTCAAATAAATCTCAGGGAAATTTTGTCTCCGGAGCAGCACCAAATAGGACCCTCGCTCCGGAGCTCCACCAAATGTTCCCCAATTCTTTCCAAATTCTCCCCATTTGTTCCGAATTCGCTCCAATAATTGGGGCAAAATGGGGATCTCCAATTGCGCACCAATTCTTCCCAATTTTCTCTGGAGCGGCTCCGGAGCTTATTTGGTGCTACTCCGGAGCTAGAGTTGAACGATGCAATCTCGCTCAATTGCGACACGCGTCGCGCGAACGCGATGCGAATATTCGAAAAATTCGAATTCATTTTTTGTTTTTTTTTTCTGTTTTTTCCCTTTTTTATTTCTAAAATAAAGAAAAACACCGTTGCAGATTTCGAATTTTGGGTATAACTGCATCGACGATGAATTGAAATATCCAGGAAAAACAGGAGTAAGTTTTTTTCACAACTTTCATCCCAGTTCGCCTAAAAGTTTTCAGATGACAGTGATTTATTGAAATTGAGCAGTTTGCGAAGCGTGGGAAAAGAAACTTTCGCAAAATGTGAATCAAAGGAGAATTTGAAGCTGCACGATTCATGGAAGTTGTATAGAAGTAGATCTCAGATTGTGTGATACTTTAGTGAGTTTTTGAGAATAATTTTCAAATTATTATGGGGTTATTCGCATGAAAACATAATGCGGCTATCCAAACTTATTTCTTTGCTTTTCTCCACGAGGAGAGAAGGTATTGGAGGAAAAATTGATTGCTTCAGTTCCACACGATGAAAATTGTGATAAATTTTATATTCAACAAAATCTGAAATATTTATACCAAAGAAATTTGAAAGGAAAATGTGTCATTTTGCGCAGCTATGAATTTCTCTGACTATTTACTGAATAGGTTTTCTCCGCTCTTCTCCACACGAAGAAAAGATCTGGACACCTTGTTTTAGGGCGGACAAACGAGAGAGTTGACGCTGACAAAAGAGGAATGTTCGCTCTATTGAATCATTGAAAATTCCCGGAAATAAAAAGTATTCGTCGTGAGACCTGTTTATTTTGTCTGCAACTCTCACGTTACATTTCTATTTTTTTTCTTCCATTTCTGCGTCTACCTCTCTCATTTGTCCCTCCTATAAGGGGACTAAAACAAGGTGTGGATAGTCCTAACAATAAAAAAAAAGTTTACGAATGTCAAAAAACCTTAAAAAAGGAGGGTTGCTGAAAGTTTTTAACATCAAGTGAATAAACGTTTTGCGTTTCTTAAAAAATACTTTTTTTGTGAATAACCGCATAGAAGTAAATAAATAATTGAAAATGAAAACAATTTCAGAGTTCAATAGTGAAGAAGTAAAACATCATTTCAAGAAGTTGCATATTTATTCAACTGCTTCGCCTACCGAAAGATGATAGTATTGTGCAACGTGTGATCAACTACTGCGAGTGGGATCTTTTCGTGAATTTGGTCTTCACGCTCAAATGAACTGGCGACTCGCGCAGAGTATTTGGTTAACTTCAAGGTAGTCGTCACTCTAAGATAACGTTGTGTGTGAGAACTGTTCAAAACATACATAAGTAACAAAAGTCAGATGATATAAAACAACGAAAAATGATATAGAGAGTTGGCGTGAATAATGCAAACGTGCTCTACTGCACCATTAGAATTTACGTCAAAACTATGTTTTTTTTCGTTTTGTTTTGTGTTGTATTGTCTTTTCAGCCAGATCATAGAACGCTAATTTTTCTACCACAAAAAACGATGACAGTGAATCAATTTCACGTTGGATGATCTGGCTGGATAATCCAAAGCCTGGACTGACAATAACTTCCGTTATACTTTGTTTTGAACAGTTTTACATATATCTTAAAATGACGTTTACTTTCAAAATGCCCCATTTTCAGTGTGAGTCGCCGGATTTTTTATGTAATGTCTGTTTTCATTCTTTTTTCATGTAACATCTGTTTTTCAATAAACAAATAATGATAAAACTGTGTTATTTATAAAAAAATACTACTAGCTAGCGCCCAGGCAAAAATTTCACTCCGGAGGATCCCCAAAATCACACCAATTGTTTCCAAATTCACACCAATTCTTCCTAAATTTTTCCAAAACTGCTCCGGAGCTCCACCAAATGTTCCCCAAATTTTCCCAAATTCTCCCTAAATTCGCTCCGGAGCTCCACCAATTCACCCCAAATTTTCCCCAATTCTAACCGTTCACGCACCGGAGCTAGCACCGGAGCTAATTTGGGGTAGTTTTGGTGCTAATTTGGTGCGGCTCCGGAGACAAAATTTCCCTGAGATAAATAAATAAATAAAAGTAGGAATGCAAGTGCGCTCTAACGAACAGGTGGGAAAATCAAAAATTCAAAAAATGTTTTATCAAACAATTTTTAATTATTACAAAATACACTTATTCGAGTGTAAAAGATGGTTTCTCAGGTAGACCGTCATCATCATCATCCTCTTCTTCATTTTCACTATCTATCGATGAAACAGAGTCCTTTCGATGTTGTTCAGGCTGAAAAGGGTGATGATATTTTATGAAGATACAACAAAACTGACCCTTCTCAATGCTTTTTCTAGAAATTTAGCAAGATCGGCGTGTTTGAAATAGATAGCATCATCGAGAGGTGTTCGATCCCATCTAGAAAAAAAAGTTATGGAACAACAATGGAAAGGATTGGTGATTCACCGATCTTTAACATCTACATCAACTTTGGCGACGTTTACGAGAAATTTGACCATTGATTCGTACCCTTCTGTAGCGGCAATATGAAGAACAGTGCGTTTATCATGATCAGCTTGTTCTAAATCTTCACCCTGCATGTATAACCGACGAATTCCTTGAAGATCTCCAGATCGGGCCACGTGGAAAACCGGAATTATGCGATCTCTTTCACGTAGATCACGCCTAAATAATTGTTTTTTTTTCAAGTTTTTTTATGAAATAGATCTACCTTCTTGGGTCAATTTTACTACTTGCTGAATGCAACAAACTGTCATAATTATGAAAATTGAATGTGGAAATAAGTTTTTTGCAGAATGAAACACCTCGACAACTATTGCCCATTTTATCCAGAGGTGGCGAGAAAAGACAAATTCCCATCACATTGGGAACAACCACAATCATGGCACCGGAAACTCCTGATTTGGCGGGAAGTCCGACCTAAAACATGAAGAATTTGGGAAAGGAGAAGAGGGAAAAATATTACACTGAACGAGAATTGTCCCGAAGCGTCATACATTCCACAACTGTACATTAATGACAAAACATCGCGACATGGATTGGGCGAGACACATGTTTCGTTGGTTGTTGGACACACGCCTGACAAAAATGTATTGAAACAACAAAAATGATTGTGATACTCACCTCCATTTGCCAGCGTTGCTGCCATAACTGATAATGATTCACAAGTAACTTCAACCGAACATAATTGAAAGTAGAAATCAAGAGCATCGGTGAGCGATTCAGTCTCTTTTGGGAAACAATTGTATTCTTTCATGAAGTAGGACAATGCATAGTTTCGATCAGCAGTCGCTCTTTCCGATAAAAATGTGGCGTTGTTGAATCCAATGTATTCATTTCCAGCGATTTTTCGGTATTGATTCAAAACCTGAAAATTATTTATTTATTTTTTTTTTGAAATTTGAAACTTTTCCGCTGTTTTTTTTCTGCAAACACTTTTGTATACCGTATGAAACTTACATAGTCAAATCGATCAGCCATATTGGTTTTGTTTTTAATGAGCGAGGTAATAACAATTGCTCCTGAATTGACCATTGGGTTATGAGGTTTGTCTGTAAAATGAGAATTCCTAATTTTCTTCCAAGAAAAATGATTACTTTTTGAGTCTAAGCAAATTTCATTGAACAATCTTCCACTTGGCTCCTGTCCAACGTATGAATGGACAACATCAGCGCCTAAATCAGACGCAACAATCGCGTAGTTGAACGCTTTTGACACGGATTGTACACAAAACGGATGTTTTGAATCGCCGAACGATGCCTAAACCGGTTTGTTTATCTTTGAAAAATGAAGAGTGGGGTTCGTAGCATCCACAGTGTTTTCGCTTAGTAGTACTATAGTAGTGAACTCGCTACTATAGTAGTACTAAGGTCCTACTATTATACCTTTTTCACACTACTAAAGTGTAGTAGTTGAAAAGTAGTGTTCTGGTAGTGTAGAATTCCAGGCTGTGGATTGTTTTTCGTTATCAGTACTGGGAAACAATATGTACCAGACACCGTTCGCTGAGAGTAAATCCCAAATACTAGAATAAACATCTGATTTTGAAAATCTCCTTTAGTGGTACTTTAGTAGTTGTTTAGTAGTGAATCAATTAAGACTAAATCACAATGGAAAACCGATATACTTGCATCAGACATAGACAAGAAATATTTTAAACGGTGAAAAAAATGAGAAATACTGTAATTTTAGAACTTAGCTGGAAGAGCTTGTTAGTAGTCAAGAAGTAGTGAACTAGTAGTGTCGAATTTATGACTTTTCAAATTCTCATTATCAACGTGTTTTCACGAAGTGGTACTATAGTGATAAAATTACCACTATAGTTGCACTTTTATCCTACTATTGCACCATTTTTTGCACCACTAGTTTGTAGCAGCGAAAAAGTGGTGTAAAAGTCGAAATAAAAAAATTTGATATTTTGAATAAGTTTTGGGAAGTTTTTAAATTCTCTCAATCATCATAAAAAAGCTCGTCTTTAAAATAAACACCTATTTAAAGACTATTTGATTGGAATAGCTTCAGCGGTACTGTGCCCTTTCCCTATGTGTGCAAACACACACAACTTGCGTACAACCCATTTTATTCTACGCGCACGTATTTTTGTTTTTCGTTTTTTTCGGTTTTTCTTAACTGTGTTTGTAGGTGTATGCGTTACTTGCAATAACTGTTTTTCAACAGAATTGCAATGTGAATGATGTGATTCGTCTATTTTCATACTTTTTTCTCGAAAAATTGCATTCTTGTTAGTTTTAAATCCGATTTTAGGACTTTTTGAAAAATAATTTATTTTTTCAGTTTGATGCAACAAACAACGTCAGGATGAACACGAATAGTAACTAGGTGAGTGATTTTAATCACAGTTACCTTGTAAAGAGTCTTCTACTCGTTGTTTCGAAATTCGGCATCTAAAATTTGCATTTGTAACACAGAATATTTTTAGTTGATAAAAAGTTTAATATATCAATCGATAAGAGTTACATTTTCTCAATTCATCTATTTTCGATTTAAATTTTGAAAACTCGAGTTTCTCTAGAACAGCGACTAGAGTTCTTTGCAATTTATTTACTGTGTGTTATGTTTTTTTTTTAGATTTTCTAATATAATTTTAACTATTTAGGTTACCGCCTGCAATGCAACGAAAATGAGGTTTTACAAGAACTATGGAGGTGTTGAAATAGGGTGAGTGTTTTGATAATTCCCTCAAAAACTTGTAAATTTCGTTCAAAAAAAAAATTTGAAAAAAGTTACTTATAGAAATAAATATTACACACAAGATTTTTTCTCTGTTTTTTCAGTGATGTTCTCTGTTTTTTCAGTGATGTATTCAATTTCATTTCTCACCGAATCACGCCAAAATACAAGAACTGTCTACGCCTATTTTTTCGATATCTTCTCAGTTTTTCTCAACAATTATTCGGTTGAGAAGTGAAACTGAATACTCCAATTCAATTTTTTAGGAAATAAACTGAAAAAATTTTCAAGTTTTTCATAAAAAAAACAACCTAATAAACATTCGTTTTTACAGAAGAGCAAACATCGAAAGTTAAACAACCATCATCATCTGCCGGACAAGGAACAGCGCGCAATATTCCAAACAGGTCGGTAATTTAATTTTAAGTTGCTTTTATTGTATTATTAATGTTCGTGAGTAGGTTTGAATTGGCAATTTTGAGAATTACTCTGAAATTTTGCACAAAACTTTTATTTAAATGACCCGGCGACTCTTCTATAGTATTCGGTTATTTTGAAAGTATTCGCCATTTTAAGACATATGTGAGTGAAAAAACAGTCTAAAACAACGTATAGCAAAAACTACAGCACAACAAAGAACAGAAAATAAATCATAGAGTTGGATTAATCGCGCAAACGCGCTCTACTGCTTCATTAGAACTTGAAATTTTGATCCAACTTTATTTTTATTTATTGTTCTTTTTTGTCGTCTAACTTTTGTTTCTTATGTTTTTGAACTGTGTTTTAACTCGTATATGTCTTAAAATGATGAATACTTTCAATTTAGACAAATACTCTCGATGAGTCGCCGGGTCATTTAAATAACATGAGAATAACACAAAACTTTCAAATACTTTAGAACGAAAATTTAAGATATGCGATGTGCAAAGTAAAAAACAGGCAAAAAATTGGCAAAAAGGAAAATCGAAAAAAAAACAGTATTTTTTTCAAGAAATATGAAATTCTGCATGTTGGAACATGACTTTCTTCCAATTTTACACACTTTTACATAATTATTTTTTAACAAAAATGATTAATTTCGCCAAAATCCTGAAAAATCACTTTTACTTTGCACGATATTTTTGCAGATTTTTTGCCAATTTTTTGCCTTTTTTCTTACTTTGCACATCGCAATACTGTTTTTTAATCACAATCTTTCACACTTTCCGGTAGAGTCGACACATAAAAATAAGTTGGAAAAAATGATTTAAAAAAACTCACGAACATTATTACTTTAATGTTTTTCCATTCTATGTAATTGATGCTTTTTATTTGAAGTTAATAAATTATTGTATGTAGAATTTTGTAACGCGAAAAAACTGTTTTATGACCACAGTCGGTCTAGAGAAAAAAAGTTGACTACTTCCACACCACTACAGCCCTATTGACAGACTACTAATGAACTACTACCAGACTACTAAATCCGTTCGCTAGTAGTACTAGAGGTGTACCGTTAGTACTACTAGCGACTGACTACTATAGTAGTACTATAGTACTACTACATGATTACTGTAGTAGTACTAAGCGAAAACACTGTGATCGGTGGTTCAGTGGTAGAATGCTCGCCTGCCACGCGGGCGGCCCGGGTTCGATTCCCGGTCGATGCAAGTTTTGTTTTTTTTTTCTGGATTATTTTTCAAAACTCACTCTTTGACCATCAACGGTGCATACGGAAACACCCCAGAGTTCAGGAGATTGTCGAGCAAGTTGAGGAATATATCCAGCCACCTGTCCTTCTCGAATCTCTTTACATTCATTGAATATTTTGCGAATGTTATCAACAAATAGACTCCATGAAGGAATGACGAGATCGTTCTGAATTGCGCGACAAACAACATCAATACTTGGACTGATACATTGTTTGAAATGCTCTTTGGACAGCTTCCAATGCTTCTGATCACTCGCCTCACTACATTTCTCCTCAGCGATTTGTTCATATTCTCGAACTTTTTCCATCATTGGAACTAGACGTGGATCATCATCACGAAAGCCGAATGATCGAAGAACCTGGAAGTGATGTTGATATTTAGACAAGCCTAAAGACTTACCGATAACAACTTTCCAATCGATGCCTCGTTTTTGTTGGGAATTTTGAACAGATCGAAAATCATGTCCTCACTTTGTTTTGTTTCGTCACGATCGTATGGATTTGAAATTCCACGTAAGGATTGTTTCAAACTTTTTTTGGACATGGTTGTCTCGAGCATCTCATGCAGAGTTTCCACTGGAAAAAAAGTTTTTGGGGACAAAACATTTTTCGGTCCGGCCCGAAAATATCAGAAAAGCTGGCCCACCCCTAAAAATTTCTAGACCGGCCAAAAAAAAATCAGACTTCAAAATTTTCTAGGCAGGCTTTCCAGAACGACCCGAAAACTAAAAATGAGTGTTCCCCGACAGAATTTTCAGATCCTAAAAATTCGGCCCGGCCCGAAAAAAATCACCCTAAAAATGTGGAAAAAATCCAAGACACAGCGAATTTTTTCAGGTCGGTCCGAAAATTTCAGAAAGTTTGGAAATTTGAAATTTCATTTTTTTTTCTGTGTTTTTTCGGAGTGTTGAAAAATTGACCAGAGAGGAATAGAGGTTTTCAGACCGACCCGAAAATTTTCGAAAAAAAATAGGACATTACTCATTTTTCCAAGGAATGTAGAAGTTTTCCAGTCCGGCCCGGAAAGTTCAGAAAAAACGAAAATATTGGTGAAAAACTCTGGAAAAATTCGGGCCGACCCGAAAAAAATCAGAACAACAAGTTCCATGGATCACAAGACCTTCCAGTCCGGCCCGAAAAAGTTCAGAAAAACAGAAATATTAGTGAAAAACTCTCTAAAAATTCGGGCCGGCCCGAAAATTTGGAACTCTTGATGATTTCAGAGCCAAGACAAAAAACTTGTCAAGAATTTTACAGTTCAAGGTTTTCCGGGCCGCTGAAAATTTTCGAGCCCAAAAAACTCACATGTTCTCTCTGAAGGTATCCGATACATGACACTTTTAGTAGCTTTTGAAGGATTCGCCATTTCTGTTTTTCGTCTGCAAAAATTATCGATTAGACACATTAACAACGTATCAATCACTATTTTTCTCGTTGTTTCAAAAAAAATTGAGAGAAAACGAACATTTTTTGAACTCGACTGATCAACGAAACGAAAACAAGATTATTATGAGTTCGTTGTTATCAAAAAGTAATTAAGTTGTAAAAATGATAATATCTAAATGTTCAAAATAACACGACTATCTCCTGAAACTGTATTGTATAACAAAAAGTATGAAACAAACACAAAAAGGGGGTTGTTAGGTGATAATAAAAAGAATATAAAAATGTGTTTTTTTTTTCGAAAAGGGTGTATTTGTTACAATCATGATTTGATCTTTGTTTCGTATTACGGTAGCGGTTTTGCGATCTTTTTTAGAGACATTTTATTGGTTGGCAATTAAATTGGTTACACGTGTTGATAGACAACAAAAATCAGGATTTTTGCAAAGTTTTCTGATTTTTTTCCTGGTCTCGGCTTAGGCTACACGACCTTCCAGAAGGGAATCGATGAGAGTGAGAGAGTGCTCAAAAAAGATTATCATTGGGGCGCAATTGCTCTCTCCGAATTCTTGGAATTTGAGAATTTTCCAAGAGGTCATTCAATCGTGTAACCGACATTCGCACGCAATACGCCAGGCGCTATACTTGTGTGTGGTTTTTGTGTGCGTTTCCTATAGAAAAAGGCCGCTCTCACCTGATAGTTTCACTGTGATTTTATTTTGCTCTGTTTCTCTGTGTCTCTATCGAGGGGAAAACTCTCATCGATTCCATTTTTACTCTTGCCTGAAAGGTCGTAGCGCTAGCCCAGAAAAATAGGCAAAACTACAGTACTCTCAGAGAAAATGTTTTTTTTGTTGGCCCAAAGGATTCAGGGCCATAGAAAACAGGGCCGAGAAAATATGTTCACAAAAAAACCCCGAAATTTATTTTCCCTTTTTTGTTTGTTGGAAAAAAAAACTCAAAAATTTCCTGTTCCTATAAAAAAATTTGAAAAAATACACACTGTGAAAAAATAAATAAATAAATAAATTTCACGTGAGTTTTTTTTACGTGACACGTTTTATTTTGACGTGGCCAACTTTTCGGATTTTTCAATCATTGTTGAAAATTTTCACCTCACAAAATGTTGAAAGATAAGTTTTTCTTTTTTTCGCGGGTCGCCCATTTCCCAAAAACCCGCCGGTCCAACGAGCATCCACTGTGCAGTCAGCGAGTCTTTCCCCGAGTTTTTCAGCTCTTTTCGGAGAGCAGCCAGAGTACGACCATTGTCAGAGACTTCGGCAAAAGTGAGAATTTCGATGGGTTCACACTTGCATATTTTTATGCGGGCGTATTGGAAAACGAGGACGGGGTTAGATCGGAAGTCAACACGCGTTAATGACTGGAAATGTTTTGGGTGCGAGTTGTACTGACCTTTTTGAGAAAAAATGGGAGGGGGGGGGGGGGGTTCTATTGGGAAGGTTGGATGATTTTTTGATTTTTTCCAGACCAAAACTCAAAAATTGTCAGTGCCAAAATGTCAATGTTGTTGCTGCAAAATAATTGTGAGTGATTTTCGAAAATTTATTTTGATAAGAGTTGAAAAAACGGATTTTCTAGAAAAGTTTTTGTCCAGAAAAACCTCTGAACCTCAACTATTTTTTAGATGGTTATTCTTCTCAAAATCTCCGACAAAACTCGACCCTGTCAGACATCATTCAAGTGAGTTTTTTTTCCCGCTGATTGTCGAAATAGGGTTACTATAGTTTGTGAACTCGCTTCTTGGTTACTGTAGTTTTTACTTTTTATCTCGAAAAAAAAAGTTGGAGTGGCCTTTTTGAGAAAAATTGGGGGGATCTATTGGGAAGTTTGGATGATTTTTTGATTTTTTCCAGACCAAAACTCGAAAATTGTCAGTGCCAAGATGTCAATGTTGTTGCTGCAAAATAATTGTGAGTAATTTTCAAAAAAATGAAATTTCACAAAATTTTCGAATATTATTTTTTGGTTATACTCTAGTCCGAAGTTCAAATTTCGTTATTTTCAAAGTGAAAAATTACAAAATAGTGAGAAAAACAGAAATTTTTGAATCAAACACAGACTTAGGCGGAACGGGAACCGAAAAATTCCGAAACTTTTTTCAGACGGAACTTTTTCCGGAAATTTTTCGGTAAATCGGAAAAATGCAAATATGTATTTTTTAATTTCACTTTTTCATTTCCAGCGAAAAATTCAACAAAGTTTTAGTTTCAAAGTTTCTAAAACGAAATACCAAAAAAATAGATAAATTATTTTATATTTTGACAACTTTTCATGGTTTTGGACGTTTGGCTGAAAAGTTCCGAAATTTCCGTTTTTCCAAAATTTTCAAAATTCAAAAAAAAATTGCATAGGTGAGGAATCGAACCCTCGACCTCTCACTCTATAACAAAACACCTAACCTGTTGAACTGTCATACCACACTTTTCGTGTGCAGATTTTTTTTTCAAATATTCGAAGAAATTGTTTGAACTCTTGAACTTTGTGTGAAACAGGAATTTTTTCCAGCAATTTTTCCAAAAATAAAACTGAATTATTTTCATTGAAATTGTCAAGGGCGGGGAGAGAGTCATTTCGCAACACGTTTCTCCTTCTTTTTTTTTGATAACATGATTGATTGTTTCCAGACTTTTCCAGAAACAAAATAATTGTTGTTTTCTCTAGTCGAAATGAGTCTTCCTTCTCCAATATGGTTGGATGCTGCTGATAATAATCTATTCCTCAATCACGGTGTATCAAAAGACGAGTCGAAACAGTTCAAATTCAATCGGGAGGAAATTGTAAGTGTTTTTTCCTGGAAAATGAACAATTTTATTGATTTTCTATTTTTTTGAAGGTGCGATCGAAACGAGGTTTCGGTGTTTTTAGGCCGTATGAAATTGATGATCGATTATCGATTGAACAGCACGCCAATAAATATGGGTTGCAAATTGGATTAGGAGGAGATGGGTAAGAGATTTTTGCGAGCTTTGTCAGTACGAAAAAAAATTAAAAAAAGAAATTTTAAAAACGTGAAACGTGGTCATTTTTAATTTTTTTTCTCATGTTCCTTTAACAAAAATGTACTGTATTCGGCCCCGCCCATTTGGTTTTCTAGGCCATATTACTCTTATTTTTCGACCCTATAATAGTTATAGACGGAGAGACGCAGAGAATGAGAGAAACTTTTGAAATTTGTACCAAAAATCAGAAATTTTTCGACACAAAGAAAAAACCGGACAGTGGTTTGTGACATGTGTTTTAGTGTAGAGTGTAGAGTGAAGTTTGAACAGCGGATTTTTTCCATTTTTCGCGGGAAAAGTACAATTTTTTGTGAGAGTTTCGAATAGTTCCTGGGCCCGAGTTTTGATAAAGTACAGTACACCTCCAAAAAACTATAACTTTCAAGCCTTCTGTTTTTTGAACCGCGCCCATTTTCAATTTTGTGAGTGTGAAAAGGCTTGGGCGGAACCGGAAATTTCCCACTATTTTCGGAACTTTTTCCAAAAAATAAAGTTATAATTTGAAATCTCCTCTAACTGAATACCAAATAAGTAAAAAACTATTTCTTATTCTTACAAAATTTCCCTGTTTTTCATGGTTTTGGGTCTGAAAAGTTCCGAAATTTCCGGTTTTCCGACATTTTTTTTTGACGGAACTAAATTTTGGTTCCGCCCAAGCCTGGTGTCAATTATGTGGCCAAATCCAATCGAACATGAATTTGTTGTTTCCAGAATTCAAATCGAGAACAAAGGCATAGGTTGTTTCGCTCATCAATTCGTCGAAAACTGTTTCGCATTTTCGTACATTGAATCGTATATTGTTGTCACAATCGATCTCGTCAAAAGTGGTGTTCATGTAAATAGTAGTGAAACGGTCTAACCTATCCATCTTTGTTTTATTTTCAGCCATGGGTTCTCGATCATGTTCGACCACGAATAACAATCAATCAATCAGTCAATCATCGTTCCGATTGTTCGGCGTCGATTGCGATGATCGGACGACTCGACTCGACTCGCGAATCGAAACATCTCAAAGAGACACAACGGCGAAATCGACTGGCTGTTGTGTGTAAACAGTGGGAAGGATCAGAACGTGAGTTTGTCCAATAAAATATAAAGAACGGCCGATTTTTAATCCATTTTTCAAAGACACCTGGTCACTCAGAAATAAATTTCTCATTTTTATCAAAATTTCAAAATTGAAGACTTCAACTTTCGATGTGTGAAAAAAAATAAATGAAAAAAAAAATGTTTTTAAATTCGTTCTCAGGAAGATCGACGGCCGCAAACACCGTTTGTGTGTGTGTGCGGGTACAGTAACCCACGACAAAAAATGTTTTGTTTTTTCTTTCAAACATTTTTGGGGTTTTTGAACCACATACATCGAAATTTGAAGTTTTCGATATTGAGAGTTTTATGAACTTAAAAATATCATTTCTGACATTTTCTTGTGAGTGACAGGGTGTCCTCAATTCACGCCTATCATTCAATTTTTCTTATACTATCATTTAAAAGGAAATTTTAACATGAAAAAATTTGGTCCAATTGTCGAATGGTACCACTCGCTCAAATGGTAACACGCGACGCAAAAGTCGCGACGCACAAATGTGAGTGGTCGACAATTTTTCTTTTCCCCTCTTTTTGTGCGATGGAGCGCGTTTTATCGATTAACAAACTACACAAGTTGTAAACATATGACATAAACAATGACGTTCCCAAAAATGGGAGAATGTCGCACCTTTTGTTATGTAGGATATTCAATCAATAACAACACATAGTCATCCTCTCATTTTTGGGAAGGTCATGGTCGATGCCATATGTTTACAACTTGTGTAGTCTGCTAATCGATAAAACGCGCCCCACCGCACAAAGAGGGGAAAAGAAAAAGTTGTGCGTCGCGGCTTTTGCGTCGCGTGTGTTATCATTAGAGCGAATCGTACCGATCGACAAATGAATGAATATTATCAAATTGAAAATAAATGACAAAAATTAAATCGAAAAGAAGAGACGGCAACAATTTTCGCTGAGAAAATTATGTTTTTACATGCGCTGCGCCGCGTTGCGTGTGGTTTATAAGAAACGGCAGAGAAAAAAAACACACGCGACGCGTCTGAAAACATAATTTTCTTTGCGAATTCTCTTCACGGCTCTCAAGTTTTATTTAATTTTTGCCATTTGCTTTCAATTTGATAATAATACGTGTTTGTTTTAAAACGAACGGTCGAGGGTTCGGTTTTTTTTACCTTTGCAAATTTTTTTCTTTTCTTACTGGATAACATGTTTTTAACACAAGTTTTTTTCCAGAAATTTATATTTTGGTATCAAAAATCTGTGTTTTTCACTATTTTTGAATTCTTAACTTTGAAAATAACAAAATTTAAACAAAAATGAGAATAACGTGAACAAAAAAAATTGATTCAAATTCAGACGTTCTTTAAATGCGTGATAGGCCCAAATTTATTGTTTTGAAAATTTACAAATTTTTCCTGTTCAACAAGTTCACAAAACTGTTTTGTGAATTTAGAAGTTGATAAATCTTTTTCCAAAGAAAAGGTCGACATTTTTTGGGTAAAGATCTGGATTCTTTAGTCGGCGCGGTATTTTGTGATACAAATATTAGGCATCTAATTTTTTTCTAGTCTTGAACCAACCAGGTCCGAGTTTGGAATATTTTTGTCCCACCTATCAGTAGAAAACGAGACAATTTTCAGCGGCTCGATGGGAAAATCTGACGTTGTCACTAGATCAATACCCATCCGGAATGAGGTTTCTCAAAATTGTGACAATCGGAAGAGACAACTGGTTTTGGAAAGGCTTCTATGGTCCGAAAATTGCCAATCTCGAAGTTCAAGTTGGCATGCCGTTAGAACCGATTGTCGAAGGATGGAATATGGAGGGAGGCGAATTTGATCTAGACGAGATGGCTTCGCATTTCGACCAACAATTGGAATGATGAACATTTTTCAGTGGAGAACAATTTTTCGGACGTTGAACCAAATTTCTAGGAGCTCCCTTGTTGGTACATGTTGATGAATGTTGTTCTCAGCAGGAAACAAAATGGACAGAGAAAAAAGAGAAATTTTTGGGTGTAAGTTAGGTTTTCGCAAGACCAGAAAAGTTGGGCCATTTCGGGCCGACCCGAATCTTGGTGAATAAAAAAATTTATTCCGGACCGGCCTGGAATTTATGCAGAAAATAAGTTTTTTTCAGACAGGAAAAATTATAGGCAAAAAATCAGAATTTTTCACGGCCGTTCTGCTCGATTGAGTGCACCGAAAAGTGGGCGGAGCTTTGGAGGGAGAGGAAAAGTAGAATCCCTGTTTATTGTGATTTTTTGTTCTTATCTGGACCGGGCCAAAGACATTTGTAACTTAAAAACATTTCGGGCCGGTCTGAAAAAATCTCGTACAGTTTTTCAGACAAAATTAATAAATTATGATCCCAAAGATTTTTATCAGAAGGCGTTCTGCTTGATTGAGCGCATCAAAAAGTGGGCGGAGCTTAGGAGGGAGTTGTAAGAAAAGTAGAATACATGTTTATTGTGTTTTTTTTCTTTCCTGGATCACACAAAAATAGGTCAGTTTGAAAATGTTTCGGGCCGGCCTGAAAAAATCTCGGGTTTTCAGACAAAATTGACATTTTCCAGAAGCGCTCGAAAATCGGAATTTCACGTGTTGGAAAAAATATTCTGACACAGTTTTTGAAGATTTTCATTGTTAGAAAATTTCAGGGTAAAAAACTGTTTCGAGAATTTTTTTTACTGTTTCAAAATAATTTCAAATAATTTATATGGCAACAAACGTGAGACCCGTAAGTTACAGAGAAAAAATATACAGTAGTAATATATACATAGAAACAAATACAGTAATCAGGATAAACTTTGCGCCGAAACAAGTCGAGCATATTTCTTGTTGAGATTCATCAGTTCCGAATGTGTACCAACTTCGGCAACCGATCCTTTTGAAATGTAGTAAATTCTGAAAACTTTCATTTTTTCAAAGAAAAAAAACTAGGAAACTCACAAATCACAATGTTGTACAGTGCTCAATCGATGCGCGATAAATATACTGGTTCGTCCTTCGGTCGCCGATCTCAACGCTTTTTGAACAATCTTCTCCGATTGGGTGTCGAGTGCACTTGTCGCCTCGTCCAACAACAATACTTTGGGACGGCGAATTATCGCGCGAGCTATCGCGATGCGTTGTTTTTGTCCGCCCGAAAGAGCTCCGCCACCTTCACCGACAATTGTGTCGTAGCCGGAGGGGAAGTTTTCGATGAACGATGCCGCGTTGGCGAGTAGACATGCTTTGCGAACATCTTTCATTGAGATGTTGTCCAGACCAATTGTTATATTCTCATAGATTGTTGCTGCAAAATTGAAATTTTCAAAAATTCTCCAAATTTTTCCTGTTTCAACAAGTTCACAAAACTGTTTTGTGAATTTAGAAGTTGATAAAGCGCCTACTGTGTCTCTCATAGTTCAGAACAATCTCACAAATTAAACATTTTTCCTGTTTCAACGAATTCACAAAACTGTTTTTTTTATTTGAAAGTTGATAAAGTTAAATGGCATGTTTGTTTTCTCAATAAAAGATTCTCAACTTTTTTTTGGCTTGCTATCATCAGACCGGCTAAAATTGCAAAAACTAAAGGGTTGAAAACAAAAAAACATAGAAAAATTTCGATTTTCCAACATTTTTTTACTGTTTCAATAAAATCATAACACTCTTGTGACTTTTTTTTTGAATCAGTTGACATTTCACAAATTTTCACTGTTTCAAAAAAACTACAGATTGTGCCGTTTTGTAGAATTGAGGCAAATACTAAATCGGATCTTCTGAATCGGACCCAAACCTAAAAAATGTGTCTGAATCGGTCCAGAGCGAAGACATCGGACCCGGTTCGTTTTTTTTCAAAACTTTTTTCTGAATCGGATCACAAAATCGGACCAGGTCCGTTTTTTTGGTAGATATTTTTTCGATTTTAGTCTGATTCAGCTGAAATTTCAACAGAAAAAAACGAACCTGGTCCGATTCAGACACATTTTTCATGTTTTGGTTCGAGATTTGGTCATTTTCGGGTTCAGAATCTACCCAAAATATTTATCGCGCCGACTAGAAAATCTAAATATTTACCCAAAAAAGGCGTGTAACTTTTTTCAAACTCACCATTAAAAAGAATAGGTTCCTGACCAACAACAGCAATGTTTTGTCGCAAATGATGAACATCAATATCACTAATATCATTACCATCAATACTCTAAAAAAGCGTAATTTTCACATCAAAAAAATCACAAAAAAAGGATCATACAATAGTTCCGGCGCTATTCGAATAAAACCGTTCCAACATCGCAAATACCGTACTCTTTCCACATCCCGACGGTCCAACCAGGGCAATCGATCGACCCTTCGGCGCGTGAATGTTCAAATCACTACAGACAACTTTTTGCGGTCGAGATGGATACGAAAATACAATGTTCTGAAGACGAACATCTCCTTCAATTTGCTGCAAAAAAATATTTTTCATTTTTATGTGCACATTTCTATATTCTAACCGGTTTCGAAGCTCCCGACAATTTTCTCGATTTTTCCGAATTTTCGAAAAACGAAAAAATCTGATTAGCCGACGCTGATCCTCTGACAATTTCGGGTATCCATGCTGAGAAGTACATCACACCCCACGCCGACATTTGTGCTCCGTTGAATGCTCTGAAAAAATGAGAGTTTGGGAAAATGGCCTAGAAACCGAGAAAAACATGGGGGACTAGTTTTTCACTTAGCTGAAATTTTGAATTTTGAAATTTCCAATTTTCTCGGAAAGTCGATTAAAGTTCAGGGAAGTGAGGCTAATAGGCTTCCCCCAAAAATCGGGCCTCATATTTTCAAAATTTTCAGAATCAGGCCTCAAAAATTGGACCCAACACAAACATATTTTTTTTCTAGAAAATTTTCAAAATCAGAAAAAGTGCAACAAAAATCGGGCCAGGTTGGATTATCAGAACACGCAAAAATGCAAAATAATGGGTTCAGAAAAATGTGGCCTTTTCAGGCCCAATTGTTTTTGATTTAGATTTTAGGCCTGACTTCTGTGAGTTCAATCTCAGGCCCTATTTTTCTGAGCCCAATTTTAGGTCAGATTTTTCTGAGTCAGATTCTCAGCCCAATATTTTTGAGGCTAATTTTGGGCTTGACTTTTTTTGAGGTCGATTCTAGGTCGATTTTTTTGAGTCAGATTTTCAGCCCAATATTGTGAGTTAAATTTTGAGCCCAATTTTTGGACGCCAATTTCAGGCTCGATTTTGTAGTGTTAGTTTTGAGACTATTTTTTTGAGTTAGATTCTAGGCCCGATTTTTGAGACCAATTACAGGCCCGATTGAAGGCCTGATTTTTTTGAGTCAGATTTTCAACCCAATATTGTGAGTTAAATTTTGAGCCCAATTTTTGGACGCCAATTTCAGGCTCGATTTTGTAGTGTTAGTTTTGAGCCTATTTTTTTGAGTTAGATTCTAGGCCCGATTTTTGAGACCAATTACAGGCCCGATTGAAGGCCTGATTTTTTTGAGTCAGATTTTCAACCCAATATTGTGAGTTAAATTTTGAGCCCAATTTTTGGACGCCAATTTCAGGCTCGATTTTGTAGTGTTAGTTTTGAGACTATTTTTTTGAGTTAGATTCTAGGCCCGATTTTTGAGACCAATTACAGGCCCGATTGAAGGCCTGATTTTTCTGAGTCAGATTTTCAGCCCGATTCTTTTTGAGTATAATTTTAGGTCTGATTTTTTTCACACGGGAAATCAAAAAAAAAATCAGGCACAAAGACAAAAAATTGAACTAAAAAAATCAGGCCTAAAATTTGGCTAGAAGGAATCTGGCCTGACATCGGCACGAAACTTTCTCAAATTTAAATTTTCAGAAAACACTAACAAGAAAACGCGTCCCGGCGAATATTTTCCATGATAAATCAACATCGTTCCAATATAGAAAAGAAGCATGTCGCACGCGAATACATAACTCTGTGTTATGGCAAAGTTCAACGCCGAAATGAAGCCAATCTTATTGTCATACTGCTCGGCTTTTTCGACATATTGTTGAAATTGTTTTTCAAAATAATCTTCGGCCGACATCAACTTGATCGATCTGATCTGTTCAATGATCTCGATGCCAAACTAGAACCACATTTTTTGGTTGAAAATTTCAAGAGTTTCAAAAAATCTCGACAAACCTGTCCACTTTTATCCTTGGCCGCCTTCTCACTATTCGCATCATGTGCAACGCTGACAAAATAGAAAGTGAAAAATGTGAGTAGAATTGTGATGAACAGGCCAACACAGCCGAGTTCCCAGACGAACGGAAACGCGAGCAGAAGCGAGACAATTGTGCCGATGACAAACCAGACGAATCGAATCGCTCGATGATCGAGACACGCATAACTGTTCGATGTGTGATTGATGATTTTGGAAACACATGCACTTGGTGAGGTGGCGGGACTGTCGAAATAGGAGATTGGTTTGTGAAGGAGTTCCGACAGAATTGATTCTTTCACATCGTCCATTATCTCATTAGCCAGCCAGCCACAAGTATACATCTGAAAATCGGACAAAATATGATGAAGCCACTACAAACTTTCAAACATAGTTTTTTTTTTCAATTTTTTGATTTTCAAAATTATGGAATTTTTCAAACTTTTCCTGTTTCAACGAATGTACAAAAATGTTTTTTTGTAGAAGTGACTATTAACTTTCAAATTTCGAAATCAATTTTATGAATTCGTTGAAACAGTAAAAATTTATGAAATTTTTATCAAAATATTCACCAAATTTTTACTGTTTCAACAAATACACAAAACTGTTTTCTAACTATGAAATATGATAAGGCTTTTTTGGTAGATTCTGAATCGGACCTTCTGAATCGGACCAGGTCCGATTTTATCGGACCCGAAAATGACCAAATCTGAATCGGACCAAAACATGAAAAATGTGTCTGAATCGGACCAGAGTCAAGAAATCGGACCCGGTCCGTTTTTATCAAGATTTTTGCTGAATCGGACCACAAAATCGGACCAGGTTCGTTTTTTTGGTTGAAATTTCAGCTGAATCAGACTAAAATCGAAAAAATATCAACCAAAAAAACGGACCTGGTCCGATTTTGTGGTCCGATTCAGAAAAGGTTTTGAAAAAAACGGACCGGGTCCGATTTCTTCGCTCTGGTCCAATTCAGACAAATTTTTTAGGTTTGGGTCCGATTCAGATTCGATTATTTTCGGGTCCGATTCAGAAAGTCCGATTCAGTAATTGCCGGCTTTTTTTATGTCTGCCAAAACTTTGTTCAATAAAAAACTGTGATATTTTCAGTGTACCCAATATTTTTCGATTACGAAAAAATATGTTTGACTCATTTCAGACCAACTAAGCTCTAGTTGATGAAGTTTTGAACCTAAAATCTTTGATATTTTCGTTTACGGCCCGGTATTCTATGGATGCGAATTTTGTTTTTCTTGAAATTTTTTACTGTTTCAAAAAATGCACAAAACTGATTTTGTAAAATTGGAAATTGGTAACGACAAGTTGACTTCGACATTTTTTTTCAAATCTGACCGAAAAAAATCTCGTATGATTTTTCCCCGATTCTTCTGCCCCAATTTTCGGTGAGAATTCGAGGCCCCAGAAAATCTAGGCTCTGGATATTCGGAAGCATTGAGAAGCAGCCCGACAAAAATTTTCCAAAAAAAAAGTTGGAAAAAAACCGACAAATTTCTAAATTTCTAAATTTTTGTTTCAATTTGTTCAATTCAAAAAAAAACATTGTGATTTTAGTTTTTTGAAATTTTTTTCTCTGAAAAATTTCGAAAATTCAGACACAAAAATAACAATTCATTTTCTTCGCCTTTTTCCGGACCGGCCCGACGTTTTTGAAAACAGAAAAAAGTGTTTACCAAAATTTCTGCGCAAATTCCAAAGTTCAATTTTTTGTGGGGGGGGGGGAGGGGGGGGGGGTTCCGGTCCAACGTCTAGATTTCTAAAAATGGTCGGCGGTTTGCCAATTTTTCAAAATATTTCTCAATTTTATAGCTCACCAAGGCAGTATGAATAATCCAAGCTCCAAGACCAGTCAACGTCTGTTCAACCAATGTGATATATGCCCATGTTCGGTATTCTTCTCGACTATATTCCAAAGTGTTGAACGCAAACGACAATCCCAATCCATATGCGCATAATTCGAATGATCTTGGGATTGTAAGCAAAATGATCAGGGTGAGGACGCGTGGATGTTGGGGAACAAGCTTCAAAAGTTTCGCCAGTCCAGAGAATGTAATCTTCTGCAAAAACAAACTCAAAATGTTTGTTTTCTTAAATAAAATTGGTGGATTCTGAATCGGATCTTCTGAATCGGCCCAGAGTCAAAAAATCGGACCCGGTTCGTTTTTATCAAGAAATTTCAGTTGAATCAGACTAAATATCAAAATTTTGTGGTCCGATTCAGCAAAGGTTTTTCAAAAGAGTGTTCTGTTCGAAAAAAATTTGAAAAATTTTGAACTGAAAAAAAGGAAATTTTTTTTGAGGGGCGGAAAACAGTGTTCGATAATTCAGAAAACGGAAACTTTCCAAAAAATTTCTGTCCTGATGAAAACTGAAACATTTCGGCCTGAAAAATCTGAAATTTAGGCCGTGGAAATTTTCGGAAAACAGGGTCTGGAAAATTTATCACAAAAATTTCGGGGCCGAAAATCTTCAGAAATTTCTGTTCTGGAATTTTTTTTAAAAATTTTGCCAGAATCATCGAGAAACACGGCCTGAAAAATGTTCAGAATTTTCTGTCCAAAAAATGGACAAAATTTTGGCCTGAAAATCCTGATTTTCGTCAGAAATTTAGGGCCGGAAAACAGTCTTCGATAATTTGGACACAGATGAAAAATTCTAACAAGTTTTTAACCCGGAAAAATGTTCAAAAAATTTTGGCCCGGAAAAAATTTGAAATTTAGGCCGTGCAAATGTTCGGAAAACACGGTCTGGAAAATTTCACAGAAATTTCGGGGCCGAAAATTTTCAGAAACTTCTGTCCTGTTCTGAATTTTTTTTCAAAAATGTTGTCACAACTTTCGGCCCCGAAAATGATCTGAAATTACGGGCCGGAAATTTTTTTTCTTAGAAATTTCGGCCTGCAAAGGAAAGCAAATCAAAAATGTAGGTCCGAAATTTTTTCTTTTTTTTCAGATTCGGTTATTTTCGGGTCCGATTTTGATTATTTTCCAAAAAAAAATCTTACCGTTTCAGAAACATTGTCAGCAATCGGTCCAAGCATATTCGGCTCAAAATCATGATGTCGATTGGGCAGTGTTTGTATTTCGTTGCTCTTCAATTTCTTCAATCCGGCCACCACTTTTTTCTGCTCCTCTTTTTCATAGTCTTTTTTGGAGCTTTGTTCAATTTCTTGACTTCTCGCCAATTTTGCATACAATCCGCCCAGCTCAATCAACTCGTCGTGTGTTCCGATTTCGGTGACTTGTCCTTCATCTAACACGTAGATTTTGTCAACATTTTTTAGGCTACTTAATCGATGTGCTATGATGAGAGTTGTTCGACCGATTGACGCGTTTTGTAGAGCTTTCTGCAAAAAAAAACATTTTTTTGGTTTTTGAAAATTCTTTCACAAAAAACTGGAATGTTTTGGAAACCGGCCCGAAAATTTTAGACAATGAAGATGTTCTAAACCTAGGCCTGGTCCAAAAAGTCTCCGAAAAACCTAGGCCCTAAATTTCTCTACGAACTTTGAGACCCAAATTAATTCTCAGCCAAGATTTTTTCGAGATTTATTTTGTTATTCGAAAAATCTCTTTTTCGTCCAAATTGAAAAAAAAAGTTTTTGGCCCGTTTCAAGACTCCAAAAAATCGGTTTCCTGGTTATCTTGCCCAGGAATTTTTTCGGGCCGGCCCGGTTTTTCCCTAATGTCAGAAAAAGTTTGAAAATGTGCACCCAACTTTGAGGCCTGAAAATGCTCTCTTTCGAAAAATTTAGAAATCGTACTTTTTTTTGAGAAAATGAAAATTTTAGCCTTTTTTGAAATGTTAGGGCTATGAAGAACCGGATTTTTTGCCTATTTTTTTGTGGACTCAAATTTTTTTTTGTGGACTTTGTGTGGACTCAAAATTGTGTGCTCATTTTTTTGGGCCTGCCCGGGATTAAAAAGCTCCTTCGTCCAAAATTGGCCCACTTTCATTATATAGAATATACTGTCTGAAAATTTTTGGTCCGGTTTTCAGGCCAAGCGGTTTTCCCCGAGGTCGTAAATATGAAAAATTGTGGCCTCTGATTTTAAGGTCTCAAAAATCGGTGCTCTAGTTGTTCCGAAACATTTTGCCTAGGCTTATTTGTTTCGGGCCAGCCCGGTTTTTTTCTTATGCGATGTGGAACGTAGAAAAAATGCTAAAAATTTGCAAAAAAACTGTGCAACGTGACCTTACTTTTTTCCAAAAAATTTGCAAAATTTTTCATTGAAAAAAAAACGTGAAAAAATAATCGAAATGAAAAATAAATCAGTTTTTTTTTTTTGCATTTTTTTCCACGTTGCACATCGCATTATTGTCAGAAAAAGTTCGAAAAGCGAACTTTGAGCCTGGTTTTCAGGCCAAGCCGATTTTGGAAATTCTGACAAAATTCCCCTAAAAAAAACCCACATTAACAATATGTTCATTGTGTGAATCGAGCGCACTTGTCGCCTCATCCAACAACAAAATCGACGGCGACGAAACCAACGCGCGACTAATACAAATTCGCTGCTTCTGTCCCCCCGACAATTGCACACTTCCCGCACCGATTCGGGTCTGATAACCATTCTCCAAATTGTTGATAAAATCGCTGGCATTCGCCACATTCGTCGCCTCTTGAACCATCTCATTAGTGACATTTCGACCCAATCGAATGTTTTCCAAAATTGTTCCATCAAATAGTTTTGGCTCTTGTTCAACGATTCCAATTTGTTGCCGAAGGGATTTTGCATCAATTAGATCGATGTTTTGACCGTCTAGCAGGATTTCGCCTTCGTTTGATCGATACATTTTTGTGAGTAGACCTATTGACGTACTTTTACCGCATCCACTACTTCCGACAAGTGCAACCGTTTGACCGGGAAGAACTTCGAACGATAGGCCTTTGAGCACTTTTTTGTCACGAGAGGCGTATTTGAAGTGAACGTTTTTGAAAACTATATGACCGGTTGTTGATGTCATTTTTGTCTCTCCCTCTTTTCCTTCTTTTAGTGGAGCCTGAAAAATTTCCAAGATTTACATGGAAGCCCGGGAGTTTTTGGATCCGGCCCAAAAATTTTTTTCGCGGCGAATTTTCTAAACTTTTTCACGGCCTTAAATTTTAAAAAAATCCGGGCCAATTTCCAATTTTTTTGAGTTTTTTTTCAAGATTTTCTGAACATTTTTTGGGCCTAATTTTTCAAAAAAACTTTCTGGCTTTCATTCACGAAACATTTTCCAGGCCCAAAAATTAAAATTTTGTCGTCCCGAAAACTTCCGACGTTTTTCTGGGTCAAGTTTTTCGAGAAAAAAAATTTCGGGACCACATTTTTGATATGTTTTCCTTTCCAGTCCGAAAATTTCTGAAAATTTTTGGAAAAAAAAAATTTCGGGACAGAAATTTCTGAAAATTTTCGGGCCCGAAATTTCTGTGAAATTTTCCAGGCCGTGTTTTCCAAAAATTTCCACGGCCGAAATTTCAGATTTTTCAAACCAAAATGTTACAATTTTTCTCAGGGCCAAAATTTCTGAATATTTTCCCCACCCGATTTTTTTTTGAACATTTTTTTTTCGGGCCGAAAATTTACAATTTTTTATCCGTGTCCAATTTATCGAACTGTTTTCCGGCTCTAAATTTTTGACTAAAATTAGGAAAAATGCTCATTTTTTTAGGCCGAAATGTTTCAAATTTCATCAGGACAGAAATTTGTGAAAAATTCTCGTTTTTTCAGGACTGAAAACATAGAATTTTTCATCAGTTTCTAAATGATCGAACACTGTTTTCCGGCCCTAAATTTCTGACAAAAATTAGGAAAAAATTTCCCTTTTTCAGACCAAAATTTTTCGATTTTTTTGGACAGAAAACTCTAAAAAAAATTTTCCAGGTGCACATTTCTGAAAACCCGAATTTTGGTAAATTTTTCCAGGCCGAGAATTCCCTATATTTTTTAGTCCCAATTTTCTGAAAATTTTTTCCAGGCCCGACATTTCTGGAATTTTTTTCGAACCGATTTTTCAAACTTTTTCTCTAAGCCATTTTCCAGTGCCAAAAGCCAAACCCCACTCACCGATAAAATAACCTCATGAAGAAGTTGAAACGAGGCGGCAGCTTGTTGTAGCGACGACAAATGTGGGCCAAGTAGTCCCAAAAAATAGCCGGTCACACAAACAGTATTCACAATCAGAATAACATCGCCTTTGTTATGAATATCTCCTTCAAAGTACATCAAGCATCCAAAGCTGCAAAAAAAAACATTGCAAAAATTCAACATTTTTGTAAACTCACAAAAGAGCAATTCCGGGTATGAAAAAGCACACAAATAATGACAATCCATCAAAAAACCCGTTCCAAAATGTTATCTTATTTTGGAGGTTTTTAATCAAAATATTGACCTGTTTCAGCTTCTGAAAATTATCCAAAAAAATTGGATTTTCTACAATTTGAGGTGTCTCACATTGATCATAAAACTCTGTCCATTACACGTCTGGATAGTTCTGACATTCAGGATAGACTCTTCGAAAATAGTGTGTGACTTGGCTGACAGGTTCATCATTTCTTCGTTCGTTGTTTCGGTCACCTCAAAAAGAGCCAATTTTCAGTGAAAAAATCGGAAAAAAACCACGAACCTTGGTCAAATAATGTAAAACAAACGCGGATAATGGTCCCATTGTAAATGTGATAAAAGTCAATTGCCATTGGATGAAAGAGCATGCAATGATGGATGAGACAAACATGGCGAAACCGCGGACAAGCAGACAGCATTTAATGCCAAGACCGTCGTTGATTATTTCGGTATTTCTGGAGAAAAAACAGAGATTTTTATCATTTTTGGCTCGTTTTTCGTTGACCGAAAAAGTTCCGAAAAAAAAATCAGAAAAATTTCGAAAGAAAAGGCCCGGAAAAATATCGCGCATTTTGCCCAGAAATTCCGGAACAGAAAAACAGTTCAGACAACTTGGCCCAGAATATTTTCAGAAAAATTGACCAGGTAGTGTTGCGAAAATTTTGGTCCGATTTTCTGGAAAACAAAGTGGAAAAAAGTCGGCCCTGGTTCCATTGAGAAAGTGGGATTTTCATAGAAACTGGTCCGATTTAGAAAAAATGACAGAAAAGCATAGAAAAGAGGCGAATATGATTTATGGTCAAAAATTGAAGACAACTTACAAGAAGACAACTTGTTAGATAAGAAGAAACAAAAAAGCTAAAGAAAAAAGAATTGAAACAAATAAGAACAGTAAGAAAGAAAAAAAACAATATTAGAAAACTAAATAAGAAAAATGTGAATAATGAATGATTGAATGAGCACAGGAAGATACCCAACCTTGACCCGCCCATTTTTTGCACCTGCTCCGCACACAAAAAAGTGGGCGGGGTCAACAATCTATGTACCTTCCTGTGTGCATTCATTCATTCATTCACTCTTCGTCTTTTGCTCACTTTTCTAATATTTTTTCCTTCTTTTTTGTCTCGGTCTTTTTTTTGAAATTTTCTTTCATTTATCATAGAGTGGTACGGTTTTTTTTTTTTGTTTTTTTATTTTGAACCATTGATCATATTGGCCCTTTTCCATGCTTTGCAGTTATTTGTCGTTGATTTTTCAGCGTCATTCATAGTGACACGTTTTTTTTCTGAATTTTGGTACCTTTTTTAGTTATGTGCCCCTGTGGTGATTTGGCCAGGCCATTCTCCCGAGAATGATCCTATTTTTTGTCAATTTTCCAAGAACTGGGGGGGGGGGGGGGGGGGCGTTTTAGACAGGTCGGAAGTATGATTCAGAAAAATGATTTTAAAAAGTTTCGAGCCAAAGAAAGGTCCGAAATCTCGCCATAGGTACAACATTTTCAGTCCGTTGAAATTTCGACCAATTTCGATTTCGATTTGCAACATTTTCTTACCAAAAAAAAAACGTCAAAAATAAATCGAAATGAAAAATGTTGCAATTTTTTGGAAATAATAAGGTCACGTTGCACAGTGTTTTTTTTGCAAATTTTTGCATTTTTTTCTACGTTGCACATTGCATGAATCCGGTCCGGTAAATAGTTCACAAAAATCGGCCCGAGAAAAAGTTCCAAAACTTTAGCCCGGAAACATGTTCACCATTTTGGGGCAAAAACATTTTTAGTAAACTATCCAGAAATTTCCGACCCGAAAAGTTCACAAACTTTTGGTCTAAAAAAGTATTCCAAAATTTCGAGGCAGATTACTTTCAGAAAAATGGGACCGGAAATTGTTTCCAGAACTTTCCAAAATCGCCCAGGGAAAATGATGTAAAACATTTTTCTTCAAAAATCTAGTGACAAAAATCAAAACTTTCTGCGAAAAACTTGAGTTTGAAGCGGTTTTTCAGGGTCTAATTTACCCTTCTTCAAAACTAGTGAAAAAACAATATTGTTAATCATAAATTCCAAGACCCTGAGGTAGCCTAAGCCTAAGGCCTAGCCCAAAACTCACTCATTAAGTTGACAATTAATAGTTCCAGACGAATGATTGTCCAACCAGTTGGCATCTTGTCTCAAAACCGCGCTCAAATATTCTTTGCGAATTCGATCAATTATCCGTCTCGTTCCTCTTTGAATACATATACCCTGAGAGAAACAAAAAAGCGTTTTTCTTCATCCTTTCTTATTGAATACCTGAATCAATCCAATCACAAAAATGACGCACCCCGACGCAACACCCAAATAAATCAATCGTGTTACTTTGTGCAAAAATTGCTCATCTCCAACAGTCTTCAAAAACCTTGTTTTTTGTTAAATCTATAATATAAAGTCGAGCTCATACCGATGAGTTCATCAGATAAAGATTAGTAATCCAGCCGCCGATCAGAAGAACAATCGGTTGAAGAGCACCGCCAAATAATGCACAAAACAACGCCGCCAATATATACAAAAACTCGATTCGAGAACTGAACCGAATCTAGAAAAAATAGGAAATTTCCGACATTTTTTTCAATTAAAAAAAACCAACCAGTTCAGCCAACGAACTCCAAAATGTGTTTCTTCTCCTTCTTCGACTCCTCATCTTCTCCTCAACAATATCATCTGTATCATTTTCAGGATATCCAAATATTTTTTTGATTTTCGCCACTAATAACGTCTCCATGTTTTACTGATCCACCTCGCGATGCAAGCAATTCACAATGTACAAAATAGATTGGGATCGCAATTTTTGAAACGCCCAGCCTGAAGGTACTGTACTTTTGTTTTAATTTGGGAAGAAGAGAAGGGGGCGGGGCCAAAGGGGAAGGGAAGATCAAAATATCATCGCGGAGGAACGGGTAGACAATTAATGATCTGGACAACGTGTGGAATGTACTTTTTGGTCTCGAGAGATAATCTGGCCTGGGCCAAAATTCAGAATTGTTGAAAATGAGAAAAAAAATTCAGAAAAATCAAACAATAACCTCAAAGTTTTGGAAATTCAGAAAGGAACAATTGTCAGACTTTTTTGGGCGGAAATGATTTTAGAAATTGTGGGCCTGGTAAAGTTTTCAAAAATTTCGGGCCGGAAAAATTTCAAAAAACTTGGCCCGGAAAAGTTTCCAAAATTTTCAGGCCGGAGAAATTTTCAAAAATTTTGGGCCATTTCATAATTTTGGACCCAGAAAAATTTTCAAAAATTTCGGGCCGGAAAAATCCTCAAAAACTTGGCCCGAAAAAAATTTTCGAGCCGAAAAATTTCAGAAAAATGTTCGTAAATTCAGGCCCAGAAAAAATTTCCGAATTCGTCCAAAAAATGCAGAATTTTCGGCCCGGAGATTTTCTTCAGTTCTTCAGTTCTCCAAACTGTGCGACTTTTTATAGCAAAAAAAGTCGCACAAGTCATTTTCCCGTCAAATAATGTCCCAAAACAAACTGTTTCCAGACAATCCCCCATATTTTCATACAGTCATCGAAACATTTTTCTTCAAAAAATCAAAATTTCAACAACATTTTTTGCAAACAAAAAACATTGAGCAAAAATAAGAGATAAATGTGCATAAATAGTAGAGAGTTGATCGATAAGGCGTAGTCTTAAGCGTATCTTTTCATCGAAACGGTCTGATCTGATTAGATATACATTATTATTCATTCGTAAATAAATGATTGTTGGTCTAGTCAACTAGATTTCAATGAAACATTGCAAACGATTCCAATCTTCCGGGCCCACCACAAAAACTGTTTCAATAAAACACACAAGTCATGTGACAAATAGAAAAGGAAGATGACAAAACTTCCGCCGGTACATGTCAATTAGATTAGACACGATTCTTTGAGAACTAAACAAGTACTACTGAATGTAAAACTCGCAAAATATTATATATACGATAGAAGGGCGGGCGTTGAATATCAAATGATCGACAAAAGAAGTCGAGCCGGTGTTTGATGAAGATGATAACAACCTCGGTTGACACGTCCAAATAGATTCTAGGAAGAAGAAGAAGAAGAACGGAGGAGACATAGTATCAAGAGTTCATTCTTATCAGTTTGCATGGTCATTCAATTTTTTTCGTTGAAGATTACAAAAAAGATCATGAGTTCGAAACTACAGTACTCCATGATTTTCACAGGCACAGTACCTTGTCATGTACAGTAGTCTACTATAATGCTAGACAATCTTCCTTGAACAGAGTTACAGTATTCTACAGTAATCCAAAATAATCTACATAACATTTTCAACAAACTCTGATAATTAGTTGCATACCTCAAACCAAGCTCTGTCTCCCGAGTTTTGAGAGAAACTATCTTCAACGGGGGGAATTTAAAATTTGGATTACCCAAAACCTCTTTCATTTTAACACACTTTCATTTCTATAAAATTACAAATCCTAATCGATATTTCAAAACTTTCACAAAAATCGAGAAAATAAATAATTTTTGAACACCGCGGGGACGTGAATTGTCGTTAAGTTGCATTTTATTTGACGCGCATTTCTTTTTATTTTATTTTTTCGAAAAAATCGTTGTTTTTGGGATGCTTGAACGTGTTTTCACAGATTCCTATGCGAAACAGTAGCTGAGAAAGACAACAATAGTTCTGGAATAATTTCCGAAAAGGTAAATAGCTTTTTTCACTTTCGAAATGCTGAAAATGACATTTTTTTAGATGAATTAGCGACATGTGATGAGTTTGATTGGAATATTCCTAAAAATGTTTTCCAAATCAATCCTTTTCAAATGCTATTCTACAAAATGTCGAAAAATGAAAGAGATGGAACACGATTTTCTAATTTTTATAGTACCAGATGTTTTCTACACGATAATTTATGATGTTTTCGGTGATTGTGACGTGATACCGATCAGATCATCAAAAACAGAAACTGGAATGAAAGTGATCATGTTGTTTGCGAACTTTTGATTCCCATCAATGCCTTATTACCAATCTCTCTCACATGAACAGTACCCTCCCCAATTTTCCCACATGCTTACGTAGATTGTACAAAAAACAAGTATGACCCGTGGAGAGTTGATGATAGAAAAAAAGAATTTGTGATCGCTTATCAAAAAAAAAAACATTTTGGAAAATTTTCAACAAAACACAACAAAAAAATAGTACAAAGAATGAATTGATTCGATTTAAGAATGATTAAAGCCCGATATTTTTTGCGGGGGTTAATTCGAATTTTTCTTTGTATTAGACTGACAGCGTGCTCGTCACATGACAACAAAACTATACAAATCGTTCCAATGTCGAATTCTTCTCTTGAAACTGTAACCGCTCCGCCGACCCGCGCCGCGCCGCGTCGGAGGAAAATCATGCAGAATATTTCGATGTACCAAAACAAAATTGTGGTTAAAAACACACTTAAAATTTAGAAAACTCCCAAAAAAAGATAGGATTTTCCAAACATTGTTGTTGTATCACTTCCTAATCCTTGACCTTTTTCCAATAAACTAGAAAAAATCACATATTTTTTGCAAACATTGATTTTAGATGCAGATTATGATCACTTTTGTGAAGAAATCACAAAAAAAAACTAGATTATTGTTCAAAAAAGGTAAAATGCTGATGAAATTGGGGTTCAAAATTGGTCAGCATCCAAGTATTTTTGTTTTCAACAGTTTTTCGGGGACCACCCGCAATTCTCGATATGATTTGTGCTCAGTTCACGGTATTTACTCGTCAAACTTTCCTTTCCCTTATCTTCAAAAATTACTTCCACTTTTAAAAATTCATGTGATCTTCCGCTGATTTTGCGCAAACATCAACACGGACTTTTAGATCAATATAGCAGATCATAATGTGTTCTTCACATTTCTTGTTTTTGTGATATTTTGTTTCATTGATCATTTGATAATGAACAATAACTAAATATAACATTTCGAATAGAAAGATAACAAATGAACTAGATGTTTGAACATTTTCAGGTTCTAAAATCGCAACATTTTCAAATTTATCACATTAGAGAGACATGAATAAACCGACTATCAAATTTACAGAAAAAAAGTCTAGACTTGATTCTCTTTTAAATACCTCTTCAAGATTTTCTGCAAACTGAGAACTTCTTCCCTAATCAACCTCGTGAGTTGTAAACTTTCGTTTTCTTGCTTGTTTGTTTATTATCAGACGAGAAAGTGATAAGACAACAATTTAGCATTTAGAACGGTGAAGTCAAAAAATCATCAGAAAAAGAGGGTTTTGTTCTCAAATTGTTTTATTTACAATGTCACAAAATCAGTCAGACATGGCGAATGATATCACATCCTAATTTGACGACAATGACTGAAACTACAGTAACCCCAAAGAATGTTTAGAATGTGTGAAAATAAATTTGGGCGTGGAAAAATTTTCAGAAAATTCGGGTCAGAAATTTTTCAGTTCGGATCCGAGGGAGATTGAAGCCCGATTTCTGAGAGAAATTTTTTTTGTTTTCATTTTTCGGGGCCAAAATTTCTAGTCCGAATTTTCAGAAAATGTTCCGGGCCAAATCTTCTGAACTCGAAAAAAACTTGGCCTCGAAAATTTCAATTTTTTCAAAAAAATCCTCAAAAAATGTTTTTGAAAATATTCAACTTTTATTTTATTTCGAATCTGCGGAGCGGTTAATTTCCAAAATTTAAATTTTCTCCAAAACAGTTATGTTCTCAAAACTGATAACCTGTAGTCTTTGTAACTTGGTTCAATATTTCACCAATATTTTATCACTTTGTTTGTATCGACCTCCTCAATTTTTTTTTGCAAGATTGACACCTTGTACTTCACTCGATTCAATTTAGTCACATGCTTGTTTGCAATTGAGTAAACATAAACAACACAGAAAACAACCAGTGATATTTCGATTCTTTTTTCTTTGACCTATTCATTTTTTTCACTGACAGCTTAACCATTCTTATCGAACTCCAAGAGCACGTGAATCAAATTATCAGAAATTCAAACTGATACAAATTGTGTTTTGGACAGGCTCTAGCTATTGAGTTGGTCAAAACTTGAAGAAAAAATAGTTTGCCAGAAATATCGAAATTTGGCAAGAAATGGTTCAATATCAGAACTCGGAAAAATTTCCAGTCGAGAGAAATAATGAAGAAAAATGGAGAATTATTCAGCAAAATTTTCCTAGTATTCGAAAAATTCGCCTTTTTCACTGAGCGGCAGAACGGAACGATTCAATTATCATCTTTAGAACGTTTCGAAATGTATTTTATAATCCGAGATAAAGAGTACAAACTACAGTACACCGAGAACCGAGAAAACAAACTACAGTAACCCAAATTCGACAACCAGCGGGGAAAAAACTCACTTCAATAATGCGTGACAGCCTCGAGTTTTGGTGGAGGTTTTGAGTTGATGTTCGGAGATTTTTGACACTTTCTGGACAAAAAAAAATTCTAGAAATTCCGTTTTTTCAACACTAAAAATCCACCCCTCTCAAATAAAAAAAAGTTATTTACTCACAATTATTTTGCAGCAACAACATTGACATTTTGGCACTGACAATTTTCGAGTTTTGGTCTGGAAAAAATCAAAAAATCATCAAAACTTCCCAATAGAACCCACCCCCCCCCCCCCTCCCATTTTTTCTCAAAAAGGCCAATCCAACTCGCACCCAAAACATTTCCAATCATTAACGCGTGTTGACTTCCGATCTAACCCCGTCCTCGTTTTCCAATACGCCCGCATGAAAACATGCAAGTGTGAACCCATCGAAATTCTCACTTTTGCCGAAGTCTCTGACAATGGTCGTACTCTGGCTGCTCTCCGAAAAGAGCTGAAAAACTCGGGGAAAGACTCGCTGACTGCACAGTGGATGCTCGTTGGACCGGCGGGTTTTTGTGAAATAGGTGACCCGCAAAAAAAAAGAAAAACTTATCTTTCAACATTTTGTGAGGCGAAAATTTTCAACAATGAATGAGAAAACCAAAAAATTGGCCACGTCAAAATAAAACGTGTCACGCAAAAATAAAACTCACGTGAAATTTATTTATTTATTTTTTTACAGTGTGTAAGTATTTTATTTTTTTATTTTTTATTATCCATTTTTTTGCACATTTTTCGAGGTCACACACAGTTTTGAGGATGCCTAAACCGAAGAAATTAAGCCAAAATTTCAAATTAGGAAATTTAGAGAAAATGACAAAAATTTTGGATACCTAAAAACTTAGCTACTCAAAAGCACACTGTGTTTTTTTGGCTCGCTCGGAATTTTCGAAATTTTTTGTCTTGTCTAAGAAACTGGCTGATCCATAAAGATTTTTCGAAAACCAAAAAGACAGTATTTCGATTTTTTCCGGGGAAAAATAGAGATTTTTTAAAAAGTCCCGGTCATCCCCTTCCTGGTAGGTCAATTTCTCACAACAGGAAAAATGTTTTCCTTAAAATTTGTCGACACTGTTTTTTTTCAATCTGCAAGTACTGTATTCTGCGTTTTTCAAAAAGTCCCTAAAACACAAGGTCCAGGCTTTGGGCCGGCCTGAAAATCAGAATTTTTTTTGGTTCAAAATTTATGTGTTGCCCAGGTCCGAGGGCGTTCAAGTTAGGCCTAAAATTAATCAAACCGAGTAACGGGCCGGCCCGATTTTTTTAAACAAAACTTTTCGGGCCTGAGAATATTTCCATGCTTATCGGGCCAGCTCTACTCAGAGAGATTTCTCCCCCTAAAAAAGTAAAGAATCAATTTCATATAAATATACAACCAAATTAAAAAAAACCAGAAATAAATTAATTCTCGAAAAAAACCGCCCATTAAACTCTGCGAGCACGAGCACGAAGATGCGCAAAGATCTCATTGTCCGATTTGAATTGCGTGTCAAACGGATCATCGAACTTGCATCCGATTCGATAGTTGACAGTCGAGTTCAAACATTTACCCGATCTCCAAATGATCGATTCATCTCCACGTTTCTCGATTTGATAGGTGACAAAGTTGAAGCAAGCGCGATGTCCTTGATCAATATAAGAGATGAAGACTGTGTGCGATTTCGGGCACACCAAATCACAATATTCACGCTCTTGTCCATCATGTTCTTCCTAGAAAAACTCCAATTTTAAAGGCTCATAGTTGCTCTACTAACAGTCCAACATCCGAGCCCAGTTGGGACAGGTCTTCCGGCCTCCAGTTCTTCCTCCTTTAACACCAAATTACATACAGCACGATCTGGTCCACCACGAATTGTGTTGCTTGGTGTAGAGCATTTCAGCTCACGATATTCTTCAAACATTTTTTGTTTTTTTTTTCGAAAACTCAAACTTCGCGCTCAAAAAACTCACGATGATATCCAATAACAGTGCATGCCAAGAAGGCGGTCAACAAAACGATTCGAAAAATCATCGCTGAATGCAAATGAACCTCCTCAAACATGCCTATTTATATATGCCATCGACCGGTTCGCCTAGATATGCCATAATAATAATATTATTCTTATTCATAATTATTTTTTTCTTATCTTGTTTTTCAGGCGACGGCCTTGGTGGTGTTTTGTGAGGAGAGAAAAACGCGCAACCTGATTTTTTTTTTGCATATGCATCGTTTTTGTTTTATTTTTCGTCGTTGGCCGATTAGATGAGTGACGCAACCAGCGTTTCGCAACACAATTGTCGAATAATGCAAAAAATACAAAAATAAAAAAATTCTCCCCGGCCGGGAATTGAACCCGGGTCTCGCATGTGACAGACGCGGATACTCACCACTATACTACCGAGGACACGAGAGAACTCGTCAAAATTTGTCAAGATGTTTCCACGGAGGTCGTTGGACAAACACTTGGTTTTGATTTTCGTGAAAGATTTTTTCTCAAAAATCTGACCCGGAATTTTGGCTTTTTGCCCAGCCATTTCTCCAAAAAAATTTCCTTAAAACGTTTATTAAAGTAAAAACTTTGTTATTCACATATAGTAATAATAAAAACCTGTATTAGGCATATCAGTAATAAATTAGTCACAAAAAACTTGAAAGACCTCGTGTTTCAAAAACAATGAGATGAGAAGAGATTCCGAATGAGAGAAACATGTTTAAAGGCACAATATTATGTTGAGCAGGAGATCATTTGGTTATGGTCGACGAGAACGGAACGAAAGGTTATTGTTGGAATTGAGGAGTCATCATTTCAAGATTCGGTAGTGCCTGAAAACCGAAATTTCAATTTTTTTTTTATTTTTGGGAGAGAAAAAAGTCTACCTGTTGAATAAATTGCACAGCCTGCTCATTTTGATGCAATTTCTGCTGTTCGATGAGTTGTTGAAGTACCATACTTGGATCTGGTTGTGTTGTGGCTGCACCCATCGGTTGAGCAATTTCCATCTGCATAGGTTGTTGAGCCATCTCAACATTCTCCGCTTCTTCTTGCTCCTCCTCTTTCATGTTGTTATTTCTGAGTTTCTCCATCAACGAGAATGTATCCGCCCCATTTTCCATGAGCATTTGCATAATTTGTGGGTCAAACATCGACGAAGTGTTGGATGGTGTCGTTGTGTTCATCGCCGATAAATGATCTTGAATCTTCTTCGATTCTTGCAAATTCTTAACCCTTCTCAAATACGCAACACGATTATCAATTTGTCGTCCAAGCCGGGGATTTGGTGGCAAACCAAGTCGTCGAATTTCCTCATCAATTTTTGTTGTTCGAATCTCTTGTGGCCAATTCTCGTTGAACGATTTGTCGACAATTTCACGCAGCGTTTTCGGCAAACCGGCATGACTGCCCGCTTGTCCGACCGGTTCGATTCCGTGATTGTGTCCGCCCTTCTCTTCGACAATGTAGAACTCGTCTTGTTGTTTGACGCGCAATTTGAAACGACACTTGTTTTGAAGGCGATTTATGCACTCGAAATATTGCCAACCATCCATTTTTCGATCGTCTTTTTCGATAACATAAAGTGAATAGATTAGTGCATCGTATTCTGATTTTAACGTAGTAGTGAAACATTCAAACCACCCATCTGTTCGAGAAGAAGATTGCGATTTTCTGGAAAAAAAATTGGTTTTAAAAATTCAATAACTTGAGCGTTTTCTCGGTCAGAAAACATTTGCTGTTTCACAAAACCCCAAATTCGTGGTGTCGTTTTATTGAATAAAATTCCAATATTTTTGCGATGTACAGCGTATAAAAAATGCGGAAAACTTGCAGTTTTTCTCGCATTTATTCAGTGAGAATGTTGCAAACTTTTTGGAAAAATGATGTCAAATTGCACAGTTTATTTGGCATTATTTTTACGTTCTACATCATTTTTGTTGAGAAAAAATTAGCTGGTTCAAATGGGGTTTAGCTTGCTCGATAATTTTTTGAAAGGAAGGTGTTGTCTGGGTCAGTAAATAATCACTGTTAAAATTTTCGGTTTTTTTCGACCCAACTTTATCCGAAAAATTCTGGATTTTTTAAGATAAGTTTTTCGGGTAGTTTTAGATTGGTACTTGCAAAACTGAGCCAAAAAATAATGAAAATTCATGTGCTCGATTTGAACATACCTGGCGTAGGATGGAATTTTGGACTGTGACAAAAATTCATAAGTTTTTTCACAGTGACATTTTTTGAAAAGTTTGAAAAATTAGACATTTTTTCTCAAAAATATCGTATTTTCAGAGGAAAAATTCATATTTTTCCTTTTTTTCACAGTGACAATTTCAAAAATTGTTGTGACACTCTTGCGCCAGGTATGAATTTGAAGCAGGGTGGGAAATTAGTCCAATTTTTCAAAATCAGTAAAGTAAGTCAAACACCAGAAATTTCATTTTTTTTGAACAATTTTTGGGAAAAAAAATCTGGAAAAAAATTCTGTCGAAAAAGTTATTGTCATTTTTTTCAAATTTTTTTTTTTTTGAAAATTTTAAGAAACATTCTTTATTAAAGGGTCACGCGGTGAAAAATTAATTATTTTCCGATTTTTCCTTTTTTTAGGTAGTCACTCACAGTGTCAAATATCTTTTCCCAAGCAAAAAAAAATTGTTGTACCCTCTTAAGCCATGTTAAAATTAAACAATAGGCTCTCCGTTCACCGTCTTCCCCTTCTCTTTCTCACAAAAAATACTTTCCCCCTTTTTTTGGCGTTCTTCTCCTCTTCCCATCTCGCACCACTCACCCATTACTACTGTTTGCATCATTTCCACTTTGAATTGTCGTGTTGTTCGGGCTAGTTGATCCATCCTTCTCCAAATCAAGTGGCGAATTGGCGGCACGCGATGAATCAGAGTCATTTGACGGCGATGGTTTTTCAACACTTTCTGTGTCGGTTGGTATTTGATTAGTTTGAATGAGCATCTGTTGAATATTATTGAGAAACGGCATGTTTTGAAGAATCTGAAGCATTTGATCATCCATTTTTACACCTTCCTCTGGCATTTTTGTAGTTGGCATAGCATTGTTTTGAAAGTTCTGAAAATCCAATATTTTTCAACTTCTAGGTCATCTCAAACTAACCGGAATGATGAGTTGATTAAGTGCCGAAAAAGCATTATTTCCCTCCATTGACATATTCTTCTGAAATAAGACAAAAAAAGCTATTTCCGTTTTCTGATAAATAATCACAAGTGGAACAAGAAAAAGGAAAAATGAAAAAAAAAGGGAGAAATTGTCTTTGAGAATCAATTTTCAGGTTAATGATGAACATATATTTTTTATCTTCATTTTTTTGCGTTGCAAAAAACCCCGCCGTTTTTTTCTTCAATCAGGCAACAAAAAAAAACTTTTTGGTCGATGAGTGTGTGTGGCATTTTACATTAGACAAAACTACAGGAAGAAGAAAAAAGTGATAAAAGCTTTTCAAAAAAAAAAATGAAATGAGAGAAAAGGATTTTTCAACAACCAAACGAAAACATTGTTAAGCTTTTTGAAAAATGAGAAGAGAGGTCATAAATGTGTAGCGGGGGGAGAAATCAGATCTGATAAAGTTCATGAGGGAAAATGACAAATAAATGTGACATATCAAGTCGAAAAAACGAAAAAGAAGAAATCGAAAAAAGTGAAACAGACATTTCTTGGTTTTGTTGTTCGAACTTACTGATTTAATTTTTTGAGGCATTAATTTGCCGCAAAATGACGTCAGAAATAATCAAAATATCTTTTTTTGTGTTGAAAAAAAAACAATTATTCTAATTGACCTACTAACAAAAAGAAGTAATGCTAAAAATTCCAAGAAGTTGTAAAAAAGAGAAAAGAAAAGCAAAGTAGCGTGGGGTGGGGTGGTCGAGTTGTACAAATGAAAAGGAATGGTGCAATATGTGTTTGAGAAGACACAAAAAATTGGTGTGAGCGTGATAGACTGTGTGTGCCGACGAGACGCAGACAAAAATATGAAAATGAGGCGGGACCCTGGCCTGTTGACATAGGGGAAAAAATATGCGAAAAAAAGAGAGAATGTCGGTCGACCGGCCGGTCACCCCCCATCGTCATATACATAACAAAAAAAATGATAGAAATGAGAAGAAAAGTGTTATAAACACATTTTTTTGGTGATCTTGGAGTAGAGTATTGATCGATTTTTACTACCAATATTAGCACATTTTAGTTAGGATGGTAGCGAGAAAGGATGAGAATTAATTTGGGAAGTGAAATAATCGTTTTTTTATGTTTTAGTCTTCTTACAAGAAGGACAGACACAGGGAAATAAAGAACTTTCAAGAAAATTATTTGGAATCTCCTCTTCTCTATGGCGTGACTATTCAGTTTATCACTTTCAAACGAGAAGCTTAAACAAGGTGAAAAGAGAAAAGTTGCGAAATTCGCGAAATAAAAAAAAATTAAAATCAAAATTTTTCAACTCCCCGCTGAACAATAGGGCGCACTTTCTCCCGTTCATTGTTGTTTTTTATTTTTTATTTTTTTTTGCTCGAAATCGACACAAATTTCTCTGGGAAAACCATCATTCTATATTTTTAAATTATAAACCTCAAATTCCAAAAAGGATTTTCAACATAGTACACCAAGCAGGTGTTAAAAATGCAGTCTGCTAGACTTTTTTCAACAAAAAAACGCCTTTTTTCTTGACTTCCTAATTTATGTAATGCAAGATTTTATTATAAGCAATTAGGAAAAAACTATACATCTGTTATATAATATGTGTTATAAATATACATGTTTATTTGGCAAGTATTATAATCCTTGTTCGACATATGGGTTTTTAAGAAACACCTGTCATTTTTAGTAGTTCTCATATATTTTAACACTTTTGCAGAATGAAAAACGCCCCCGAAAGTTTGGTATTTGATGTATCGTTTAGTGGCTTGTCAAATGGAAAAATTACAAGTCAACCAATTGTAATCGAAGGATTACCATGGTTGGTGAAACTTAAAAAAATCACAAAAAACTCAGACTGCTTGTAGGAAAATGGCAGCTTGCAAAAAATCAAATGGACAACATGACTACTTGTCACTTGAGCTGATTTGCAATTCAGACAGTCTTAATAACATTTGGAGCTGTGTGGCAGATATCAAATTTACGATCAGTGTAATTATCGGTGATTATAATGATGATGAGCCAAATGAGAAAGAATTCGTAAATCAAAAATTCAATAATGAAAAGAAAAGTATTACTTATGATCAAGTTATGCCATGGGAAACCTATGCGAATGCAGAAAATGGTTTTGTTTCGAATGATAAATCAATTTTTAATGCGCATATCACTGTTAAAAATGTTTTTGGAAATGTGAGAGATGCGTTTTATGAGGCTAAAAAACGATGGGAAGAGATTTCTGACGGTGTTGTTGTGATTGGCGACAAACGAATCAAAGTTTACAAAGGGGTATGCTTAAAAATTATATTTATAAAATTTCAAAACACCGGTACCTTAAAAAAAACTACAAGGCAGATATCTTTCAACATACCTCGCCTAATATAGTATTTCTCAAAAACTTTGTCATTATGAAAAACGACAACAAAACGAAAAAAAACCGAAAATTTGAGAGAAAAACGTAAATTTCAAATTTTCGTGACGTGACCTGTACATTTTTCTGTCACTGTGAATTTTTGACTAAAAAATGTCACGGTAATTTTTCCCCTCTTGGGCCAGGTATGCTTCTAACAATCCGAAATTAACATTTTCCTGAAATTCGAAAATCAGTTAAAAAATTTCCGAAATTTTTCGATAAAAATTTTTTTTGGAAATTTTGGAAACCTGAAAATTTAGCTTCCCAAAAGGTTTCCATTTACAATCTTGTTAAATATTTCAAACATATTTCCAGTTACTCAGTCTGAAATCCACCTATTTTCACACAATGTTCAACGGAGGATTCTCCGAAATGAACTCTGATGAAGTTACACTCGAAGATGTCGACTTTGACGAATTCACAGAAATGTTGGATGTTATTATTGATCCGGGAAATAAAACGAAAATGATTCAAGGTCTGTCAACACTAATTAATTAACACCATAACATTTTTTGGTTCAAATTTACAGGAAGTAATGTGGCCAGTATTCTTCGAATGGCAGACATGTTTGATATTCGAGATCTTGTATCAGATTGTGTTGATTTTCTGATGAATTCCGATTATCCCGAATTTGAAAAGTTCCGATTGGCGTCGATTTATAACTTGAGTTCCGTTCAGGTAAAAATTATATTTATTTCAAAAAGTAATTCCCGATAATTGGTTCCAGTAATTTGATTTCGCCAATTCTTAATTTCAAAATTTTCCAAGAAAAAAAGTGAAATTTTCTGAAAATAAAAACAATTGAGGAAGTGAAAGTACGAACACGCAATCCAGATTGTTTTTCAGTTTTCTCGTCTCAGACTTCCTCCCGACAAAAATTGTCTGAAATGAAAGTATTTATCGGTTGCGTGAGAATGAAAAGTTAAATTTAGCATATAATAATTGAGTTGGCATTGTTTTCTTACCCTTTTCATTTTTTTCATGAAAAAGTGCTCACTTCTGATTAAAGCTCTATTGAAAATTTTTTGCATAGAAAAAAAAACGTTCGAATAATTTTATTCTTTATTCGATAAAGTTCATTTTATATGTTTATGAAAAACTTCTGATTAGAACATTTCTGAGTGAAATTTTCAGATTTTCTGTAGTAATGTAAGATTAATTTCAATAATTATTTTTTGCAAATGTTCGTCGAAGTATTCACAGTTTTTCTAGCGCACTCTTCTCTTTTTGTGTTATTTCTCGCATTCGCTATGTACGACACTCCACCTTGCCCTTTGTTTAACGCGCTGTTAAACCAGTGGCAGAGCGGAGTGTCGTAAAATGAGAATTCAAATTGAAGAGTGTTTTTTTCTCTGCGTGAGTTAAGTTTTTGAGCTAGAGAGTATTGAAATTTCTGAAAACAATTGCGGAAAATCATTTTGTCAAAGTGAACGACAAGCAAAAAAAAAAGAAAAATGAGAAAACCTAACGTGACAATTTTCAATAAAACAGGTCACGCGACAAAAAATTTTGATTTCTTCCAGATATCAAATTTTCAGACAAAAAAAATTAGGGTATTTTTTTCTCTCTAAGACCGTGAAATGTTTTCTTATAGTAAACCATAAATTTGATTTTCAAAATAATTTTTTTGATAAAAATACGTATCTATAAATAAAACAAAAAAAAACTATTAATAGATAATTATTACTATATTTAGTAATGTTTGATGTTTCAAAAACCCCCAAAAATTCAGGAGAAATGCTTGCAATCATTGAACAGCCTCCAAAAAGTTGTGCAATTCGCAAAATCTCCAAATTTCACCGAACTTTCTGTCGACACTCAACTCCTCGTTCTCTACCGTATCATCCATTTTCTGCCTTAATTATTCTCTTGTTTTTGTTGTATATTTTGTGCTATTAAGAGAAAGAAGAAGAAGAAAAAATAAAACCGATTATTGTTGGGGTTGAACCTCTTTTTTTTACCTAATCCTATTTTTTGTTGTCTTTTATGATTTCATTCATCTTTTATTCTTGTTGTTTTCAAGCCCCCTTAATGATAGCTGAAATCTTATTCATGTTGGTATTATGATTATTATTTCTTTCTTTTTTTGTTTTCTTATTTTTGCGAAAAGTGATTAACTCGGCCAGCCACCTGCCTTTTTTTCGGCTCTTATTTTCTCAGCAGCGGTTTTCCATTCTCCATGGCAGAAAAAAAATCATTTTTCATTCTCTGACACCTTTGATAACTTTTCTGAAGATCTCAAAGTTTTCATTCATGACGAATTCTTCTTTTTCTCGTAATTATATGTTTTGTTTGAAAAAATGCTCGAAAGGCAGCTGAAAATGTTTGAGATTTGGATTTTGGTTTTCTCGTCGTCCTTGTTTTTTTTTCTTGTTGTTGACTGTATCATCATGTGTGTATGAAATGAGAAGGCGAAAAATCGATTTTTTGAAATTAAAAATGTGCAGTTTTTTTTTCGCTCGCCGAGCAGTTAACTCGACTGGTTTTTATTTCCTTTTTCTCGGATAAAACGGGATTTTTTCTGAGTTTTTTTGAAATTTTTGAGCTTTTCTAAAAACATCAAGTATTTTTTCTGGGAAGAAACTACAGTAACCCGAGAACCAGGTCGTCTATTCAGTTCACTAGTTAGAAGAATGAGTAGTTTCGGGTCGGCCCGGAAATCCTGAAATAGTTTTGAGGCCACCAAGAAAATTCCGGATCAGTCCGAAACCTTCAAAATCATTTTGGGCCGGTCTGAAAACGCCAAAAAAGTTTTTCTGGTCTACCAAGTCGGTAGAACATTGAAATTTTTTCGGTCCGAAAAATCCCGGGCCTACCTAAAAATTTGTTCAACCCGGCAAAAAAAAGTTAGGGTTTTGCTGAACCTAAAAACGCTGTCAGTTTGACACGAAAATTTTCCAGTCCGAAAAATCCTGGGCCGGTCTGAAAATTCTGAACAAAATTTGAGACCGACCCGAAAGTGTTTGAGAATTTTCGGGACGGCCTGAAATTTGTGGAACAGTTTTTTAGACTTCGCTCTAAATTTTCACAACTTTTTCCGGCCGGTCCGATCGATTTTCAGAAATTTCCGCGCCGGTTTGAAAACTGTGGAACATGTTTTAGCCCGCTCTCCAAAGTTTTCACAACTTTTCGGGCCGGCCCGAAAAGCTTACCACGACAGAAAATATTTGATAAATCCACGTGGCCCTTTTTTTCTTATTTCAAGAATTTGGGCGATCAGACTAATTGTATGTTTTCAGATCTCTTCCCCATAATTTTCCGGGCGCTTGAAAAAAAAACACACACGAATAGCAAAATATGTGCGCGCCAACACGAAAATTGTATTTTCCCATTAATGGGAAAATATTCGGAAACAATATGATGTGAATGTTTCTTAACTCTTTTTTCCCCTCTACTTGTTATCGCGTGTTTTATGATTTTTTTTTCTAAACCTCTGAATGATGTGATTCGATGAATCAAGAAAAAAAACTACAATTTTATTTGTATTTCAGTTTTGTTTTTGTTATTAGTAATAACGTGATATGACAAGTCACCTGGTTTTGAAAATCAGAAGAAGAAGAGAAAAATGTGACTTGAAAAAAAAGTTTTGAAATGTACAAAAACAGGTCAATGGAACAGAGCCCCTTTGTGAGGAAAACAAATATTTTTTTCCATCCCAACTCAACTTTTTTGTTCACTTCTGTGTGACTTAATTTGAAATGGATGTTTTTTTGGAGTAAAAATGAGATGGTTTTCATGTTTTTTGGAATTATTTTCATAGTAAAAACTCTCTAGGAAAAAATTTTGTTTGTTCGCCAAAAATCAGTGAGAACAGGTTGAACCAAGTCTAAAAATAGAGTTGATTTAATAAGAAAAAACGAAAAAAATGCAATTTTCTGGTAACCTGGTTTGATTTTTTCACACCTTCCTCGTTGTTTTCTTGAGGATTATTGAACTTTCTAATTTTATTTCTAAAAACTGGGTAATTTTTTGAAAAACTAGTCCAAAACCGGGTTCAAAAAAGGTAATTTGAAGAATTTTTGAGTGACCTAAAAATTTGACCTTTTGTCCACGTATGAAAAACAGGTCCGGCCCGATTTTTTCTGAAATTTTGTTTTCCAAAAGTGTTTTTGTGACTGAAATGATTGTTTCAATTTCTCATTTTGAAAATTTTCGGCAAAATCTACTTCCAGCTTCTAGTTTTCATAGATCAGAGCTTTTCGGTCCGGCCCGAAACTTCAAAAATCTAGTCAAAACGTTCTGTGACCCAAAATAAATGATTTTCTAGTCTAAATTTTTGAAAAAAAACGTGACCTTGATTTTATCGATTATCCAAAACCGGGAAAATTGTTTTTTTTTCCAGAAAAGTGAGGTTTTGTTGATTTTCAGAATTTTTGACTGTCCTAAAATTTCGAAATTTTGTCAACAATGCCGGCCCGATTTTTCTGAAATTTTGAAAATTTTCAGCAAAAATTATGTTCAGACCCGAGTTTTTGGTCCGTTTCGGCAAAAAAAAAACTTCGAAATATCACGAAGGGAATCGATGAGAGTGGGAGAGTGCTCAAAAAAGATTATCATTGGGGCGCAATTGCTCTCTCCGAATTCTTGGAATTTGAGAATTTTCCAAGAGGTCATTCAATCGTGTAACCGACATTCGCACGCGATACGCCAGGCGCTATACTTGTGTGTGGTTTTTGTCTGCGTTTCCTATGGAAAAAGGCCGCTCTCACCTGATAGTTTCACTGTGATTTTATTTTTCTCTGTTTCTCTGTGTCTCCCTCGAGAGGAAAACTCTGATCGATTCCATTTTTACTCTTGCGTGATATTCCGGATCCAAAAATGTTTGTCCCTATATTTTGAAATCAGCCAAAACTAGGAACTTTTCGGTCCGGCCCGAAACTTCAGAAACCAGCCAGACAGTTTTTACATATCTTCAAAATTCTTCCAACTCCCACACATCATTATAATCCGTTTTTTGTGTGTGTATATGTACATGTTAGTTAAGATATACACATTTTTTGCTCCGATACTTCTCCAGGTGTTTTCTACTTCTTGTTGCTACCTTTTAATGTTCTATTGATCGGGGGCCGCGGTTTTTTTTTCCACAAGAATCAACTTGCTAATTTTTTCTCTTGTTGTTGTTGTTTTTTTCTCACACCTTCTCCAACATTTTTTCCATTCTACAGTAATCCTTTTTTGATACCAAAAAAAGGGCATTAGTGAAAAAAAATCCATGAAATGGGATTAAACGAAAAAAGGAATTGTAGGAAATAATAAAAATACAAAATGGAATCTGCCTCCATCCCTCCCTCTTTTTTATCTTCTTTCTCGAAAAAAAATCAGTAATAATATTTTGAAATGTTTAAGGCTTATCGAATGGCGGAGGAACAATCGGAAAAGGTTTGTTTTGAGATTTTCAAATAGTTCAAAAATACTTAGAATAGTCAAATTTTTGCAGTTGGAAACAACAAAAAGTTCAGCAAATTTTCAAAAATATCTTAAAATGTTCAAGGTGCGCGACATTTTGCTGCTTCCGACGACGACAAACGAACATGTTCATGAATCGGCCACCGAGCAAATCGCCGCTGTTGTTGACTTTTTTCATACAAAATTGGCCGAGTATAATGAGGTGAGGATAGGTGTGAGAGAGGGGAAAAAATAGATGCAGTTCCGTGTTGCAAAAATAAACTGAATGCGAAAAACCTGAATAAAAAAGCCGAGGGGAAGTTCGGGCCGTTTTGGGCCGGGCTCATTCCGGAGCCTAGAAACAACCCAGACAGAATCCAGGCCGGAAAATATGGAAGTTTGAAAAAAATTCGGTAAGAAAAATACTCCTTGTTCTGTGGAGATAGCCTGAACAGGTCTGGCCAGGTCGGGCCGGAAATTTTTTTGATTTTCCTTGATTTTCGGGCCGAGCTTTCAGGCCAGCCTAGGCTTTCTAATCAAACTTGAAATTATTTTCAGGACAGATTTTTTTCAAAAAACTGATTTTCGGAATTTTGAAAAAATGATTTTCAAAATTAATTTCTTCGGTTCAAAACTTTTTTTCTGAACTTGGACATCCACAAGCTGAGAAAAGGGAAAAAATGGTCATTTTCCGAATATTCAAAAGGTTCTGAAAAAGGCAAAAATGTGTTTTGTGAAAATTTTGAAAATTTTCACGTCACGTATTTTTTCAGAAATTATTTTTCAACTTCGGTAGACTGTTTCTGGCCGGGCCGAATTTTTTTTCTTTTTTTGGAGTTTCAAATTTATTACAAAAAAAAACTGGCCCATTTTCAGATCTTTTGAAGGAACATAGTGTTCTGAAAAAGGCAAAAATGTGTTTTGTGAAAATTTTGAAAATTTTCACCCCACGTTCTTTGTTTCAAAAATAACTTTTTAACTTCGGTAGATTGTTTCGGGCCGGGCCGAATTTTTTCTTCTTTTTTTTATAATTTCAAAATTTATCACAAAAAAAACTGGCCCATGTTCAGAATTTTTAGAGGAGCATAATTTTGTGAAAAAGGTGAAATTGCTTTTGATAGAATTTTTTTCAAAATATATTTCTGAACATTGGTAAATTTTCGGGCCGGCTGGAAATGTAAACTCAACCAGATTTTTTCCAGTCCTCATATTTTTCGGGCAGGCCTGAAAAATAGTTTGTCTGAAAATCTCAAAACTCCCTCAACAACCAAGAAAAAACCTAAACCTTACTCTTTGCATAGTCTCCACACACTAGATTAAAAAAGGTTCATGTGAAAAAAACAACTTTTGTTTTTCTGATCTCGCCGCAATTCCTAAACTGTTGATTTTTTCTGGGGGACTGAATTGTTTCCAACCAACCAAAGAAAAAACGCAGAAATATTTCCTGATTCAGGTGATCCAGCAAAATTGTCGCGCGGTTTTTGTCGTCAACTACGTTCAAAATCGATTCATAGCCACCGAATTTTGTCCCGAAATTGCCAAATTGTTCGAGGTGTTGGCTGTGAAAAACTATGAGGAATTGAACAAAAAATTGGAGCATATGAAGGAGGACGCCGACAAAAGTGAGGGCGAAAAATATGGGGAAAAAACCAAAAGACTTTTTTGTAGAACAATCTGTTGAAGCGCTACAAGAGGCGATAAATGAGTGGAATACATTTTTGAAAGACATCGATGAAGATTTGGACAACACTTTGGGACCAAATAATAGTAGTCAAAATCATGACGGGGAGGAGAATGCTGTTCTTGGCATACAAAGTAAAACAATTTCCTATTATGTTAACGGGAGTGCTTTCGATTTTGTGCTCATTGTAGTTGTCAGGTAAACAGTGTTTCTTGCGAAAATTGATTCCAGAAAAATATATTTTAGATCTTTCAACAAACCGGAAGCTAACGAGCACATTTTGGCACTTTACAAACGAATTGATGAGTTACGAAAACTTGGATGCGATGTGTTTTTATTAACCAAAGGTCCACCAATTGGTGCAAGAGGTGGTGCCTATATCAAGCTAATCGGTGTACCATTTCGCAAACTGTATGACGCAGCAGAAGCGGAAAAAGAGCTAAAAGTTCATCGAAAATCAGCGGTGCAGTTTAACAGTTGGGAACCGTTGTGTAAAGTGAGCTAAATATTTTGGGAGAAAAAAACAGTACATATGTCTTGACAGGTTGTTGAAAGCTCTTTGGTGGATGACGCACGACCATCGACAGCGTCAAAAGACGCGCAAGGAACCGAAGAGCCAATGTCTTATATTTCGCAAAAAGGCGGCGCTGTTCTGGTCAATAAAGCCGGTGAGATTCTGTACAAACATGTCGAAGATGAACGCGGTGAATCTTGGGCGAATATTGATGAAATTGTTAAAATTGTTGAGAACAAGGTGATCAACAACTACTAGTCTTTTCTAAATATTGATTATAGAGATCTAAAACACCTGCGGAGGCGCCGAAAAATTTGGCAAAAGTGGATTCGGAAATTTCGGTCAGCAAAGATGCTGGATCGGAGAAGAAGAAACCGTGTTGTGTTATTTGTTAACAACCAATGTATTCACCAACCAAAATTGTCTAATTTATCATTCAATAGACTTTGTGTCGTTTTGCAGCATGGATAAAATAAAAATTTTAAGCTACAGTAATCAAAGGAGCATGACAAAAAATAAATTTTTCAAAATTTCCATGGTCTTGAATTTTCTTTTTTTTTGTTTACCTACTGTAGATAGTCCTTTGAAGTTGCGCCATCCCTCACACCACCCCAAATTTATGAAGGTCATTTGTATCGATTGGTGTTCCTTGTTGCTGTGTGCAGGAGACCATAAAGACACACTAATTGTTGACGATGCAACAAGCGCGCTCTATCGTACAATGCAAACAAGCCTACATATTTTTGAATATGACCCTGCGCGGTGGCGCGTTAGTAAGGACGCTTTAAACAGCTGTTACGACATCGATTCGTTTGTTGAGAAAGTTTCAGTTGTCACCAGTCTTCTTCCTTTTGTCTCGACGTTGCCTTTTTGCAACTGTTTGATGTTCGTTTTGTAGGGTTCTTCGCTCTCGTCGCAGATCCACGCAAATAAAAATGATGCTCCGATCGAAAATCAAGAATTGCCAAGCTCCAGGTTAGTTTTATTTTTCAGATAATTGACCTAATCTAGCCATTCGTTTTTAAGTGGACAGCCGACAAAAGCGCAAACAGGACACGTTGTCGCTCAACAAGAACCCTTCAGAGCCGGCAGCCAAGAAGTCTATATGCGAAATCAGCACTGGAATCAAGGCATTCGCCATCGATTCGACGAAACGTGCCAGTCGAGTCAATGATGAGAACCAAAAGTGAGTTTCCATTTTTGGCCAATTTCAAAAGCCCCAGAAAGAAGGGGCAAAAGTTCGAATGTTTTGAACAAATTATTGATTTTATATTGGGCTACATAAACATACTTTAAAAAAAGTTTCCAGAATTTTGAGACAAACTTTCAAGCGTTTCCTCTCAAAAAAACCAGCGTTCGAGAAGTTTGATTCAACGCTGTTTCGAAGCTTTACAAGCGGGTCAAATGAGAGAGATATTGTCAATCCGGTCAGATCATCCAACGGAAAAAGTGATCTACCACAAAAATGCGATGATAGAGCATGTCAAAATGAGAGATTCAGACGGTAGATCAATTTCTCGTTGGATGATCTGGCTGGATTGACAATAAAAACCAGAAATTAAAGAAAATAGAAATTAAACGTGAACATCTCATTAAAATTGAAGAGGGTTTCACGTCAATTATCCAGAATTTTCAAAAATTTAGTTTTACCATTTTTGCTTTCTCTAAAATCTCATTCTCAAGTTTCTTCCCCATTCAAATTAAGCTGATTTGATGAATTATTGATTAAAAAGTCTAAAAATTCAGGCCAAACACTTCTTCTCAAAAAATTCAAAATTGTGAACCAAACAGCGTTTTCTCACTTTTTAAAAAATAGAATAATATCATTTCCAGACCGGAGAACGAAGTTCAGCCAAGAGGCAAAAACGTGGCTGACCACGATCCTTGCCCTCAATACGATTACGATCGTGACGAGGCTCAAAACCCGGACAGTGTGTCTGACTATGCCACCGACATTTTCAAATACTACAAGTCTCGTGAGGTTCGTTATAGTTTTCTCACACTCATCCGCTGATCGATTAATTTTCAGAAAGTTTTCCGCATCGACGATTATCTGCCAAATCATCCCGATTTGGATTTGAAGACTCGTGCTATTCTTGTCGATTGGCTCGTTGAACTTCAAGAGTCTTTTGAGTTGAATCACGAGACATTGTACAATGCTGTCAAGATTGTTGATATGTATTTGGCCAAGACTAAGAATGTGTCCAAGGATAAAATTCAAATGGTCGCCTCGGCTGCTGTATTCATCTCTGCGAAATACGACGTAAGAAAAAGCAAAGCTCTTTTCGAAAGTTGAAACGGATAACATTTTCAGGAGCGTTCACCACCATTGGCCGATGATTTGATCTATTTGGCCGGTGATCGTTTCGATCGCAACTTGTTGTTGGCAATGGAACGCGAACTCTTCTCAACAATTGGCTACGACTTGGGATCACCAATAAGTTATCGCTACTTGAGAAGATTGGCCAGAGTCACTCATTCTGACATGGCCTCGTTGACTTTGGCTCGATATTTGTTGGAGACATCATTGCTCATCTATGATTACTCGTTGGTTGCTTCAAGCAGACTTGCGTGTGCCGCTTTTCATTTGGCAATGCAAATGGTTGACAAAGACTATGAATGGTAAGAAGAGGAATGCTGAATGTTCTTGAAAATGTTGGGGGTATTTCCAGGAACGCGATCCTAGTTAAATATTCGGGATACAGTGTTGAAGAGATTGCTCCACTTGCCGAGCATCTCAATCACTCAATGCACGTGGTCAACATGAGATGGAAGCAGCTGTTGAACATTCGTGAAAAGTACTCACATGAGTAAGTACACTTGTTTTTTTGTTGAGATATCTGTTAATTTTCTCCTTTTTTTCAGAGTTTTCTTCAAAGCGGCACTTGTTCCACTCCTTCCGGATACATTGAGTGAGCATAAAATGTTTGCACCACTTCCACAAATGTCCTTCCCGTAATCAACTTCTTTTTTTTAATATATAAATTACAAATTTGTGGCACATAGTGCATTACAAAATTTTTTTCCCCTCCTATTTATTTTAATCTCACACTTTCATAAAACATCTCATTGTTGCTCGCATTTCTATTGTTGAGTATTTCTCATATATTTTTTGCAACCGAATAAAGTTTAATTCCATTGATTTTCGAAATGTGTGTCAGAGGCAGACTCGGTCGGAAGTGAACTTTCAGAGTTTTTTTTTCGGAAATTTTTTCTAGAAAATTCTGTGTGAAATTGGTTACCATTTTTGGGCCACATCCATTTTTCTATATATAAAAAAATTCTAAAACACGGAATAAAAATTCCATTTTTTTTTCGAAAAAGACTAGCCGTCTGGTTTTACCCAACGTGAATATTTCCAATTTTTTTGCAAGTTTGCGATTCGCGCGAAATCAAAAATTTGAACAAACAAACGACCGTGGCCTAGAAACCGACAATGTTGTAAGTGCGCTCTACTGACAATCCTGTGTGCTTCTCATTTTTTTTTGTTCGATTTTGTGTGTTTGCCTGAAACTTTCTGGATTTCATAAAGCTGCTAATATCTTATCAATAAAATGAGAAAACAAAAAATATTTTTGTATCCGTTCCAACTGTATTCCCCTACGTTTGAGTACCGAGCGAAAATTTAATCTAAACAAAAATGATGACTTTGCATTTTTCAGTAAAAACATCGATAAGTTCCACAGTTTTAGTAATAAATACATTTCTTCATATTTTCGACAACATTTAAGGAAAGGTATAACTTTCAAAAAACACTTCTACTCTCGTCGTTCGATTTTTCTTTTTTTTTTCGCTGAAAATCACATTTTATAAAATATGTATATAACGTTTCAAGTTGACTTTCAATGTTAAAGTATCAAAATGAAATCTTCATTTTTTATTTTTGCAAACATCAAGATTTTATCTGCAGTTTATATTTTTTCGTGTACGTTCTTATCGGTGAACACGTGATTTTTCTCCGAATGATAAGAAAATAACACGTGAATCTGTTCATATAATACTTATTTATGTTTAAAAAATGTTGATCTTCAGTTATTCAATTTTGGTCATTATTCATTTCTATAAAAAATAATATTTGAAGACAAGTCATACTTGGCTCATGGATACGGATGATTCAATGACTGGTGGTTTGGAAACGGGTAAAAATGACGACACATACATGGATACAGCAGAATCCCCAATGGTGTGTTATATTCAATTTGATAGACAAAAAAATAAAACGCGCGTTTCAGCAAATATCAGACACTTTGAAATCGCTGGTGATAGATGTATTTGGGTTCCAAAATATGCAAAATGACAACATGGAAGCGTACGCAGATGCTATTATCGAACTAGGCGATGTTGACTTCAATGAATCATCTGAAACATTTGAGTCAAACATCACCGAAATTGTTGGAAATTTTGTTTGTGCGTCTACCACCCTATCACATCAATATGAATCTACTTCTGATGGTTTGTAAAATTTCGTTTTTTTTTTGCCTCAAAAATTAATTTTCAAGAATATTCAATTGGTTTTCGATTCGGTTTCAAAGAGCTCGATAGTGTTAGTCAAACAAAATCACACGCGGCTCTCAGTTTTTTGCTCTCTGCTCATATGAAATGTGTTCGAGCTCTTCGGCAAGATGAACGAAACAATGCTGAAAAATCGCTGTTGGTTGTTGTTGAAAGATGCATTTTTTCGAATTTGTCTTCCGTTTTGAGAGGACAATTTGAACCATTGTGAGTTTAAGAAAACGCATTGTTGACATAGACCACGTTGCGCAAATAGAAAAGAAAGAAAGAAAATTTCTTCATTTGTTTCTACTTTTTTGTAAGGTTTCGATTTTTCAGAATATGCGGAAAAGATGCTCGATTCTCTTTTATCCGGCGTGTTTATGATGATTTAATAACTGAAGCCTCGTTGATCGGTCTCATTGGTTACTGCAATGACCCGTCGTTTTCTGATACCTCCGCGTTGTCGGAAATTTTTAATCCAATGTTCGATATTCAACGAGTAGCTGTCTCAATTCAACACATGGAATCTACCCAACCCGATTCAACAATGTATTTAATTTATCGCTTCCTAATTCGTCTATTGACTGTTAAAATCGAAAACACTCGACCAATTTGCGATCTCATTGTGGCAAGATCCGATTTCAATTTCAAACCGATTTCAAAAGATAGTGGAAGAGAAGTCGCATTGATGTCATTTTTAGGGCCGTTTTTCAATTTTGGCCTAGTCGCCGACGAGAGAAAACCGCTGACAAAAGCGTTTGAAGGGTGCCATGAGGAAGGCAATCGTGAAGCGGTCGTTTTGGAGATGAAAACATATCAAGGCAGATCGTCGTCGGTTAGAAGTCTTATGTATCAAATTGTTCATAAGCTGGTGGCCAATACGACAACCAGACGGCAGACTTTGCAATGGATTTCTGATATTATCTTGAAAAACAGGAAGAAAGCTCAACTTCATGTGAGTTAATTTTCATGGTCCGATAAGAAATTTGAATTTGTAGGCTGACTCGTCACAACTTGTTCCAAATCACTGGATTGTAAACTTCTTGTATGTGTTGTATGAACTTTCATCAAAAATCGATTTGGAAAAAGTGAACCCACTTTATCCGTTCAAGTCAAATTGTTTAGTTGATATCAAAGAAAAAACTCGATTGAAAATGGATTTGCAACAAGCGAGAGAATATTCGACCAAAGTTGGTGAGTTTTTTTTAATAAAAAAATTTGGGCCGGGTTAGTGAAAGACAAGAACGCAAATCTCCAACACGATTTTTGTCACTAAAAAACAAGAATTTTTACTGATGACGACTTGAAAAACAGAAGAAAAGACAGAAAACGCATACCTGGCCTAAGAGGAGAAAAAGTACCGTGATCTTTTTTTGGTTGAAAACTCACAGTGACAATTTCTAGAAAAATATGATTTTCTCTCAAATTTTCAGCTATTTTTCTCTATTTTTTCGTTTTTTGTCCATTTTTGATCAAAAATAATTGGTCAAGCATTGGAGAAAAGGTCACACCTGTTGTTGTTATTTATGATGTTATTAATACAACAACAACAACAACAACAACAGGTGTGACCTATTTAGACCTTTTTCACACCTAATAAAATTTGAAATTTCTTTGTGCCGCCTGGATTACTGTACAACAGACGTGGTCGGAGCCCGAAATTTTTTGAAAAGCCATAATTTTTTTGGCCAAAACTCACTTTTAAAAAAATGAAAAACTGCTTTTCTTGATAAAAGTATGAATTTTTACCGTAATTTTCAATTTTTTCAAAAAAAAATGATCTTCTGTAAAATTTTTAAAATTTTTAGTTGTCATACACAGTGACAAAAATATTTTCTCAAGATTTTTATAGCGACAAAATTTAAAGGAATTTTTCGGTACCCTGTTAGGTCAAGTATGAGAAAACGTGACAAAATTTTTCAAAAATATTTTAGTCTTTTTAGGTGGAATATGTTGAGAAATGCTATATTTTTGAGAAAAAAAAAGTAGGAAGAGAAAAAATAATGGAGAAAACCATACGAGGGCCAAATGACCACATGGGGTATAACTTTTGACTAACAGGAGAGGAGCAAGAAGAAAAAACGTCAGAACAAACTCGACAAAAAAGAAAGACAACTATAAGTAAACTGAGAAAATAGTGAAGAATGAATGAATGAGCACACAGGAAGACACATTGATTGTCGACTCCGCCTCCTATTTGTCTTCCCATTTTTATAACCCACGCCGCGTGCAAAAAGGGGCGGAGCCGGCAGACAATGCGCCTCTCTGTGCTCAATCATTCATTCATTCATTCATTCATCGTCTTTTTCTTAGTTTTACAATATTGTTTTCTCTCTTTCTTGTCTCGTTCATTTCTTTCTTTTTTTTGATAGAGGGTGGACCTACTAGGTGGGTTTGACTTTGAGCTATTGCCCACAATTAACCCAAGTATGGAGAAATCAGCACATTACCTGCCTTGTCCCCTCCCTTTATTTTTCCTTAAGACCCCCTCCCAGAGGTCTGGCCCCCAATTGATGTATGAGGCTTCTGCTAAGCCTCTATTACCTGCAAAATGAATATTTCTTCTCAGATAACGATAGCGAAGAGAAGTTTACCACTGAATGCTTTTTCCTCACACTTGAATGCCAACAACTTGTATTCGAACCGATCAATAATATGATTGGCGAGTTCAATAGATATATCAGTGATCTGAAGGCAAAAATCGAATCAATACGATCAAATATACTCAATATATTGAGAGCACAAAACACGGATAGAGCTGCTCTGGAAGTCAAACTGCAAAGAAATGAGATGAAACTGAAAGTGTACAGCCAAGTGAGAGCATGTCTTCGAACACAGGTCAGAGATCCATTTTTGGTTTCGAATGCACTGGATTTTGCCAACAAACAATTAACTCTACTACTACAAGCGATCGATAAAAATGGGTAAGTCAAAATATAAAAAAAATAAATAAAATTCATTACTTTACAGAGATTTCTCGGGAACCTCTCAACAGTGGAACTTCCCAACTGAAGCACCTGAACAGTTTGCCGCCTATCCAGAACACTACCTGGAAGATGTTCTTCATCTGTTGGTGTTTGTTATGCAACAAATGCCAGAATTGATACAAGAGCGACGAAATGATTGGCCTGGCCAACTGGTGTCACTTTTCACAAATATGAAGCTGTTCAACAACCCGTTTTTGGTTTCCAAGTTGGTTGAAGTGATTACCAGCACCACACCAATGTATCATCCAAATCAAACATCTCTATTCTACAATATGATATGCTTGCCGTTAGCGAAAGAAAAATTACTTCCAAGTCTCATCAAGTTCTACTCAGACTTTGAAGATGGTGGAGAGTTTTATGAAAAGTTCCGCGTTCGACGAAATATTCAAATCATATTCGATCATCTGCTCAAAGATATTCTCTACAAATCGCAGTTCATGGATATGGCCCGAGAGTGTGGTCCCGAATTCATCCGATTTGTCAACATGATCATCAATGACGCGACGTGGTGTATAGACGAAAGTTTAGCTGGTCTCAAACAAATTCACGATGTTGAGAAGATCATCGATCGAACCGACGAATGGAATGCGACGTCGCAAGAGGAACGTGATCAACAATTGGGTGTGTATGAAGAGGCGAAGAGAAAAGTCAGCGGATGGTTGAACTATGCGGTTGAGACGTTGAGAATGTTGGTGGCGTTGACCACCGATTCACCGCATCCGTTTATGAATTCGATTCTTGGCGAGCGACTCGCCGCAATGCTCAATCACAATTTGGCACAATTGTGCGGTAATAATTGTCAAGAGCTAAAAGTGAAAGATGCTACAAAACGTTACGGCTGGGATCCTCGTCGATTTGTGTCGCTTCTCGTTGATATTTATCTCAACTTGCACAACGAACAGTTTGTCAAATATGTAGCCTATGATGAAAGAACCTATACTCCAACAACTATGAAAGATGTTCTTGGGCGTATGGATCAACGTAAAATTGTGTCAATCAGTCAGGTTGAACGGTTCAGTCGGTTATTAGAAGACGCGGAAAAGGAATATGTGGCGAAGGCGGAGTTTGAAGAAGAGCTTGATGATGCGCCGGAAGAATTCAAAGGTACGTTTCACTGTTTTTGTCAACTCAACTTTTTCTTCATTTCAGATCCGATCATGGACGCGATTATGGTTGATCCGGTAAAATTGCCTTCTGGACATGTTATGGATCGAGCGGTTATTGAAAGACATTTGTTGAGTACACCTAACAACCCGTTCAATCGTGCACCGCTGACTGCGTCTGAGCTTGAACCACGTGAGTTTTTGAAATTTATTATTTTCGAAATGAAGAAAAAAAGAAAAAGAATGGAGTTTTTTTGCACGTGAGAAAAAAACACATTTCAAAAAAAACCGGAATTTGTTTTCTAAACTTTTCGGCTTTTTGACATGTGCTGAACATTCAGCTTATTTCAAAAATAATAGTTTCAGAATTGTCATAGAGAGACCCTCTGATTGTCATTGAAAAATATCCTGGTTTCCCCCTCTTCGCCAAGTTCTGACCCAAAATCTTGATTTTTCCAGAACCCGAGCTCAAAACAATGATTGAATCGTGGATTGCTGAAAAACGTAAGAAGAAATAAACTGACTTTTTTTTTTGTAAATACTTGTGAATTTTTTATCTGGTCAATCAAACGGAAATTTTGTCTGCTAGATAACTTTGAATCGTCTCACAGTTCAAAGATATTTATTTTTCTCATTCTTGTTGAATATTCTATAATGCATCATATTTTTTTTGTAAGTTTTCAGGCGAATAAATTTTTTTGGGGAAACGTTTTTTTTTTCAAAATACAAATGGTTTTTTTGCCGTTGAATATCTAATGTATTTCATTTTTTTGTGAGAATATATTTTTTCAAGAATGCCAGTTTTTGGAATGTTGAAATTCTCGTAGGTTTCTGATGTGTTGTATTGTACCATGCTAACCGTTATGCTCTCCCACGCATCGTTTTTTGCTCCCTGAGAAGTAAAAATTCAAAAAATTTGCAATTTTCAGCTTGGTCGAACGAATTTGGGCAAACATGGCGCTTTTCGCAAAACAACTTCAGGCAATCACCGCTGGCGGTATTCGCACTCAACAAATTCGTATGGCTAGTAATGAGGTTTCATTCCATACCAAGGTTGGTTTTTTTTAATTTTTCAAAACAAAATTATTAAAAAATATGATTTATTAGTCAATGATTAGAAAAATCTACAAAAATTATTAAAAGACAAGTACATAATCACCGGTTCAAAATAATTACACAATGTTGAATCAAACACGAACAATTGGGGTGGATGAAAAGTAGTTGTTGTGGAAAAGTTTGATTTTGATCAAGTGAAGATGTAGAGCATAGAAGTAGGCAATGTTGTGAACGATTGAGAAGAATAGAAGCACGCCGATGAGATTGAGTGGAATATCGTCTGAAAATAAATGGGTTACTGTATTGTTCAAGTGAATGATAATTGTGAAAACTTACGGTAGGCAATTCTTCCATCGTGAAGTTGTTTGCATTTGACGACGAAAAGCACCAAAATTCCAAAAGTAGCAATGATTGAGATGAAAATGTAAACTGGCATAAAGATTCGACGCCACAGGAAGATTCCGATGAAAAGAAAGATCATAATGACCAACCAGAGAATCATCACAAAACGGGTTAACGCTGATTCATCGAGCCAGTCGTTGTGAATTCGATGACTATAATCACCATACTGACGAAGAAAACATCCAGTGTAGTAGCACATTGCCATAATAGCAGCCAGAAGATATGTGAGTGCAGCGCCGGTTGAATGAGGAACCCATTCCAAGTCGATTTGTTTCGTTCTCGAAAGCATTGTACCAGTTGGAGCATTGATTGTGAGAGGCTGAAAGAAGATAATTATATAGTAACAGGAAACTTATAATTAATGAAAAAAAGGGAATGTGAAATTACTTACCTGATCATAGTCAAGAGTGTAACGGCATGGAGGGATGTAGAAATAGGAATTCTCGGCATCGATAATCGAATATTTATTCGATTTTGATGAGACAGGAGTCCAATAAATGGAAGTTCCTGGAGAAGCGGCGTAGTTGGTGTGTGAAGTCATGTTAGAAGGTAGATTTTTGATTATCCTTGCTCTCCTTATATACTTTCTGGTCCAGGCCACGCCCCCAATCTATCCAGACCACGCCCACATGTCAAAATGTGTTGACGTGAAGGTGTGAAGCGGGCTCTCCTTTTGGCGAGTAGGTGTTGTCGAGGTGTGAAATTTTAATTGTTTTGACACGTTTTATGTAGAGCAATAGGAGATAATGTACCAGTAGAATTTGAGCCTTAGGGATTACAACACCATCGCGAAAAGGTGAATAAAAATTTTATGGCTCTACTCCTTTGAGAATATGGTAATGTGCCGACAAGTAACTTTTGTAGGGGGGAAAAAAATGGTGGCTGAAAAAATTAATTTAAATCATAAAGCCAGGTTACTGTGAACATAATGAATCAAAAATATCATGATTCATGATATTTTTTTCGGACAAAAAAAACGAACTCTGGATTTTTTTCTAATTATCAACTTCTAAATACAAAAACTGTTCCTCGTGGAATTACACAAAGTACATTTCGAAAACGCTGAATTCATTCAACCAACACAAACTAAATACAAGTCGTTCAATTTTTTAAAGTCCACATTTCTCGAAAATATTTACCTATGAAAAAGTGCAATTGTGCATTTTCAGCGATTGAAAAATTACAGGTTCTCGGGAAAATTTGCAATTGTTATTATTTCAAAAATAGATATACACGTGTTGGGTTTCTCCTCTCTTTACATTAATCAAAAATAATTGCAATTTTTCTAGTCGAAAATAATTGGACTTGCAATTCAAAAATGTAGATTCCAAGAAAAACACATTTTATTTCAGTCAGCTTTAGGGAAAAACAGCGGCTAGATGAAAAGACTACAGTACCTTTAAATGAGAAAAGTGTCAAAAGTTTGGAGTGCTAAATCGGCACACTTTACAGAAGTGTTGATTGAATGACAGGTGTGAATATTTTAAAGTGTTTTGACAATTGATTGAATGGCCTGCGGCAATTTTCGCACATCTGAAAGTTGCCCATCGGCAGAGTATTTTGAATTTTGGGAATTTATTCATTATCCCTAAAAAATGTATTTGTTTTTCAGCCATACAAATTGCACAAACTCGACAACGGACCAAACACATCGGTAACATTGAACCGCGATGATGCGTTGAGCTACTATCGTCAAATGCAAGTGATTCGTCGCATGGAATCGGCTGCCGGAAATCTTTACAAGGAGAAGAAAATTCGCGGGTTCTGTCATTTGTATTCGGGACAAGAAGCGTGCGCGGTCGGAATGAAGGCGGCAATGGTTGACGGTGACGCGGTCATCACCGCTTATCGATGCCACGGATGGACATGGTTGTTGGGATCGACTATCACTGAAGTTTTGGCTGAATTGACTGGTGAGTTTTTGAAAAAGTTTTGAAATAGTTTCTGAAACTGTTCCCTAAATGTGATCAAACATTGAAAATTCAATTGAACACAAAAAAATCAATTGGCGCAGAGAAACAAACTTTTTGATTTAAGTTTCCACCTAACGACACTCCGCCTTTGCACTTGTGCTAAACAGGGTGCATAGCGGAGTGTCGTACACATCGCCTGTAAAAGACAACACAAAAAGTAAGAGAGCTCGCGTGAAAAGTGTGAAAACACCTCGACGAACAAATGCATAATTCAATTTCAGGAGATTTTTAACCTCTCCTGAAAAAATTCGAGAAATTTGAAAAGAAAAAAAACATTTTCGTGGTGTTTTCAAAAAAAAAGTCGGAAAAAATTGGAAAAAAAATTCTGTCAGAAAAAGTACAGTAATATTCTTTAGTTAAATTATGGGGTCTCATTACGAAATTAATTTTGAAGACATGTTTTTTACTTTTCTTTTCGCCTTTTTCAAAAGTGAGATTTTGTTAGGCCAGGTAGGAGAAACCATAGTTCGCCCAAGGTTTGGAATTCCACGGATCAAATTTTTAAAAACACAAAATTATACAGTAATTCAAACAGCAGAAAACTTATCATTACTTCCCGTGTGAAAAATCACAGAAAAAAAAATTCTGAAAATATGGATTTCCACAATTTGGGCCGAAGGATTGGAAAAACAGAAAATTCGATTTCGTAAAAAAACTAAACTTTTTCAGGCCGAGTTGCCGGAAATGTTCACGGAAAGGGAGGCTCAATGCACATGTACACTGATTCGTTCTACGGAGGAAACGGAATCGTCGGAGCCCAACAACCATTGGGTGCCGGAGTGGCTCTCGCCATGAAATACCGCAACCAAAAAAACGTGTGCGTCACGTTGTACGGTGACGGCGCCGCCAATCAAGGACAACTCTTCGAAGCCACCAACATGGCCAAGCTCTGGGATTTGCCGGTGCTGTTCGTGTGCGAAAACAACGGTTTCGGTATGGGAACACCGGTCGAACGAGCCTCCGCATCTGTCGAATACTACACCCGCGGTGACTATGTTCCCGGAATCTGGGTCGATGGAATGGATGTGTTGGCGGTTCGCGAGGCGACACGATGGGCCAAAGAATATTGTGACAGCGGCAAAGGACCACTCATGTTGGAAATGGCCACCTACAGATATCACGGACACTCGATGTCTGATCCAGGAACCAGCTACCGTACTCGTGACGAAATTCAAGAAGTCCGCAAGACTCGTGACCCGATCACCGGTTTCAAGGATCGCATCATCACCTCTTCCTTGGCCACCGAAGAAGAGCTCAAAGCCATCGACAAGGAGGTTCGTAAAGAGGTCGACGAAGCGTTGAAAATTGCCACAACCGACGGAGTCTTGCCACCAGAAGCGCTTTACTGTGACATCTACCACAATACACCAGCTCAAGCAGTGAGTACCAGTAATCTCTCACAGTTTTGAGCACTATGTTTTTATTTTCTAGGTGCGTGGAGCTCTTATCGAAGATACCGTTGTGCAACCATACAAAACATCAGCTGAACTTCTTAAAGCCATTGGAAGAGCATAAATCAATTTTTTAGTAGGGGATTAGACTTTTGTTTTTTTTTGCGAAGAAATATATGAGCTCATAAATAGATTTCAGTGAGAAGAGTCAAATCTTCTTTTATATACTAAATTATTATGAAATTGATGGCAATAAATACATGCTGATTGGAGAGAGAAATACGAGACAAAAATATATGAACCCGAACAAAAGTGAAGAAAAAAACGATGGTAGTGGTGGTGGTTACTTGATTTCGACGAGGTACGAATTGATGTTCATTTTCTCAGCGTCCATAACCACTTGCTGCAAGAAAAAAATCGATTTGTGGCAAAAACGAAAAAAAAACCTACATCAATGTCGATTTCGGGTTCTTCGACAAGAATCGGATCGGAATTCAATTTGCGTTGTAGACGAGCACTCGCTGGTGGTGACGAATTGTTGTTCGAGTGTTGTTCCATATTCGGTGATGCCGATCTGACAAAAAACAATCGATAAATTAATAAATGACGTGAAAATTTGAGCTGGCAAAATGACCGTGAACTTTTTCGGATTTTGAGCTCTGCCATTTTTTAGAAACACGTCATTTCTTTCATTACTAAAGGTTCAATTCGATTTATCCTAAAGTCTCTTCTAACGGTGAGAAACTGTATTTTCAGAAGAAATGTTTGTTGGAAAACCAATTTCAGAATTGATAATCGAGAAGAAACAATTATAAAAAAAATTAAAAATGAAAAAGAAGAGCACAACAAATAGAAGTAAGCGTGATAGCAACACTAACAACAACAATAACAAGAAAACTGATCGGAGCAAACGGGCTGGAGTGTGAGTACTGTAGGCATGGCTTACTGTAGATACATAATAGAGACATTTTTAGCAATAAGAAGAAGTCGGATACGATGGGGACGGCGAATTCAGGGGAGAAAAAGGATAAGACGAAACGATCAAGAGATGATCGGAAACCGGAGAAAAGTTCGGATATGGAAAAAGAAAAGGAGAATGTGAAAGAGTCGAAGGATAAGAAGAAAGGAGCATCGGTAAGGAGCGGGCGAAAATCCCAAAAATGTCAAAAACATTTCAGACCGAAAAAAAGAAGGATTCGGGAACCAAAAAATCGGTGGCCGCCCAAAACGACGAGCCAAAAGTGGTGGTTGTCGAGGAAAAAAAGAAAAAAGAAAAGGCCGAAAAAAGTGGAGAGAAACCGGGAGCCGAAGAGAAGACCGACAAGAAGAAGGCCGATCCACCGGCGCCACCCGCAGCACCTGCGGCTGCACCGCCAGCCGCCGCCGAAGCTGCCGGAAAAGGTGCCAAATCGAAAGAGCCATCATCGCCGGCGGCGGCGGGCGGCAAAGATGGAACACCAAAGGAGCCGGCGTCGGGAATCGACATTGTTAAAGAGGACAAAAAGGCTGTTAAGATGGACGATGGCTATGAGGATTTTGGTCCGGGTGCCTAAACTTGTGTGTGTTTTGAGAACAATAAATGTGTTTTGTTCAGAAATCCAAGTAATGTGAAACTAAAGAAAAAATATTGGCTCTGGTAAATACATTTCGAAACCGCATGAAATTCTAACAAAAAAGGGAAAAACGTCTGCTTGTCTTACTATACGGTGCATCCCGTGAGATGTCGGTACACACATTTATTAAAAGGCGAGCAAAAACTTGTTTCTAGGATATTTTTATGCGGTTTCGAAATGTCCCGGAGCCCAAAAAATAGAGGGTTACTGTAGTTTTGTCTCATTTTTTGGATGACGGTGGAATGAAGTTTGGGATCTCGTCCCGGAAATAAAATTATGAGAAATTATTATAAATTCTCGTGTCAGACTAGTTTTTTGAAAAACTTTTCAGGCCTGACTGCAAACCAAAAATGAGGTCGAGTGTAAAATATTGTTCATAAATTACTGATTTTTAAAAAATTCGAATTTTTATGCCAAACTTTTTCAAATCCAGGCCTCGGATTTTTTTGCCAAAAAAAAATCGTCAGCATTCAAAGGAACATTGTAGTCTCTGGTTTTTGTGCCCATACATATTTACAATTGGATGAGAACCAAGTGCCTAGTAAACCAAATGGGCAGAAAATGAAAAATGATAATTTGTCATTGTAAAATGTACATACGTGTAAAATTTCCGGCTCCGACCAAGCCTATTGTACAGTAATCCATGCGGCACAAAAAAAGTTCAAACTTTATGAGGTGTGAAAAAGGTCTAATTAGGTCACATCTGTTGTTATTGTAGTATTGATAACATCATAAACAACAACAACAGGTGTGACCTTTTCTCCAATACTTGACCAATTATTTTTGATCAAAAAATGTAACATAAGGACAAAAAACGAAAAAAAAATAGAGAAAAATAGCTGAAAGTTTGATAGAAAATCATATTTTTCTAGAAAATGTCACGGTACTTTTTCTCCTCTTAGGCCAGGTATGAAAATGTATAAAATTCACGAGTACAGAGAAAATGCTACTGTACCATGCAATTTTTCACCTTTTTTCAAAATATCGTTTTCTAACTTTTCGTACTGACAACATCAATTTTGCATACCTTTGTGGCGTGCTGGCTCCAGAGCAGCTCAACAGCGCTCTCTTCTGTTCTCGTTCGACAATAAACACGTTACGTCTTCGCTCCTCCTCTCCAATTCGATCATAGATCACTCCGTCGACGCCCAGCTCTTTTTTGAAATACGCGATATTCTCCTTTTTGTCCAAATCCTCTCCCCACACAAATGTGACCATACCGAACTCGTTCGCCTTTTTAACCGGCATCGGATCTTTGAGCAAGTCTTCCGAATTGAAATTCACGCCCTGAGAAAAAGGGTATGTTTAGAGGATGAAAAAGTAGTCAACAAACCAATAGATCAGCGCCGACGGCAAAGTTGACAGCGGTCATAGATGTGGAAGTTCGTTGATCTTGGAACGGTGTGTATCGTTGAGTTTCGCCGACGCAAAGGAATAGCACCGGGTAGCGATTTTGTTTGGTGGCCACCCTAGAAAAACTCCATATTTTTCTGAATTTTGCCGAAAACCCTTACATTGAACAAATGTCCGGGTCAAAACTGCTAAACATAATTCTTCGATTTCCAGCGTTTTTCAAAACATCGGCCAGAATTATATCAACAAAAGTGTTGCGCTCGAAATAATGATCACATTCGTGCTCGCCATTCTAAAAAGAGAGAAAAATAATGAGATTTTCCAAAAAAAAAAAAACATTTCTCACATTTTGCATCATTGGATATTTGACCTCGACATTGAATCCGACATCAGGATCAACTTTTGTCAACGCTTCGGTGAGTGTTGGGAATGGTTTGAAGTCCTCTTCTTCTTCGCCAGCTTCGACGAGTTTTTTGACATTCTCCTTCTTTTGTGGGAAACTCAAATGATCGAGCTGAAATGAAAAGTTGTTTTGAAAGTTGGAAATTTTTTGCCATTTTTTTTATATTGAAACATTTATATCAAATACGAATTTTCCTGAAAAAAAATTTCATCTTACGTCAGGTTCTAAATGGCCGTGAGCATAAATATTTTGAATAAAATCTATAGGTCACGTCACGAAAATCCAAAAACTATGATTTTTATGTTTTTTTTTCTAAAATTTTTAGCTATTTTTCACTGTTTTTTCTTTTTTTTGGTCGTTTTCACAGTGACCAACAATTTTTGAGAAATTTTGGTACTCTCTTAGGCCAGGTATGTCGGCCAAAAACGTGGAAATGTCTGCGTTACTGCTTAAATATCATTTTTGGAAATTGTGCTCCGTGGAATCTCACGTTTTGGCCGAAGTTTGAGTTCTTTTTTTCCCCAATTTTTTCATCAAAACAAATTACCATGAGTAGTTTCAATTGTGATAATTTCAAATCTTTGACCGGCAATTCATGATAGTCAAGATTAGTGGCGTCTTTGAATGATTCTTTGGTTGGCGGTGGTGGTAACGCGTTTCCATCTCGTCGCGCGACCGATACCAACACATGAAAATCGTGATATATAACAGCGATCTAAACAATTTTCAAAAATGAAAGTTTTTTTCTGCGCAAAGCTTATATACCTTATCTTTAGTCAACTGAACATCGAATTCAACATAATCCGCGCCATTTTTAGCAGCAGTGTTCAATGAATGAATCGTGTTTTCGCGCGCCATCGCGAATTTCGTGTACGAGTTGCCAGCTCCGCGATGTCCAACTTCGAGCGCGTTCCGTTTCTTCCAATGTCTACAGAATGTTGTGTCCATTTTTTGAACATCCTCCAATCTTGTCAACGCTCTCACAAATAAATATTCAATCGACACTTGTCCAATTGGTCTTCCGGTCGAGTTGATGAACGGAAGTTGAAGAATTCCATAAGTGTCTTGAAGCGAAGAAGGAAGCGCATAACAAGCGCCGATACGTTTACGCTCTTCGGAGAATATCTCAATGTAGAACGCCTGCAATTTTTTTTTTGAATTTATTATTTTCCGTAAATCACGGATTACCAAGAAATCAGTGGCCACCGAATGTGTTCTGAATACCAGATAATCTTTGTTGTTGTTGAACACAACTCCCGTTTCTTCTTGATCATAGAATTTCGGTTTTGGATCGGATAAAACGGCGATTTGAGTTTGTGAATGTGTTGAGTTGTTGGAAATCGAGTTCGGGTCCTCTTCATCATCCTCTTCGTCCTCTCCATAACTGAAGCTTATATGAGCACTGCTTGGCTGAAAATATTGGAGTTGGGTCGAAAAAACTTCCGAGTTTTCTGATTTTTTGGGGGAAAGAAAATTTACAGGAAAATCAGTTTTCGTCACGTGACCTTGTTGTGAATTTTAGACTAAAAATGTCTCTTTTTCAGACACGACAAAATAAGAGTAGCCCGGGCATACCGCTGTCATGCCAGGTCTGGATAAAAGTCGTGACATTTTTCAACAAGGTCACAAGAAGAAAATTTGAAATTTTTTTATGATCATACCTCGGACAAAAACGTGAAACATTTTTTTGTTGAAAATTTTCTCTGTGCAAATCTTGAAAACTTTTGTGTGGCCTATTGTGTCAGGTATAATTTAGGATATTTTTTGCTTTTTTGCCCGACCAAACCCCATCAAAATGTCTTACATTTCTATTTCTCACATCCATTGGTGTCAGCTTGATTCGACAATTATTGCGCTGTTTGGCAGTTTTGTAGAACTTCAACGCATTTCCATGTAACCGAAGTAAAATTTGATTCTCTTCCGGATATTGAAGCCAACCATCGGATACACATTTTCGACCAGCTAAACACACATAATGATAACAAAAACACTGTAAAATGGAAAACACTCTTATTTTTGTTCGAACAAAATAACAGATACAATTTTTGTCACCCATTTTCAAGTAAAAATCAGTGACTTACCGTAGTAACCAAACAAATCCACGCGATCAACACGACATTCTCCATTGCGACTTTCAACTTGACAAAGAACTGACCGAGGGTTCAAAAATGCTTCCCATTTGTCTGAAGAGATTTTTTTGATTTATTTTTGCACTGCAAAAATTTGCAGGTGGAGAAAAAACTGACCAACAATTAATCTTTCTCCATTGTCCGACATCAAGTTATAACCAACAAAATAGCGAAATTTCACATTTTCGTCACTTGTCTCCAACTCTCCCTTCCAACGTAATCTGTAAAAAAGTTGGTTTTATTTATGAAACTAACTGACCTACGGGAGAAAAGGTCCCGTGACATTTTGCAAGAAAAAAACATGTAGGTCAATTTTTAGCTTTTTTTGAGAAATTTTGGTACACTCTTAGGCGAGGTTTGGGCCAAGTTCTGTTATTTTTTGTTCAGAAACATACACTAATCTGCTCGCTACAACCTATATTTTTGTGAATCAAAGAATCATCTATGCAATTTGATAAGAAACATCGAATGTTGTTCATTCAAGTTTCAATTAATTATCAGAGCGAAAAAAAATTCTAGAAAAAAAGATAACAAAATTTTGTGCTCACTTTCTCTCAACATCTTGCTCCAACGCCATCGCCTTCGTCGCCTCCCAACTGCCAAGTCCTTTCGCCGAACCGACAACGTAGACCGCATGATGCGCTTGCAAGTTTTCAACGTCGACGGCAAAGTGAACGCGCACCGAGCGGGCCGCCACGGACATTACTGAAATAAACTCGGGAGTTTTTCTCGAAAAAAAACAACAAAAATGATTGTTGATCTAACGAGGAGATAGAGAGAGAGAGAAAACAACATCTGGCTGTTTACAAAAAAAAACGTTTTTTTGTTGAAAGACGGCAGGAGTACTGTAGATAGATGGGGTGGTAAATATTTGATAAATTGAGAAGACAAAAGTACTCTGAAGTTCTCGAAACTTTTATTGATAAGAAAAAAAAAACAGAGCTCGGGGGAAGACCAAAATGACTCACAAGGGAACTACATAAAGGTGTTAACGGACTTTGAGATGGGATGTATGTGACCCGATAGAGTTTTTCATGCTGAACATCATCCCGTAGCTAACTTTTGCAAAGCTCCAGCCAGAAAGCTTAAAATCACATTTTTTTGATAAATTTGAAATTTTTAAATCTCTCCTAACTTTTTCAAAATTATACATTTACAAGAATAAACTAATGGATCTGATAGGAAATTTAATTCTCTACACGATGGTCATTTTGAAATTCCGAAAAAATAATGAAAAAAGTGTGATTTTTCGAAAAAACATGAAAAATCAGAAAACAATCTTCAAAATTTAGCCACTTTCACGTTTTTCAATGCAATTTTTTTTGTTTCTCACGTTTTTTTGATCTACCTTTTTTATAAAAAGTTTCAGGCTCCTTTTTTCAGCGTTACAATTACAATTTCGAAGTTTTTAAGTGCTCCTATCGTTCCTGGCATACCAAAAAACCCTTTAGTAGTCTCTCATCACTAAAATAATTCAAATTGAACAAGATATTTCAGTTTTTGTGCTCAAACTTTGAGCTCGATTTTCAGATTTCTGGTTGGAGCTTTGCAAAAGTTAGCTACGGGATGATGTTCAGCATGAAAAACTCCATCGGGTGACACATGTCTCTTTTTAAAGTCCGTTAACACCTACTTGTAGTTCCCTTGTCAGAAGGAAAAAAAAAACAAACATTAGCAAGGAATCTTTCTTCTCATTTTCATGCACTTGCTTTGCACTTTTCAATTTGTAATAGAGCGGAGATCGACACAAAATGAAATGATCATTTTCGAAAACAACCAAAAATATTGATAATTTTACAAAGTCAAGGTTGTAGTTTAAAAATTTACCTCGATGAAGTGCGTTGGGTGAAAAGCGTAATAACATCAATTGAGAAAGACACTAATTCACAGAAAACACTGATAATCATCAATTAATTTGATAACATTGCGTTGTTGTTTTTTCTTTTTTTTTAGAAATTAATTGTCACGTGACAATTTTTTGAGGAAACAGACACACTAAAAGGGACCAAGTAGAGCAACATGAAAAAAAAACAACACGAGAAAAGGAGAAGAAAGAGACATCGCCCCAAAATCAATAACATATTTTCCGTTTTAGCTTGAGCTTATTGGCTAGCTCAGCGCACTTTCTGTTTCGAAATGCGAGACCAGATTTGTTTGACAAATATATTTTTCATCGAATCGAATTGATAAATATCTGGGTGCTCGTAGACTCGTTTTTGAGTGCATTCCCACGAAAAAAAACATTTTCTTTTATTTATAAACATTTTATATCATTGATATAAAAAGGGACTGTGGAAAAAAGGTTTACATTGGCAAAGAGGGGGGAGAATATTGAATAACTTGGCTGGTCAGACAATGTGGGGAGAGATTAGAGATGTAGAGAAAGGAAGAAGCTAGACAAGTGGGGAGAGAGTGGGAAAAAGTTAGAGAAAATGAGAGTGACGTGACAAGGAAGAGGATTTCATCGACAAAATTTCTTTCGTAATGTAAACTAGATTCACGATAACCGCTCGATAAAGAGCTTTGGACAGAATTTAGATAACAATATCTTACTCTAATTTAATTTATGGAAAACTTATTTGGAGCATTAGAACGGCTAGAAAAACGAAAAACAAATTTGGGGCAAAAAAAATTGAAAAAATAAAAATAAATTCGATTAATTACAGTACCCAAGGCGCACAACGAGTTGTGTGTGCGTCTCACAACGAAATAAAATTGTGTGTCTGAAATGCACGTAAAAATGGGTTTATTATTACAACACGTCACATGTGACGTGTACAAGATTTATTACATCGAGGTTTTTTTTTGAGTGCAAAATGAGACTTTCCCGAACCTTTTGTTTGTTTTTTTTTCGAAAGAAAAAGTTTTTTTCTTTGAAGAAAGAAACTCACCATTATTTTGCAAAGGGACTTCTTCTTTCTCCTCCATTATTTCAGCTTCTTCTTCCACACAATCGGATAGTCTTGGTCGACGAGACAACGAGGAGTTGATTGAATTAGCGTGCGGGTCGAAAACAAGTGATGCTTTGGGTGAGATAGCCCGTCGTGTGAAATGCATTTTTACTTCAAAAACAACAAAACAGTTTTGATAAGCAGTTCGAAACGAAGTGATTATGTCAATGAAAATCAAACTATTTTTCAAAAAGGACTACAAAACCATCAAGAACTTTTATCAATATATATTGATATCATTTCAGTGCATAAAAAAGCATAAAACAAATGTGTTTGAACTGATAATTCTTGGAAGTTTAGCAAAAACTTTGACCTCGAAAAGGTGTGATGAATAAAAATGACAAGTCGACTTTGGAATCATTAAATGTGTTTGTTAGTATATCATTGTTAGAACTGATGTATAACTCGAGAAAAAATTGGAGGTCATAGGTCGAGAAGATTTTGATTGAGTGCCAAAAAAACCTCCCGCCCGGAAACATCTCCCAGATATCCCCAGAAAAATCAGTACTTTCTGATACAAATCATACATTTTTTGGGAGCACGAGGGCATAGACCACGACGTTTTCAAAAAATCATTATTCTGACTTGTGAAGAACTCCTTCTTCAAACTCGGCCCAGAGCCTGTTCTTGATCTTCGGGCCTGGCTCCGGATTATCCTGTCATTTTTAAAGTGTGGAATTTCCAATTATATTTTACTCGAGGTCACTGTAGAAACAGTTTGACACCCACACAAGTTGCAAATTGTCAAACAAAACTTTTTTCACACATATTTAGTAACTTTTTGTCTCTCTTTACACAGACATGATCAAGTCACATATTTGTTGAACTTCTAATTATTGGTACCCTCTTTTTTTTAGTGAATTTGTGAAAGTTTGGCAGATGTTCAAACAAGTTGGAATGAGTTTAAAAGAGGAGATGAACACGGAAAATGTATCGAAATAGAAGAAGAAAAATGCAATCGTGCTCAATTGTTATTGTTCTGGCTGCTATTGTTGTTGGATTCGAATGTTGTAGTGATTCGGCATCGGCGTAAGTTCTAGGTTCATGAATTTAAGACGCATCCTGCCTGGCTTAACTAGGACGGGTCTTTTATGACGCCATTTGAAAGTGACGAAGAGAAATGGGATTTTTTAGCTCTCCGGGTCACGTTTTTATGATAAAAACAATGTTTTTTTAAATAATTTTGAAAAAGTTAGTCCGAGCCGGTGTTTTTTTGTTGGACCAAAAATGGTTTCTCATTGTTCACTGAAATTTAGAAAAACCTAGTTTCAAAAAATGGGATATTTTGCAGTTGTTCATCATGGGTAGCGAATGGTTTCTGCACAAATTCGTTCTACACATCAGCTCAAAGAGCAACATATTGTGCGAAATCTTGTGGATTATGCTCTTCAACAACTTCTTCCTCATCTAGTTGTACAGATGCATCATCAAAGTAACCTGAATACCATAAAATACCCTCAAATTGAATAATATTTATAGTTGCGCGGGTTGGAATGCGAATGGATTCTGTGCGAGTACTCACTACACTTCAGCCGTCAAAAAACAATATTGTGCGAGCACTTGTTCACTCTGCTCCTCTTCTTCTGATTCATCTGATGCTACTACCGCCGCCACCGAAACTACTACCCCATAGAATTTTTTCGTTTTCAATTTTTTTGTTGTTGTTGAGAATAAAACTTTGAAACTTTTATGGTCTTTTTTTTAAAAACTTTTTTGGCTGTCCGGTTCTGACCGGCTGAAAATGAAAGCCAAAGTGTAATACTTTCCGAGCTCTTCTGACCCGTCAAAAATCAGACCGAATAAACCGAACCGGCCCGTTACGTTCGAGACAGGCTAACGGTCTTCCGGGCTACAATTTCGCCCTTGTATAGTCTGAAAAAAACTTATTGAAAACTGATTCTCCATTATGTTTAGACAAATCTAATTTTTGTTTGAGAATCTTGTTCTCTTACCGCCAAACTATTATAGACGAAAAAAAGTGGGCGTCAAAATAGAAAACTTTTCAATTTTAGAAGTTTTTTTTTTATTTCGACGCCAACTTTTTTACGTTCATAATATCTTGCTTTCGTCTGGAAATTGAACTTAAATGAGTTCTCGGACCGGCCGGCAACAAAAAACTTCCATATGAAAGTACAGTATCAACATCGAATCAGAAACTGATCGAGTCAAGTCTCTAAAAGTAATACTTGTGCACATTTTGACACAAAAATGTTCTGAAGTGGAATTACTTTTCAAGATGTATTTTAAGATTAGCCGCAGCAAATAGCAAAGTACAAAAAATTAGAATATACAGTTTCGAAGTTTTATTCTCAACAACAACAAAAAATGAAAACGAAAAAATCCTATGGGGTAGTAGTTTCGGTGGCGGCGGTAGTAGCATCAGATGAATCAGAAGAAGAGGAGCAGAGTGAACAAGTGCTCGCACAATATTGTTTTTTGACGGCTGAAGTGTAGTGAGTACTCGCACAGAATCCATTCGCATTCCAACCCGCGCAACTATAAATATTCTTTAAATGTGGGGTATTTTATGGTATTCAGGTTACTTTGATGATGCATCTGTACAACTAGATGAGGAAGATGTTGTTGAAGAGCATAATCCACAAGATTTCGCACAATATGTTGCTCTTTGAGCTGATGTGTAGAACGAATTTGTGCAGAAACCATTCGCTACCCATGATGAACAACTGCAAAATATCCAATTTTTTGAAACTAGATTTTTTCTGAATTATAAAAGTCTTTTTCGGTCCAACAATCTGAACGTTCAAATACCGGGCCGGACTGATTTTTTGAAAATTAGTAAAAAAAAATATTTTTATCATAAAAAACGTGACCTGGATAACTAAAAATCTTATTTCCCTGCGTCTCTTCCAAATGATGTCATAAAAGCTCCGTCCTAATTAGGTCAGGACGCTTTCATGAATCCAATAACTTACGCCGATGCCGAATCACTACAACATTCGAATCCAACAACAATAGCAGCCAGAACAATAACAATTGAGCACGATTGCATTTTTCTTCTTCTATTTCGATACATTTTCCGTGTTCATCTCCTCTTTTAAACTCATTCCAACTTGTTTGAACATCTGCCAAACTTTCACAAAATCACCAAAAAAAGATTGAAACCGATCATTAGAAGTTCACCTGACTTATATGTCTGTGTAAAGAAAAACGTGTGAATGAATGGAAAAAGTTTTTGTTCGACAAACATTTTGTGGGTGACAATCCATTCACATATCATTGCGATCACAAGTTAATGAAACAACAATAACAATAATTGACGTAAAATGAGAACTTTATACGAACATAGATCAGGGTTGATTCATTGATTATTTGGTCTCACCCAGTCTCATAAATCAAACTTTGTTGTTTGTTTCACTGTTTTTGTTATGTTTAATTGAATTATTACATCACAAAATATAAGTGTTTTGTGTCTTGTCTGAAAACTAAAAAAAAATGATCAGACGAAACATCAAGTATAAAGCAAACCACACAACACAACGAGTGGCCTGCATGCCTAGTCTAGTGGTCTAGGGCGATGTGTGCGGTGTGCAAGGTCACAGGTTCGACTCCGCACACGCGCAGAATCAGCGTGAGTACTGGTTGTTTGGTGTTTATCCACAATCAAACAGCTGTCATCAACCACGCCAAAGTGAAACTCGGCGCATTTGAATTACCGGGCGACTCGATTATGAGATCACTCGGAGGAGGTGCCTCGACAATCAACCTGTTTTTTTTTTCGACAACTTTGTTCGTTTTTACCTTATTTAAAAAAGGTTGAAATAGGTGTAGTGTCCCGCCCATTCATCACTATTCCACTGACAATGTATCTACGTCTACTTTTGATTTTTATTCTAAACCTAAATCTGGTCAATTGTCAGATTATCAAGCAATGTAATTGTGATAAATATGAGAATTGCCTGCTGGTAACAAAAGAAGAGAATATTCAACAGTGCTTCTCGAAATGTGATTCTATTCTACCATCGACCAGTGTTCTGCCATGTATGTCGATTTTTGAGGAAGTTTTTGAAGAGCTCAAAGATTGCTCCTACACAGCGAAATCCGGATTGAATGGGTGAGTATTAAGTCATCTTGCAAGTTGATATCACACTCCAAAAAGAGATAACCTCGAAAAGTACATTTCCAATTTTGCAGATGTTCGAATCGACGATTCAACTTTTTTGTACAACGCCGCAATACGGAACAGTTTCGCGATTTGATGATTCATTCATTAGAGGCGCATTTGAACGATTATGGTGAGTTGCGAACAACTGGAAAAACGAAAAAAAAATAAAATAAAAAATTCTATGTGTGCAATTTCGCGTCACAGTAGTTTGACGCACAAATGCACAAAATAAAAAATTTTGGAGTCTAGTGGGAGAAAAATTATTTTTTCTTTTCAGACGAAACACGTCGATTCAAAAACGCAAAAACCGCTAAACAAGCAGAATGTCTGTTCGAATGCATCTACCCCGGAAGAAATACATGTACAAAAAAACTCGGCTGCGATCTTCTAGTGCCCACCGAAAAAGAACTCTTCACCAATTTCTACAAATGTGCCAACAATCAGAAATTTTTCGAAAAATCCGAATTTATCTACAAATGTTTGTGTAAGTTCACTAATTGTTTGTTTCGGTGTTCACGCGATTCGTATTTTCAGCGCCACTTTTTGTCACCGATTCATCATTACGCGATAACACAACATCGAAACGACGAAGACATTAGACACCTAGACATGATTGTTTTTTTCTTTAACTATATGGGTATATTTTGACTAGACAATAAATTTTGGTTGTTGTTTTTTTTGGATGGTCAAAAAACAATTAGAATTCGTCACATTGAACAGAAAACAGGTGGCCCAGCTGCCTGAAGTATTCGTTTTCTGGAATCGCTTTGCCTCACTTTTCGCACAGATTTTTTTTGGCTCGACAATTTGGGGAAATTTCTGTTTCTCTCATTTTGACCTGATTTTTCATCGTGCCTGATTTTTGATTCTTTTAACTTTTTGAAAAACTTTTTTATCAGTGGTCGAAGAGAGTTGAGAAAATGTATTGTCACGAAAAAAATTTTATAAAAGGCCCAACGTTTTTTTTGTTGAAAAGTTAAAAAACACTGGCCCGAATCATTGGACCAGGCGTGAATTCCAGAAAAAAAACGAATTTCACAATTTTTCGAACCTGGCCTGAATTTTTTTTCGGGCTGGGCCTCAACTAAAATGTGGGCCCGTCTGAAACTGCATTTTTTTCCAAGTTCAAAATGAAAAAAAAAATGAAAATTTTCGGGAATTTTTTTTCTGAAAGTTTTCCGTGTCTTAGATTTGGAGACTCTGCCCCGATTTGTTCGGACCTGCCCTGAATTCTGGAAAAATCAAGTTTAACAATTTTTCGGAGCGGGCCCGAACTTTCTGAAAAGTTTTTTTCCAAGTTCAAAATTATTTTCAAGAAGAAAAAAATAAAACATTTTAGAAGAATGTTTTGTGTCAGTCTTGATAAGCTTTGCTTTGAAAATTTTAGCCCAGTTATTTTTCCGCGCCAGAAAAAACGAAAAAAAAACTGGACTCAATTTCCTGGTCCAACCTGATTTCTGAATCAAATTTTCAGCTTTTCGGCCGAGCTCGAACTTTTTCCAGCACAGTTTTTTTTTCTATTTTATAATATGTCCTAAGGACAAAATATCGGTCGAGTTCATGTGCCTTTTTTCCCGAAAAAAATTGGCAAAAATTCTCTGGCCCAAACTTTTTTTTCCGAAAATTACTATAGTCAATAAACACTTTGTCGGCAAAACAGTTTGTCATGTCAATTCTCATAAAACCACAAAATCTTAACTGTGGGAACAATAGTACAGAACATTTTTTCCTCCATTTTTTTCAGTAACCAAAAAAAAACCATCTTCTCCGCTAAATAGTTTTATCGTAGTTTCGCCATCTGCTTCGCCCACTTCTCTGCGCTCTCTCGGTTTCGTCCAGTGTTTCGAGGCAACTTTTTTTTCAGGGCCGGCCGGAAAAACTGACCCGAAATGTTGTTCTTGTTTTGTTTTGAAACACCAAGTTCGACCTTCAGGATATATTCTAATTTAATTGTCATCATCGTCAACAATATTATTTTTTTTGTTTTACAACATTCAGTTTTTTTGGCTGTTCCCGCCCATTTTTTATCCTGTATACAAATGTATAATTAATCATTTATTATTGCTTAAAAGACATATTAAATTCCAGTTTTTTTCGTCGCTTTTTTTTCGCCCAAAAAACTTTTACATTTTTCTCTGTTCTTGATGAAAACCGAAGAATTGAGGCCATTTTGATATGATAAGCAGTATGGCGCAAGAGAGAAAAAAAGTTGACCGAATTTTGACCAAAAAATGTGGAGATTTGTATTGTTTTCTTGTTGACTGGCCATTTTTTTCCTTTTTTTGTTGAAGAAAAAAAGTCCAGATTTTGTTGGTGTAAATAATTTAAAATTCATGAAGAACTACCCATTGTTCATTCCCATTTTCGTTCTTATCTCCATATTTTTCATTGATTTTTATTTTTGCAGAAATGGCAAGCACCTATGACTATGCTTTGCTCGATTTTACAGCAACTTTGTGAGTTTTTCTCGCCCTAATTAATTTTTCAAAAAAAAAAAAGAAAAGTTGTAGATCAAAAGTGGAGATGAGTTTCTCGGAGAATCTTCAATCAATCATCGACACTTTCGCCAATTCGAGGTATGTGTTCTTTTTCAAAGTGCATCGAAAAAACTGTCTATTTTTGGGGTCATTAATCAAAAAATTATTTTTTATTAGTTTTTTTTTGGATATTGTGTAAGAGCGCTGGGTGAACCGGTTTATCTGGGGGAGACTTTTTGATCAGTTTTCGGAGAGAGTTGAGAAAACGTGTTGTTAGGAAAAAATCGGGCTGAGCCGAAGACAAAAATTCTACATAAAATCCGGACCAGTCCTAATATCTTAACCTTTTTGGGCCGGGCCAGAAAATTTGTTAAAGTTCCAATAAAAATGTGAAGCCGCCTGGTATTTTTTTCAAGTTCAAAATTATTTTTTTGGAGCCCGAAAAAGTTTGGGGGACAATTTTCAGAGTAATGTTTTGTGTCTTGAAAATTTCGGCCCAGTTTTCCGGGCCAGGTCTAATCTTCTTTGGAAGGGATTAATCCTCATCAACAAAAATTTGCCAAAAATTATCTCACAAGCCAAACTTCGGGCCGGCCTGAGATTTTCCAAAATTACCAAAACATTTTCTCAAATCAGTTTTTTTTTTGTCAAAAAAAGTTGACCTTGTTTTTCTTGTCCTGGCGTGAATTTTTCAAAAAGTCCGAAAAAAAAATTTGAGCCTACAATTCTCGGCCCAGTTTTCCGGGCCAGGTCCTTTTTCTGGAAAAAAAAGAGACCCGACTAATTATCTGAAGCCCTAAAAATCTTCGGAGAAAATTTCATTTCACAATATTCGGACCGGGCCTAAGTTTTTCAAGAAAATCCTGGCCAAATTTTGAATGTGAATTTTTCTTCAGAAAACAAAATTCGTCACCTTTCCAAAATTAAACTTCGGTGTCCTTTTTCACACTTTTTGTTATTGTTATTCATTTCTCAAACCACAGACAAATCTTGCACTTTGACCATTCATCTTTGAGTGTACTGTAGGTACTGTGTTTCAGACTAGATCTTCCACTCAAAAGAATATCCGAAATCGCAAAAGTACATAGTCGAGCGGCGAGAAATCTTCGAAAATTAGATGCGAAGAAAAATGAGCACATCAATTTGTGGAAAGTTTGCAATATTTATTCAGCCTTGTCTGTTGATCTTGATAAGGTAATTTCTTATTTTTTGGAGAAAATGGAAAAAAAGATAATTTTTTGAGGCTATGCGCGAGACTCGACATCAATTACGTGCAAAAATGTCGCTGGATGGAACACCTGTTGAAAAACCAAAAAAACGAACAATTTTTGAGACGTTCCTCAATGGAAAGATCATCGATTCGTCAGCAACATCTTCGGATAGTGGAGAAGAGAAGAGTACAAAAGTATGGCTGAGAAGATTCACTAGAGATGATCGGCGAGTTGCATTCAGGTAGGCTTACGGACTGCCCGAAATGGGTCAAACCTCATCCCGTACCACTAAATATATAAAATGTCAAAGCTCCAAAAAATCAGAGTTTTTATTCTCAACAACAACAAAAATGGAAAACGAAAAAATCCTATGGGGTAGTAGTTTCGGTGGCGGCGGTAGTAGCATCAGATGAATCAGAAGAAGAGGAGCAGAGTGAACAAGTGCTCGCACAATATTGTTTTTTGACGGCTGAAGTGTAGTGAGTACTCGCACAGAATCCATTCGCATTCCAACCCGCGCAACTATAAATATTATTCAATTTGAGGGTATTTTATGGTATTCAGGTTACTTTGATGATGCATCTGTACAACTAGATGAGGAAGAAGTTGTTGAAGAGCATAATCCACAAGATTTCGCACAATATGTTGCTCTTTGAGCTGATGTGTAGAACGAATTTGTGCAGAAACCATTCGCTACCCATGATGAACAACTGCAAAATACCAATTTTTACAAGCTGAATTTTCTGATCACATTTTTGGTTCAACCACAAGGGGTGTTTCAAACTAGGCCCAAGAACATTTTGTTTCAATGTGTGGTGCTCGCACAGTGTCGATTTACAGAGACTCCGCCCATTTTGCAGCTGCTGCACGACATTTTTCCTAGCCAGGCATGAAGACATTTTATATAGTTTTGAACGAGACGCAGAGAAAAAACAGATAGAAAGGTCACGGGTTTCACGTTCATATTCACTTCTTTTTAAATTCTTCGATGTTTTTTCCCGTTTGATAGGATTTTCTGAAACGGCGTTTTTGAAACAAGTCTCACGACGGTTTTGCTAAAAAAAAGTTATTTTACTTTCAATAAAAACAGGAAAATTATCAGACCAATCCGTTTTCTTCAATCCCAGACTTTATTCTAATAATGATTGAAAAAACGTGACCCGGAGAGCTAAAAAATCCCATTTCTCTTCGTCACTTTCAAATGGCGTCATAAAAGACCCGTCCTAGTTAAGCCAGGCAGGATGCGTCTTAAATTCATGAACCTAGAACTTACGCCGATGCCGAATCACTACAACATTCGAATCCAACAACAATAGCAGCCAGAACAATAACAATTGAGCACGATTGCATTTTTCTTCTTCTATTTCGATACATTTTCCGTGTTCATCTCCTCTTTTAAACTCATTCCAACTTGTTTGAACATCTGCCAAACTTTCACAAAATCACTAAAAAAAGAGAGAGGACCAATAATTAGAAGTTCAACAAATATGTGACTTGATCATGTCTGTGTAAAGAGAGACAAAAAGTTACTAAATATGTGTGAAAAAAGTTTGTTTGACAATTTGTAACTTCTGTGGGTGTCAATCCGTATCTAGAGTAACCTCGAACTTTTCGCCAAATTTAGACAAATTTAGGAAAAATCTCCAACAAAAAAATGTTTTCCAGCAATCGTCGTAAACCAACTGTCAGTTCGTTGGATTCGGAGAAATTCGATGAGATTCAGGAACCATGTCAAGCACCTCCAGCACCACCACCATCACGTCCACCTCTACCACCACCACCAGTCATTCAGGAGCATTTGTTGAGACATTTAGACGATTCAGGAACGACGAAGGAGATTGTTCGAGTTCAAAAAGATGTTGAGGTCAAGAAAGAGGTTCAGAAAAATGGTGAGAACCAGGGCCAGGGGTTTGATTTGAGGGCAGCCGTTGAAAAAAAAAAACCAAAAAACACATAAACGATGCCCTTGTGGCTCATGTGCGCTCTAGCGAACTGTGTGTTTTGATTGAAAATCAAATAATTTCTTTCGAAACACCGTGACGCACAATTGCAGACAGTTTCCTCTGAATATTGCGAAGTCCTCTTAAAAAAAGAACGAGCATGAAAATAATATAAACGTGAACTTTCGAACTGCAAATTTCATGTTTTTCTCTGCGTTTCTTCCAATTAGCACATTTTTTATGGCAAAAATTTACTTTTTCAACTTTGAAGTAGCGAAAAAATACAAAAAAAAGGTCTCCACGTATTTTCGAAAGCTGCAGTTTTGCCGCACACAGTTTGAGGAAGAGAACAATGCAAAAATTTATTTCTAGCTAAAAAGTGTCGTCATAACAAATTATTATTTTTTTTCGCAGATGCGTCAGTCAAAGTCTTCAACTCTGAATACGTCAATATTCGACCGCCATTGGCTCAAAAGCCAAAACTGATCGACTCATCGCAAAGTGTTCGATTGCGTTCGCCGGATTTCGCGCCAACCGTCATCACTGTCGACTGTTCATCATCACCAACACCATCGCCAAGAACCTACTTCCAAACGGTTTGTTCAACATTTTCCAGCCTGACCTCACATCTAATTTTCCAGATTGATGCTCCAAGTTCTCAACGATCGAGTTCGTCAGCCTACTCGTCCAACTATTCAACATCTTCTTCATCCAACGTCACCAATTTCCAAATCGATTCTCGCCCTCAATCACAAGTCGAACATGCTCGAATGATTCGAATCGAATCGCGCGAAGACCTTCATCCCAACCGATTCTAACTTTTGCTCAATATATATTTATCTCTGACAGAAATAATATTATTCTACAATAAATTAAAACAATACACCCGGGGATAGACAGCATTTAGAAAATATGAGAGAACCGGGGGAAAGAAAGGGCAAAATAGAAAATCATCATCAAATAATTCGAGGGAGGACAATCACATAGGTTAGTGGGGGGAAAATGACTCAAAAAATGATGCCAATTAGTCGGCCTGTTCGATAAGTTTCTTAAGCTCTTCATTGAAATTATTAAATCGATCGTTCATCGACGTCGTCGACATCAGCTCGTTCAGACGTTCTTTGATCTGTAACATCTTAAGAAACAGTTAGAGCAATTCAATATAGTGATAATTTTCGATCCGGCCCGAACATAATTTCGAAAATCGCAATTTTACACGTGTTTTTGGTAAAAAGTTGGAAAAATTAAAATTTCGACGGCAAACTTTTTTGACGTTCGTGATCATACATCGTATTGACTACTTTTTGGTCGCTAATTTTTGAGAAAAACCGCTTTGAATCATGAAAATTCACACATTCGACACTTTTTTAAATTTTTGATTTTTTTTTTTTGAAAAATTTATACTTGGCCTAAGAGGGGAAAAAGTATCGTGACATTTTCAATAAAAAATTATAGGTCACGCCACGAAAAACCCAAATTTTGAGATATTTTTCTGTTTTTTTGGTGGTCATTCACAATGAAAAAATTTTTCCAAAAATTTTCACGGTGACAAAATATTTGAGAAGTTTTGAAAATAATTTTTGACTTTTAATTTTAGAAATTCAAATTTTTCACTTTTCTAAATTTCTGGTTTTTTGGGACGATATTTTTTTTTCTAAAAAATTTCCCGAAAACCCCGATTCAACTTACTTTTATGTTTTCCGACGGTATACCAAACGATTCACTCTCAAAATATTGTGGCAACGGATCAGCCTCCAAAACCTCTTCGCCATTATAAATTTTCAGCGATTCGGCGACGAAGAACACCTTTTCGGAATTGATGGTACACGCATGGGCGTTTTTCATTTTTTCGAACGCATATTTCAACGTTTGGAACATTGCAACCGTGCTACTTTTGATTCTTCCACACGTCCCAATGTCATTTTGAATCCAAATTTTGAGCGCATTTGTACCATACTTCACTTCTCGCGATAGATCATCTTCTGTTATTCGCCGTTCTCGTTCTTCCATGAAGAATGTCAAATCGTGCAGCGATTTCGTTTCATCTATCGAGTATTTTGTCATTTCAAGGACCAGCGTCTGAAAATATTTTTTTCAGATTCCTAACTTTTAGAATTTTTTTTCTACTCACAGCTAAAGACAAACATGTTGTGAGTTGAGCAATTCCGTAATCGATGATATTGTCCAAGTTTAGCGGACTCGAGCCAAAATGATGAAGCTCGGAGACAATCATCTGATGACAGTATCGAGCCATTCGAGAGCTCACCAAACCATAATACGAGTTTTGTGAGCTGAAAAACAGTATTCATCAATTCTATTGGATGGTGAAAAAGTTATTTTGGCGTGGGAAAATAAAATTTCAAAAAATCGGCAAGTGTATTTTTTGAAGAATTTTGAAAAAAGTTCTAATTTTTTTGAAATAAAACAATAATTTTACAGATACCGTGTTTTTTTAAAACTAAATTTTATTGAGTGTGTCTGGGTCTCGTCACGAAACTGAAAGTTACCAAGTGTCTTGAAATTTTGAAAAACTTTTTCCTGATTTCTTATTTTTCTCGGTCATTATGAAAGTCACTTTTTCAACCAAAAAAAAAACCAACCATTTGCTCGGATCACTCAATTGTCCCAAAAAGTACTCGAGCGCTTTTCTGCACGAGAAGAACATCACACTAACAAGTTCATACAACATTGATGCCCACTGAAAATGAACTGGTATTGAAAATCTGGAAAAATCGAAATCTCACCTGAGCTAATCGACATATGCTGACAAACTGATCGAGTGATTGACTTTTGAGCTGTTCAATTTCAGCAGCAGCTCGATTCGAGATGATCCTAAAATATTGAAAACATTTTTTTATTTGCTTATTTTTCAGAGAAAAATCCACTTACGCAACTCTGGATCGCGATAATGCCACTAACAAAATGAAACGAATAACCTATAAATTTCCCGATTTTTTGTGAGAATCAAGTCAATCAACTAACACTCATGTTGAATCCACGAACAACTGTATGAATGAACGTGACGAGACAATGACTTTCCGGAGCGGTGATATCGGTCAAAAAATCTCGAATAAATGTGTCGAATGCGCGATTCGCGTCATTTTCAGCATCTGCGCGAAGTTCGCCAGCGTCGAATCCTCTGAAAAACCAAGATTTCTAGCTGAGTCCAGGCTCTGAAAGAGGTTTTTGGGTGTCCGACAAAAACCGGACCCGAAATTTTCGGCCCGAATATATATTTTTTTTATTCTTTAGAGTTTCTAAATAGTAGCCGTGCTGTATTCTTTTCTAGGTCACCATATGGCTCATTAGATTTCACATCTTTTGATGTTATCGGTAAACAATGGCATACCTGTTGTTATGAGCAATCAACAACAACATATGGTGACCTAGAAAAGGTCAACAGGAAATATGTGTGAATAGGAAGGCAGGGCTAAATGAAATGAGGGACCAGAAGAAATAGGTCTGCAAAAAATGTGACCAGAGGGTTCGGGAAAAACTGAAAAACTTGTTCGAGAGAAATACAAAACTTCATGTGGAATTCGGCCATCCTACCGGCCTATTGATCATGAGAGGTGTAACTTCGGACTATTTTTTGAACTTATTCAGAAGAAAAAAAAATACTTACAGTATCTGTTTTAGGAACGGTTTTCCATAGTTCATCATCAACGAATCGCATTGATTGTTCAGCAGAGTTTTGTCATCAATAAACTTCCGAGGCATTACTTCTCGTAAAACTCGCGAAATTCGTGATATCTGAAACATCCCAAAACCTTGTTTGTTGATACTTTTATTTCTTACACTATCTTGAACTTGTATCTCTGTTTCCGGGTGGAAATTTTCCCAATTTTGCGCATTGAGCTGTGTTACGAGGCTGAATTTCTCCGCTGACGTCTGAAAATCCAACTACTTCACTATGTTGTTCGAAAGACAATAACTTACGGAGACGTCGTCGTCTTCGTTGTTTGACACTCTTGGTCGTTCATATCCCCATTGCTCTTTTTTGATTTGAAAACTTTTCTCTTCTTTGTTACTAGATGGTGATTTTGGTGAGGTTGTGGGCGCTTGAAAAGGCCTTGATTTTGTTTCTTTTTCTTCTCGAAATCGCTCGAGATTCGAGTTGAACTCTTCGATTTTCGAGTTGATCATCTCTTTCAAATCAGTGGGCAGCAATTCTCTCGACTCTTCACGTGTCAGGCTATCCGGATCCATTAGCCATTTCGCATCTGATCTCACATACAACAAGCAATAGGCAGACGGCGACGAGGCGTTGCCATTTCCGAATGCGTCTTTTTCAACTCGACTCCATGGAACAATATCGATATGAGTGTCATTCAACTTTTCCCATTGATCTTCTTGCGCTGAATGTTGAAATATGAAAATTGTTGGATCAATTTCAGACAGAGCATAAATTGCTCGATGAAAGAAAATTTCGAAAATCAGAATTTTTCACGATTCAGAACGTGTTTTAGGATCTGGGTCATTCCGACCCGTTTGTTTTCAGAAACTTTTGGCTGAAAATTCACAGTGACTAGTTTTTTGAACGACTTTGGGGGGGTTTGGAATTTTCGGCATCAAAACTCCAAGCTTGAACTTTTGAACTTTCAATATTTAGCGCCAAAATTTCAATGAAAATGGTCACCGTGTTTTCCACTTTTAGAACTTCTGATTCAAGAACAAATCTTGTTCTCGATTTTCCGGCAATCTTTATTTTTCCAACTCACATCTCGCATATGCCCAATAATGTCCTCTGTTCGCTTCTCCCGAATGTATGATAAGCGCGTGTAGTTGATATTCGCACTGTTTCAATTCATCAATATCATACGTGGTGTTGATCTTCTCAAGAAGTTGCATATCTTGTACCTCGAGAACTGAAACACATTTTGTTTTCGTTATTTAGTTCTAACTTTAAAACTGTCTCACTTGTCTCATCTTCTCTAAACTTTAGCGAAATTTGTTCCAGTGTCTGCAAACAATCCTCAATCGACGGATACAATTCACGTTGAACTTCGGGATATTCTAAAAATGATAATTTATTACAAAAATCCCCGAATCTCCAAACATACTAATTCCAAAATTCTCAATAAATCGCGATCCGTTTTCTTCGGAAGGATAAGGTGACGGCGGAACAAATGGTCCAAGAACATTTGGCGATTTTGGAGGAGGTGGACGATCGGCTCTCGCATTTCTTAGCACATCAATAACTGTTTCGAACGTGTCAACAATTCGGGTCGTTTGATTTCCAACAAATGGATAATGTTTCAGTCCACGTTGAACAGCGCGTTGTCTTCCCAACGTTTCACGATCAACAAGTTGTTGTCGTCGTAGTTCAAGAACTTTTTTCGCATTTCTAAAAAGTGTAAGTTCGTTTTTGAGCCCATACCTGGTACCAGGTACCAGAGTCTGACAATTTTTTTGTCATTTTCAAGAATTTTAAGGTAAATCATAGTAATTTTTATTCCATCCGGCCAGGAAGGTTCAAAACTCACTTTTTCAAGTATCGATCCATGTACAGAGTTTTCGGAAAAACAAACTGATTGTGCAATTTTTCGGGCATTCCATTTTTATAATTAAACCTCGAAATTCCCATAAATATAGCTGCTGGTAATGATTCGAAAAAGTTCTGAAAAATACTTTTTTCAGTGAAAAATGACTTTAATTATCTACCTGAACATGTGACGTATCTCCTCTGCCTGTATCAAATGTAGTTGCCTCTAAAGCGTCGTGTAGATCACCATAAGACACTTGCAAATGGAAAAATTGTGGGCAATTCTGAACAGTTGTTTCTGGTAGGGAATTGGAGATTTCTAGAAGAACAGGGTTTTTTTTTTGAATTTTTATATGAAAAACTGATCTTACCATCCGAATAAGTCGCAGTAACACATGTCGCCGTGAACAGATTTTTTAGATTCTGCTTGATCGAATCGACAGCGATTTTCTCAGCTATCGAAACATGTTGAGTCGATGAGGAACCTTTCCGAGGATGAGAATGCGGATCCGGCGGAGGATGTTGGTCTGGAGGAATACTTTGAAAATTCTCTTGACAATTTTTAAAGAATCCGAATTTTTCCACTACGAAAGAGAAATATTTTTTCGGAAAAATATTAGGAAAGACACTGCAAAAGAGCGGATTTCAAAAAATTTTGAGATATTTTAAATTTAAAAATCTACGGAAAAATAATTTTAAAAACTTTAAAATACAGCCGGGCTAATACGAAAAAAAACTCTACCGGCCCGTAATTTCAGATCTGGGACGTTTCGAAAAAAAACCGGACATTTCGAAACCGCATGAAATTCTAGCAAAAAGAAGGAAGAAACTTTTGTTTTTCTTACTGTGTGGCGCATCCCGTGAGATGTCGGTACACTCATTTGTTGAAAAGATGAAGAAAAAGAATCTTCGATGTTTTCATGCTAATTTCTTGCGATTTCGAAAGCCCCGGAGTCGTCTTCTCTAGGGACTTCTGATTTAAAAAAAAGTATTTTTGCTAAACATTGTCGAATTTCAAATTTAGATTGACCGTTTTTGTGAATTTGTTAGAATTTTTCAAACTATTTTTACATTTAGTTTTTGGAAAAACAACCTTGTTTATTGTTTTTGTTCACAAAAATTGTGAAGAAAATTTGTGTAACTATGGAAACACCAACCTTCGGAGACATCCATTGGTTCATCATTAAACGAAGTGGTTGGCGATGCGGCGATTTTTGTGTTGATGACAATATTATCGTGTTCTTTCTGTTTTTTCGACGGTGTTCCTTCAAAAGTGCACTTTGAAGATCCTTCGATTGTTGTATACGAAACAGCGTCATATGACGGCGGAGCAATGCCAATAACATCGCTATTTGGTGCGTTTGAAACTGAGTTTGCTGGAATATAACTTTGATCGTCTTCCATATTTTCAACTGTTGGAAGGTCGTCAGAAATTGTTGTTCGATTTCTGTCATTCAATGCGTCTTTTATTCCGGATTCTAACCAATCAATAATTCGAATAAGACTTTCAGTCGCGTCTTGTTGTTGCCCAAGAACCGAAACTTCACTGCTATTCTTTCTTGTCAACGCATCAACTACCTGCAAGACGAATTTAACGGAATATTGAATAGTTTTTAAGAACAAACCTCTAAAACAGGTGTTGTATCTATATAAGCCATTGTAGAAAATTGCATTTCAGCAAACAAACTTCGAATTCTCAGAAGAAGATCTCGAGGGAGTGCGGTTTCCGGTGTCACTACGCTCGAACTCGTCGAAGTATCACTCCAACTATACGGTACACAATGATAGATTATCGATCGAAATTTGGGAAGATGGTAAAGTATTTGAGCCACACAATTGAACCAACAAGTATTTCCAGCATTATGCAAACCGGTCTGACAAGGAAGACATCAAATCTATTTTTCGAAATGAAAAAAATTCCCGACTTACTGATAACTTTGGATCTCTGACAACCGTTTCCAAATCTTCGGGAAATGATGCTTGAAATGTTGATAGATTTGTGCTCGTGACTTTTAGCGATTCTTGAAGTGCTCGTTGAAGATCGCTATCTTCTTCGAGAGTCAGATATTTTTTATCCGACGAATTTTGAGGACCGAATTGAACTGGATCGGTAGTCTGACCCGAATCGACCTGTGGCGATGTTACCGGATCCGGTTTGTCTGGTAGCGGACATTCGTCCTTCTTTTTATTCGAATAGTAGTCGATGACGTTATTCGCTATTTCACTAATGAACGTAGGGTCGTATGCAACCTTTTTTCCACTCTTCTAAAAATGAGAAATGAAAAAAATATATTTAAAAACCGAGAAAAAAATCTCACGCGTATAAAATCCAATATTACAGGCATCTCGGAATCGGTTCCAGCAAACTCTTGGACAGTTTTCATAACTGATGTTTCTAGTTCGGTTGGTTCATTCTAGAAAAATTTGAAATTTTACATAACCCTTTTGCGCGAAACTCACTTGAAACGAGACATTTTTCGTTGGAGTAATCGGCGTTTGTGTTTTTACCTTTATTTCTACCATTAGATTTGAACCTAAAATACTTTTGATTATTAAAATAAAGAAGAGAGAGAGAGTGTATATCATAAAACATTATTTCAACACAAGCTTTGAGCGACAGCGCCGGCGCCGGCGCCGAGAAAAAAAAACAACTAATGCTGCAATTTCGCTCCATCGCACTCCTCGAAAAACGCCTGCGGCCAAACACTGGCGTTGTTTGTGTAGGGAGGCAATCTGAATTTTATTTTTTTTTCTGTGAATGAATTTTTTTTGTGCAAAAAACTTCGGTACAAAAAGTAAACTTTTATTTATTTATTCGAAAATGAATAAAATCACAGACACAATAAGGAATACTGTATGCTTTCAATACTCGGGTTAGATGAATGCGCGAGAAAATAATGAGAGACAAATACCCTGCAGATCACTTCTAGTTCTATAATAAAATCAAGATGGCATTAATTAACAATTTCTGGAATGAATCAAATATTTACAACAGTGTGTTAAAAGTTGTTTGCCGTTCACAAGTTGATCGTTTTGACGAGTATAAATATCCAAACCATATTGACCTTCGCCGGGAAATTCGATTTGAATATAAACCATATCACCTTTGAGAATCGATCTTGTGCACGATTGCAAAGCTCGATCATCTGTCCGATTTCGGTGCAAAGATGCGACAAATTCGGAAAGAGGTCGAGTCATTCTGCAAACATAAAATCATAGTTTCCCCCGCCAAAATATCGAGTTTCCTACCTGAATCGAATTTCAACATATCTCCCAGTATTGATAATCGCTTCAGGATGCGATGATGGCAACAAGCCAAACAATCTCGTCGCCTTAGCCGGACCCCATTCACCGGAAGCACATTCGGGAAGTGGCACCATGATGACTTGAAGCGATTCGCACACAACTTTGAATTTACAAACACTTTTGAATTTGATCGGCTGTCCGGTTAGATAGGCTCCCGATGAGACAGAGTTGGCAAAAATGTCAAGGAGAAGGGGACGAGTTGAGGGAGCGTGCACACGGAATGTCACAATCTGCAAAGTTTTTGTTGAGACTAGAAAAGTTGGTCAAACTCACATCATCCGATACGGATTGCATGACAAATCGTTTCAACGACATTCCGCTGATCGTGTTCTCTTCCGAGTCGAAGAATTTGAGATTATAGTGGAAGATGAGAGAATCGCCTTTTGGTGGAAGACGAATCGACACCGAAGAGGCACCTGTTTTGTCGGTCTGAAAACTTTTTTTTTCAATTTTTTATAACGCAAATTTTGCGACGCAAAAAATACAATTTTAAAAATTTTACGTGACCTTTTTTCTGAATTTCTCATTTCTAAATTATATTTCTCCGGTTTAGGCCACGCCCACAAAACTGTGTCCAATCTTGACCGAAAAAATTCCGCAAAAAACCTGACCCGGCTTGAAAATTTGGATCCGAAAATTGGGCCCGAGATAATTTTTTGCTGAAGCAAGCCTGGCCTGAAATTTTTTTGCCGAGTCACAAAATTCGGGGCTAGAGCTAATTTTTCTGGATTTTTTGAAACCAGAGAAAAATTTCAGAAAAAAAACTCAGAAAATTGGGCCAGGTCCGGTCTCAAAACTCCAAAAACTCTTTTTCTCTGTGTCTCTCTATTTCGAATGATATTTCGTTGGAGCATGCCACGCCCACAAAAGTGTGTCTGACTTTGGAAAAGTGTTCGAGAAAAGTTGGAAGGCCCACAGTTTCAAAAAAAAGGAAAAATTTCCCATCAACAAAGTTTCTGACTTTTTCTTCAACATAAAACACTGTCAGACTTCAAGACCTGGAAAACTTTTGCAAACTACAGTAATCCCTCGAACACTCACATAAATAGTAGATTCCAATTTCGAATCAGTGAACGATAAGTTATATTTGAAGAAGAGTGATCGAACAAAAGGAATTCGTTCGAATTGCAAAAGTGACAATGGTTTCGGCAGTAATTGCCAGGCGGCTTCAGACGGGAAAAACTCGTAGATAAATTCCTCCGGATCAGTCATAAAATAATGATCATCATACTCGTACCGTAAATTTCCATCCGATTTTGCTTCTTGTGATCCATCCTTAGCGTTTCTGGAAAAAAGATCAGCATGTTAAGCCTAAGTCTAAGCCTCTACTTACACAAGATGTCGTGCACCCCAATTACACTGAACGAAACGCCAAGATCCATCAAGATACACCGCGTTCCACGTGTTTCTGAATCGATGATCATCAAACGAATAGCCTGGTTGATATCCGGCCGATTTTGAGAAACCCTTTATGACAACACAATGAAGACCAGCATAACTGCAGAGACGTTTGAACAGCACATGATAGCTCTCAGTTCCGTATTTGATACCGCGTAGTAGACCCATTGGAGTGTCACTTTGGATCGATTCATCGAAAACCATCGTGTTCAGATTCTTGATGGTTATCCATCGATAAATTGCTCGCGCAACATCGACATCCGATCTAGCGCCAGATGAAAGAGTTCGAATCAAATCGGTGAATGAGGCAACCTCATTTCGAGCACAATGAATTGCCACTTCATCAATTGACTGGAAAATTAACATATTTACAAAACACACAAAAAGATATTACCGAAAAATAATCTGTCGACGTATAAATCTCTCGCTTACTACAACTTGGCGGTACTGGCGGTGGAGGTGTTGACGGGTACTGTAGATTACTGTATTCTTGGCGAGACGCTTTGAAGAGTTCGAGCATTTCTTTTGCTTGACGATCGACTAGTTCGGCGGTTTGATGTCTTTCTCTTTCCTGGAAAAAATCTACTTTTTTGAAGTCTGGAAAGATTGGGATTTTTTGAGCAGTTCTATATTTGACCTGAGATTTAACATTTGCAGAAACTAGATTTTTTTACTAAAAATTTTGAAAGAAAAATTTTGCAAACTTGAAAAAATATCGTTTTGAAAATCAAAAAAAAAAAAAAATCCGGATTTTTTTTTGTTTTTTCGTCTTTGAGATTTTCTGACCAAGTTTTGCGGCAAGGTTACAAAAATCCAAAAAAATGTTTTTTTTTTCTGAAAAATCTCGGCCCGATTAGAAAAAATTTTTGGGCCAGGATTTTTTGGAAAAAAATATGATGTCATTTCTCTCGGGCCGGTCCGAGATTTTTTTACTGTGAAAAAATTTTCTGCCGTTGGAAAATAATTGTTTGTTTGAAAAACGACATATTGAAGAAAGACCTGAAGCCCAGATTCTCCATTTTTTTTACTTTTCCCACACAAATCCTCTCTTTTTCATTTTTCCAAAGCTTGAATTTTGGATTAATGGAATAGAGTCATTGAATCTCTGTACGGACAACACACGCGTCTCGCACACTGCCATCTTTTGTGTGTGCGTTGGCCACGCCCACACTGCGTCACGCTCTATTTCAATGATTGCCAATTGTCTTTTGCTTGATACCCCGACTTACCCTTCGTTTCGAATGTAGAGTTTCCAATTTTTTCTCCCTCTTGATCGTAAGTTGTCTAATCAAATCATCCTTCTTACTCGACCCCTGACCTCTATCATATTTTCTCGCAAATTCCTCCAACGCTCTCTCCCATTCTTCCTGCAAAAAATCTAATGACGTTGAAAATGTTTTCTACAGTAACCCACAGTATTCTCCTTCTCAAACTCTTCAGCCTCCCGACTTCGTTTATCTTGAAACGCTTCATACAACTGATCTTCCGCTTTTCGGTGCAGCAATTCGAGCCGAGTTTGCGCATCATAATCCACAACATAATTCGCGCCTTCGTGCGTGATTTTCGGGTAAGGCCGAGCCACTTGCGTCGCCTTCATCGCGTGCGCAATTTTCATATCACTCAAACCAGCGTCACTGAAAAAATGAAGGTTTTTCAAATGTGGTTTATGGCTAACTCACATCCAATTTCCATTTTTCACATGATTATTGTTCTCGGGTTGATGAGATTTTCCATTAGTTAGTGGTAGATCGTGTGGACCGGCGATCGGAACATGATTCGAACAGTAGATCTCTTTGTCATTGATGTCGTTTCGATTGTTACAGTAGGTTTTCAGCGCCAAACGAGTTCCACAAATGTAGCATTTGAAGCAGCCTGGAAAAGTTTTTAGGCTTAACTTTGGGCGGGTATTTCTCAAGGGCTACTCGGCAAAATTGGTATTTTTTATTGTTTCGATATCTAGGTCACGGTAGGTTTTAAATAATCGAAATCAGCGTGGTCTGAAATCGGACTGTGCCCGGTTTTTCAATATATTTGGGGTTTCTGACCGGCGCGTTTTTTTGGTGAATTATTCTAAAATCGGACCAGGACGGAAATTTTCTCTCTAAATATTCTGAAACCGGACCAGGCCCGATTTTTCACCAACATTGGGTTTTCGGGCCGGCCCGATTTGTTAAAATATTCAAACTTACCATTATGGAAAAATGTGGCATCTTTGAGTGGTCCGACCTTATCAGTCGGATACACGAGTTTGCCGCATCGATTGCAATGTTGTTTCGAGTTCATTCACCCAGATTTTCTATTCAATTTTCACAAAATGTTTTCTTCTTTTTTTTTTCGAATCGATTATCTCTGAAAAAAACGAATCTGTGGTTGAAAAGTATAAAAGTGTCCCATAAAAAATGAAGAATGCATATAAATATTTACATTTCATATATACATGATGAATCATACCATGTAGTCGAGAAAAAATCGAGAAGAAAAAAAAGTCTGTTTTTTGAGAAAGAGAAAAAAAGGAAGGTCAAGTGGAGGTGAAAAAAGGAAATGGGAATGTTGAATGAATGTGTTAACTATGCGGAGGGGTCTAATGGATCAAAAGACAAAAAAAAAAGGGAATTTATACATACATAACACGAATTAGGGCGGAAATTAGGCCATTTTTGGCGAGACTTTTTGAAAAATCAGAGAATAGTTTTGGATTTTTTCGGGCCGGCTCGAAAATTCGGACAAAAAATTCAGGAAATATCTAGGCTGGAACAGAAAATGAAACGTTTTAAGTGATCCTGCAGTTTATGAAATCCAAAAATTTCAGATTTTTCGGGCCGGCCCGGAAATTCTGAAGCTAGACAGAATCGGCTTAGAATTTTGAAAATGTTAGATTTTTTGTTTTTTTTCGGGCCGGCCCGGATTTTCTGACAGAAAGTTCAGGAAAATTTTTTGGCGGAAAATTTGGAGCAAAAACTTAAAGGTACATACGGATGAGCATTTTGAAAATGTCAAAATGTTGGATCTTTATCTTTTTCGGACCGACCCGGATTTTTTTTTTGTTTTTTTTTTGACAAATTTTAGAACGTGAACTAGAAATATTTTTGACATTTCAGACACATTGGGATTTTCAGGCCGGCTCGGAAAGTTTGACAAAAAATACAGTTTTTTCTATTTCTGACCGGTCCAGGACCCTAGGAATAGACTTCTGTTTTTCGGGCCGGCCCGGAATTTCTGACAAAATGTTTTAGAATGAATTTTACTTGAAAAATTAAAAAAAAAACTTTCGGGCCGGCCCGAAAATCTAAAAAGTAGTCAAAAGCCAAAAATATACGATTATTTTTGTTATTCAATATTTGTAAAACTACTAAAAATGCAATTAAATTCAACACACAAAAGAGAGTGGGTGAAAAAAAAAAATTATATGAGTCACAGTGTCTGGATTTCCAATACATACATATTGAAACCGGAATATTTTGATTGATATAAATAAAATGTGACCCAACCCAACCCTTTTCAAAAAGAGTATTATGTAATTGTGAATATGTCACTTGAAGTAATAACAACAGAAAAAAGAAACTAGTACTTGAGGGAGGATAGTTCAATGTCAAATTGGTGCGAAGAGAAAAAAACAACAAAAACAACAATATGGTGTTTACTCGAACTTTGGAAGGTTACTACTATTTGTTTTCTACTTGGAAGTACAGCACTTTAAAGGGTTCTGTTTCACAAATAATAAATAAGAAGAGACCGATTTTTGAAATGCAAACATCAGGCGAAAAACCGGAAAAGGCTAAGTTAATGAATACATGGAGACGAAGCTGGATATTTGTTCATACATTTTTGTATTATAATAATTAGGTATGGTCTGTCTGACAAGTGGTGTCTTCTTTCTTATGCGCGACATTATAATTGGATAGATTTTACGGGGAGAAAAGGGCAGAACAAGAAATAAACTTCAAAAATATTATTGAAAAATTTTTGAGGAACTCATGTGTCCTCGGTAGTATAGTGGTGAGTATCCGCGTCTGTCACATGCGAGACCCGGGTTCAATTCCCGGCCGGGGAGAAATTTTTTATTTTTTTAAAGTTTTTTTTCGAAAATGTAGAAATACAGAGAAAATGAATCAGAAAAAGAGACGAATGAAAACCATATCGTATCATAAATGAGGAGAAGAAGAAGCTAACCACATACATACATATATGTAGATATCTTCATTTTCTGCACTATTTCCTCTCAATTGACTACCATGATCCGGTTGGTGAACTGAACTTTTTATAAGCGAATACTTTACACAACAAATATGTATCTCTATATGGATGTATATAATCAAAAACGACAAAAAAAAACAATTATCGAAAGTTATTATTACTATTATGAATCGAATAGAATAGGTAATTTATGTGTTGTGGAATTTTTTACACAAACGAAAATAAAATCAAGAATTTCATCAAAAATGCAACAAAGGAAAAACTAGGCCCGAATTATCGTTGACCATCAGGGAGGGTGAAAAATGCTTATCTTGATCAAGACAACAAAAAAACCAGAAAAGATATTCATCTAGAGAATTTGGGAGCGGCGCCCTCGTGTCCTCGGTAGTATAGTGGTGAGTATCCGCGTCTGTCACATGCGAGACCCGGGTTCAATTCCCGGCCGGGGAGAAACTTTTTATTTTTTATTTGTTTGGAAAATGATAAATTTTGTCGATATCGAAAAAGGAAAGTATTGTTTACACATAACGAAAAGAGATAATTGAAATGGAATGGTGTAAACTGAAGTGAACCAGTCAAGTCAGATAAATGTTACGTGATACCCTACGCTGTCACTCACTCACTCACTACAATATTATATTATATGAAATCCGGATCAAACACGCGGGTTGGGTGTTCTTCTTCTTCTTCAGGTATCGATTGAGTGACGCTTGCGCTCTTGATCACGAAATTGAAAGGTTTTTATTTGATCGTTTGAAATGTCGCCCGTGCGCGCGCTCGCAAGCGGCCACCACCAAAAAATGCGGCGGCGACGCGCGCGCGCTCATTTTCATTATGCATGTTTTCAAGTACTCGACACAGAAGAACATCCACTCAATTACAATTGACTGCTTCAGGTTAATACATGTTATTAATATTATTATTATTATTATTATTATGTTAACTCGAATTTCTAATGTGTTCCAGATTGAACAAGAATGAGATGTCGAGATTTTTCCAGATCATAAAATGTAGTCCGAGAAAAACCGGCCTATTATTTTCAGACCGGCCCGGAGATTCTGAAAATTGAGATTTTAAAAAATTATCCAGAATTTTTCCTGGGAAAAAAATTGAGCCCAAGTTTGGCAAACGATAGTTTTCGAGCCGGCCCGAAAATTCTGAGAAATCAAAAGTCAATAAATATTCAACGAATTTTTAGGAAAAAATTCCTGGAAAATTTGGGAGCCTAGTTTGTGAAACCAGGCCGGCGCGAGATTTCAGAAAAAATTTTATATAATTTTTTACTCAGTAAATCAGTTCAGTCTGAAAAATCGGGCTTTTCGGGCCGGCCCGGAAATTTAACAAATTTGTCCTGAAAAAATATTGTCTATCCGCTCAGATCATCCAACGGCCAAAAATGAGTGAAAAACAAAAAAATTGCGCTACCTCCGGATGTCACAGAAAAATAGATCAAAACTTTGAAATGCGCTCTAATGAGAACGAGCTGTGTAATTCTTTTGAATCACTTTTGGAAATTTCTTTTTATTTTTTCTTTGTTTTTCTTTTTTCTTCATTTTTTTGAGTTTTCAATCGTTTTTTTTCGTGTTAAATTGAACTTACATCAATCACACCTCATTATTATTCACTTCTGGAAGTGGTGATGAAGTTTTTATTTCGAAATGAACTTTTCGTTTCCTTTTTCTCGTATATCGAACTCAAACTTGTTTTACAGAATCAATTTATCTGCAAATAGGAAGAACAACACTTTTAATGAATAATGCGAAGATTATGAAGGTGGAAGAACATATGTATAAAACGGGAAAATGGATACAATCTTCAAACTGTTGAAAATTTGAAAATACAAGGGAAATTTATGAAAAATCGAAGATATTCCATCAACTTCTCAACAAATTGTCGTCAAATGATGCCAGACAACAATTTTCGACAAAATTCGACCACCAAAACGGATAGTCGATTCTCCTGGTGACTTAGGATGCTTCGATTGGCGATGTTTCTGCACTTCATTCGATTATTCTCGAAAACTAGCCGAAAAATGTTTATTCAAGACATCGGAAGCAAGTCAAATCCACGCTCACAGAAGTATCTAGTTAGTTATCTATCCTGAAAATTGTTATTTTTTATAGAATCTTACAAAAAACTGACGGGTTTTCGCTGTTTCCACTCACAATCAACGTTTTGATGGTCGAAAATTGTTGTCTGGCATCAATTGACGACAATTTGTTGAGAAGTTGATGGAATATCTTCGATTTTTCATAAATTTCCCTTGTATTTTCAAATTTTCAACAGTTTGAAGATTGTATCCATTTTCCCGTTCTATACATATGTTCTTCCACCTTCATAATCTTCGCATTATTCATTAAAAGTGTTGTTCTTCCTATTTGCAGATAAATTGATTCTGTAAAACAAGTTTGAGTTCGATATACGAGAAAAAGGAAACGAAAAGTTCATTTCGAAATAAAAACTTCATCACCACTTCCAGAAGTGAATAATAATGAGGTGTGATTGATGTAAGTTCAATTTAACACGAAAAAAACGATTGAAAACTCAAAAAAATGAAGAAAAAAGAAAAACAAAGAAAAAATAAAAAGAAATTTCCAAAAGTGATTCAAAAGAATTACACAGCTCGTTCTCATTAGAGCGCATTTCAAAGTTTTGATCTATTTTTCTGTGACATCCGGAGGTAGCGCAATTTTTTTGTTTTTCACTCATTTTTGGCCGTTGGATGATCTGAGCGGATAGACAATAGTCTCGACTCAAAAAATTTTCCACAAAAAATCTTGCGAGAATGAAAGGTTTCAGTTTTCCTACAAGATTTTTGGTCTGAGAGTACTGTACCCAAGCTATGTAAAAAATTAGAAACAATTTGAAAAAAGGAGAAAAAATGATGTTGGTCAATGTTTATTTAGGCATGGAATATAATGGAAAATAGAAGAGCAATAGGTAAACAGACCGAACGATTGAAAATACCAAAAACAACTTTTTCTTCATCTTTTTCTTCTTTTTCCTTTTTCGCGCAGAAAACAGGGTTCAAAAAATGTATATCAACACTCAACTCAAAACCAACAAAAAATGAGACAAGAGGATTGAAAACTGATCTAAAACCGTCTATTTGTAATTGAGCTTAAAATCGAGATGAAGAAAAATAATAATAGAAGGAAGAAGGACAACAAAAAACTAGACAACAACGAAAAATTGGGGTTGGAAAAAGTTTGTTCAATGTATTTAATAATAAAAATAAAGTGGTATCTCTTTTTACTGTTCGGATGAATGTTGTTCGTTTTTCAAACTGGCTGCAATTATGTTCGGTTTATGGTATTATGTGCAATGACAAAAAAAAACAGAGAGGAGAACGTGTTTTTTTTGGGTTGAATGTTGCATTGAAAAGAACAAAAGAAGTTTGTTGTTGTTGTCGAGAAATATTGAGAATCTATGTCTATGATGAAAGGGAACTTTTCGAGAATATCTAGTTGCAAAAATTTGGTTATTCGGGGAAGAAAAATTCTATAAAGTAATGAATGATAAAAATTTTTTTAAAAATTGGAAAATTTTGGCTCAGAAAATGGAGCAAAAAATTACTTTTAGAAAATCCCGTGCCGGGCTTTTTCTGAAAGGCTCTCAAAATTGTTCTCAGAAAATCGGGCCGGTCTGAAAATTGGCTCAGTTAAAAAATAGGGCAAAAAATTAATCAGAAAATACTCAGCCCGTCCAGGAGATTTTCTCAGCAGTGTTCGACCAAATTTTTATAACAGGAGAAACATTTTGAGAAAAAAAAAGGATAAAAATTGCCAAAACATTTTTCGGGCGGGCTGAAAAAAGACTCACAAAATTTTTCTCAAAAACTCGGGCCGGTCTGAAAATGGGCTCAGTTTTTTTTTTCTTCATATTATGGCACAAAAACTTGGGTTTTTCAAGTTTTTCCAAACTTTCAGAAAAGAATAGGGTCCGTTAATAAAGCGAAAAAATCCAAAATCAGAAAGAAACTCGTACTGTCCGGGAGGTTTTCTCAGAATTATGAATGAAAATCTGGGCTCAAAACAAATTTTGAAAATTTCCGAGCCGGTCCGAAATTGTTTGTTTTTTCTCAAAACATTATTCGTTCAGGCCGGGCCCGATAATTTTTGAAAAACAAAAGAGAATTTTAGAAGTCTGAGACTTTTTTATAAATTTATGAATTTTTTCAGACCGGCCCGGAATGTTCTGAACTCTCAGATTTTTTCAGACCGGCCCAAATTTTTCTGAAATCTTGGAAATCAGGTAAGAGTAGAAGAACAAAATTTGTTTCTGAGCCTGAAAATTTTTGTGACAAAAATGATCTCCAAAAAAATCTGGCCTAGAAAAAATTTTGGATACAATTTTCTTATCTACCATTTTTATTACTGTTTTCAATATAGTGTAAATGTCGTTTTTTATGACCGCAAATCGTATTTTTTTTATTGAGGAGAATTACGAAATCACAACAAAAAAAGACAAGTTTAACGCGTCGCGGGGTTTATCAAAAGCAAAAAAGCCGTCAAAATTTACCCATTTCCATTTGAAGCACCATCAAATATTTGGATTAGTAATACGCGCTCTCACAAACAGACAACACCAAACAAAAATCAATGTGATATCTATACACACCTTTTTGACTCTTATTGGAGCCATGCTGTGCGGCAAGGTTAAAGTTCGTTGTGTTTTCTCTATCTCTCTCTTTTCATCAACAAAATTTTGAGAGCATTTTCTCGTGTCCTCGGTAGTATAGTGGTGAGTATCCGCGTCTGTCACATGCGAGACCCGGGTTCAATTCCCGGCCGGGGAGAATTTTTTTTTTTTTTTGAAAAAAAATAAAAAGAAAAAAGGACCATAACAAACAGAAAAAAGAAAAAATGGCAACTAGCAAAGACAGGTGCATACGAAATTGATCGAACTGGAGGTAGATGGGTGGTGGCCTTGAGAAAAGGCGAACAACAACAACCATTAGGTTATAAGAGGAAGAAAAAGAGGGTGGGCGAGTAACATGAGACGGTCATTTAGATGATGTCGAAATAAAAGTGTTGAGTTTTCTAGACAAATAAGATTGATGAGAAGAGATTTCTCAATTAAACGATAATCATCAGAAGAGTTTTTTTTTTTTTTGAAAAATTATCCTAATTTGAATTAGTGTTCAGTGTCTCTTGAGATGCTAACCAAACAGGAAACAACATACATTCATGATGGATAGTATTATGACGCAACAAAATAAATATCGTTGTTGTAACCTGTAATTACTTGTACCTCTATATGTTGAACATACCAAAAAATGACATCAACTTTTGGGCTCTCTTGGGCCGGCTGGGAATGGGTCTTAAATATAGTCTGACATAGACACCTCTAACTTTTTTTTTGAAGAGCGAGAGTGTGGAGATGGTTCTCAAAACTATTCCAGAAAAATTATATTCCTGGCTCTGAGAATTAGAAGTTTGAAAGTCGGGCCGATTTTTGATCAGCCCGTAATTTTCGGGCCGAGCTCTCTTCGGGCCAATTTTTGGAACTTGAAAATATCTAGAAAAATAAATCAGGCTGACCCCGACAACTAGGACTCTATCAAGAGAATATAGATTTTTCAGTCCGGCCCGGTTAGATTTTGCAGGTTAAAATTATCGAAAAACTTTAAGGCTGCGCATTTTCTGACCTAAAACAATCTGAAAAGTACTGTACTTTTGAAAATTTTCACGTCATTTTCATTCAAAAAACCGCTGAGTTTCAAATTTTTCCTGTTTCAAGAACCACATTAAAACATAAAAGTTATGAGAATTGATTGAACTTTCTTTAATTGTTTTTGAAAAAATTTAACAAACATTGCAATGAAAATTATTTATAAAAACCGGAAAGTTTAGATAATCACAACATCTTCTTTTTTGACACGAAGTTTGTAGTTGTTGACAAGAGTGCCATCATTCTCCTCGGACGACGCACTTTCCGAGCTGCTCTGCAATTTTTTTGTCAATTTTTTTTCGAATATTCCTGATATAACTCACGTAGATTTCAGCATTCGACGAGAAGACGGAAAGGAAAATGAGGCAGATGAAGAAAATAATTCTCATTTTTTGTTGGTGGTGATTTGATATTTTATTGTGTTTTTCAGTTTTTATATACCCCAAGTTTTGACATTTTCCAAATTGATAATGTGCATTTGAATGGGTTTTCACTGTACGATGTTTTTTTGACAACAAAAATAAAAATCAAAGTTTTTCAGATGATCAGAAAACATTTTGGGACGGAAAAAAAGGCCAAAAATTAAAGAAATAGGCCCAAAAAGACCAACAAATTTGGAAAAATGAGGCCCAGTCTGGTTTAGGTAAGTGCGCAACGAATTAGGTCTGGTCTAGGTCTAGGCCTCTGATCTCGGGCCGGGTTTGTTTTCTCTGGGCAGGTCGGAATTTACAAAAGGCTCGCCTTGGCTCCACAGGCTTCTATGACGTCCTTCCGAAGAGACGCAGAGAAGTCAGACAGGGTCACGTTAATTTTATAAAAAATATTTTGGGTTGAGTCAGAGGTTTTTTCTAAGTTTTCAAGCCAAGAATTTTGACCATCCCCTGAAAGATTCACAGATATTCCCTCTTCCTGTCGGTATTTCATTGAATCTAGTTTCTCATAATTTATCAATTCAACATTTACGACTTAATTGACCCATTTAAACTGATTTACTGTTTTCCCGCCAGCCGATAGAACTCGAAATTCGAGTTCACAAATACATATGTACCACAAAAAAAAAATAATTTATTAGAACCGAATCAAAATTTGACAAAATAGTACCTATATTTGGAACACGAGAGATGACACATTACACGTAGTGGTTGAAAAGACGCGGACAAGAAAAGCAGAAGCGTTAGGAAAGCACAGAAGGTGATAATACATTGGCCATTAGGTAGGATTTGCTGAGAACTGATGGTGATAAAACACCGGGTGATAGAATAGCTCCACCAAGAGTCATCGGCGACACAACGTCCGGACAAATCACCAGTGGCGACAAGATGAGAGGCGATAGAACATAGGGGTTAAAAACATTAGGTGAGATCACATAAGGTGTCAAAATAAAGGGCGCCATTACAAGTGGAGAAAACACGTAGGGTGATAAAACATAGGGCGACAAAATGAACGGAATCCCGACAGTTGGCGAGAACACGTAGGGTGATAAGACGGCCGGGTTGAGGATGAGAGGTGTGAAGAGACCTGGCGAGAGAACAGTCGGCGAGAGAACATTGAGACCGTAGATGGGTGTGAAGAGAACTGGTGTTAGGACGGCTGGAGCCAACACGTGAGGACCGAACACTGAGGCTTGACGTTTTGAACGAGTTGAGTTCGATGCGACTTCCTGGAAATATTTTATGTTTAGTTTTTGAATTTAGATTAGCTAAAATCTTAAAAAACGCCAAGACTCGGAAAAAAAAACTCAGCTTGAGATTTTAGACAATTTTTTGGAACTAAACTGAGTTTCAAACAAAACACTTCACCAACTCTTTCTATCAGAAAAAAAAAATGAAAATCCAAGTGGATAATTTTATTAGAAAACATCCTCCGGGCTTTCCAGGCCGGCCTGATCGGAAAAAAAAACTGGGCCCGTAATTTTCTGGCCGAGATTATTCCAGACATTTTATTTTTTTTCCCAAATTTTTTTGTTTTTGAAAAAATGAAAAAATCTCCAGGTCGATCTAGATACTCATATTTTTCCAGAATTTTTCGAGAATTTTTTTCTGTCTTCAAGCCCCTAAATATTTTTCTTCAATTGTCAAAATCTGCCACACATTTGTGGGCGGAGCCTGTATCGACGAAACAGCATGCAGAGTTAAGAGACGCAGAGAGAAGATGACGAGTTTTTTTTTAGTTTTAACATCTCTAGGAAATTTTGAGATGGTGTGATTTCTAAAATTCGTGTTCTTCTCTATAAGTCTCTTGTTTCTGAGTAAAGCAGACTCCGCCCACAATTGTGTGTCAGACTCAACTAACTGCGCAAAAAGGGCAGTTTTAAGCAAGCCCCAGATTTTTGTAGTTTCGATGAAATAGCACTCATATTTGAGAGATTTAGAGATATTTGAAAAATTTGGCGTCGAATTATTCTATTCCAAAATCAAACGTGAAATCCCAATTTTTTTTCAAAAAAAAAAAAGGTTATTTTTCATTTCGACGTCAAATTTTGTGACGTTGCCAACCCACTATCTTTTGAGTAGTTCCATATGCGATTTGTCGAACCATATCCCAAACCATTTCCCTTCTCTGATACATTGTTTTCTGAGCATACTCCTTCACATTAAATATATCATCTCTCCCCCCAATTCCCTGTTCAATCATCAGTTTTTCAATCTGTTTCGGCTCCATTATCATAAATCCCTTATTATCCAGTTCTGATTTCTGCCGTCTACTATACGACTTTTTGATCTCCTCCACCATTTTCATTGATTTCTTGGCGTTTGATGTGACAGCCACATCGAGTTCGGGCATATCGATGGCTTGCAGAATTTTCATCGACTCTTTCACAATCGTTTTCGCTCCCGACATTTCCATGATCAACTCGATGACATCTTCACGTTCGCGATCTTTCAGACCGGTCGCTTCGAGGATTTTGGGCAGCGGAACGAGTTGATCTTCGGATGCGTCGTTGTAGAACGACAAAATTGATGGCGACAACTTTCCGCGATTCTCATTTTTGTCGGGCATTATTGATGCGAATCTCGGGCTAAACACTTTTATTATTATTATCATTTTATCACACGGGAGGAAAGAAGATGGGTCTTGTTCAAAAATGAAACACTCAAGAGATCAATTTTGTTTTCTCCGATAAAAGATTTTTCTTTTCTCGAAGCCCGCAGAAAATTCTATAGGGTTACTGTAGTTTGAAAAATGAAAAATAGTTTGTACTTCTGATAAAAGCTGGGTAGTCCGGCCCGACAATCTTGGGCCGGGCCGGTCTTCCTAGCCCCTATATTTTTATATTTTTTTGGGCACGAAGTTTTTCGGCTTTCCGGATCCGGGCGTTCTGACAAAAACAGGCCCGCCACAAAAATCTCAGGCCGCCCGGACTTCCCAACTCTAAACTTCTCACAATATTTAATAATTTCTATGTTTTATGTCCCGACAATTTTCGGCGCCATATATTTTTGGCCCCGATCCTGATTTTTCAGGTTTTTTGAAAAATAGTTTGTAACTTCGGACGAAAGTCTCGGGCCGGGTTCATTTTTTTGGCCCGGTTTTTTTGAAGAATTTTTTTTCTTTTTTTCGGTAAATTCACGACCGGGATTTTTTAGGCCTATTGAAACTTGGTTTGAAGTTCTGATAAAAACAGGAAAATCTGGCCCGGCCCAAAAGTTCGGGCCTGCCAAACATTTTTAACTTTTTTTGGCTCGGTTTTTTCAGATTAGTTTTGTAAAAAGTTGTACGAAATTTTTTTGACCATTTTTTCCCCTATTTTTCTGCCTATTTTTTTTGACTCGAATACGACCGGGCTTTCTCAGGCCTCAGGCCCAAAAACTCATTTCTAGAAATTTTTGTACTTTCAAAACTTCTGACAATCTGAAATCAACCAAGTTCAAAAATTTTCAGCTGAAAAAAAGTTATCAAATTTTTCCTGTTTCACACAACACGTTAAAGCAAAAAACATGTATGAGACTTGTTGTAACGGACGTATCTAGGAAACTAAAATTTTCGCCAAAATTTGCAAGTCACTCTATTCACCTCACCTCAAAAATTTGTAGTTCATATTTGAACCGCCGCCTTTTCCAGTCCCATCAATCGCCGACATCAAATCGAACGCCTTTTTCAACATCTCCGGTGTTTCAACCTGCAATTTTCCGGGTTTTTCGAGCCGGCCCGACTTTGCTAACCTTATCAAAAACTTTTTTATAAACACTAGATGATTTTGTAATTTTCCGATCCATCACCAAATCATACATTCGCTGATTATAAACTCTTGCTCCCGGTTCATTTTCTCTTTTATCCATTCGCTTTTTCAGCGCCAACAGGGCTTTGTACGTTTCAGCCCAGGGTACTTCTCTGAAATCAGAAAAAAACATTTTCCAGGAAGAAAAAAAATTGAAAACTCACTCTTCCGCACCATTTTTTTTCGTCTTAATGAATGATTTGAGTAGTTCGGTGATTTTCTTGGCCACCGATTTATTGGGCGATTTGAGGTTGGGCATTTTGTCCATATTTTGTACCGTATATCCGCTCGAATCACTTTTTGATACGGTATCAACGACGAGTCGTCGAAGACTTCTTTTCACTCGATTTTGTTGAATTTTGAGCGGTTTTTTCCATTTCTTTTTGAATTCGATGATCAGTTTCTCACGAGGAACTGCTGGTTGCAAACTAATCTTTTTCACATCATAGTTTTTTCTCGATTTTTGAATAGTTGATCTGCAAAAAAAATTGTGCTCAGCATAATAACAAGTTGTCATCAATAATTATTGCAGCCGAAACTTATCCAATAATTTCATCGCACCGCCGGCGGGAATCGAACCCGCGACCTTTTGCACACCGCGCGCACGTGTTATCCTCTACACCACGAGGTGAACAGCAGCTACAGGTGGGAATAGCAAAGACAAACCTTGGCCGTTTTCTCCACTCGTCGTACTTTTCTCTGGCCGTCATGAGACATTTCGACGATTCGACAAGGTCTTTCAAATCGTGAATTTTGTAGAGACATTTTTGAAAGTCGTATTTTATTTCTAGAAAAATTAAAAAATATGAGTTTTCCCTGAAACTGTTCAATACCTGGACTCAATTTAGGTAACAAGTTACGAGACAATTGTGAGATCAAGGCTTTCATCGAGTGCACATACCAATTTGTATGAATTGTTCGAACTTTGTCGAAACCCTTCTCGTCTAGTTGATACTTTTCCAAATCTTCCGCTTTCATCGGATCATGTTTGGCTGCAAAATTGATACACAAACTATAGCGCCTCGCCTTTCACGTGAGATGTCGGTCACTCTATATTGCAACTAGACTCCTCCCAGTGTTAAACATGTGGGTAGGCAAAAACATGTTTATTTTATTACTCTTGAAATTCAACGCATCTAAATGAAACGACCATAAAAATTTCACCCGGTTCAAAAAGTTATAAAATCGGCAGGAAAAAAATCCGAGACTAACCTTCTGATATACATAAACTACAAAATAGTAATAATATTAGTCTGATTGATGATATCATCATAATCACAACAATTAATAACAATATTAATAATAAAGAGACAACAAATTGTTGCAAAAGGAGCTTTTATATGATGAATGTTGGGACAGAAATCCAGGAGAAAATCGGGGTCGAAAAAAAAGGGGGCGGAGTCAGCGAGGCGATGGAAAAGCGGTCGATGATAGGCTTATGGGTATGGAATAAGGAGAGGGGAGGATCAGGCAGATTTCCAAGATCAGGCACAAATTTGTTAAATCGATGAAAGAGCACTGGAAAGTGAGAGGTTTAGAGAAAAGGTCACGGAAATTGTTTTGGAGGGTTACTGTAGTTTAAGCGTTTGTAGGAGGACACATTTTTGAAGTTGGAGAGAAGACTGCTGAGAATTGGGCCTGGGTGGTTTCAGAAAATTTTGGATCGGGCCTGACTTTCCAGTTTTCGGGCCAGAAATCTCTTATCTGATTTTTACCGAGCCAAAACGTTTGGGCCCCAAAATGGGGCTAGGCCTGAGAAAATAGCCGGGATTTTTTTTTCGAAATTCACCAAAAATCAAGGATTTGATTCCCCAGGCAGTTCCGATCTGACCTATTTCATTTTCGAGAGAAAAAACTCGGCCCGAATTTGAAAACCGGGCCATTTTTCTAATGAGAGAGTAAGAGACGCAGAGTTTGCCACGTGTCACACGCAGAAAACGAGACATAGTCCTATTTTATTGTTTCTCTACGTCTCGTTTCTATCACTTACCAGTGAAAAGTACAGTACCCCAATTTTCTATCAAACCGGTTACTGTACGTTTCAAGGTTCATTCAAAAAAGTGCGGTACATTGACACATTGCCCTTTTGTTTAATTAATGATCTGTCCAATTTTGTTTCCAGATGTCCATCTCCCGCTGAGCGATTTCATTTGTCTCTTGTTTTTTTTTTGAAATCCCCTTTCCGACATGATACCGTATCTATCAGACCGATTTTAATGTCTTTTTTGTGATCACTGACACTTTCAATTTCGAAAATGTACTTTTTAGTGATATCTGGAAATCGATGAACAAAATGTATAATTTCTAATTACTGGGTCAAATGTTATGTAATAATTATGATCTTTGAAAGTCATTCTCAAGGGCGATTGACAAATTACAGTAACATTTTATGATTTTGTCGGACCGGAAATATTCCAGAAAACAGGCAAAACATTTCTTATCAATATTCTTGAACGAATAAGTAATCAGTCAAGATGGTTTCAGTATTCTTGACATATGATAAAATACCTGATTGTTTTGATTTTCTTTATTTTCCTTAATATTTCTAAAACAATGTTTGCTGAAATGCAAGTTGACTCGGAGCCAATTTCTTCAAACTTCGACGAGATCAATTTCAAAATTCACCAAATTTTGGTCCGGATGTTGAACTCTGTAACTGATAGAAAACATGCATTTGATACTCAGACGAAATGAAGATTTTTTTCACTTTTTGTTGGAAAATTACATTATATTTTTTGATTGGATTAGAATATATTTGACCGATTATGCAACACATTCACTTACTAATCTTGAAATGGAAAATTAGGATGAGTGACAGGTCAAAAAGTGACCATGAGAAACTTTTTTCGAAAAACATAGAACAGGTGAGCTTCGGGCCGGCCGGTTATTTTGATCAAGTAAAAGTTCAGGTTTTTTTTGTGGGAAAAAAATCTTGACAGAAGAAAAAAAACACGATTGCTGACTTACAATTGTCTGGCGGAAAAACCTGAGAACGTTTTCAACAAGAAAATTCCGAATTTTTTAACACTGTCAGAAAATGAGGAAAAAATCTGGTGAACTCCGAACTTGTACGAAGAACGTTTCGGCCCGGCCCGATTCTTTTTTGAAACCGATTTCGCGGCCTGGAAACAAGCTAGGTACAGAAATTTCTGGAAAAATCTGATTTTCCAAAAAAATTCTCTAGGAATCAGAGTTCGAAATCTTGTTTGGGTCATGTTTTATGAAAACGTGTGACCCGATAAAAAACTGTCGAGTTTGATTGAAAAAAATATCCACGTGAACTAGATACTTTGCTCATTTTTTGAAAAAATCACAAAAAAAACCTCTCGGGCCGCAAATGTTCTGTTTTCTCTGTGTCTCTCTTTCTCTCTCCCTTGTTCTTGGCCTCGTATTTTCAAGGCTCTAATGAACATGTAATTTATTTTACTTTTCAAGATTTTCTCTGTCCGATTTTTCGAGTACAAAAATATACAAAGTACAGTAATCTTCCTGAATTTTCCCGCCAAACCTATTTACTATCTAGAGTGCGAAAAGATAATAATAGTAAATAAAACCAAAGTTCATACCATCGACTAATCTCCCAAATAATCCAATTCCTTTTCCACGCACCCAAAACGAACCAACCAACGCCAAAAAATATTGTTTCGTTGATTCGGTCAAGGTTCGCCGGCGAGAAAATTTAGATTAATCCCGAATAATTCAGAAATCGAGATGAGGTGAAAGGTGTCATAAATCTTTCTCACTTTTTTTGTCTCTTGCGTTGTTTTCGCAACAAATCAAAGATTCTTCGCGATATACAGTAGGAAGAAGACGGCGGCGGAGCGAGAAAAATTTGAAATGACGTGAGGAGAATACTTCTCCTCCTCCTATCATCGTTGATTAATCGCCGCCATTGTTGTTATAATGAAATTGAAAGGTGAGAATTTTTCGAAATTTTCCTACCGAAAGTGATAAGGATAGAAATCATATTATTATTGTTTTGATTATTTTAGGAAGAGGGGATCTCAAAAATTCTTCAAAAATCAGTCTGGACAGATTTTTGAAAGCCCAAAAAGTATAACTGCAGTACACCAAAATTTCTGGGCCTGAAATTTTCAAAAAAAAGTTCCAATTTTTTTGGAGAAAAAGTCGGAGCCCATTTTGGTGTACTGTAGGTTGAGAAATCGGTCTGGTAAGATTTCTGGAAGCCTAAAAGTGTAACTACAGTACACCAAAATTTTTGGGCCTGAAACTTTCGAAAAAAAAAGGTTCCTTGGAAAAGTGTCGGAGCCATTTTTGTGTTAAACTTTTTGGCTTCAAAATTTTTTTATCTCAAAAATTGTCCAAACTTGGGTGGACCCAAAATTCTCGTCTGAAAAAAATCCGAAATTTTTCTGAAGGAAATTTCCGGTTCCACAGAGACCTGATTTGGACAATTTTTAAAATAGAAAATTTTGGACCCAAAAAGTTTATCTACAGTACACCAAAGACTGGCCTAGGCCTGAAAATTTTCAGGTCGCCTAGCAGAATTTTTTGCTTAAACCTTACCAAAATAATTTTCTATGAATAAAAAATTAGCGCAAGTTTTAAAACTACAGTACACCGAAACTACAGAACCTGATATTCACAAGACAAGATTCAAAAAACGGACCTGTCTCCTAAAAAAAATCATGACAACCTAGAATTTTCAAGATATCAATTTTTGAGTTCCGAGCTTTATCAATTTTTTTTGCCCACGTTGATTTCAAATCTCCTTTCTCTCAATTATAATACTCATCCATCAAATCGAACACGTTGACGGGTGTTTCTTTTATTATTTCAAAAAAAAAAAAAACAAGAAAAGTGCGACGGAAATAGAACACAACAAGAGATTGCTGGAAAATGTGACATCGAGTCTATTTTCAAACGTTAAACCTGGAACGTCACACGATTAGTAGTTAAAGTGAAACAGTAAAAATTGAAATTTGGTTGAAACGTATTTTAAACAGGTTTTTATTAGGAGATTTTCAGATTTTTCAGAAACGGAGGAAAGTCCAAAGTCCAACGTAGCAAGATCAGAAAGATCGTATACAAACCAAAATCAGATAAGGCGACATCACTATTGGCCAAGTGTTGAGCGTTTGAACTACAGTATCCAATGACCTTTTGCTAAGAATAAATGATAGTAAATCAATCATTGATGACGGGGTTTCGTGTCGGTGTGAAACAGACCGGCTTTCTTTTTTTGACAAACTGGGAAAGTGATTTGTGATTAGAGTCATCGAAGCAAATTTATTACAAATAACCATGTTACCCATCATACAAGACACAAAAAATGAACAAACAATTGGCTCAAACAACTAATCGCGAAATTTTGCGAGTTCGATTGATGCTTATTTCTCGAATTGTTGCCTGTGCCATGGCTCCTAACAACACTTCGGGACATGAGACAAACGCGATTTGATCGTTTTTGTAGGTTGCGCATAACTCGCGAACCTGGAATTGGTAGAAATTGTTGTTGAACATTTTTTGAAACAGAAAAATTGAAAAAATATCGGGTCAGGACCTGTTTCAGCAAATTCTGAGTTTTTGACCGACTTTTGGGTCAGATTTTGACAGAAAACTTTCAAGACCTAAACCTAGAAGCCTGACCGGATTTTTTTTCGGTCCGGCCTGGCCTCAATCTCGGGCCTGGGAGAGAAGGCTTTGGGTCAGCCGTGGTTTTGAAATTTTGATTTTTTTTTTGAAAAAGAAGAAAAAACACCCCGTCAAGCACTTCTGGAAAAAAACTCGAAAAAAAACATTTTTGAATCAGAAAATGTCACAGCAAATACGCCTAATTTGGAAGGCGATTGCTGGCCCAAAAAAATTCCTAATGAAGGGGGTCTTTTTTTATGTCAAATTTCTCGCAACAAAATCTTGAAATTTTTGAGGAATTTTTTTTTGAGGTCAGATATGAAAGTGAAGTTTTTGGGGTCCTCGAACTTTTCAATCTGCATGAAAAAATTTGGTCAAAATTGGAATAATTGAGAGAAAAATTTTTTAAATTTATTTTTCAAAAAATTACACCGGTTCGAATGGTGTTAAGCAATTGGCTCTATCTTCAAAACGAACCGAGTTATTCATGATTTGAAAAAAATCCACGTGTCTAGTTCCAGGTCACGTATTTTACAAGAAAAACAAAAATTTTGAATTTTTTTTCAAAAATATCGAAAAACTTGACACGTTCTGACCAATCTTTGAAGCTCTGAAAACCTGACCGCGTCTGGTTTTTTTTGTGAAAAAATAAACTTTTCAATTTCAGAAAATGGCTCACTTCTTGTTTCAACGTATCATTAGTTGTCACCCAGATGGTGAAGACACCTTCCGAATTTCTCTCAAGACATTCTCGAAGCATCGGAAGATCAGTGGATGAATCACCACAAACCAGAACATTTCCATCCTTCAAGTCACATTTCATCTTGTCACAAAGCATCCGGATACCATCACCTTTGTCAAAAGACTCGCCATTTGTTTTGGTCTAGAAATTTAGAGTAACTTGAGAAACTTGGAAAACTCTTACCTTCAAATAAATCTTAATATCCAAATCAGTCTTACTGAGTTGTAGTGTCGTCTGGGCGGGATCGACTTCTTTCACAATTTTCGCAATCTCTTCGAAGACTCGTCGACTCATCTCCTGACTAACACTCTTATAAACATCTTGATGCGCAATTGTTAAATGACCATAATGTTTCTGTAGTCCTGAACCGACCCAGGTGAACGGTCGGAACTCTTTGAGCTCCAAGAGGTGCGATATTTTTGTGAACGCCGTTTCGAGAAGATTCAACGTCGCCTCATTGATCGATGTGTCCTTGAAGTTGTGATCATCGATAAACCATTCACGACCACCCGACGCTCCGAAATAGTAATAACCTTGCGGAATTGTCGAAACATCCAAAACTCCTAAAAATTTCGCTTTGATGAAAATTGGCCGAGAAAAATTGGGGGAAAAATACCTATACGCATGAGAGGTGCGGTGGTGAGAATGCAACATGTTTGAGCACAGCGTCGAGCAAATTGAGCCTAGAAAAAATTTACTGTTTCACAGCGTCGATGTATTTTGGAGTTGAGCAAAAAACACAGTGTACATCGCAAAGATTTGCTTACCTATTCTTGACAAAAAGTTTTTTTTGAAAACTAAAAAAGTTCCCGGCCCGTAAAAATATTCCTACATCTTTCTAGAAAAGTTATTCCTCCTTGTTCAAGAGAGTCCACGACTTGGGAAATTTTTTTGACAAGCCATAAAGCAAAGGGCTTCCAGGCCAAGTCGAATTTTTTTTCCAAATTTTCTCTCATTTTCAGTTTCTGATAAGTTTAACCATTTCAGATTCTTGAAAAACGAACTGGAAAACAATTTTGAACCAAAGATTCTATAACTTTTTAGTTAGACAAAAACTTCCTCGGGCCGTCTGACTGAGCCCGGGATTTTCGGGCCGAGACCTGTTTTTTTTCCAAGTTTTCAATTTTCTCAAAATTTCTGGTTAGTCGAGCACGAGCAAAATTAATCAAGCCAAATTTTTTTTTTGAACGAAACAAAAATAAGCCTAAGCCAAATTTTTTTCTTCGAAAAAACGTGAAATATTTGAAAAAAATTTTTAAAATTTTTTTAGAGATCATTTCAAAGAAAACAGCCTGGCCCGAAAATCCTGGGCCATCTGACCGAGCCAGGTATTTTCCGGGCAAGTTTTCGAAGCGTTTTTTTTTTTTGGAACATTTTGAACCCCATGAATCGCGATGAGGCAAGTAAGAACAGCCCAAAACTTTCGCAGAGTTTCAAAAAAAAGTTTTTCTGAGTTTGAACAGGAAATCATAACCCACAAAATCTTTTTGTTTTCCCAAAATCTTCTGATCCCACTAAAACATTAATCGGAATACCAGACATTCTAAATTTCATAGTAAAACCCCTCCAAAAATTTGCTCACCTGAATAACACCCGAATAAGCCGGTTGTATACTCGACGGATAACTGCACGAATACGATTTGAGTGTTCCATCTCGATCAGTGAAAAAGTAGTGAAAATGATCAGCCGCGTAAAGCAAATCGACTGCCTGCAAACATTTTTGGGTTAGGATTTTTCGTGAAAAAACTAGGTGAAACTCACATTTTCAACCTCCTTCTTATAAACATCAATGGAAATTGGGTGTGAGCTGATGAGAGTCTGAAAAAATTCGTATTATTTGTTGTTGAAGTAATTTCGAGAAAAAAATTCATGAAAAACTAGACAACTCACAGAACAAATTTATTAAACTGGACAGCACAGAAAAATTATAAAAATTGGGTGAAAATGGAAAGAAACCTGGGCGAAAAAATAGAGAAAAGGGAGGTAATCTGTTTTTTTTTCTGGGTGGCGGGATTTCTATTTTTTTCGAATCTGATCAGCAACCCAGTTGATTCCATCAGTGACTCCTTCATTCGTCAACGCGGAGCATGGTTGCACATGCCATGAGCGATCGCGTTGCTCGACCAGTTTCAATCTAAATCTTGTCTTTGTTTACATTGTTTTTAATTTTGCTCAAGTGCAGATGTTTTCTTTATTTTTTGCTTTTTCCATAATTTTTTTTACAAGAACTGTAAATAAAGGTGTATTGCCAACCTCGTTTTCAAAACTTTATACGTAGTTGTTTTGAAACAGTAAAAATTTTTCGAAAAATTTTTTGTGAAAAATTTGTATTTTTTTCTAAAAAATATTTGCATTGTTTGGAAGTAAAAAATGTTGATAAAAACTTTGCATATTTTTACTGTTTCAAAGCAACTATTTGTGTCATTTTGAGAACGGAAAAATTTTAAAAAAATTGTGCAAGTTGACCTTATTTTTCCGAAAAATTGTATGAAAATTTTTTTCTGAAAAACATTCTTACTTTTTCCAAACTGTAATTATTTGCCAAATAAACAGCGTATTTTCGTTTTCAAAACTTTATACCTAGCTGTTTTGAAACAGTAAAAAAAAATTGTTGGAAGAATGTGCAGTTAGCGCTATATTTTGCCCAAAAAAAAGTTTAAAAAAACGTCTTAAAAAATCAAAAATGAGTGCATTTTTTTGGTGAAAATTAGGTCAAAACTCATTTTTTTCTCAAAAAATAATTTTTCAAAAAAAAAAATTTCACAAATTTTTACTGTTTCAAAACAACTACATCTAGAGAGGCACGACGCGTTATTCCGATACTCAGTAAAAATCAAAACAAAAAATCAAAATTTTCTGAACTTTTCAAAAAAAGTTCTGAAAAGTTCTAAAATAGAACTGTACTATTCAGGAAATTGAAAATATTTTGTCCAAGTCTCAAAAACAAAAAACTGACCTTGTCGATATTTCGGAAGCCTTGGCCGCTGTTGCCAAGTCCTGTTTATTGGCCAACACCAGTACAGGAACATTTTTGAGTTTTTCCTCATCTAACAGCTCGCTAAATTCGAGGCCAGTCTCATCGAATCTCTTCTTATCATTACTATCAACAACATAGATCAACGCGTCGGTATTCTCGAAATAATTGCTCCAAAACGGTCGAATTGCTCGTTGTCCTCCAATATCCCAAACATTCAATCGAATATCGCCGCTTGCTGCCACCGTTTTCACGTTGAACCCTTTCGTCGGTGTCACATTCGATATATCCTCTGTTGAGAGTTGTTTGAGAATTGTGGTTTTTCCCGCATTATCCAGGCCGAGGAGTAGAATTCGAATCTCTTTTCCGGCCGGCGATTTGAACGATTTGATGATTTCCAAAAGTCCCATTTTGTATTTAGGACACGAAGAAGGAGAAGAAGAAGAAAAAACACAGCACAAGACAAGGGGGAAAAGTGAAAAGTAAACGGAATGAGCTGCTTGGTTGCTATGGTTTGCTCCGATGGTTGCTATGATATGAAAAAGATGAAGAAATCGACTGCGCGAAAAAAAAGAAGAAGAAGAAGAAGAAGCATGAGCCAAATATGCACATATTTACGAAACAGATAGATATCAGAATGATATTGAGAAATATCACAATGTTTCAAATAGATGTGATACATAGAGAGACACTGAGAAAACCCAGAAAAGTTTGAAATACTCGAACTTTAACCTAGAGAGAAGTTGGAAACTCAAAAAACGACGAAAAGTGCCTTTTTTCGAGGCACAGACAAAAAAGAGCACACAGAATATACCACGCGACTTTCCCGTGAATTGTTTGCAATACGAAAAATAGAAAAGTCGTCTTTGCTACTTAACATGAGAGACTGGGGTTTCTAGAAAAGACCTGAAATCTGAGAGAAATAGTCCGAGAGAAGTACACAACGTTTACAATGATTTTCGATCTCTCAAAACTCTCATGAGATCATAATCTAATATGATTTTGTCGTCATTTTTTTTGGTTCAAAAATCAAAAAAATTGAGCTATTTTTAGGGGTGAAATCATGGGTCTAAACTTTTGTCAGAACCAGGCGGAGGAGGGAGAAACCAGGCCGGGCCGGCCTGGTTTTCGGGCCTGATTTTATCAAAATAATATACCTGGAAAAAAGGAATTTCTCTGAATTTTCAGATAGGCTTGAAGAAGAGCTGTCGGGCCCGGACAAGTTCTGGAATGGACCGACTTGATATTTTTCTGAAATCGGACCCGGGCCAGTGAAAAAATACCGATTTTTTTGGATCAAACCTCGAAAAAATTGTTTACAACAAATTTTTAAATTTTTTTCTAAAACGGGTCCAGACTGATAGTCTCATTATTTCTAAATTCGAAATTTTTTAAACCTGATTTTGAAACTTGTGAGAAAAATGGTTTCGGTTCTATTTTTGAGGCCCGAGTTTTGTGTCTTTCTGGGCTCCGAGTATTTCGAAACTGCGATATTTCGAAACCGGATGAAATGTTTGAAAAAATTCGCAGTTTTCTTTCAAAAAATATTTTTCCTTTGGTTTTCCATAAATGTATGGGCCGACATCTCACGGGTTTCCGAAAACAGTTAAAGTACAGAACACCGAAAGTTCAGATCCTCCAGTTTTTTGTGTCCAACTTTCTTCTATCTCAATCCAGACTTTCATGAATAGCCTCTCTTGTTTTTTCCTCATTTCCGTCTCATTTTTTTCTTCATCTTCTTCTTCTCAATTTCATTCATCAACTTATCCACTTCAAATTTTCCAAACCACATATATAAATCTCTTCTTAGTCTCATTCAGGACCTCATTTCAAGTACAAATACATTTCCGTTGTTATCACTTGTTCATAAAGTGGGTCACAACCTATTGCTTCCTATCAAGGTCGTTCATTTTTTTCTGCGTTTTTGTGCGCGATTTATTTCACTGGTAGGTTTGTGACGAGATGAAGTGCGCCTATCTGCCAATTCTATCATTATTTTTGTTGTTTTCGAGTGGTGTCAACTCGGCGGCTGATATTTGTGAAATTCTGTAGGTTTTTCAAAATATTTTCTTTGAAAAAATTATTTTTTCGCTTCCAGTGATGCCAATTATTGTTTCTACTTTTCCGATTCATCATGTTATATCGAATTGTGTAAATGTGAAGCGTGCTCAAAACCCGATGAGGTTGAGAGTCTTCTCCTCGACTCAGATTCTGAATCTGACACAAACTCGACGCTCGAAAAATTGTGCCCAACTTGGTGTCCACATATCAAGAACAACGAGAAAATCTTGAACATTTTAGGATCTTCGGTATTTCGAAAAAGTCGGGAAGGGATGAAACTTTGAAAGTTTTCAGAATCACACATCTCTCGAAGAAATCTCATTCGATTGTGATGATTTGAAGAAGAACTGTTTGGCGAACAAGGGCTATAACGGACATTGTTATTTTCATGAGAAACAGTGCGAGTTCAATCATGCGATTTCGATGAGAGGGAAGAATAAGGTAACGAAAGAAGTCTGGATTTTTCGGGCCGGCCAGAAATCTACAATTATTAATCTGAGACCGGCCCGGTTGAACTATCTGATTTTAGTTAGTGCCATATCTCGAAAAAAATTGATAAAAAATTTTCGGACCGGCCCGGAAAAATCTCAGAATTAATGCGATATGATCAAATGTGCTCCACCGAACAAAAATTGATGCGGAAAGATTTTTCCGAAGTTTTTTTTGGAGAAATGACCAAGTGCGCTCTAATGAACACCTAGTTAAAATTGTTTTTTTTTAAACTATTTTTTTTTTCAAAATTCTTCAAAAAAAAGAACTACACGTAATTTTTGTCAAATTTTTTCACGTTTATAAAAGAGTAAGATGTTAAGTGCGCTCCACCGAGAAAATTCTCATAAGGAAATTTTCAAAATTCCAAAGATGGTCAAGCTCGCCCCATTGATAACGAAATGAAGAAATCTCAGAGTTTTCAGAAAGAAAAAAATCAACATCACGAATGTTTGAAGTATCAAAGAAAATGTCACAGCAAATATCGCCGACATTATTCATGCCGTCAGATGAGAAAAACGTGTCGAACATTCAAGAAACACTTCGAGCCGACAAACTCTACAGCTGACAATTCTACAGTAAGACAAGAACCTTTAAAGATATCTCAATTTCGATTTTTAGATCATAATCACCAACAATACCACAACAATAGGGAGAAAGATCAAGAAAAGCCCTCTGGAACGATGTCTCAATCTTCAAAGATTGTGTTTCGACAGATATCCGAAACATTTCGCGTGCCGACAATTCAACAAAAAATGTCAAGAATTCTCACTACCCCCATTGAGCTCAACAATTCCGACTGCAACAATAACAGTCACAACTAGGCCAAAAAAGTTGACAAAAAAATCAGGAAACTCGACGATTATAGTTACTGCTGGTGGACAATTTGTTAACTCAAGTCTTGTTGACGAGATTTTGAGGTTATGAAAAAATAATAAAACAAAAATAAAAATTGAAAATCAAATGAAATATGTAGAAGAAGTGAGTGACTTACATCTACAAATTGTTCGACGTTGTCAGCATCCTCACTTTGAACATATCGAATAAAATTGAGATCTCGTTCAAATTCCAACAACTCGTTGTCAATTTCAAAATTGGCAAAATCCGGCGAATCATGACTCGACTTCAACACGGCTGTATGCGTTCCAAACTTGCAAATATTCTCCAGCGATTCTTTTGCGTTTTGTAGACTGATCGCAAAATGAGATCGAATCGGTATACCCTTCAACACTCGGCTAACAATTTGCCGGCGAACATTTCGCGTTCGCATCATGAGTGAGAAGAAGTCGTCGAGTGTTTCGACTTGTGTTGGACGAATCACCTCGTGCACCCAACTTGGATCCAGAAATGCGCTACTCCATCGTTCGATATCGTTGGCCATGATGAATTCGTGCAGACGTTTACCGTGAGTCGCGCGAGATTCTTCACTTTCCCTGGCTGCCTCATACAAAGTGTCGCAATAGGCCTGAACGTTGTTACTCAGGGAAACTTTGGCTGAGTTGAAGCTGCGCAGCCTCTTTTCAGCCTATTTTCTCCAGCTGATCAGCCATATTTCAGCCAAGACGTTTTTTTGCTCCGCTAATCAGCCGCTGATCAGCCATTTCTACGCTGAGTCTCTGGCTCAAAAACGGCTGATCAGCCTGTAAGCGAATCAGCGAAAAAAACGCCTGGCTAAGCTTTTCGCGAAATTTTCGCCACGGTTTCCCTGAGTACGATTCTCTCAATGTTTTCGCAAATTTTTCTAGATCAGACACACTTTTGTGGGCGTGGCTAGGCTTGTCAAAAATTAGAAATTCACGAAAAAAATAGAGCTAAATTTTAGCTTCCTAAAATTGTCTGAAATTTATTTGTAAATGAAGACTCCGCCCACAAAAGTTGAGTTGCCATTAAATTTTTCAAAATTTTTCTTCTGAAACAAGCCTTGAAAATCCTGATTTTTGCGTAGAAATTTCAAAATAGGAAAAACTGGAAAAATTGTAGTTTTATTCATGAAATTTTTCAAAAAATCGGCCATTTTTTTCCGAAATTCCGAATAATTTTTTTTTCAAAAATTTACTGTTTCAAAGGCATAACAAGTTCTAAATATCATAATTTACGTTAATTCTTGATAATTTTTATATTGTAAACGTAAAAAAAAGTTGGCGTCGAAATAAAATATTTTTGTTCAAATCATAAATTTCGCGCGCAGTGATCTCCTCACGAACACACAAAAATTCAACAATAATGTGTGTGTTCGTGACGAGACTATGTGCGCGCGAGATTTTTTGGTTTGAAAAAATTTTCTATTCTGACGCCAATTTTTTTACGTCTATAATAGTCGAGAGATTGAACTTTTGAACGTCGGTTTTTTAGAGCCTCGAAAAATGATTTTTTTTTGTAGAAAAAGTATTGGTTTTCTAGAACACAACATGAATCAAACCAGGCCCAGATCTCATCCGTGAGCAAAATTTTGTTTCGGAGTTCTCAGAATTTTTTTTTCAAATTTTTAAAAGAAACACTTCATGGGATCAATCACAGGAAGTGGGCCAACAACCAATACCTGGCTAATTTTTTGCCATATTTGCTGAAATCCTAAAGTTAAAACCGCATCTTATATGGTATCTCGTGTACCCACATCTAACTGGTTACGAAGCGCGCCATTTCTCTCGTTTAAGTGGGCGGAGCTAATCAGTTTGAAAATTATACGATCTCTGACTATTTTCTAGCCAGGTTTTAATCTTTCTTTTTCAAACTTTTTCTGGCCAGAATCAAAAAAGAGGTTTTTTTGAGCCGAAAAGCGGCCAGATATTGGTTGTTGGCCCACATCCTGTGAAGATCGATTGAAAATTGACCTGAACTTAAAATAAAGTTTCACAAAATTTTACTGTTTCAACGTCATTACATTATTTTTGCTGCTTGTAAGCATTCAAAAACCCAGAAAACCAACCTCTTCATCAAACAAATTGGAAACGCGATGATAGTTCTTCTCCCCATCATCTTTGTACAATCCGGCCGTGGTGAACTGAATCTCCGATCCGGCGCCAGTTGAGAGAACAAGACCTGCGCGCGGGTTACAGACGAGCATCTCCTTGGCGACCAGGTTCATTCCATCTTTTTTCGGCGTCACCACGCCGATATCCATGGCAAGGTAGGCGGCGACAAGTTCGCTTCTTTGCATGCCTGAAGAGAGACACATTTTCTAGGGGACCCGACTCAGATCTTACCATCAGTTTGGAAGATCAACGGCCGCCATTCCGGATTGTTGGGATCTTTGAAAATCTGATTAATCGTGTCGGCCAGCTCAATACACTCATCCTGATAGACTCGATACGTATCCACACTTCTTCGATTTGTCACCGCGATTTGGTAGAGAACATCTTTGCCAATTCGATCAGGATGTTTTTCGAAGTATCGCTTGTAGGCTCGCATTTTTTCCATGATCCCCTTAGTATAGTCAAATCGCTCCACCGAGAAAAAGAATCTGGCATCAGGCGGGGGATTCGAGCCAAATACTTTTTTCCGTATATCCGTTTTAAGCTTCAAAGTTTCAGGCAAATCGACAAATTTCAGAAAATCATCATTTTTAATACTAACTGGGAAGACACCCAGTGAACATGTCCAACCTTCATGGGTTACTGTAAATATGATATTTTCAAAAATTCATTTTTCCCCCCGAAAATCTCACCTGAATGAATATCCAACTTGTCATCATACACAATTTTGGCTCCTCTCAAATACTGCTGAACCAACTCGACATATTTCGCGCGATCACGATGTGTTTGAAAACCGACTTTGGTGAAACGCAGCAGACCGCGTAGAACGGCAAAACCGACGGTGGCGTATTTGGTGAAAAAGTTCTCTGGCGGTTGGAACGGGATGTGGAGGAAGAAGCCGACTTCGAGAACCGGATCGAGACTTTGAATGATCATGCCGGTCAACATTAGATGATAGTCGTGGATCCAGATAAAGTCCTGCGGGCGACTGTTTCGAACGGCGTCCAGCGCGAATTGATAGTTGACACGGACATAGGCACACCAGTGAGCACGCAGGTTCTGTGAGGAACAGAAATCTTGGTAGGAAAAAAACGAGTGAGCTTTTTTCAGACCCAAAAATCGTGGGTCAAGTTTTTTTTGCCCAGGCTTGGGAGGATTTTGGATTATTTTTCAGACCAGAACTTTTCTGAAATCTCTGAAAGTACAGTACTTTATCCCGCCGTGTTTTTCTAAAAAAGGCCGGCTCCAAAAAGACCTAATCTAGGTATCCTATTATCAGAACAAGTTCTATAAAACATGTGACTTTCCCTGATTTGAAAATAAATGAGATCTGTGAAACAGTAACAATTTGAGGGCCCAATTTCTGTTTCCGTGACTTTTCGGAACATTTTAAAAACTTAGGCTTGTGCGAAATTGCCCCAAATTTTAGGGGGTTGGATTTTTATCAAACAAAGAAAAACAAAGTACAGTAACCCTTTCAACTCTTCAAGTTTGGCAAAATTTGGTTTTTCTAGCGAGGAAAAAAAGTGAAAACTACAGTAACCCTTGAAACTACCTTTTCTCTATCTACCACGGCTTTTGAAAATGAAGAAAAAAATTTCAAAAATTTTTGACAAAATCAATGTCACGTTTCTATTCAAAATACTATCACGACGTTTCAAAACAACAAGAATAGGAGAGGCAGAGACTTCTATAACTCACCTTTGCATCATCGTAATCATTGACAATATATTCTGGCAAATTGTGAAGAGCTGGCCATAAAAGTCCGTTACTTATTCCACCGTAATACACGTTATAGTCATCCTCCTGAACAACTACCGGGTTCAGTTTGTAGTTTCCGCGGTTGTAGTTGTTCAGAACACCCAACAATGACATTTCTTCTCTGAAAAATACCTTTTTTTTTCAAAAATTTTCAGGAGAATCTACTCACCTGGCTCTTTTCTGCTTCTCACTAGTCGCATTATCAATATCATCATCAGCTAGAACATGAAAGAACACTTCGGCGATGGTCTGTTTGATGAGAGGTAGACCGAGGGTGTTGGTGGCTGGGGCGAGTGTTTCGGACGAGGCACTTGTCAATGAGTCGCGCTTCTTTTTCTTGTCATTGATGTTCATTCCGAGATTGGCTAGCCACACATTTTCGTGATCTTTTGACATGACTGGATCGACACATGCGACAAGGCCACCGGAGCCTTGTTTGATCTCCCAGTCTCCGGTTTTTTCGCGTTTCAGGGAGACTGGTGGAGCGTTTGAGACATTGATCACGCGTTGCTGGAAATTATGAGATTTATATTTCCGAGATCAGAGATTTTTGAGTTTTTTTTACTGTTTCAACCTCATCTTAAATAAACCTGACCCAATCAAGTTTTCATTACGGTTATCTTGCATGATTTAAAACATTTTTTGTACCCAAAAATTCAAATTTTTCGGTTAAAAATTAGGAAGAAACTTCGAATTTTTCTGATCAAACTAAAACTGAACTAGAAGAAAAAAAATTTCGAATTTTATTTTATGAATTCTTACAATTTTTTTGCTGAAATTTTTTACTGTTTCAACCTCATCTCAAATGAACCTGGTCCAGTCAAATTTTGATTCGTTTCGATTATCAAAATATTCCCAAAAAATAGATTTTATCTGAAAAAAAAACTTCTCTCACTATTCCAGAGCCTGCTAAAAATTCAACTAACCCAATAAAACAAAAAAATTAAAATTTTTTTTGAAATTGTTACTGTTTCAGGGTCAATGTCAGATTTGAGGCCCGGACAAAAATTTTTAATTGACAATTTTTTACTGTTTCAGCGCTTTCTGAAATGAAATTACCCTAGTCAGATTTTGATAAATAGCTTAAAGACTCCTGGTCACTCAGAAATTAATTTCTCGTGTTTATCAAAATCTCAATATTGAAGACTTCAACTTTCGATGTGTGAAATTCAAAAATTGAAAAAAGTACTTTGTGAGGTCGAAAAAAAAGAAAAAAACTTTTTTTGAATTCGTTCTCAGGAAGATTGGCGACCGCAAACACCGTTTGTGTGTGTGTGCGGGTACAGTAACCCACGGCAAAAAATGTTTTTGCTTTTTCTTTCAAACATGTTTGGTTTTTTGAACCACACGCATCGAAATTTGAAGTTTTCAGTTTTGAGATTTTTATGACCTCGAAAAAACTTTTTCTGAGTGATAGGGTGTCTTTTAAAAAATAGCTTCAAAAATAATTTGAAAAAAGGACTCTTGAAAAATTACAGAGTTTTTTAATTTTTTACTGTTTCATGGTCAGCTGAAAAATAACCTGACTCGTTTTTTGTTACTGCTATGGTCGACTAACTGATTTATCTTGTTGTTTTTATTTTTTTCGATTCCCTTAACCTACATGAAAATGTGAATTGGCTAGGCCTCCCGACGGGATTTTTGGCTGTTCATCCTCTTCATTATCCGAATGTGTGTTCGACTTGACAAAACCACCATCTTCGTTGTCACTCTCGTTACTTGACACACTACAAAGTGAAGAATGCGAACCGTATCTCGACAATTTCTTCTGCAAATGATGAAATCGTTCGCCAAATTGTTTTGCTCTTGAGCCAAGCAACGATTTTCGAATTCCAGGCACCGCTGCGTACAACTCTCTGAAAAATCAATTTTTCTAGAATCTCTTCAACTCTGTCTTACCGTAATCTACTTTTGCCAGTATTCACATCATAAAGTGTTAAGGAGAACAAAAGAGCATCTCGAAACTTGGTCCCTCTCGAAAGATCGGAATCGAAGATGTATGGAGTGGAAACTCTCCAAAATTGAACTGTGTTATATCCAAGGGATGATAGTAAGAGTTCGAAACACTGATGACCATCAAAAACATGGGTTAGACAATATTCCAGCATTAGTAAAAGCCCCTGAAAATCATGGGATTTGTGTCACAAACTTTGTGAGAACAATCATTGAGAAAAAAGTGGTTACCTTGAAGGCAATTTCTGAATTTTGATTTCTTTGCTTCCATGCTTTTGTAAGAGCTTCGAGGCTGGATGAGAAAAGTTCGAAAATTTCCGAAGTGTTGATGTAGCTTATGTCTAGAATGTCCAAAATATGACCAAGTTCCTGCAAGAGAAAGTTATAAGAGAGTACGAGACGCAGACACACCTGAGCATAATACATTTTGGAGGAAAACATTTTCTCTGCGTCTAGCTCACACTTTTCACATTCGGGCCCAATTTTTGAGGCTCGAAAATCTACTCACCACTTTGATAGTTTCATTCGAGACACTTTGATCTTTTGATACTCTCCGAAACGGTTCCTCAACTAGTTTTCTGGTCGTCGTTTCTTCCTCGTTTGACATCTAGCTGATGAAAAGAAAATATACAAATATAACCAACAAGATGACGATGATAAGATACGTGTTTGACAACAAAACAACAAGTACTCTTCTCCGAAAAAAAAATTGAACAGAACCAAAGGACAACAGAAACACACTATTGATGTGCAGAGTTAAATTTATGGAAAAATTTGGGAAATCATGTGTTCGGCATGTGAAACGGGGTGAAAATGACATCAAACGAGCTCGTACCAGAAGACTGAAGCCGAGGCTAGTATAAATGTCGAGTTTGAAACGTATAATGAGCGGGATAATGAAAATGAGCAAAATTTTTCAGAAGTGAGTTCATTTTTATTGAAAACCAGAAAAAGACCCCGCTCAATTTCCAAGAACACTTTTTTGGCGGGCTGAAAATCGAAAAAAAGGTCGAGCCGGTCTGTGATTTTCGAGCCAACCTCTCGGGCTTCCGGGCTCCCGGGCTGAAATTTGAAGAATTTTTAGAACACTAATCCAATAAAGAGAACGCCCCAGACCTCTAAAAATCATTATTACAACCAAAATAAAACATAAAAATATTCTCACGAGTTTTTTTGACAAAAAAATTTTCACGTGAACTTTTTCCATACCGATATTCTATTTAGGAAACAAGCAAATGAGGCATGATTGTTTGTCAAATAGTAGAAAAAGTACAGTAATCAATCATAAATTTTCTTTTGTTTCAGTTCGAAAAAAACGTTGCAAAACAAAGATCAAGTGTCAAAGTACGTTTTTTGACTTTGACGAACAATCACTTTTTTTGGTATAGTGAGTGAATGAAAAAAAAACAGAATATTTTAGTGGTTCGGAAAAGATTACTGTACTTTGTGGTTTTGAAAATTGGGTTTTGATCGTTTCGGGCCGGCCTGGGAAAGAGCCAAACTCGATCGCCTTGATTTTTGAAAATATATTTTGGTCTGGATCCAAAGTTCAGAAATTTGAAGTTCTTCAAATGATGATTTTCAAAAATCACGAAAAATGTAGGCTCCGAAAAAAATTGTCAAAAAATCAAATCAAACTTTGACTTCTGAACAAACCGAACGAAACACAAAAAACAAACATAAACTTAACAAGTAAATAAATAAATGATAATAATGTTAATAGTGGGTTGTATTAGGTGGCGAATGATAGTGTCATCGAATCACACTGTGATACGCAGAAAAAAAAAGAAACGATACAGATAACAGGTTGTTTTTATGTACAAAAAAAAAGAGACATTGCCGCGGTGTTTTTTTTCAAATACTAATAGTAATAGCTAGGACGAAAATTTTTGAAATTGCAAGGAAAAAAGTCTAATTTTTTGCTCTCTCTTTGTTCTCTCATGAGGTCAGCAAAAATCATGTCACCTGTTGGAATTTTATTGATCTATCGTGATAAACATTTCGATCATTTGCATAAGTCAAGGTCAGAAATAAGACGAATTTGTTAACATATTTAAGTTTAACCAGTTTCCGGTTGGAAGATAAGTTTTGAAGGTCTTTTAAAAATATATCAAAAAAAAATTCTATTTTTAGAAGAATTTCTGTCGTGAGAAAATAGAGGTTTGTTTATTTTCAAGCAAAAAAAGTTTGGAGACATTTTTTGGGATAGCGTATTGCAAACATTTCGCGGGTTTTTTCTCTGTTTCGAGGCAATGGAAAAGATGAGAGAGTGAGAGACGCAGAGTTTGCCGTGAACTCAGATTATTTTAATAAAAAATAATATTTTTTTTCTTTGCGTCTAGCTAACTCTCAAAAGTTAAGCTCTATTTAAAATAGGCTAAACGGTAAAAACTGGTAGATACAGTTTTGGACGCAAAAATCGGGCCTGAGAATATCTTTTTCGGAAAATTTGAAAAAAAAAACTCGTGGTTTGTTTCAGCAATTTAGGTCCGGTCAGAAAATTTTTCTGCTTCTTGAACTCGAAAATCGGTCTTAAAAATAAAAATCGCTGAAAAATTTCAGAATTAAAAAAAATCAGGGTCTGCTTCAGAAATGTTGGATTAAGGTCCGGCTCGAATATTTTTCGCTCACCTGGGCCCAAAAATCGGGTCTGAGAATAATTTTTTCTCAAAATTTTCAAAATTTGGAAAGAAAATCGGCGTCTGTTTCAAAAATGTTTGATTCAGGCCCAATTTTTCTGGGCCTTTTCTAGTCTTCTCAAAATTCCTGAAGTCCAAGTATGTGGCCTTCCGGCCGGTCTGAAAAAACCAAAATTCACAAAACATGAAACAAAAACTCTTTATATTTACACAAAATAAATTATGGATTAGCCGGCTTGACCATAATTTCCAGCGGTTTTCCTTGAATTCTCGAAATCTTCATGCGCACCTCTTTGGGTCCATCTTTGGTATACTCGACCATAAATCGATTGTTCTCAACCGGCGGCAAATCATAGCTCGAGAATCGTCGACCCATCGTATCAACACCGTTGGATATAATTTGTGAGTGGGCAAAAGTAGCGCGTCTTGAGGGGAAGGCCAATTCTTGTATGGGTATTTTGGTGTGACTCGTTGCCGATGGTTCTCTCTTCTTTGTTGCCTCCTCATATTTCGGTGGTTCTACTTCTTCTTGTATCACATTTAATGGATCTTTATGAAACTTGTAGTCGTCCTCACTCATGTTTTCCTTTAAAAAAGTAATCAGTTTTTTGCGCGGTTCGTAAGAAGTAATAAATACCTGAGAAACCAATGAGATTGTTGATTGTCGACGTGGTTTTTGATCGGTTGATGTCGAACTTGTCGTATCTTTATACTTCTTAGCGACATGAGCCAATGAACCTTGTGGAACTGTACGGGTAGTTGAACATGTATAAAGTGCAAGGAAACGAGCGCGAGATTTTTGACTGATCATAATGATGGCGATTGGTGTGGCAAGCGTGGCAATCAGAACACAAAAGTGATACGCGCACACTGTTATGAGTGGAGAGATGCAGAAGAATTGAAAAAGTTGGGGGATGAGCATGGCGAGTTCGTAAATGGCGAATAGAAGACTGCAAATGAGCATGAGCTCACTGTCCCCATGAATATCTGCGCCCTCTATACTTCCCACACTCTCTCGTTTCTGCTTCGATGATCCAACTCGAACAGACAACAAGATTAGAAAAATGATAATAATGGGGATGACAATACGGACACGAGTCAAAAGTTCGGTGAATATTGCGCTGAATATGTTCGACGTTGCACAGATCACCTGAATACATTGATCTTGTTCCTCCATGATATGTGAGTCACATTCGAAGAACGCGGAGAAGAAGGCGAGGAGAAACGCGATCAGCCAGCCGAGAATCACCGCGTAGAGAATGTATGATCGACCCCAATCGATGCGACGAGTCTTGTTGTTCCAGTAGAACTTGAAACAGAAAATCGCGAAAAACATGATGAAAACGAGGAGAGCGTATTGGACAGCATAGTCGAGCCATGCGATTACGGCGTAGAGTTGAAGTATGAAATCAGTGTTCTGGAAACAAAATTACAAATCTGGTTTGTTGGTAACGATTATGGCTTCATTAGAAGGCTTCACATGAAAAAAAAAACACTAGAAAAAATTGAACAAATGAAAAATGAGAGAAACGGGTGTACGGTATGCAACTCTGTTCAAACACCGTGACATGAAAATGCACAGAAACTGTGTTTTTTCTGAAACGTCGGCGAAAAAGCTGATAACTTCGGTGTTTTTGGATTTTAGAAGGTGTGAAGTGGGGTTACCCTAGAGGAAGACGTGCTGAATCTTATGCTATGCTTCGTTTTTCATGATGATTAGGCGCACTAGTTTGAGTAACGATTTTTCGAAACTGGTGCGCCTAAGCTGAGAAGAACCAAGGATTGTCCTGAAAACGAAGTATACTATTGAATTCTAGAAAAACTTCAATTCACTACCTCTGAAATCCACGAACAGCGAAGTTATCCGGGTTTTTATCGACGTTTCCGAGAAAAAATACGGTTACTGTGCATTTTCACGTCACGGTGTTTGCACAGTTGCATACCGTACACCTGTTTTTCTATTTCTTTTCTCACAATTTTTAGGTTTTTGGCTTAGGCTTGCACATTTTTCGTACCGTAACAAGCTTTTTCAACTCACCCTTGATCGCTTAACCAAATGATGAACCGTCGCCAAAAAGTGTAGAGAGTTGGTGATACAAACCAACGCGCCAACAAGACACATTTGAAACAACAATCCCATCTTCATACCCCATTTGAATTTTTTGATAGTGGCAGCGACCAAAATATTCGAGGTGAAAGCCATCACCAACAAAATGACATAGAGTGCAAAAATCAGTTCGATATAGTCGTCACTTGAAGAAGAAGTCTCTTGAATAGATGAGATTGTGGTGACATCAGCACCGGCTTGCCAGGATGCAGCAATTGTTGATGGTGTCTTTGTGGCGTGTTCCCATTTTGGGCGGGTTTTGTCATCATCCCATCCACCGCCCCAATCATCGTTGTCTCTATCTCTATCATCCCATTCATCATCATCCTCCCATTTTCCATATCTTTGACCATGTCCCCACATTTCATGACCATTCGGATGTCCCGATGAATAGTCTCGCGAATCTCCTGGATACCATTTACTCGTCTCTGCAAAATTTGATCAGCCTTGACTTGAAGACAATGATATTAACTTACCCCTGATTTTGGTGCCATAGGGGAAGAAAAAAGTGATGACTCGAGTGATAACTTCAGTCTCAACCATTTTTTTTTGAGAATGAATAAAGCTGTGACTTGAGAGAGGCGGGGCCTTGGATATATATTTTTCACATGCTCAACAACCGCCGTGTTATTAGAATAAATTGGGCACGAGATTAGAAGGAAAGCGGCTGGAAAAAAAATGAACATAACGAGAGAGATACGGTAATGAGATTGAGTTGTTGATGTGAGGCTGGAATGATTTTTGGTGCTGAAATATTTCACAAGTTACGTTTGGGTACTGTATTTTTCTCAGTATTTGGCCCGGCCCGAAAAATATCGAGATAATGTTTCTTTCACAAAAAAACGTGAACCCTGATTTCTTATTTCTCTGCGTCTCTTCCAAAAGCCTTCTCGAAATGTCGTGTGATCAGTGTAGTGTATAATTAAATCTCTATACTAATATCATGACTACTTTTCACCAACACCTATAATCATTTTTTTTTCTTCTAAAATCATTACTGTAGCAAAAACGCTATTATTCACATGAATTTCATCGTATAAAAGTTACTCAATCGGTCACATTTTCTTCTCTGTCTGCATAAACTGATATAAATAATAATGCGATTTGAGCAAAAAAACAGAGAAAAGGTTCATGTTGCAAATACTTTGTTGAGTGACAATCACCAGGGAAACAAAACGGGGAGAGTTGTTGATGGCTGGTTTCCAAGAAGATTGGACTGATTCTGATGTTTGGGAAGGAGAAAATCGAAGAGATCATATCATTTCAGAATTTCTAGACAGTGGAGATTCTCTGGAGCCTTTGGTGTGAAGTGAACATTCGAACTTTTCGCATCAAGTTGTTGCAGGTGCACATAAATACATAAACACATGCAAAAAAAATAAACAAAAACAATGAAAAAAAGTGTCCCACGTACTTTTGCAAAAAAAGGGGCGGTACCTGAGCTTTTCAATGAAAAAAATGGTGTGCCGCAGTTGCAAACAAACATGCCGCGGGCGTTTTACGTGGACAATTTTTTTGTTTATTTTTTTGGCATGTGCATAAATTGTAATCATTTTTCCCAATGTAGTTATAGGACAACAGGAGATTTTTGAGAATGTACGATAAACAACTGCTGAAAAGAAAAACCTAACCAGGAACAAAACGAGAGTTCTCCCAAGCACTATAGATTAAAAATAGAACATATTTCTGGAAAAAAAGAACACTGTAATGTTGACGAGAACAATGTTGTGGTCAACGATCGACGAGTTGGGAAAATTGACAGCTGAATATTTGATTACAATGCAAGTGTTTTTTATTTTGTTATTTTTTGGAAGAATGACTAAAATGACTAATAGTTGAGGTGCTGGAATCAGAAGTAAGTAGAACTTTTAAAGCACATATTCATGCTTTAAGAATTGTGGGTCTGAAAATTCAATTTCCCAATTGAAATGTTAGATTTAAAAAATTATGAATTCGAAATATTCTCTGCGTTTGGCATGACTTTTCGCTCAGATGTTCAGACACTTCAGAGCGTCGTATTTTTTTTTTGATAATAAATTCTTGCGGTCAATTATTGTGTGCATGTTTTAGTCAAAGAAAAAATGTCGCCTAAACTTTTTTTTTTCTTTTATGTGGTGTCCAGTTTCAAGAAAAAAGATACAAATACCGTAACTATTAAAAACGAAACACCGAAAAAAATCAGAATGTTCGCGTCGAGACCAACGCTCTCATCTACGAGGCTGTGTCTTCTTTTTCATTTTCAAAAATACATTTTTTTTCTAGCTAGCTCGCGAGTGCCAAACATTTTGGAAAAAAATCGATCAATTTTTTTGTTATGTGGCGGCGTCGGTTTTTTTTGCGAAACCCCCTTTTTTTAGTTGCTATTTCGAAACATTTTTTTACTCACAATGCAGCAAACGCGCTCTGTTGAAATGTATCATTTCAAAAACTGCGAAGCGCCAAATTGTCGCCCGGCGCGTTTTTTTCTGTTTTTTTCTCGGGTTACGACCAAACGCCACATGTGTATTTGTCATTTCTGTTCTGCTTGTATAATTTCTGTCGTTCCGTTCCGTCAAGTTCGAAGAATTCCGCCCGGTTCCCTTTGTTTAGAGTGTTACGAAATTTTAGGGGAATAATTTTTTATTCTAACGCTTTTTTGTATTATTTTGCGTTCCTCTATTATAGTTTTTTTCAGCTTTCCCGTCAAAATGAGAGAAATTGTTCACGTACAAGCCGGACAATGCGGTAACCAAATCGGTTCAAAATTCTGGGAAGTTATCTCGGAGGAGCATGGTATTCAGCAAGACGGTTCATTCAAGGGAGAGAGCGATCTTCAATTAGAGAGAATCGATGTGTACTACACAGAAGCCAACAGTGAGTTTAAATACCTATTCATTTATAACCTACTTTTTATTTTTTAGATGGAAAATATGTTCCCCGCGCCGTGCTTGTTGATCTCGAGCCAGGAACCATGGATTCAGTTAGATCAGGACCATACGGACAACTTTTCCGTCCAGACAACTTTGTCTTCGGTCAATCCGGAGCTGGAAACAACTGGGCTAAAGGACATTACACAGAAGGAGCTGAACTTGTCGACAATGTATTGGACGTTGTTCGCAAAGAAGCGGAAGGATGCGATTGTTTGCAAGGATTCCAATTGACACACTCACTCGGAGGTGGAACCGGATCTGGAATGGGAACTCTTTTGATCTCAAAAATCAGAGAAGAATACCCAGACAGAATCATGAGCTCGTTCTCAGTTGTGCCATCGCCAAAGGTTTCGGACACTGTCGTCGAGCCATACAACGCCACATTGTCGGTTCATCAACTTGTTGAGAACACCGACGAGACATATTGTATTGACAACGAAGCTCTTTACGATATTTGCTACAGAACTCTCAAACTCACCAACCCAACATACGGAGATTTGAATCATCTTGGTATGTTAGCCTTCATCATAATAAAATAAGCTTATCATTTTACAGTTTCTCTCACAATGTCCGGAGTTACAACATGCCTTCGATTCCCTGGACAATTGAATGCTGATCTCCGCAAACTTGCGGTCAACATGGTTCCATTCCCACGTCTTCACTTCTTCATGCCAGGATTCGCACCACTTTCCGCCAAGGGAACCCAAGCGTACCGCGCATCGACAGTCGCTGAATTGACTCAACAATTGTTCGACGCCAAGAATATGATGGCCGCTTGCGATCCAAGACACGGACGCTATTTGACAGTCGCCGCCATGTTCAGAGGACGTATGTCGATGAGAGAGGTTGACGAGCAAATGCTCAACGTGCAAAACAAAAACTCGTCATACTTTGTTGAATGGATTCCAAACAATGTCAAGACTGCTGTTTGTGACATTCCACCAAAGGGTCTCAAGATGGCCGCCACATTTGTTGGTAATTCGACAGCCATTCAAGAACTTTTCAAACGTATCTCGGAACAATTCACAGGTGAGAAATATTAATTTAGCGTTCTAAAATTACAAAAAAACAAAAATTGCAGCCATGTTCCGCCGAAAAGCTTTCTTGCATTGGTACACTGGAGAAGGTATGGATGAGATGGAATTCACTGAAGCCGAAAGCAACATGAATGACTTGATCTCCGAATACCAACAATACCAAGAAGCAACCGCTGAAGATGACGGAGAAGGATATGTTGAGGGCGAGGAAGAGACTTATGAAGAACAATAAGCTGCTCCCTTTTTTCAATGTATCGAATCATATTATAACCATTTTCTCCATTATTCGCTTTTTTCATCCCCCAGTATGTGTACTGTTGACTAATTTATGCGATGTTTTATTCTTTTTTTTTTATTTCAAAATTTCTTTTTTCTAGCTTCGGTAAATGATTATTTATTCAACCTGCGCTGTGTTTAACAGTTTACAGAAACTTCAAAATTCTGGTTTTCTGATTAGATTGAAAAATCAACAAAAATTAATTGAAAGTGTCTAATTTTCTAATGGAAGTTTTTACCGGGATGGAAAAATAGAAATGTTCCCAAGTTTATTGTGAGTTTTCGTTCAAGAGTCGAACATTGTTTTGATTTTCGATCTTCTCAACCTGAAATAGAACCCGATTCCCCTATTTTTTCAGTCTTGTTTATTTCAACATAATTCATTTCAGCCACCTGTCCATCTTGAAAACATGTCTCTTTTTCAATTACCTATGACTAGACCACAAATAATCACATCATCGCTCTCAAATCAATTTTATTTTCTAAATTTTCAATTTCATCAGAAAAGAAAGCTACCATTTTCCTTTTCATTTTATTTTTCAAATAAATAGTTTCTCGTGGTTTTTTTGGGAGTAGTGATGATGATGACTGGATGGAAAACCGGAATTGGTCAAACATCGCAAAAAATAAATTCGACGAAGAAAACATTTCAATTTTTGGAAGAAAAGGAAGGTCAAAACCTTATACTGTTTTTGTTTTACACTTTTTGATGTGTATTTTATTGCTTGAAGAATTCTTCTCAAAACTGAACAGTTCGAAGAAAATACGTAACTGGTTTTTCAGTTTTATTTTTAAACGAAAACAAAGCTCGAAAAATTGATAATTTTTTTGAGCAACAACTCTTCCAGTTAAGACCAAGAGGGGTGTGTTGTGTACCTTTGAGTACAGTACTTGTTTCTGTTGATGTTTTTCGACTCACAAGAAATGTCAGAAATGGCGAAATGTTTTGATTCTTGTTCTCAAGAGCTTATTGAACGTTATTTAATGATATTTTGTCCACCGAAGAACTTTCAAGGGACATGAATAAAGTTCAACCTACAGTAGTTATATTCAAAGGCGCATAGACACAAAGTAGATGTTTGTTACAAGATATTCATTGTAGAAATGACAATCTTTTAGCGTGTAAATAACGTAATTTGAATTGCGTTACCTAGGAATATTTCGAGATAACGGTTTTTCTCAGAAAAAAGTTATCGATTTATACAATAATCTGGAGTTGTTCAAAACTTCGTTTTCTCAACTTGTTAAGAATCCGAACAATTTTTGAAACATTCTCCAAAAAATGACATCACCCACAGCGTTAAATACCGGTTTCTTACGGTCACATATATACATTTTAGTATACCAATCAACCCCATTTTTTTTTTGGTTGGTTGTTTGTCTTGCGGTCATTTTGTTGTTTTCGTAGTCCTACACCTGTTACTGTCCTTGGGTTTAGTTAGTCACATTTTTTTCTTGCCCGCTTAACCTTGATCACATCTTGTTGTTTGGCAGCGAAATGGGAACAGCTGAAACGTCGCGAGTGACGAGAATATGGAGTTGTGTCAGCTATCGGATCGGTGTTGTTGTGGCTCGATGGCCGAAGACGACGATCGCGTTGTGTTTGATGTTGTCGACGATGATGACTATCAAAATGGCGTTGACTGAGTGAGTTCGAATTCAAATCGGACCCGTCTTAGAAATCACGGGCCGAGCCTCATTTTTCTGGTATACTATGAAATGGCTTGGTCAGAGATCGGCTAGTATCTTTCGTTGTAGGAGGAGCGCCAAGCTCCGGAAATTGAAAAAATTCAAATTTTTTATGAAAATCGGGCCGGTCTTAAAGTCCTTCAGCTCGTCGGGAACTTTCCATGAGTGAGAAATGATCAGTTTCGGGCCCGGGCCTCGATTCATTTTATGGGCTCAAGTTTTTTGGGGAAATAGGGATGATGAAAATTTCGGGCCGTCCCGGTTTTTTGGTTTTCAGTGTCAGTTTGTCACAGCTACGTATGGAATTTTCTAAAAATGTGGTGATACTTTGTAAGTTTCAATGTTCAAACTTTAAATTTTTGGAAGCTCTTTTCTAACCTTCAAAGAGAGCCCCGACAAGATCCGGGTCGGTCCGAAATAGCTTAAATCTCATCCCGGAAAAAAATCGGTCAATTTTCATGATCCTTCTCATTATACGTTTCAAAGTCGACATTTGAACTGACTTCGTTTTCAGACAACATTCGGCTAATTTTTGACTAGACAAAAGTATAGTTCAAAATATCAGCCCGATCTTTTTGAGCGTCCTAATCCACCAAAACCAGGACAAAACTAGTACGAATTTTCTCCTTTTTTAAACCACAAAATTTGCAGACAAGTAAGCGCAATCGACGGTTACGCAATGGACGATTCAATGTCTCGCTACGAATTCAAAACCTTTCAACAATTTCTCGACTCCGATGGACCTGGAATCACAATGGGAGTTTTGATTCGAGCAAAAGATCAAGCGAATGACAATCTGTTGGAAGAACATCGACTGAAACAGGTGGTAAATGTGGCTGACATCATCTCAACAAACTTTCGAATAAATACATCGGGTGTCGAGAAGAACTTTAACGAGTTTTGCAGAGGATTCTGTCAGGCGAATGAACCGGTCATCCAATACTATGTGAGTTTTTGGATCTTGAACTTTTTTTTCATAAATGGTAGATTTGCAGAACGGCCTTCAAGTGCTGTCAGCAAATAATACCGACGCGATTTCCAACCGAATTGATTTATCCTACCCCACCGCCAATTTCTTTGGTGTCAAGTTCAGTCTTATTGTAAGAACATTAGTTTTTGAATAACTTGAAAATTATTGGATTTCAGCCAAATTTCTTCGGAATTCAAATGGACTCGGATGGAGAGCATTTGGAATCATCGAGCCTGATTGTGTTATATTTTCGAGCTGAAAGATATAGCGACTGGACAACGAAAATGGTTAAGAAATGGGAATTGGATGTGAGAGATTATTTTGAGAAGTGAGTAGTTTTTTACACTCACTCACTCACTCAAAAAAAAAAATAACAAAAAAAAATAGAATCGTGCATTTGTTCGTCGAGGTGTTCACACGTTTTCTTGCACTCTCTCCTCTTTTTGTGTAGTCTCTAACAGACGGTGTGGGCGTCCTCCAAAAGAGACGCAAAGAAATCTGAAAATTTCAGTTTTGAGATATTTTACATACGAGAAATAACGAAGGAAAAAACAATACGTGTTTTCAAAAAAAGAGTAAAAGTGGGCGGGGTTTAGTTTTTGCAGTTTTGCGGCACACCGTTCGATGAAAAAACTGTGCGCTACAATTGCAAAACAAGTGGGTGATGTTTCGTAAATATATTTTCCTGAAAAAAAACGAACGTGAAAATTTTATGAACGTGACCTCTGGCATTGCAAATTTCTTGATTTTCTCTGCGTCTCTTTTCTACCCAGTGGTACGACACTCCGCTTTGGCTCTTGTTTAGCACGAGTGGCAAAGCGGATTGTCGTATTTGTCGTACGCGTAGGATGGAAATTGAACACCTGATAAAGTAGAAATATGATTTCATTTCAGAGACTTTAAAAGTGATGTGATTGATGTTGAAATCATGTCGCAAACAGTAATCGAAACAGAAATAGTGCGCGCCGGAATGTCGCTTCAACCCTTCCTCATAGTTGGATTTGTCATCATGTCCACATTTTGCACCGTCACCACAATGCTCAGCTCAGTTTACCTATACTCTCAAAAACCGACATTCAACAAGGTGGCCCTGTCAATCATCGCCTGTATCACTCCGTTCATGGCGTGTGGCACAGCGATGGGAATACTCTTCTTCCTCGGTGTCACGTTCAGCCCGATCATGTGCATCACCCCGTTTCTTGTATTGGCCATCAGTGTCGATGATTCGTTTTTGATGTTACACGCGTGGAATCGATTGGAATCTTGGAGAACGTCACCGATGGATAAATCGCTGAAACAACACATGATGGGAGAGGTTCTCGTTGAGACTGGGCCCGCCATCACTATATCGGCGTTGACCAATATTCTTGCGTTCACAGTTGGCGCGTTGACCTCACCGCCAGAGATTCGTATTTTTTGTTATGGTAATGCTGCCGCCATTTTTATGGACATGTTTTATCAAGGTTTGTTTGAAGAAATTATGGAGTTTTTCTGGAATACCGGAACACACAGTTCGTTCAAGAACGCAAAAATTCAAAGTTCAATAGTTCAAGGTGTCATAATTTTTTCTAAAACGAGAAACTGCTGAATAACAAAAAAATTTCAGGACCAAAATGTGAAACATTTCCATTTGTGGTCCAGTTTTGAGCGAGCCCTGATCGGGTTTCAAGACAGGCCCGGGTGCGGGATTTTCGGACCAGGGCTTCCGGGCTGGAATCTCACCGCTGTTTTTTTGACATAAAATTCGGAAAGTTCATGGAATAACTTTTGGTCTTGAAAATTTCTTGTTTCTAGAAGTTATCCTACCAAAACCCTGCCACACTAGGGCTAGGTTAACTTTTTCATGTCGGGCCAAAAAAATCTGTGTTTTTGAGGCGGCCCGGACTGTCTCTAGGGCTTCCGGGCTTCTCTCTCTCCAAAAAATTTGAAGATCAAATTATTTTTTTGTGATTTTTGATATTTTATTTCTGAAAATCTGTTTTTTTTTTTAAATTCTGGGAACCGGGCCTGTTCCAAAAGTTAAAAAAATGAGACAAATTGTTTTTACTCGAAATTCGAAACACTAAAAGTTTTTTTCCAGCCACATTCTACACAGCTTGTATGACATTGTTAGTCGATTCAAAAACCGAAGATGTCAGTGATCAAACCAAAAAAATTCAGCAAAAAATCACCGCGTTCGTCTCGAAATTTTTCCGCGGTTACGTTGATTTCATATCCAACATGTTTGTGTCAACAACAATTGTTCTCATCTGGTTCGTCTTTATCGGATTCGCCATTCTGGTAAGCTCTAGAGATGTTTTCAGGACCAAACTAGATATTTTTAGGGATTGTGCGGTCTTCACGTCGAACTTCGACCATCCAAGTTCTTCCTAAAAGATTCGCCAATGTTGCGATTGAACGAGATTCGAAATGAGAAGGTGGTACCGTATTACACGCCGGTTACTGTAGTTGTCAATAATCCGGGAGACTTGTCGAACGCGTCAACAATTGAGAAATTGAACGAGATGAGAATAAGACTGGAGAGTATGCCTGGAGCTATTGGAAATGAGAGCACCAAGTTCTTCGTGAAGTAAGTTATAAACTCAACTTCAAAAAATATCTGAAAATTCAGTGACTTCGTACAATTCCGGAATGATTTATCGGAAGAGTTTGACGATGAAAATATGGACATTGAAACGTTTTTGAATTGGTCAGAATATCGTTTCTGGAGAGGGTTCATAAAGATCGACAACTCGACGAACCCAAAAACAGTTTCGAAGTTCATGTTCACCACAGGATTCCATGGCGCCGAACTGAAAGATTGGTTGAATCGAGGAGAATTGTTGAAGAGTTGGCGGGCAACACTCGAAGACTTTAGAGAGTAAGCCACGCTTGTCCCTATTTTCCAACCCCCCGCGATTCCAGAGACTTTAACGCTACAGTATTCTCGGAAGATGGGTTCTTCCTCGACATGCTGGACACCATCCCAACCATCACGTGGCAAACCACACTGGCCACATTTGTCTTTGTTTGTCTTGTATGTTTTCTCTTTATCGCCGATCTATTCACCGTTGCCGTTGTGTCGATCGCGATTCTTGTCACATCGATTGGTGTTTTTGGATACTTGTCACTTTTTGGTGTCACGTTGGATCCGGTGATTATGTCGATTGCGATCATGTGCATCGGGTTCAGTGTTGATATTCCGGCTCATGTCGCGTTCCATTTTTATGCTGCTAGTGAGTTGGGAGAGGTTTTTTGTTGATTTTTGAAAAAAAAAGAGAAAACTGGGCCCGGTGGAAATCGAGCCTGACTGAAAAACTTCTGATAAATTGTAGCCGAAAAAAAAACTATGCCTCAATCATACCTGACCTAACAGGGTACCAAAAAATCCTCAAAATCAGTTTTTCATTTTTTAAAAGTGAGTTTTGGCTCTTCGGAAAATTTCCGGCTCCGACCAAGCCTGTTGTACAGTAATCCAGGCGGCACAAAGAAAGTTCAAATTTTATGAAATGTGAAAAAGGTCTAATTAGGTCACATCTGTTGTTATTGTAGTATTGATAACATCATAAATAACAACAACAGGTGTGACCTTTTCTCCAAAGCTTGAGCAATTATCTTTAATCAAAAAAATGTCACATGAGGACAAAAAAAAAGAAAAAAATAGAGAAAAATAGCTGAAAATTTGAGTGAAAATCACTGAATCGGGCCGGGTCCGATAAAAACACGAGCCTGAAATTAATCAAATCTGAATCGGCTCCAAATTCCAAAAATGTGACTGAATAGGGCTGAGCCTAGAAGTTGGGTCCGGCCCGTTTTTTCCACAGTTGGGTCAAAAAATCGGAGCGCAAACATTTTCTACTTAAACGAGCCAAAACGTCCTGGAAAAATCTGACCTTCCACAGACCCAAAACTAAAAATTTTCTGAAAAAATCCAATTTTTGAGTACAATTTTTTTCCCAAAAGTTGATACTTCTTTCCGAGCTCAAAATTTTTTTCACAAAATTCGAATTTCCAACGTGACCTATCACAATTTCTAATCTCAATTTTCCCGTTTTTTTCCAGGCTCGAAACATGGCGGAGCTCATCATCAACCAGCTCACATAACTGTCTCCGATCTCGTCGAATCGCCCAAAAAACCAACACCCAGCGAACAAGAAAATGCGGCGTTTAGAAAAAAGTAAATTTTCGATTTTTGTCAAAAACTCCCAACACTTTTTGCAGTCTCACATTCGCCCTGTCCAGTGTCGGTTTTCCAGTCATCCAAGCTGGCCTTTCAACCGATTTCTGTGCTCTGCCACTCGGTTTTATGGAGTTGTACATGGCGAAAATGTTCGCCGCCTCGTTGACCCTTTGCGTAACATTCTCTCTGATTCATGGACTTGTTGTCATTCCCGCTTTGCTGTCTGTCAAATCACATCTGATGACAAGGATCAGAACGTGGTTCTGATTCGGAGAAAAATAGACTACACTCTATTACATACATACATATTGAATGGCTTTTTAATAATTCACATCACGGGTTGGTTGCATTGTTGATAAATAAATAAATAAAAAGATTCATACTTATCCCCATAGTTGTTTCAATGATTCAATGTGTTCTTCTTGTGTTTCGGTGTGGTTTGTGATTTTGTTGATCACTTTTTTTCGCCATCGACCTGTTTGATTGATACGGTGGATGAGGAGAGCTGGAAGAGCGACAGCGGCAAGTGGGACAGTCTGTAAACAATTTCAGAATTTTCGGTCCGGACTGGAAAAATAGTTTAGAACTCCGAAAAGTGACACATAAGTTATGTGTATCCATTTTTTAAATACACATTAAACAGAGACGTGGCGCAGTGGTTCATCTACAGATTATTAATCCAAAGGTCGTAGGTTCGATCCCAGCTATGGCGACTTTTTTTGAAATTTTTTTAAAACTGTGAGAATGTCAAAAACACCCCTACGAGACTAAAAAAGCGCAAAAAATTCTTGTGAAATTTTGGACACACACTAAAAATACTACTTCGCATCCCGTATGTTGTTTGCAACACACTAAGAAAGAAAGTGCGCTCTAGCGCAGTCCGAGAATTTCAAAACTCTAAACTCACATACGCCCACCACACAACATTATGATAAATCGATTTATCGATTTCATCTTTTCTCAATCGAATCGCCAAAACGCTACACGAATAAAATGCCAACGCGAAAAATTGTGCGATCGCAATACAGCAAACAATCCTTGTCGATATCAACGCTTCTCGTTTCTGATACCTCAACTCGACTTGATATCTCGTCTTCAGTTCGAGATTCTTATTCACAGCAATAATAATGAGATTGAGAAAAATGCTGAAGAAGACGAAAGCGGTGAGCACCATCAGAAACAGATTGGCTCGATCGCTCGATTCGGCGGGGAAGAAGAAACAGTTGGGCACTTTGTCGAGAAATTTGTCGTTCCAGACAATGATGAATGGTGCTGCCGCACTGCAGAGGATCTGGAAAAAAAAAACACTTGGAAAGTTTTTCGAAAAATTTTGGTCTCGATTTTTTCCTCTTAAAAAAGCGGGCCCGAAAATCTGAAATAAAATCGGACCAGGCCCTAATACTGAATCTCAAAATTTTTTCAAAGAAAAATCTGATTTTTTGGCCGATTTTTCCAAGAACTTTACGAGTTTATTTTTTCCGAAAATTTGAATTTCTCTTCTCCGACCTTGAAAAAATTTTTTGAGATTTTGAAAATTTCGAATTCTCAACGTGACCTCTTTTTTTTTCGATTCTGACTAAAATAAAGCCAAAAACAATTTTGGTCTCGACTTTTTCTCTAAAAAAAAATGCGGGCCCGACCGGAAACTACTCGCTGATATTTTTTTAGAACAATTTTTCGGAGAGAAATCCGATTTTTTGGGTCTTTTCAAAAACTGTCCGAGTGCATTTTTCCAAAGAAACTTTTGAGATTTTGAAAATTTCAAATTCTCAACTTTTTCAAGTCGGGTCACAAAATCGGATCAGAAGAATTTTGGCCCGATTTTCTCCAAAAATCTGACGCCGATATCTGGAAAAAATCGGGCCTGGTCTATTTTTCAGAATTCAGGCCTAATTTTTCAACTCTTGTTTCTGGATTTTTTCGAGCCTCTTTTCATCTGACCCGGCCCGATTCACACCCACCACAATGATCGACAACAAAACTCCGGGCCATTTCCGAAACTTCGAATATCTCTCCGGTATAATCGTGGCTATCAGTCGCTCGAAACTCAACGCCGATTGTGTGAACGTGATGCCAGACAGACCAAACACCAACATGTGATTCTGTGCGCGACACTCTCTTGTTGTTCTCATTATTTGACATTTGTCATCGGCCAGTGTGAAACTTCGATACAACGCTATTATCTGAAACAAAAACATGTTCTTTGAAATAGATGTCAGGTTTTTTTTGATTTCAAGAAAACTCCTCTCATTTTATGACGAAATGGGGGATTTCAATGAATGTTGTAGTTTATTTTTGAAGATTTTGGGAAGGTAGAAAAAATGAGCCCAGCCTTGTGAAAAAAAGGCAAAGTTTTCGGAATTTTTGAAAGGTTTCAGAACCTTGTCGAAAAGACCTGGCAGGTTTCAAAGTTTCGGGCTCAAAAATTATCAGAGAAAACTATTGCTAGGCCTGATTTTTTGGATCCACTTATGGTCAGAAAAAAATTCCCAATTTTCGCGAAAAAATTCACACGCAAAAAAATCATTTTCTAATTATTTTCTCAACGTGAAACCTAAAAGGTTGTTCAAACAAAAGCTCAGATTTTTGCCAATCAAAAACAAAACTAAGCCTAAGCCCAAAAATTTCTAGCCCACCTGCAAATAGAAGAACGACATCTCGTGAACATTGACAAACGCCAATCCGGTGAACAACAAGATTCTCGTGGAGCTATGAAAAATTGCTCCAATTTTGAGAATCTGAAATGCTCGACAAGACAGATAAAACGTCAAAAATGCGAGGCACGACATGACCACAACGTTGGATCGAAGAAGAATCGAGGTTTGAAGGTGCATCTCGGCATCAGATGCGCATTCCATTTTTAGAGGCCTTCTAAAGAATAAATTTTGAAAGTACACACTTCACCGAAATCGGATATATTGGAATGAAATACGTAATAACTTGAGAAAAGCCCTTATTAGAAAAATGGAGAAGAATGTGGGTAAACAATAGAGAGGCGGGTTTCGATGTTAATTGGAAAAAAAACGCTCGAAATAAAAAATTGTGATTTTTTGAACTTGTCGAAAAAAAATTGGCACAAAAATATTGTTGGTGAACTCGTGCGCAAGTTTTTTTTTCCTAATCCTCCGCTTTTTCAAGATGTTGAAACTTGATATCTGAATAGCTTTGTGAAGAGAATAAAGTTCAGGATGAATAGAGCAACTCAATAATTCAGAGCAACCTTTGGGCTCAGCTAGACTTGAGGAAAATAAATTTAGAGGCGTTTTTTTTGCAGAAAACGAGGCTAATGAGATTTTTTTGAAATGGTCAGATCATTTTTGCGACTAGTTATATTTTTCTTCAAAAATTTCACAAAGTTTTGTGAAAATCAAAAATGTGAGAATAATTAGTATACACTCTGTTTTTTCATCAATTATTTATAATTAATATGTATGTACTATGATGTACATAATTTTTTAGTTAAAACCCGACAAAAAATGAGAGAAAATTGGAAAAAAAAAATGTTATACAGTATTGTGACTGGTTTCATGTTCAGATTCAGGATTGTAGAACGAGTCACGGAGGAGCCAATTCGGATGGGTCAGTTGGCTCATCGCTGTGCCGTTGAGCAATTCGACGGTTGGCATTTTGGCGTAGGATTTGGCGCTGAAGTTTGATGGATGGGTGGAGCGGTGACGGATTTCCTGAAGTTTACAGTAATCTTGAGAAGTTTGGAAGTTCTTTCTTGGTCATAGAAGAAATCAGGGTTGAGAAAGTGGCCCGAAAATCACGTGTCGGGCCGGGTTTTTTTGTTGTTCGGCTGACCGAAAAAAAAGCCCGGCCCGAAAATCCAGAAAAATCAAGCCCCTGCAAAAATTCTGGCTTGAATCTTGTTTCTGTCGAAAATTATATTTGAACAAACTCGAACTGGGGTCAATATTCATTTTGGGGTTTTTTTTTCAGAAAAAAATCAGACCGAGCCCAAAAAATTCGACAATAATCTAAGACCTTGAAAAAGTTTATAAAATTTTAACTATTTTTCCCCTGGCTGGGCTCATTTTTCTTTTTTTTCAACAATTTTTCATAAGTAAATTACATCATTCATTGAAATACTCACATTTATCATAAAATGAGGTTTGTTTTTCAATTTGGGCCCGTTTTCGAAAATTTTGCATTGGGTGGTCTCAAAAATCTCGAAAATCTGGGATGACAAATTTTTCGAGACAAAGAGAGACGCAGAGAAAAGGTCACGTGTAAATTCTGAGTTTATTTTCACGTTGATTTTTTTTTTGCGAAAAAGAGAAACTCGGGAAAGTGTGTTTTTTTAACCCTGAAAATCTAGGTCATATTTTTCCTTTCCAAAATCGCTCACCTTGAACAAGCACATAAACGCGGCCGGTTCAAACTCCAAATATAGTTTATGTGCTATGAGCTCGGGTCTCGTCACGATTTCCTCAATGTCTCCAACACCGAAAACACACGAGTAAGCCTTTATCTTTCCTGCAAAAATGCTGACAAGGGAACTTCGCGAGGTCAATCTATTGGATTTTTTTTATATTTTGGTAGGTGATAGATATTGGTGAGAGAAGTGTGTTCCCAAATTTCTAGGTCTCACAACTCGCTAGAAAAAAAGTTACAGTGCTTGAAAGGCATAAACCCATTACCAATACACACTACTGCCACACACATTCGTTTTTTTTCAACGTGAAAAAAGATGTTCACTTGTGTGTTTGTTTGTACCACTACGCTGTTGTTTTTATAAAGGGAAAACACTTTAAATCACTATAACTCTTTTTCTAGCGAGTTGTGAGACTTAGAAATTTGAAAACACACTTTTCTCACTAATATCTATCACCTACCAAAATATGAAAAAATTCCAAAAGATTGACCTCGCGAAGTTCCCTTGTGAGTCTCAAAAAATCGCCGTTTCACAAACTTACCATAACAATCTTTCTGCCACGCCCATACTTGATACCTTCCGATGAATGAGGTGCCCACCTCATTTACTGTGTTCACTTCTGGTGGTGGCATTCGAAAATGTTGACGAAGCCAGAGAATATCTCGAAATCGGATGCTTCCCGGAACCGGGAGTACTGTAACATGCCATATTTTTTGTCAATTTTTCAAAAAAAAAGTTACATTGAGGTGACCCGGAAATTGTTGACCAAAATGACTCATCGGGGATCCATGTCTTTTTGAGATACTGTAGCATTTTCCGAACGACTGGGCTAACGACGATGTAGTTGGCGGCTGCTCGTGGAATGACAGCTGACATACTTGACTTGTAGATTGGTAGCGGTGATTGAACACCCTGCAAAAATTGAGAGGGAGTTTTGAACTCGAGGGAGGAGAGAAGAATTCGGGCCGAGAGAAAATACAGAGTTAAATGGTGGCCCGATTTTTATTGTCGAAAAGGTCCAAGACTGATTTGTGACAAAAGTATTCAAGAAAAAGTTTTGACATCATTTTTGGCCGAAAAAGTTTTAGCTCTGTTTTTTTTCAGAAAATAGCTTTGACCCAATTTTTGTCAACAAAAAAAATTCTGAACCACTTTTTGTCAACAAACTCTCGCCCTATTTTTGCCAAAAAAATCGGGCCCGTTTTTTTTCAAAAAAGTTATGACCTATTTTTTTTGACCAAAATTGTGGCCCGATTTTTGTGAACAAAAATTCTGACCCAAATTTTGTCAAGAATGGCTGGCCCTATTTTTGCAAAAAAAAAATGCTGATCCGATTTTTGTCGAAAAAGAAATTCTGGTCTTGTTTGTGTCAGAAAAGTTTGGCCCAATTATTTTCAGAAAAAAACGTTTGATTGTTGCAAAAAATACCTAGCTCTCTTTTTTTTGGCCAAATCTTCTTGTACGTACCTCCATATTTTTGTATCGATCAGTTTCAAAAGCGGCGACATCAGTGTTAATTGATCCGTTCAACGCTTTGAAAATTCGAACCATTTCCAAATTCGTTCTCATCGGAAGATCTGTTCCCGACAAATATTGATAGTATTTCCAATCATGTTTTGATTTTGTCAAATGTTCGAAACAATTATAAACATTTCGAAGAATTCCAAACGACCCCCAACTTGATTCATATCCTACCTAAACATCTTTTCATTTTTCTTGAAAATGTTGTTACACTCACAAAAACATTCATATTGGCAAAACATTTTGGGAGACTTTGAATGACATGCTTATAGGCTTCAGCACTGTTCTGATCTACAGTAATACAGAACAAGTGTTGAGGTTGATAGAAGAGACTGAGTTGCATGATGACTTGTACAATGTTACGGTAGACAACTAGACCGTAGGCAAGAGGGTATTCTTTCTCTTCGGTGGACAGAGCGACTTTTGGGAAGGTGAAGTATTTTTTGATTATTGGGCAGCTGCAAAAATTGAAGCATTTTTTAGGTATTTTCGACGGAGAACTTTTTTTTCTGTAGGCCAAAATATTTGAAATTTTCTCTGAGTTTTGAGACCACAGTCCGCAAATTTCACGTTTTTCGGCTCATAGGAAAACGGAGGTGAAAATTGGATCATTTTGGTTGACCGGGCTTTTGATGAATATTTTTTTTCGGTCTCACTTTTGAAACACTATGAAAAATTTCAAGAGCTTGGCCAAAACATTTTGGACCAGGTCACGTTAAAAAAGTTATTCAAAAAAAAAACACAAAAACTACTGGAGTTTCCTGAAAAAAACCAGGCCCGAAAATCTAGGCCGAATGAAATTATCACATGAATTTCCTGATTTTCTTCGGAATTTCGAGGTCACAAAAATCACAGAAAAAAACGGCCAAAAATTTCGGATCGGGTCACTTTTTTTTTCCGTTTTTAGAAAATTTTTTGTAGGCCTCGAAATACAGGCCCGAAAAAAACTAGGCCGCGTAAAATCATCCCAGAATTTTTTTGTTTCGGTTTTTCAGAATTTCCAAATTCCAAAAAAATTGTATTTCTCAGGTCACAAAAATTTCAAAAAAAAATCCTGAGGAATTCTCAAAATTTCGGATCAGGTCACGTTTTTTTTCAATTTTTGGCATATAAAAAATACGTGAAAGGTTTCGAAAGCCAGACCCGAAAATCACGGGCCAAGTCTCAAAAAGCCCAGAAAATATTTTCCAAATTCCGGTCCAAACATCTCGGCCCATCTTACATTAGTCACTCACATATCTTCAGCTTCGAACAACTCCCTCTCAACATAACCAAAATCATAATCCCATTGTTTAGCTTTGGAAATTTTGCGAACATCTTCCGATCCATTGACAACGGTGTCACAATCCAATTCGATATTTTCAAGTTTCCTCCTCTCACTGAAAACTCAATCATGTTAGGAAAATAATGCTCAAACTCACGGCACACTTTCCACGTCAAAGTTGATGAGTCTCAAAAGAAAATATAGTGTCGAGCAAATATAAATGAGTTTAGCGTTAGATGGGTTTGACATGAAACACAGGCAGGTGCAAATGAGGAGGTGGTGTTATCTGATCTCCGAATCTCAGGCCCATGTACTGCGCAGCTTTTCAATGTGTTGTTCTCCCGTTTCTTTCTCATATGTCATGGTATTGATTTTTGCCGACCGTTGTCTTTTCAGGTTCCAAGATGAGAAGATGATAAGAACCGGTACAAGTGCACAACTTATTGGGTGAGTCTGCAAAATGTTATTTTCCAAGATTTTAGCTGGTTTCTTAAGCTTACATAGAACCAAACTATGATGTTGATATAGACAACATAGTTGATATCTTTCTGATATTGCCTTAAAAGCCAAACTCCGCCGGAATAGATTATCATTGAGATCAGTTCACAGCTGAGAATATAAAATACCATCTTGGTTGACTGAAGTGTCTCGACGTTTTGATAACGTTCCAAAACTTTGAAATGGCAGCTAAAAAAAACTTTTTGGAAAAATCACGAAAGGCCCGAGAGCCCCGGCCCGAAAACATTCGGCCAGGTTTTTTCTGGCTTTCAAGTAAGAAGCCTGGCCAGGGTCCGCCGGCTCAAGAGAGTCCAAATCTCTTACATGGGAAAAAGAATCGGGCCGAAAAAAAAACCAAATCTGAACTGGACCCAGAAATCAATAATGTGATTTTTGCTGAATCGAGCAACAAAGTTAGACCAGGTTATTGAAAATGTGTCTGAAACGGGCCTGTCTCTAATTTTCATCCCAAAACTTCCCATTAAATCTTTGCACAAATCTGAAAAAAACGACCCGCTCCGAATTTCTCTGGCCCCTTTCAGTCACAGTTTCCGGGCCGGCCCGAAATATACAAAAAATATTAAATGTCTCACTTTTTCTCCTGAACTTGATTGTATCGCATGACACCGACGTTTAGAATGAAATTGAAAATCGAGAGATAAAAAGTGGAGGCGAGAAAAGTGTTGGCCGATTCGGCCATCTTCGCCGGCCACATTATACAATATAATTGAGGATCGTCGAAGATTTGACCATTTTGTAGAATCGGAAATGTTACCAGCGAACCGATAATCTGTAAAGAATAGGGTTTTCGAAAAAGAGAGAAAGAGAGAAAAAGAGAGAGAGAGAGTACGAGACGCAGAGTTTGGTAAGTTATATTATATACAAAGAATATATGACAGTAGTATTGGCGGGTAGACCACGCCCCTTTTTTTGGCAAAATTATGTGTTATATAATTTTGCCAAAAAAAGGGGCGTGGTCTACGCTTAACTGGCTCAACCTTCCCATAGTATTTGATCATGAATAAAAACTAACACGTTATTATTCTCTAAGTCTCGTGAACCCTAAAAAATTAATGACGTGACCGAATTTTTGTTAGGCCATCTTTTTTGGGTGAAGAAAGAGTCTGGACTAGATTTTGAATTATTTGCTTGATACTTAAAAATTCCAGAAAAAAGTTTGATTGATGAATATTCTTGGACCATTATCTTGAGATATTTTGAATTTTTTTCAAACTTTCAGAATTTTGGAAAATTGAAATTTCCTGAGGGTATCTCAAATACCAAATCAGAACAGGTCCAAAAATTCGGGCCTGAGCACTAAATTTTATCGGATTTGAAAAAAATCCTATTTTTTGTGAAAGTACCTGGTCCGATGTTTTCTAAAGCTTTCGGTCAAAATTTTTGTTCCTATCTAATTTCGCGGTTTTTTGAAAAAGTCCAAATTCTAAGTTTTGTGCGATTATGTGCTCCAACATTGAAATGTTCTATGAAGTGAACTCATTAAAAATGTTGCTTTTTTCGTTCTAATTAAATTTCAAAAAATCAGAAAATGATGAAATACCTTCAAAAACTCACAACTATGATCAAAAACAAAAATCCAGGTACTGTTTTGCCATACTTCATGCCAAACACAGTTGCCAATAATCTGAAAATCTCAAAAAATCGTTAGGCAAAAATGAGGCCATCAAACCTATCCAAACACAAAAATGTTTGTATCAAAATATTTCCAGAAATTCCCGCTGACATTCCTCGAATCACCAGAGAACAATCTTCACCGCTAGGTATTTCATAACAAGTTGTATTTTTGGCAATAAAATAGTTTCGTTTAAATATTGTTATCTGAAATTTATATATATTTTTAGTTTGCTGTTTGAGAGCAAGAATTACCACATAATGTGAGAAAGACAAATCATGAACAACTCCATAAAATAACATAGCGAAAAATAGAATTTTCGTGGTTTTTGGTAGAATCGATTCTCTCCATAATAATCGTACCGCTTGGATGATTGCAAGAATGGTGAAAAATAAAACGAACGATTGGAAAATCCCATAAACGACTTGACCTGTCGAGGTGGATACTTGTATTTGAAGCGAAGACGCGCAAAACATCACACCTGATAATGAGACAAAAATGAGTAGTATGACACAAGATTTGAACGAAAAAAAAATAATACGCGTGAAAAGACAATTATTTTTGGTGTTTGACGTCTTTTTAAAAGACGTGAGAAATTTTGAAAAAAATTTACTGTTTCAAAATAATTTTTTTTTTTGGGCAAAATTCTTGACTAGGCTTTCATGTCTTAGTGATAATCTTGATGATGTATGTACATAGAAAATTAGAGTTTGAAAAGTCACTATGTTTTTTCTTGCAAGAAAAAAAGTTATCATAAATTGGTGTTTTTTATTGTTCACAACTGAATGTAATAAAAGAAAAACCAATAAGGAAATATTTGGAATTGGGAGTATTCTATGATACCTCGATATTTTTAGAACTTTTACCGAATTCAACGCACTTAAGCCTTTGGAGCCATCGAAGTTTTTTTTTTCAAATTCAGAAAATTCCGGCGAAAAAGTTTTTGAAAACTTTTTTTTAGAAAAAAACTTTGGAGCACAAATTTTTTTTTCAAATTCAGAAAATTCCGGCGAAAAAGTTTTCAAAAACTTTCGGTTCCAAAACTGACTTTTGCTGAACTGGTTTCAGAATTACTTATTACCAAAGTTGGTTTGACTTTTTTTTTCAGTTTTCTGATCTCAAAACCTGCCAGAAAATACTGACTTTAGGCTGAAGTTTCAGGCCCAATTTAGTCGAAGAAAACTTTGATGAAATCGGAATAAGACAAACAGATTTTCAGGTCCAGTTCAGTGAAAAAAATAGTGGTCAGGCCCGATGAGAGATTCTCAGGCTCAATTAAGTTTTTCAGTTCCAAAACTTTGTCAAAACTAGAAAAATTTGGCAAAACCAAGCTTATAATTTATAGCTGTTTAGTCTTTGTACTTATAACATTTTGAATCACATGCATGTACTTGATAGGCTCATAAGTCATGTCATTAATTGTAAGTGGAAAAGAACACCATAAGAAAGTTTATTAAATTTTCTACGTTATTGTTGTTTTTCATGCTAGGTGATTTCCAAGTTCTTGAAGTTTTCCTAAATGTTCATTTCCACATATCGCCAATTCTTTTCATGTGTTGTTCTTGACTATCCGTGTAGCTTGTTAGTTGTCTGATACTTCTCATCCGGTCCGATTTGATATAGCTCAACACTTTGACAATCAGAATTGGAGTTAACATACAGAAATATGGGATTAGCTGCAATCAAATTGTTCGGATGAGCTCACAGAGGGCAAAACTAACATAGAGAACTTGTAAGAATATGTTGAGGGTGTAAAGTGAGAGATCGGTAACAAGTAAATTGACGAATAGAAATAGTGAACTGTAAATGAGGGTGAACAGAAAATGAGACAACGAGATGAGGAAAAATGATTGAGCACATTTCAATGTTTCGTGTGATTGATATCTATCGTTGACATTGTAACGATGACTGCAAAAATTGATTTTTTTTAGGGCCTTTCTCGGTGTTATGCGGAAGAGAAAGAGACACAGAGAAGACAGAATTTTGGTGGTCGGGGTCACGTTTTCTGTAATTGATTGGAAAAAATTTCTGATGTTCTGTTCATTTTTTAGAAAAGGAAACACTCTATTTTCTCTGCGTCTCTCTCTCTATCAATCGATCAATTGTCTTTTTTTTGTGTCTGGCAGGCGGTAGATTCTGAATTGGGCCGGGTCTGAGAAAAAAAAACTGGCCCGAAAATGACCAAATCTTCAAAAAATCTCACTGGATCGAAATCAAAAAACCGGACCTCGAAATATAGAAAAAACAGTGCCTGGTCCGACTTTTGAGATGGGTTTTTTCAGTCAAATTTTGAACCCCGGCCCGATTTTTTTTTGTTGATTTTCTTCTGGTTGAACTTGGTAACTTGGTAATCGGCCTGATTTTCTTCGAGGAGAAAATATTTGAGAGAAACGGGCCGGCCCGATTTGAGTTGGGTCACATTCCGTGTTTTTTCTCTCGCTCCATCCAGCAAAAAATATTGAAAAAACGTGTCGGACCGGTTTTTTTTAAGTTCAGATTTGTTCGCGAGTCAATTTTTCATCAAACCTGGCCCGATTCAGATTTAGAGCAAGTGTGAAGTTTCAGAAAATCATCCGAATTGGTTTTCACATTTTTCAAAGCCACTCACGTTCTATTAGTCTTGAAGCAATATCTGATAAGAAATGTATCCATAACAATATCGAAAAACGACAAAACTAAACAGCATCGAATGAACATATCATAACGAGCAACAACTTTGATAGGCGTATATCCACACGTGGCAATCATCATATCTGGTTGAGTATCATATGAGATAACGGCAAAAAATTGCGAGCTGATTAGGACTATTAGAACTGATATCAAAATCGAGATGAAGACTTTTGATTTTTTGCGAAACACAGTCACAAAAACCCGATCCAAAGTCATCATAGTTTGCATGAAAAAAATGCCAAAATTCCCAGCAAGCAGGCCAGATGTTATATAAAAACAATCCGAAACCCGCTCGTACAATTCACAAGGATCATCAGCCACTGTCAGAATTTTATAGAATGCTCGTATTTTGATCATGAGAAGAGATAACTGATGAAGACAGACGAAGAATAAGGTGAATGTTAGAAATATTCTAGTGGTTGGCGGGATTATTGAGGCGCGACCAAGATGGCGAACCGCCTTCACAGCCCAATAGAACGTGATGAGACAGATTGTACAACTAAAACTCATCAGAGAGATGTTCAACGGGTTGCGATAGTAAACAAGTTGCTCTTCTGTTATACATGTTGTCGACATCACTGAAAGGTTGAACATTTCGTACTAGACACATGAAAGCTGGCCAGAAATTGATTTGGCGAAAAAACTACTATTCTGAGAAAATCAGCAGGTGAAACATAAATTGTTTCAGAAAAAAGTCAGAACAAATTGAGAGTAATGAGAAACAATTACTGACAGCGCAGGTGTTTCGCTAAACGAATGAAGAAGTGAAGAGGAAGTACATACTGAAATCATGGAAAAATTATAAATGTGTTTTGATCTCGTCGCCAGAGTCATCGTGTTTTTCAGTCCGGCCCGATTTTTTTGAAACTAAATCTAGTTTTGGTTGTTTTCTCTGCGTCTCTTGTTTTGAACGCTATTTGGTCGATTTAGCGTCAGACAACAAAAGTGTATCTCAGGTTTGGCAATTTGCGAAATGATTTTTTGGAAATTTTTTTTCGAAAATTTTAGTCTGAAAACTTTTTCGAAGTCATTTTTCCGAAAAAAAAAATCTGCCGGAAATTTTCTCTGAAAAATTGGTCGGATTTTTTTTATTAAAAACTAATCGGAAATTTGAAGTAGAATTCCAAAAAAATTTCCGAGTTCAAATTTGGAAAAAAAAAATCCGAAAAAATTCCGATTCCGACCAAGCCTGACTTCTCAAATGGGCTCAAAAGATGATCCCCCAAAAAATCAGAGCTTAGCCCAGAACATTCAGGAGCCGCTTAAAAATTCTCGAGCCGTTCTTTCAGTTCTAGATCCGTTCAGAAATGTCAAACCTTAATTCGTTTCGGGCCAGGCCGGGCCTCTTTTTACACGCAAAAACACCCCTGGTTTGAAATTAGTGCACACTTCCTCATTCTCAAATCATCAGAAAAATTAGGAAGTAAATGTTTTTATCATCATTCTAACAATGTTACTACTACTACTCATGCTGGTGGAGCAGCTGGAGCTGGAGCAGCGGCACCGGCAGCCGGATCAGGCGGTGGAGCATCGCTGATCGTTTTCATCGAGTTTGTGACATCGGCCTCCTTCTTTTTTCCACCACATTGTATCACTAGTGAAACGATCATCATCAACATCAAAACGAGCACATTGATCATCATCTAACTGGAAATATGGGAATATTTTGAGGGGTTGACTTGATACCTAATTTACTTTTGATATACGAACGATTAGTTGAATGAAGACACTCAGAAATGAGCCTTCTGATTTTTCAAGGGACGCGAAATGTCACGTTTTTCACCTAAAAACATTATTTACTATTTTTGTTTCAAAAAAATTTCAAAAAAATTCCAAAATTTTATTGAACACGAAAAAATCCTATGGGGTAGTAGTTTCGGTGGCGGCGGTAGTAGCATCAGATGAATCAGAAGAAGAGGAGCAGAGTGAACAAGTGCTCGCACAATATTGTTTTTTGACGGCTGAAGTGTAGTGAGTACTCGCACAGAATCCATTCGCATTCCAACCCGCGCAACTATAAATATTATTCAATTTGAGGGGATTTCATGGTATTCAGGTTACTTTGATGATGCATCTGTACAACTAGATGAAGAAGATGTTGTTGAAGAGCATAATCCACAAGATTTCGCACAATATGTTGCTCTTTGAGCTGATGTGTAGAACGAATTTGTGCAGAAACCATTCGCTACCCATGATGAACAACTGCAAAATACAAAGTTAAATATTTTTGTTGAAAAATTTTTCAGTTTCCACGACCTCCCAGAAGGCCTTCCTTCGAAGGAAATTTATGAGAATGAGAGAGTGCTCAAAAATAATTATCATTAGAGCGCGTTTGCCTCCTTTGAATCAGAGAATTTTCCGAGAGTACATCCAAGTGTGTGACCGACAGCAGACGGGTTGCTAGGCGCTATACTTTGTGTGGTTTATGTGTGCGTTTCCAATTCACAAAGATCGCTCTCCTCAGGGAAACTTTGGCTGAGTTGAAGCTGCGCAGCCTCTTTTCAGCCTATTTTCTCCAGCTGATCAGCCATATTTCAGCCAAGACGTTTTTTTGCTCCGCTAATCAGCTGCTGATCAGCCATTTCTACGCTGAGTCTCTGGCTCAAAAACGGCTGATCAGCCTGTAAGCGAATCAGCGAAAAAAACGCCTGGCTAAGCTTTTCGCGAAATTTTCGCCACCGTTCATCGATTCCATTTTTTTTTTAATTTTCCAAACTTTCTGTCAAGACATGACAAGAGGATCGGCCCGGCCCGATTATCATAGGCTATGATAATAAAAATATAGACTAGGCAAGCGAGAAGAGTGAGAGAGCACACAAAAATGATTATCATTAGAGCGCCGTTGCTATTTCTCTCTCTCTCTCTCTCTCTCTTTCTCTAAACTAATTACATTTGAGAATTTTCAGAAAGGTCATTCAACTGCCTGAATTCACAAATTTTTAATAGTAGATCATTTTCTCGTTGGATGATATGGTTGGATTGACTAAATTCTCTAACTCAAGTAAATATTACAAAATACTTGCTATCACAAGTTTTGAGAACTTATTGAAACAGTAAGTTTTTGAAGTTCTTAACTTTTTTGAAACAAACAGATGGGTCTATTACCTAATTACAGGGTAGGTTAAGCATTGTAATTGAACAAAATAGGGGTTTGCGGCACACAGTTAATGAAGCTACCAGTGAAAAAACTGTGCACTAGAATTGCAAATAAAATGTGCCTGAAATCGGGTAGAACTCACGCCGATGCCGAATCACTACAACATTCGAATCCAACAACAATAGCAGCGAGAACAATAACAATTGAGCACGATTGCATTTTTCTTCTTCTATTTCGATACATTTTCCGTGTTCATCTCCTCTTTTAAACTCATTCCAACTTGTTTGAACATCTGCCAAACTTTCACAAAATCACAAAAAAAAGATTGAAACCGATCATTAGAAGTTCACCTGACTTATATGTCTGTGTAAAGAGAGATACTTTTCTTTTGAATGTGTGAAGTTTCTGTTTGAAAAGTTTGGCAAAGCAAATTTTGAGACAATACGAGACGCAGAGAAAAAAAAACCAAGATGAGGTCACGTTTTCTATTTCCATGCGAGATATTTTTCAACAAAAAAAGTTGTCTTTTTTGACCGAACTTGCCGGGCCGGCCCAGAACGGCACTTTTTGGGTCTGGGATGTTTCGAAACCGCGATATTTCGAAACCGCCTGAAATTCCAAGGAAACGGAGAAAGAAACATAAGTTTGTCTTGCTGTATGGCGCATCCCGTGGGATGTCGGTACACACAATTATTGGATACGCGAGGAGAAAATTAATTCTTGGATGTTTTTCGATTTTTTCATGATGATTTTAAATATGAGGTTTCGAAAAGTCGCGGTTTCGAAATGTCTTGGTTTCGAAATGTCTTGGTTTCAAAACCCCTCGTATCTTCGGGCCAAGTTCTCAGCCTTCCATACTACATACATTCTCACCCAAGTTGAACCTGAAATTTTTCCACAAAAAAAAACTAAATTATTAATAAGTTATTTATACAAATCGGATGGTCTGAAAGAATCTCGAATCATTTTCTAAAATGTGTGTTTTCCGTAAGACAAATTTGTGCTTTTGGGATGGGATGGGGGGCGGGGATTGGGAGGGGCAGGGAAACGCGAATATGACTTTGAGACAGAGAGCAAAAAAAAACAACAAAAATTTCGAATCTAAAAAAATTGCACATAGACAAAAAAATACGGCAAACCCAGTACAACCTACAAGAAAAATATAAAAATCCTAGAAAAAAAACAAGAAAAAAATGGGGGGAATGAGGAAAGGGGGGGGGGAGGGGGTGTCAACCATTGTTGTGGCCGACACATCACAATGAAAGACATTGAGTAGTAAGATGTTTGGGAGGGGGGGGGGGATCGGGAAGTGCACAGGGGCTTATACACACCGGTTATGCTTGAAAGACGCCGGGTAGCAGCTAGGAGAGGCGCGCGCGTTTGATATAGGGTAGATGAAAAAGGGGGCGGAGTTTGTTGTCGTCGGCGGAATAGGAAGAGGAGGATCAGAAAATGTGTTGGTGTTGATTATGAGTGTCCCGTAATAAATGTAGAGATGATGGTGAGGTTGTGGTTGGCGATGGTGAAGGGGATGATGAATTGGTGGCCGTCGTTGTTGATGAGATGATGAGACGTTGAACAATTGGATGCGATTTCGGTTGTTGTTGGTGATTTTCGAAATCGGATTTTGCTGATGGTTTTGGATCATCCAATGGGGTGTAGGTTATCTGGAAACAGTTTGATGTTTAGATTTTTCGGTGGATTGGTCTACGAAAAATGAAAACTTTTTTTTTAGGAATTTTATACAAATTTTGAAACGTACATTTTCCGGGCTACAAGAAATTAATTTTTTTTTGAAATTTGAAAATTTTTCTGACAAGAAAAATTTTCTGGATCCGAAATTTATCGATTTTTGATGTTTTTGCGTTTCAAATTTTTTATTCTGTGTCTCTTGATTTTGAACGCTATTTATTTGCGTGAATCAAGGAGGAACTTTGCTGACAATGTCAAAAAAGGGTTTCAGACCGGCCCGGGTTTTCAGCTTCAAAAAATCAGGATTTTTTAAAATTATTTTTTTCGCAAAAATGAAGATACAGGAAAAATCAGAAAAATCGTAACTATTTTGATTCAAAACTACAGATTTTCAGAAACGCTACAGTACACGGCTGAAAAAATTTAAGAATCCGAAAAGATTCTGAAGTTTCAACAAAATTTTCGAAAAAATCCAGAATTTCAACAAATTTTTGAGATATGTATTATAAGGTTGAAAAAATTAGACCATTGGAAGAAAACCAATATGGCCTAGGAAACCAAATGGGCGGGGCTAAGTACAGTACATTTTCGTTGAAGGAACATGAGAAAAAAACAAAAAATGATAATTTCCCATTATAAAATGTAAAAAATCCACGTGTACAGCGAAAATGCTATGTGACCATGCCACGTTTCACGTTTTTAAAATAATATTTATTCTCATTTTCTAATTTTTTCGTACTGACAATACTGTAGTTTTGATTTTTTAAAGTCAGTATTTTCCAAATTTTTTGAAAATTGATTTTTTCCGAAATTTTTGCAAAAAAACTGTTCCAAATGCAGGCCCGAGGGAGAGATCAAGAATTTTTGAAATAGTTTTTAAGTACAGAACAAGTTTCGAAAACTACAGAAAATTCGAATATTTTTCGGCCCGGAAATTATACGTTTCAAAATAGTTTTAAAAATCCAGAAAATTATAATTTCCCGTAGCCAGGAAAAAATACGTTTCAAAATATTTCAAAAAAATCTTTCCTACCTGATAATTTTTTCCCGGCGGCGGTGGTGGTGCTGGTGCAAGATTTCGCCAATGTGTCGCCGGCGGTGTTTGCGAAACATTGGGTCGGAATTGTTTGGCAGCCGGCGGTGACGAGCACGGCACATCATCCGATAACCGTTTCAGTCGTCTGCAAAAAAAAAAGTTGCGTTTCTCCCCTCTCTACATTTTTTCATAGTTTCAATTAGCCTCTCCATTGTTGTCACAAAAAAAAGTGTGTGTAAAAAATTACAAAGTGAGAGTAACAAAAGGTTATGTTTCTTATTGTTGTTGAAACTGGTTTCAAGAGGAAGGTTTTTTTTTGGCTTCTTGTCTTGTCTCGTGAATTGACCGAACGCAGTGTGCGTGCGTGCGTGCGCGCGCGCACACAACAAGGCGCAAGGACAAAAGCGCGCGCGCAAACAGGAATACTTTTAGTACCCTCTATTGTTCTTTTTTTTTGCTTGGTCTGAGAATGTCACGCACGGTCATCTTGCTAACAATTGATAACACTAATTTGACAAAAAATTATTTTTTTTGTTTTGCAAAAACACCAACCTGCACCACGTATCCTTGTACTCTTCCTCATACCGTTTTGTGTGTTGTTGCAACATTTCCCTAGTCAATGGCATGGCAGGTGGATACTTTCTGCAAAAACCGTACTCATTGTTTCTTCCTGTTTTGTTTTGGTGAACGCGGGTGGACGGGCACCACCAGTCACCCTCCCTCGTTTGGGTGGTAGTACGTACGTACACATATGTCAAAACAAACTACTATGATTTGTCTTTTCATCTCTCGCGTCTCTTCTGACTGTCACACTATTTTCTCTCATCATCATCGGTAAGAAGAAGGAGGGAGGAAAGAAAGAAGGGGCGACAATAACAATAACAATAACAACCATCGTTATCGCGTCGGAATGACCGGGATGATAAGAAAATGTGGACTTTTGGAGAAATTTTTGCAGAAAGTTTGAACCCAGGCTCGATTTTTGTGTGAAAAAAATGCGGGCCGGTCTGGAAAATTGTTGGAGAAAAAAAATTCGGAGTCAGAATCGACAAAATAGCATGGGAGAAGAAGAGACGCAGAGAGATAGTCAAAATTTTTTTGCAAAAAAAATTTCTAGAAATTTTGGGCCCCGGAAAAAGTACGTTTCAAAATTGCTAGAAATATTCTTCGTTAATATTTTTTCTGTTTCACAGGAAATTTTGTTTGCTCATAATTTTTTATTTTTCGCGAAAAATTACCGTTTCAAAAATTTTATAAAGTTTTTCGATAACTGCAATAAACAGTCTCTTCCCTATTTTGCTCATATTTTTCGAAAAAAAGTTATTTTTGAAAAAAAAAACTTCTTTGAAAAAAGCTTACGTTTCGAAATTTCTAGATTTTTTTTTTTAATTTTCACGAAATATTTCTGTTTCAAAAATTTCATAAAGTTTTTTCGATAACTGCAATAATAATACACTTTCAACTTCCAAGACCAATTTCCGAAAAAATTTTTTGAAAAAAAAACTTCCTCGCTATTTTTTCCTGGACCCGGAAAATGTACGTTTCAAAATTTCTAGAAAACAATTCCTCTCTAGTCCAAAATAATCTTTCAATTGGCTCTAGATGAAAACTCGCAAAAATTTCGAAAAAACTCACTTCTCATCAAACGGTTCAGCGTCTCGTTCCGGCGAGTCTGGTCGCGACTGCGACTTCAACAAGCGATGCACATTCTCAAGGCAATTGATTTGTGTATAGCTCAACGGTGGTTCCGAACTCGATGTGCTCGGCTTGCGCGCCGCTGTGGATGCGGCAGCAGCGGCGGCGGCAGCTGCTGCGGCAGCCGCAGCCGCCGCAGCAATCGCCGCTTTCTGCTGCTGTTGCGCTGTTGAGTTGACGACGAGATGTTCGACGAGTTTGTCAATGTAGACGCCAAGATCAGCCGTCGGTGGATATCCACATTCTTTGACCGCTTGACGAGATGTCGACGGTACTGGCTGAAAAACATCTAATATAAGAACCAGATCAATAACCTAGCATCTATTACTTCAACCAGCTCATAGAGATAGGTCAAAATGTCCATAATAGTATATATTTAGAACTAGAACAATAATAACAAGACAACACAACAAAATGTGTCTGTCTTTGTAAATGGTGTCAATAATAAAACTGCTGCTGCTGCTGCGCGGGGAGAAGAGAGAGAGAGAGAGAGAGAGAAGAGGAGACAGGCAGGTACGGGAACTCCCAAGCACGAGATTGTGGGCGGAGTCAGTAGTGGGAAGGTGAGAAGGGATTGAGAGAGTGCGAGGGGGTCAAATAAATTGGGATGTGGTGAGAGAGGAGAGAGTTGGCGAGGGGTGACAGACAGAATTGAGGAGAAGGAAGTACTCGTGTGTTGCTCTTTGAGCTGGTAAATAGATAGGTTGGTTGGGTAAGAGGAAGTTTTTTGTGCAGATTTTTGGCAAAACTTCTTGGGAAATTTTTTTCGGGGTCCGAAAAAATATGGGATTTCAGATCTAGAAAGTGTTGATTCCAAAACGTGGGCCCAAAAGTTTCAGACCTGATTTTGGGTCCTAGAAATTTCGGGCCTGAAAAAGTACGGCTAGAATTTCGGACCGGGCTCGGAAATTTTCAGGCCCATTAATATTTTTGAACTAGAAAATGTTGGCCCGAAAAAATTGGCCTGAAAATTGAGGTATAGAAAATTTTGCTTCCTAAAAAATCTTCCGAAAATTTGCGGGCCTGGAAGTTTTGGCCCGACACTTGAAAAATACAGTAACCAAAAAATGACAGTCTAAAAAATCCAAAACTACAGTAAGCTGAGAAAATTAGGCCTGAAACTTGAAATTTCACAATCTTACTACAGTAATCCTAGAGTAAAAAAATACAGTAAGACAATTCTGTGTGATATGAGAAAACAGTAAGCTTAAGTTGAACAAACTACAGTAATGCGAGAAAAATGGAGAAGTTTCAGCAATTTATGACTATATCTACAGTACCCTATGAAAACTACAGTACCTCCCCAAGACTTTGAAAGAAAAAAACTCATCTTCATTCCATCACAAGTTGCAAATATATACAAATAGTGAATACTATTCAACCACTAGAGATTCTTTCAGACCAAAATATATTTGTCAACTGGACCGGGCCTGTCGTAGGCCCGGTCCGGTCCGAAAATAGAACCAAAGAAAACTCGAAGCGAATATAGGCTTAGAAGAAGTGAGTGAGTGAGTGACCAGTGGTCGCCGCAAATATCACCAAGACTAGAACAAGAAAAAACAGAAAGGGAGAAAAAGAGAGAAAGAGAAGCCGGCGGGCCGGTCGCCGGCACTCGCGGTCGCGGCGGCGGCGCCAGACACGCGGCACCAGTCGCGGACATGTCGCCTCGCCTTCCTTTTTGCTGTGTTACGTGTTGCTGCTGTGTCTGTTTGCACTTTGCGACGCGAATGCCCTTTCTAGCCGTGTGTATGTATGTGTGTGTGTGTGTGTGTGTGTGTGCACTCGAGAGAGAGTGAAATAGTGCACGATGTGTGAAGAGACGACAGAGATGTTGTTGTGACAGACACGGCTGGGGGTGGCGGAATTTTGATATGTGTGTGTGTGTGAGGGGGGGGGGGGGGTTATGTCGTCAAATGTTGCAACTGGTACTTGTTCGGGTTGAGAGAATGTGATAAGTTAATTAGATAGATAGATGAGAAAGATTTTGAGAATTTTTTGAGGGTTGACAGAAATTTTTGAAATTTGATTCTGGACAAGATCGGGAGAAATGGAAAAATTTGTAGGTCCAGATTTCTGAAACTTGAAAAATCGGCCTAGTTTCTAGAAACTCAGAAAACCTGTGTGTCAGGAATAACCCAAAGTATTCAGCCCGAAAAACTTTCTGAAACTGGTTTGGCCGAAATTCCTGGCCCGGCCCCACAAAATAGTAGCATATTTTTCTAATATTAGTTCTGAGCCGGCCCGACTTTTTCAAAGCCCTGCGAATCAAGAAACACCCAAAAAATTGTCCAGAAACTCGGAAAAATATTTGGCCCGAAAACTCATCAAAAAACATGCGGCCGAAATTTCTGGGCTGATCTAACTTTGAGAAAAGGCCTGACACAACAAAATTGTAGCCTTTATTTTTGAGCCGGCGTGACTTTTCTGAAGCCCTGTGAGTTGAAAAAAATTCTCGAAACTTGAGAAATCCGGGCCGGCCCGAAAAAATATTTAAAAAGTTCTGTTAAAATTCCCAGGCCGGCCCGAAAATCCAAGTTTTCAGAACTTCTCAGACCACCCAACAACACAAAACACTTGTTCTCGTTTGATTAATAACCTGTCAACTGTTCATGTGTGTGTACCCGATAAAAATCTCATTATTATTTGTACCCCGAAAAATAAACGACCCCTTGTTTCCGAAACAAACAAACACTTTCAGAAACACGAGTGAACTTTGAAAAAGAACATCTAGCCTAGCTCATCTCCTCCTTCGGTGTCAGTTTGTGCTCACACAGCTGAGCGGCGAAAAAAGTGCACATGCATTTTTGAGGAGGAGAAAAACAACGAACGTCGTCGTTGTCGTCGTGACTGGTACAATTGATGATGATAAGAGAAGAAGAGTCAAAAAACACACAGACACAACAAAGATTATGTTGTTTTGACGACAATGATCCGGAGAAGAAAGAAAAAAGAAGAAAGGTCATCATCATAACTAACCCGATTCATAATTGATCGCAGCTCGTCTTCAAACGTCTTTGCCATCACTTGCGGTAGAACATTTGTCGGTTGTCCGGCAGGCGGTGGTGCGAGCACGTCGGCGTCGCCAACAGGCAGCGAGCAGATGCGATGTCGCGCAACGACGAGCTCGATTTTTCGCGTCCACGGATTGACATAAGCCGACCATTCGGTTTGGCATCGCAGTATTGAACCGTTGTGTGCGACGAGTCGCAGGTCGGCGATCGATTTGACGATTTTGCCGCGAGAATTGTGGACTAGAAAACAAAGAGTTAGGCTTAGGCCCGAGAAAAAACGATAGACTTACGATCAATGTGTGCTTGTCGGACAACGTGTACGTCTGGCGCGTAGACGAAAGCCAGCAACGATTTGCCGATGAGATCAGTTGGAAGAAGGCCTAGATATGGAATTGACCTGCAAACAAGAAAAATAATTTCAAAAAAACGGTTAAAAAATCTTTCAAAAATCTTGGCTATCTGAGTCAGGCTCTGATTTCTCTCAAAATTTCTCATTTTTTCGGGCCGGCCTGGTTTTTAATTAGGAAGGAAAACTACAGTAATATTTTCTGAGAATTTGTGGAAAAAAATTAAAATTGTGACTTTTAAAAATGTCCGAGAAAACTCGGTCTCAACGGTCTCAACCAGACCCTTCAAAAGTTCAAAATGGTTTTTTTTCCGGGCCGGCCTGGAATTTTCCAAGCCTCTCCGAATTAAGACTTTTTGGAGATAACTAGCACAAAAAACACATATTGGTTTTCTAAAACTCTAGAAAAACTTGATCTAAAAGAGGCCGGACCGGATTTTTTTCTCGAAAAATTAAACATTTCAAAAAAAAAGAGGGAAAAAACTACAGTAATCTTTTTTGAATTCTCAAAAAATATTTGATCTAAAATATCTGGTCCCAATTGTTTCCAAACTTTTAAAATTTCAAGAGCCACGAAAATCTGAGTCCAGTCCCCTATTTTTCGGGCCGGTCTGGTTTTTTCTCATTTTTCCAAGCCAAAACTTTTATGGAAACTTTCGGAAAAAAGTTGACAGTTTCTACAGTACCCCTAAACCCTTCCAAAAAACAAAAAAAAACTCACGCATAATCGATATGAGTAAGTGCGCACGTCGACGAGTGCTTTGTGATAAACGTGAATACATGAAACGGTTGTGTTGTCGGTTGAAACGCGGATCGCAACGCCAATACGGTGATTTTCGCACGCGACGCTTCGAACTCGCAAAGAAGCTCGCAAGCGCGACACGTTCCATCCGGCCTGCAAAATTATTATTATTATAATTGCGTTCAACTTGCACCCAAATCTTCTTTCTCTCTCTTTCTATCTCTCATTTTCGTCAACACCCCTGCGTCTCTTCTCTCTCTCTCTCAAACACATTTCTCACGACTCTGCGTCTCTTGTTTGTTTATTTATTTGCCCCTCGTTTATTGACAGATTGCAAAAATTGCGTGACCTACATGGTGATACGGGCAAAGATGCGTTGTTTCACTGATGCGGCCGCCGCTGACAAGATGAAGCTTTGACCTTTCGGCTCGAGTCGTTGCATGAAATTGCTGCCGATCGGAAGGTACTGTAACACAGAAGAGTTGGAGAAGCTAGCAAAAGAAGAAAAAGAGGAAACTAACCTGATCGTTGAACGTGTCAGCATAGGTGGCCGACGAGATGACCTGACCGTGTGGAAGTGTGAACGTACAGGTGAACAGAAGACGATTGTCCGAATCGTCGTCGAGTTCGACCGATGATGAAGACCATGTGTTGGGCGGCGACATTGTTGCGCCGTCATCGCGGCATGTCTGCAAAAATTTTGGTTATTTGGGGAGGCTAGTTTGGGAAGATATGAAGTTTTTGGGCCGATTTTGAACTTTTCAAGAAGTTGAGAAAACTTTTCTGGGTCTGACTTTGTCACAAGATATTCGGACCACAGTTTTATGACGCTTAGAAAATATCAAAGATTTTCAGCCCCAAAATTTGAGAGGCCTATTGTTGAAGAAAATGAAGTTTTGTAGAATTCAGAAAATTTTGAGATTGAACAATTCTGATCCATAAAATCCGGGCCTGATTTTGTCGCAAAATATCTCGGGCCCATTTTTTTTTACATATATGCGGGTTAAATTTTTGAATGATTTGAGCCCGAAAATTTTTACAAATTTTTTGGCCGAAATTTTCAGGCCCGATTTTGTCACAAAAAAGTTTGATCCCATTTTCCAAAGTAGAGATAGATTTTCGGGCTCAAAATTTCCAAAAAACAAAAAATTTCAAAATCGACATTTTCCGAGCCATGAAATTGCTCTCAAAGAATTTCGGGTCAAAAATTTCAGAATTTTTTTCAGGCACAATTTTGAGATTTTCAACTTTGAAAAACGATGATTCTTGTCAAGAAAAGTACAGTAACCCCCAAGATAACTCAAAAAAAATCTTGTCCACCAATGTCAAAAAAAACAACAACAACAACAACTTCAAGACCCATCCGGTTCTATGTTTTCGCCCATCATAAAAAAAAAAACTCGAACCTGTGAATTGCTGGCGGCTGGAACTTGTTCCTCTCCTCCAACAATAACTTGTTCAACCATCCCATCATCATCATCATCATCATCCTCGTCCGCCTCATCATCCTCTTCTCTTTCATCGAGTCGTCGTCGTCGTGGTGGTGGTACATGTTGTGGTTGTTGTTGTTGTTCGCCTGATCTCGACGCCGGCTCCATGCCGTCAAAACACAACACGACTTCTGTAAAATGACAAGAAATACATCACATTTTCGAAGCGGGGTACTGTAGAAGAAAAGAGAAGAAGAACAAGAAGAACAAAGACACGGATGTGTGTGAGATTAGATAGATATGAACGAGATTTGTTCTCTCCTCCACAATCCACATAGCCCAACCGTAAAGTACATCCCTTTAAAGCTTGACTACTGTAGATGGGATATATTTGCACAGGCTTGAAACATATATATAGATATCGAAAGACAACACACACACACACACACACAAATGACCTGGGGGTGACCGATTTGAACATTGACCCAATTTCGGCTTCTTTCTCTGGTCGTGTCGTGTGTGTTGTGTGTGTGTCTCTTTCTGGTTAATGGTGCTTGTTTGTATTTGATTCGTGTAATGTGAAGCTTCTCCCCCACTCCTCACTTATTTTTGAAACAATGATAATTGGCCTAGAATTATCTGGGCCGGCCTGGAAAATTTTGGAGCACAAAGAAAAAAAAAACAAAACCAAGAAAAAATGTTTGTTTAGCTGATAAAGAGCACTCGATTTGGAGACAAAACAATGGACGGAAAATGTCCGCGACAAAATTTTACGGGCCCGAAAAAATATTTTCGGGCCCAAAAAAATGGCCCGGGATTTTTTTTTTATTTGACGCGCCCCATGTTTTGTACAATTTGAAATTGGGAAAACATTTTGAAAAGCTCGAAAATTACTGTTTCAAAGAGTTTTCAAAATATTTGAGAGCGAGTATTTTGAATTATCCATAATACTTTAAAAAAATGCCTAAAAAATTCTGAAAAAATCTGAAAAAATCTCAAAAGTATAAGGAACGTTTTGAAAATCCCTGAAAACGAGGCCAAAAATGAGGATTTTCTAATTTTTGGTGAAAATTGACTTAGGCTTATACTCTTCCCATTTCAAAACTTCAACAAGGCCAAAAATAAAGTATAGCAAGTATCTTGAATTTTCGAACCTAACTTTGAAAAATGAGAAAACGCCAGAAAATTCTGAAAAATCTCCAAATTGTAAGGGACATTTTGAAATTCCCACATGAAAAACGAGACCAAAAATGAGGATTTTCTAATTTTTGGTGAAAATTGAATCAGGCTTAGGCTCGGGCTCAAGCTAAGGCTTAGACTTAGACTCTTCCCATTTCAAAACATCAACAACACCAAAAGTTAAGATTTTCAAATTTTTGGTGGAGTTTGATTTAGGCTTAGCCTCAGGCCATGGCGCCCAATGGTTCTGAAAGCTGAGCATAAAAATATAGCACAAAAAATGCCGAAAAATGTAGAGTTCCAAACTCTTCCCGAAGTTTCAGAACTCAACTATAAGAGTAAACTACAGTACTCCCTCCAAGTCAAAAAAAAAAATCGGACACAGATGTTGTTGTTTAACCAGTTGACCAGGTGGCCAATAAAAAGTTTGAGCATGCTTCCAAGAAAAAAAACAAAGAGAGCATGACTGTGCACTCAAATTAATAACAATAATGACAGCATCATAATAATAATATTAATAATGAGAACACACGAATCAATCGAAAAAGTCGAATATTACGATTCGTTCGATTCAAAACCAGCACAGAGACACACACACACAACACAGACAGACACGATTGAAGAAGAAGAAGAAGAAGGGGGGAGAAACGGGGAAAAGAAGAAGCATGTAAGAGGTGGAAAAGAAAAAGTGACCAGTCAGCCGGCTGCCGCAAAATAGTATGATCGGACACAAGAGTGTGGTAGAGAAACGAGAGATTTGACTGGTGCTTGGCACGACACACACTAACATCAATGGGTCAGGCACGAAGAGAAGAAGACACTCCTCTGGTACGGAGAAAAAGAAGAGAAGAGAGACGGATAGAGAAGGGGGGATATTATATGCGTATATATATATATATGTATGTATATATATAAAAGAGGACAAACTAAGGTCGTTGTGCGTGACTAGCACTAAGTGCGCACACGCCGCCGCAAGCAAAATGATGAACCATATTTGGGTTAGTACGGTGTGTGTGGAGTGTTTTTGAATGTTGCAAGATGGAGAAGAAGAGGAGAAGACCCGCAAAAAAGAAGACTCCTAATATTTTTCTGATTTTTATTTTCAAATAATTCTTGGAGAAAAGTTTTCAGGCCGGTCTGGAAATTTTTTTTTCATTTTTCAAAATTTTTTAGTCGCAAAATTTGGGATTTTGATAAAACTTTCTTTTCGGACCGGTCTGAAAAGTTTGAAAATGATTTTTTTGTCAGGAAATGCTGGATCGGTCCAAAAAATGATTAAAATGTTTTTCTCATTTTTGAAAAGTAAATATCTCAATTTTTCGGGCCGGTCTGGAAATTTTGAGAATGATTTTCTGTCACAAAATTACTCGTCGAATAAAATAACAAGTTTTTTTTTCATTTTTGAAATTTTTTTAGTCGCAAAATTTATATTTTTTCAAAAAATTAATTTTTTGTTCGGGCCGGTCTGAAAACTTTGAAAACAATTTTTAGGAACAAAACTCCGAAATCATCCAAAAACAAGATGGAAATTTTTTTCGGGCTGGCCTCAAAATTTTTGACAAACGGGGTCGGGTCGGGTTCCGGATCGGATGGAAAAAAAGTCAAACACAAAAAAAAAAATCGAAAATTTTCACGCCGGTCCGAAAATTAAAAAAAACCAATTTCCGGTCACGTTTTTTCATTTCGAAAAAAATCGTTCAAAAACTTTTCGGGCCGGTCTGAAAAACTTCAAGCTCAAAATTTTTAGAGAAAAAGGGTTTTCGAACCGGACCGGAAATTTTCACAAAAAACTTGTAAGTTTAGTAAATTTCTGGAAAAAAGAAAAAATTGGAAAACTCGAAAAATTTTCACGAAATTTGATTCTCAAAAAAATCGTTTTTTTCACAAAAACCAAAAATAAATATTATTTTCAAATTTAGAAAAAAAAATGAAACTTTTCTCTAAAACTTTTTGACATAAAAAAACAAGAAGGTCCAAATTCCATCTCATATTTTTTCAACTTATATACTCAAACGATAAGAAGACGAAAAAAAGAAAAAAGAAGATTGAAATTGTATAAAAAAGATCGAAATGATAAAAAGGGCAAAATATTTATGCCAAACTAACCAGAGTTCAAAAAAAAAGAGGACAGCAAAAAAGAGTACTGTAGTTTCGACCACACCAGGAGGTCCGAAAAAAAACACAACTTTGTTTACGCGAAAAACCACAACAACATGGTTGTTGTTGTGTTTTTATTCGGCACAAGACCATCTCAAATTTCCAGCGGAAAACAACAAAAAAAAATGGACACCTATTCCTACTGTAGATGTGTAAATACGCCGCGGCTGGTTTTAATCTAGGATGAAAGTTTGGAGAAAAACCAAAAAGCTAATAAAATTGGATTTTTTTCAATCAAAAAAGTTTTTGCATCTTACCCGCCCATGTTTTGTAAATTTTGAGAATTTCAAAAAATTACTGTTTCAATGAGTTTTTGAGAGAAATTCAATTTCAGTCCTTGTTTAATACGTGACAGAAGGTACTCATTTTCAGAAATTACTAATTCAAACAGATCTCAAACGATTTGATAGAAAAAGTATCCAGGAGCTCTCTTGAGCCTTTTAATTTTTGAAATTCTTTAGTCGCAAAATTTTTTTTCTGAGAAAAACTTGAATTTTTTCGGGCCGGTCTGATTTTGAAAAAAAATGTTAGGAACAAAAAACCCAAAACAAAATCCGGCCGAAAAACAAAAAAGCCCGGTCCGGTCCGTGATTTGCGGGCCGGGCGAATTGAATTTGAAAAAAAGAGATTTTTTAAAGTTTAAATGTTGCACTGATTTTTGAGAAAATTTTTTGGCCCCGTCTCGATTTTTTAGTCACAAAATTCGGGGTCAAATTTAAAAAAATATTTTTTTTTATAAATTTTTTAGTTTTGTGTTTTTGAAAAAAACTTGAATTTTTTCGGGCCGGTCTGAAAATTTTGAAACAAAATGTTAGGAATTCCTAAAAAAAAAAACAAAAAAATCGGAGCCCGCCTCTTTGTCCCTCGGGCTATAATCTTTTGCAAGTATCTTATGATAGATTAGACATTTTTTCCAAATTTCAAAACTAATCACTTTGCGCAAAAAATCTATTTTCAGACCGCCCCGAAATCCTCAATTTTTAGTTTCTGAATTCTCAAACTCTCTGGTCAAATTCTCGGCCTCGAAAAAAATTGAGTCCCAAAAAATCTGCTCCAAAAATTTCTGTAGAAAGTAATTTCCAGAAAACTTGATTTTTCGGGATTTGGTGAAACGTACATTCACCAGGACGAAAAAAAATTTCAAATGAAAATGTAACAACACCGCGCGGCGGCTCACCAACTGTCCTATCTTACACACCAACAAAAAAGTGTGTGTGTGTGTGTGTTCTTCACCACCACGAACACAACAACAACAACCGGAGAAATTTCAAGACGCGGTGCTTGGTACTAATGGGCTTGTTTGTCTTTTTGGAGCCCGCAAAGCAAATTCTCTTTTCGGCGGTGTGTGTGATTTATGATTTTTTTGGTCTAGTTTTGGTGATGGACCCTTGGAGTCAAATTGAATGAAAACAAACAACTTGGGGAAGGAGAAAAAGGTGACCGAAAATTTGTCAAAACATGACCTGCTAAGAAGAAGAAGAAGAAGAAGCCAGATGTCATTTTGACCTCGATTGATGAATTCATCATGTTTTTGAAAAGCTGGAGAATGTTTGGAAAAATTACAAGTTTCAAGGTTAGAGAGCAAATATGGGCCTCAAGGAGCATTTAGAATATTCTGAAAAAGCTGACCTCCAAAATTGACTAAGAGAGGATGAATCTGATTCGGCCTAAGGCTTAAAAACGGGCCAGAGAAAATAAAATGAGACTGGATAGGCCCAGAATTGAAAAAATCGGATCAGCCAGTTTCTCGAGATTCCGGCTAATCTAGCCCGCATAATCGGGCCGGCCCATTTTTTCTCAAAATTTTCAAACTACCTGAAAAACTGGGCCGGGCCCTGATTTTGAGCTGGGCCCTGTTAGTCCTATGTTGAATACCCCTGGCCAGTTGGAGCTGAGAATTCTTTCGGTCCGATTTTGTGGCACGATTCGAGGAAAATTCTGAAAAAAACCGGGCCGGGGCAGATTTTTTGACCATGTTTCTGATCAGTTACAATGTTTTTGGGGCTAAACTCCACGTTGATAATTTTCGGGCCCGGTCCGACCTAGTAATTATCGGAGATCAATTTTTTTTTGGAAAGTTTTATCAAAAAAGTGCTAGGCCCAACTTGAAAACTTTAGAAAACCCAGATTTTTCCAAAAATTATTCCAAGACCTTTCGAAAACCTCGGCCCGATATAACTTTGAAAGATTTTTCTCAAGTTTCAGATCTAATAGGCCCAAAGAGTCTTAATTTCAGTAAAAATCCCGAAAAAATCGTATTTTTTGTGCATACATGTTTCTCATCCAAAAAAAAGCCGAAAATCCCCTGGCACTACCATCATATCCAGTGTCTGGCATCGATACAACATTTTTCATGATGGCAGGATTAGCAGCTTATCCTGACACACGAAATCTGCTTTTCCGCGTAGGATTTAGTGTGGTTTTGAGAAGTAGTTCGAGCAAAAGGCTTTTAGTGAAATTGAAAATGTTATTTTTGATATCTGATCGGATCTAGTGAAACAGTTACGATAAACATTGGAGCTGAAGTTTGGGCCAAATTATAGGCGCAAGAGATTTTCTGATTTTAAAACTGTCAGAAAAATACTTTTCGGCCCGATTTTTGAGACCGAGAACTTCGAAAACAATTTTTCTGCAGTGAAAATTATTTCAAAAATTCCTGTTTCAAAAGGTTTTGATATAATAAATCAGCGATGAACAGTCAGTACTTCTGGATTTGACTACCCTCAAAAAAAAAACACGAATTTCCGACCAAAAAACATTTTTTTTTGGAAAAAAAATTCTTCAAAAATTTACTGTTTCACTGGGTTTTTGATAAATTCAATTAACATAGGCAGTTACTAATTTTGCCAATCTGGGGTCTCAAAAAAAAACGCACAAAAAAAACCAAAAAAAATAAAAATGACCTACCTTTGCTGTCTTGGTTCATTTTGTTGTTGTTTTTTGTTGTTGTTGTTGTCAAAAATGAATTGCAAAAAAAAGACCATTTTAGTGTGACCATCACTTGATGAGACACAAAGAAACAACTTTTTTTTGTAACTTTGTTGTTGTTGTTTTTTTGTTTCATTTCTGTACCCAGGTGACATGCTTCTAATGGTACCTATGCTATTCCCACAATAAAAATATGATAATGAACAACTAGCTAGTAGTAGTATGTGCATGGTGTGTGCACCATAAGATGACGTGTGGGTGGGTGAAAATGAGTAATAAGGTGTTCACCGAAAATGAATAAATAAAAAAAGAGAGAAAGAAAAAGCGACATGAATCATATTTAGGTTAGTATGTTCTGGGAGACAAAAGAAGAAGAAGGCTTACCTTGATTGTTAGTAGTAGAATAATGATCGATTTGCGCAATTACTTGACTTGCTGAAAAAATGAAACTTGAATATGGCCGAGCGAAAGAAATAGTGTTGGAACGTGAGAGGTTTTTGAGAAAACGTGAATTTTTATTTTTTGTCTCTTCGTTTACACCATTTTTGGAAAGTAACTTTTCCCGGATAAAATACGTTTCACGGCAATATCAAAACGCACAAGATAGCTCGGCGACGATCGAACTTTGCAAAATTTGTTTTCGCCAATTTTTCGAGATCAGACTAGGACAAGTTAGGCCCTAGGGCAGACTTAAAATCCTAAGATTTGGAGAGAAAAGTTTCGAAATTTTGGAGTTTTTTTTTGGTGAAAACACAAAAATCTGGACTCAAGCAGAAATATTTATGACACAGGGGCATGTTTTCTTACTAAATCGATCCAGAGTCCAAAAATTGGACCTTTTTAAAATATTTTTTCGGTGGATCGGGCACACAATTTTCAGACCAAAAAAAGTCAAATTTTATCGGGTCAAAAGAGTCAAACTGCTATGATACATAATTTCAACTAAGAAGTTCATCTGATTGAAATCCCAAAAAAATGTAAAAACCAAAACTTCAAAAAAAAACAGGCCGAGTCTTATTTTTTATCTGAGTCAGTTTCAGACATATTTCAATTTGACAGTAGGTTTGACCAAAAAATAGGCGCAAAAATAGTCCCTGGACCAATTTCGTGGCCCGAAAATTTTGAAAAAAAAACGAGTTGGGTCCGGTCTTTTGACTCTGAGCCGTGAGGTCCAATTTGCAAAATTTTGAAAAAACCTTTTTTTTTCTAGGTTCAGGAAATATTGTCCAATTCAGCGCCAAATTTTTCCCGGTAACAAATTTTCGACAAAAAACAGGCCACAAATTTCTTGGTCCGATTCTAACATTTTTTTCCTCCGAAATTCTATACCCCTTTTTTTTCAAAAATTTCAAAAAAGGGTGTCAAATGTATGTCGCTCCCATAACTCACTGCGATCATCCAACACCAATCGACTAATTGATTGCCATCCATCACCGTGTGTAGTTCTCTCGAAGTACTCGACAATAGTGTCACTCATTCTTCTTCACTTGTTTCTTCTTCTTCCTCAAAAAAAGATGTTGTTTCAACTAAAGGTGCGCGGCGGGACAACAAAATTCAGTGTTTTGTTGTTGGGAGGCGGAGCTTCGCGAGAGGGATGGGCGCTGAATGGTGGTGCCAACGAGTGGACACACCTAATCAACCAATGATTGTTTGATGAACCAACTCGCCTCTCTCACTAATTAGCCATTGATTTATTCATTTTTTTGGAGAATTCAAATATGAAATGAAAAATGTGCAATAGTTGAGAGTGTGAGAGACGCAGAGAAATTTTTTGGAACTTTTAAAACACGTTTTCATTGAAATATATAATTCAGGTTACGTGTGACACGTGGCAAATTCTGCGTCTCATACTGTCTCAAGAATTGTCGAGCTTGATGAGAAGGGAAGAGCAAATTCCGAGAGTTACGAAACGCAGAGAAAAATTTGCACGTTTTCATTTATAGCCAACGTTTGAATTTCTGCGTCTCGCACTCTCTCAAAAACAGGGCTTTTCATAAGCCTCACTGAAAGAAACGCAGAGAAGTCAGGTTTTTTTTAAATTTTTTTTTTGGTTTTCACGTGTTTCCAACTGAAGAAAAAAAAATAGAAAAAATAATAATAACGTGAACTTTTTGCATTTTGCTGTCTGCAAGCTGTGAGGCTTGACATTTTTTGAGAGAGTGAAAGAGACGCAGAGAAAAATTTTCACGTTTTCATAAAATAAAACTTTTTTTGTTCTTCATTGAAATTTTTTAACGTGTGACACTCTGCGTCTCGTACTATCTCAACCTTCAAATTTTCAGGTCTGGAAAAAAGAAATCGGGCCTGGCCCGATTTCATTTTAAATTTTAAAAAATCGGACCGAAAATTACTCTCAGACTTTGAGATACTATTTGGAGGGGCCGAAGTTTTCCAGGCCCGGATTTTTTCAAAAATTCCTGGGTGGAGAATTAACTAGCCCAAAAATCTTGGATTTTTTCAACGAAAAATTGAGGTCAAGATGAAAAATCTAGTTCCGAGAAAAAAGTCCCAATTTTACCGTCAAAAAAAAACTGCTCAACATTTAGAGCACAACAAAAAAATCATAATCGATCTCGCAAAAACAATGACACATAGTTTTTCATTTTTTTTTCCAAAAAAAAAAACAATCACATGAGCAGCACCAATGTGTACGATATCTCTGAAACTTGCAAAACGGGAAGGAAATTTCGAACATCTGTCAAACACATGCGCCTCTTTTTTTCTGAATGATTTTTGGAGCTACCAGGCGTCATGACACCAAGAAATATTGTCGAGAATGTCGAAATTTTCCGAGAGAGGGTAGGCCCGAAAACTACAGTACTTCCAAATGTTTGGTGTCACTCACTCACATGTGTTTTTGTCACTCCTTGTTGTTTTTGTTGTTGTTGTTTTCTTCCTGACACGAATCGTAAACAACACAGAACACAGGAGAAATGTTGGGTTGATGTGTTTACAAGCACCGTATATGATGATGATGATGAAGACAATGACCCGCCCGTTCCCCAACAGTCGTATAAACATGTTCACAGAAAAAAAAAGAAGAAGAAGGATGTCTTTGTTTATGTTGGAGGTGCAAAAGCTTTTAGCTTTGATGTCGGGGGGTTTGTAAATCATTATGATATATGGGAAACTGTTTGGGAGACAAGACAAAGGATGAGCGCAAAAATGTGCGCTAGATTGGGGCCTGAAAAATTGAGAAATTGGGATTTTGAACTTTCCCACAAAGAAGTACGGCCAAAAAACCATTGTGTTTCTCAACAAAATATAAAATTTTCTACAATTTTTGAAACAGTAATAATTTTCAAGTTTTTTTTTAATTCTTCAAATCTATTCAGCCTTCTAGAATGTCCAAAATCTTCTAGAAAAGTAATTTCATTTTTTCTGAAAATTTTTTGAAAAAAGTACAGTAACATTTTTCATGCTTCAGAGAAGTTTTAGGCAGAATAACAATGCTGTACTGTTTCTCCGACACTTGTTTACAACAATTTTTGAAACAGTAATAACTTTCAGTTTTCTAAAACTTCTCAGAGCTATGCTTATCAGGTCTATCAACTCCAAAAAAGTTCAGTGTCTCAAATTTTCTTTACAATTTTTTAAGACAGAGAATAACTCACAAACTTTCAAATTAGAAAAAAAATTTTGCTGCGCGAAGAGTTTGAGTTTTTACAGAAAAAACTAAATTAGTTTTGTCACAAAAAACTACCTTTTTTTACAGTTTTTGAAACAGTAAAATTTTCTATTCCAGTGAAGTCAGAAATTCTGCAAATAAATTGTTCAGGCCCCGGTCCTTGGCCCAAACTTTGATCAAAGAAAAGTGCATATTACTATTTCTTTACAAAATTCTCTCGTTTTTCTCACCGACCAACATTTTCGCGGTTTTGTTTCTCAAAAACAATTTCTTTTTTTTTTTGGAAAAAAAAGAGTCTAAATGTCATTCGACCACCTAGTACCAGCTTCTACCCCTAGCGGCCAAACGACCTTGAGAGAAAAAAGGAAAGGTGCGGGAAAAAACACAAAAACGGGAAAAAAGAAAAAAATATTCATTGTTTATCACAAGTAACTTCACTCTCGGCTGATGCGTAGTTGCCATCGTATAGGGAAACATCGACCACGCAGAGCTGAAAAATGACTCTCAAAAAAATCCAACAAAAATTAGATCACCTTTTTGATATTTGTATCTACCGGTTCACAACTTGAATAATCGCTAATAGGGGTGGACTGAAACACAAAAATTTTAATTGTAAGCAAAAACGAAAATCCTATTCTCACCTTTGATAAACAATTACTTCTCTCAAGCAACATGTCGAAACGCCAGGTACTGTAGGGTTTGTTTTGACTGATAACTGTTATTCTTTTGGCTGAGAATTGAGTTGTTCCGGGGACCCAGATGTACGTGTCAGCTAGTTTTGCGTTGGCTTTGGGGAGGCCTACTTTGTTGACTAGGTTCTGGAAAAAAGTTTTGGCATTTTTTTCTAGCTTCTAAATTTTTGAGATCACGACCTACCAGTTATGAAGAAACATGCCGATCGAAAGAGACGCAGAGAAAAACAAGAAATTTGCAGTTCGAAAGGTCACGTTTGTATTATTTTCACGTTCATTTTTTTTCAAACAGGAAAATGTCTCAAAACTGAAATTTTTTGGGAAATGAACTCAATATAGATCACGCCGGTAATTGAAAAAATTGTTTTGGTTCATCTATTTTTTTCTCGTTGAAAAAAAACGTGAACAAAAATCTGATTTCTCTGCGTCTCCTTGGGAAAACATCATCAAAGACTGAATGTTCTGCGCCTCTTCAAACTTAATCGATTTTTCCAATATTTTTTTTCTTCAATTTTTGGACCGATTGTTAGAAGTATGCGCCTTTAAATTTCATGTTAATACTATTTCACTAGGATTAAGCCTTCCTGATCTCTTTAACTTACCAGAAACGGATTCTAGAAATAAGCTCAAAGGTTTTTTTTTGCCGAAACAGGCTCAGTAGTATGAATATTCGATATCTGGTCTGATTTTTTGCAGTTTTGTTTTTGTCAAAAATTTTCAGAAAAATCAACCCGATTTTGAGGTCCGATCCAGCAGAATTCTTGGAAGCCCTGTTTGACAATAAAAAAATAGGTTTGAGTTCGATAAATCCAGAAAAAATTCAGGCCCGATTTAAAAGTTCACGTTTTTTTTCAAAAACTCACAAAAATTATTTTTTCTTTGTTTATCGTACATATTTTAGAGACCAAAAACGTCATCAAAATTGACTAAAAACTTGAGAAAACTAGAATATATTCATGAAATTGAGTGGGCTATTTTCAGTTTTTTTTTCAGATTTAACAACAATTTTTTTTGTTGCATGAGTTTGAGAAAAATATGAATAGGTGAAAAGTTTTAACCAAAAATCAGATACAAACAAAAAAGTCATTGTGTATAAAGTTCATTTTGAGGTCAACTCTGCGTTCTCAAAAAATGAGTCATCGAAAAAATTTCAAATTTTTACTGTTTCAATTGAACAATAAGTGTAGTTTAACTAACTGTTTACAATTTTCAACATTTTGTTTTCGAAAAAAAAAAACAAACCTTCAAAGTAGGATCCTTATCAGGTACCTGTAATCGTTTGCCAATAGTGATACAATCAATGAGACCAACAAGAACAAGCGACAAAATCAACTTCATACTCTAAACAAAAACATCAATGTTTGGCCCGGACAAAAAAAAACAAAACAAAAAAGTTTGGAAAGGTAATGGAAAATAATAAAAAATAGAATATAATTGTTTCGAGGTGAACAGTGAGAACAAACAGAGAAAAAAGGAGTGAAAAGAGAGAAAGACAGTCAAAAAAAAATAATATTGATTATAGCATTTGAAAATCAAAAACTAGGTTGGCCTTTTCTGGAAAATCGGGACACATTCGACGACAAACTTGGCGCCATTCTTGAATGCGATTGTCGATTCGACATTTGTCCCAATTTCGAAGAGGATTTGGATCAAGTCGGATGGATATTGATGTGATGCAAGAGGGTAGAACCTGAATATAATTTATGAAATTTTGGTACTGTAGTTCGATAGAGCGTGTTTGTTTCATATAAAAACTTGTTTTTACCAAAAAAAAGTTTTTTTATTGAAAAAGAGGGATTTTGAAAGATGCCAAGCTTGAAAAAATTGGATCTGGCCCAATTTCTTATCGGGGTCTCGCTATACATGCTGTTGAAAGGGAATCGGTGAAAAACCGGGAGAGCGGCAGAGAAAAAGAAATATTATCAATAGAGCGACATTCCATTTCTACTTTTATTCATTTTTTTTTTCGAAAAGTGTGTTTTTCTGTTTTTTTTCTCATTTTAATGCGGTTTCACTCAAATTTGCAGCGTAAAATTTATTTTTCCAGAAGGTATTTGGCTCAAACATTTTCTTGGCTTAGCGTTTCAGTTTTTACAACTATGACTTTTCAATATTGTCTTACTCGGAAAATTTTAGTTTTTCTACACTTTTTGAAACAGTAAATTTTTTTCGAAAAATTTATAGGGACCAAGTTACGATTGATATCTAGATCATTGAAGCAGGGGTGATGATTGTGATTTTCTAGGCTGTCCGAAAAAAACAGCCACGGAAAAAGTACAGTATTTTTAGACACAAAAAGTTACAACATTCAACCCAGAAGCAATGTTGAGCATTCTATTTGATTTTTTACACTTTTTGAAACAGTAAACGTTTTGCGAAAAATTTGATATCTGCTTTTTCTCGCAAAATTTATCCCAAAAGCATAAATATATGAATACCGGGCGGTTTCAAGCCATCATGGAAAAAAGGGCATAAAAAATCACAAAAAAATACATAGTGTTGCGCGCCCACAAATTTTGCTCAAATATTTTTCTATTCAAAATTTTTGTGCAAAAATTTGAGTTTTTTCAAGTCCAAATTATCAGACCAGGCTTCATCAAAATTACACTACCTTTATCATCTTGCAAGTTGATCTAGTGTTGACCATTCTACTTGATACTTGTTGATTTATCTAGAGCCAAAAAATTGAATCAACAAAAAAATGAACACTATTATTTTTCTCTTTGTTCAATTGAAAGTGTCTAATAAAACTAGTACTCTTTTTTTCGTTGGAAAAAAATCTTGTTTGAAAAAAAACCGAACCTTCATTATTTCCATAGCATGTTGAGGACTTGTAGAATGACACAAATATCTGGCACCGTTTGAGAGGTTGCCCGATATCTCGACACATTCCCAATAACCATCTGACAAGATATCAGTGAATTTATCGGCCGCCAGATGAACTTCAAAAAAATCTCCCTGATCGCCAAAACATCGCCAAAATGTTGCCAAGTCATTGTTCCACATTGCTAGCACACTCTCCCAAATGTAACATTTCTAGATATTTTTTAAAAGTTTTTTGTTTTCCCGCGAAAAAAACTCACCCCATCTTGACGAATTTCAAAGAATTCTTTCATTGTTTTGATCAAGCTGAGAATTGATATAAATAAAGAAATAAAAAAAAAGAGAGAGACAAAGAGGAGCATAAACAAGATGGATGGCAATTTGTCAAACTATGTAAAATATATATCGAGGACAAAATGTTGGTTAGTAAATAAATTACAAGTGGGTTGTCGAGAATCCATTTTTTTTTCTATGTGACCTCTGAGAGAGTTCAAATCCAAAAAAAAAGTTTGAGAGTGACTCGGGTCTAACCTGGATTTTAGAGTATGTAGCACGTAACTTTTTGGAAAAAATTTGGAAAAAAACTAAGCCAAATTGCCCCGATTTTTCGCAAATTTGCATTTTTTTCACATCATATAATTTAAAGGTGATTTTCGGGCCGAAAATCAATATTAGGCCAGGCCCGATTTTCTAAATTTTTACAAAGATTCTTGAAATTTTTAGCACACGTTAACTCTGAGCCTTTCTTCAGAACCGGGCCTAGTAGTCGGGTCATTTTCAGAAAAAAAAACTAAATTTTTTGATAAAAAGTTTTCAAAATCGGAAAAAACTAGATTTCTGGTCCCGTTTCAGCCAAAAACTTTTTTTTTGGCAGGCCTAATTTTGGCAGGTCTAACTGGCTTATAATAGTCCGAATTTTCGGACCCGGCGTAGAATATATGAGCCTAATATTTATCGCAATTTTATTCAAAAAAAAAATCTCAAAATTCTCATTCAGGTCGGATTTTTTGAAGGCCTCAAAACTTCTACAACTTCATAGTAGTATTTTTCTGTTCTGAAAAGTTGACTGATATCCAGTCTGGCCTAGATTTCATATTTTTCAGACCGGCCCACGATTTTCGGGCCGGCCCCCAAACCTCAGGGCTCAAAAACCCGATTCAAAAAATTTCCGGAAAATTCTCCAAAGATAAAAATCAAATATTCCCGATTCCACGTGAACGTGAACATCTCATCGTCAGATGTCGGCGGTCAAAAATCGTTATTTTCTGATAATAGTTTTCTCCGGGATTGCAAAAGCGATTTCTGAAAGTAAGATCAAACACAACAAAAACTACAGTACCACCTGGGATATTTTATAGATGTCGAAATCGAAACGAGTATTTTTAACCATAATGGGCGACGAAGATTTTTGGGGTAATGGCGATGGAACGAACGATGGTATCCGACAAGAGATGATGATAATGATACCACCCAAAGAAATTGAGATGAGCGAGGTGGACGACGAATATTTTGAAAAGGATCAAAGTTGTGACGAGGAGGAGGAGGAGGTGGAAACGGATGAGATGATCATGTCAAAAATGAGAAATACTTCCGAATCTAGTGTTGATGAGAGTCTGATCTCGGCGGCAAAAATAAGTGAGATGAAAACATTCACCGATGAAGATGAAGAAGAAGATCTGAAACAATCTACATCGGATTGTCAAGACCGCAATTTTCTGCAAAATCGTCCCGAAGCCGAGATCCGCGCACTTCTCGAAGGCCCATTCGACATCATGGATGATGCCAAATTTTTCGAGGCCTACGATGCGATTCGAAAAAGTTTCACGATTGACACGTGTGAACAGACGAATGTTATCCAACAACTTCGACGCAACAACCCGCCGACAACCACCGAGCCGCATTCACAAACCAAACATGCTGTGGTTGTGTCGAATTTTCGTGAACCGGATCGTCGTCTTGGCAGATATTCGAAATATTATTATCATCATAATGTTGGACCCGAAGTTTATAGTCGGAAAGTTTTTGTTGGCGGATTGCCAGCGTGTGTTACGGAAAGTTAGTTGAGCGGCATGGGTTTTTTTCAAATTATGAAAAAGGCCCGGCCCGAAAAAATATTTAAAAAAAAAAACAACCGGTATCTTGGGCTTCAGGATGTTTGACAATTTTGTGTACCGACATACCACGGGATGCGCCATACAGAAATTTTAGCGAAAAAAATGTAGCAGTTTAAAAATGTCGCGGTGTCGAAATATCGCGGTTTTTAAAAACTTTGCGGTTTCTAGATTTTGCTGTTTCGGAATGTCGCTGTCTCCAAACGGCCCAAAGCCTATTTTGTGTCCGGGTCTCGAGCTTCTATGAACAATAAAAAACCGATCTCAAAAATCGCAAAAAAAAATTCAAAACTTTTTCTTAACTTCTTTGTGTGTCTCTTATTGCTATATGCTATTTCGTCGATTCAGGCCCGGGCCACGAAAGTGTCTTTTCGAAATATTTCCCAATTTTTTAGATAATTTTTTTTGGCCAAACTGAAAAATAGAAAAAAAAGTCAAAACTGATTAGCTCCGCCCACTCGAACAAGATAAATGGGGCGCCGCCGAACCAGTGAGATGTCGGTACACGAGATACTATATAAGATGCTGTTCCTCGTGCTTTAGTTTGAATATTTCAGTTGAAATTCTCACATTCTTCTCTCGATTCGGTCGTCTTCAAGTCGATTGGCCGAGCAAACACTACTCATTCAAATCCGACTCTGACCCGTCGATAATGGACACTTCCGAATCTCACCAACAACCTGCCTCCGCCGTCTATCAACCAACATCACATCTCGCCTCTCTCTCACCACCGTTTGGACAAATCAACCCGTTTCTCACCGATTTTTCCGAAATGATGTCAACATCACATCGTGGTCCGAGTCAGTCGTCGATGAGCGGCATTGGTGGTGGCAGCATGCAGTTTTTGGGAAGCTGTGAGAAACGACAAAAACATTTGGGCTACGTGTTTTTGTTGTTTGAAAAGGAGAGAAGTGTTCGAGACTTGGTCGCTGAGTGTTTTGAAGAGGAGGCTGGATTGTTTATCACGTTGGAAGATTGCTCGAATTTGGAAAGTGTGGTGAGTTCAGGGAGTGAGCTGGGACGGTGTGCCGAGACGTTTCCAAACCGGACATTTCGAAACCGTGTACCGACATCTCACGGGATGCGCCATATAGTAGGACAAACAAACGTTTCTTCCTTCTTTTCGTTGGAATTGCATGCGGTTTCGAAATGTCCCGAAGTCAAAAATCGGACCTGAAAATCAAACCGAAAAGTAATTTTCGCTAAAACAGTCCTGTTTTTGAAATTTTCTGAACTTTTCATTTTCTGCCTGGTCCAATTTGACAACTTCAAGAAAATCGGGCCACGCCCATTTTGCAAATTTGGCTGACAAATTTTTTCGATCCGATTTTCAGGCCCAGCTGGGAGAGACTTCGAAAAATGGGATCGGGCCCGATTTTCTTTCGAATCCAGTCAAATTTATTTGTGCTCGGCCCGATTCAGTAGGCCCGATTTTCAGAGAAAAAATTGAAGAAAATCGGGGAATGCTCAATTCAGAAAAAAAATGTTCGGCCTGATTTCCGGGCCCAATTCAGAGAAAAAAAACTGAGAGAAAATGAGATCAACTCTGATTTTTAGCAGAAATTTTTTAAAAAGTTTTTTTAGGCAAAAATTTTCGGCTTAACCTTTTCTCCAACTTTTAAGAACATAAACTCGAGCTCAGGCTTTCTCAAAATGTAGATTTTCTCATAGAAATGTTTTGCAGCGCGTTCAAATCCGCCCGTGGCTGTTAGCCGACGCCGAATTTCTCATGGATTTCAACGTTCCGATCAACACAAAACTCGTCGCCTTCATCGGCGGTGTTCCGCGTCCACTCAAAGCTGTCGAACTTGCGCATTTCTTCGAGCAAACCTACGGTCACGTCATTTGTGTCGGCATCGATATTGACAACAAGTTCAAGTATCCACGTGGCTCGGGTCGTGTCGCATTCTCAAACTATGAGGCGTATGTCAACGCGATCACCGATCGATATATCGTTTTGGATCATGAGGATATTCACAAAAGGGTTTGTAACTTTTGTTTATGTCCCTTTGAATTTGTATAGAGATTGTAAGGTGTTTCAGGTCGAGATCAAGCCCTACTTTTTTCACAATCAATCGTGCGAGGAGTGCAGCGGTCGTTATCATCGGCAGAACGCGCCGTTCTTCTGCCCGTCGCTCGAATGTTTTCAATATTATTGTGAACCGTGTTGGCACAAAATGCATGCACATCCCAGTCGATTCCATCACATGCCCGTCGTCAAAGGAGTATGAAAATGTGCGTGTTTTTTTTTTCTCTTTTTTTTTGGATGAATAGATTTGTCCAAACTTTTTTGTTGTTGGAAAATCGAACAGCTAGCTATTATTAATTTCTAGTTTTTTTTGTTGCAATTGTGAACTTTCAGTTTTACAGTGTTTTCCAAAAACTACAGTAATCTAAATTTCGATTATTAAGTCATGCATATTTTTTCAAATTTCGGGAATCTACAGTAACCCATTTTCTGAAATATCAAGATATAGTAGTTGTGAGAGAAACTAGGCCCGGACCGAGAATTTTGTTCAGGATTTTTTGTCAAAAGTTACGGACTAAAAAATGGCAAAAACCCGGCCCGAAAAATTCCTACCTTTGAAGCAAAAACCAGAGATTTGGGTTTAGCCCAGGCTTGTGTGAAACTGGAACCGGAAATTTCCGACTATTTTCGGAACTTTTTCCGAAAAAAAATATTCCAGAACTTTTTCCTGACAGAATTTATTTTCGAAACTTTTCCCAAATTTTTTTTGAAAATTTTTCGAAAAATTAGAAAAAAAAACTTATCTATGATGTTCACTTAACTGTTTCGTTTTTAGCAACGTTATAAAAAAATCTCCTCTAACTGAATACCAAAAAAGTAATCAATTATTTTCAATTTTGACAAAATTTTCCTATTTTTCATGATTTTGTGTGTGAATCTGAAAAGTTTCAAAATTTCCAATTTTTTCGAATATTTTTTTTCGGAAAAAAATTCGGAACCACTTTTTTTTTCTAGCAAAAATTGGGAATTTCGCAGTCGGCCCGGACCAAGTCTGCTTTTTTCATAGTCATTTTTGTGCCCCAAAAGCCAGGCCGATTTTCGAACCTTCAAAGTTTCGTAAATTCTAACCAGACCGAGCATAAGCCAGCCATCAAATTTTAGGCCCCAATTTTTTGACTCACCTGAAACTACAATTTGGCTAATCTCCCATACATTTAGGTTTACAAGCGTACCCGATAAAAAATCCAGTTTTTTTTCGGTGATTTTTTCAATCCCCTCTTAATCCAACTATTCAAAACCAACATGTTCAGCTAACAGATACCAGTCGGTTCCATTTTTGATGTTGATAATCCGATTTCGTCAACATGACCAATCGAAATTATATATTTTTTTTCGTTAATGTTATTGAAGGAATTTCCCGACCAATTATGGCATCGTAAAAAGGCGCGCACACACATATATATAAATATATATATTGTATGTCAATTATGTATGTGTCTCCTAGTTTTTCTTGATTTCCGTCCTCAAATATTTGTGCACTGGATTAGGTCAAGACACTGTTCCAGTTTTTACACTTTTGGTTGGCTCCTCTCACTAATCATCAGATACATGTATTTCTCGACCCTCATAACACACACACACACACACACACACACACACACACACACACACACACACACACACACACACACAAGTGTTTGTTTTTGATCTGATGATCACATTTTTGATGTTTATCCACTTGTTCGCCAAACATCACCAACATTTTATACATATTTTTCGAGTAATTTTTATTTTTTTTTTGAAAAAGCAGAAAAACTAGGATACAAATGTGATAAGATAGTACATATTTACACAGACTTTCAAGTCTGCGCATTTTTTTCTCGGAATTTTTTGTGTGTTGGGTTACTGTAGTTTTGGTGGAAAGTTTATTTTTGAAAATGTTGGGTCATTTTCAAAATTTGCTACTTCTTACAAAATGAAATTTTTTTTTTTTCATTTTGTTTTTTTTTTTCATTTTGTAATTTCAAAGTTTCACAACAAACTTTCAAGTCTCTGGGTTTTTTGCTCAGAATTTTTTGTGTCAATTGTTGGGTTACTGTAGTTTTGAAAAATGTTTTCTTTTGGAGGATGTAAAAAAAAACTTCTTTTCTTTCAAGATTTGATGGGCATTTTTTTCATTAAGAGAAATTGAGAATACTAGTTTTTTTTTCTAAATTTTTTTTTGCTCGAGAATTTTCACCCGAACTCTTCTGAAACTTCTGGGCTCATTTTCTAAACTCTATATGGTTTTTTTAAATAATTTTTATGCCAGACCTGCGCTCACTAGCTTGACCAGTACAAAATACTCTAATAACGCAAATGTGAAACAGTAAAATTTTGAATTTTTCGATTTACTTTTTTGTTGTTTAAAAATTGTAAAATCGAAAGAATTTGTTTGTAATACTTGAGCAACTATGATGTTTTTCCGATATTTTTCATAGTTCTCATTTTTTAAGTGTCACATTTTTCGGGCCGGTCTGAAAAGTGCTAACCAATCATCAGAAGAAATCATTGTGTCGGTAGGAGGTTTTTTTCTTTAAAAAAATGATAGATTGAAAAATGGATGGTCTAACATTAACTGACTAATTTGACAAACACATCATTTTCTGATACCGCAAGAGTTAGACAGTAAAATTTTGAAATTTTTGATGTAAATTTTTGTGGTTTGAAAAACGTTAAATCGATATAGCTTTTTTTTTTTTGAAAAATCAAATTTTTTTCTAGTTTTTTTCAAATCGATAGAGCCAGCCAAAAATTAGGAAAATGTATTTTCAAAGTTTTGGAAAGAAAATCTATTATTGAGCAAAAAACCCTTTTTCTCACTCGGTAGAACATGTTTTCCAAATATCACAACAAAAAATTTGGCCAGATATTTATTGCATCGTATTTGTTAAAAACTTTCTTTCAAAGTTTTTCAAAACCTTCCGAAAACTGAGAGGATGAGTTTTCAAGTTTTTCGAAATAAATCTAGATTTGTTCACTCATTTCCGGTCCAGCCTGAAAATATATTACCTGAATTTTTAGAGCTATATCAGAATTAACTAGACAAAACTCAATTTTCTAATGTGACAAATGTGAAACAGTAAAATTTTGAGCTTTTTCGAAGTGTTTTTTTTTCGACGTTTGGCCAGCTACTCAATCGCATTTTTTTCGGAGTCACTTTTTTCACAATTTTTCAAAATCTTCCAAAAATTAAAAAAATGAGTTTTCAAGTTTTTTTTCAAAACGAGATTTTTCAAAACTTTTTTCGGGGTCGGTCTGAAAAATTATAACCTAAATATTCGACACCAAACCAATCAAATAGAGAGAACTCAATTTTCTAATATCGCAAGTGTGAAACAGTAAAATTTTGAGCTTTTTCGATCCTACAAGTCTGCGTGTTATTCAGTATGTTTTGTGTGAATTATTGGGTTACTGTAGTTTTGGGAAATATTTTTCTGCTAACAATCCTATGATCATCATAAACTGCTAGATATTCAAATCGAATCGCCTCAAGGTTACCATTATTTTCACATTCTTATTACTACATACTTGCATATTTCTCCCCCTCTCCTTCTTATTCACAACATAGTAGCAATCGTACTAGTACCATCTCAAGTACACAACATTCCCGTCCTCATTTTCCACTTTTCAATACGCATACATGGTTGTTATGTGTTGTGAGAAAATCGGGGGCCATGGTGGGAAAAGCAATGTGAAAGTTTCAAATCAAAATGAAATATTTGTTTTTGTGATTTTTTTTAGTGAGAAGAAGGAATTAAATGGCAATTATTTTTATTTGCCCCCCTAGTGTCTTTATTATTATTATTTTTTGCTACATTTGAGAACGGGTTTAGTGTGACTTCTTCTTTTCTCCTTTTTTTTTTGGTTGCTGGAACATTTTCCAGTGATTCACTTTTGGTCTCCCCTCTTTGAGCACGTCCTCCTCGTCGATAAAAAATCTAAATATGATATATAATTTGTTTTCGAACGGTCATTTTCGTTTTTTCTCGTTTCTGGTTTGTTGTTTTTTCATGCAACACTGCACATTGGACAAGTTTTTGCATTTCGCTTCGATTCTATTTTTTACTGTTTCAAAAACTAGGTTTACATATTTCGGACGGGCAGATAATCTAACCAGATAGCTGTCCAATTTGTGTCACCTCTTTCAAAATTATTCTGATTGGGCTAGTTTTCGACCCAGGAATTTCAGACTAGAAATTTTCACAACAGAAAATCCTAGAAAAGTTTTGAAACCTTGATGTTTTTCGGTCCCGTTTTTGTCAAAGTTTCTGAAATTTTCCTTGGAGCCTAAAAAATGATATCAAACTTTTTTCGAAACTAAAAAAATTTCAGAAAATCCGATTTTTTCAACTTTTTTGGGTCGGACTTTATGTTAAGGGTCTAGCAAACCAATTTTTGCATATTTTTTAAATCTCGAATTTTTTTAGTAAGAATAAAAACCCATTTTTTGGATTTTTGGTCCGATTGAGCAGAGAAACTTCATTTTTTTCAATTTTCTCATGTTCAATTTTCAAATTTTAGCGTTTGGAAGTATTTTATTTTTGCATTATTTTCACTATGCCTTAAATCGGGCCAAGCTTTTTTCGGGCTCCAAAAAAGGCCGACCCGAAACAGCCCAACATGACATTTTTACGTAATTTGCAGAATATTCAAATGCGTACTCTGCGTCTCTCGTTTTCTCATTGTCTTTTTCTCTCATAAAATCCGCGAACTAAAAAACGTGAAAAAATCATGCCGTGATTTTTTTGTGCACCACAATTTTTCTGGGCTCATTTCGACAAAAAAGTGGATTCGTGAAAAATCCTAAAATTCCCAGCCCAAGTTCCCAAGCAACAATTTCCAGCGCACCCTTAAACTATGTGTATGCTTTCAAAAATTTCCCAAAAACTGTGTGAAACACAAATATGTACAATAGAGCGCACTTGGTGGTCTCGCATTAAACGGGACCGGTTGACCACACCCAGTTTTTCTGACAAGTTTTCTCTTCATTTTCTAAACATGTGTATAGTTATGAAGATGTTGATAACATGCCAATAAATCTTGAAACCAACCAATTAATCTGTTCTTCCCAAATATGCCAACCCGGTCTTCTTTTTCTCATTTTTTGCTGGTAATTTGTCTGCGTCTCCTTGTTCCACACACACTCTCAGCTGACCATGTCTTTCTTGATGATTTTCTTATCATCACACTTTTTTTTTTGGGGGGGGGAGGCTGTTGCTTCTTTTTTCTTTATTCACTGTTACATTATCTGTCACTTTCTCCAAATTTGTGAAAAAAAGAAATGTTTTTTTACCTGATTTCAGGAGGAGAAGAGGTTTTTTATCAAAAAACTAGTTTTTTTCTCCCATTTTTTTATTATTTACCTTTTGCTTGACAAGAAGATTATGACAACAAGGCAAGAAAAAGTTGAACACATTGTCTTGTTTCGAAATTTTCGCAGCCACACATTTTTTTTCGAAAAAATATTTTTCAAATGTTTATTGTTGTAATGTGATGTTGTAATAATATTATTGTTTCAATTTCATATTTTTTCTAACATCTGTGTGTTTTTGTTGTTCTCATTTTGAGCTACGCCCAGATTTATGTCCTGAAAAGACATATGTCCTGAAATCATATGAGCACAAGTTCGAGCAGAATAAGATTTCCAAACTCTGCGTCTCGTGCTCTCTCGAAAAATGCTGTTTCAAAAACATTTTTTAGCCATTAAAAAATAATTAAAACGTGGCCTACTTGATAGAAAAAGCCTTGATAACAGTTTTTTTTTATTTTTCGATTTTTACAACTATGGGAAGTTTATGATCTCTAGGTAAACTTGAGTTGTAGGGAAAACAGCGAAATTTAAAAAAATGAATATTTTTGCTGTTTCAAAATTTTGACTTATTTGAGAATGAAAACATTACGTGTTCGCTTTGCTAGAATTTTTTACGATTCTTTACGATTTCAATTTTTTGAAAAAATATGAATAGCTGAGTTTGAAACAAAATTTTTCAAATTTTTCCCAACGAACCTGTGGTAACTCGAAACACAGACATCCAAGGTTTATTAAATAAATGATTTTGAAACAGTGATAATTTTTCAAAATGTTGTTGTTCAAGTTTTTTTTTCTTTTTTTTTGAGCATTTTTTAAACTTCTATCAGGTACTGTAACATGGGAGCTCTAGAGCCCGGCCCAAAAATCAGGTTCCTTTTGAGCCCGGCCCGAAAAGCCCCAGTGTTCTTTTGTTTTTCGGCTATCATAAATATAACTTGAAACAGTAATAATTTTCAAAAGCTGTACCACACTGCAACTATTCAAAACACAAAAGCTCGCTTTTCTCGATCTCGATCTCGATCCAGCCCGATCACGGGCCAGGCCGCCTCTTTTTTTCCGGTTTTATATTAATAAACTTTGAAACCGCGAAATTTTTAAAGATTAACTATTCAAAAAGCGGAACCTCGCTTTTCTCGATCTCGTGAAACGTATACAACCAAGGTTTCCTAACTAATTTTGAAACAGTAATAATTTCGTCCTCCAAGCCTCATTCCTCCTAACAATAAAAACGAACAATTGGTTTTCTTTTTTTCGGAACTGCTGATTTTTTGTTTTGTTTTGGTGTTTTTTTGTCGCTCTCAATTGTTTCGATTTCACTTCGATTCCATCATCGTTTTGTGTTTTTTGTCTTGTTCGCTCTCATTAAATGAGGCTAAGTGGTTCTTCTTCTTTTTGATTCTTCACTCATATCGCCCCAATAGTTTCGCTCCTTTTTTGTTCTAATCTTCCGGTCGACAATAAAATATGATGATGGAATTCGAGCGCATTTTGCGTTTCGAAACTTTTTTTGATCGAAAAAAACTGGTAGAATGGACTGAAAGTACATTCATTGGTAAGATCACTCTTATCTAATCATATTCTGTTCTTTTTGGAATTTTTTTCCGATTCGATTTTTTACTGTTTCAGATTTCTTTGATTCTTATTTCCCAAAAAAACTCTAAAGTTTTCTCACAAATGAAACTCAGGCTCCGCCCACAAACCTAGTCAGTTAGGCTTAGGCTTGAATATGGAATTCTCTGAGAAAATTTTCGAATATTTCTGTGGATAAAAATACGATTCAAAAATAGGAAATTTAGAGAAAAATTGAACTTTTTCTGATTTGATTTTTTACTGTTTCAGATAAATTTTATACCGTAAACGCTTTTTTTCCATGCAGTACATACCTTTCAGATCTATCTATTTCGAAACAGCTGAGTTAGATTGGCTAAAAATCATTTGAACATTTCGGACGACAATTTGGCATTTAAAGCGCGCCTAGGAACATCAAAAAATCTCAAACAAAAACTGTCTAACTGACTACGCTCTCCTCGTTCTCTGCACTATTTATTTTATTCGCTACGAAATCGTTGTGTCCCTTTAAAGGATACGGTGCTTTCTCTTGTTTGCAATTTTTTGCTTTTGGACGCCGCATAAGTGTGCGGCAGTTGCATATGAAACTTGTTATGGTGAAAAAAAAAAGAGACGACGAATTTGCTGTGAAGAGGACGTTGGGTTTCTCAGGCAACTATATTAGAAAACTGAGTAAAAAAGTGAAGAATGAATGAATGAGCACATAGACACATAGATTGTCGACTCCGCCCCCTATTCGTCCTCCCATTTTTATAACCCGCGCCGCGTGCAAAAAAGAGGCGGAGCCGACAGACAATGTGCCTCCCTGTGCTCATTCATTCAGTCATCGTCTTTTTTTCTTAGTTTCTTTGATCGTTTTTTTTTTCTTTTTCCACAATTATCCCAAGTATGAGCCCACTTTCTCTATTGTAAACGTAAAAAAAGTTGGCGTCGAAATAATATTTTTTTTTCAAATCATAAATTTTGCGAGCGTCACGAACACACAAAAATCCAATGATAATTTGTGTGTTCGTGGCGAGACCAAGTGCGCACGAGGTTTTTTGGTTTGAAAAAAGTTTTCTATTTTGACGCTAACTTTTTTTACGTCTATAATATATTGTTTTTTGTTGAAAAAAAATTGGAACATTTTTGTAGACCAAAATACTACTCATAAATAGGAGATTTAGAGAAAAATTCAATTTTTTCTGATTTGATTTTTTTACTGTTTCAGTTTTCTCTTTTATGAAAGTAGGTTTTTTGCTGTATTATTGGTAAATATTTCTGTTCCTCTCCAGAAAAAGACAACCGAGTTTGATTTTCTAAAATGGTTCTGAAAATTTAGAAATATTTGCAAAAACACAAGACTCGACCCAAAAAAATTGTTTTGTCTAGAGTTCAGATTCTAGCCGGAGATCTGGCCCGGAAATCCTAGAAGCAAATGAGGCAGGGTTTTTCCGAGTTTTTGGCGGGAAGTTTTTAAAATTTGAATCTGTTATTTTTGTGTCAAAAACTGATCCAAAATTTTCGAATCTGTCAGGCTCTCTTAGAATGTCGCGGTTTCGAAATGTCTCAAAGTCAGAAAATCAAACCTGATCAAATCTCGAAAACTTCTACCAGCGGCCGCTAACAATGATGTTGTTGATATATATCGACTGCTATCAAATTGGCAAATCTAATAATTTGTGTTCCATCTCGAAATCATTTCACTTTTTCCCTTTTTCTTCATCTTCATCTTCTTCATATTTCTCCCTTAATTTGGCATTGTTCTATATTTTTTTTCTCTCGGCTAATAGTTGTCGTGTAAAAAATAACCAAAAAAAATGGGAAAAATTCATTTTGCAGTTTTCTTGAAGAACAACAAGCAGAAGAAGAAGAAGAAGCACAATAGGCAGTAGTAGAACGAATAAATAAGCAGAAGAAGAAGAAAGAAGAAGAAAAAAAAACATAAGATGGATTGGATATATTCGTGGAAGGATTCAATTTTTTATGGAATTTGTAGTTGTAGTGGTGGTGGTGGTGGAGCTGGAGCTGGAGCAATCGGACCCATCGGAGGACAACAACAACAAAATAAACGTGATAGCGATTTGAGTGATCGGTTAGTTTTCTTTTTTTTTTGGAAATTCTAGTCTGAGTCTGACCCAACCAAAATAGATTTTCTCCGATTTTTTCTGCATTCCAAAACTAAATATCAAAAAAAAATCTGGATTTTGACCCGATTTTTCGGCCCGATTCAGAGAATTTTCAAAAATCCAGGCCCAATTATTTGTTTTGGCTCCAATTCAGTGGTTTTTTGCAAAATAGAACGAAAAATGGTGTTTATGGCAATTTGGAAAAAAAAAACTGTTTGACCAAAGTTAGTGTTCAAATATTTCTGATATTTTACAAAAAAATTGACATCCAACCTAGTTTTTTTTTCAAATTCTCGATTTTTCTCAAATTTTCACTGTTTCATCTCGAAAATGAATTGAGTTATTGAAATCCTCATAAGTGACCAAACGTCATCTAGGGAACGTTCGATTTTTAATCCATTTTTTTTTTGGTTCACGTTTGAATAGCTTGCGTTTTCATTTTTGTTCGAATTTTGTTTTTTTTTAAGAGCGACTCAATTGTCAGAAACTTTTGAAAAAATCAAACCAGGCCCAATTTTTTGGTTTGGGTCCGATTCTGTGATTTTTGGAGAAAATGAGACAATTTTTTGAAGAAAATTAGAAATTTTTCAACTTAAAACATCAAACCCGAAACGTTGATTTTGACACCGAAAAATTATCGATTTCCCCTTTCTCAAATTTTTACTCAAAACTGAATTTGAATTTTGTACTTTTTATACGTTGACATTATATCATTGTGTAAAAGGTCGATAAAATCAGAAATTCACATTTCTTTCAACTGTGAAAAAAATTTGAAATAAAAAATAAAAAAAATTTTATTTTAACCAAACTCAGTTCACGCGAGAAAATTAAGTCACGTGAACCTTTTTTTTCAAATTTTGAAAATTAGACCCAAAATATCAGAAAAACTTGAAACAGTGAAAAAAATCTGAGATTTTGAAAAATTATGAATTTTTTTGTCAGGATTTCAAAATTATATATTGGCTAGACGAGCAGTTTCTAGTTTTATGTGAATTTTGGAATTTATCTGAAAATTTTTGACAAAAAATTAACCAAAAATTTTTTTGGAATTTTTCTCAAATTATTACTGTTTCAACTCAATATTAAAGAAGTTCTAGTCATTTTCATAGCATTACACACAATTTATCCACATGTTACTGTATTTTCAAGTTACAGTAGTTTTCCGAGTTGAAAAGCCATGTGATCATTCATGATCTCCATGTTTTCCATTTTTTTTTGCATAAAAATATTTGTTTTTAAAATCGTTAAAGACACCCTATCACTCAGAAATAGTTTTTTCGAGTTCATAAAAATCTCAATATTGAAAACTTCAAATTTCGATGCATGTGGTTCAAAAAACCAAACATGTTTGAAAGAAAAAAACAAAAACATTTTTTGCCGTGGGTTACTGTACCCGCACACACACACAAACGGTGTTTGCGGCCGCCAATCTTCCTGAGAACGAATTCAAAAACAGTTTTTTCGACCTCACAAAGTACTTTTTTCAATTTTTGAATTTCACACATCAAAAGTTGAAGTCTTCAATATTGAGATTTTGATAAACACGAGAAATCAATTTCTGAGTGACCAGGAGTCTTTAAGTTTCTCGAATCATGGATCAGAAGAAGTTATAAAAATAGTTTTGATTTTTCAGTTTCTCTCAACATTCTCATTTCCTAATAATCACAAGTTTTCAAACCTTTTCTTATCATATAATTGAAACAGTGAATAAACTAAAACAAAAAAAAGTTTTTAAATCTGATACTATGTTCCACTTTTTTTTTCGTCTACTCCTAATGACAACTAACTATTATTATTGTCCTGAAATGCAGCCGTTCAATTTTATTTGTTTTTCTCACGAAACATTGATTTTCGAAAACGTTATTTACTGTTTAGTTTTCACCCCAAATTCTCCTATTTTCCTTTTTTTTGTCCTGAGAATTTGGGTTTTGAACATTGTTCATCACCTCAAGAAGCGTCTGCTTCCAATTTTGAAAAACATCTATTTTTCATTTGAAACAGTAAAATTTTTAGGAATAAAAAAGTGTGGGAATTTAGTTTAAAGTGTGATCAATTATTTAAACTATTTAGGAGAGCAAAAATATATTAATTTTTATTATTAAACATTACTCGTACCTGTCTCTGACTCGGTCCAAAAAAAAAATTTTTTGGCCCAATTATTTTCATCCAAAAAAATTGAGAAAAATCCAAATTTTTGACCCTCCTAATTATCTGAAAATTAGAAAGCCAAATGAGGACAAGAAGTAGTAAGTTTGAAATCTGATACGTTATGGCTCATTTCAGTTTTTTCTCCATTTTCTAATGACTACTTACTTTTTTGTGTTGTCCTAAAGGATTTTCAGAAAGAAAAAATGCATACGATTTAATTAAATTTTTCTTTTTTCGGTTGTCAAATGAAAAAAAAAATAAAGGTCAAATTTCGTTTTTTTGAAAATATTTGCTGTTTCAAATATTTTATATAGTTGGCTTTCTAGAGATTTTAGAGTTCCATAGATAAATTCAGAAGTGATCGATTTTTTTCCACAAAAAATGATTTCTTGTTGACATCAAGAGAATTTGCACTTCACAGCTGTCAAAATCTTATTTTCAAAAAGTTTTGAAAACATTTTCAGATTTTTTTTAAATTTTCACAAAAAAAAATTCCAAAAAAAAAATAATAAATTTCCAACCTGTTTGAGGTACGTTTCAAAAACTGTAAAAATACCTATCAAGGAAGGAGACAGTTCAATGACATTACGTTAAATTGAAGCCAAAATAATCGAAGAAAAATAGTACTGTAGAAATTATAAAATATTCGAAATTATCAAACTGAAGTGATATTCCAAAGAAGCATATATTTATCATCTTGAAATATCTCAAAGCGAAAAAAGTACTGTAGATTTGTCCTAAATTCAAGTCTTCAAACCTGTTAGAAATACGTTTCAAAATTTTTAGAAATATTTTTCGTGACAACAAAAATGTATTTTAATCTGCCTGCCCTTATATCCTAATCTCTCTTCCAATTTTTTCGTGTTTGCAGATTCGACAACATGCCATTACAACTTCGATATTTCAGGTTAGTTGTTGCTCTTTTCTTCTGCTGACCGATGTAATAACACACAAAAAACTCGGGGTGTTTTACAAATATTTTGATAGATTACATATGTGTATGTCATAGTGTGTGAGTGTGTTGATGACACATATTTCTTACAACTCTCTTTATAATGTTGTATATGTTTTTTTTTGTTTTGGGAAAGTGAGATCCGTTAAGCCTGCTTTGATCTGATATGCTGACGAAACAAAGTAGGTCTTAGGAGGCAAAAAAAGGGGCGGAGTTAGCCATGGTTTTTGGTTAGTTTTTTTTCTCTCTCTGTGTGTGCTAATATTGTTATTATTATTTTTATCTATCTATCAGCAAGGTCATTTTATTTTTTTTTGTCTCCGCGTTTTTTTTCTCACTGTTTGATCAAGTTTTTTATTGGGTCAGAATAAGGTGACGGAGGAAAATTTAAGATTTTTACTGTTTCAAATATTTCATGAATTTTCAAGTTTTCCTCTCAAGTTAGTCGTACAATAATTTAGGTTCGTATTTTTGTCTTGTTTTTCGAAAAAAAACGTATTTCCAAAAAACAAAGGCTTCTCGAATCTCTCAGAAATTTGGACTTTGGTCCAGAAACCAGAAAACATTTTAACAATTTCTCCGGATTTTTGAAGTCCCTGAGTTTATGAAATTTTCAAGTTTTTGAGTTTCGGGTTACTGTAGTTTGGTTTATGAAGACCTGAAATCAGGGTGAGCTTTTTTATGAGGGCCAAGAATGGTCCGATCTGAAACCCAAGAAATTTTCAGAAAATCTTGCAGAGCTTTTTTGATGGGCCGGCCTAGCCCCTGAAATTTAAGGTTTAGGAAAAATTAGGCTTAGGCTTACTCGACGTCAAAGACGAAGAAAATTTTAGATTTTTTCGAAAATCCCAAGACTCTCGGGGTTCCAGAAATCCGTGACTTTTTGAAAATAGGGTTACTGTAGTTTTCCAAATTTTTCAATTTTTCACTTGCACCCTATTTGAAGCTTTGAAAAATGTTTGCCCCACCAAAAATATGACAATCTCTGACATATTACTACAGTAGACACATATTAACTAGACACATATTAGAAAATTACTACAGTAACCTTGAAAATTTTCCGCTCTTCACACATTGATCATCAAGTGTTCAGGTTACTGTAGATTTTGTTATTTTTCAAATTGACCTCATCAAAATGGGATCAGCTGAAAATTCGGTCATACATTCTTCTTCCCTCTGTTTCACATCCAAACTATACCCATTAACCTGAAAAAGTTTTCCCCTCCCCTCTAATTACCCAACATTATATTGTTTTGGGGTGAAATAGTTTTCTTCGTATATCAAAATTCGTCAAACTTTTTTTGTGGCGATAATAAAATGATGTTTGTTTGTTTGTTGAGAGTTAGTTCAACCTCTTTTTTCTCCATCTACCTATCATCACTATGAGTCATGAGTTTGAACTTTTTGTTGTTATTGAGAAACGAACTAGATCTTCCCACACATTTAGTTTTCTGGGATTATTTTCATAATTACCTAAAAGCTATATACATTTTTGGGTTTATTCAAAATTTTTTACTTTTTCAAGCTCAAAATTTCTCTATTTTTGAAAAAAAAATCCATTTTTTCCAAAAGTTTTTTTTTTAATTAGGGCCTGAAAGTTGAAACAATTTTTTTGTTACTTCAAAATTTTTGGAAAATTTCGAGTCGGCCCGTGATTTTTTGGCTCGTCTGATGAAGCCCGGAATAATTTTTTCAGAACAGAATTTCAATTTTTCGAAAATTCAAGTTGTGGTAAGGAGTACTGTAGTTTGGCTAATTTTCTGCAGCTCGAAATTTTTCAAATTCTATTTCTGTGATTTTTGTTATTTTTTTTTGAGTTTGTCTTCAAGCCGCATAGCTCGCTCCTGGCTTGACTAAAATCTTAATTATTTACTGTTTCAAAATTTAAAGAAAATAGATTTTTCAAGAATACTTATCGATATAATCTTTTCAAGTTCACGGATAATGTAGTTGTTTTTGAAATATTCAGTACCCTCAAAACTGTAAAACCACCAGAAAAAAATTCCCCGAGAAGCCTAGAAAAAATTACCAAGTTTTGTGACCACATATTTGAGCCCGGCTCGAAAAAACATTTCGGCCTGATATCATTTCTCTCTGAAAATCTCTAATTTTTCTCAAAATTCCGAGCCATCTCTAATTCCCCCAAAAAAACCGAACATTTTCTCTACCCCCCATCCTAAGCCCCGCCCACTTTTTTCATTGTTGTTCTTTTTTTCCATTTCTTTCTACTCATCTTTACTCGCCAACCAAATGGTCAATAACATAACAGATTTTTTTTGTTGTCCTTCCTTTTTTTGTTTGATGTTTAGCCGATCATCGGTTTTCAGTAACAAATCATCACATTTATATTCATATGAATCTGTTGTTGCGCGTCGTCGAATAGTTTTTTCTTCTTCCTCCTGCTGTTAGCTGGTAATAATTGTATACACATATTACTATGGATCATCATCATCGTGTTGTTCTACACAATGATGATAAACAGATGATTGTGTCGTCGAATTTGAATGGTGTTTGTGTGATTCGAATCGATGATACAACTATTTTTAGTGGCAGTAGTAATAATACAAATTGTAACAACAATGGATCACCGGTTAAGGGAATATTCCGGCGACAGAGTAGACCGGTGCGAAAATCTATTTTACAACAATTTCGTGTTACCAGACCGATGAGAAGGTGAGAATTTTAGTTAGTTTTTTTGGAGCCCTTTGTGTATGAAAATTTGTTGAAAAAAAAACTGGGAGCGTTGAACTTTCTGAATTTTTTAAGTTTGAAAATTTCGAAACCTCTAAGTTTTTCTGGTTTTGAAAAGGGTTTCCCCGTCAAAAACTTGGCCAGACACGTTTTGACAATTTTTAAATGTATTTTTTCTGAAAATATGATTACTGTAGTTTACAATTTTTTTTCAAACACAAGTTCTTCAAGTTTTTTAGTGTATGAAAATTTGATTAAAAAAATCTAAGAATCCTCTGAAATTTGAAATTTGAAAAATACTGAAAAATTCCAAGATTTCAGCTGGGTTTTTTTTTTCATTTTGAAACATTTTTCACGCCAAAAACGTGGCGACACGTTTTGATAAATTTTAAAAGTATTTTTTTTTTTTTGAAAATAAAACTACTGTAGTTTTTCTTTTTTCTCGAAACTCAAGTTCTCCTAAAAGGGTACTGTAGCTGTGTTTTTTTTGTGTGTAAAATTTTGCCCAACATTTTTTTTGGATTGTTGGCCCACATTGTATTTTGAAATTTTTCAAACTTTTCTAAAATTAGAAGTTTTTTCTGTTTTTTGAAAACTTTACGCAAAAAAACTTGGCCCGATTTTTGAGGTACCATTCTGATCGAAAATTAGTGGGCCCAATTCATAGAGGCTTGTTTTTAGGCTTAATTTTATCGAGCCCGGTCCGATCTATCTACCTACAAAATTTTTAAGCAATTTTTTATTGTTTTGAAAAGTTGAGCTTTTTTTGTAAAAGTTGTTAAAAATTTCAAGATTTCGAAAATTTTCCAATTTTTTAAACAAAATTTCGAGCCGGCCCGGAAATTTCTTACTGTAGTTTTTTTCTGGAAAAAACCTAATTTTCAGTTTTCCACGCCCTTTCTCTCTACAGTACTCGTCTTTATCAAATAGTAATAACAATAATAATAATGATAATTGTCTCGAAAAAAAAACTGAAAAGCCATAAAAGTTTTTTTTTTTCTCCTTCAAACACTCATTCATTTCATAAACTGAAAGTGTAAACAAAAACGAAGCAAAAAGAAAAAAAGGTTAAAGGGGGGCAGGGTGACTAATCTGAAATTGCATTCCGCAAAATAATGATGATCACATACACACATTGTTGACTAATTAGATAAATATATGCAATTCGAACAAAAGTCAATTAGCGCGAAATTATCACAAGTGTTCCGCGCGCGCGCAGATTTTTAATTTTCAACTTTTTTCGGAAATTTATTTTGCATGGTTTAGCCGGTGTTCTATTCTCCAGTTTCCTGACTTTCACTGTTTTTCACAAAAGTACAAATGATGCCAATTTTCGGATTATCCCCCCCAGCAACTAACAAAAAACACCCGGGTTTTTCGAAGCAAAGATTGAAATGTTGAGACAAGAAAAAAATCCCTGTTTCAAACAATTTTCTTAGGGTTTACTATTTTTTTCAATACTTCAATATGTAGTCTGAAGAATTTTCAGAACTGTTACTGGGGTTACTGTAGTTTGGGTAGATGGCCTTTCAGGAATTCAAATTTTTTATAACTTTATCTCATCGTATTCTAATTTAACCTACAGTATTTTGGCATACTGTAGCTGGGATGTGACCTACTGTAGTGTTCGGGATGGTGTCCAGGGTTACTGTAGAATGTACATTTTGGGTAGCTACAAAGACTCATATTGTTTCTGGTGAATGATTGGGATACTGTAAATCAAACTACTGTGGTTTGGGTTACTGTATATACCTCAAAAACTTGCATCTTGCATTTTTCAAAACTGACGCGAAATTTTTTTTCCGGAAAATTTTGAGCTTGAGGATGAGGGCCCTGGGACACTGTGGATCAAACTACTGTAGTTCGGGTTACTGTAGATACCTCAAAATTGTGTTGCTTAGGTTCAGACTTACTAAATGTCGAAGAAGAAACTGACCCAACAATCAGCAACTACAGTAATTCAAACTATTATTTTGGCCTATGACTACTGTGGTAATCCTTGGGTTACTGTAGTTTGGGTTACTGTAGATACAAAGGAAACTTTTATATATCCCTTAACTTGAGGTTTTTCTTCAAAAACCGTGAAATTTTTTCGGAACATTCTTGAGATTGAGGCTTAGACTTATGCGCAAGTTTAGGAAAAATTCCTTTTTTCGAAACTTTAATTTTTTGTCACCTAGATCAACCAAAAAGTGTTAGGCTTATGTCAAAAACGAAAGCGGCCCGAAAACTTAAAATTGTTTTTTGTTAAAAATTTCAACACTTTTCCATCTCTTGACCCAAAGTTAAGCCACCACCACCACTACTAAATACTATCTATTCGTTTTTTTTTTTCTTTTTTCTACTCCATTTTTTTCGCGTGTGTGCTAATCCTCCTTACTTTTTGTTTTACTCGCCTATTTCTTCTAATCACCTCGAAGCTTTTCTTGCAAATTGGAAGACGAGAAAAATAGCGAGAAAAAACTGGAAGGGGGTTCTTAAACAATACCCGAATCCGGCCGGGGAAGGGGACATTTCGAGTGTTGTCTAAATGAGATTTTGATCATGAGAAGACATGCTTAAATGAAAATGAGAAAAATTGAGAGGAGAAAATAGTGTTTTCAAAATAACACGAGGGACATTTGAAGAGTACTGTACTTTTCAGGCCGGTCTCGAAATTTCATTTTTCGTTACATACATCATGAAGATATAAGCAAAAACAGCCAAACTACAGTACTCCCTGAGTATTCCACAGGGTGTTAATTATTTAAAAACTGGGTGGTCGATTAGCAGAAAATCGATGAGATTGTTATTTTCTATTCATTTACTCTTGGCTTTCTGTTGAGTTGGAGTTTTCTCTACAAAATACATCTCTGAACTTTTTCTTGAATTTTTGAATTTTGAATTCTCGAAACTTGGGTCTAGGAAAAAATGGAAAATTGAAATTTCTGGAATTTTTTTTAAAGTTTGAAAACCAGATTTTTTCGCAAATTTTGTCAAAAAATCTTATGGGTTTTTCGTAAACCAGCTTGAAGTTTGAGGCTTAGCCTTAGGCTTAGTCTAAGGCTTACTTCATGTTGCACTTTCAGAAAAGTTTTCATGAATTTATAAATTGTCACCTGGTTGTGAAGTTTTCTGAATCGGGCCTCAAAAGTCTGGCATAGAGCCAAGATTTTCTGAATGATTTTGAGCTCAGAAATACTGTAAAGTTTCATTCTGATTTTTGAGAAGCTCTAAAAAAATGGAAAATTGGAAATTCTTGAGTTTTTTCCAGAAAGTGTCGATCTTGAATTCAGAATTTGAAATTCAAAGTAAACTGATGATTTTTTTTGCAAATCCCGTCAAAAAATCCTATGGGTGTCTTGGAAATCAGCCCGGCCTAGATCGATATTTTGCCTGAAGTTCAGAAAAATGTTTGAGCTCTGAAAAAACTGTCAAGTTTCATTCTGATTTTTGGTTCCTGGTGAGAATAAAATCGAGCCAGGACTAGTTTTTTGAGAGGTTCCGTTTCATCAAAATTTTGAGAACCTGATTTTCAAGCGCAACTTCGGAACATGTCCCATCCAGTACATCCCTTGAATCTGTTCCGATGATCTGAATAAATCATAGTACTCTCTCTCTCTCTCTCTTTCTTCTCCTCCTCGTCCTTTTTTACTAATTCACACCCATTTTGATGTGGTGTGTATGTGTGAAATTATGGCTTCTTCTTCTTCTTCTTCTTCTTCTTCTTCTTCTTCTTCTTCTTCTTCTTCTTCTTCTTCTTCTTCTTCTTCTTCTTCTTCTTCTTCTTCTTCTTCTTCTTCTTCTTCTTCTTCTTCTTCTTCTTCTTCTTCTTCTTCTTCTTCTTCTTCTTCTTCTTCTTCTTCTTCTTCTTCTTCTTCTTCTTCTTCTTCTTCTTCTTCTTCTTCTTCTTCTTCTTCTTCTTCTTCTTCTTCTTCTTCTTCTTCTTCTTCTTCTTCTTCTTCTTCTTCTTCTTCTTCTTCTTCTTCTTCTTCTTCTCGTTGTGTTCATGCTCATGCTCATGCTCATTTCGTTCAGCTCACACCCATTAAAAATCCATTTGTGTTGTTTCGTTCGTCGTTGTCTCCCACACAGCTGTGTGTTCGAATAAATGAGCGAAATTTGCAATAACTCTATTTCTCGTAATAAAAAGAAGAAGACGAACATCGTAAAGTATCCGTCGTTGTTCCCGTGTGAACATGTGTGTGGAGGGGAGGGGAAAAAGAGGAGAAGAAGAGAAGTTGCTCACCACATTTTGATTTGTGTTTTCGTGAGCTAACCGAGTTTTCATATATTATTATTATTACTTTTAAATACTCATATCATTTTTGGGATCATTATCAATTGTTAGAAATCATGAGGTCGGCCGAGACCGATTTTAGTGAAGCCTAGAAGTTGGACCAGGCCTGACAACTTCCAATTTCTAAGCTTGGGTCGGTCAGGCTTTTTTTGAGCCACAACTTTTTTTTCAAGAAAGTTTTAGCGGATACTTCAAAGAAGAAACTCGAACTTCTAGATTACTGTAGTTTTCCCAAATTTGTTCTAAAAATAAAATTACCAAAAAATGACTTGAGCCGTTTTGAGATCATGTGAAGGAGCAGATTTTGAGAATTTTACAATCTCAGATTCTCGTACCGAATACTTGGGTTACTGTAGTTTTCTCAATTTGTTCTGACAGTTATGGACAAGATAAAAACCCAAAAAATGGTTTAGGCCTTTTGAAAGTTTGAGGAGCAGGTTTTGAATAAATTTTTACAACAACTTTTTTTCTAATTTTTACAATCTCAGACTTTCGTATCGAAATACTTGGGTTACTGTAGTTTTCTCACTTATGTTTTCAATATTATGGACAAGATAAAAACCTTCAAAAATTTACTGCAACAAAAGTTTTTCCAATTTTCTCTTTCGTATTCTCGTAACAAAGACACTGGGTTACTGTAGTTTTCTCAATTTTTTACTGAAAATTATGGATGAGATAAAATCTCAGGCCTTTATGAAACTTTGAAGACCAGATTCTCTTACGTTTGGTTACTGTAATTTTCCAGTTTTTTTTCGTTTTTGAAACAAAAACCTTTTTAGAGAATAAAAATATCGAAATTTTTAATTTTTCAAACGTGGTCTAAATTTTTTCCAAAAAAATTAGATTTTTTCAAAAAAAAAACATTTTCTGTTTCAACGACAAGTGTGAATTTTGGTTTGTTTTTTTTTTTGAGTTTCAAAAAAAATTTTTGTAAAAAATTCCTGTTTCAAACGAAAATCAAAATTTCACAATTTCTCTTTCTTCAATGGGTCGAAATTTTTCTAACAAGGGAACTACAAGTAGGTGTTAACGGACTTTAAAAAGAGACATGTGACACCCGATACAGTTTTTCATGCTGATCATCATGCCGTAGCTAACTTTTGCAAAGCTCCGCGCAGAAAGCTGAGAATCGAGCTCAAAGTTTGAACACAAAAATTGAAATATCTTGTTCAATTTGAATTATTTTAGTGATGAGAGACTACTAAAGGGTTATTTGGCATGCCAAGAACGATAGGAGCATTTAAAAACCTCGAAATTGTAGTTGTAACGCTGAAAAAATGAGCCCGAAACATTTTATGAAAAAGGTAGATCAAAAAAACGTAAAAAATAAAAAAATTTCATTGAAAAACGTGAAAATGACTAAATTTTAAAGATTGTTTTCTGATTTTTCATGTTTTTTCGAAAAATCACACCTTTTCATTATTTTTTCGGAACTTCAAAATTACAATCGCATAGAGAATAAAATTTTACATCAGATCCATCAGTTTATTCTTGTAAATGTATAATTTTGAAAAAGTTAGGAGGAATTTAAAATTTTCAAATTTATCACAAAAGTATGATTTTCAGCTTTCTGGCTGAAGCTTTGCAAAAGTTAGCTACGGGATGATGTTCAGCATGAAAAACTCTATCGGGTCACATACATCCCATCTCAAAGTCCGTTAACACCTATATGTAGTTCCCTTGTAAGAAAAATATTGATAGTAATCTGTAGAGTACTGTAGCTGTGAATCTTCTTACACCCACCAAAATGCATTCTCTGCCCGAAACTTTGCATAAATACTTTTTTTTTCCAAAAAAAGACACACAAAAGACATAAAAGAGAGGATGGTGACTAAAGCCAATTAATTTTCGGATGACCCAGATTTTCTTCCGGACTCCGAAAAAACTGCCAACTTTTTGTTTTTTTGCAGACGAAACTCGTACAACTCGGAAAACTATTATCGCGAATTGGAGAAGATGCACCACGCGGGCCTTTTTCACACCGGCCTGACGATGGGTGAAAAAGTTGGGGTGAGCCCGGAGTTTTTTTGAAATTTTGAGAAAAAAATTGGGAAAATTTTCTAGGCCGATGATTTTTTGGAGTTGGTCGAACGAATGCAGGCGAATCGATTGGATGATCAGAGATGTGAAATGCCGGTTAGTTGGTTTTTTTTTTGTTTTTGGTTTTTTGTGGGATTACTGTAGATTAAAAGGGATCTAATCGTTCAATTCGTACAAAATGGGAAGAGAAGAAGAAGAAAAGTGCATATTTTATGAGCTATTATTTTTTGTGTGCCTTTGTGTTGTGTGATTTTATGATGACAAACAAAAAATTCATATAATTGGTTTTTTATTTCATGATGTGAGAACATTTATTTGAAATTTTCACTGTTTCATAGAGTTTTTTTATTTGAAAAATTAAAATAATTCATAATGACTTTACTGTAAACTGTGAATTTTGCCCTTTTTTCCCAAAAATTGGAGTTTTTCACGTTTTTTAAATGTAAAATGTTGCATAATTTTTAGAAAAAAGTGAAGTATTTTTTGCAATTTTTTAACGATTCACATCACAACCTATCTGAATTTTTATGAAATAAATCTTTATGATTTTTGTTCGTGTGTTTTGTCAAAATTTGTCAGCTCGTTTCAGAATTTTTTCTTGTAACTTTCATCAAAAAATCTGAATTCTAAATCCATAAATTGTTCAACTATTCCTAAACAGCAAAAAAATTGTGAAATTTTTTTTTTAAATTTTTACTGTTTCAGAATTTTTATAGAAAGAATTGTTTTGTAACTGTTTTCGATTTAAGTTTCAATTGAGAAATACTTCTGTTGACATTTTCGAAGAAAACAAATTGAAACGGCCCGAAAATACCGGGCCGCGCCACATATTGTCATTCAAAATTTCTCGAAACTTTTTTGCTCTAGAAGAATTCTGGCTGTCTCAGATTTTTTGCAGAATTTTTTTTTATAATTTTCTCAAAATTTTTACTGTTTCACCGAGGATATTCCAATAAAAATTTGATAGTTGTTTCAATTTTTTTCTCTTGGTTTCAACACAATCTTCAAAAATCTCAAAAAATTGAATTTTTAGTTTAAAAATTTCAAAAATTTTTCAATTTTTGTGAAAATATGAAATTTTAACATTCTTACAGAGGAACTATGATAGGTTAGAATCTTTGGAATTTTCTTTTTTTGGATTTATTTTCGTCCAAATTTGAATCTCTGCGTTTTCCGAAAAAAAATGTGAATTTCCACTCTCCCAAAATTCCTCATCTTTTTTTCTGAAAGTTTCAAGTTGACATTCCAAATTTTCTGAGTTTTCTCAAAAGTTTCAAACTTTCTGCTTCATTACACAAAATTGGCGAAAAAAAGAGTCATGAGCATTTTTTTCTGATTTTGTTTTCAAGTTCAGTTCACTTCAAAAACTTGAACCTTTTTCGTTTTTCGTGCTCGACGATTATTCATCTCAAAAATGTGCAAATTTTTCTATGAAGAAAAATCCGACCAGTTTCGAAAAAATCTAGACTAGGCGTTCTTCATTTTTTTTGAAAAAAAAAAGATTTCTGCTCAAATTTTCACTGTTTCACTCATTGTTTTTCAAAAAGTCTGAACTTTATAAATTATTTCAGTTCTGACTCAAAAAACTAGAAAAATCGGGCCCAGGTTCTAGGTCCGAAAAATCGGGCCTGTTTTCAGTTTTTTTTTGCACAAATTTTTTCAAGAAGAAATAGTACTCAAAAATCATAGACCCAGAGATAGTTCAAAAACTTGGCAAATGTTTAAAAAACTAATCCATCAAAACTCGTATCCACCTCCCCAATAAACAATATCATATTACCATATCTTTTTTCTCTATTTCTCTGCGTCTCTCTTACCAATAGCATCTCTCTTCTTCTTCTTCTACATACACTCAAATGATTGCCTTTCTCTTGTTTATCATAATGAGCAGCACATCTATGCTCACAAGAGAAAATTGTATTTACAATAGTATATTGAATCTGGTTGACAAGCTCGATCCACTTCTTGTTAACATTCTTCTTTTTCTTTTTTTTTGCTTTTGCCTCGGGCTTGAACATCATAATTTTGCTCGTTGTTTTTGCTCATTTTTTTCTGCGTTCTGTTTAATCAGATGTTCTCCAGGCCTTTTTCGATAAATTGAATTCCTCAATTTTCATTTTTCGCTTTATTTTTGTCCCCGATGATTTTTGTTGAAATTGTGAGTCAGATGGGAAGGCGAAACTTTTTCGACGATCAAATATGTTTTTTCTTCTTTTTTTTTGTGTATGTGTGCACAATCAATCTGAAATTTTGTTGGCGGAAAATTGGAATTGAAAACAGATGGAATGTTTCAATCTATTTTTTTCTAGGAATGTTTGATTTTTTTTGAGAGAGATTTTTGTTGAAAAAGTCGGAAAAGTAGCTGTTTTTTCATCGAAGTTTTTTTGAACCTAAATTTCACGAGCTCGTTTTTTCAGTCTAAAAAAAATTCCTACCTCAAATTTTCTTTTCTGAACCCAAATTTCACGAGCCGGGCCCATTTCTGGCGGGTCTCGGCGCAGGTTTTGGCATTTTTTGTGAGTCCAAAAAGTTCTAGTCAACTTTGCAAACTCTGAAAAAAAATCTAGACAATAATTTAAGTTTTCTGGTTGAATTTTCAACATTTTTGTTCAAGTTGTGAGCCTCATTTCTTTGGGCCGGCCTGGTTTTCGGCCTTTTTTGTAAGCCCAGAAAGTTCATGTCAATTTTTCAAACTTGGAAAAAATTCGCTTTCATTTTTGTGATTACAAAAAAAAACACTAAATTTTCAAAAATTTCCTGTTTCAAATTATCTTGAAATGTGTAGAAAAGCGAGAATCACGTTTCATTATTCAGAAAAGTCAGTGCGCGCTCGCTGCGCGCTTAGTGCGCAGTCGCACGCTAGGACGCCGTCCCGATTTCGGCCTTTTTTGTAAGCCCAGAAAGTTCTGATAAATTTTCCAACTTTGAAAAAAAATTTGCTTTCATTTTTAGGGCTAAAAATTTGAGAAAAACACCAACTTTGCAAAAATATTTTAAGGACCACGTGTTCACACTTTTCTGACAAATTTCTGATAAAATCTTGTCTCCTCAATATTTTGTACTTCTCTCGGATAACTCTCTCTCACCCTCTCTCTTCCTCTCTCTCTCTCTTTCTCTCTTTCACTCACATTTTTCTTCCCCCAATTAATATCTATATTATTATTATTTGATTGTATTGTATCAATTTGTTGATGTTGTTGTTTATTAGTAGTACTACTAGTCGTTTTGTTTCTTTTTTTCGTTTTTTTTTTGAAAAAAAATGATAATAGGAGAAAACTAGTTTTTTAAACTATTTTCATATATAAATCAAAAGGGTGCTACCAACTTTTTGTTTCTTTTTCCAACCTTTTTGTTTTTCGATTCTCAATTGTTCCTCTTCTCGATACAAAATGTCAAAAATATTAATATTAATCCTCTCTTTTTTTCATGTGTTCTCGGTAAAAACATGAAAAAAAAATGATAAATTTGTGTCGTTTTTGCTGAAAACCGGAATTTTTTCTCGGTGTTTTTGGCCACAAAAAAAGTTTGAGGGTTATTATTAATTTTTTTTGTCTCGTTTTTCAAACTATGCAATTTTTCAGTTGTTGAAAGGTTAATCGGGGGGTTTGGGGAGATTGGCAGAAATATTAACGACGATTATTTTGGACACACTTTTTTGTTGTTTTGGCGATACTGTAGTTTTGTGTTTGAAAAAAAATTCAAAATATTTTTTCGAGCCGGCCCGAAAATTGTTGACATTAGAGGTACTGTAGTTTTTTTTTTGAATGGAAGCGTGAAATCTAAGAAGTACTGTATTTTTCAAGTTAAAAAAATTTTTTGTCTTCAACTTTTATTTTCGAAACAGTGTTTTTTTTTGCTTCGGTGTTTTGTTTGGAAAAAAAGTACAGTACTCCAAAATAAAGTACTCTATTGTCAATCCAGCCAGATCATCCAATGAGAAATTGATCTACCGTCTGAATCTCTCATTTTGACATGCTCTCTCATCAAGTTTTTGTGGTAGATCACTTTTCTCGTTGGATGATCTGACCGGATTGACAATACTTTCTATGTTTTTACACAATTCAATCTGAAGACCAATGAATTTTTTTTTCAACCAAAAAGTATTCTTGAAACAGTAAATTTTGAAAAAAAAAACATTTGTCGAAATCAAGTTTTCAAAAAAAAAAAATTGGTTGAAAAATTTCAATTTTTCGGGCCGGCCCGAAATTTCCAAAAAAAATCAACCTCTTTGGTCTCCTCAAAAATTAATTCAAGAACAGTGGTTTTTTTTGGCTTCGATTTTCTTGTTAGGAAAAAAGTACCGTACTCGCATATTTTTCTTGGAATACTGTACTTTTCAAGTTTTTAGAAAATGTATCTTGTGACAGATTTTCCCTTATTATTCCGTTTTATTGAAAACAAAAAAAAAATTTTTTGAAACAGTAAATTTTTGATAACTTGTTTTCAAAAAAAATCGTCGTAATTTTTCGGGCCAGCCCGAAAGTGTCTGGTCACTTTTCGGGCTCAAAAATAACGAATTTTTCAGTCAAAACATTTTATTCTCGTCTTTCCAAAAACATCCGGATTTACATTTCCAACTTCCTCTCTCTCTCTAAAATGTGCTCCTATCGCTTCGAAAAATCATCGTCCCGACATCATCATTTTTGCCAATATATGCAAATGATGATGATGATACACTCGTCGAAATAGTATCAGAGACAAAGAGACGCAGACATAATATCTAGTTTTTTTTTTTGCTCGTTCGTTCACTTCAAAATGTATATTTGTACACATTTCCATGTTTATTTAAATGATGTTCGTTGAGATTTACAAAATCCAATTTCCCAAAATTCACCTTGACTTCGTCTTCCTAATAATCCCCCATTTTGACCTTCTTCGTCTCCCTTTAATTATTCCAATATTTGTGTCTAACTCCTCTCCTCTATTTGCCCACTATTTCGGCGGGGGAGGAGTTTCACTTTTGAAATGGGATTAGTTATAGAGGGTTGTTGTTGTGGTTGTTTTTCTTTTCCTTTCTTTTTTTTGGGAAAAACGCACCTGCGTCCATCTGCTTCATATAGAGTTAATTGCGCGATTTTCTGGTTTTTCCCAAAAAAAAACAAAACTCCCTAGTTGAGATCGAACCTGCCACTTTTTAACTAGAAGCCTGGCGCACTACCACTGAGCCAGGCTCGTACATTTTTAATAATTTCTAAATCCCTTGATGTGTTCCTAAATGTAACCTAGTTTCATTTTTCTCCTGTCCTAAATTTTCGCTTTTTTTTACGATAAGAAGATTATTTTCTAGTCAAAGAGGATTTTCGCGTCGCCCAAATTTGTTTATTGACTATTTCTGGTGTCGTTTTCTCCAATCACACCTTCCTTATCTAAACAACGTTTCTTTCTTGCTGTTCTTCATATTTTTTTTTGCTGAAAGATGAAATTCATCGATAGTAGCGAAGAAGAAGATCCGCCACCGCCACGACTTCGAAAATCGACGGTACCAATGAAGGATGAATCAAGAAGAGCGTCAAGTTTCGAACTAAACCGCGAAGACGAGTTCAAGTTGATGGTGGCCGACAAACTACTTCACGCGTTGGACAATATGCGAGACGCGCAAAAAATTCAACAGATCAAATGGCGCTCCACGGAGAGTCTTGCGACTAATTCGAAAAATCTCGGGCTAAAGAAGAAGAAATCGAATGGAAGTCCTCTTGAACTACTACACGGTTTATTGCTCCGAAAAGCGGTGGCTAAAAGTCTTGTCGGACCGCCGAAACTTATCTCATCAACAGTTTCGTTGGACGGAATTTTTGTTGTAAGAATTGAACTGATTAGATCTCTGGGTGCCCTTGAAATTTGTCATCAATTATTTGAGAAAAATATATGTTTCAGACTCGTTCCAATTCATCGTCAGAAGCTGGAAGTACACCAACACACGCGGCTCCGGTTATCACCAATGTCTTCACCAGAAATCTCATGGAAGAGGTAAGAAATTCCTAATTTTCGAGAACGTTTCAACTGAGGTTACTGTAGTACTAAATTTCTGAAAAAGTTTTGAAAAAAAACAGATGTTCTTTTAATCTACAGTACTATTCCTTTTTTTCAACTTTCCTGCATTTTTCTTTTTCTCTCAACTTTCTGTCAATATTCGAGGAAATTTTCCCAAACCAAAAAATAATGCGCCTTTAAACTACAGTACTTTTTTTGTTTTCTGTATCTCATCTCAACAACCCAAATTTTCAATAATTTAAATTTCTCAAAATGTTTTTTTTTTTCTGAACTACAGTACTCACAAATTTTAGACTTCACCTTACAGAAATATCCAAACTACAGTAATTTTCTAATTTTCAAAATTTTTCTGAAGTTCTTATTGTATCAGATTCTGGTGGGAAACTGGGAATAGAAATGAGATGTTCCTTTAAACTACAGTACTAATAATTTTTCATTTTATCTGTATTTTTTGGCTCAAAAGTTTGAAAATGAGAAAGTTTTTTTTTCTAACTACAGTACTGTAGTCTACAGATCATTTTTTTTTAACTTTTCAAAATTTTTTTGAAAAAACTCAGAACTACAGTAATATTCTAATTTTCAAAAGTTTTCTGAAATTCTTACTGTAGTATCAGATTCTCGTCTATAAAACACTTTGGAATAGAAATGAGATGTTCCTTCAAACTATTGCTACAGTAGTTCGAGATGAAACTAGGATTTCGAATTGGAACACTGTTGAGCTACAGTAGTTTCTCAAAAATCATTTTTTTTTGTTTGAAAACTACAGTACCCTAGAAAACTTTGAAAATAATTGTTCATTTTTCTCAAGTACACTACCAGTTTTTAATGGTATTGTTATGAAAAAGTAAATATTTGAATTTCGTGTATGAAAAATGGCCATGAATTAGTTCCTGAAGTACTTCCTCATTATTTTCAGATGCTCAACGAAGTCGGGCCGTATCCCCAAATCGTGTTGCCACCCACCGGTTTCTGGATGGATGGTGTTTCGTTGGTCGACGAAGAGGAGATCACCAGCATGAATCTGATGAACAGCTGTGTTCGTTTCAAACTCGAGACCGACGAAACGTCGCACTCGTATCGTCGTCACTTCTTCGGTCGCGAACATCACGACTTCTTCGCCATGGACCCGCTCGTCGGTCCGCTGGTGTTGTCGGTTCGCACCGAAGTCATCTCGTCGTGCGATCATTTTCGCATCATTCTGCGAACGCGACTCAACACAACGCATGAAATTGTGTCGGCGAGCGCGTTGGCCGATCGACCGAGCGCGTCGAGAATGGCCAAAATGTTGTGCGAAGATATCACCACCGAACAGTTCACGCCTGTCGCGTTTCCCGGCGGATCCGAACTCATTGTTCAGTGAGTCTTCACTTTTTGTCGAGAAATGTGGAAATTTTCAGCAACCCGCAAATCTTGAAATATCAAAATTCTTGAAATTTTTTTGCTTTGAAATTTCAAAAAAATTCAAATTTTTTGACCACGAATTTTGAAACCTGGAATTTTTTGCGTGCCAACATCAAAAAAAAATCTCGAAAATTTTCTCCCCACAAAACTTGAAAATCAAAAAAAAAAAGAAAATTTTCTGCGCGCGAATCTGGAAAATTTGAAAAACTTTGAAGCTGCGAGTTTCTAACGTTAAGAAAAGCCCCAAACTTTTTTACACGGGAATTTCAGAAAAAATTCAGGAAAGTTGAAATTTTGAAATTTCAGAAAACTTCCGATATTCAAAAAAAAACACCAGAAACTTTCAGACGCGAAATTCGGAACTCAATTTTTTCAGGTGCAAAGTTTTGAAATACAAAAAAAAATCGATAATTTCAGAGCGCGAAATTCTAGAATTCAGAAATTCCAAAAAAATTTTCTGTGAGCGACATTTTAAATATAAACATCTTGAAATTTTCTGGACCCGAAATTGTGAAAAATTCCAAAAACCCTATTTTTTCTTCAAAACTTCCCCAAAGTTTTCATGAAAAATCCAAAAAAAAAAAACAAACAACATTTTTTCACGCTTCAGATACGACGAACACGTTCTCACCAACACCTACAAATTCGGTGTCATCTACCAAAAAGGCGGTCAAATCAGCGAGGAGCAAATGTTCGGCAACACTGCCGGCTCGCCGGCTCTCGACGAATTCCTGTCGGTGATCGGCGAAACTGTTCCGCTCGCCGGTTTCAGCGGATATCGCGGCGGTCTCGACACACTACACAATCAGACCGGAACACATACCGTATTCACACATTTCAAGGGACGCGAAGTCATGTTCCACGTGTCAACATTGTTACCGTATACGATTGGAGATAATCAACAGTTGCAGAAGAAACGACACATTGGAAATGATATTGTTTCTATCATTTTTCAGGTTTGATTTTTTTCGAATTAGGCCACGCCCACATGGTGGAAATTCTGAAAATTGAAAAAAAAAAGTTTTGCGCGAATTTTGAAAATGAAAATCCGGCCTGTTCTTTTTGAAAAATGCAAAGTGTACCAAACTGGACCAGGCCCAAAAAATTGTCTTTTCATCTAAGTCTTCGATCCGGCCCGGTTTTTCAAACAAATTTTTTCATCCAAAAAATTTCGGGCCGGTCCATAAAATTTAAACAGAAAAAGAACAGGGAAAAATTTGTAAAATTGTTTTCTGTGATAAAAATTTGGTGTTTTTTCTTGAGAGATTTGAGACCGGCCCAGAAAAAATTCACTAGTTTTTTTGACATTATCCAAATTGGACCGACCGAGAATAAAATCTCAAAAATCGGGCTCGAAAATTTTTCTTTTCCTCTAAGTTTTCGGGCCGGCCCGTTTTTTCAACAAAAAATCCTGCAAAGTCTCGGGCCGACCCATAAAAGTAAAACGGAAAATGAAAAAAAAAAAGTTTGAGGCAATTTTTGAGAGATTAGAATTTGGCCCATTTTCGGACCGCAGACATTTGTTTTTTTTTTTTTGAAAGTTCTTTAGTGAGTGACGTTCAGGCCCAATTCGGAAAACTCTGCAAAATTAGGCCCGGCCCGATTTTCGTCAGAAAAAATTTCGAGGCCCGAAAAATGAGGCAATTTTTCTGACCTATATTGATTTTTGAAAAATCAACAAAAAAAACCTCGCTAGATTTATAGTTCCCTCTCGGATGGAAGTCCAAAAATCTGGACTTTTCAATATTTCTAACCCAAAAAAAAATGTTTTGCAGGAAGCCAACACCCCGTTCGCCCCAGACATGATCGCCTCCAACTTTCTTCACTCCTACATTGTTGTTCAACCCGTCGACGCGCTCACCGATCGCGTTCGCTATCGCGTTTCAGTCGCCGCTCGCGACGACGTCCCCTTCTTCGGTCCCACGCTCCCCGATCCATCAATCTTCCGACGCGGTCAAGATTTTCGCAGTTTTCTGCTCACCAAACTGATCAACGCCGAAAACGCGTCGTACAAATCGGCGAAATTCGCCAAACTCGCCGAACGAACTCGCACGTCGCTGCTCGAACAGTTGTACGCGACACTTCGCGAACGTGCCGAATTTTTCGCGACACCGCTGCTCGAGACAACATCGACGACAGCGCATGCCAACTCATCATCTTCTGGCGGAATTCTGAACACGGTGAAGAAGGCGTTCATCGGCAGGAGTAGATCAGTGTCGCAAGAGGTGACGCACGCACCGCATCGCGCCGCAACAGTCGGCGGACATCACATGACGACGTCGTCGACAACGAAGAAGAAAAAGTCGACATCATCGACGACGAGTTGTTCGTCGACTCGCGGCGATGATACAAACGAGCGAATCATTTGCACAAAACACGCGACAACGAAAAAAGATCGCGAATGGGATCGATCGTCGCAAGAGTCGCACGATTCGGATACGGGAATGGAATCGATGGGATCCGGCGAAACGACGCAAACTTGCACATTTTGTGCCGATGATTTTATGCACGCACAAGATGCGAAACGATTGGAAGTGCTCATCTCGGATGTTGGCAGATTACAAAACGAGAAACACGACTTGTTACGACAGAATGTTTCGTGTAAAACTGACATCAAAAAATTGAAGGATCGGTCAGTTGTTGGGTCTAGGTTCTCATATTTTTGGGTCTCGCATATTATCTGAAAAGAAATGCGAGTTTCGGGCCGGCCCGGTTTTTCAAACAAATTAGTTTTGCCTGAGAATCCCGGCCGCTTTTTTATGAACTGCGAAAAACGTCCTGAGAAACTTTCCGAAATGTTTTTTTCTAGAATTTTTCAGAGTTTCCGGACCTATCAACGATTTTTCTCAAGAAAGTTCCTAGCCGGTACTATCCTGAAAATTGTCCGAAACTTTTTTTCAGAGTTTCCGGACCTATCAACGATTTTTCTCAAGAAAGTTCCTAGCCGGTACTATCCTGAAAATTGTCCGAAACTTTTTTTCTGAGTTTTCGGACCGGCCCGGGTTTTCAAACGACTCTATTTTCTGAAAATCTCGAGCGCGGTCCATTTTCCCAACAACAAAAAATATCTTTTTTTGGCCAAGTTTTCAGACCGACCTCGTCTTTTGATGATTTTTCGTAAAAAGTTCCGGCCCGGTCCAAAAAATTCCGGTTAAACCTAGAAAATGTGAATTTTTCTTGAAAAATCTGAGCGAATTCAATATTTTTAGATCCCTGGGTGCCCTTGAAAAATTTCAAATCCCTGTCGCTTTTCGAGGCGGGCCCGAAAAGTTTATCAAAATTTTTCGGACTTTTCAGACCGGCCCGGTTTTTTTTCTTGATTTTTCGTCAGAAAACTCCAGCCCGGTCCATAAAATTCCAGTTGAACCTAGAAAATGTTTTCTGGACTTTTGGAGCCGGTCCGATAAGTTTTTCTAAACAATTTTCAGACCGGCCCGGTTTTTCAGCTAAAATTTTTCCTGAAAAAAAGTGCCGCCAGGCCTCAAAATGTGGCCTAGCCCGAAATAAGTCAAGTTAGTAAAATCTCAAAGTTCTAAAAAAAATCTCAATTTCAGATTTTTGAGACTGCCTCAAAAAATATCAGATTTTTTAAATTTCCAACTGTTTCCCCGATCACTGTATTATTCCAAATTTTTTCCAGCCAAAGCTGCTTATCCGAAGAGCTGGACCGTGCCAACGACGAAATTTCGCGTCTCCGCCGCATGCTCAAAAAACCGCTCAGCGACGTCGCGCCCGTCCATCAACCATTCGAACGTTCCTACTCCGATGTTTCAGTTTAGACCAAACAAATATCAACAAAAAAGGAAGAAGATAAAACATATCAGGGTGCTTATATCGGGCTTTGTCATATATTCCTATAATACATAATAAACCTTTATTACATGAGTAGTAGTACGCTCGAAATGTGGAGAAAATGAATCAACTTTTTGTTTCGACAAAAACGGAACCTGCCGCCAAACCGGACCACAAGAAATGCTATAAATTGGGTGTCTCAACAACAACGAGACAAACATGAATGAGAAATGGCAGCAAAGGCTACAAAAAAAAAGAAGAATAAAACTATTTGACTATTGAAACTGGAAGGCAATCACGAGGACAATAGTACATATATAGCATAAATATATATAATATATATCTTTAGTTGGAAAAAAGAAAAGAAAAAGAACCTGTTATATTAAAAATTATATTGTAAATTAATAAGTGAATTATTCAAAATTTATGAAATTGTCTAATACTTGTTTTGTTGTTGTTGTTGTTTTTTGCAAATTGAATGGAATGTGTACGAAATAAAACTCAACCGGGGACGGTGGAAATTCGATAAAAGTTCCTATGTTTCTGGTTTGAACTCTTGCTCCTCCTCTAATTCCTCTTCTAGCTCATCGGGTGTTTCCTCTTTGACAACAGTTGAAGGTGATTCGGATGTCGTTGATGTTGTTTGTTGTGAGGAAGGGGGCGGAGCTTGATGTTGATGAGGTGCAGGATGAGAATGGTGCTGCTGTTGTTGTTGTGGTTGTTGCTGTTGTGAACCTTCGTCAATGTCTTGTTCGTAAACACCGTCGTTATCACCACTCAAACCGTCGTCATCTTTGTAGTTGTCCATCTACAAAAAATGTTTTATAAACTATAAACTTTTGTTTTCAAGTTTTTTTTTGCTTTGTCGAAAAATATTTTTAAAAAATGCACTAAAAACTTTGGAATTTTTTTCTAAATACACGTGAAATATCCCTTTTTGAAAAAAAAAATTTTTTTTTAATCGGACTTTCACGTTTATTTTTGAAGAAATTTTTTTTAAAAACTCAATTTCGAAATTTTTACGTGTAAAACAGATAACAAAAAATTTCGCCACATTGGCGGTTTTTTTCTGACGAGGCAAATTCAAAAATATCAGAAATATTTGAAAATTAAAAAAATTAAAAATCTTGAGGTTTCAAAAAGTTTTGAAGAGTCGAAATTTAAAGTTCATAAATCATGATGTCCAAAATCAGAAATAAAAGGAGAAAGAAAAAATGTGTTCAAATTTAAAAACAAAAAGTCATGATTTTATACAAATTTTCGAGAAATTAATCAGGTTCCTTTAAACGCCTTCAGTATTTGTTTGTTTCTTTGAAGTTGGATAAATTTTTTTTAATTTCGTGTCATTTTTCGTAATTTAGATTCTAGAAAATTTGAAAAATTGTATTTTTTGTAAGTAATAGTTCTATATTTTTTAAATAACTTATCAAATTCTAAAAAACACCAACCTGCTGATAATTGGCTCCATCCTCATTACTCGGTCCGATTCGACTCCTCCTTCTCGCGTTCATGAAAAAGTTGGCGACTGTCGACAAATCGAGTCGCAAATGTTCGGCGATTGTTTGCTGCATTTCTCGCGATGGTCTCTGTGTTTCTTTGAAAATCGCCTGCAGTGTTCGTTTCTGAATATCAGTGAACACGAGTCGCGGCCTTTTCGAACTCGGACCATCGGGATCCGACGACGATTTGCGTTGTTGTCGCACATTTTGTGCCGGTGTTGGTGGTGACATTCCGGATACTCGACATATCGTGTCGTCTCCGTCTGCAAAAAAATACTATGAACCGAAGTTATTTTGGAAAATGGTGAAAAATTGAAATTCTCAAGAATTTTGAAACTTTTAATTTTTTAAACAAACACGTTAGAGCTTTAAATCAAAATTTCGGGAAAAAATGAAATAAATGAATAACGGAAGAGGTACCTTGTCTGACCCACGCGTCGTCTTCAAAGATGATAGAGTGTTGAGAGAACGAGGAGAGACAGAGAAACAGAGAAATTAGTGTTTATTATTTTGTTGAATGGACAACGATAACCATACAACGAGGTAATTAGTGTTTTGAACACAAGTGTGTCAAACTAGAACTTAGTTTCTGTTGAATTCTGTCACAAGAGGTAAAAAAGTACCGTGGCATTTTTTGATGTTAGAAAAAAATTATGAAAGTTGAGAAAAAACAATATTTTTCGACATATTTTAACTCATTTCATGACAACAAAACAATTTTCTTGGTCAAAAATAACTTTCGAGATTCCCATTTTTTTGTAGAAATGTTTAGTTTTTGAAAACCTCGAAAATAATTTTTCAAACTTTCCAGGAATATTTGAAAGTGAAAAAAAAACTGACCAGATTTCATATCTAATATAGCTAAACGTGTGGCCAACGGTTGTCGGACCCAATTGTACATTCGACGAAACGTTTCTCGACCCGATTTTAATTTGTTCCACGGTTTCGGATTTCTCAGCAAATCTGACAGTGTTCCCTGACTTCTGAAACAACTTTTGTTTTGCAAAAAAAACACCAAGATAATTCGCGAACCTGCACAATATCCTTTCAGCAAAAATCGCCTGCGGTATCGAGTGTTGTTTCAATTCAAAAGCTATTCGTTTACACAAATCTTTTGTGTCTATATAGATGTCCTCGTCGATTTCGGCGTTCAACGGATCATTGCTGTCCTGTGTTGAGTAGATTTTTCTGGGCGGAACGGCCGGATTCGATGATGACGCAACAGTGCCTCGATTATAAACGTGTTTTGCGTGAAAATCGAGTTCGTGTGGTTCGCCATTGTTGACGCGAGGTGGTGGTTGTTGGGGTGGTGCAGATGTTACGATTGTTCCTGCAAAAACAAATAAATAATGGAGTCTGACTTTCAACAACAAAAATTTTTTTTTAAAAAAATGTGTGAGATTTGGGTCACTTTTGGTCATTTTTTAAAATATTTCCGGAGCTGTTTCTTGTCGAAATTTGTTTCGTCTTTTTTCGAAACTTTTTTTCCGAAAATTTTTCGGTAAATGATTCACCGTAAATTGGAAAAACGCAATTATGATCTTCATTTCACTTTTTTTATTTCCAGGGAAAAACTCAAATAATTTATCAGTTCACAATTTTTTAATTGCATTCTAAAAAAGGGTTTTTCGGAAATTCATGTCAATCCGAAAATTTTAGAATGGAAGAGAAACCCGCTATCGTATAGGATAAATGAAAGAAGGTAGATCAAAAACGAACTTTGTACGCCTGAAAAATACAAATAATTTTAGTACTGAAGTTTGAGAGGAATTTTAGAGGAATCGAAAAATCATGCAAAGTTTGAGCGCATTTTTTGATTTTAGAAATTTTTCTAATATCATTTGGCCGCAGTATAACTGTTTTACGAGAATTAAATTTTCAGACTCAAAAAATTATTTTTGATCTATAATCCTATACGCTAGTTTCGACGACCACAAATTCACTCTTCCAATGGTCAACTTTTTTCGGATTGACAATATTATTGGAATATTTTTACGGTAAAGAAGTCTGAACCTCTTTTTTCCGAATTTTTTTCGGAACAAAACTTTGGTTCCTCCTAAGACTGGTGGCCAGGCCTGTTTTTTATGGCACCAAAAACCAAAAAAATTCGGTCCCAATACCCCTTCTGCTAACAAAAAAAGCCAACTCACGTTTATATACAACAGCTTTTGTAGTGGTCGTAGTCGGATGATAATTGAGCGTGACCGGCTCGTCTTCCGACTCATCCTTGATCATTTGCGAGTGTGCGAGTAGTGTCGCGTCGGAATAGGTGTGCGGTGACGGTGAGTCGTCGTTCTGCATACCGCCGTGTGTGCCATCACTTCCGCCAATTAGTGAGGCGATCATTGTGCTCGCCAGTTCGACATTCGACACGGCTGGAGGTGTTTCGGCCTGCGAAATTCGTTCCATTTCACGTTGTTGTTGACTCATCGAGGTCATTAGGAGATTTCCGTCGAGATCAACTTCCTCTTCCTGAAACAGGCAAAGATGTTGGAAAAAATTCAAAAGTGCAACCTCTTCCTAATCCTCTATCACTTGATGAGTTCTCTTTTTTTGTTTTTTTTTTTCAAAGTATTTACATGTCACACGAAGAAGGATTAACTATTTTAGAAATACATTTTTCGGGATTTGTGAGTAATACGAAACACAACGTATAAAAAAAGCAAAAAATTCAAATATATTTTAGAATTTCAAACACAGTTTTTAATGAAAATGCACTAAAAACTTGAAGGCAATGATTTTCCTTTTAAATTTTGACTTATTTTGATTTTTTAAAAACTATTTTTGATTTTTCAGCTCTTTATTCAAACATCTGATGAAATTTGTTTTGTTGAAAAATTTTTCACAACGTGGCAAAACTTTTGAAAAATTGATTGAACATTTAAAATTTTAGAGAAAATTATAGTTTTTGTTTTTTTCGCGTGACTTTTACATTTTTTTACGTGAAAAATCATATTTACTCAATTATGAATTTACCAACAGAAAATGGCACGGTACTTTTATCCTCTTTTTGGTAATGTTATGGGAAAAAACAATCCATCATACATTCCGGAAAACTTCTACTTGGGCAAGGTCAAGTTAATTTTTTAATTTCAACTAAAGTAGCTAATTTCGCAATCATGACGAAATTAGCTTTCATTGAGTTCATTTTTGAAAAATATTTTTGCGCAGAACCTTAACCATAGCTCGGCCAAAACGTGCACAATTTTAAAACACAAAATTGATACAGTAATTCAGACTTCACAACACTTTTTCAAGATTTTTTGTGTTAAAAACTACAGAGAACATTTTGAAAATAAGAATTTCCACGTTTTTGGCCGAGGAATGATTCCAAAAATTCATTTTTTCTCAACAAAAACTCAGAAAACGAAAACGCACCTTGATATAACCCCTCGAAACTTGAACACTAGCCGCATCTCTTCCATAATCTCTCGAAGTCTGCGGTCCGCGTCGATCCAAATGCAACGGCGACAACAATCCGGCCGTCGAGTTGGAGAACGACGTTTTGGCCGTCTCCAAATGCGTATATTGTTGACTTGACAGAATTCCCGTATACACACCGCTCCCACTACTGCTACTACTCGGCGCCGCCTGATCCGACGACGTGGTTATTGTTGTCGTCGTCGACATCGGTGCCAACTGTGTCAGAATTGGTTGATTGGTAGTGGTGGGCGATTCGATGTTCGCCCCACCACCTCCGCCACCACTTCCACCCGGGGTTGTTGGGTGAGGTGAGATTGTGTCGAGAAAATTTTCGGGCAGCTCTTCAAACACACCATTTCGACCTGAAACATTTTCTTGGTTTTCTCATAAAGATAAGTGTAATTTGGCCAAAAAAAAAGCGAGACGGGTTATGATAAGGTTTGGAACGAAAGGAAAGTGAGAATAATTTAGTGGAACCTATTTTTTTTTTCGATTTTTCCAGCTTGAGAACTTGTTTTTTGGCCAAAAATTCTTCTAATTTTTTATAGAAAAAACACAGAAAACTGAAATTTGCTGTGAATTTTGTGTTTCGCAACTTCTGGCCAAGATATTTGGTATTTTTCTCAAAAATTCAAACAAAAAAACTAACCAGTATTATTAATAAATGTGCTTGATGGATCTATTTGTAAATAGTCAGCCGTGGTACTTTGACGTCGCGACTTATCTGACCCATTTGACGAAACTGAGGCGGCTGCAAGCTGTTCCATGGTCACATAAAAAATCGCACCGCTGAATCTGCAAAAATTTTCGAGATTTTCAAGTTTTTTGAAAAAAAATTTGGTTTGAATCAATAAAAAAAGCGAGGCAAATATTGATTTGTGTAAAAAAGTAAAGAAAATGGGCTGCCGATCAATAGGGTGAGAATGAGAAGAGTAAACCGCCGCTTGTCTTTGGGTGTCTAGCATTTCGGCGTCTCGCATGTTTGCACGCTCACTAACCCGGTGTATGCACATGATAAATGGGTCTTGTTGGGAAAAAGGGGCGGGGGATTACGATGGAGAGACGATGGATGCTTGCCAACAATATGATTTACGGTGTTTATTAATATTATTTGTTTGTATTTGTAAATATATTTTTTGGCATCTTTTCAAATTTGGAACAAGAAGAAAATGATAATTAGACGATGACATCAACAAAATCAGTTCAACTGACAACGAATCTTGTTGAATTGCCGCTTTTAACATTTCGACAACTCGCCAATTGTCTCGAAAAACAACAACTATGGCTGAAACTCGTCGATGATCGTCGTGAACGCACAATTTTTTCGATGAGGTTTCCAAATATTCCAAAAAAAAATTGAAAAAGTTGAATTTTCAGTCAAGAAGAAATAGAGAACCTCGTGAGAAACTCTGACATTGGTAGCGCTCTTTTAAGAACATTGGGAAATCGCGGTCAAACTGTCATGGACCTTCTGACACGCTTACAAAAACTGGGAAACTATTACGAAGATCCTCTGTTTGACCTACCACAACTTGTTTTGAGCAGGAAATTCAGTAAGTGCCATGAGTGTCCCAAAAAAAGAATGAAAACATTTGAAAAAGAAAACAAAAAACGAATCGAACTTCGGGAGAAGTACAATGCTTGTCGGTTTCTAGGCCACGCAAATTGGCGTGCTTTCAAAATTATTTAATTTTCATTTTTTTTCTTTGAAGAAGAAGTCCGTTGGTCGAAAGAAGAACAAGTTGTTGTTTCAATAAACGGTCCTACAATACGCCTCGAATGCAAAGCAATAGGCTTTCCAACTCCAGATTTCAAATGGTACAACTCAACGAGCACAAATAAAGAAATCGCGCTAGGAAAATATCTGGAATTGAGCAGATGTAAATGTTCAGCAGAGATAGTTTATAAATGTTACGCCTCAAATGTTGTACCAGACGGTTTCTCGTTTTCCGCAGATTATCGAAAAACTGGTAAAAAATATCGATCGAATCTAGAATCGAGATGGATTGATGTAACATCTTTTGTCAAAGACGATGAGTGTATGTGAACTTTTTTTTTGAGATTTTCAGGGAAAAAAAGAGGTTTTTTGCAGTATGCGACAATTGTCGATCTCTCGAATTTGTGCGCTACGAGCAAATTTTGAAAGAAGACGAAGACACCGCGCAACCAGCTCAACCACCAACTCAAGACAATTCGCAACTCTACGCCTCCGACAAAGTCGCTCTCATCATTTCAAACTGCTCCTACACTCACATTCCCCCGCTCGTCACACCGCATTGCGACGCACAAACTCTCGCCGACTCGCTGCAAAAGATGAATTTCAAAACTGTTGCGTTGGCCGATTTGACGTTGGATGAGATGCGATTTTTCCTACGCGAATATCGCAAACTGCTCGGCAACGATGTTTATGCGGTGTTCTATTTTGTTGGACACGGTTTTGAGGTGAATGGACAGTGCTATTTGATGGGTGTTGATGCGCCCGAAGATGCTCACAAACCGGAACATGCGCTGAGTATGGATTGGGTTTTGTCGATTTTTCGAGATATTTCACCAGCTCTCAATTTACTCCTGCTCGATGTTTGTCGGAATTTTGTGCCGTGAGTGATCAATTTCAAAACATTTTTCTGTTCGCAGAATCTATAAGAGACAATAAGAAAAAGAGAGACGCAGACATGGTCTTGCAACTTTGAAGATTTGGCGAAATGGGGAATCGTCAATGTTGGGCTGTTTTGGGTAGGCCTTTTTGGAGCCCGAAAAGGCCAGGCCCAGTAAAAAATGCAGAAAGTACAGTACTCCCAAATTCCGAATATACATTTCATAGAAGAACATTGGCATAAAAAATTTATTCTCTTGTTGAAAAGTTATCTTGCCAAAGTATGGCCATACAGGGCCGAAAAAAGAAAATCCCCGGCTCAGCCAGTTAGTTTCGGGCCGGGCTTTAATCTCACCAAACTTATGCGATGTGTGTTGAAAAACTGCCAAAAATTTGCAAACTGTGCAACGTGACCTTTTTTCTCGGAAAATTTGATTTTTGACCTTTTTTCATTTCGACTTATTTTTCACGTTTTTTCAGTAGAAAATTTTGCAATTTTTTTTTGGAAAAAACAAGACCACGTTGCACATTTTTACATTTTTTTTGCATTTTTTCTACGTTGCAATTTGAAATTTTTTCCAAAATTTCCATCTTTGAAAAATCCCCCATTTTCTCATCTCATTTCAAACAAAAAAAACTACAGTACCTTCCAATGACATGTTTTACAACTAGCTGGTTAATCGGGTACCATAGAAACGTCGTTTTATGACTCATCTTATTGTCCTTTTTATTCATACGATTCTCGTGGATTACTGTAATTAAAGACTGGGCCAAGTTTTATGGGACAAGAAACCTTGAAGCGGAATGTTGTCTTCGGCGTTGCGTGTTCCCAGGCCCGATTTTTTTTGAGACCAGAAAAGCCCAGACTTTATAAATACCAAGAGAAAAATCTGGTCCAAGATTTTGAGACTAAAAAAATTGAGACAAAAATCAAAACTACAGTACTCCTTCATTTCAGATTCAACTCGATTCCGGCGTTCGTCGAATACGCCGAACAATTCAAACGACATCATCGAGCTCATCGCAACATGGTGTACGGTTATTCGACGAGCGGCGGAGTTGGAGCATACGAGGTGAAGGGAGAAGTCAACGGTGTGTTTATGAAGTATCTCAAAGAGCACGTCAATCTCAATTGCTCGGTTATCGATATGCTCAATAAGGTGTTGAGTGGTGAGTTGGCAGGGAAACCTGATTTTCAAATAAAAAATATTGAATTTCTAGAAATTTTGGGATCATTTCTGAAGGTTAGGGTAAAAGTTATCTCTTGCTCTCAAAAATGAGTCTACTAAAATTTGGGGGCTTCTCTAGACGAGTCGAAAAACCAAAATAGCTCGGCCCGAATATTTTAGAAAAAAACGAGTGTATTCATGATAAATGTTTCCTACAGTAACCCATTTCAAACATACCTCAAATTTCCATATTTAGACATTGGAAACGATCGAAAAGTGTGCGACGTGCAAGTTCCGGAAATCCGCACAACTCTGACCCACCCACGAAGTCTTCAGGACCCACTTCAATTCGACGGCCATACCGTCTCGTTCGACAATCATACCGTTCATTGGCGTCTGATGCACGAACTGCCAAACCCGGTAAATGTACGTTTCGAAGAGCAGAATTTGTTCGCAACGATTTGGTTTCAATTTTGCGGACATTTCTCCAACAAGGTCTACGTTTTGACCGCCGTTTCTGATATTCCTTCCGATCTCGATCAACAACAACAATCAGGTGAAGATCCCGAGATCAGCGAACATGCTCGAAATCATCGAGCCTATCTAACATTTCCCAACCATCTACAATGTTCTGAGGCCAAAGAATATGCAGATGACGAGGAAGGCGTCTCAATGTTCAGCATATTATCGGGTCTACAACGAGTTATGGTATGTTCCTTTAACTACAGTAGCCTTCGCATTTCTATAAATTCTCCAGGGTAACGGCGAGATTCTGTGCTGCGTCGAGTTGCGTGACATCCGTCAACCGGACATTGTCAAATCTCGAAAAATGGCCGAAATCGGTCACGTTTTGATAACACGTATTAAAAGTCTATAAACTGTTTATTCTGATTTTTTTGTTGATTTTTTTTCGAAAAGGGTAAAACGAGAAAAGAGATTCACACATTAAAAGCTCATAATACATGAAATCTTCCAAGGAGAAGAGAGAGGTAGGGGGGTTAAAAGTTGCACAAACAGGCAACGAACATTATAAAAAATATCACTAAACAAAAGGGGCGACCAAAAGAAAAACAAAAGAAGAGAATGAATGGGATGACTCTACCAGTGTAATTATTAGACAAAAAAAGGAAAACATCTTGTGATACTGAGATTTTTAGATTTTTTGTTCATACCGTGAAGATCCGGAGTGGGTAAAAGAATATATAGGGGACAAAAATGCGTAAAAATAAATTAAATATGATGCAGATTATCGGTTTTTTTTAAAGCTTTTGTGTTTTGACTTTCAAAAGAGATAATGGGAAAAAATAGCAAAAAATAATATGGTTGACTATCATTTGTGGTGTTTGTGGAAAAAAGCGAAAACTGTTACCAGATGAACACGGAACAATAGAGAGAGAGAGAGAGAGAGAGATGGAGAGAAAAAGAGCACCAGTTTGAATGGAATACAAAACAAATGCACAAAAAAGTGACCAGAAGACACGACTATAACGGGGAGGATGGTATAGATTTGAAAAGCCGAAAAGTGGAAAAAACAACACAATTTTGTGACGGTGATGATTGTTTGGCATATGACGACTAAGACTCAATATAACAATATATATGAAGATCTTCACAAGAAAAGAAAAAACGACGAAAACAACAATAATCATGAGGTACTGTAGATGGTGTTGAATTGGTTTGGTTTTGGGATAACATTCGGGAAGAGATGATGATGACCAGACAAATTTCCAACGGTTTCAAAGAGACGAGAATGAAATACGGCACAGCCGTCGACAGGGATGCGGTGAACAACTTGATAGCATATGAACTTGATAAACATGGATACAAAGTGTGTGTGTGTGTGTGTGTGTGGCTAAACAATTCTATTGTTGGAAGATGTCGCATTGATAGATGGGCTCCAAATTCGACATCACATGATTCTTATAGGCGTTCGACAATCCGCACTGCCAAAAGTGCAACACTTGTCGATCCTCTTTCGATGTTCCGCGAAGCTCATAGTCGTTCATTGTCGACGCGATGCCGTTGCTCTTCATCTTCATACGCATTTGATAGCAGATGCGCGCTTTGCTCAACCACGTGTCTCGTGTCGCCCGCAACGCCGACTCCAAAATCGTTCCGCTCACCGCCACATCCAACAACAATTCTTTGAAGCGATTGACGATTTGCGGGTTGTGTCCAACGGTGCCGTCTTTTTCGGGTCGTCGACGAATCTCGATCTGACAGTCTTTCAGGGCAACGTTTTCATCGCTAAAGTCTCTGGCCGTCACTCTCAACACCAACACATTCGACACTTCCAATGGAATATCCATGTTGACCGGTCCTCCAATCAAATTGTATCGACGACTGGAAAAAAACAAAACACTCACAATTTCACCAACAAAAAAAAAACAAGAGAACTTTGTCGCTCGACGATATAACATTACAAATGTATATTTGTCGTCAAAACACAGAGCAAACAAGAGACTTCTCTTTCGCCCCACACACACACACAAAACCCCCCGTTCGGAAAATATGTTCATTGATCAGGAGGGCAGATTAGAAATGGGTCCCACAATTTTTCAAAAAATTCTATTCGAGTCTCTGAGAAACAGGCGTTCAAAAATCGGGCCCACCCCGTGATTTCGGACCCGGGCCTTTGTGCTACAATCTCACCCCCATTTTTTCCCCAAAAAAACTCACATATCCTCCGGTCGATAATGCTCTTTGTATGTGACCAATTTCAAACATCCAATCGGCAACAAATTGCACAACGCAAGAAGAGCCTGTCTGCACAATGATTTGTCACGCGATTCAATCACCACCTGCAACAACAACAACAACCATATGGATTTTTATTCCGACACAACCTTGATCACCCCTTTCCCATATCAACTCATAAAATCATACTTAATTACCGTATAATTATATCTCTTAATTTGATATCATCATCATCATCTCTTCCTCATGATACTGTTATCAGGGAGGTGTCAATTACGGTATCATGACAAATCAACACAATTCTACAGTAACCCTGTCGTTCTGGGGGCCCACCCATAAATGGCTCAATAGGGTACCAAAATTTCTCAAAAAGTTTGTCACTGTGATTTTTCGACTAAAAAAATGTCATGGTACTTCTTCCCTTTTTAGGCCAGGTTTGGGTTGAGATTTGGGCATTTTTGAAGCACCGATAATCAAGGACGGGACTGTTTGAACCTCTGGTTTCTAACATCTAGGAAGCCCAATTTTTCCGGGTGGGGTCTTTTCGATGTCTAAAAAAGAGATGCTCACCTGTCCTCCAGTCACAACATGTCTGAATAACAGATCCAAATCGCCCGGTTCATTACACGCATCCAATTGTTGAGCGATGGTCTTCAGGTTTGCCAATTGGTGCATTGATACCTGAAACATTCATGATTCATATTGTTTTATTTCTTCTTCTTCTTTCTTCGCTCGTTATCGCTAGAGCTGTTTGTTTTCAACTTTTTTATGGTGGCGATAAAACTGTATATTATTACGATATTTCGCAACTTTGAAAATTTGAATAACCAGCAAACATGTGTGTTAGTTTCGTCTTATTTCGAAACAAACAGGAGGTGTCGTTGGGGCCACACGCGCTAAAAACACCCCTGAACAATTAGGCTTCCGCTGCTCACTTTTTTCTCATCCCTCAATTCTGCAAAAACGTTGCTGTCATCAAACAAGATCGGCTCCTTCTCATAGTACAAATCAATGATAGTCTTCATGACGAGTTCCCAATCTTGATCAAAAATATGATGACTGATTGCATTCACCGGCATATTATATACGAATACCAGTAACAACAAAAAACACCCAAAGAATATATTGAAAAGAAACACCACGCGCACAGGAATGTAGTGAGGGAATAAATAACGAATGAGCGCCGTCGCCAAACTGTCTCAGAGGAAGAGAGACGATGAGAGTGTGCGACGGTGAGAGTGTCGACGAGAGTGCAGAGACAAAAGAGGAGAGCGGGAAAAGAAGTAGAGAAACCGGGGAGAACAGGAGGGAGCAGCCTATTTGCGGGATTATTATAAAATACAACAAGAACAAGAGTTGTTAGCACCAAGAAATAAGGAGAATGTGTTGGCAAGACGCCAGATAGAGTTTCTAGAAATGATGCAATTCACTATGACAGATGTTGCTATGACTTTATTTATGTGTGTATAAAAATTAGACTATAGTTATAAAATTGATTTGTCTTGAATATTCTAAGAGGTTATGTACGCTCTATCAACATTTAAAAAATGTTTATTCACCTAATGTCGAAAAAAAAATGTCGCACACTCGATGCACAGGGTGCGACACTGTTTTTAGTAAAACGTTTTTTTTTGCAACCAAAATAATTCTAGAACAAATTTCAGACAAAAAAAATTGAGCGTAAAATTTTACAAATCAGCTTTTTACGTGTATTTTTGAAATAAACTTGAATGTACAAATGTTTGTTGTAAATAAACCTATGAAAAAAAATCAGACGCGAAAAAAAATGTCACACACTCGATGCACAGGGTGCGACACTGTTTTTTGCACATGTGCGGGAAATTGTCGCACATGTACGTTTTTCCCCCCGAGAATCAGACCGCTTACAAGGGAACTTCGCGAGGTCAATCTATTGGAATTTTTTTATATTTTGGTGGGTGATAGATATTGGTGAGAAAAGTGTATTCCCAAATTTCTAGGTCTCACAACTCGCTAGAAAAAAAGTTATAGTGTTTTAAAGTGCATTTCCCTTTATAAAAACAACAGCGTAGTGGTACAAACAAACACACAAGTGACCATCTTTTTTCACGTTGAAAAAAAACCAATGTGTGTGGCGGTAGTGTTTATTTGTAATGGGTTTATACCTTTCAAGCGCTGTAACTTTTTTTCTAGCGAGTTGTGAGACTTAGAAATTTGGGAATACACTTTTCTCACCAATATCTATCACCTACCAAAATATAAAAAAATTCCAAAAGATTGACCTCGCGAAGTTCCCTTGTTAGCATAACGTTTTTTTGCAACTGAAATAATTGTAGAACAATTTTCAGACAAAAAAAATTGAGCGTAATATATGATTATTTTATGAATAATTCCTCTGTTGATTAGACTAATTTCAGAGAGTAATAAATTTCGGCAGAAAACTGGGAGGAAAAAAAACATGACGCAGTGAGTGATGATAAAACTGATATGAAAATTTGTTGCTACTCTAGCTGACCAAAATTATCAAACTTGTGTTCTCAGAAAAATTAGTCATTACACTACGAATGAGCCTAAAATTACTAAATTTTTTCATTCACATTTCACAATCGATTATGAAATATTGTCAGAAATTGTCAGAAAACTTCAGCCAAAAGATTTTTTGATAAAAATTTCGTCTCACGCCAATCGTCGTCGACAACGACGACTATACAAAAATTTTTTGGGTGAAATGTACATGAAAGTAACGGAGACAAAGCGCGCGAAGAAGAAAAAAATTCTTGCGAACAAATGGAAACCTCAACACAAAACAAAAACCAACGACCTTCCTCCTCCCACAAACACCCGGCTCCCATTCGAATTTTTTCTTTTTTTTTTGGCAACAAAACAACATTTCTATTCATTGTGTGCATGAGAGAAAAGGAGATAGATACCGCCACCGTTTGGAACAGTGCCAACCTGGTTTTTGGTCAGTCAACGAGTCCCATGTTTGCTGGTTTTCCCTTTTTTTTTCAAATATTTTTTGGTGACTCACCCAGTGTTGATTCGGATGATGTAGTTCCAACTCGATGATTGCTGATTCGTCCAATTCCATCAGAACCTGCAAAAACAGATTGTTGTTGTTTTTTTTTCTGAAGCTCAAGTTTTCCAACTTTTTCCCGGACCCTCAACAGCAAAAAAATAGGCAATCAAACATCACTAATCCAATCCATCCATCTTCTAACCAACCATCCGAACAAGCCGCGGAAAAAAAAACAACAATTTCCGGACGATTGGTGAGCATGATAAATGAAATCTAATCTACTTTTCTATTTTGGGCCCCATTTTTTCTCTCTCTCTCTCTCTAGACACCCATAATTATGGTGCGCGCTGTTTTGTATTATCCAACCTTGATGATTAACAACAACAACATCAATGAGTGAAAGAGAGAGGGAGAGAAATAGAGATGAAAATAATTGTCCATCACTTTTTATGACTTTTTACGGGTAAAAAGGGGGCGCCCCGACAATTAGCAGCAACAGTAGCACGATTACAAAAAGGACATATAAGTACATTTATTCCGTTTTAGTGGACTAGTTTTCATACTTTCCATCACTACACATTTTGGTATCGAAACTGCATCGTCTTTGTTTGTTTGTTTAATATCGGGGAGAAAGCGGAGCACAAAAATCACACAAAAGCGTGCGATCAAAAGATTTATTACATAATAAACTGAATCACTCTTTCAACTCGATGAGAAACCGCGAAAACCTCAAGTTTTATGTTGTGATAGAGTCAGAAAGTTTGTTTTTTTTTTGTTGTTGACATTTTTGAGAATCTGAGAAACTTGTTCCTGGTCCAGTGAGAATGGGCCCGACCCAAACAAAGCTCGGACCCGGCCCTTTTTTTTTCAAACTCTCGAGAAAGTCAGAGAAGCCTTGTTTTTGTTGTGGTCCGATTTAGAAAACTTAAAAAAATCCACAGTAATCCTGACAACGAAATTTCAAGTAAAAAAAAACAGTTCCACAACATATCATAAGACTTGTCATGTTTCGTCAGGAAAAGATAATCTAACAATCTGTCGAGATACCATCTCCGGATGTCTGTCTTTGCGCAACCAACCCCCTGTCAACCCCAATGTGTGACCATCAAACTGTTCAAGAATGCTCTCCCACAACAACATTCCCAGGCGAATGAAACCACACATACAATATTTTTCGAGAAAACACTGTTTACATATAAATATATACATTTTATTCTATTATTTGCGGCGGCCCGGCAACAAAACGAAGAAGAAGAAGGTCGCGCCTAGTTATTTTTTTCTTCTTCTTCTTCTCGACGTTGTGCTTCTTGAAAAAGTCTTGTTTGTTATTATTTGTTTGCTAAAAATCGAGAAGAACGTCTATGTGCGCGGCGCGCAAAACTGTCTGGGAGGTCTCAGCGGCGACAAAAACCAACACCATCGACCAAAAAACAATCAGGGCTCTTTTTTTGAGCAAGACTGTCGTTTTTGAGCTTCCCGGGAGCCCAAAATAAAAATGAAAAACTGATTTCAAAACGGGTCCTGACAGCCCGGCCCGTTGTGTCGCAAAAACTACAGCCCTGTTTTCAACACAACAAACAAGCCCTTTCTCAAAAAATTCGATGTGTGTTTTCGCTCACCCAATAAACTCTCGTTTCTCCCCCACTTCTACTTATTTCATAACTATATGTATATGCATTTTCCGTTTCTCATAAATTCGTCCTCTCTTCTCTTTCTTTTTTTTTTCTTTCGGCTCGCCGGCCAGCTCAGTTATCCTACTCTGCGTCTCTAACCCTTGCCCTTTTCTTCCTTCCTCTCTCCTTCTCTTTTTTTGCAGCGGGGCCTGCTCAACTATTATTATTATTGTTGTCGGTTTTCATATTTCCTACACGATTAAAATGAGTTTCGAAAAGAGGAGAACAATTGGTGAAGAGAGAGAGAGAGGATGATTCAAGTTTTGCAAATACATCAAAATTTTTATTTACTGTTATTTCTAATGTAGCAATAAAAATTGATCTAACTTTCGATAAAAACCAGAATTTTTTAAGTCATCAATTTTTGGGAAATTTGACCAACCCGCCCCCATAGAACTCACCATCATATCTTGTGTTGGTTTACCCTCCATCACCTGATCACGACATGTCATTGTCGGTGATCGAAGGGTCCACATCATATACCTGCAAAAAGTCGGAATAAAATGAATAATAGAATAAAAGAGAGCACGGGGAAAAAAACGAGGACGATAATGATGCAAATTTTCATCGCTTCGAAAACATTCGAAACGTTTCCAGAAGGTCAAAGATTTCAGTATTAATTTAATTCAGCGTGTTTTTGTTTTTTTTCCCTTGTGACGCGAAAAAATCAAGACAATAAAATCAAAATATAATTGGTATTATTATTATTATTATTATGATCTCTATACCTCCTCCTCAACCACCCTGAAAAAAAAACTCGTTTTTTTCAAGGCCGCCCCAAATTTGGTCAAATAATTGCTTCTCACTACAGTAACCCTCATCATCAATGTATTTTTTTTTCGGGCGGCCTCCATTTCTGGATGAACACCAGAAATAGAACAAAAAGTGCACAAAATGGATGTGGCGGATGGAGCCAAATGAATGCATGATGATGATGATGATGATGATGAAACTTGGCTCGTCTTAGTGCAAATGAGAAAATAATATGGGTGGTCTTGGAATGGAAAAGAGGGAAAAGAATGCAAAAAAAAAACGACGACCTACAGTAAGCCAGAGAGCAAAAAAAAAAGAGAATTCGATATTTTCAAAAAATAGCAAAGACCAGTGTATTTGTGTTTGCTGGAAAACGAGGAGCGAGAGAAAGAGAGAAATGGGCGGTCTATCATCGCGGGGTTACTGTTATCCCCCATGTTCGCAAATTGGTGTGAAATCACCACAGGGAGTCGGGATCAGAAAATCATTCACACCTCTCTAGTTTTCGTGATGATGATGAAAATACATTGGTCTTATGATATTTTTACACGAAAATGCAACTATGTGAAAAGTGGCAAGGTGAAATGTTGTTGTTCCGCGTCGCGCTATCTCGCCATTATTCACAGCATGGGGCTCCTATCCTCTCTTTTCACAGACACACCCTTTTTCTCTTCGTTTCAAGAACCACGAAAGCTTGAAAATAATGAAGAAAGGAAGAAGGAGGACAACGACAAAAGACCACCCAACACCCCCCGCCAAACAACAAAAGCTTGTACTTTTAAAACGCGACGACGACGACGACGACGATGACAAGAATTTTCAATTCTTGTTCGACGAGGCGAGCTCGCACGCGCGCGACGCCACCAACTACTGTAGTAAAATCAAAAGATCAAATTGTACAAACACGCAGAAATTGGAGAGGGCGAGCAGGGGTAAGTACACTTTCCTTTTCTCGGGATCTTCTTTCCGACAAACAAGGAAATAGGGAAGGTTTGACAAAAAAAAATTGAACAAAATAGTTTTGTTCTCATATGAAATCAGTGATGGAACATGTGAGAACGCAGAGATTTTATCAATTTTCAAACAATTTCCTAGTTGAGCTCATTCGTAGAATTGTGATTAATGTTTTTCGCAAAATTGGTTGAGCCAGGTGATTCGTATTTTTATGAGAAATTTTGATCAAAAGCTCTACAAACCACTATAAAATTTAGCTTAGGAGAAAAAACAAAAACTCAAGAAGATACCCGGTCAACTAGGCCAGAAAAACTCGGCCGGAAAAAGCAAAAAATTTTTAAAGAGAAACTTATATTTTCTGATATCGATCTTTGACAATCTGCCCGGGCCGGCCCGAAAATGAATAAAATAATATTCTACAAGAGAAAATCATGAAGACAACCAAACGGTCAAAGCGTACCATGATCGACAGGTGGTGAAAAAAAGCACCAGCAAATGAGAAAATGAGGATAATAATCATGGTACTACTACTATTCCTACTGCTGGACGAGTGCGCAACACAACGAAAGGAAGGAAAGAGGCGGAGACCACACAAGGGTGAGATTAGGTGCAGAAAATAGAAAAAGGAGAAATTACCACTACCATCATTATTATTATTATTATAAAATAATTGGTGCGCGTGTGTATGAGATTGGGTGAGTTGGTCTTCGAAAAGCAAAGCGCCTCATAACATTTTCCATGTCGACGAAAACGAAAAAAGCAAAAAAAAAAGTCGCTCATCTTCTCCTCTCCTTCCAAGAAAAAAAAACAACATTTTTTATTTGTTCGAGTTTGCTCAAAGCCTTCTTCTTCTTCGCAGTGTGCTCAAAAACGAGTCAGACGAGTAGGCGAAAAAGGCTAGTCAAAGCAAAAACTCGGAAAAGCAACAGCAACAGGAAGAAAACGCTGAAGAAGCTGAAGAAGATGAAGAAGAAGAAGAAGACTTGACCGGTGAATAATCTATACATAAACCGACTCTTGTCTTCTTACTTCTCCAGTTTCCACTCCTGACTTCTTCTTCCATCTCCTTTGCATACAACCATCATAAATTAGCAATTTTGCACTTTTTCGAGCACAAGCAGACATAAAACATCTGTTCGCAAGTATTATTCTATTCTTTTTCTTTATACAAATATATATCGAGTATATTTTAAACAAATTGTGTAAAGCTTATCGGGGGGCAAGAAGAAAAAAAACGAAAAGAAAAGACTACTGTAGACAGAATCTCATTTCATTCGCGAAATTTTGAGAATATTTAATATTGTGCGTGAGAATAAGAGAAAAAGTGCAAATTGCAAAAGATATTAGCATTTTTTTGCTTTGGCTAAAAATAACAGAAGCCTCACGACACGCTTAATTTTTGTACATAATCCTTTTTTCAAGTTGTAATAATGTCATGAAACTAAGGTTTCTGAAAACAACAAGAACATTGATCACATCTACAGTAATCGAGTGCAACAGTTTCAATCAGTCGATTGTGTCTTCCTGCGCACACTAATTTCCAAAAAATACGGCGAATCTTTTCTTTGTCCTTCTTTTTTCCCCTTATTTTCGCGCATATCGTTAATGAACATCTTCACGCATCACGGTCTTCTCATTTCATGGTCGATGTATACTTCTAATTTCTCACTTTGCCCACATATCCCATACTTTCTTCTTCTTCGCATTATTCGGTTGTTAGTACATTCTACTCCTAATTGGATTTGTATGCATGTGTGAAGAAGGAGGGAAAAGGATGAGCGGCTAATTTTTGCACTTTTTGATGGGAGAAAAGGAGGAGGAGGACTGATTTCGAGCCGCCACATTATGGATTGAAAATGTAATAATGCATACTGTAGAAAGAAAAAAAACTAGGAGAGAAAAAAAATTACGAAAAAACCGCAGCTTTTTCTCACACACGCAAAGGGGAACCACGTATAATTAAACAAACATACTAATAGATGACCAATGATCACTCCTTTTAAGGTGTTAGATGACACATAGACCCCATTCAACGTGTATGTACAAATATAAGGTTATCGGTCAAACGTAGTCAACGAAACAAAAAACAACAACGAGAATACGATACCGTATCTCTAGTCGAAAAAAGGAGAAGACGAGAAAAAAGCAGTGATTTAGATTGATTGCTGTTGTGGTGTATGGATTAAAGGCGCATTTGGGAATTTCGGGAAAAAAAGGAGAAAAAGTAACAATAAATTTTGTCTGGCACACGCTAGAAACAAACATTTTATGTATTTGTACAACATCGAAAATCAAAAATAGTTTTTGAAAAAACGGATAACAAAAGATTATCTTCTGCTAATATTTTCAGACTTTGCAGTATAACAAGAATTGTTTTCATCGGATTTCAGTTCGTTCAAAAGTTTACATGTTTTAGGCGATTAAACACAACGAACTTTTGGGATTGAAAACATTTTTGGATTTACCGCAAAATTCCACATGTCATAGGTGACAATATCTATCTTGTCAGTCACGTCGTGAGACATATCACCTACATGTCGTCCCGATTTGGGTTGGTGTCTTCCCACAAGCGTTTCACCTTCTATAAACTCCCGTCTAACAAGAGAGGACAGAAAACACGTGACAGCGGGCCGGACCCAAAGACTTCTCAGATCTCTAAGACAGAGCTCAGCCAGGGCCGGCCCGAACAGCTGTTTTTTTTAAACCTTGCTAAACAATCTCTATTTCAAAGGTTGCCTATTCCAGATATTACACGATGGATGAATTTCTGTGAATTATATAACAAAGACATGAATTCTAAAACACAACATATCGTGAATAATAACAACAAGCGAGGGAAAAGTTTCGAATTTCTGTCTAATCCTTCTCGTTTCCCCAGAAAACCACCAGGCACCCATTCAAGTGGAACAAACGACTATATACGACTGACCGATCGGGCGACCAGCCGGCCAGAGGCATAAACAACCCTCACACACACACACACAGCAAATCTAGAAAGTACCTAAGCTTCGTGTGAACGAAATCGATTCAACTGGTCGACGAACCAAAAAAAATCACACATACACGGAGCATTTCAGATTCTGTAGAGCGGCGGCAAAGAGCACAAAGGTGACTCCAGGCGTGCGTGAAAAATTCGAAATAAAAAAAACGACATGAGTGTGTGTGTGTGTGTGCTGTGGGTGAGAGCAGCATCAGCAGCACTAGCAGCAGCCCAACCGCAACGATGAGGCAAAACGCGACCGACACAAAAAAAGAAGAGGAGATGGAGGCAAAAAAGAGGCGGACTCACACACACACACACACACACACACAACACACTCACAACACTCACTCATTCATTCTCCGTGTATCAGACGACCAGAAACGACCGCCCACTTAACAGTGGATGAGGTTAGAGACGTAGAATGGGATGTTTGTGTGTGAGTGTGCGAGTGTGAGTGTTTTGAGGTTGTGTGTGTGTGCGCACAGTTGAATGAAGGAACAAAAAAAACAACATCGTCGACAACAACCAGCCAAGAAATGTTGAGAATAAGGAAAGAAGAACAAGAAGGAGGAGAAGAAGGTCGACAAACCAATACTAGATAGATCAGGCAGGTTGAGTGAAGAATCGAAAGTTTTGTATTCAGCAGAAAAAAATGGAGGAAAACCGCACAAAAACTAACAGAAACCATCAATTATCACTATAATTAGTGGTTGGAGGTAAAACCTATGAGACTAGTACTACTGCCTATTACTACTACACCTGAAATATCAAATCAGAAAAGGGAGCCAAGAAAAAAAATAATTTGCATGAAGTATTTGAAAAAAAAACTACAATTCTTGTTCGCAAATAAAGTTTTACTTGCAGAAAATGCTCTACGTCAAGAAAAAAATTGTTTCCGAATCAAACTACTTGCAGCTTTTACGGCTTGTCTTTTTTCTCGAACAAAAAATCATCGGGTTCGGAACGAAACTGTCAAATTTTGGGCCCGAAAATCACGGGTCGGGTCGGACCGGGCCGGGGTTTTTGCCCTGAACGCCAGTTTCTCAGAGTCTCGAATAGAATTTTTTTCAAGTTGTGGAAACTATTTCTACACTCTTGTTTTTCTATACAAAACCTAACATTTGTATCTGCAATTTTTTCCCGCCCGAGCTTTTTCTGGCTTTCAAAGAAAAAGCCCGGCCGGTTATCAAAATTTTCGAATATTCGAGATCCACAAAATCGACATTTTTGATGATGTGAACAATTTCCCAAAAGAATGAAAACGGGCATTTTTTGAAGATGCTGTTAAATTGATCACGATGTTGATTTGTCAATTTGAAATTGGCTGAAATTTCGCATTTCAAACATGTTTTTGGGCATTTTTCTTTTTTTGTGGCATTCGAAAAGATTTCCCCCTCGTGCCACCGAGGTGGTCCAAAATCTTTCGTAATCATCTGACCTTTTGTCGACGAAAACACAATCATCATCATCATAAAACTGCGAACAGCCGGCTTTTCTTGTCTCCCATATCCCCCCAGTAAAAAATCCAATCTCGCGAAACGAGCAAAAATTGTTACAGCCTTCTCCTTGTTTTTCAAATGAGAATGTACTCTGTTTTTCCATCTCAAGAAATACACCTGCCTTTGCTGCCGCCACCCATTCTTGGAGGACTATTGTTACTCATTTCTTCTTCTTCTTTCTCTCATTTTCCGATTGATTCCGACAGGTGTTAGGCATTTTCCAGATGGAGGATAAATATAAATATACGTCTAATGGAGAGCGATTCAATAACCTTTCAAAAAAGGAGAAAGAAGAGGACTGAGATATATTGAAAGATACAACAACCCAATTGTCACTCCACGTTTATTATTCCCCCAATTAATCGGCAACATCGCTCGTGTATAATTTAAATGAACGAAAAGATGGACACAAGCAGATGGGGGACAGACAAAGAACAGCGATTTTTGATGTGACAACCAACCAACCAAATTGGGATGACAAAAAATGTGACACCTCAATTCTCTTGAATTTAGTCAGATTTGTGTTTCAAACATTTTTCGGAAACGTACGTCTATGTGTTTAACCAATAAGTTATACCACACAAAGAGACGGAACAAAGAGAACGTGATTGCACAATACCGTATCCTCCTATTTAACCCAAAACAAAAAACCGCCGGACGATGAATTGCGCCACAATTAATACGGTAGTCGTTATGTTCGTGTGAACGTGACAATTATTCAATAGGCAGTAACAAAAACACCAATAATAACATGAATAATAGTAGCAATAATAACAGAAACCGAAAATTGCACAACAACAATGCAAGTTTCGTTTCCTTTTGTGACCGAATTTTTTCTATTGCTTCTCATTTCAAAGTCTCTAGTTTGAACCGCTGCACAGGATCGATCCTGCGCGGAGAAAACGCGGATAGAGTAGCACTAGTATTGATGAACAAACAGCTTGGCTGATGCGATTTTAGAGGACGACAAGAACAAGCAGAAATTTACAATGTTCAAAAATCATCAAAAATGATGCTCTCAATGAACTCAGACCGCTCTTGCTGCGGCTTTTTTTTAAAGGAAGCCTAATTTTGAAAGAAGGCCCGACCCTAAACTAGCCTAAGACATCCGATAATATTTCAAAAGAATGTGTGAAGATGGTTTCTACAACATTTTCAGAAAAAATCCGCGGCTCAGACAACGGGCCTTCCGAATTCTGGACGAAACCGAAAAACTAGAGAAAACCGATCTGTGATTTTAGGCTGAAACATGTCTAGTCTCTGAGTTAACTAGCATAGAAAAAAATCATACTTTCATTTTCTGTTTTTAACATCTTACGTGTGTTTCAAACAACAAAAAAAAAAACGACTCTACTTGTAACAAAAAAACGTATTGTCAAAACCCCTACACGGCCCATATTTTATGTAAATTTGTCGAAATTTACAGTCACACACACAGAACCAGATATTTTTTCTCAATTTTCTTATTTCACTAGGTGGTCTCCAAAAAGAACAAAACACATAGAATCGCGACGCCGCAGAAAAAAAAACGGGGCCACACACCACTTGAAACGACGTTATTAACAACAACAAAAATCCCTCATTTATTAATTCTGCCCGTGTATAACATTGGTGTTTGTTTGATCATGGCTACACTCTAGAACGAAAAACGATTCCCATACACGGAGGGGAAATTGAGTTGGATTTTTTTGTGTCAGGAACGAAACTAAAAACGCAACACAAAAAGACCTTTGGATATTTTTCACAGGTGGTCGACTCGTTTTTTTTTCGTCGCTGTCGATCCGTGTCATCCTCTCATCAAAACAAGTCTTCGATCAAATTTTGCTCAGATCATCATAGATGTGTTGTCTGCGACAAAAAATGTGATCGGCTCCCATTTCTCTTCTTCTCATCCCAGGGTAACCGCAAAACACAACAACTATCGATTAAGCATTGTGTCCGGAACACATTTCTTGCTCTAGAGAAGAAACATTTTTCTTCTTCTTCTTCTTCGAAATCATTAGAACAGAACATCAGAAGCTCTATGTTTGAGTACCTGTATATATGTATTGTATACATTTGTGTATTTTGCTAGCCACTTTGTTTCGCGCATCCAATGTCAATATCAATGATGATGATGATGATACACATCTCACCGTGAAGTTTCTAACTCAGAAATCGAGAGAAACAAATTCAAAGGGAGGCAAGAGCAACACAAAAAAAAACATTGTTTGTTTGCACAACCCGTGTCAAATTTCGCCTTCTTTTTCTTCTTCTTCATCATCTACTTCGCCTTCTCGCTCGCCAGCGTCAACATTGCGAGAATCGCAAATGGACGAAACGAGGCAAAAAAAAAAGGCGAAACTCGAGACTCCGACATCGACGTCGACTAAATGACTAAAACACTGGGTGGTCTTAAAAGGAACACACATCTCATATTTCGGCCAAGCATCAGCAATATAATATCCGTGGGGACTACCTCCTCATCATATCAAAAACGCTATACGCTTTTGTTCTTCGAGAAACATCAAAAGATCAACAAGATGATGATGAGGATGAAGATGATGAGGAGTGTCTGCGGATTGGTGTGAAGTAGCAAAAAATGTGTAAACATAAAGTTGATGGCGAGCAGATAAAACAAATGGGATGCAGATGTTCGGAGAAGTACGGTATAAACAAACTGCGGCATATTTTTTCCAACAAAAAAACATGCACACATTTTTCGTCAAGGTGGCCAGAATTGTTTACATAGAGCAGGCCAAAAAAAACATATTTTTGTGGAATTTCAATGAGTTTTTAAAAATCCCAATCTAGCCCATTCAATATTCAATTACGAAACATCGACAAACATTGAACAGGGGAAACGAAATTTTCAAAAAAAAAAGTCAGTGTTTTTTGTAGTCGTTGATGAGGATATAGATGGATGAGTTCCGCCGGGAAAGACGATCCATTTTCCGATAACAAAACGGCGAAGGAAACAAATTCGAGTTCATATCAGATCGAATTTGAAAAGATTGAAGACATTTTCAAAGGTTAGTCATGGGAAGAGCACAAGTGAATCTCATGGGATCAGAACAGAAAAAAAAACCACTTCCTTGAAATTTTGGTGAATATGGATACTGGGGGTTTTGAGACCTAGAGCACAGAAGGACTGAATTGAATCAGCTCGAGAACAAAAAATAAAACCACTTATATATTCAAAACCCGGCCTGTCAAAGCGGGCTTCTGGACGGCTCAATATAGCCCAATTCTTAGTCGCCTGGATGAATTTTTGAGACTATAAAAAAGTACCCTTTTTGACAAAAATCTCCGGGAGTTTCCCGCAACCACCATTTTTGCGGGCGTCCTCGCAACTTGCCGACAGCTCGCAAGGTTTGCGGGTAAATTTTAGAGCCGCAACTTCCCGCAATTTTTTGCGGCTCAATTACCCACAAGTTACGGGGACGCCCGAAAATGTTCGGGAAACGTCCCGAGGAGCAACTTTAATTTTTTTTGACAAAAAAGTATCGTGAGATTTTTTGAGAAATGTGCTTGGGTCTCGTCACGAAAATTGAAAAAATATCATTTTTCTTTGAATTTAGTCGGATTTTGACACGTTTTTTCTCTTATTTTACCGGGTTTTTGGTTTAAATTTTTGAGAAATTTCAGTACCGTGTGACAGGGTATGCATTCAGAATATATTTGAAAGAAGAACAGACTAATGTATCAAGTCCTGAAGACATCAAAACATCAGCATCAATTGCTGATCATATAGATTAGTCATAACAGTTTGCGCGATCATTCACGCATCTCATCAACACACACTTCAAACAAGCGTGCTTGCTATTCGCATTTCATCTCATTTCACTTCTGGCTCGGCGAGGCCGCGTGAAAAACAAATAAACAATCAAAGTGTGCATAGTAATCACAGCAACAACAACAACAACAAAATACACTAGTACTGTAAATATATAAATATGATCAGAATATATATGCACACAGCTGTTGCAGCTTCATATTTTTTCTGCATTTCCCATCCAATAAATCAAAAACAATTTCAATTTCCGCTAACAAAAATCGTTTCCTTTGATTTCTCCCGTCATCAATAAAATTATATGTGATTTTTTTTTGGTAAATGTCTTTGAGAGGAAAAGTTTTGGTTTTTACGACAAGGATCATTTGCAGCATTATCGTCGTCGTTTTAGAAGAGGGAAACAAACGAGAAATAAAGGAAAACATACCTATGTAATAATTGCCAAATGCCGTCCTGCCCTGTGATCGATTTCAAACTTCGATTGATGTACTTTCCAGTCTGGAAAATATTGTTATTATATTTGAAAAAAAAATTGACTATGTGAAACTCTCAATATTAAATTGAACAAACATGACTTTTTTATAACAACCAACAAAAAAACCTCATTTTGATCGTTCTATGTGGTTGAAAAACGTAGTCAGATATTGTATTTCTGTTGGATCAAAAAGTGGTAAGAACTATTGATTCGAAAAAAAATGTATACCCCTTCAAAAATTCGAAATTTGAGATAATCAGCCAGATTTAATTTTTAATTTTTTTTTTAAATAAGAAAAAAGATGTTGAATGATAAGATAAAAAGACGCGAAATAATTATTTCGAATTTTAAAAAGACCGAGAATTATTCAAAACTTAATCGAGGCCACGTGAAAAAAGAAATTTTCTGGATAAGTAGGATAAGGTTATGATATCAAAACGTATTTCTCAAAAAACAATGACACTCAAAATGTTTGGGGGAAAAGGAAAATCATAAATTTTTCCAAGTTTTCGTAGCGTAACCTATATTTCATTGAAACATTATTACGGTACTTTTTCCTTTCTCAGGCCAAATTTGTATCAAAAATGAGCCAAAAACTAAAACGAAAAACAGGAAAAATTTAATTAATAGAGTATATATTCACTTCCCAAAATATTGATTCACAAATATTAAACACATATCAACAAAGCTAAATCCGAGCTGATATTTCATTTTATCAACAATCTAATCTGATATTCCATGTATTAGCGTATTATACTTCTTATCGCCTCTATCTTTTTGTTGTTGTCGAAATGGTGGATTAGAGAGAAGCGAAGGGCCTTAGTTTTCGAGCTATGAAGATAGAAAACACATTTGAAAAAAAACGGCAATTTACGTGTATTTTTGGAATAGATTTAAAAAAATTCTTTTTTGACGCCAATTTTTTTCACTTCTATAATACGAAGAACATATTTGTAACTGTGAATGATAACCAAATACCGGAAAAACAGGAAAAAGTGACAAAAATCGACTAAATCTAAATAAATATGGTAGTTTTCCAGTCTTCGTGACGAGACCCAGATAAAATTATCGAAAAAAAAAATGTCACGGTATTTTTCCACCTCTTGTGACATATATTCTTCTAGCCATTGAGATGTTGGACCCAATGACTCAGTAAAAAATTGTTTTTTTTTACATTCACAGAAAACAAATATAGAAAATGTTTGGTACATTTTTGTGCCAGGTCATTTATAATTTACCAAGAAAAACATCCAAGTTTGTTAGAAGAAAAAAAAGAGAAAAGAAAAACCATCCACCATCTATTCATTCTTTTTTTTCCGCACAAGCACTGCCTTTCAACACCTGGACACATCACATTTCTGCGACTGTCTTTGAGAGAAACGGGTGTTCATATTTCGAAACAAACCACTGTGAGACATGTGTGTTTTACAAACACTCGTCGTATAAGTTCGCCTGTTGGAACAAAGAAAAATAGCCATGTGTGAGATTTTTCGTTTCCCATTTTTTATCTTAGTTTTTTTACGTCACGTTTGTAATACTTTTTTCATATTTTCTTCATACTTTGGATTAAATTCTAAAGCCAACAAAATATGCTGATGACTTCTTTTTTTTTGAAATTCATAACGGCTATTGTCAATCCAGCCAGATCATCCAACGAGAAATTGATCTACCGTCTGAATCTCTCATTCTGACATGCTCTTTCATAGCATTTTTGTGGTAGATCACTTTTTCCGTTGGATGATCTGACCGGATTGACAATATATTCAGTTGAAAATAGTGAAAAACACCAAAAAACTAATCAAGAAGAAAAAAAAATTACAGTACTCTTCCCATGTTTCGCAATGTGTTTGACACAAAAAAATTTCGCGACGAGACACACTTTTTTTCCAAATTGCTGCGCCTTTAACATCTGTTCGTTTTTTGACGATTATAGGAAGGTGTCCAAATTTTTCATAACAATTTTGTGGTTTCAAACTTTTCCAAAAATAGGAAGAGTACTGTAATTATTTGAAATATTTCGACAAGAACTGAATACATTTGTTTTTTGCCTTTTTTTACTGAATATCTTTCAGAGAAGAATATAAAATAATTTTTAAAAATTATGCTCACCGTTTTCGAGTTGGCTATCCATTTGTACTTGTGTTGCACATTTTTTTCCGGTGGCCTTGATTTCAAATCTCGTTCAAATGTTTCTCTCGACATCATCTGTAACAATAAACCTTTTTCTCCTCCTTTTTTTCCTTTCAAAAAAATTTCACAAACCTGCAATTTAAGCTTTATATATTCAAATGACGAATGTAAAAACTCGAGGTTTTTCGTTATAACTTGTCTATCTGTGCTATTAATGATTAATGAATACAACCGAAGTGATCCTCTTGCTCGACAATCGTATAATCTGAAGAAATTTAAATTTATTTCACAATACTATTTCGCAATATTAGACATTCTTATTTTAACTATTTTTCCAACCAATTTTTGATATCAAAAATTGTGTTTTTTCTTTTTAAATAAGAAAAAGAGCTTCCAAGACAGAAACTATATTTTTAACAGTTTCATAATCAAAAAACTGCTCACCGAAAAGAATACGAAAATGTATAACCATTTTCAGCGTCGCCAAATACTAATCTTCCATCTTTCTCCTCTTCCGATGAACCATTTGATGGCAAAAACCCGTTTATATCAATATCATTTATATTCGATATACAAGAAGGAGACGATGGACTTCGAGGCGATAACGGTTCTGAAACAATTACAGGTTGGTGAGAATTGAAATAATTTTTTATTTTTGGTTTCCTGTTGATATTTCCTAACATTAAGCTCTTGTTTCAACATCTTTTTTTCCTTTTTTGTTACAATAACTTTTACAAAAAATATGTCCTTATCTTTTGTTTGACACGATTGCTTATTTTTGTTTCTCTCAATTACTTATTCTTGTTCAATTTGGAATTTTATTCTTGTGATTGTTTTATGTTGTCTATCTCTGTAGAACATCCAAACATACAAAGTCGAATTGAGAGAATTTGAAACTTTTCATAAATTTTGGAAACATTTTTTGAGAGTGAAAAGAGTAATGACGTGTTTTTAAAGTACAGTATTTTTCTAGTTTCTCAAAACTTTTGTTTTTTTTTAATCTGAGATTTTCATTTTCATTTAGAACTGTCCACCTTGTTTTTTTTTATTCAAAACTGTCCACCTTGCTTTTGACAAGTTTGAACATTTTCATAATTCATCTTTTTTTTTGGTAATTTTGTAACATTTTCTTCATTTTCTCATCTTAGATCTTCCTTTGCTTGAAAATATTTTTGTTATTTCATCTTTTTGCTGTCATCTCTGTTAGGACAAGCCTTGGCCGAAAAAATCTAACAGAAATTGAAACAGCACAAACATACCTGTCACAAGCGGTAGAAAAGTACCGTGACAAAATTTCAAAAAATTTTTGACTAAATTTCACATTGACATTTTTGGATAAATTTATTTTTTTTTTTCAAATCTAGACATATTTTGGCTCATTCTGCCGTTTTTCTCTACATTCACAGTGACAAAACTATTGTTTTTGATTTTTTTTCACAATGACAAAATTGTTTAGAATTTTTGGTACCCTCTTGTGAGCACAAAATATTGCGAACCAATCTTTGCGTGAAATTTCACAGATAAAATTTCCAAAATCAGGATTTTATACGATTTTTGACAAAATTTATGTTTGAAAAACGTTCTCCATCCCCTCATTTCGATGAACCAAAGAGATGCCAAATAATAATAGTTTTGAAATGTACATAAAATGATAAAAATGCACCGTTCTTGGCGCCAAAAACATTATTGAGACGGCCAAAATTTGATTATCAATTTAAATTGTGAATTTTGTTGACAAATGACGTACTCTAATTACATTTTTTCCCCCGGAAAATGACACGACAAAGATCACATTTCACTGTTAAGTTAATTTTTCATGAAAACAAGAACAACAACATTGGAAAAACATACGTGTACTACCCGCTATAGAACCATCTCTAGTCACCACACATCGAATTGGCGGAAAAATTGGATGAGGTATCAGCGGTGGATCCTGCGTAGCTTTTGTTGTGTGTGTTGTAGTTGTTGCTATACTTCCGCTTCCGTTTTTCTCCACGGGCAATTTCGCTACTTCGTTACTTAATGATTTTATACATGCGACTCGTATCCGCTCGTATGCGGTTAACTGGAGTGCTGTCTGAAAACTTCCATTTTGTTTTGAATAAAAACTAGATGCTAATCTTACCTCTGAGGAAATATAACTAACTTGATTCTGATGATCATTTGATAAAAGAAAAGGTCCGTCTTTAAATGAATAACACGACTCACACCTGAAAATTTTGGTTTTCTGAAACAGTTTCAGATTTTGACATTTTGATGATGCGATGCCAAAAGTTTTTGACAACAGAAATCTCTCAAACTTTAGAGAAGAAATTTTACTTGAAAATAATTTCTGAATTTTTTGTTGGCTTCCGGTTTATATTGAGAAATATACGTGAAACATTTTGTCATTTCAAAAATCGGACTTTTATAATTCTTTCATTTTCGATAAATTTTGGACATCGCATAACTTTATTTCTCAAAAGTCAATGGAATAAAAAATTTCATTTTCTGTAAAAAAAAATCATACCGTTCTTCATTCACAATATGATGAATGGAATCAATTAACCCATAGTGCAAAGATGTTGTCGGTGATCGTGAACCATACCCTTCTAACTAAAATTCAAAAAAAATGAATAAATAAACTTTGGGAATGCCTTACAATCACCTGAGTTAGCGGTATCATGGGGCCTTGTGGCGCCGTACTCGTTGATGGTTCCATAGATGTTGCGGCCGGAAATGCGTTTTCCATGGCAATTTTCTCGCCCGATTCACACATGAAATCATCTTTCATCGGTTGATGCGTCATCACTACACGTGGACCATGTGTTTCACAAAAGTGACATAAAGCTAGCACTCCTTGCATCATTTTTGAAGTCTATGTATATATATGTATAATTTATTTATTGTGCTGCTACTCTGAAAAAAATAATTTTGATGATATTTGAAATTCCATGTTTTATTGCTGCCAAGAACTCAATTTATCTCAATATTATTTCTCTTTTTTTTTGTTAATTTTTCACCCAAAACCAACCAAAATACTTTCGCGCAATTTTAAACAATTTTGTAGCCGGAGCCTAAATCGACAAAATAGCATACATAAACAAGAGACGCAGAAAGAAAATCACGAAAATTATTGCGATCTATCGATGAAAAGTTTTTAAAAAATTTGAAGACTTAAAGCTTTTGGTAGTGAAATACACACTGTGAAGTTTTTCAAAATGTTCTTGCACACAAAAAAACAACTTGATAATTTTTTGTGCTTAGTCTCTGAACTTCTGAAAAATGTTGTGTTTTGAAATTGCTCCGTGGAAATTCACATTTTGGCCGAGGTTTGTCAGAACGTTAAAAATATTCGAAAAAAATCTCTATGAAGTATTTTTGTTGAAAAAAAATGTTAACCTGAGCAATTTATCGTAAATTTTTTCAACTCACAGCAAAAATACCAGATCTTTCGTATAGAAGTAGAAAACACAAAATGATCAAATTTCATAATTTTACCCAAAAATTACGAAACAAAAAGGTCACGTTTTTTTCCAACCACAATCCAAAACGCGTGACTGTTTAAAATACAAAAACAAAAAACTTGACCCTGAACTTACTAGGAGAATCTTCGATCTAAAATCGGAATAAATAGCAAAGTGTGTGTTGTATAATGTTGGCGAGCTGAAAAAATTGCACAATTTCGTTCAAATTGTCTGGAATTGACACGGGCAAAAGAGAGTGAGAGATTCGTTGCGAAAGTAGCAGCAAAAAACATAGGTGGGTCACATGAGATGACGCATTTAACAAGAATCACACACACACATACACAATACATAGACACACAAATAATAGACTCTCTCAATGTTCATTTTCAACCAAAAATACGTTTTTTTTCTGATTGTATTTAGTAAAAGTAGTGAAAAAACAAAACAGATGATATCCAGCAGGTGTTTTTGTACCTTTTCCCTCTAATTTGTTGTCTTATTTGTTGATTTTTATAGGTCTTTGTGTGTCAAAGTGATGATAGAAAAACGAAGCAAAAGAAAGAGAGAAATGTTGCGAAATGAGAAAAATAAGTTTCGAGAAGTTATGACTTGTCACGATTTTTATCAAACCAAAAAAATCGGAAATGATCAAGAAAAAAAGTTCACCAAATTTTCAGGAGTTTTGAAATTTTTCCAGACAAAATCCTCGTAAATTTCAACAAAAAGGTGAGTTTTTTTTTCATATTTTTTTACATAATAATTATTAAACAATGCAGAAAATGTTAAGAACAATAATTTGTCATAAAAAAGTTAAATGTTACTAATTTTTTCATGTTCATCAGCTGTTTTCTCAAGTACATATTTTCTTCACTTTTTGATTAGCAGATAAATGAAGCTTTAACAAGACCCGAGAAAAACAATGAGAGGGTCCGGAAATTTCTGAGAAAAACTTGAAATTAGCGAAAAAATGGGGTGAAAAGACTAAAAATGTCGAAAAAATCGAAAGAAAGTTATAGTTTTCATGTTTGACGGCGTGACCTACAATTTTTTATTGAAAAATGTCACGGATTTTTTTACTTTAAATATATAATTTTTTTTTCGTGATTTTTTAACGTCAACTGCAAATTTTTGGTAATGTAATTTCAGCGAGCTTATAAGAAACTTCGTTTCATGTCAAACTATGAAAATTGGAACACGAAACATTAAAAAAAAGAACTCAGCTTTTATCGGATTATCAGCGAACTTCACGAACGTGGGATCCCTATTATCATTTTCTCTCTATTTGAATTCAAAAAAAAATTTCTTAATTGTTCCGTCTTTGTTCATTCACACGATTAAAAAAAAAACTATTGGCTCAAAAATTTTCTCACAATAAAACTATGCACGAAATGATGGATTTAGCCCATTTATAGATCACAAAAATGGGTGATAAAAGAAAAAAAAGAAGAAGACCACCGGAAGCCAATTGGAACACACACAACTCACGAATTATCCGTGTCATGGCACAAAAACTGCGGATATTCTCATGTAAGTGTAATAATATCAAGAGTGTGTGTGTGTGATTTTTGCTCGAAACTTTATCTCTTCACATCCGTGAAGCGAGAAAAAAAACACGAAACAAATTTGTTACCTGAAACGTGCAAAAAACAGCGAATCAGAGTTCGTTGCGTTCAGTCTAGACCCCATTGTGCTAGGATTTTCTGTTTTTTTTCTGTTGAAAAATTGTTCTGCTCGGTGAAAATTACACAGAACAAAAGTTTTATTCAGGCTTCGAAGATACAAATTGCTCAAAAAATCTGATGATGATGATAGTGAGAGATTTGAAATATGTCATGTGCAGTATTTTTTTTCGTAGTTTCAGAGAAGAACATTTTGATGTTGAACTCGTACAAAACTAGAACGTCTGAAGTGATCAAAAAAATAAAAAATTGACAAAGATTTTCTTGGAAGTTTAAATTTTTAGGGTTCAGGTCCATTAGAAAAGTTTGAAAAAAATCTTACCTCGGCCACAACGTGGAATTGCACGGAGCACGATTTGAAACCACAAAATTTTTACAGTAATTCAGACAGCACAAAACTTTTGAACATTTTTCGTGTGAAAAATCACAGAGGACATTTTTGAAAATAAATATTTCCACGTTTTGGCAGAGACGTGTAAATTCTCATTTTCACAATATTTCTCGTAACTTTTCACAAGAAACATCTTAAAAGTTTTTGAGCTGTCTGAATAACTTTGTGAATTCTGTATTTTGAAACTGTGATTCGCGGAATTCCACATTTTGACCGAGATGTTGTCAAACATTCTAAACCCAAAAATGGCGGAATTTCAAAAAAGTTTCTGGCTCGAAAACCCGGAAAATTTCGAGTGATTTCAATTTTACACCTTTCAAAAAACGATACTAATAGAGATAATCACGGATTATCGATGTTATTATATAGTGTTGAAAAACTATATTTTGAACAGAAGTAACAACAAATTTAACGGGTTGACCAGTTTGAACACTTCAAATCGTATGAAAACTGTTGGGTCTGTGTTGTCACGTGTCACAGTATTCAAGTTGAGAGAAACAATGTGACATTCACGAATGTATAAATGTTTCGAGAGAAGGATCATTTGATTGATGAAACAACAAACGCCGACAGAATTAGATGATAAATGCAAATTATGTTAATCAACAACGTGGTGATTTATGATTTCACTATGATATTATTATAAACATTGATATTTTTTAGAATAAAATCTTGATTTTTACAAACTTTGAAAACTTTTCAAGATAAAAATCAAAGCTCAGAACCGAATAATAGAAAAATGCACAAAATTTCAACAACAAAAAATATACATGTCAAGCAGAAATACTGAGAATTGAAAAAAAATCAGAAAAAACTTATCTAACAAATTCAGTGTCTCGGAACGCATTTTTTGTTCCAAACTTCTAGACATTTTTCAAGAAGATAAAAACTGTTTCAAAGATAACGCTAACACATTACAATAAAGAAGAAGAAGAAGAAGAGCGTTCCCACAGTCTATACAGTTTTTATATGCTGACAATGACGATGAAAAAAAAACAACACAAACACAACAAAGTTGCAGAAAAAAGGCAAGCTGCGGCGCGCCATAAAAAGGCATTCACACGCACTTTTAGTGTCACCCCCGGCTGGCTTACCGCCAACAGCAACAAAAGTTCGTAGCCGGAAGAAGAGTAGTGACAAAAGAAGAAGGGGAAAAAAAGATATCGGAGGTGGTGCCAGGTTCAAAATAATCGCAAAAAAAAAAGAGAAACGAAGTGAGAGAGGAGGAGAGACGCACACTGCGTCTCCAATCAATCAATGATGTCTATTAGATATCGAAAAGAGTGCGAGGCTAGTAGTACCCTTTTCTTCTTCTACTACTACTAGTAGAAGTAGTATTTGTTGTAGTGTCCGCCGCCGCTGTCGTCACCGACCCGCTCGCTCGCTCGCTCGCACACACTCGCTCACTCGCATTTTTTCCTCTTCATTCGTCATCCTCTCGCTCTTTTCCCCATACTCGCGTGCCTGCTTGTCACACGACTTCTTCAGTCGTCTGTTGCGATTGATGACTCAGGGAAATTTTGTCTCCGGAGCCGCACCAAATTAGCACCAAAACTACCCCAAATTAGCTCCGGTGCTAGCTCCGGTGCGTGAACGGTTAGAAATGGGGAAAATTTGGGAACATTTGGAGTGAATTGGTGGAGCTCCGGAGCGAATTTAGGGAGAATTTGGGAAAATTTGGGGAACATTTGGTGTAGCTCCGGAGCAGTTTGGAAAACATTTGGGAAGAATTGGTGTGATTTTGGGGATCCTCCGGAGTGAAATTTTTGCCTGGGCGCTAGCTAGTAGTATTTTTTTATAAATAACACAGTTTTATCATTATTTGTTTATTGAAAAACAGATATTACATGAAAAAAAGAATGAAAACAGACATTACATGAAAAATCCGGCGACTCACACTGAAAATGGGGCTATTTTGAAAGTAAACGTCATTTTAAGATATATGTAAAACTGTTCAAAACAAAGTATAACGAAAGTTATTGTCAGTCCAGGCTTTGGATTATCCAGCCAGATCATCCAACGTGAAATTGATTCACTGTCATCGTTTTTAGTGGTAGAAAAGTTAGCGTTCTATCTTCTGGCTGAAAAGACAATACAACACAAAACAAAACGAAAAAAAAACATAGTTTTGGCGTAAAATCTAATGGTGCAGTAGAGCACGCTTGCATTATTCACGCCAACTCTATATATCATTTTTCGTTGTATGTTTTGAACAGTTCTCACACACAACGTTATCTTAGAGTGACGAATACCTTGAAGTTAACCAAATACTCTGCGCGAGTCGCCAGTTCATTTGAGCGTGAAGACCAAATTCACGAAAAGATCCCACTCGCAGTAGTTGATCTCATGTCGACCAATACTATCATCTTTCGGTAGGCGAAACAGTTGAATAAATATGCAACTCCTTGAAATGATGTTTTACTTCTTCACTATTGAACTCTGAAATTGTTTTTATTTTCAATTATCTATTTACTTCTATCTAATGCGGTTATTCACAAAAAAGTATTTTTAAGAAACGCAAAACGTTCATTCACTTGATGTCAAAAATTTCCAGCAACCCTCCTTTTTTAAGGTTTTTTGAAATTAGTGAAATTTCTATTATTGTTAGGACAATCCAGATCTTTTCTTCGTGTGGAGAAAAGCGGAAAACCCTATTCAGAAACTAGACAGAGAAATTCATAGCTACGCAAAATGACATTTTCCTTTCAAATTTCTTTGGTATATTTCAGATTTTGTTGAATATAAACTTTATCACAATTTTTATCGTGTGGCACTGAAGCAATCAATTTTTCCTCCAAGACCTTCTCTCCGCGTGGAGAAAAGCAAAGAAATAGTTCTGGATAGCCGCATTATGTTTTCATGCGAATAACCCCATAATAATTTAAAATTATTCTCAAAAACTCACTAAACTATCACACAATCTGAGATCTACTTCTATACAACTTCCATGAATCGTGCAGCTTCAAATTCTTCTTTGATTCACATTTTGCGAAAGTTTCTTTTCCCACGCTTCGCAAACTGCTCAATTTCAATAAATCACTGTCATCTGAAAACTTTTAGGCGAACTGGGATGAAAGTTGTGAAAAAAAACTTACTCCTGTTTTTCCTGAATATTTCAATTCATTGTCGATGCAGTTATACCCAAAATTCGAAATCTGCAACGGTGTTTTTCTTTATTTTAGAAATAAAAAAGGGAAAAAAACGAAAAAAAAAACAAAAAATGAATTCGAATTTTTCGAATATTCGCATCGCGTTCGCGCGATGCGTGTCGCAATCGAGCGAGATTGCATCGTTCAACTCTAGCTCCGGAGTAGCACCAAATAAGCTCCGGAGCCGCTCCAGAGAAAATTGGGAAGAATTGGTGCGCAATTGGGGATCCCCATTTTGCCCCAATTATTGGAGCGAATTCGGAACAAATGGGGAGAATTTGGAAAGAATTGGGGAACATTTGGTGGAGCTCCGGAGCGAGGGTCCTATTTGGTGCTGCTCCGGAGACAAAATTTCCCTGAGGAGTGAAGGGGACGCACCGCAAAAATGTCAGCATGCAGCCAATGTTGACGTGTTTGGGTTTTCTGCGAGAGAGAGAGAGAGAGCTCCGGGCCCGGAGGGTTTTTAAAAATAATGAATGAATGAATAAATGAATGAGTGGACGAGGGTACAATGAATGGATGTGGTTAATTTAATTGGTGAATGAAGATAGGTTTACAAATTTTATTGGTAAGAGAACTGAAGGTTTCGCATCGCGAATTTGAATAATGGAGTAGATGTTCGTCGAAGAATTGAGAACAAAAAACATAACTTTTCAGGTGTCTGACATGATTTTTTTAAAAAGAAATCACAAATATCAATCTCTACCGAAACCGAAACCGCTTTTCAGGATGGATCAAATGTTTGTCAAAAATCTGCGCCATACCTCGGCGAAAATGTGGAATTCCACGTGACACAATTACAAAACTCAAAATTCACACAGTAATTCAGACAGAACAACATGAAAATTTTCGTGTGAAAAATTACAAGGAACATTTTGAAAATAAGGATTTCCACGTTTCTTTCCAAGGTATGATCTGGGTTTTTATTTGACAAATTTTGGCCTTAGAGGACACCAACGTTTATCAAATCTATGTGTCACTGTGAAAATTCTGAGAGAATACTTTGTCGCTTTATTCAACTGGGGATCTAGAACAAAATAATGACTGAAGATTTCCAAAAGTTCTAGTTTTCAAATTTTCGTGACGTGACCTATATATTTCTCTTCAGAAAAAAAATGTCACTGTATTTTTTTACTGTAGACCATGCCTTTGAACTATCAATAGTACGATTATAACCACGTCGTTCATTTTGATCGCAAGTTATTAGTCTCAGAACATACCTTGGCCAAAATGTGGAATTGCACGGAGCACAATTTCAAAACCCAAAATTCCTACAGTGATTCAGACAGCAAAAACTTTCCGAATTTGTTTGTGTGAAAAATTACAGAGGACATTCTCAAATCAAGAATTTCCACGTTTTTGGTAGCTGTATGTTCAGAACAATAGCAATCTAACAAACTGGTTCCGTGACTGCTGAGATTCGATCTTAGAAAATTTTGGACCAGAGAGTTCAAAAAACTTGACTCAAAAATTTTCTAACTGTAAATGAGGAGTGAGAAGACCCAGGATAGAGAGAAATTGAACCAAAATAGGTCTGATTTCAAGAAAATAGTGGATGTTTTCAGTTTTCTCAACGAGACTCAGATATATTTATCCAAAATAAAGTCTTTGAAGATCGTCCGAAACGCATTTTTAGTGGGAAGATTTATTATCATTTTTTTAACATTCGCGGAAGACAATTTGCTGAACTAGGGCGACGACTTGGCGAATTTTGAAAAAAACGCATGACATTTTGGCAAAAAAATTATTTTTTAGGAAATAAATCTATTATAATAAATAGGGGACAAACCAGTTTGACCCAACAGTCTAACAATTGCGTAACATCTGAAAAAACGGACCAAAAATACCAATACTGAGTAGACTAGCCGACTATTTATTTACCCAACATCAATAATTCGTTGACAAACCAACCGCATGACCTACTAACTTATTACTCAATAAAATCCGAGCCTAAGCCAAAAAAAACCTGGAGCAACAAATATGTGGACAATAAATCATTGTTCGAAACAAACGTGTCAGCTAGTACCAGTTCGGCTTGACACATCTTGAATTATTACGCGACCTCCTCGTTTTTCCGGTCACAACATATTCATCATTTCTTCATTTCGTCTATTATTTCAAAAAGAAAACATGGAAACAACCATAATTATACTCTGCCTTTTTTCGATTGTTCAGGTGAATGAGATGAGATTTTTTCCCGGACATTTGTGATTTTTCAAGGCACTAGATATCACAGAAAAGTCGAAGTTATTCAACATTTGGCCAAAAGATAATGATTGGAAAAATGCGAAAATCAACAAAGAGAAAAAGCAAATGTTCGCACAAAGATTCATAAAATCAGAATATTATCCACAATGTGAATATGAATTCAAATTCGAGCCCATTTACTATTATCCCGGAGACAATATTCAACTCAAATGTCGGCTTTGTAGCGTTGGTTTGGTGCTAAACGGGTACTTAGTTTTGAATTTGTGGAAAAATTAACTTTCAAATTAAAGACAACCAAAGAGATGGGCAAGAGTGACAAATATTCTGGATTTTTTCGAAAATTACAAAAAACTTCGAACAAAAAATGGTCCGACGATTGAGATCATTGAGAATTACCCATTCTTAGGGTTTGTTAGCATAAAAAATTGAGGAAAAAACTTGTTGTCAAAATTGTAGCACACAATATGACGCATCGATATTAGGCAAATTCTACAGAAAATCGAAAAATTCTTTTCTCGAAGTGCCTAAACTTGTGCAAACGGACGGAATGCTTCAAATAGAAAACGTTGGTGTCATCCGCACTTCTTTCAAAGAAATGTTGATTTAGGCACACCCAAAGTCTATGGGTGTTTATTACTGCTTTGATGATATGAGTATTGCTTCACAACGTTTCTTCTATGTTCTAATCCCATTATTGCCAGTCTTTCAACAATTACCAAAGCTGCAAAAACTGGGAGTTTGCAATGTTTTACAACGAACTGGATATCCTCATTTCTCATGGAAAGATGAATTTCAGCCAGAAAGTTTTGATGATGAGAGTACTTGTTTTGAAAGATATGGAAAGGAAAGCACTGAATGTATTGGGGTGAGAAACTTTAAAATCTCAAAAATCACTAACATTTTTAAGAAAACACAACTGTTAGCTATTCACGGATGCGAAAATCCGGCAAGCGATTGTAACATCCATTTCAAAATACGAAACGTTCCTGCAAAAATTCACCTAAAATGGTCTGACTGGTCACCGTGTGATGGACAAAGTCAAAATCGCACGGGAATGTGCTATATAAAACTAGAGAAAAACTTGAAACCATCAACTCCGCTAGCTGTTCGAGATGAATGGTTGATGAGCCTCAACAAATTGTCACAATTCGACGGTTTTTATGAAGGTATTCCACTGAATAGTGGATTAATACCATTGTTTATCTATAAGGCAAAACAATTTGTTGGATGTATCGATGAGGACAATGCAAAAATCGACCAAAACGACGATAACTATAAGAAAAAAAGCGAACATGTTCGTACTTTTTTTCCTAGCCATCTATCTTATTTTTTGATTTCAGTACAGCGATACGATTAGAGAACTTATCATGAGAATGTCTGTTAATACAACTGATTCAATACATACTGGCTTCAAATACTGCCTCAGGTTTGGTGATTCATTCTATCATCTGATCTTTCAGCTTTTTTTTCGATTTCAGCAAAGCCTACGGTGAATATAACACTACGATCGGAACGTACACTATTGATTCTAGAAAATGTGAATGAAACACTTACCTTATTCATCAAATAAGAATAATCATAGGATCCTCGTTTGAAAAAACAAAAAACACAAAAAAAAAACAAAATGAAAATTCAAATTGTCTACGTGCGACGAGGGAGAAAACGCGCTCCATTGAACTTGCGGGAAAGAGATCATTTTGAAATTCATTTTTATTTTTTTTTGTGGAAGTTCACGTTTTATTTCTCTGTTTAAGTGAGACGAACGCAGAAGTGGAAGACACAATGTAAATGAAAGATGAGAACTTGCTTCAAAGAAAGGTCTCACGACGAAAAAAATAATATTTCAATGGATCAAATCCAGATTTTGATGAAATTTCAGTCATCTGTAAAAACAAAAATTAGAATAAAATTCTGATTATTTTCCCTAAATTTTCCACAAAACCCCCAGAACACAAAAAATCAACAACTTCAATTTTTTTTTACTTTTATTCAATTTGTGAAACGTATTAGAAAAAAGTTGTATGGAAAAAAAATATAAAAAATCAGTGAAATAAAACATTCACAATACAAATAATAAATAATAGGTGAGATAATGAAAACAAAAAAAATTTAATAAATTATTTTTTGGTTGACCGAGGACAAAATGTAGAAAATCGTGGGAATCATCTCAAATTTGCAAGTTTTGTACAGTAATTGAGAAAAAGGGTACTGTATTATATATCAAATTACAAAACAGGGTATATCGAAGAGGACACACAAAAAAACGGTGTTGAGGATACGGTACCATGGCATAAGATATGAAAGATGCTCGCGAGGGAGAGAGAGAGAGATTTAGGAGATAGTCTCCGCAAAAAAAAAAAGAAAAACGATGATAATGACGGAAAATGCCCGTTAAATACTATGAAAAATCAAATTAATATCAGGGTAATGATAAACGAGATCAAGAGAAAATAGAAAAAAAGTTAGTGAAAAAAAAAATGAAAAAAAAAGTTCAAAAACAAATAAAAATTGGCGAATCTAGATTCCATTCGAAACTGAGTTAGTTGGCAACAATTCAAAGACAATTTGTCGTGGCCCATTGACAATTGATCGGACCGGAAGTTGAGCGATAAACTCTCCGAGGAAGCAACCTAGAAAATGTACGTTTCACTAATCTGCCTTCAACTTCTCGAATCAATTACCTGTCTCATCGTTGCTCCGCACAATGAATGATTGGGTTTGGAAGTTCTTCTCGTTTCCAATCGGTTTTCCAAATCCTTCCGGAATCGAGTCACCTGACGGCGAAATTGATCCACTCTGCAAAAAAACATTTTTTTAATTTGAACTTTTGGGGCCAAAACTGAAAGAAAGTTGTAATTTTTCAAAATTTTGGCGCCAAAATCTAAAGTTTGAAACTTTCTTCATTTTGCCGCCAAACTCAAGGTTGTAAATGTTGAACTTTCTAAAAATTTACACGTGGATTTTTAGCCTCATTTTTTTGGCGCCAAAATGAAAGGTTCAAAATTCAAATTTTTTCAAATTTTTGCGCCAAATTGACACATGGAAGTCATTCAAATTTCAATTTTTGGCGCCAAAATTGAAGATTCGAATTTTGAACTTTTCAATTTGGGCGTAATTTTTCAAAAATCTCTTACCGTATGCGAGTTTCGTTCATTAATATGATTAGTAGTCTTCAAACAATCCTCCTCATTGTTGCTCTCATCCTTCTTGATGGCTCCTCCGGCCACCGCCGATTTATGAATGCTCAAATTGAGTGCGGCCGCCGTGGCCGACACATCATCGAACTGTTGATGATTCTGGCAAACCATTTTGAGCGCCGCCTCCGTCGTCAATTTCAACGCCTCATCCTCATCGTCGTCGCCGGCGCTCGCGCGTCTCTGCTTCGCATCGCTCATCTGTTCGTGTCGTTCTTGATGCATCTCAAGGTTTCGCGCGTTACGCGTCGCATATTGACATTGTTGACATTTCAACAACGACGGATCGTCTTTGTCCTGTTGTTGTTGCTCTTGTCGTGCTGTCTGGGCGCTGAGCAACGCCATGACTTGTTGCAAGTCGGTGGCACCACCGCCACCTCCCAAATGTTCTTGTTGCACATGCAATCCCATCATCAGCGAAGGGACGCGTTTATCGCAAAAGTTGCATTTATCATCCAACGAGTTGTTTGTGGTGGGTGTTGATGGCACCGACAGTTTTCCTCCTTGAATCGGTGTCGATGATGTGTTCGTGTTTCTCGGCGTCGACAACGGCATCACTCCATGAACATCTTGTTTGTGTTGTCGCAACTGTGTTCGGGTCTTGAATTCCGTCATACACGTATCACATCGGAACGACAAATTGCCCATTCGTTCGCGTTCCGTCGTGTCAATGTTGGCAATCACTGTCTTGTTTTCATCGATAACAATTCCGTGCATTTTCAACATGTGTGTACGCAAGAAATATTTGTTGCACACCTCTTTGTTGCACAAATCACAATAATTTTTTCCATTGGATGAGTATTGTCGTTTGACAGCACCGCTTGAACCAATTTTGTTGGGCTGAAAAACAAAGATTATAATTGGGATAAAAGGGAACGAGGGGGAGGGATGTGGCTTACTGTAGACATTGAGGAGAGTGATGGATCGAAATCAGATAAGCCGCCAAATTGTTGATGAAGTGGTGATTGAAACATGAGTGGTAGTGCAGAAATGTTTTGTGGGAATAAACCACCAAATAATCTGCAAAAAAAAAGAAATAAAATGAGGTCATTTTTTCGATTTTCAGAATAGGGCCACGGACCGTTTCGAGCCAAAAATTTCGGAATTTTCAGAATCGGTCAAGAATTTTAAAAATTCGGTTTAAGAAATTTAGAAAATTCTGAAATTTTGGGCCTAAATTTTCAGAACTAGTCTAAGATTTTCAGAATCGGGCTGAACTTTTGAAATCGGACCAAAAATTTCAAAATTTTCTAAGCCTAAATTCTCTAAATTGAGCCAGAATTTTCGAAATAGGGCCGAGATTTTCAGACATTTCAAAACCCAGTAAAGATTTTTAAAATCGAGCCAAAATTTTCAAAATTTCATGAAAATCAAGAATCTGGTTGAAATCTTCTCAGAATTTTCATAATTCGATTAAGATTTTCTAAAATTTCAAAATCCGGTTAGGATTTCAAAAATGGGGCCCGGCTTTTGAGAATCGGGCCCGGACCATTTTTAAATCGAGCCAAAAATCTCAGAATTTTCAGAAATTTCAAAATCCAGCTATGAGTTCAAAAATCGGGCCAATTTTGAATGGAAATACAAAAATTTCAAAATTTTCAGAACAGTTTTTCAGACCCGGATTTTTCTCCGAAGCTGTTGAGCCTCGACCCAAGCCTTGGCAAGATAAACTCACTGCATCAACGAGTTATTGGCAGCCGCCTGCACATCAGACAACGTCGACTCTTCCGACGGTGATGTTTTGCACTTCTTGGCGGGCGGCGGTGTCGTCTCCGGATCACAATCATCATCAACACTTCCGCCACCATTACCATTAACAATCACCGACGATTGACACGAATCCGACGAGTTTGTTGTTGCTGATGTTGTTGTTGTTGGTGTGGCGGCGGTGTTGTTGGACGATGTGGTGGGTAACATCAGTCCGGCAAGTGATGATGTGGCTGAATGTGTTTGTGATGGTGGCGGTGTCACCGAATTACTGTCGCGATCGTCCTCTTTCTGCGACGATGCTGTTGATGATGATGTGAGTCCGGCGGTGAGTTGTCCGAGAAGTGCGCCGAGATCACCGGTTCCGTTGGCTGTGAGCATTTCGATGAGTTGTGGATTGGCGTTTTGCATCAATTCCATGAGATCTGGTTTCTGTTGTTGTTGCTGTTGAGCTTGTTGTTGTGCTTGCTGAGCTTGTTGTTGTTGTGCTTGTTGTTGCAACTGTGATTGAAGTGTCATCTGTAAAAGGTTAGTCTCTTTCTTCAGTCACTCTTCACAAAAAAAAACGACGAAAAAAATGCAATAAAATTTTCCGTTTCAAAAAACTTTTTTTTTCAATTTTCATTTTTTAATTAAAAAATTGGAAAAAATTATGAATTTTTGTCGCAAAATATTTAAGACTTTTTTTGCGGACAACAAAAAAAACAGAAAAAGAAGAGAAAAGTTTAGAAATGGTACAAATGATTTTATGTCATCATCAGATGCACACATCATTAAAAGGGGCGGGGCCTAAATGGATAGTAGTAGTAGTAGTACAAAAGAGGCGAGAGAGTGTGAAAAGTATGAGAGACGCAGAAAAAGGGGATTTTTGGGAAGGTTAGATTTTTTGGCCACCAAAAAAAGGACGCCAAAATAAAAAGTTGATCGATTGAACTTTGAGATTTTTCAAAAAAAACTCAAATTTTTGAAATTTTGACACTGAAATTTGAAATTTTCAAATTTTTCAATTCAAACTTTCAAACGTTTGAACTCTCAGAAAGAATTGAAATTTTCAATTTTGAACTTGAAAGTTGAAATTTCAAAACTTTTAGTTGAACTTTTGAAAATTGAATTTTCGAAATTTTGAAGGAAATTTCAAATTTTAATTTTTTTCCAAATGACATGGATTTTCTGAATCTTCAAATTCTTAACTTGAAATTCGAAAATTTTAAAATTGAAATTTCAAAATTTTCGAATTTTGAAATTTCAACTTCATTTTCAAGAAGCTCAAGATTTGAGATTTAAACTGGAAATTCGAAACTTCTCAAGTTAAGCCTAGGATCAAACTCGAAATTTTCAAAACTCAAAAATTTCCAAACCTCTCTCCAAGTCAAAAAAAAAATAAACCATCTCACAAAAATAAGCCGACATCCCCCTCCCTTTTTTATCCAAATAAAAAGAAGGACGCGCGAAAAAAAGTGGACAAGAAAAGACAAGACAAGTCCCCCCACTGCTACTATGTGCACTAAAATAAATAGTAATTAATAATAAAAAACACAATTTTTCGACTGTTGGCCACATACAAAAGTGGGCGGGGCCAGGAGAGAGTTTTGAACAGATCTATGGAATGGGCCGGACAATATCCATGGGAAGTTGGAACTTTGGAAAAATATGGAAATGAAAACTAGAGATGCTGAACATTTCGAAATTTTGAAAACTGAAATTGTTTTTCTGAAAAATACAAATTTTTAAAATGAACTTGAAATTCAAATTTTTTGGAAAAAAATTCAATTTTTTTTTTAATTTTCAAAATTCAATGATCCCAACTAAAATCGAGTTTCATATTTTTGAAAAATTAAAAAAACAAAACTTCGAATGATCTTGAAAATTTTGAAACTGAAAATTTTGAAACTGAAACTTTTCTAGAAAAATTGAAATTTTTAAAAACTGAGAAGATGAAAATTTAAACTTTTTTATTTCAAATTCAAATTTCAACCAAAATCAAATTTTAATAAAGTTTTAACTTTAAAATGTAAATTTCAAATTTCAACAGAAGCCACTTTCCAAGCTTTTCTCAACTTCAAAATAAATTTAAAATTTTCAAAATTCAAATTTCAAAAAGAAGAACATGAGTTTATAATTCTGAAGTTTGACAATGAAACTTCAACTTCTCAAAAATCTCAAAAGTTTAATTTTCAATCTATCCAAAAATTTCCAAAAACTAGACCCCTCTTGTAGCTCCCCGCGAGCCTGGCCAACAAAAAAAACTTCAAAAAAAATCCAACAGATTTACCCGCCATAAAAAACCTGCCAGTGCCGACCCCCTTCAAAAAAAACCAGCGAAAAAAAATAGGACAACTCCTAAAACAAACACAATAATTAATATCATATTTTCGACTTTATCTCTAATTCTCTTGCACTCTCTCACTGTCTCACTTCTTCCCTTTTGGGATGTCATTGACCACTAACCGAGAGACAACACAAGACAACGAGACGCAGACATTGGCTCTTTGTTACTTCTCAAAAAAAAATGGAATGGGGAAAGTGGGGGGAGGGGGACCTTTTCGGTCGACGACATTTTATTGTATAATAGTGCTAAAACCATTTTGTCACCTGTTCAACATTTATGGGAAATTATAGTTGTTTTTGACATAAGTTTTGAGCCATAACATCTGGTGTAAAAAGTGGCAAAACTTTTATGGGTAAAATGATACAAATTTAAAGTATAGTTGGACCGGGCCTGGTTTTTCTAGGATTCAAATGAAGTGAAAAAATTCAAAATCCAAAATTTAGTTCAAGGTTTTTTTTAAACCTGGAGGTTTTGAGTTCAAAAAAAAACTTCAGAAACTTTTTGGACCCGGCCTGGTTTTACCAGAAGCCAAAAAAGGTGCAAAACTACAGTACCCCCTAAAAAAGAAAAAAAAATAAATCTGTGTTTCAAAAATGAAAAATTCTGGCCTGGACAAGATAAATTGGGTTACTGTAGACTTCGAAATTTTATGTGCATTTTTTTTTGAAACTCAAAAAAATTTCATGTTTTTTGACTTTCAAAGGTAAGCCTAACATGAACCAAAAAGAAGTACAAAACTACAGTACTCCCAGAGAAAGCTAACGACAAGAATATTCGGATTACTGTAGATTTTCAATTTCGAATTCAGATTCAAGTTTTACATCATTTTTTTTCCGAAAAATTGAACTTTCAAAAAACCGGCTTAGAATTGTTTGTTTGTTGCAAAACGGCATTTCTAGGCCGGCCCGAAACCTGGCTCAGGCTTAAAAATTCAAAAAAAAAACCCGCAAAAATTTTTTTGGTCAATAAAAAATTTTCGGGATTTATTTTTTTTTCGAAAAAAAATGGAATTGAAAAATAAAATTTATTTTTTTTTTGGGAACGAATTTACGATGAGTTATTATTTTCGGCACGTTTTTGTTGTGTGTGTGTGTGTGTATTTGAGCGTTCTTCCCATTTTTTTTTCGAAATTTTCTCGTCTGATTTAGTCAACTCCTCGATTAATCTGGCGTGTGAGAGAGAGCGAGTTTTGTTAAACGAAAAAAAAAATGTTGTGTTGGTAGTAGTGGTGATGTGAAAGAGAACAAAACTAGTGGAATTTCGTCTTGTTCAACACATGAATTTGATTTTGTAGTAGCCCGGAAAATAAAAGTGTGAGAAAATGTTGATGTGTGAAAGGTAGTGACTCGCGCACAGGAAAAAGAATGTTGCGAAAATATATATTTATTGATTTCAGAATGCTCGGAAACAAGACCAATTTCTAAGGTTTTACAAAGAGGCCAGAAAATTCTTGAAAAACTTTGAAATCTCAAAAATTTTCGAAACTCAAAAAAAATTTGTCAAAATCAATGTCAGAATTTTAGAAACTTAGAAATTTTTTAAAAATTTTGAAAAATTGAAAAAAGTTTGGCATATTTCGAACTTCGCGATTCATAAAACTTCGAATCTTCAAAATATTTGAAATGGAAAATCGAACTTCCGAAAATTGCGTACAAAATTAAGCTTGTTGAAAATTTCAAAAAATCAAAAAAAATTGAATTTTCAAAATTTTGTGAAATTTCTAGAAACCCAAAATTTCACTTGAAAATGTTTCAAAATTTTGAGAACTGACCTGAAAATGCTTTCAGAATTTCAAAATCCAAAAAAAATTTTTGTTTGAAAGTTGAAAAAATTTAGAATTTTATGGAAATTGCCATAAAATAGAAAATTTATGAATTTTTCAAAATAACGAAATATAGCGGATTTTTGAATTTCAAATCTAAAAAAACTCGATTTTTCAAAATTTTCCATCAAAATTTGAATTCGAAATTTCAAAATTTCGAGATAAAAAATTACGAAACTCCCAAAAAAAACCAATAAAAATTTTTTTTCGAGAAAAAAACTGCGCAGTTCAAAAAGAGATTTAGAGAACGTTTAAGCAAGAAATAAAAAAAATAAAAATCAGCTTATCGTTTCAAATAAAAAAAAAACACAGTTTTTGAGCGATTAACTAGGTTCATCGGAACCACTTCGAAAGGACTAAGAACATGTTTCAAACATTCTCTCAAAATTCAGGCGACCAGCAGAAAAACCACAAAAAATACTACGGTCGTTTCTCTTGCTCACCGACTCCGCCCACTTTTTTTGAAAATAATATCCGCGCCGAAATAAATATACATTCCAACAAATTGTTTCCTGCGATTTCGCAAAAATTTTAACAAGAGGAGAGCAAAAAATATGAAAAAAAGTATTATATCGAAATGGGCCGAACTTTTTCATATTTCTTCGAAAAAAAAAGAAGTCGAAGGAGAAGAAAAAAAAGTTAATTAAACCAATGAATTATTCGTCGTTTTGCCCGCCCGTGTGAACTTTTTATGAATGAAAAGAAATTCTTCTTTTTTTTGTTCATCGAAAAAGTGAGTTGTGAATTTTCAACAAATCAATTTGTTTATATGTATTCTGTTTCAAAAAAAAATTTGCGATTTTTTTCAGCCAAACACACACACACGTACACAAAAAACCACTCTTTGTTTATAACAAAAGTAATAAATTTTATGAAAATTTAGAGAGCTCATTTTTCAAATCTGGAGCAGAGGATTTTTAGAATAAAATTTTAACTTCAGATTTTTGTACGTTTTCAAGAGCCGGTCTTCAAAACTACAGTACTCCCAGTTCAGAAAATTACACGAAAATCGAGCCGGGACCAGAAAAAAGGATAGACTGGGGCTCAAAAAATCGAAAAAGTCCAAAAAAATCTCAAACCCAGATTTTGGTTCAACATCAAGACCCGGTTTTCAAAACTACAGTACTCTCAGACAGAGTCGATTTCGAAAGTTAAAAAAACAACACAAAAATCTGCGTGGATCAGGAAAAAAAACTGGTTTGGCCTGAAAAGAAACTGTGTTCGAAAAACAACATAAAAATCGGGTCCGCCCAGAAAAAAAGATTGAACCGGCTCGAAACCAGACCCGGGCTAAAAAAATGAACAAGGTCAAGAAAAATTGGGGCCAGGGCTAAAATTTTTGGGTTTAGCTCAAGGTCAATTTTTTCCCAGAGAATTTTCAGGCCAATTTTTCAACTTCCTGGTCCTACAGTCCTGTCAAAAACCGGGCCCGGACTAAAAATCATTGGATAGAAAATATTTGCCCGAAAACTTTTGGGTCAGCTCAAAAAATATTTTCTAGGTTAAATTTTTGAATTTAGGAAAAAAAAAAACGTTTCAGCCCGATTTTTCCAAAGAAATTTCAAGTGCCAAAATTTCAGCCCGACACATTTTCATGGCCCAAAACTAACCGGATCAATTGACATCAGTAATTGCTGCATATCGACTGAATTCATCGCGAAAACACACCGAAAAAGACACAAACTACAGTACTCCTTGTCTTCCTTTTCACGATTTCAACACCTTCGATAACTTGTTGTCACTGAAAAATTCAAATTTTTCCAAAAAATTAACTCGAATAACAAGATTATAATTAACAAAGTCCTTTTTCTCTCTCGACAACAAGACAAAAACATGAATTTCTTCCAATTTCAAAAAAAATTGGAAAAAAATCACAGCCCCAAAAAAATTTTTTTTTTGCGCGCGTGACAAATTTTTTTTCAATTAATTTTCAGGCGAAAAAATTGGAAAAACTTGATTGACTTTTTTTTCTTCGTCTTGTTTTGTTTTCGACGTGGGGAAATTAAATTTTTTTCATATTTTCATATGAAAACGCGCATAAATAAATATACACCGCTCTGACTGATATACATTTATTTTTTTCCCGAAAAGATTTTCGACTCGAAAAAAAAGACACAGACACCGTTTTCGAAAACTTCTCCTCGCTAATTATTATTTTTCAAAAAAAAGTGAAAAATAAAATATCCACTTCTCAAGGGAGTTTTGATTTTTGCTTTGAAAAAAAAATTCGTTTTCCAAAATTACATATCTCGCCCAATTTCTGACTAACTTATTTTCAGCCAATTTTTTCAGAAAAAACAAAACAAGCAAAAAATCTGAAAATTATTCCAGGTGAATTCGATTTGTCAGGAATTGACAAAAACAAAAAACATGGAGGGAGGTTTTCGAAAATTCGCAAAAACTACAGTAATCCACAAGTTTTTTCTCTTGTCCAATCAGACATCGAATGTGCATTTTCTCACTGGCATAAGAAGCCAGCCCGCAAAAACTAATTTCGAAAACACAGCCAACAAAAGGAGAACTAGAAAAATCACATAGCCATATAGCCATATATATATGTTATATGCGAAAAAAAGAAATAAAAATTTTGGGGCGGCGAGAGTAGAAAAATTTAATCAGAAAATTTGTTGAAAAATTCGGGCGGCGGGTAAGGAGAAATAAAAACGCGGGGCAAATCAAGTAAGAAGAGAAGGGGAAAAAGTCGTAGATTTATGGATACTGCTGGTCGAACCTCGACAACACACACACACATTTTATAGGTATATATGAGGGTAAATTAGACATGTTGGAATAAAATTGACATTTTTATTGCGCGAAATATTTTTTTTGGCTTTGAAAAATGGGAAAATCCGAAAACCTGGGGGTCAAATCATGACCTCACTATAAGAGTTGACCTAGATAACAGTCTGAAAAAAATTCCGTTCTCAAAATTTTTTTCAAAATTTGCAAATGGCTCGGCCCGAAAATTTATGACTCGGCCCGAAATCGATGTTCTAAACTTGTGCCAATTTTGGACTGCACCAGAAATTTTGAACTTTTTTTTGGAGAGTACTGTAGTTTTGCTATTTTTTCGGTCCCTGTTTCTGGAAAAAAAATACGGATATCTCAATTTTTCGGGCCGAGCTCTAGAAGACTGTCTTATCACTAAACTTTTTTTTTTCAGAAAAACAAACAATTTTAAAATGTTAGGCCTGGCCCGAAATTGATTTTTCAAACATGGGCCGGACCAGAAACTTTTTCTGACCTGAAACCAAATTTTTAAATGTTTCTGAAACACAGATTTTGAGAGTACTGTAGTTTTTCAACTTTTTTCGCTAAAACCAAGCCGGCTCTAGAAAGTTTGGAAAAAATTTTCACTTTGGAACCATCACACCATAAAATTGTATGTTCCTTTAAACTAAAGTTTTCAAAATTTTCTCAAGTTCAGAAAAATTTTCGAAATTTTAAATTTTCTAAAAAAACTTGATTAAAAATCTTGAAATCTACAGTAAACTGTTTCTCCTTAAAAATTTCAAATTTTGGCGTTTTTCGAAAAACTCGCAAAACATTCCACGAAAAAAAATACGGAACTCAAAAACAAGGCGATAAGAAATCAAAAAAAAAAAAGGAATTTGCTCAAATTTCCGCCGCCGCCGCTAATAATTTTTTAAAAGCAAATTACGCCGGCGGCAGATTTTTTTGAAAAATTCAATTTTTTTCGAATGTAAATGGCCCAAGGCGTCGAAAGAAGCTAATCGGATTTTAAGCATCAAAAAAAAAAGAAAAAATAAATAACTAAAATAAAATAAGAGTGAGAAAGAGAGTGCTTGGCACGTCGTCGCCTGTCTCCCAAACGAATTTCAGAGTGAGAGCCAAAAAGCAAAAATGAACACGAAAATACAAAATAATTGTAGTTTTGCTGAGCGCACCGAATTCCTGTGAACAAGAAGAACACTCGACGAAATTCAAAAAGTTATACAAATTGAAAAGGAGAAAAAAGACGGAGAACATTAAAAAAAAACGAGAATGAGACATGTTTCAAAACCACCGCAAAAAAAATAAGATAGATAGATAGACCGATCAAAACCCGCCCTACAGTACTACTTATCCCACTACTTGTTAACATAATCAAATCGCATAAAAAACCCGTTCCGAGAATGTTGGTTTAATTAGCTTCTTTTAACAACAAAAAACCACATGCAAACTTTTTTGTCGATTTCGAAACAGAAATTGGATAAAAATTATTCGATGAAATGGGGCAAAAGCGGAAATTTGAAAAAAAAAATGCAAACATCATGAAATTTCAATTATTTTTTTTTTGTCATCTTTTCGAAAAATAATATACAGTACCTGCCTGATCGCATAACACAAAGTGGGAAGGGAATGAAAGCACGAAAAAAAAACATTTTTTTTTTGAAATTGAAAATGTAAACAAACCATGAACAGCTTATGTATTATCGTTGGCCATAGGCTTTTTTTGGCGCTAAAAATAAAAATTTCGAAAATATTGAAATTTTTTTTTGGTTGATTTTGGATTTGATTAGAATTTCCGAAACTCACAGAGCTACCAAATTTTCGGGCCGGGCCAAAATGTCACCGCTAGGCATACCTGGCCTAAGAGGGTAACAGAGAAAAATAGTTCAAAATTTGAGAGAAACTTAATTTTTTGTGGCGTGACCTATAATTTAAAAAAAAAAAAAATGACATGGATGGTACTTTTTTTTCCTCTAAGGCTAGGTATTCCGCTATATTCGGATGATCAAAATTTTTCGGGTCAAATTTTGAAAATTCCAAAAATTCGAGGTGAGATTTAGGCTAATTTGGGCCGGCCTGGTTTTCAAATAGCCAAAAACAGGGGCTTAGCTTTTCTAGACAGGGACCAGAAAATAACAAAAAAAAAATTCGGCCAAGCCTCTGGGCCCGAGAAACTCTCTCAAAATTTGAGCCAATTTCCAAATTTCCAAATTTTCCAAAAAACCCGAGAAATTGTCTCAAAATTCGGGCCAACTTTTAATTTTTAAGAAATTTCAAAACCTAAAATTTGGGCGCAAAATGAGATTCTCAAAACTTTTCGCAAAACCACCAAATTCAAACTAAACTAAACTAGAAAAAACCAACAAAAAAAACATGCGCTCTCAACAAGATTATCGTTCTTTCCCGTCCAGGTTAGCCAACAATAACAAAACCCGCTGATTGTCTCTCTGTCTCTCTCCGTCTCTCACTCTCTCACAGGCTAGTCGGTACACACTATTTTGTAACACAAGTTCAATGGACAATGACTAATTGCTTCGGATCGAATGGCGTCCAACAAAATCCATACATTTTTTCCAAAGAGGAGGGTTGACAACAGCAACAAAAAAAAAAATGAAGTTTTTGTCAATTTTTCCTTTTTTCGAAAAAAGTTCAATTCAATTTTTCAATTTCATATGAGACGGGATGTGGATGTATAAATTTTTCAACGCAAAAAAAAACGCGAGAATGAAAAACTTGAATAAATCACTCATTCCAAATTTTTGTTGTGTTGTCTTGTTCTTCACACTAATCACCGAAAACCTTTCAAATTACACACTCGCCACAAAACCAGCTTTTTCGCGCGTAACCGCACCGCGCGAAATGACCACCAATTTGTTGTGAAGTTAGGTTTCCAAATAAATAATAATAATAATAATAATGAAATTGAAGATGAGAATGAAAATCCGACAAGAAGCAAAAAAAAAGAAAGAAAGATACAGTAATCCTTGATGTATGCAATTTCAAAAGTGTTTTAAACAATCATAATGGATTTGTATTATTAGTTTTATTATTGTTGGTTAGAAGTATGAATAGTTGATTCTTGTAAATACTACTACCAACAAGTATGCTTCTTCATCTATCTTTTTCATTTTCCGCCCATTTCTCGTTTGACACAAAGTTCAACTTTTTTCTCGAGAAATCGGGCCGGCCCAAAAAACATGGGATTTGCGAAAGTTACAGTAATACTTTTTTCTTGTGTTCAACATTTCAAAGTTCGAAAAAAAAATCTTAAATATTTTTCTAAGAAAATTTCGACTCAAGTTTTTCGGGCCGGGCCGAAAATCAGTATTCTTTTAGAAAAAATTAAAATAGCCCTAGAAAAATTGTCATTTTCAGACCGGCTCGAAAAAACTCGAACACTAGAGAAAAAAATCCGATGAAAAATTCCTCGAAATTTTTTCAGGTCGGCCCGAAAATTGTGAAAACTACAGTACTCGATTTAAAAAAACGTGAACTTTCTCATAAAAATTCAAAAAAACCCCTAGAAAAACGTTGCAATTCCAGGCCGGCCCGAAAATTTCGGGGCCGTCAAAAAACCACAGTACTTTTCAAAAAAATAAAAATACTAGCCAAACTTTCGTCATCTATCTAGGGCGGCGCGAGTTCTGAAAAATGCTCAAACTACAGTACCTTCAGGAAAAAATATGCTTTCAGATTTCAAAACTTTCCGGGCCGGCCCGGAAAATTGGAGACTTTCAAATACTACAGTACTCTATTCAAACAAGAACCGTTTTTTTTTGAGAACTAAAAAATGAGCCTAGAACAAAACTACAGTACTCACAAGATAAAAATTGTGTTCCGAAACTTTCCGGGCCGGTCTGAAAAACCATGCAGTCCATACCGTAACCCAAGTCAAAAAACATCAAAATCAAACCGATTTCAAAGTCTCAGTTCGTGTGTTTATGTGGCAACCAAAAAAAAAGTGTGTGTCTCAAAACATGATTTGATTGGTGGCGGCGATCTGAGATGGACGGTGTAAAAAAACAAGCATCGACAAGTGTTCGTTCGCTCTCTATCTCAATTCGAGCATGTGTGCGAGCGATCATTTTTGAAAATAGCAGACGAAGAAGAAGAAGAAGAAGAAGAAGAATGTGGCCGAAAAAATTGAAACAGGCAAAAAAAAAAAATGAATTGGAACAACAACAAATCTTTGACCACCTGATGGACACACATTGATACTTCTTCTTCTTCTTCGTGTTCGGTTCGGCGGGCTCGCCGGATGGCACCGCCCGAAATCCAACAATAACAATGATGATACATTGGTAATTTGTCTTTTACAAAATGTATGATGAATTGAACGTGTTCAATGAGACAAAAAAAAACACGAAGATAGTGGGGTTTTAGAAAAATTTCAATTTCTACAGTACTCTCAAAGGAACATGTATTAGGAGAAATAGATTTGGGATTACTGTAGTTTTAGAAAAAAAAGTGTTTTCAAGCTAGACATTTTTCAACTGATCTTGTGGTACCGTGAATTACGAAGTGAGCAAAGTCACTACAGTACTTTCGCAGGGTTACTGTAGTCTCGAAGCCAGATTTTTAAAAAGTTTGAAGCTCTAAAATTACTGTAGTTTTTTGAAATTTTTCAACTCGGACCAAAAAAAATATCAAGACTAAATCTGAGCCAGGATTTTTGAAAAAAGTAAGAAGCTCTAAGACTTGGTTACTGTAGTTTCTCAAAGTTTTCTACTAGACGAACTGGCAAAAAAATTCTGGCTTACTGTAGTTTCGACATTTTGTGCTCAATTTTTTCGGATTACTGTAGCTCCAGAAAACTTGAAATTTTAAAAAACACAGAATACTGTAGGTCCCAAAATTTATGCCAAACTTTTTAGGATTACTGTAGTTATCCCTGAGCTACTGTGGAAATAAATAGGAGTACTGTAGTTTAGAAAGTGTCCTCACTAACCTAGAGCAAAATTCTCATTTCTCAATTCTCAAAAAATAAAAGTGAACACATCCAGTTTCACACGAAAAAAAGACTAATTACTTTTTTTTCTACAGTATTACAATTACTACTACTTCTAGTATCAACCAAATCTCAAAACATATATAATATTTTCAAGTATGCTTCTTCTTCTTCATCTCCCCTTCTCCTTCTTCTTGTTCGTCATTCGAAACTTGTTCGTCTCATCAAAAAGAGAAAAAAAAATTATTTTGTTTTAATGTAATCGTCGAAAAAAAAATTTTTTTCTGCCTAGGATGAAATGAACTGGATTTGCTTCTAATTACATTCATTTGTTGTTTAGGCGTTGATAAAAATGATCGAAACATCATCGAAGAACATACCAAGCAACCAAAAAAAAAAACTAAACACACTTTTTTTTTCGAATAAGAATGAGGAGGAGGAGGAGGTACTGTAGGAGGCAAGAGATGATGACCAAAAATAGAGTAGATATGGGACGAAGCGAAAAAAAAAACGAGGAGAAAGATTTCTTGAAACGAAAATAAACAGGCATCGGAGCAAAAAACAAACATTTTTGCTCGGCCGCCGTCGTTTTTTTTTTTTTTGAAACAATTGTTACAAAATTTCAAGTTGATCATCTCATCTCTTCTTCTTCTTTTTCTCCTTTTTTTTCGCCATTATCACTAGTTTTGTTTAGAGCGCGGATGATATACGGAAGTTGACGAATGAGATCAAAATCCATCTCGCGCGGAAAAAAAAACACTTTTGAAAATTTTTCGGACCGAACCGGGCCTGGCTGAAACCTAACACAAAAACAAAAACAAGGCTCTCATTTCAAAAACTAAAATATTCACTTGATGATCAAAAATCGACGCATTGAGAAAAAAATTGCAACAGAACAAAAAACGCGAAATTTCAAAAAAAAAAAGGTGGATCTCTCAAGATTTTTCAACTTCTACTATACGCGTTGATTATGAAGTACTTTGGTCAATAAAAATTTCGCGTTTTTTTTTGTGGTGTTTCTCGAAATTTTTTCTCGCGACAAATTTTATCACTTTTCAACGTTGAGAACAAAAAGATGATGAGGCAAAAAATTCGCGAGCGCGCGGATAATGGTGGCTTGAGGATTGGAACACGGCCAAATTATACTGTAGTTTGAGGAAAAGTTGAAGTTTGTGATAATTTTGGAGCCAAATCTTTACCGCTTCTTTTTTCGCGAAAAATTCGCGCCGATGAAAAAACCCTTGACTGAGGCAAAAAATTTCGAGGTCCAAAAATTTAGGCCTGAAGTTCAAGTTTCAAAAATTCTCAAAATCTAAAGCCAGCATTCGAGCCCTAAGATTTTCGGGCCAAAATTTCAGACTTCAAACTTTCTGGCCATCATTTCAGATTTTCGAGTCGATAACTCGAGCAAATTTTTCAGACCTCAAACTTTCGGGTCCGAAATGGAATGCTGAATCTGACACATTACTACCCTCAAAGCGACAAAAATACAGGTCTGAACCTTTGAGACCATTAAATATTTCAGCCAAAAATTGTCGGGCCGAAAATTCAGTCTTGAAAATTTGAAGACACTTTCACGTCGGTAATCAAGGCCCCAAAGTTGCTGCTCAAAATTTTTAGGCAAGTATTTCAAGTTTAGAAGTTAGATCCAAATTTCAGACCTAAAATTTTCTGGTGAGGATAGTTTCGGGCCACTAATCCCGGTCTAAAACATGTGACCCAAAATCTCCGAGCCAAATACTCAGGCCTAAAACTTTTTGGTCAATATGTCAGCTCTCCAACTTTTGGGTCCGAAATAGATTTATCAAATCTACAGTATTCCATACAACCCTCAAAGCGACAAAAACGCCGATTCAAAAGAGCCCCATGACACCCAGAAAAACACAACTGACAAAAGTGCAACAAGAAAAAACGGTAGAAAAAACAAGAGAGAAACACTAAATTGAAAAATTAAACACATATTTGAGATAAGAAGAGACGATTTTGCGGACAGCAAGAAAAAAATTAGTGATAATTCGCCGTTATCATTTTCACCGAAAAAAAAATGTGAAATGAAAATAATAAATTGATCACAGCAAAATTCGAAATTTTTTTCTTCTCGCGCACCAACAAAAACACACACACTTTTCTCTTCATCTTCTCCATTTTTTTTCGCATTCTAAATTGATAAGTTCTGTTTTTTTTGTCCGTCTTTCTGACACCTATGTCATTTTATCTATATCGAATCATTCACGAGTACTGTAGCGCCAGAACAACACACACACATTTATCCGATTTTTTCGTCGAATGATAATCAAAATAAAAAATGCGATTTTGTTGGGTTCTGGAATTTTCTTGGTTTCACACGAAACCTATCATACTCGGGTCAAAAAATTTCTAAATTTTTTTTCGGGTGATAAGAAACAATTTTTTGACACGAGAAAAATTGAAATTCGTGGTCTTCAAAATGCAATTAGATGATGATGATAAGACAAGAAAACTTTTTTCAAATCAAAAATCAAGTTACATTAATAAATCATGTTTCGTTATGAAACCAGTAAAAAACCGGAAATTCTACAGTAACCTATTCAGCGCGAAAAATTACATTTTCAAGCTTATCACTTGTTTAAATCATCATCGAAAAGAAAAACTAAATTAATACATCTGATTGATAGCTGGTGGAAAAACCCTCAAAACCGATTTTCGTGTTTTTTTTCGTCATTATCTCAACTGCGTTTCGTCGTGTGTTGCCCTTCGAAAAATGATGATCAAATCAAATCAAATGATAAATATTCTCCAATTATTTTTCTCTTTTTCTTTCCAACCTTTTTTTTGCGTTTTTTCGACTGGCGCGGTTTTAAGAAAAATATTGTATAAAACACATACCTTTTTGTGAATTGATTTGTTCTTGTTTTTGTTGTTGTTGGGGTTTGGATCAGGTGTTGATTGATGAGATCTGCAAAAATTGGATTTGGTTGAAAGCTTAGAAAAATATGATACGGTAGAAAAGAAAAAGAAGACAATGCGCGCTCTATTGACAATTTTCTGAACCTCTTTTTTCGAAAATAGGATAGGAAAAACAGGGTCAAAATGTATCTTTTCTAATACTTCAAGTATTCTCAAAAACAGGAATTATTATTAGAGCTAAGCCTAAGCCTTGACCAGGATTTCCAAATTTCCGGGCCGGCCCAGAATTTCTGGCCCATGAAGAAACCCAGGCCGGCCCGAACTACAGATACCTGCGATTGAAATTTGAAATTTTTTGGAAATCAAAAACTTCTAATGTCAATCCAGCCACATCATCGTAAAAATGATTCACCAACGAGAGAGATCACGAAAAACTGAGAGACGTAGACAGTAGATCAAATTATTTCACATCCTTCCTGGTCACAACTAAACAATCTCCTCGAAAAAAATATTCAGAAGAAAATTTGAAATAAAAAATAAAGTCTTTTTTTTTCTTGCCGGCCGGCCGTCGCCCCGCAAAATTTAGCTAATCAAGTTTCTCAAAAGAAAAAAAAATTCGACAATTTTTTTCTGTCTTTTTCAATAAATATAACAAAATCAATTTTTTTTCTTTTTCTGCTCTCGGACAAGGAGTGGCTCTAATCTACAAAAAATCGTGGCCACAAAATTTTTCGAAAAAAATAGAGGGAAAATTTGAAGAAGCAAAAGATCTTCAAAGTAAATGGGCACACAAGAAAAAAAGTTCACTAATTAGACAATTTCAAAAAAAACTTTTTTTTCGAAATGTCCAAAAATGTCCAAAAGTACAGTAACCCATTTTCCAACTAAAGGTTTAATGAATTAGTCCACCAAAGAGGTGCCCTTCATAATGCGAACAAACAATAAAAAAAAACGTCTGGGTCTCTCATTTTATTTTTTGTTTTTTTGTTGCTTATGTTGCACTTCTTTTTTCTCCACCATTCGGTTTGGTGCACAGAAATAGTGTGTGAAATGAGGAGTGCGTAGACAAAAAATGAAAATACACAACGCGAAGAGGTCAGTTAGAGTTGCGTAATCATTGTAGTCGACTATTTGTCGAATTTTTCTTTTTTTTTTTTTTTGGAAAAAGGGAGAAGAAAAAGAAGAAAAAGAGATGGATGAATGAATGGACAACGAGCAGGTAAAGATTATAATTGGTGGATTGGTGGTGGAAAAAGGAGAAGAAATGATTGAAAATTAGATATCAAGACAGAGAATGACGTCATATCACCAGGGTAATTTCACTTCACCAACTAGGAAAAAAATGAACAAATGTTCAAGAGATTACAGTATCCACCGAAAAAATATGGGAGGGGTTTCATCGAATCTTCATGTCACATTTTTCAGACCAAAAAAAACCGGAAACCCGTTTTTCAACTTTGAAACTTTTGTATACATCAAAAATTCTCAATAAAAATTTTGGACCCGAAAATATCGGGAGTTGCAAAAACTACAGTAGTATTTCTTACAAAAAAACTTCCTTTTTGAAAAATCTAGAGCTACTCGATTTTTTTCCAGGCCGGCCCAAAAATATTATGTCGAAAAACCTAGGTTTTTTTTGAAAATGTTTTGGGTCAGAGTTCAAGATTTCGGAAAAGTTTCGAAAAAATTGTGAACTTTTATTTTTTGGCCAGGCGTGCTGATACACGAAGAAAATTTACAAGAAATTTCAAATTTATTTCTTAGCCTAAACGCAGCAACAACCTCGTAAATGTAGAACAACTCAACTATTCCAGGCCGGCCCGGTGAAATATCTAAACTACGGTACTTTTTCGAAAAAAATCAACTTGTTCAGAAAAATCCAGGAAATTTTCCGGACTGGCCCTTAAAACTTAGAATTTCAAATATTTTTTCAAAATTTTAAAAATAGGCCTAGAACATCTCGCTATTTCCAGGCCGGCCCGAAAACTTAGTTCTGTCAAAAGCTACAGTACTTTTTCGCAAAAAAACTTTGGTTTGAAAAGTTAGCTCATTTCTCTGAAAATTTTGAGTGTTTAGATATCAAAACTTTCGGGCCGGTCTGAGAACCAGGACTAATTTTTTGAGAATTTTTGTCAGAAATCTTTGAGAAAAATCCAAACCTTTTAGAAAATTGAAAAAAATACCTAAAAGTACTTTTTCTTTACACCCATTCAAAACACAAAAAAGCGCGCGCGGCGAAAAATTCACAAAAAAAAGAACCGCGGCATTCTAAAGACAAAAAAACCGACACGTCATGGTTTTTTGAAGTTTTTTTTTGGTCGCACTTTTTTTTGGGAAAAAAGGTACAACTAAACTGATTCATAAGCGTTGTTCGCGCCGCTTTTTCGAATTTTTTTCTAAAAAAAATCTCATCTGGTTTCTTATGTGATTCAAGCACGGCTCAAGTAAGAAGATCATTAAAAATTATGCCATTTTTTGGAGGGTTCTGGTGTTTTGCACCCCGCTGATTGTAAAGTCCCGCTGAGCAGCAGACACTCTTTTTTAAAACAAAAAAATGGCCAACTACTGTAGAAATCGACTCCGCCCATTTTTTTTCTGGGACACTTTAGTAACTTCCCGAAAAACTGAAATTTAAAGTCCATTCCAAGCCCCGCCCACAAACCTAATCAATCTCCATTAACACAGAAAAAAAACTTGGCAAACAATCATCAAACGAAAAAATATATAATCAAAAAAGGACAAACACACACACACACATACATTCGAATTTCTGATAATTCGAATGATATACAGTGAGAAGAGAGAGAGACGCAGAGAAAATGACCATACAAAAACTTTGTATGGTCATGTTGAGGGGGACGTAAAAATATACAAAAAATTACTGTAGATTCGGTTTTTCGTTGCAAGAGAATGGCTACTAGAAACGAGAGAAACGAGGAAGAAATATGTGAAATTTTTGAAAAATTGTTCTGCCAGCAATTCAATTAACCGGGTATTCAAGAGAGGGGAGAATTTCGAAAATCGAATACATTCTATTTTGGACGCGACAAAAAAAAAAAGAAAAAAGAAGAAGAAGAAGGTGGTGGCAACAAATTTTTTGCTGCAAATTTTAATAATTTTTCTGTTTTAAACATGCATTGAAACAAGACAAAATGTCAGCAATGAAATGTGACCCTCGTCTTATCAGTTGAGTTTTTGAAAAATGAAACTGACAATTTTTGAAAATTTTTTGTTGTTTCTGTTCATGGTTTTCAAACTTGTCCCAAGAAAATCCGAAAAATCGTAGGGCAAAAGCTTGGACACCAAATATTTTTTAGAAATCAGACAAGCCCGAAAATTTGCAACTGTTGTAATGGTTCTAAAAACTGTTTATTTATATTTTTTTTGAAAATGTTTTCTAATTTATCAAATTTTGGTCATGTTCGACCAGGTCCTTGATTTTAGGGTACTTGGAACCGGGGTTTCTGAAGCACGTTTTTTTTTTTTTTTTAATTTTTTCGGGCCGGCTTCGAACCTCTCGAACAAATTGTGTTAATTTTGAACAGTTATGGGTCAGGCTTTTTTCGAATTCGGACTCAAATACACAGCAATATAGGTTTTTTGTGAATCTGTTCAGTTATTTTCTGAAGGTCTAGAAATGAGTCTTGTCTAAACTGAAAAAAAGTTTCGGGCCGGCCCGATTTCTTCCAAAATTTTGAAAAAAAAACCCCGATCGCACCCGAAAAGTACCGTTTTCATAGATTTTTACCTTTTCGGCCCGAACTTCTCGGGCCGGCCCGGAACGTTCTTGCAGTTTGTGCAAAAATGAAAGTTTTCGAAATGATATCTAATAAAATCGAGAAAAAATTTCAAAATTCTGATAAAGGCCACCTAGATAACGAAACAAGAACAAGCTGTCAAAAATTTTTTAATTGCAATTTTTGTACCAACCAACCAAAAAAAAACCTTCAAAAATATTTTACATCTTCTTCTCACGGTTCAATTTATTCATTGTATTTAATTCATATTCAAATGGTCATTTTATGGGGGGCACAGGACCTCAAAAAAAAACTTATTTATTTATTTTTTTTTTGTGGTGAGAACTGAGGATGGTTCTACAAAATGGCATAATAATATTGGAACGGGCAGCTTATATTGAAAATTTAAACAGTTTGAATTTATTGAAAAAATAAAATTTGGTATACGAAAACTTTATTTATCAAAATGGTTGCCTTTGGGATTTTGACTAATTCAAAGATTTGATTTGATTTTTTGACAAGGAACAAAAAAAACCTTATCAACAAAAAAAAACACTCTAGACACCCAGACGACCCATAGAGTAAAAAAAGAAAGAAAAATGTTTATTTTTTCTGAACTTGAACACCTGTTTTACAATTTTATTACGCTCACAAATTTTTCGAATTTTTTTTTCCCAATTTGAAAAAGTGTCGGGTTACTGTAATTAAAAATAAGAATTGTTCATGGAGGCCAAAAGCAAAAAACTACATTTGCACATTCTTTTTGAGAAATCTTTCCGGGCCGGCCTGAAAAATTCGAGCACAAAAGGGAGGACTGTCTGAGGAGGGGTCTGGGCCAAATTTTTGAGCCCACCCTGACCAAAAATTGATGGGAATACCACGTGACACAGTTTCAAACTCTACTCAACGTTTTCGAAAAGTTTTGTGTGAAAAATCATGAGAGTCAGTTTGAAAAAATATGGATTTTCACGTTTTTGGCCGAGATATGATCGGTTGATTTCTCAATACAAAAAATATTTAAAATTTTCTCAATTTATGAAAAAGGACCTAATTTATGACCGGTTTGAACATGCTCATTTCCAATGTTTCGCAAAAAATTTTTAGATTTTCGAAAGTTTGAAATTTTTTCAAAAAGTATATGTCCTTGAACCTGGCCCGAAGGTCAAGGCTCAGACTTTTTCGGGCCGGCTCAAAATGACCTCAATCTGACCCCTATAACTTATACCTAACCAAAATGTTCCCAATTTTCAAACTCCCCCACTTTCTTGCAATACTAACCACCTAATTATGCAAACTAGACATGTTTCAGCGCCGAGCTGCTCTCCACCTTTTTGCTTGCCCCTTCTTCTAATTTCCATAATAAAAATCTTTTTTCACCCTGTGCATTTCTGCATAATAGTATCACTAGTAATAATAATAAAAATATAAATAGCAATAACCACCCCCCTCCCCCTTTTCTCATCCAGAAAATGTCCACGGATTATAATAATAACATGGCTAAAATGTTTAGCCAAGGATTTATTATTTACCTGACATGAGGAGCAGAAGAGAGCTAGGAGAGAGAGAAAAAAAGAAGCCTAAATGAAAAAGAGAGAATTTTCGAAAAACTACAGTAATCCTCGAATCCTTTCAAGTTGAATTAATATCTTATGAGCATCATCAAAATAATATTATTCGCATTATTTTCAAAATGAAATGCAACCAATTAGAGGATTATATTTTTGGGCGGAAAAGGTGGAGGAAATTTGAAAAATTTTTCGAAAATGAGAAAAATGAAAATAATATAAAATCATGTAGATCAACAACCCATCTGTAATTAAAACACATCAAAATCCAACCAAACCACTTGTAAAAATAAAATAATTGGTCTAGTATACATTAATGAGAACAAGAAGAAGAAGCGAGGAGGACTGTACGATTATTATTATTGTTATTTCTATTATTTGAGGGATACTTCGGTATGTGACAAAAATCACACGGTTTATTGATAAATTTTCCTTCTTCAAATATTTCAATTTTTTGGAAAATCAAAAATGAGTCATTGGTGATCAAAATTATTATTTTTTTTTTGAGAGAGAGAAAGAAGAGCTAGTGAGATGAGTGAAGTCAGACTTTGAAAAAATTTTCTTTTCAACAAAACCAGAGAAACATTTTTCGACTTTTTCAAGGCCCGAGGTTATTCAAATTCGACCTTTCAGTTTTCGATTGATCTCTCTCTATGATGTACTAAAGCCTGGGCTTTCCTAGAACCTGTGGCACAAATCAAAATTGAACTTTGAAAAAAATCGAAAAAAAAAAAGTCGTTCCAATATGGATCGGATCAGAAACCTATCTCTAATTTTCAGCAAACACGCCCGCTTTGGAATTTCGACAAGACGACGAAAGCTACAAATCGCAGGAAATCGACAAGGAATTAATTTTTGTCGAAATTCCCGAGCTGTGGATTTCGAAACTTTTTCGGGCCGGTCTGAAAAAGTTGAACCCGGAAATGTCAAAGGCTTAATAATTGTTTTTGAAAATTTTCGGTCTCGAGAAACTAAAAACGGGTCCGAGAGCAATAGCGAAAATTCAAATTCAAAATTTCAGAAAACACGAGGTGCATGTTTTAGTTGGGCTATTTCTTTTCCAAATGGCTAAAAACTACCAGAAGTTTTTGCACCTGACAAACTGGAAAAATTGACAAACTTGAAACTAAATATCTAGACGTCAAACTTTGAACACAAAAGTCTTTCGGAAACTTCTGTTCAATGTTTCTCCAAAAATTCCAATAACTTCGGGTTTCAAACTCGGCCCTGGATGGGCTTTTTCAAGGCCAGAAGAAGACTGAACATTTCACGATTCACAACATGTCTAGGTCACATGATCGATTCAGTTTGCACGCTTCTATTTCAAACATCAAAAGAAGCGGAGGTCTCGAGACAACAACTCAAAGAGAGTTCCGCTGTCACTTCATTTATGATGTAATATGCGCGGTGTGCCTCTTTTTGATGTCCAATAAAAAAGTTTGTAAAACTTTTGGGGATAATTGAACAAAAACTCGGCAAATTTCAAAAACCAACAAAACCTAACAGGAAGCGACACAACAAAAAGCATGAAATTGTTTGTTGTTGTTTTTTGGGTGTTCTTCTCGGCTGCCCTCCCGCTGCTTGCTTAAAAATCTATCATCATCATCATCCCGTTGCTCTCTTTTCGATACATTCAAGTTGTTTTCTCGTCCATTCACCACTATGTCTGTTTATTTTTCTCATTCCTCACAATAATATATTCTTGTTTTCAAAAGGTGTGAATGAATGTTGGAGCAGGCATGCAGGCAGGCAGAAGAAGAAAGCTATTAGCCTCAAATGTACTGTACATAATAAGAATAAAATGTGTTATGAATACACATACAGACACATACATATATGTGTGTGTGTAATTGAGCTCTCAAGAAATGACAACAACGAAAAAAAAAACGAACGATGAATTGGGTTGAGAGGTGGTCTAATTATACAATTGAAATATATACACGCACAATAAATTGACGAGAAAAAAAAACAACAAAAACAAGTTGGTCGTTCAACGTGGGAACACACATTTTTGAAATGGTTTTGGAATTTTTGATCATGAGAAAAAAAAATGATGATTCAATTTTGAAAAATGCAAAAATCCAAAAAAAAAATTGAGGCGCTGCAAGAACTACAGTACTCTTACAAAAATACTTTTCTCAAAAACGTACGGAAAAGGACCTTTCGGGCCGGTCCGAATAACTTAACTCTGTCAAAAACTACAGTACATTTCCGAGAAAAAAGTTTATTGAAAAAGCCTAGTAACTATTCTTTAATTTTTGAGGTCTCAGTACCCACAAGGTTTTTTCAGGCCGGTTTGAAATCTTGTCTAGTGCTATCAACTCTCGGCATTCAGGTGAGTCAGAAAAATTCAGCCTGAAAATGTTTTTGAAAAATGTAAAAGTCTGAAAGTGTGTGCTCATAATTAATTTTTTTTTTTGAAGAAAAATTTGGTTGAAGAAAAATTGTAATTTTTTCGAAATTCTTGAGCTGCGGATTTCGAAACTTTTTCGGGCCGTTCTGAAAACCTCTCTATTCTTATCAACTCTCGGCTTTGAGGCTTGTCAGAAAAGTTGAACCCGAAAATGTCTGAAATTTTAAAAATTTTGAAAACATTTCAATTTGTATATTTTCAAGAAAAAAAAACTTAGATATTACTGTAGCCGGATTTTTGATCCGCAATTTTTTTTTGAACATTAGAAATTGGAAGACTAAAAGTTTTGCTGAGGGAAAATTAATTGCTTCAAATGTCACAAAAAAACTGAAACATCACTTTAAGCACATATCAATTCATCAAATAGCAGAGAGGAATTAGCAGAAAGAGGCTTAGGCCAGGTGTTAAAAATTCACAAAACTTCCAGATCCAAAAAAAAAATTGAGCCTGGGCTTCCGAGCATCAAGAAAAGACAAAAAATCTCAGAGCTTTGAAGATCAGGTTGAAAGTTCCGAAAAAAAAACGAGCTTATGTTCAACAAGCAACTTTTTTGTGGCGCGCGAATAGTCGAACGAGACAACGAAAAAATCAAATTAAACACAACATTGTCTATTTTTAACCGTTGTAGCTTCCGAAAAAAGAAACACGAATTCCAAAATCTTAGTCGCCGCTCAAGAAAAAACAACAAGCCCCAACATTATTATTGATACAAATCTGAGTCTCTTCTTCTCTCTTCGCCAAACAGTCCACTCTCATCATCGTTCCAAATGTTTACTGAAACAACTGCACAGGCCGAGCCAAAAAATGGCTAGTCAAACAAAACAACTAGCGAAAAAACAGAAGAAGAAGAAGAAGAACAGGCGGTCAGTTTTGGGTCAGCGGTCATTTTGTAAGAGAAAAAAAAAACACAAATACCATCGAGACGAAAAAAAAAAAAAAAGCCGCCTGCCTGCCTGCCTGCCTGCCTATATTCGTGGAACGACAAAAATGCTAATATCAAACAAAATTTACATTTCTTCTTTTTTTTCGAAAAAAAAATAGGCTATCAAAATCTATCGATTTCTAAATCATTGAAAAACTGTACAAACTACAGTAACCTGTTAGAGTTACCCGAAAAAAAAAAAACAACAAAAAATCAACAAGGCGGAAAAAGATGCCAATGTCCTACGGTAAAATGTGCGCTCTTCGAAGAAGAAGAAAAATGAGCAAAAAAAAAGTGGGCGTGGCTTCGAAAACGAAATTCGGCGAGAGCACATGACGAAAAAGGAGAGCTTTGAAATTTCCGAAAAAAACACACACAGCGAAAAAAGTGGGCGGAGTTTCGAATTGCCAATGGCAGACGGACGACAAATATGGTGGAATCGAAAAAAAAAACGGTGGAAAAAGGAGAGAAAAAGTTTTGGAAATAGAAAATTTGATTTTTTTAGGGGCTGCGGATTAGTGAGTGAGTGTTCTTAATATAGATGGGATTCGAGAAATCACTTATTCTATTATTCGAAAATTTTTATTGAAAATAATAATATTTCTGGATGAAGGCAGGAAGCTTCGCAGTTGAGATTAAATTATTTTCCGAGACAAAACGTCAAAAGTTATTAGAATACAACAAATGTGTTGGACACTTCATAGCACCTATTTTTCTCGCTGCCATGAATGAGGCATGTAGCTTTGAGTTGTGGGAGTGATCGCAAAACTGCGGCACAGCTGCGTGCTACATGCCTCATATTATAAATTTTTTGAATCCGTGAATCTCTGAAATACAAGAAAGACGAGTACCCGAAGTTTCAAAAATCATGAATTTTTAAAATATTCAAGTCATGTCGAACCTAATTCAGAACCGGAGAAAAAAGGCGCATTTACCAAAAAAATGTCACTGTGATATGTGAGAAAAAACGGGAAAATGAGCCAAATTACGTCTAAATTTGAAGGAAAAAATAAATTTATCGAAAAATGTCAATGTGAAATTTGGTCAAAAAATTTTTGAAATTTTGTCATGGTACTTTTATACCTCTTGTGACAGGAATGACCGAGGTACACACTGTGAGAGAGGCCCCTGATAAGGGCCCTAAACTCGCTCAACTATTTAGTCTGAAATTCTTGAAGGCTAAGAAAGCTCAGTCAAAAGTCCGGACTGAAAAATTTTTGGAATTTCTTCAAAAAAAAATTTCATTTTTTAAAGTCTAGTTTCTCACATGGAATGAGACATGAAAAAGACCATCCGGTTGCTTGAACCGATATTTTTGACCCGGGCTTTCAGGATCTCAGACTTTCGGCAAAAATTGAAAAATTAGAAACGAAATTTTTAGAAATATTTTCTCGAGGACTTTCAAAATTTAAAAAAAAATTGAGAAAAACATCTACAAGACATCAGACAATTAAAAGAGTACTCGAAATTTCGAAAAACACACATTTCATTTTTCACAGAACATCAAATGAACGACGACAACGAGCAACAGCTAAAAAACCAGCTCGGTTCACTTTGTTCGAAAACAGTTGCCGTCTCAAAACTTTTTCAACATTCATTCATTCATTCATTCCGCACAACACAAATAAATTATTTTTGCTTTCGTTCAATTTTTTTCGGCTTGTGATATGTTTTCAAGTGACATCCTGAGCCAGGTACATTTCATGCAACAAATCTTTGATATTAAATCAAGCAATTTTCTGTTTACGACAGCAAAAATAAAAGAGTCCTTCGTCGCAAAAATACAACTATTCCAACAAGCAAAAAAAAAATTAAATTTGAATTTGATTTCATTCAATTTTAGTCGAAAAAAAATGAATACAAATTAGATTCGCGCCTGTTGCTTTTTCCAACATTTTTTTAATCTTCACTGATGATGTAAACGGATTTAAGGATATTAAAAAAAAATTCATGAAAAAAATAGAGACTACTGTAACTATCAATTCTTGAAATAAGAAAACAATTCGTCATCTTTTTTCGGTTCTTGGTTTATTAGTAAAACCTTACTCACGGTTTTTTTTGCTCTACTTTTTACGGTTTTTCTTTTTCTTTTATTCATTTTTTTTGCTGCTGCGATGACTAATGTTTCGTATACATGAGAAAGTAGGTTTACTCAAAAGAATCGTGCAAAGACTAGGGTGTTTTGTAAATATTCGTAGGGTTGAGAAATATATTTTTGAATCAAAAAAAACTAGAACAAAATACGTGAAACATCTAGTTTTTATTTTTATTTTTTTTTGAAACGTGATTAATTGGCAATAACCCCTAATTACAGTATAGGCCAATTTCAAAAAAAAAAAAGTCGGGCCCGAATTTCTGAATCGGTTTTCATACAGTTGCAAATGTTTCGAAATTTTCACAGAAACTGAGGACAAGTTCCTTTTTCGGGCCCAATTTGGATAATTTGTTCGGCTCTACGACAAATTCTGGGCCCAGTTTTTTTTTTTCAATTCTTCCCCGATCCAGAAATTCCAATGTAGGCCAAGAAAAATTTGGCAACGAAAAAATGATTCATCACTAAAAAACACCCGACCAGAGATCAGGTCAAGATGAGAGACTCAGACATTTTTCTCGTTGGAACTCATACAATTTCAAAAGTGATTTTTCAACAAATTCTACTGATATTTTCTGCTCCTTGGCAAAGTAGTGAGTGTAAATGAGAGGATTAGACATTTGTACTACTGTACAAGTTTTGTAGATCAGATCATCTCGAAATTATAGGGACAGGACCCAAGCTAAGGTTTTTTTGGAACAATATTCAAAGTGTGCTTGAAACGTACAAGTTTCTACAACACCAACAAAAGAGAATCATCAAAAATCATCAATTTTGTTTCAAAATAAAAAAATAAAAAAAACTATCGCACTCACTCACCAGCCGAGCTGTGCTGGCGACGACACTTCACTTATCATTGCGCACTTTTTTTTTGTTTCAACGAGTTTTTTCTCCAATTCATTTTTTTGTTTGTTTGTTTATTTGTGTAGTTCGTCTCGTTGACCATATCAAGAGATCTACTATTCTACAGTAGCCAGGAAAGAAAAGCAAAAAAAGTTTAACAAGCAGCGTAATTCAATGCCTGGCTAAAAATTTTATATTCAACGAGCGCGCGCGAGCTCGCGAAAAAAAAGGAGGGAAAAGAGGCAAAATCTTTTCTCAACTTTACAAAATTCGCTCTCTAATTGGCAAGTAAAATATTCATGATTTAACAACTCTCACATTTCTTCTTCTTCTTCTTCGTCGTCTTCTCGTTTTTGCCACACACATACACTCTCAAATTTCGCGCGTTTGAAATTAGAAAAAGGTTACCTTTTTTCGCAACTCGATGAAGAACAGGGGATCGATGGATGAAGGATGATGAGATGAGTATGACCTGGAAAAAAACACATAATGAAAAGGAATAGTCAGGGGAATTGGAAAAACGTTTGTTGCGCAGATCTTGGTAAAAAACTGGGTAGGAAAATTACAGTAACCTTTATACCTCGACCGAAAACGTCGAAGTCCTTATTTTCAGAATGTCCCTCGTGATTTTTAACACAAAATTTCTTGGCATGGTAACCTTGAAATAACACTATGTACAGTAACCCCCACTACACTTTAAATTTATTTTTTTTTTTTTGAAAAAAACAAGAATGGCCGATTATCCTAGGCCCTGATAACAACTGAGATTGTAGCCCGGAGCCCGAAAGCCCGCCTCAAAAATAACAGGCCGAGCCGGGATTTTTTTGTTTTCCGGCCGGTCAAAAAAAAACCCGGCCAGGCCCAGTCCGACTTTTAAACGTCTGTTTCTCAGAAAACTCTGGCTGAGTTGAAGCTGCCCAGCTTCTAATCAGTTTACTTTCTCTAGCTAATCAGCCATTTCTACGCCGAGAATCTGGCGCAAAAACGGCTGATCTGCCTGCCAGCGAATTAGCGAAAAAGAAACGCCTGGCTAAGCTTTTCGCCACGATTTTCATGAGATTTTTTTGAAAAGTTTGTGGGAACCATTTCTATGTAAGGACCCAAACTCCGGATTTATTCGAGGCCCGTTTCCGGCCCGGCCTAATAGAACCCAAACCATGCTACATTTAGGGCAAGGTATTCCCGGCCTGAGAAATATTTTAAAATGACTACTGTACTTCTTTTCTTTCCATTTTCTTTCAAAAAAAAATAATTTTTTTGTTCACATTCGATTAACTTTGAAGAATATAAATGTGCACTCATTTTCGATCGACAAAGTAGAAAAAAAAGGAAACATTTTATGATTTATATGAGCCCAACAACACAAAGAGACCAATTCATTTCGAAAAATAACACACCCACACACATGAGTTCATCGAAGAAGCACCTTGTGCGCGCACCCATCTGGGTGTGTTGTCATGACCTCACATAATTTGTCAAACTCGTTAAAATAACGTAGTTATTTATTATGATTATGTGGTAGTCGTCAAAAAAAACCAACGACGAAGAGGATGAAGACGACGGAAAAAAAAGAGAATTTCGGAAAAATTTCGTGTTTATAACTAATTAATTTCATTTATCAAACGGCTCAGATGGGACGAACTTAATTCTATTTCGAAAAAAAAATAATTTTTTCCACATTTCAAAAAAAAAACGAGGAATCCAATAGAAAATTGAATGGTTCAACTTTTTGAAAAGTGTCATTTGTTGGATTTCGAAAAAAAAGAATGGCGTCTCTTGCCAATTCACACTATCTCATTGTCAGAAGAGTTTCAAGTTTTGATTTATGAGAAATCGAGTTTTTTTTCTTCGTTTGTTGTTGTTTGAAAGGTTCGGGATTTTTTGCCAGCTTGAGAATCCAAACGTAATTTTCGAAAGTTTTGTGAAGCATATAAAATTGCTACTTCTTTTTTCCTTTTCTGTCAAAATGAGTTTGTCTTCTCTTTCCTTGAAATATAAGTTTTCTTCGTTTTTTTTTCGGGCCTAATGGAATCTTTTTTGTTTTCAAGTGAAAAATCAAGTGAATTGAGGCAACAAAAATTTGGAAAGAAGATGATGGAGAGGAAAATTTGGACGAGGGATTTTTGCTCTTTTTCTTTTATTTTCACTTGGCCTCGGTATTCAAGTTTGGCTATTTTTTCAAAAATATATTATTCCAGAATGTCTCCTGGTCAAGAAAGAAAAAAACCGATTCTTCGATGATGTTTTTTGGTTACTGTAATGGGTCCATAACAAATTGTTGTAGGAATTATATTCAAAATTAGATTGACTCGTAGGTACTCTCACAACGAACAGGTATATGGCTAAAATTTGAAGACACCCTGTCACTCAGAAATGGTTTTTTCAAGTTCATAAAAATCTCAATATTGAAAACTTGAAATTTCGATGTATGTGGTTCAAAAAACCAAAAATGTTTGAAAGCATAAACAAAACAATTTTTTATCGTGGGTTACTGTACCCGCACACACACACAAACGGTGTTTGCGGCCGCCAATCTTCCTGAGAACGAATTCAAAAAAAAGTTTTTTTCTTTTTTTTTCGACCTCCCAGAGTACTTTTTTTCAATTTTTGATTTTCATCTTGGAAATCCTTATAAATTTTATCTTTGTGTGTTTTTTTTTTCAATTACTGTATTCTAGAAAAAAGTTTCACCGTGAAGTTTTCGGAAAAATATGTTTTTTAATTAGAATTACGATAAGAAATGAAACTTTTGAAGAATAAAAAAGGTTGAAAGTGTCAAGAATTTTTATGAAAAATCAAAGTTTTTCAATTTTCGGGGCCTTATGAAAAAAACCTTATAAAAAAATGTCTACTTTTCCTTATCTTATGGGGCGTCCAAAATCAAAAAACAAAAAAAAAATGGGCAACTTTTAGAAAAATATCAATAATTCTCAAAAAAAATTTACTTGTTGAAGATCCTAGATATCTAGCTTATATTATCCAATCCTTTTCAGTGCAATAGAATAGTGTTCCTTTGAATAGTTACGGTATTTGGTTATTTTTTGTGATTGAAATTGGACACACTTTCTCTTTTTTTTTATTTTGGACACCGCATTACAGTTTTTGATTTTCGAAAAACAATCAGTCTAAAAAAACATTGAAAGATAACCAAAAATATATCATATTCAAAAAGAAGAAAAAAGTGCCTTGCCAAAAAACAAAACGGGATAGGCCGGGCTCAACATTTTTTGAGTATCTTTTCAGTCACAAAATAATGGACGAAAATCTCACCAATTTCCTATCAAAAATTTGGACGCCAAGAAGTTTTTGGAAATTTAGAAGTTTCAAAAATTTCACTGTGAAAAAATTTCGAATTGTTTGTCACGGTACAAAATTCGTATAAACTAAAAAAAAATTCCAGAATTGTTTTTGGTGGAAAGATTTTCCAATTTCAAGTCAAAAGCTAACAATTTTTGAGCCTTCATACCCGAAAAAAAACCAAAACGAAAATAAATGAAATCGGTTTCTATTTGAAAGCAAGAATTTTTCATTAAAAAAAGTTGAACGGACAAAACAAAATTTTGGAACAATTTTTTTAATTTTACGTCAAAAAAAATCATTTAGGCTGGCTCTATTTTCGACTGACAACAAAATAGGGTTGTGAATTGAGAAGAAGAAAAAAGCTTGAAAAATTTTAATATGTGAGGACGACAGAATTTCGAAAATTAAATTGAATTTTTGTCGCGCAAAAAACAACAACAACAATTCTTATTTCGAAGAAGAAGAAGACGACAAACATTTTCGAACAGATTTCGAGAAATTTTCCGCGAAAAATCAACTAAATAGAATTATATTTTGTCTTTCTTTGGCTAGGCAAAAATATGAAAATTTCACAAAAAAAACGCAGAACAAAGAGGCGGTACTTGAAGATGAAGAAGAAGAAGAAGAAGAAGAATGCTCGAGATTTTCGAAATTTTTTTGAAATTTTTTCCTCGGATGCAGCAAAAAATCTCAAGCATCCTATTAGTTTACTATAAAAACAAGATGGAATTCTGTGGTTTGAAGAACTTCGAAAAAAATTTGATTGAAAAATCAGACCGAGTGGTCAGTAAAACAAGAAGAAATCACAAAAAAAAGAAATTTAAGGCATAGAAGAAAAAGAAAAATCATAAACAGCTTACATTAGATAATCGTCAAGTCCTTTCTTTTTCACAAGTGAGAAGCAAAACCCGGCCCGATTTTTGATGATTTTTTTTGGAATTTTTTTAATGTTGAGTGGATTACTGTATATTTTCCTAAAAATCTTAATATTGAAAACTTCAACTTTCGATGTATGTGGTTCAAAAAACCAAAAATGTTTGGAAGAAAAAACAAAAACATTTTTTCTCGTGGGTTACTGTACCCATAAACGGTGTTTGCGGACGCCAATCTTCCTGAGAACGAGTTCAAAAACAGTATTTTTTTTTAAACTTTTTTTTGACCTTACAAAAAAATTTTTCAATTTTTGATATTCACGCATCGAAAGTTGAAATTTTCAATTATGAGATTTTGACAAACACGAAACATTTATTTCCGAGTGACCAGGTGTCTTAAAACTTTTTCTGTGGAATTTCACAAATTTGACGAGACGACTTCTCCGAGGTATGACCAAAAATCGGGCCGGACCTGTTTTTTTTTTCAAGTTTCTGAACCCGTGTTAGCTGGTACATTCTGAATCGAACTTAAAAAAATAGCCGAGAAAAAAATTGGGTTCGATATCTTGACATATTTGTTGTGTTATTTCCGAGCCCAATTCAGTATATTCCCTAATGCGGCGTCCAAAATCAAAAAAAAAAGTGAAAAAGTGCGTCCAATTTCAATCATAAAAAACAACCAAATACCGTAATTATTCAAAGGATCACAACTATGTTTCACTGAAAAAGGTTGAATAATATGAGCTAGACACAAAGGATCTTCAACAAGTAAATTTTTTTGAATAATATTGATGTTCCTTTAAATTTTGCCATTTTTTGTTTTTTGAATTTGGACACACTTTTTTTCTGATTTTGGACTAATGCGCGTGGGATATAGTTTTAGAAATAAGCCTGAAAAACGTGAAATCAATCGTCTTAAAATATCTTTTGATATATTATCGGAGGCATTTGACATTATAACAACTCTAAACTACAATGATACGAATATTTGTAATCTGGTTGAGAAACAAAACTACAATAATTCATACGTCAAAAAAAATAATTTTGTAAACAAGAAAATGCGCTCTCACGTCAACTAACGTGTTTTTTTGTTTATTTTCGTGGTACTTTCTCAAAAAAAATCAATTTTTTTTTTGCTCAAGCACTACTCAATATTGCAAAAAAATCCGTACTTTACGACACAAACGAAAATTGCAGAAAAACTGAAATAATGAAAAAAGAAAAGAGTTAGTTAGCTCATAAAGAATTCTTGGCCTGGTGAGAGTGCGAAGAGATAATATTAAATTAAAAAGTTGAAAAAAAACTTTTTTGCACTGCGAAAGAAAAAAAAAAGAAATTCGTTTGCTCTTGAATGAGCGAAAAAAAATGTGTGCCTTTTTAAGGAAGCGACAAAATCATTTTTGTCAAAAAAATACATACTGAAAATATTTAATTTCCAAAAAAGGAAGAAGACAATCCTGGCGGAAATAAAAAAAGCTCAAGTTTCTCGAAAAAAACGAAAAACAATTTCCGATTTTTTCGAAAAAAAAACAAATTTTCCAAGGGTGAGAAAATTTTTTTACATATTTGTTTAGGCTCTGGACATTTGAAGAAAAAAGATTCAACAGAAAAACTTTTCAAAAGCACTGTAGATAAGAGAAGACTACTGTAGTTTGCAGAGAATTCAAAAAAAAATTTATCAATGAAAATAATAAATCGTGGAAACTAAACTGAACCTTTGGTTTCAAATTTCAAAAAAACAATCCGAAATGTTTTTGTTTCGAAAAAAAGAAAAAACTGTTTGTATCAAAATAAAATGGAATTGTTTGCCCGATTTTTCATACAAATATCAAATTTCTTCTGGAAAAAAAAGTGAAAAAATAATATTCTGAAAATTTTCTGCTTTTTCCAAACCTACAGTAATCTATTTTGTTTCGAAAAAAAACATGTTTACCCATCCAAAAAAACAACAAAAATCAAAAATGCAAAGTTTTCAAAAAATTTTGACACATCTTTATACACATGTTTTATATGCATTTTTAATATTTTTCCAAAAATTTCTGGGTTCTCAAACAAGAGAAAAAAAAACGTTTCCTCTTTTCTTTTGGATAGGGGAAACTTTCAACATTCATTCCTCCAATTTTCGAAAATGGATTACTGTAGTTCGTAAATTTTCCAGGCTCAATCGGAAGCTATTATTGACTTCCTTAAACATATGTCAAAAAATATTCTGATGGCGCCAGTTGACGAAATAGTGCGGTGGGAGAGGAGGGTGCAGACGAGAAATGAAACGAAATTATTAGAGAACTATTATATTTATTCATTTTTTTTCGGGTGACAGGAAATCTGAGTGAAATTGGACTTTTTGAAGAATGGGGATTTTTCAAGTGTTGTTTATAATATTGCCTATGAGTTTCACGGGGGGTTCGAGAAAATTTGTGAGGAGTTTTTTTTCCAAATTTTTTGATGAAGTTCTACGAAAATTAGTCTATTATAAATGCTTGATTGGAAAAAACAAAGAAATCGAAAAAAAAAATCACAAATTTTCTCAAAAAATTTAGAATGGAAAGCAGAGTTGAGATTTTGGCTCTTTTAGGCCGACGGGAAGCCTGCTCTCACCGGCCTGGTCGAGTTTTTTATTTGAAGACCAGAAAAAGGTCGAGCCGGAAACTGGTCTCAGATATTTACGGAGTTTTGATACTTACCAGGCTTGGGCGGAACCGACCCTTCGGAACTCTCGGAACAGAAGTTTGGTTCCGAAAAAATTATTCCGAAAAAAAAGTGGTTCCGACTTTTTTCCGACATTATTTTCCGGAAAAACCGGAAATTTCTCAAAATCAAGAAAAATAGGAAAATTTTTTCAGAATAGAAAATAATTATTTACTTTTTGGTATTCAGGTAGAAAATATTTGAAATTATAACTTTCTAGAAACTATTGCTAAACTGAAAGGGTGAATTCCGACTGAAAAAAAAATTCCGTAAAAATATTTCAAAAAACAAAATGCCGACGTAAAAAAGTTTCGAAAATAGTCGGAAATTCCCGGTTCCGGTTCCGCCCAAGCCTGGTACTTACATATACAACTCATAATTTTTCTAGAGGAGAGAGATTGTAAAAATAGTTCCCACAAAACTTTTCAACAAAATATTTATTCTCGACTTTGAAAAACAGACGTTCAAAAGTCGGCTCGGGCCTGGCCGAAAAACAAAAGGCGAGGCCCGTTACTTTCGGCCCCAGGTCGGTCCGGGCTTTTTTCACTAACAAAGAAGCCTGGCCTGGCCCGGTGACCCCGGTCGGACCTTTGAAGGTCAGTTTCTCAGTTTTTTTCAAAAATACAAAATTTGACAACAAAAAGTTTCTAGGAGACTAGAGAAAAGTTTCAAGCATTTAACTACACACTGAAAAGTAAAGCCGAGAAGAAAATATTTCGTAAAAACTAATTTTAACAAAATATATCTGAGAATTTATGAAATAAACAGATGTTTTTACATTGCGTACAGCCTCAACTTGAAAACTAATAATTTTGGTTTGTTCTTGTGTCATTCCACGGTAACCATTCGATTGACAAATTTGTACTTTCATTACATTCAGAAAAAAATGATCCCTCATCTTTTAGCGGTGATCATCATTCAATTTATAAGTTGCTTTGTTGTTTTTTTTCATTCAAAAGCAGGTGAAATTGGAAAAAAAAAGATTAGATTCTAGTTATTACTGAATATGAAATTACATGTTATTGAAACCCCATACACACGAAAAATAATTACACATTTCTACAGTACCAACTTCTAATTCAAACTGAAATTTTGTCAATCCTAAGATACGGTAGAAAATTCATGACACTTACCGTAACCTCGAAACAAAATTCAATTTCCGTTTGTTTTCTTCTAAAGATGTAATAAATTCTTTTCTTCGTAAATTTCTCAAAGATTTTCCGTGGCCACAAAACCGCTAATGTACTTAACATATGTAAATGAGATGTTTGAATTTATTAGGAGTTGTTTTTTCTGGCCGAAAGATAGACATTTGGGATCAGGGGTTCGAGTCAAATGCAGGGTCTAATTTCATTAAAGTTCAGACAAAAGCCGGTCAAAAACGGGCCGCGATTTTGAATATCCGAAATTTGAGTACTCACAGATGCAGATCATACATGTTCTAGAAGAACCCACAACTTTTCCAAGAATATTTTTTCGCGTCTCTGAGAAACTGATAGGTCAGTTCTTGTTGTCTAATTTCCAGAAAAATATTATTTTCTGACTTTTTTGCAACGTCCAAAGTTATTCACTGAGTTTTTGTTTCTTGTTTTTTGAAAGAACTTATGGCAGAAATCACTCACTAAATTGGTGATTTTTTAGATAATAACAAGTTGTTTTTCATTTTTTTTTCTGAGAAAACCTTCATTATAATTTCAGTCTTGTGATTCTGCTCATAATATGATCATATAAACTTCATGAGAACATTCATTTCCACATAACGAAAAAATTTTGTTAAAGTTTCTACTTTTGTGTCTATGGACTGACTATAGTCCGTCAATTTTGGTCAAATTTACAGAAAAATATTTGAATTATCATTGATGTCCTGAAGTGCATTTTCAAAACAGGAAATATTTTCTCTAAAAATTGTATATTTTTCATCTGAAAGTACTGTACTTTTGCATTATTTTCGGGTCTCGGATTTCGATGGAAAATTTAAACTCAGTACTATTTTTTTTAGGAATATTTCTGGACCTTGAAGGCTACAAAATAATCCGCCCAATTTTTTTGTAGAAATTTGTTGTTAAACGCTATAGACAACTTTTTTTCAAAACCAAAACTCACAGATTTTTTTGAAAAAGGTGTCCGGGTCTCGTCACGTGCTTCCAGATTTTCAATACTTCCAGAATTTTGAAAATTTCTGTTCCTTACTGTAGATTGTTTGGTGTTTTCGGCGATATCTGTAGAAATTTACAGTATGATTTCAAACCTCCCAATCTTTCTCACTATTTCAAAAAACGCTGTCCTCCAGTTATTCATTTTTCTTGATCGTTAGTTTCTTTTGATGCTCGAAAAATAAATGAGCATTGCTTACCCCGATCAGCTTACGTGAACGTATTCAACAAAAAAATGGGTTCACGTGTTTTTTGGTTTTATGACTTTGTCAGACCATCATTTATTTACGTATTGTAAAATTGATAGTTTCATTTCAGTTACTTGGTAATTTCTAGTTTGCATGAACATTGTCCTCAAAAACGAAAAGATAACACAATCCAATGAAACACAGACACATTTTTTAGAGCAAACTTTTGAAAAATTATATAATGATAACGATATCAGTTCATATTTCTTAACAACATATAGTTAACATTTTGATATGTGCCCGAGTTTCAGTGAACGGAAAAAATAACAAATTTCCCTTTTCTAAAAAACTAGTTTTTTTATTCATAATTTTCATATTAATCTCTTCATGTTATTATGAATACTTTTTTATTTGCTATAATTGACTTTTTCCCGATTTTTGCAGGTCAAAATATTATGGAGAAAGCGAAAAGTAAAAGCATACTACGATTTCTTATTGTCAGGTGAGAAGGATTTCTCATTTTGTAGTTTTGATTGAGACACACTTGTGAAACAATCCGGGAATTACGGGGGGTAAAAACCGGTCCAAATTTTGTTTTATTATTTTTTTTTCATAACTATGTTATGTAAACATCATTCAAAAATGTTTCACTTTTTTGTTGAACTTGTTAATTTTGGTTTAAAAAGACGAGGACTAGCTAAAAACCACAATTCTCGAATTTTCAGCGTCATAAAAATAATTACTTGTTTCATAGTTTTTTTTCTTAAAACAAAGAAACAATGACCTCTGTTTCATGTTGTTAATACAACAATAACAAGCATCTTCTTCTTTTTTTGTCAAATAAAAATTTCGCTTTTTTTCATAATAGTTCATTTCAATTCTTGGGGGCGTGGTTGTTTGCTACTTGGATACTTCAACAAATTGCCATTCACGACGATTTTTCCACTTTTTTGAGTATGTCGTCGTCGAATGTATTGGATAACCTTGTGGGAAGTGTGGCACCCGGTTATGAGAAGGTTGAAAAGGTTTTTAGGTGAGTTACTTTTTTTGGGGTTAATTAGTTTTTTGGGGCGAAAAGAAATGTGGTCTTGATGTAGAAAATTCGTTTATTTGCATTATTAAAACTTGGTTTGAAGAAAAAATTGAGCTACTTTCAAAATGAAGATAACAATATGATTTTTTTTTCTGACTAAAATTCTTTGACTTTCTTTTTTTGAATAACTGTGGCTTGAAAATCTGTGTGAAAAAATTGGAAAAATCTTTTCGCCACTGTGACGACAAGAAAATGAAAAAAAAACTAAAAAGAAATGTATATTTTACGAAATTTCGTAACGTGACCTATAAATGTGTCTTGAAAAATGTCACGGTTTTTTCTCTTATAGAGCAGGTATGCACTGATAATTAATGTAAGTAGTTATTGACTTCCGTTGTTTTTTAGTAGCTCTAACAATTTAGCAAATGACATCAGCATGGCAACCTCCAAAAAGAAAATATTCAAATTCAGAAAGTTGTTTGAAAAGTTTGTCTTCTTGCAATCAATTTTTTAAAACACTTTTTTTTTGCTTTGTCACATTTTGATGAGTCTCAAAATCATCATCAAGTTCTCACTTTTCTTTTTCATATCAATGTCAAATCAAAAAAATTTTGTGTAAACTATTTTGTTTATTTTATTCAGTTTTTCACTTTGATCGCTGTTTTTTTTTTTGTAATACAGCCAGCCTATTGGCAATTCACCAAAACGACAACATTGGATTTTTAATTGGAAAATTGAACAAAGAAAAAACGCACCTTTCAATTTAATTGTTAGCAAAATCGCCCAGGAATATTTGTTCAGCAAACACACATGAATACTGTAGCGTGTGATTAAAGGGACACACAAATAAGAGAGATGGTCCTGCAGCGAAATCGTTGAGATTTATATAATAATGTTTTACTGCGCTACCATAAAATCAAATATTTTTTGAAAATGTTATCTGTGTTCATCTTTCCGAGAGGAACAAAGTGATATATAAAAGTTCCAATTTTTCAGACGAAACTTTGCAGACGGCTGGGAACGTGAAGGTGCATCAATTACAGTATACCACAAAGGTGTTCCAATAATTGACCTACAAGGCGGATATGCTGATCGATCATCAGGACGAAAATGGACAGATGAAACAAGAACCGTCGTGTTCAGCACAACTAAGGCTGTCGGAGCAATTTGTGTGGCAATGTTGGTCGATCGAGGACACGTCAAATATTCAGACAAAGTTATCGATTTTTGGCCAGAGTTTGGCAAAAATGGAAAAGAAAATATCACAGTCGACTGGATAATGTCGCATCGTGCAGGTTTGGCCGCGTTCGACGAAATGATTCGATTCGAAGACGCGCAAGATTTCAAAAAAATGAGTAAAGTTATCGAAAATCAGAAACCAAATTGGGAACCAGGAACTAGAAGTGGATATCATGCAATCACTTATGGATGGCTTGTTGATCAAATAGTTCGAAGAATTGATCCCAAAAAAAGATCAGTTGGTGTATTTTTCCGCGAAGAAGTCGCCGAAGTATACAATATCGATTTTCACATTGGTCTTCCATCCAGTGAGGAGCACACTGTTTCAAGATTATCTATGCCTTCAACGTTGCATTTGTGTAGAGAAATTCTTCATGATCCAAGGTAACACTCACCAAAATCCACTAAATTTCTAGGGCTCCAAAATTTTGAAAATTTTTCGAAGTAAATTAATTATCGTGACCTTTTCTCTGAATCTCTCACTTTCAAATTATATGTTTTTCTGTTTGGGCCACATCCTCAAAACAGCGTCTAATCTATTTGCATTTTTTAGAGTTCTCATTGTTCTGGCTGTTTTCGGGCTCCGCCCACCAAACTCGATTGCGCGAAAAATAACAACCAATCCCGAATGGTTCAAGTTGGAGCAAGATGTTAACACATTCAATAATCCAAATTTGCATGCACTTGAACAAGTTGCCGCTTTGGGAATCACAAAATCCCGAGATTTGGCTAGATTATTCTCATTGGTTCAGGAAGGAAAATTGTTTTCGAAAGAATTACTCGACAGATTCAGAGCTCCTCAAGTTAATGAAATTGATGAAGTTGTAATGACACCACTACCGAAAGGTCATGGATTCTTGTATGAGCGACATCCTAATGGAGGAGTGAGTAAATTGATCCTTTAACATGGTTACATAATGTTTTCAGAACAAATGGTTGGTTGGACATCCTGGTTATGGTGGAAGTACAGTAATGATGGATCTCGATGAAGAGGTTCGTATGAAAATCAAGATTTGATATTCACGTTTTTTTCAGATCACAATAGCCTACGTTTCGAACGGACTGAAAACTGGCATGGGAGAATTGACGAGAACCTACAGGCATTTGAGAAACGCGGTTTTCGAATGTTTGGAGAAAAATAAGAGCAAAATAATTGTATAATGTTGTTTTCTTTTTTTTTGATTCACGGGTATTTTCAGGAATAAAGAAAAAGGTTTTCATTCGGGATAAACTTTAAAACCGGTAGACATTAAAATTTAAATAAAGAAAACAGGAAAAACGGCAAGACGGTGAAAGTTGATTCAAATTTTGGACTATTGCAGTTTTTCTCGTGTTTTTCATTATTTTTTAGATGGATAAAAAACAATAAATTAAAAGGGAAAAAGATTACCGACAAAATAACAATGAAATCATCTTCTCAATCTTCCATATCATCCTCGTCAAGTTTGGCATTGGCCCATTCTTCGGCGGCAGATACAACATCTTCTGGAATCGTCTCATACTTTCCTTTCGTGTGCTCTCCGACCCATCCCATTTCGATTTGAACATTTTTATCTTTGTTTTCGTCACGAATAGCAATGATAATTCGGGCGGCTTCTTTTACCAACTGTTGAATATCTAGTTCGTCGATTTTCAGTTTTTCAATTTCGGCTTTGGCTGCTTGTCTGTGTTTTCCGACAGCCCATGCTTTGTATTCATAATTTAATCCGGATGGTTCTACAAGGAATAGACGACCACCTTCCTTCTTGTTCCATGATCCGAAAAATGCAGATGTTCCGTATGGTCTCGAAATTCCCAAAGTGAAGATGTGAACATACTCAGCCACCGAGTTGGACAATTTGTTCACTGGCATTGGCTCACGATAATCTTTCAACCATTTCATCGCTTCACCGTAGGCATAGTTTTTGAGGTTGAATCCGTCTGGATAGTTTCCGGCAACTCCCATACCTACACTATCGTTAATGTTGAAAATTCTTGGATTGGCATTCTGAAAGAGAATGTTTCAACGAAACAACAATTTTTAAACTTACATCTGTGTAAAGCTTTGATGTAATGACTTTGTCTACAGCCATCACAACGCCGTTCTTTCCGCGAATAGCAATCATTGTTCCAGCATTGTCAACGGCCTTTTGTGCGTATTCAACTAAAATTTGATAATGATGACTATAGTAAAAGCAACAAATCTACCTTGAAAGATACGTCCATCTGGAGAGAATGTGGAAGCAGCAAGATCATAACCAGTTCCGATTGAACTCATTCTGAAAACTGTATTTGAACACTTTTGACAGAGCTTAAAAAGATAGAAGCGAGAAAAACCCGAAAAAAAATATTTTCAAAATGATGATTTTAGTGTCGGAATACGAGGAGACGAGGTGATCGGGTCTCACAGCGCGGCAACGAGAGAGTGTGGAAAGACAAGAGACGTGCGTCCTCAAAAAATATTTTTATTTTTTTTCGTTTTTTTTCCAAAAAAATTAAAACTTGAATTTGTATGCTCATATCGAATTTACAGGGGTAGAAATGGTGAAGTTGGACGATAAGAAAAAATTCAAAGGAAAGAAGAAGGTGAAAAATGTATTGGAGAAGAAAGCAAAGGGGTTGAAGCTGAATAAAGTTGATCGGAAAAGAATTGTCAAAATAGAAGAAAAAGCAGCTCTCAAAACAAAAGTTGACAAAGCTGTAAAAGATGAGTTGGAAAGACTTAGAAAATCTTCCACCTCTGTGTTTGACAACGATGGAACTCGTGAATCGTTGTGTTCTGAATCGAGCTTTGGAAGTCAACCTGCACCTAAAAGACAGTCAAAAAATGTGACATTCTCTGGAAAACTGGAGCATACCAAAGTTTTTGATAAGCGAGTAAAGGATTTGCAAATTAAACCATCTGAAGCATCACCTGGTAGAGGTATTCTTCGAACTCCCAACTCTGCCAAAAAAGTTGTGAAGGTATGTGCCAAACTCGATTATAAAATTAGAATTTTTATTTTAAGAGAACAGTTAAGCAGTCAATAAACAATGGTGAAGAAGAAGAACAGAACAATGCAACTCCAGTTGCGCCTCCCAAAAAGAAAGCCAAAGCTACTTTCAAAGAGCCAAAGCAACCGGCTGTTGAACAACAAGAAGAACCAGAAGAACAAGACGAGCAACAAGAACAAGGAGAAGATGAGGCTGAAGTTGCGCCAGTTTTCAAGAAGAGAGCATCTATCAAAGTTACAAAATCTGTCAAAGAAAAATTGTTAACGATGGATAGAAAAGAACGGAAAACTTTTTTGAAAGAGTTAAAGTTGAAAAGAAAGCCAGAAGGTGAACGAGCTCAAAAGTGTAAAGAACTCTGGGAGAAAATTCGAAGCTCAAAAACTCCAATCGCTGAAAAGGATGAATGTGTGCATAATTTGTATGGATTGGTGAAAGGTCATGCTGCAAAATTGATTTACGCTCACGATACAAGTCGGGTTATTGAATGTTTGGTGGGAACAGAAAGAGAAGGAATCATCAACAATTGTGAGTTCTTGTTCATCATAAATTAGGTAGAACAAGTGTTCACAATATTTTTTCAGTGTTCAATGAATTAACACCAGAAATTGTTAAAATGTCAAAGAATGTGTACTCGAAGTTCTTCGTCAAAAAAATGTTGAAAAACGGAACCAAGGATCAGAGAGAAATCATTATCAACGCATTCAGAGGCCACGCACCAACACTATTGAGAATCACACACGCTGCTGAAGTTCTCGAATATGCATATAACGATTTTGCAAACGCACATCAACGTTATAATATTATTTCTGAATTTTATGGTAAAGAATTCATTCTGTTCAGAGTAAGTTGATACCCACAGAAAGTTCATGATCAATTTTATTTTCAGTCGGACACAATTCGAACCTTGTCAGAAATTCTTAAAACAGACCCAGGAAAGAAAAATGTCATTCTCCAACATCTAGAAGAAGTTATTGAAGCTGTCAACGGAAAGCGAGTTTGAAAAACGTCATTTTTTCAAACGTCTTTAAAATTTCAGAGAAACATTGCGCCTCTCAATTCTTCATAAATTGATGCTCGACTTTTTCGAAAACTGCGACGATGAAAAAAAGACAAATTTGCTGGATTCATTGAAGGACAAAATTCCAGAATTTATCCATACACCTGACGGTGCAAAGTTGGCGATTCGATTGATCTGGTTTGCCCCGGCTAAAGAACGAAAGGTAAATCTTGAATCAAATATTTTCTCAATAAACCAAACAATTTCAGCTCATTGTCAAGAATTTCAAAGACTTGTCTGTCAAAGCAGCAATGGAACACTTTGGTCATCGTGTACTTTTGTCGCTTTTTGATACGGTTGATGATACTGTTTTGGTCAACAAATTCATCGTTTCGGTAATTTCAGTATATCGTAAATAGACTTAGATTATATTTTGCAGGAATTATCTAATGATATAAAAAAATTGATCGACGATGAGTGGGGAGAGAAAGTAGTGCATTATTTGGTGCATCCGCGTGATGGTCGAGGAATTGACAAGCAAGAAATCGAGTTTCTGAAAGAAGGAGACTCCAATGAACACTCCAAAAAACCAAAAGAAGACCGATATGCTCAGCTGTACTCCGCATTGACCGAATCGCTTTATAGTTATTTGGCTGCTAACATGTCTGATTTGATTTTTGAAGCGAACAAAAGCAAGTTTGTTGTTGCTTGTTTGGAAACTACTTGTAAGTCGAATTTTTGTGAGGGGTGAGATTCGGGTCTTGTTATAATTAAAGCCATGAAATGAAAAAAAAGGAAAATAAGACCCAAACTGTGATTCTTGACTGTTTTCTAAAGCGCTACTGATTTAAAAAATGCCGAGACTGTTTTGACCTCGATAAAAAGGCCTTCCAGCATTGTGAAAAAGTCCGAATCTCACCCCTGATTTTAGTGATTGAGTTTTTATGATGATATATGTTTAGCACAGTACGATTTGTTCGATAGAAAAGTTCCATCAGAAGCAAGAATATCTTGTAACAAGGCGATTGCTGAAATTGCGAAGAAAGATTTCGTACCAATGGATCAAGATGGGTTCCATATTATCGAGCATCAGTCAGGGCATTTCGTTCTGATGGCTGTTATGCGATGTGATTCAAATTTGCCAGATGGTGAAAAGTTATCAGATGAAATTGTTGCTGGATTGGCAAACCAACAAATTGGATCATGGGTTACATGTAATAAGGTAGGAAAATTTAAAAAAAAGACAGGCCAAAATTGAAAAAAATTCGAAAGCGGTTTTTGTTTATTCTGAAGTTTTATTTTTAGGGTTGTCACATTCTCTTGAAATTACTCCAAGTTGGTTCGAAATCAACAGTTGAAAAAATCCGACAATCGATCAATCGTAAACATCTCGAAAAATATTCCTCAAAAGGTGCCAAACTTTTGAAAGAACATCTCGATTCACTGCCTAAATCAAAGTAAAAAATATCACTTCATTTGTTTTCCCCTTCTTTCCAATGTCCACTATTTTATTTTTGTTGTTGATTTTTTCATCTTTTTGTTGTTATCTGTTTTGAATCTAAATGTTAGTATTAAGTCATTTCTATTTTATTGGAACACAAGAAATTGCCTTTATACAAAATTGAACACACAAAATTCCTCACATTGACAGGTTCAGTCAATTTTTCTCTAATCGATCAAATCATTTTTTGCTCTCAGATTAATCTCCCCCATACCTGGCCTAAGAAGGTACCAAAAAAGTTAACACCTACTTGTAGTTCCCTTGTTAGGACAGGTATGATCTTCCCATATATCTCTGACAAGAGTGCGATGGACGCATTTTTTACAACCGAGATTACTGTGTGTGCAAAAAGAGTGTAAACACCACGTCACACACCATTGCTTACAATACAGCCTTCAATAAAAAAAACCCGGCCGGTCAGAAGAGCCCTAGTCTCACCCCGGAAAAAATTATCTCGAAACTATTTTTCTTGAGGTTTCCTAAAACTTGTTTAGCTTGGGCCGCTAACTTTTAGGTGGAAAACAACACTAGATTTTTGTTTTCACCTTCTTTTTTCATCTTCTTTTTCACGTCCTCCATTTTTGTTGTTGTTGTCAATATCGTCATTTCTAATTTATCGAAGCACAGAAGAATGTCTTCCCCAGAAACATCGACTGCCAGAGAAAAAGCGATTCGTATTACTGTAACTAGTGTTATGCAAGGTGTCAAACAGGTATAATGTTATTTATCAATAAGGCCTAAATTTGACGCGTTTTCAGACAATTTTAACGGTCCCTGAAGGGATCAATGTTATGAGTTTGAAAATAGCTATCGAACATGCAACTGATGTTACGGTAGATAAACAGATATTACTGTATAAAGGAAGAGAGTTGAAGTGAGAACTAACTGAAAATAGAGAAAAGTTTGCGCTGATTTATTCAGGATGGATGATGAGCCAATAGCGTTTTATGGAATTGTTGCAGACGCGCAAATAACAATGAACGTCAAAATGAGCACCGGGCTCTTTGCGTGAGCACATTTTTGCAAATTGTTTTTGAAGAAACTCCCCCCAATGTTTTAGAAAACCGACAGCCACCGATTTCATCTTCTTGGCTCCGCCCATTCTTCCCGACAATCAGGATCAGTTACGAAAAACGATAAAAGGAATGAATTCGGTGAGTCGAAAACCGAAAAAGATGAGCGATGTGGATGAGACGGCAAAAATATGGACACCCGAAAAACAATTGGAAGCCGAATTGACAAGAAATCGAATGAAGACATTGTTGCGCAGAAAGAAACAGAATCCAATTTTGTCGAACAGTGGAACACCGATCGATTCGGAGCCAACATCGGCTCAATCGTTAGTTATCATTGTGTTTGGGCGGTTTTTTCACGACCTTTCAGGCAAAAGTAAAAATGGAGGCCATGCGAGTTTTTTCTCCGAGAGAGACGCAGAGAAACAGAACACATCCCGTCTGCTGTCGGCCACACTGTTGAATGACCTCTCTCAGGGAAATGCGAGCTCCGGAGAAACACCAAATTTCACCTTTTCTCCGGAGTTTCCCCAATTTTTCCCCCAAAATCGCACCTAATCCACCCCAATTCTCTCCGGAGTTTCACCAACTGGTGTGATATTTGGGAAAAATGAAAAGCACCAAATTATCCCCATTTTTTTCCAGAGTGGTTCCGGTGAAAATTGGGGAAAATTTGGTGTTTCTCCGGAGTGAATTTTTTTATGATGCAACTTCGCTCGATCGCGACGCGCTTCCTGTTCATGATTCAAATTTATTCGTTTTTTCTTTTTGTTTTTTTTCTATCTTGTTCCTAAAATGTTTCCAAAATAACGAGAAAATGGGTTTCAGGCTTCTAATTTCGGGATAGTTTTTTACGAAGATGAAATGAAACACCCAGGAAAGATGAAATGAAACACCCTTAAAAGCGAGTAAGTTATTTTTACAATTTTAGTTAACTTCATTGAAAATGTTCCGTTCAAATTTTCAGACGACAGTGATACATTTGAGTCAAGCGGTTATTGCGAAATGAGGAAAAGGAATTTCGCGCCATCGTGTGAATCGTAAAAAATATTTGACGATGCGAGATGAAGACTAATGGAGGCGAAGAATACAGTTTGCGATACTTCGTAAGTTTTTACGAAAATATTTAAATTGATTTATAAAAAAACTTAGTTAGGAAACTAAATCCACATTGAAACGTTTCATGAATCAGAAAAATCAATATACTTAAGATATTTAATGTTATTCATAATTTAGCTTCGTAGTCTTAATGGTTATCATTATTCGCTAGTAAAAAAAGAAGTAATAATACATATGAACAAAAAATATTTTCAGAAATCGAGCATGAAGAAGTTATGACACCTCAAATGCCAAAACAGATTGCAAAGCTGGTCAACACTGCTCAGAAAAAAATATAATATCACCCAACATTGGAACAACAATTGCATTCAGCTTTTCTCGCACAACCGGTCGTCACATTTAATTTTTTAATTCATTATCTGTCTTGATGTTTTGCGTTGTTTTTCAATAAAAATGATATTGAAAATGTGTTGATGATGTAAAAATGTAAAAAGAAAATTCCATCCCGAAGGATCTACAAAGTAGCTCCAAAATTCCCAAATAACCACCAAATTCGCTCCGGAGCTACCCCAAATTCACTCCGAATATTTCCTGGAGCTAGCTCCGGAGCTTATTTGGGGATCTCCGGAGCTAATTAGGGGTTTCTCTGGAGAAAAAATTTCCCTGAGCTCGGGAAATTCTGGTAGCCAATCATTTTAAAGAGAACAAATGCACTCTAATGATAATAATTTTTTGTGCACTCTCCCTCTCATCGATTTCCTTTGGGGAGCGAGTTAATATGGAGCATCTTGATTCAGATCTGCCGGGATCTTCTGGTCTTATTTTCAAAAAAAATTCCTGATTCAGACCATAGTTTCAAAATTTTTTCGATTTATTGTTACAGGGATCTAAATACCGTAGGAATTTTAGAAAATCCATGAGGTTGTCTAAACTTTTGATCAAGAAAGAAAAAGACCCGGGCCTGATTTTGTTTCATTCGGCGTTGAAAAATTAAAAAAAAAACCCGACTGATCTGAAAAAATTGGGTCAAAACAAAAGTCAACCTATGATCGGAAAAAAAGGAATCTACCCGAACATACTCGCAATTATCAATAGGTTCATTGGGTTGATGATTGCCAGAATTTCGAGTTGATTCTATTTTTGTCAAAAAATAGAATATAGGAATAGGAATAGATAGAAAAGAAGAAGAATGAGAAGAACTACTCGAACATACTCGCAATTATCATTATTATTTTCATGAATTGATGATTGTTAGTAGTTCGAATTGTTCTTCTCATCTTCATAATTGCTAGAATTATGATTTATCATTGTGTCCATATTCCTATTTATACCCAAATAGTTCCCAGAGGCCAGGTGGGCGTGGCTTATGAAACCTTACCAAAATGGGAAAATTGTGTCGGCACGAGAAAAAGGGAAGTGTGAAAAATTTACAGGTTCCCATAATATCTATCGGTTCTTCACACTTCAACTCTTAACAGTTCTCATGTTTTTCAGTTGCCGCCTGAACGATCCTGACAAACTACAGTAACCAGAAAACTTTTGAACTTTGTTTGCAGATACTCACCAGTGGCAACACCTCCATCCGAACTAGCATCGCCAACACCATTGGGCAGTACTCCGAAAATTGCAGAAGTTGCCGATTTTCCGATAACCGAAAAGGAATTGAAACTATTCTTCGATCCGTCGGAAACAATTGAAGAGTATCGTCGAAATCGGCGCAATTTGTATTTGCCGCCTAGCAATTTGAAAGAGTTGCAGGGGTATTTGAACAAATTTGCCGAAGACAGAAAGACCAAGTGTAATGTGAGCAGGGGGAAACTATGTATTTAGTAGTCGAGATGTTTTGAGAATTTTTCAGCTTTGCCTTAAAAAATTGTCGGCCGCTCAACAGACAATGCAATGTAAATGTAAAAAGTTGTTCTGTGATCGACATCGTAATCCTGATCAACATCTCTGTGTTATTGATTACAAACAAGATGGAAGAATCAAGTTGAAAAAGGTTGGACTCATTTTTTTTTGACTAGGAAATCTACAACCGGGACCGATTTTGAGAAACGTACTGGTAATGACTTTTTTCGAAATCAAATTTATGATTTAACTCTGAAACGATCCCGATTGTTCGTCGTGAGAACTCAAGTTTTCAAAGACTTTTTGTAAATTTTTTTAGAAAGAAATTTTCTCCGATAATTGTTTCGAAGATTAAGAAGTAAATTTTCCCGGGAAATTTTTTTTCAGAATTTGCACAGAAAATGGTTTTTAGGAAAACTCGAAATGTGGAGAAAATGGAGAACGAAAGGCAAAATTCGATTCAGAGAAGAAAACCAAAAGTCGATAAATATATTTTTTGTTTTGTCAAAAACTATCATCATCATCTGATTCCTCAATAGTGATAACCTCATCCACGTATCCATCGTCAACAACTTTTTCGTCGGTTTTTTTCTTCATTTTTGCATATCGTTCAATGTTTCTCTTGCAATACGGAGTCATAGCCTATAGAAAGGTGATATTTTTGAAATTTATAAAATACTCAACTCACAAAATTTTCAATTTGAAGACAAATAGAATCTCTTCCAGATTTCCAGCTCATATTCATTGGTCTTGAAAGGTAACTCGCAATATTATTAGGATCCAATATACCGGTGATTTTTGTGGAAAACGGGGCAGTTCTGAAAAATAGCTAAATTTTGGGCGGACCTTTTAGCTGAAACGTACAGAACTGTAAAGTTAGAATCGCCGATCATGGGAAGTCGTCGTAATTCGGTTTGAGAATTCCACATTTCTCTTTTCAAATCCGATAAAATAGAACCAGTCAAAGGTGTCCATTGAGGTTTTTCTTTAACATGCAAATTATTATGAATCTAACTTGTCAAACTCACTACACTCAAAATTGTTCCACATGACATTCCTAGCACTAATCTGAGCAATATATTCATCAGGGAATCGTTGTCTAGTCATCCAGTGACCTGACAACGCATCACATAGTGAAAATGTGTTCCAAACGTTTCGAAGATTTTTCAAATTCTCACAAAACTTTAGTTCATTCTCATGAAGAAAGCCAACAATCTGAATGTTTTAAGTTTTTTCGGAATAAAAAAACTAATATGAAACTAACATTTTCACCACTCATACTTGACATTTGAATGATATCGGTGACATCGTACTCCAAAGGATGCCTAACTCCATCGGTCTCTTCTTTTGGTTTTGTGAGTTTTCGCTTTTGTGATTGCGACATTGTCATTTTGATGGGTTCAGCACTTCGTTTTGCGTATAATATTCTGCCTAACATGTGAAATGTTTCTTCGCGATTCGCTTTTCCGGAACACGAAGAACCAGGCCGGCCGATTGAATTCATTTGAAGCATGTTTAGAGCTAAACGTAGATCACCGTTGGAATCTTCGGCGATTTGATCGATCCGATTTGTTGATGTCTGAAAATTTCAATTTTGATTTTCAGAAACTTCCCTGACTTTTCACCGTTAAACAAAGTACATTTGCGGCGCGTTTCAATGCTTTTTTGAGATATGTGACAGCAACAGGTTTCAGTTGAATTCGATCGATTTCATTTTTATTCACATATGTCGATGTGAACAGTCGGTTTGGATTCAAGTGCCAGCTAGAGTCTACATCACTCAGACAGATAATTACTGGCAATTTTAAATCAAACATAGTGTCATAGAGTCGAAGTCGAAACTGTGCAACATCACTGGAAAACTATTTCTTATCCAAATTCGAAAATCACCTACTTATATGCTGCATCTGGCAAGGATGTGACAAATATAATTGATCGCTTCGGTTTTCCAGGTAATAACCTTGCACCGGATTGGGTCAAAAACCTCATCAACTCGTCGAGCCCATCGAGATTGTTATCCGATGAAGACTCCTCATCATATTCGAGTAAATTTATACTTTGCTCTTTACATAGCAATTCGACAGTTGTCGATTTTCCACTTCCAGTTGGCCCCGTCAACAGAAGAATTTTGGGATAGTTATCAAAACAACTTTCTAGCCAATTTTTGATTTCCAGCACTTTTTTATTGTTCACAGCGAGATCGGCAGACTTTTTTGGGCATGTAGATTCGGTGTAGAGATTTTTCGAACCACGCATTCAGACTGAAACTTGTTTCAACGTTGGAAAAAAAATTAAAAAAATAAAATAAAAATTAATTAGTCAAAGGAGCATGCCATTTCGAAATCATCTCCCACGACGATTTCTACAAAACTTTAAAGGCTCAACTCACAACATGAAAATATCTCATAGCATAGAAACGTACTTTTGTTTTTCTCACATTTTGTTTTTCGAACTTTTCAGTTTTCCTCCTCTCAGGACGTATCTTCTCTCGTTCTGTTAAACACAGTTCAATGTTGCCCGAAGCGTTGTAAATATGCGCAGCTTTTTTTATTTGTTTGCTTGTTTATTTTTTGAAATTATATGGAAAACAATCAATTTTTCAGGTAATGACAGAGGCACCTGCAGCCCACGATCATGCAGAGAGTAAACCAGAAGCCCCACAGCATCACGAAGTCGTAGTGAAAACAGAGAATGTTACGAAATTTGTTGATCCAATTGACAAGTACACAGCGCTAGCTGTTCGGGTGAGAAAATCCTGAAAAAATCTGAAGATTATTAGATTTTCATTTATAGGGTACAATTGTTGGAATCGGTCTCGCTGGTGTAGTCATCTATTTGAGAAACTCGCGACTTTTCCACAAATTCCAACATGTTAATCAAATTCCAAAAGATTTTGTGCGAAAAGAATTAGAATTGAAAGGACGAGTGAGAGAAGTGCTACCAAGCGGAGAGTTACGTGTCGAACACGAACCAATTATGAGAATTCCTTTTATTCCAAAACGTAAAAACGCCAAACCAACTGGATTACTGAATTTACGTTTGGCCGGTGTTGATTTGTCGAAATCTGGTCAACAATTTTTGGCGAAAGATTTGCGACTGACAAACAAACCTGTTACGTTTACTGTCATCAAAGGAACAGACGGAGACGTGGATTCAGTAGATGCTGATGTTACGGTAAAAAAGGTAATTATGATTATTAGAGTAAATAGGTGACACATCATGATATATTTTTATTTCAGAACGCAATATCCAGAACAAATTTGAATCTTGAAGTTGTTCGACGTGGTTATGCTCGAGTTCCAGCACCGGACCAACCTAAACATTTAAAAGCTCTTCAAACAATCCCGCCATATTCACGACTTATCAGTCGACTTTTAATGAGTGAAAAAGTGAGCGTTTCTAATAATTATCAGAGTTTGAAGTTATTTTCAATATCAGATTGCTGATAGACGAGGTGTTGGAGTTTGGGAAAGAGACACGTGGGTCGAATCAGTTCAATCATACCCATCACAAGTTTCTGGAATCGTCAGATCTGCTGCTATCACAAAGGCTGTTGTGAGTTTTTTCTTTTTGTATTTATTGGGGAGAAAAAAAATGATGTTTGAAAAAAAAATGACAAACATTCAGTTATTCACTTTCTCCCGGCCAAAAGTTTTCTTCTTGGTTTGGCCTGACCATTTTGAAAATAGAAGTTCCCGAGAACTTTTCTCCTGAAAATACAGTAGTTTTTTCATATTTCCAAACAAACATACCTGGCCTAACAGGATACCAAAATTTCTCAAAAATTTTGTCACTGTGAATGAAAACCAGAACAAGAAAAAACGAGAAAAAAATCCCTAAATTTTTCGACATCAAGTGAAAAAATAAAGGACTTAGAAAATTGAAGCAAGATTTGGTAGAAAAATTATTATTTTTTTTTTTAGAAATAAAAGTTCACGTACTTCACAATATTTCAAAAAATAAGAAAACAGAAAATTTTTTGAAGCGTTCAAAGTTCAATCAAGATTTGGCACATCTTCAAAACTTTAAATTAGATCTTATCGGGATTTCTAAAAAAAACACATTTTTCATTTTTAAAAACGGAACTTCAATCAAGGTAAAGAATAAAAAAGCTAGCGAAGATTCTTAAAATTGATTTTCTCTGATATTAAAAATCTTGAATTGGTCGGAAAATCTAGGATTTGTGACTAAAAAATTAAATTTTGCTGAAAAAACTTCGGTTCTGCCCAAGCATGATGTTCATGAATTTTCAACATACCTGGCGTAATAAGAAATTTTGTGCCGTGATCAAAAATTTTTAACTTTTTTTCATAGAGACATTTTTGGAGAGGGATGCCATTTTTCATAAAAATAAGACAATTCATAACATGTTTGACGTATTTACAGTGACACAAATATTTCGAAACTTTTGTCAAACTCTTACGCCAGGTATGATTTCAAAACACGTACGAAAAAGTTCTAGATTTGAAAAACTTCTAAAAGTGAAAATATATTACAGGTTCTCCTCTACAACGTCACCAAAGATGTAGTTTTGTATGGTGTCAAATTGACACAACAAACATATTATGTTGCATTGTCGATAATCGCTCACATTGCCAATGGCTATCGTAGATTCGCAACCGGTGTCGACAAACTCACCGACAAATATAACCGAGTTCGTCAAAGGATCGCAGGAAAGTAAGGCTCAACAGTCGTTTTGAAAAATAATCCAAATTCGTTGTAAATATGCACACAGTTCTCTCCCCCTCCCCTTGTCTAGAAATGAGCTATTTTTTTGTTTTAGAAAATTTAGAAAATCTGAAATTTTTCGGTCCTCAATATAATCTATGAATCAATTGTTTTCAGAGTTTTTTTTTTCCAATTGATAACATTGTTAAATAGCATATGGAAATCCATTTTCCCCGTGAATATTTATTGTTTTTTTTTCTTTTTTGTGTGCTAGCGATCGAATGAATTTTGGCATTGAAAAAATCACCTGGAAGCCATAAAAACAATGTTGATTGCCGAAAAAAAACCCTCCAAATGTTTATGAAACAAAAATTTGTTTATCAAACGTGTTTATATATAATTTTTTGGCTCTTTCAAAATCAAAAATCTTGTTGTGCTCGATTTTTTTATCGATATTTTTGCTCGACGAGTTTTCTTTTGAAAATATGGTTGAGTTCTTATCATTTTACCTCTTTTTTTTGTGATTGTTTGGTAGTGACAGGCACATTTTGAGGGTCATCATCAGTTTTTTTTCGATTTTCATAACTTGTTTTTGAAAATTCTAAAAATTTCGACAAAAACATGGTGAAAATTGTTTTTTTCGCTAAAAAAGTTAACTTTTTTGAACATTCAGTGATTATTTTGTTATCTCTAATTCTCTCGTTTTCAAAAACTCTTTCCTCGAAAAAACAAATTTTTCGTGGAAAATATATTTTTTTTAAAAACTGGATCGAGACATTTTTTGGAGAAGAGAGTACGAGACACAGAGTTTGCCACGTGTCACACGTGAACTCTGCGTCTCTCTCAAAAATAGCGAGAAAATTAGTTCTCCAATATTTTTATCGATAGATCAAATTTCGATTTAGACTCCGCCCACAAAATGTGAACAAACCAGACCGGCCCGATCATTTTGAGCAAAAAATTGCTAAATTTTGAGCCCAAATTTTTTTTGCAGATTTTTCACTGACTTTTTTCTCCGAAAATTCTTGTTTTTCTCATTCATCAGCAAAAAAAAAAGAATTTTTTGGGCGAGTTTATTTGTCATTCTACGAGGAGTTGAATTAAAAATTATAGATGGATGGAGTAATTCAAATGAGCATCTTTTTCTTTTTGTTGTTTTTTTTTCTAAATTTCAACCAAGAAAAAAAACAAAGATCTCTTCACACACACACAAACAATGATAGTTCCCCAATGCCATACCATTAGTTACCACTATACATTTCTCACATCTGTTCTTTTTCTCTTTTTTTTTGTCGCTGGTTTTTTTTTGCGCGCCAAAATGTGGAATTTGAAGGAACAAAAAAAGTGCGAGGAGAGAAAGACCCTCACCCGCCATTTGTCGTCACCCTCGTTGTTCGTGTTTCATTTTTTTGTCGTTTTTGAGCTTTCACAATTCAGGAGTACTGTAGTTCAAACTGACCATTTTTTTTATCACAAAATTAATTTCTGAAGTTTTTCACCAGTTTTTTTGAACTGCGAAAAGTAGAGTTATCCAGAGATTTTCATAAAAAATTAAATTCCAAAGTTTCGCTGCATTTTTCCCTTAATGTAAAGCAAAAAGTACAGTAACCTGGGATTTTCAAAACTATAATTATAGTTTTGATATTTGAAATCTTCCAAAAAAAAGTTTTACAGATTTTTCCCAAAAATGGCACAACTTTTTCGCACTAAATCTGGGCCGGGGCGAAAGTTTTCAGATAAAAAATTGAGTGCCTGAAATTTTCAATCTTTGAAGCAAGTTTTTCAGGTCGAAATTTCCGGGCCCAAAATGTTTGCTAAATCCTCACCAGACACAATTCTATCAGTTTTTTTTGACAACAAACATTTCTTCAAATTTTTCAGACCCAAAAATTTCGAAAAGTTTGTGGAAAAACACCAAAAAATATGGTGTTTTTTTCAAAATAAATTATCTCACAAGGGAACTGTGAAAACTTACTAACGGACTTTGAGATGAGACATGTGTCACCCGATAGAGTTTTTTACGCTGATCAAGATCCTGGAGCTAACTTTTGCAAAGCTCCAGCCAAAAAGCTGAAAATTGAGCTCAAAGTTTGAGCACAAAATTTGAAATATCTTGTTCAATTTGTATTATTTTAATGATGAGAAGTTACTAAAGGGTTATTTGGCATGCTAGGAACGATAGGAGCACTTGAAAACCTCGAAATTGTAGTTGTAACGCTGAAAAAATGAGCCTGAAACTTTCAATGAAAAAGGTAGATCAAAAAAACGTGAAAAATGAAAAAAATTGCATTGAAAAACGTGAAAATTATTAAATTTTAGAAATTGTTTCTGATTTTTCATGTTTTTTCAGAAAAATACACTTTTTTTCAAAACTTTTTAGAAGTTTCAATTAAACCATCGTGTAGAGAATTGAATTTCCTATCAGATCCACTAGTTAATTTTCACGAGTATAAAACTTTGAAAAAATTAGGATGCATTTAAAAATTTTGGACTGATCACAAAAACGCGATTTTCAGCTTTCTGGCTGGAGCTTTGCAAAAGTTAGCTACGGGATCTTAATCAGCATGAAAAACTCTATCGGTGAGCATATATCTCATTTCAAAGTCCGTTAGTAAGCTATCATAGTTCCCTTGTCAGAATTTTTGGCCCCAACAAATTTCAGAAATTCGGAATAAATGTTACAAAAAATCCGGCCCGGCTCGAAAAAAATGTATTTTTTGTTTTTTAAAAGTCTAGGCCTAGGCTTAGGCTTAACCTTCCTTGTTGTAAGTCGTCAATATTTTCATACTCAATCTATTTTCCAAAAACATTTTCCGGGCCAATCATTTCAGCCCGAAAATCCCAGAGGCTCAACCTTTTTTTATTTGAAAATCTGTTTAAAACGGGCCCGGTCCTGTCAAGATTTGCCAACAACAACGAGAATGAACAAAAAAAAACATCGCGCAACAATACAAGATAAAAATTAACGCTTTTCTGCCAACGAAAAATCGGGTATCTTGGCCTGGTGTGTGTCCTGTCCTGCGTTGTGATTTTCAAATCTAAAAATGACCGGTTTTTTTTGGCGTTGGAAGAAGGGGAAGAAGAAGGAGGCGCAAAAAAGAAGCATGGATATGCTTAGCCGCTTTTCCTTCTTCTTCTTCTTCGTCTTTCTCCTTCGATTGATCACATTTCGAGTTTTCTCATATCATTTTTGAACGGGTTTATAGACATTTAGATACATGCAGATGTTTTTTTTTACTCTAGATTGTCCTGTTTGTTGCTTTTTAGCCCATTTTGTTATTTTTTTTCAGTTGGGACGGGATAATGTGTCAAAATCAGTGTCACTTTGTTTTTTTTCGGGAAAAACAAAAAAATTCGTATCGACAATTTATCGATGAACCTTGAAAGTATGACAATTTTCCTAATTTTCTGAAAGTTTTTGTAAATAATTTTGTTAGAAAGTTTTCGAAATTCTGAGATTACTGTAGTTTTTTTGGATGAAAAATCAAAGCATTAAAAAAATTTGAAAATACAGTACCTCCAGGAAAAAAAATTTGGAGAAATTTTGTGTTCAAAACAGCCAGGCCGAGCCAAACAATTTCTGGCCTGAAGAAAATTAGGAAAACTACTGTAGTTGTGGATAATTTTCAGTTTATTTAAAACCTGAACAAACTTCGAACCTCCAGGGTTACTGTAGTTTTAATTTTTTACTTTCGGGTTACTGTAGTTTTTCTTGAGAATGGTCATAAATTGAAAATCGCGTCTCGAGAAAATGAGCCAAAATACAGTACCTCCCTAGAAATCTTTTTTCGAAAAGTGTTTTTTAGTCTAGAAAAATCCCGGGTCAAAAAAACACAATATTTTTGCGGAATTTCCGACCAGGCCTCAGTTTCGGGCCGGACTCATTTTCTAAATAGGTATAACAGGGTTTTTTGAAGCACTACATACTTGAATATCGTTTTTTTTTTCTACGAAATGAGAAAGTTTCTTCATCTTCATCCATTCATGAGAAATCTGCATAATCTCCTCTCCTCGTTTTTTTTTTTGCTGTCTGTCCGCTTATGCCATTTTTTCTTTACGTAACCAGAATTCCTGTTCCGCTTTGATCTTCTCGTTTCATTTTCGAAACGCGCGCAGAGACAAAGTGTACTCTAGATCTATCTAGATTTTGAAATGAAGACGAAAATGGCAACGATTTTCAAGTGTTCCTGTATTATTATAATACCTTTCATTTTTTTTTCTATTTTACTACTGTCAAGACACGAAAAGGGATCGAGCCGTGGGAACATGATTTATTATGCGACAGCATAATGATAGCAGAGAGATAAAAAAACTTGTTGGAACAAAATTTTCACCGGCCAAAGAAAGGGCTTTTTTTGTGTTGTTTTTGTTGCACTTTTGAGAGTACTTTGATTGGAGAAAGGTTATCATGATTAGAGAAGGAGAGGAAGGAAAATGACATAAAACATCTGTTTTTTTTTTGTGCTCAAGACAGTGAGCTTTCAAAATTTTTCCTATTTTTTTTTTGAAAAGTTTAAAAATTTCAGAATGATAGCGGGGGAAAATGAAAAGTCAAAATTTGCTGGAATTCTTTTGAAAATTTTTTTCTGGAAAAAAAAATGTTTTGCGACTTTTTAGTGTACTGTACTTTTGGCCCGGATCTTTTTTTCCATAAACAAAAACTGTGTTCTCCGTTTTTAATTTTTCAACTTTTTTTTGGAGATTTAACTTTGTTTGGCTGAATCGACGAAATATTTTAAAAATGAGAGATTTAGAGAAAAGTTCTCTAGAGCATTTTAGCCATCTTCTGCTGTGTTTATTTTTGAATTTCAATTTTTGCGCACATTTTTCTAGACCAGACACAGTTTAGGGAATGTGCCCAAATCCGAAGAAGAAAAAAAAAGGTCACGAAAATTTTAGAAATTATTTTTTTTCGAAAATAAATTTCTCGTGTTTATCAAAATGTAAATATTGAAAACATCAAGTTTCAATGTGTGAAATTCAAAAATCTAAAAAAAAGCAAAAAAAAACCATTTTCGAATTCATTCTCCAGAAGAGCGGTTTGTGCAAACACCGTTTGTGTGTGTGTGCGAGTACAGTAACCCACAGAAAAATTGTGTTGTTTTTTTCTTTCAAATTTGTGCGCCCTATGTGTTGGAAATTTTTTGACCGCTTGATTTTGGCCCGAAGTTATAGTCTATGGTTTACTTTCAAAAATCCGACCAAAATTTTGCTTGACAACTTTTGATCCAAAAAAAAAGTTTGTCATCAAATTTTCACTCTCCTTCTTCTTCTCCTTCCACGCATACAAAATTGATGATTACGTACACCTGACGAGGAAAATGAATAGAGAACGACGAAAAAAATGGAGGGAGGGAGGGAGGAACTAGTTTGACGCCTTGTGGCAAATCTTGAGGATAATTGGACAAGAAGGACTTGCCTAACGATATATATTAGTATTGTTATTATTCGATGAATACAAGTTGCCTACACATCAAGTCATTGTGGTTTTCAACATCTTCACAAAAACAAAAAAAAATTCGAAACTCCCCCCTCCTCAAAAGTTAGATGTGCAGAGTGCGCTAGTACTGTAGTCGGCAACATGTTTTCTCGTTTTTGTTTTTTATTGTTTCTCAAATCATTTTGTGTGGTTATTTTTGAGTGTAGTTCTGAAAACGAGATTAGACTGCACTTTGTTCTCCATCCACCTGAAATGAAAAAAAAAATGAATTTTTGGTTGTATATCTCATGCATTTCTGCGTCTAACCTGCTTGCGCAAACTGCGCAATTTCATTCATCCTCCGCCCATTTTTTCCTCTTTCCTCTCTTTCATTGCATAACCGATCTAAATATCTTGATTTGCTTAAATCATCAGAAGACTGGATTTTTCGTTTTGTTCCTTTGCTTCTGTATGTTTTTTTTCTGTCCTTCGTTTTTCATTGCTGATTTGAATATACGTTTTTCTCAAAATTATAGCTTTGTTTTTGATTGATTTTTTTTGGATAATAGGGTGTTCGTTTTTTAAACCAAAAAAACTCGAAAAATAAAAAAATAAAAAACGAGTACTGTACTCAAATATTTGAAGGCACACAAAACTTTCTCGTTGGTCTCGCTTGGAAGATATATATTACTGTACTCAGTTTCTTATTTTTTTTAAAATTTTTCTGAAAAACGAAATTGAATATTTCTACAGTGTGTATTTTTGAATCTCAATGTTTTCACAAATTTTTAGATCAGACACAGTTTTGTAAAGTGAAAAAAATATAATTTGAAAATAAGAAACTCGGAGAAAAGGTCACGGAAAATAATTCACACGACCAAGAGAATTTCAACAAATTTTCAAAAAATAACAGTTTTCAATTTTTGATCATCAGCTTTTTTTCCATTCACCGTATATCCCAGGAACCGGTATGATTTTCCAGTCGGTATATTCTTTACAACATCTATGAATATATATCTCACAATCAGAGAAGGAGGCAAAAAAAACTTTATACTCGGTCTGTTATATAAATAAACTTGCCAATTGACAAGTTTTTTTCACTTTATCCTCAAGGACATAGCACCAGCTGAAAATCAGCTGTTAAGTACCTGACCGATGGGCCACGGCTGGTCGTGTGAGTAGTGTAATATTTAGCATCATGTGATTTTTTTTTCAGATGTGGCCAAGTTTTTTTTTTCTGTTCTTTGATTGTATTTCTTTCCAATTCTCTAGAAACTTGTTATTTTTTTCAAAAAAAAAGAAGTTTTTTTTTGAAAAATAAAAACAATGCTCCCGGTGAGGCTCGAACTCACGACCTTCAGATTATGAGACTGACGCGCTGCCTACTGCGCTACGGAAGCCACATTTAGACCACTCTCAATCTCAAAAATCATTTTCACTCTTTTATTTCTTTCTTCTTTTCATAACTAGACAGGTTGATGTTTTTTTTTCATAAAACAAAAAAAAAAGATTAATTCTCATGTCCCGTTAATCCTCAGTTCAAATTGCCCCCTGATTAAAATATGTCTGTTTTTAGGCCCAAATGTTTCATTAAATTTTGTTATTTTTCCCTGTTTTTGATTGTTGATCTACCCGCGAAAAAAAAAATATTTAGGAAACTTTTTGGTTTCGTTCATTCGTTAGATTCCTCTTGTCAGTACTACAGTGTTTCTATTTATTCGTGGCTCTTTTCTACTATCGAAACTCTTTTATTTTCAGCTCGCCATTATTTGGCGATTCACTTGCCAACCGTAATATATCTACTCACCCTTTTTTAAATCAATATATTTATTCAACTTTTTTAATACTCATCAGAAACTATGGTAATGGATGTAAAAATTAATAGAAATGAGTGAGTTATTTTTACAATTTTATTTCAAGGAACATTGTCGACAAATGTCTCATTGGTCTCACACCGATGAGTCGTGTGCGGCATTAATTTTTTGAAAACTTTTTTTTCCAAAAAACTTGTTTTTTTTCTTCAGAGCAATCAAGCAACAATTAGACACACGCCCGCCGTCTTCGTTATCAACTGGTTCATCTGATAGTGGAGTTTTCGCTTCAGGAGTGCATGTATCGTCCCAAGTAACCGAACCATCATCGGCCACACAAACGGGACCACCAAGCCCAACTCAACATCAACAACAACAAGTCGATCACAACAGTGAAGAATCAACAGATGTGAGTTGCATCTTTTTTTTCTGCTCTGAAAGAAAAGTCTTTGAACTTTCACAAACATTTTCAGATTACTTCGTTGATTTACCACGCAGCCAATCTGATCGCGGTTAATGAACAGTTTCGAAACGGAAATGTTGCTCCGAGTAACAACAATGTTCCGTCTCAAACAGCAGAAATCGAGAATATCGCCCCACAACAGCTTCACCCAATAAAAAATGAGCTTTTGAACAATCAATCGCCCAATCGGTCAATGATTCCAGGAATTCCGTGAGTTGCCAAAAAATTGAGTTGAAAAACACTAACTATTTTTAGACGTCCACGTGGCGGTGTAGAGCGTCGCATGCAAAAACCAGAATCATTCAAGACAGTCATCTGTCAAGCGTGGCTCGAGTCGAAGACCTGCGCGTTCGCAGAAAATTGTCGTTTTGCTCACGGGGAAGAGGAATTGCGTCCATCGAAGTAAGTGGCTCTCAAATAATTGGAATTATCAAATATTTTTCAGAATTGAACCACGTCAAAACAACAAATATAAGACTAAATTGTGCGATAAATACACTACAACTGGTCTTTGTCCATATGGAAAACGTTGTCTATTCATTCATCCGGATCATGGACCGAATGCGTATATTCGCGCCGACAAGTTGTTCGAGGTCTCGCAACGTCACGCGTTGGCTGATTTGCGCGATCAAATGGAGACGCAAATCATGAGCGGAACCGTAACTCGTCAACCACCAGTCGTCCAACCATCGCCAATTCTTCGTCCATCGACACCCATCGAAAACATTGCACCCCCACCAGTATCACAACATCATCAAAAAATGGGACAACAACAACAACAACAAAAGCCGTTGGGACCAACACCATTGCGTGTTCCGCGTTATTTGTCGAGAAATACGGCGCCACCGACACCGGCGTTTGACGAATTGGCCGCACTTCGACCACATCCTAGCTGGCCTTTGGAGCCGAACTCGTTCTTCAACTCGAATGACAACAACAAATCGACAACCAACACGAGTTGTTTGAGCAGACCAGTCAGTCCATTCGAGTCGTTGATGATGGCCGCCGCGGCCAACGGTATTGGACCGTACACTTCTATGTTGGGTGAGTTGGAGAACGGGTTTTGAAAGTCTGAAAGGGCGCTTCGGTAGATTATATCTAGATGATTTTCATTATAATTAGATGAGATCAACCTTACGTTTCGATTTCTATGAAAACTATTTTTTTGAAAACAAACAACAAACTTTTTGCTTCTGAATCATACCTAGAGGGCAGGGGTTTTTCAAGATGTTGCGCCTCGCGTGAATCTAGAATCTGATTTTTGCAGGAACAAACTCCACTCCAGGCGGTGTGTCTGGTTATGTATCTGGAGGATCTACTCCATACCAAGACCTCGACTCATCCCCATATTCTCCAAACGTTGCCGCACTCACTCAACAATTGATGTCATCATCAATGAATCTGCAAAATTCGTCGTCATCGAACGGTCCACTCTCATCGCGTTGCTTCGAAGACGATTCGTTCTCGATGGTTCCCGGTGGATTCGATCATTTGGCTGAAGATATGGCGAAACATTTGGATTTGTGGTAAAAGAAGGAGAAGTAGAAGCCCGAACACACACCCACACACGAGTTCCAACTCCTATTTATTCGTTCGTCTTTCTGTCTGTAATTATTTGCTCAACTCGCCCGTTTTTCTCCCAAAAAACTTCCTTCACAGTTCTTCATAGCCAACACACTGAACGCGGTCACTTGCTCGTCAATCGACCGCTGTTTAGTCTAATAATAATGTATAGAAGAAATTGCCACCTGTTGGAATAATAACCCATTGTGTTAAATAAGTCCCCTATCCCTCTCATTTCGATTTGTGACTTATAATATTTAAAACTAACCCGTCTATAAAAATTGCGTTACCCTGGCCCCCGATGCTAACTTAACTCCAATATTTTGATAAAATTTATTGAATGTGAAACCCCCTGTTTCTTTTTTTTTGTTGTCATTTATCTGGCACTTGAGTTTGACGTAAGGTGAAAGAAAAAAAAAGGAAAATTTGTAGTAGAAGATACAAACTAACGAAGGTCTAGACGATCTGTCGAATGTGCTTATAGGAACTACATTGTCTCACTAGACTAAGTAAGTAGTTGTAAATTGAAAAGGTTAGAGTAAAAATGGAGGCGATGAGAGTTTTTCCTCCGAGAGAGACAGAGAAACAGAACACGTTCCGTCAGCTGTCGGTCGCACTGTTTGATGACCTTTCGGGAAATTCTGGTAGCCAATCAATTTAGAGAGAACAAATGCGCTCTAATAATAATAGTGTTTTGCGCACTTTTTATTTTCTGGCTAAATTTTTTTTGGGGTCGGCCCGGTTCTCTTGGTTTTTTTAAAGTAAAGTTGAAAACGGAAAAATGTTTTTGGAAGTCCTGAACGAACTGGAAAAAAAAGAAGAAAAAAGAGAATCGAAAAAAAGAAAAAAAAAAATAAGAATCTACCCGAACATACTCGCAATTATCAATAGGTTCATTGGGTTGATGATTGCCAGAATTTCGAGTTGATTCTATTTTTCTCAAAAAAATAGAATACAGGAATAGGAATAGATAGAAAAGAAGAAGAAGAATGAGAAGAACTACTCGAACATACTCGCAATTATCATTATTATTTTCATGAATTGATGATTGTTAGTAGTTCGAATTGTTCTTCTCATCTTCATAACCGATAGAATTATGATTTATCATTGTTTCCATCATCCTATTTATACCCAGAAAGTTCCCAGAGGCCAGGTGGGCGTGGCCTATGGAATCTTTCCAACAGGAGCATTCTGTCGGCAAGAAGAAAGAGGTAAAGTGTGAAAAAGAACAGGTTCCCACAAATTCGAAAAAACCACTTCACACTTCAACTTTTGACAGTTCTCATGCTTTTCAGTTGCCGCCTAACCGATTCTGACAAACTACAGTAACCCTAAAAGTATTAACTTGAATTTTGTGTCAGATAAGCGTCGCCAACATCATTGGGCAGTACGATGAAAAATGACAGAAGAACTTTGAAGTTTCTAAAGCAGTAAATTTTCTTGAAATTTTTTAAACCTGTTGCAGTCATTAACAATACAAGCTAGATACGAATTTGGACTCGATTCAAGAGCTCATGTAACACGAAGTTTGAATATTGAACTTAACAACCAATCCAACTTGATGTAAATTGAAAAAGTTGAACCCGGGGTCCGAGAGTTTGGGCCGAAAATCACGGGCCCGACTGGAAATTAGGTTTTCATGTTGTGAGTACAGTTGGATGTTTCGGAAGTTCCAAAAGTCCGGAAGTTGGCTGGCTTAAAACTTACAAAAAACCGTGAACACTGATGTGAATAGTAAAAAGTTAACGTGACCCCGACCTGCAAAAATCTGATTTCTCTGCGTCTCTTCTGAAGGACATCAAGTCCGTGCAAATTCTATCTGACCCAGAAAAATGTGAAAATTATTGAGATACAAAAATAAGTCGGCATGAAAAAGCATGAGACCTGTCAAGAGGTGAAGTGTGAAGAACCGTGAATTTTTCGCCTTTTCTCTTACCGACAGGATGCTACCTTTTGGGAAGATTCCTTAAGCCACGCCCACTTGGCCTCTGGGAACTTTTTGGGTATAAATAGGAAGATGAATACGATGATGAATCATAATTCTAGCATCCATGAAGATGAGAAGAACAATTCGAACTACTAACAATCATCAATTCATGAAAATAATAATGATAATTGCGAGTATGTTCGAGTAGTTCTTCTCATTCTTCTTCTTCTTTTCTATCTATTTCTATTCCTGTATTCTATTTTTTTGAGAAAAATAGAATCAACTCGAAATTCTGGCAATCATCAACCCAATGAACCTATTGATAATTGCGAGTATGTTCGGGTAGATTCTCATTTTTCGGTTTATTCAAATAAAAACGCGCAGAAAAAAGAAACAAGAATAATCAAAGACCAGTAAAAAACTGAAAATTTGAAGGTAAAATAAGAGAGGACAATAGTTTCCTAAACCAATTTGGGGAAGCAAAAAAAAATCATCACGGTCCAATTATGAACTGACAAAGAAGAAGAGGAAGAAGTAGAGGAAGACACCTTCAAGTCCATGCCGATCTTTTCATTTTGAGTTGAACCGAATGTTGTGAATCGTAGGCATATTCTGGCTCGATGCCAAGTGAATTTTGGAATCTAAAAATATATTTTTTGGATTTTTTTTTGAGGTGGAAGCCTTCTCAAACCTCATAAGTTGACGTTGCATATAATCGGAGATGTTTACAGGCGGTCTCATTGTTCTCATCGCATCCATCACTTTTCCAACCGCTTTACATCTCGAAATTCGTTCGTGAGCCATCAAATAGGCGGCGCACATTGTTGGAGCTCTGAGAAGAAGGAGCAGGTGAAAAAAAAGAAAAAAAATGGAAATTCTTACCGATTTCTTCCTCTCGAACTGCACACCAACACATTTTTGCCGGTTTTGCGGCCACGTTCGACGAGTTCGAGAAATTGTTGAAACAACGAAATCATGTTGAATTTTGACTGAAATATCATTTTTTTTTCGGCCGAAAATTTTCGTGGCCAGGCCCAATTTTTGGGTCCAATTTTTTTTTTGTTTGAAAATTCTTTGAACAGTTTTGAAAATTTTCTGGATGGTGGCTCAACCGGAGAGACATAATTTGAAAATGAGAAATTTAGAGAAAAGGTCACGCGAAATTCTTGAAATTAAAAAATTTCGGCAAATACTATACTTTCCGTACTTTCCGCGTCAATTAGAAGTGTTCTTACCGAAAAGCATTTCTCCTCCGATTCCGGAACATTCATATTGAGAAAATATCGAAAATGATTCAATTGTCGTTGACACAAGCAGGGACAATCGAATCCGCGATTTTGACGTCTGAAAATCCTCCGAATCGAAAAATATCTAATCAATATCTTGAGCTCACCGAGTCTGATGAATGTGTTCGGTAGTTTCGTCGATGATCTCACAGACAAATTCAATGTTGAGACGACAGAGAAGCGACATGTTTGTCGCCGCGTCGATTCCAGCCGAATAGACAACATCGTCAATCTGATAAAAATAAAACATGACCAAAAATGGAAGTTTATAATCGAGCCCAGTGCGAAAATTTTGATAATTTGAAAAATATTTTTTGTGAAAAAAAAAACCGGGCCAAGGGCTGGCATCGCGTTTCTGGTCAGGCCTAATGTTTTTGTCCTCAGGCCCGGTCCTATCAAATAGGCCCGAGAGTTTTTCGAAAAATATTTTGATATTTTTTTCAGATTTAATCTCAGAAAAATGGAGCCCGGCTCTGCTATTTTGTTTTGAAACGTTGAAAAAATTTTAGTTTTTTGTCAGCACTCTGAAAAAAGGTTCTTCTAGTCGGATGTCTGTTTTAGTTTTGAAAAAAATAATTTTCTGGGAAATTCTTTCATCACAATCTCAGTGAAATGAAAACTTCGGAGTAACTCCAGTTTAACGCTGGAGGAACGCCAATTTGACTCCGGAGTCAACTCCATGTTTTTTCCCTTACAAAATGGGAGTTACTCCGGAGTTGAACAGGGGCAACTTTAGTGCGCTCTGGAGTCACTCCGGAGTTGAACAAGAGTGATTCCGGTGCGCTCTGTTGTTACTCCGGAGTTGAACAAGAGTAACTTCGGCGCTATCTCAGTAAAGTTAAAACTCCGGAGCGACTCCAAATTCAAGCATAGCTACGGAGCAACTCCATAAAAACTCCAGAGCGGCGCCTCATTCACTCCGGAGTAACTCCAGAGCACACCAAAGTTGCCCCTGTTCAACTCCGGAGCAACTCTCATTTTGTAAGGGAAAAAACATGGAGTTGACTCCGGAGTCAAATTGGCGTTACTCCGAAGTTTTCATTTCACTGAGATAGTTTTCGTGATCTTTTCTCTGTGCCTCTTGTTTCTGAATACTATTTCGTCGATTTAGGCTCTGGCTACAAAAATGTGTCTGATCTCGAAAAATGTGCGAAAATATTTTGGTTGTAAACTTGCCAATCGAAAGAGACCCAGAGAAAAACAAGAAATTTGCAGTTCGAAAGGTCACGTTTATATTATTTTCACGTTCGTTCTTTTTTTGGAAGAAGGAAAATATCTCATGTCAAAACTAATATTTTTCGGGAAATTAACTCAATATGTCACGTCGATAATAAAAAAAATATTTCTTGGTTCATATTTTTTTTCATGATGTTTCTCGTTGAAAAAAAAACGTGACCCCGAACTGCAAAAATCTGATTTTTCTGCGTCTCCTTCAGAGGACTTCATAAAACGCGTGATATTGAAACTACAGTAACCCACCTTCCACACAATCTCATCAATATAAAGAACTTTAGAAGGTGTCTCCGAGCGAAACATCTTCTTCTCCTCCTTATTATCTTTCTCTTTTCGAGTTGTCGTCGTTGTCGATGTTCTCGTTCGCGGCGAGACCTCGACAGCCGAATCATGTGAACTGACACTTGTCGAATCCTTAGCCGGCACAACTCGAATAAATCGAGGTGCCGATGAGTTGGCATCGATTGAGCTCGGCGAAACGACAGAGGACACCGAGACAACTGACATACTTCGAGTCGGCGGAGTTGATGATTCACTTTCCGAGTTGTCTGAATGTGTTTCGCAGTTTTTTGAGAGATCTAAATTTGGCGAAAACTCACAAACATGATCGTTATTTTTGCACAACAACGTGGCGAATGAGCTCTTCTTGTTCAACAATGAATGAATTTGATAATTGTCTAAACCAGGAGAACTTCCAGCTCTCGATCGAACTGTTTGTCTGCAAAAAATCCATCAATTCCCATTTTTTGGAAAAATCTTACGGTCTAGAATTCGGTTTAGAACTTGGTGGCGAGATCTTCTGACAGTTCATCATTATACCTGAAATCACAATTTATTATTGTTATTATTATTCTAAAATTATAACTAGATGAAAAACAAAACTATTCCCAGATGGATGCATTTTTGTTCAAAAACATTTGTGACATCACAGCAGATATATATTTGTCGACGAGCAGGTAATTAGAAGAAGAACAAGAACAAGAAAAAGCCGCCTACTCATGCTCAGTTTTTAATAGCATAGAACTTTGAGATTTTTAATTGAAGGGTTCCTAAGGTTTTTCTGAGAAAAATGGGCTTAAAATTATAGTTTATACTTTTTTTTGGTTCAAAAAGAATCCAAAAGTCGACTTTTTTGACTGAAAAAAAACCGGGCCGAAAATTGATACTTTCGAGGAGAAATTCAGCTTTTTTTTAGTCTGGGCTTTTTCGACGGGCCCTAATTAAAGCCAATGAAAAAAGCAATTTTTGAGAGAGTACGAGACGCAGATTTTTCCACGTGTCACGCGTGAACTCGAAAAAACAAGGTATTTCAAATTTCTAAAAAAAAATGTGACACGTGGCAAAATCTGCGTCTCGTACTCTCTCAAATCTTGCTGCCTTTGTTTTCCATTGGCCTGAATCAAAAAAAAATCAGAGCCTTCTTCGTCAATAAAAAAGGCCGGCCCAGAATTTTGAAAATCAGAGCAAGCCCAGACATGTGAAAAATGAGAAAATCCCTATTTTTTCTCGATAATTTTCAGATCCAGAAAATGTTTATCGGGTCTGACCTGAAAAACGAAACAAATTATAGTTTTTTTTTTCTGAAACATGAGAAAAACAAGGCCCCAAATTTTGTGGCCCAAATCATTTGAGAGGTCTAACCAAACTTTTTTCAAAATAAAAAAATCACGATTTCCGATTTTCGGGCCGAGACTTTAAGATTTTTGACCAAAATCTCAAAAAAAAATATCGGGCTATGAGAAAAGATCTTCCAGAAAAACTTATCTCACAATCAGGTTATTTTTCTGAAAAAAATTAATTTTCCGAGCTCAAAATTTTGCAGACAAACAAAGGTAAAACAGCAAAAAACGCTGCTATGCTGCTCTGAAATGTTTCTGCAGCCGAAACACGGCCACGCCCCTTCGCCCAACCTACAAATTTAGTCTATGGCTCATCACCCGCTGTGAATTGAACAAAAATCACCACTTTATGAGGCATAGTACAAAACTGTTTCTAAATATAACTTTTTTCATCTTTTCAATACATTCTAATTGAGCTCGTTTATTTCTTGAAAAGAGCACATATCGATAAGTGATTTAATTATAAAAGCTATAGAATTTTTGAAGAAGAAAAAAAGAAGGTGAAAACTCCTTTTTTTGGGAGAGGGAGCTCCGCTCATCTACGTCATCAATATCTTTGTATCTATCTCTCTATTTTTTTTGCTGTTAGTTATTAGGATAATACCAACTTGTCATCAAAAAAAAGTACAAAATTGCAAGAAAAAATTGAAGAGAAGTAGAGAAGGAGAGAAAAGACAGCTGCAAATCGAATGAATTCTATGAATAAGTTGAAAAATTTTTCACGCGAGAATCAAAATATTTATAATTCAGGTCTAGAAAAGAGTACTGTAGTTTTTTCTTTTTCAAAAATTGAACTACAGTAACCTAATGTTTGAATTGGTGATCAGTTGAATTTTTTTTAATTTTCAAAAAATATTCATTTTTCGTTAACCCACAACTGTACACACTGTCACGCACTTTTCTTCGTTTTAGGCCACGCCCACAAAACTGTGTCTGAACTTGGAAAATGTGGGAAAATGTTGAGATCAAAACACATTGTGGTGTGTAGCTGAAATTTCCAGAGCTGAACATATTCTGTTTCTCGATAGATTTTTCTAGACACAGTTTTGTGGGCGTGACCTGAAGAGAAGAAACATAATTTGAAAATGAGAAATTTAGAGAAAAGGTCACGCAATATTAACGTGACATTCCACAATGTTTTTCTATTTTTTTGGAGACCTAAAAATTGAGGTCAAAAACGCGAAAAAAATGTTTTGATTTTCAAAATCTCCGTGATTTTTCACACAAAAAATTTCGAAGTGCTTTGAAATTGTGCTCCGTGGAATTCCACGTTTTTTCCCGTCCGGCCCAAGTTTTTTACAGATAAAAATCTAATTTTGCTGTTTTTCTTCTGAATAACCTGGCCGCCAAAAGTCAGATTCACTAGAAGAACATAACCAAAATTATTTTAAAAAATTTTGAAGGCTTAGATTTTTGAGCCTAGATCAGACACACAGTGTGGGCTAAACCGAAAAAAATATTTAAAATTTGAAAGACTTAAAATGTCTCTCCTGAAATGTACACGATCATTTTGCAGGCACCGGATTACTGTAGTTATGAAAAAAGAAAAGGTTGATTTCTTGAGAACCACGAAGCCAATAATTATAGTCTAACTACATCCTAGTGGAAAAATTCTTCGTTTTAGAAAAGCTACCTAAGAGTTATATAGATTTTCCTACGTGTTTTGTTTTTTTCACAAAAAGTTCGATTTAATTAGAAAGAACGAGAAATGTACTAACTAGCTTGAAGTTTACTGCTCAAAGATCTGTGTCAATGGTTTGGCAGGGGGAAGACATATTTTTCAAACTTTCTCAAAAATATCAAAAACTTGGAAATAGACAAAAATTAGGCGGCTGGTCTTAGTGTTGTGTTAGGAGCTCCGCCTTCGCTCTTCGATACTCAACTCTCCCTTCTTCTTTTTTCTTTCTGGTTCGTTGCCCCGGACAACACTGATTTCTCCTTTTCTTTTACTCATTTTCAGACACATGCATACAACAAAAAATTGGGATTGTTCAGAGAAAAAAACCGGGGAAATTCAAGTGAAGGGTGAAAAAGGAAGAAACTGCTTCATCAACAAAGTTTTCTGATTTTGGAGAAATGAAATCAGAGCCGATCTCCGATAAAGTTTGTCGGGCTAGACAGCGATCCGATCAAGTTTTTTGTCGGGCCCTAGGGACATGCCTGGATAATATGTTCTCAAAATCAAAAACAGTCCCTAACTTTTGTACTCAAGCCCACCTGGTTTCACATAAAAGTACTGAATTCCGTTGGGAAAAGTGATGTTTTCTGTGAAACACTGGGAGGTCAAAATGTACTGTACTTTTCACCTATTCAAATTTATTCAAAAATTAATTATATACAAACCATTTCCAGATCTATTCCAAAACAAACAGTTGCTTTTTATCGAACTTAGTCATAGCATCATTGAGAGCTTGAGAATGTTGAGTGATTGGATTCTTCACAAATTCTTGTTTCACCATTTCACCACTCTTCATCCATGTCGCCAAATCACGATACATTTCGGAGCGTTTCTGAAAAAAGTTGCATATTGAAAACAAACACGTGTTTTTTCAAGAAATAATAATAAGGCAATTCACATAAAAAGATTGTGCCAAAAAATAATAAAAATTAATTTTAGTGTCTTGAAAAAACAATGAATCATTTTTCAAGGAAATTTTTTTCGGACGTTTTTTTTCGAAAAAATATCGGTAAACTGGAATTTTGAATTTTAAAACTTCTCGAAATCTCTCGGAACTTTCCGAAACAAAAACTCGAAAACCCCGGAACCTCTGACTTCTTTAAATTTAAATTTTCAAAATTATCTATTTATTTTAAGCGTAAAAAATTTTGGCGTCGAAATAAAAAAAAATGGCCTTTCACGTGTATTTTCAGAATAAATTCGAAAAAAATTGTACGCCATTTTTTTTTGTTGATAATATTTCATTTCCCAAAATCAAAATTTTCCCAACAAAAAAACGATTACCTCAGGTGTTTTCTGAACATCATACCATCGTGACATCCAGAATCCTCTCAATGAAATATCTTTGAAAATAAGTGGACCGGTTGGCGATTGAACTGGTTGTTTACTCATTCCACCATAAGTCACCATACATCCACCATGACCGAGAACATTGGCCAGGAATAAACTACTTCGACCACCCACGCAGTTTAAGGCGAGTTTCACTCCACTAAACTTCTTTTTTCGTCTGCAAAAAGGTTTTAAATAATCCGAATATCCCTTTTCAACTTACGCGTAAAGATCTTCTTCGGTGATGACATCTGTTGCTCCAAGGGTTTTCAATTCGGTCACAAGTTCATCCAAATTCTCTCGGTTTCTTACAACATTTACTGTATTCACTCCGAGAATTCGGCAAATTTGAATAACTTGTTTACCGACCGCCGAATTTGCTCCGTTTTGAATCACTGTATCACCAGGTTTCAGATTGACAAAATCTTTCAACATTCGATAGGCGGTTGGAGGATTGACCTATAGTTAAATCTAGATGTTTTGTTATCTAACCCAGTTCTGACTTGAAAAACGGCCGCATATTCTAGTGGTAATTGATTGTCGATTTGAAATACATCCTTATTTGTGTGAACGCTCAATTCTCGCCAAGTTCCGAGACCAGATTTGTTGGGAATCACCAAATCACCCGGTTTCAATCCTGACACACTTGGCCCAACCTTCTCTACCCGCCCGAATCCTTCATTTCCTCCCACTGCTGGAAGTGTTGGCTTCACGGGATAAACACCTTGAATTTGGTTGATGTCTGCTGGATTGATAGGAGAAGCAATCCATTTGATAAGAACTTGATCAGAACTCAATTTGTCAGGAATTTCGATAGTTTTCAGTTGAATGGTCTGAAATTTTAACTTTTTTTTAATATAGAAAATTTCTTTACCTCTGGCGGATTCCCATAACCTTCATACATCAACTGGCGAGATGAAATACATCGTTTTACAACACTCGATGTGATGAAAGATTTTAACATTCTGTAATAGGAGTGCTCGAAAAAAGTTTGCAGAAAAAATAATAAATTTTTAAACAAGCTCCGCCCCTTGCAACATCTGGCAAACTTTGTGTGTAATCGCGGCAGTGTATTATTTTTGTTTTTTCTTTTCGAGCGTTTTTTTTTTGTTTTCGCGTGCACGCTTGAAACATAACAGAATCTTATTTATTGCAGTTTTACAACCATGTCAGATCTCAGCGATGACGATGGTCCATCAGAAGCTACCATGTTGTTTGCAGAAGAAGTGACAAGAGAGTTCAAAAAAGCGTTTCCTCTAAAATCTGAAACGTTGAGAAAGCAGCAGATTGAGCGGAATCGACGAACACCAGCAGTTTGTAAACGGTTGAACTTTGACGAAACAATGTCACCAAGCTGTGAGTTTTGTTTTTTTTCGCTTATTTATTGAAATCTCAAATTTTCAGTCATTGAAGTGGAATCCAGAGCAATTCGTGCTAACAATGAATCTTTAGAAAGACAGTTGTCTTCAAAATTAGAAGAAATTCAGCGGTTAAACGCAACGATATCTGTATGTTCAATTCTTTAAAATCAAGCCATAAGCAAAATATTTTGTTCCAGAAAAAAGACGAAGAAATTGCGAGTCTAATCGACGAGCGATTCTCTCATCGCATCGAAAGATCTCATCTTGAAGAAGACCTGAGGATTGCTCACTGTAGGTTTGCGGAGCAAATCGAAAATGCAAAATTGAAGCTGGAAAAGTGGGAAACTATCGGTAAAAAATTTTACACCTGGTTCAATATTGCTAAAAGTCAATTGGAGGAAATACAAGAGTTGGATGATTGGGAAAATCCGATAGAAGTTGAAAAAATCAATCAGATTTCCAGAGATTTTTTCAAGTTTATTGGTAATATCGAATTCACAGACGGTGAGTGGAAATTCTTCCTTTTCAAAACAAAAAATTGTGTTTTTTTTTACAGATTTTGTCGAACAATTAGCAACTGGTAGCATTCAATCATTTTGCGGTGTCGAGTTCAAAGCAAAACAGCCAACAAGAATTGAATGCGCTCGTCAAGACGACAATTTGGATTCTACAAATGTGAAAGCGCCAGAAAATGAGACTGTTCTGCATGATTCGAATATTTCGTTTGCCAACTCAACACTGAATGACTCGCAAAACACAACAATTATGACAGGAGGTGGAAGAGCAAATGTGTCGTCAATTGAATACGAGAAAGATGAGAAAATTCAACGGCTACTATTAGAGAACAGTGTGTTGAAGGATAGCTTGAAGATTTCGAAAGGAAGGAGCGAAAGATCAATGATTGTCGAGGAACGTAATCGGTCGCTAGAAATTGAAAAGGATGCTCTTCAAAATCGTCTCGATCAAACTTTTGGTGAAATTGAAGCAATGAGAATTGGTCAAGCCCGCAAAATTTTCAACATTGATAATGGTTTGGAGAATTCGGAGAAATATCTGAGGCTGATTGATCGAGTAAATGGGTTGCTGCTTGAAAACAATCGATTAGAGAAAGAATTCGAGGCCGCGACATCAAGAATCACTAGAATGGATCAAGATTTGAGAAATGCAGAACGACGCAATTCAAACTTAGAAGACGTATATTCTAATCAAGTAGCAGAAAGTCAACGATTACAAAGGTATATTAAAGTTGAAACATCTAAAAGTTTGGAATTTTTACAGAGCCAAGGATGAGCTTCAAACTAAATGTGATGGCCTAATGATGAACATTGAAGAGTTGAAACAAAAAGTAAGCGACGCCGAGCTGAAAATCGAAGAAATGAGAGTTTCTTCATCCCTCAATCAAGAAAGCGAATCTACACTTCTCGCTCCACCTCCAACCGATGCTGGTAACTCGACACAAATCCTACACATGGCCACAAATCCACTTCATATTGCACACGCAGAGTTTCAAGATCAAGAAACGAAAAAGCGAAAATTGGTTAGTTTGTTTGATGTCTTCCAAAAATCATGATTTTCTTTACAGTCGGAAGATGGTGGAGATCCAGAGGCTAAAAGACAACGTCAAGAGCAAATTGAAGAATTAGAGGAACAATTGAGAATGTGTGAAAGAGAGAAGAATGTGATCGAAGACAGCTACAAATTACACAAAGATTTGGCCAATAAATTCAGGTAATTTTCATTTCGGCAACTTGCCAAAATCCTATCCCTTCACCAATGTGGGAGTGTGGTGTAGTGGTACGGGTGCGCGCTAGTGCGCACACGTCCGGTAGTTCGGCGCCCTCTCGTGGCGACGACAAGATATGCGGAAAAAAAAGTTTGTGGGTAGAAAAAAAGGAAAATTCACAAGTCACATTTTGAGATGAGCGAATTTTTTTTTACAAAATCCACGCGACACATTTTTTAATCGGGTGTCTCCACGTTTTCTGCCGAGGTATGTCGGCAAGATTGGAAAATATGAATGAATTATAGACAAATTTGTATTGCTCTGACTGGTCTTCAAATCAAACTCAAAGACGCTGATGAAGGTATTTGCACCGTTCAAAGTGAATACGGAGAAGGTGCAAATCAAGAACAATTCGTTTTCAAATGTTTCTATGGAACAACTAGAATCGATATGCTTGATGTCAACAGTGAATCTTCGACCGAAATGATTCGTAAATGGGAGCCTTTCATGAAAAAGTGAGTGTTTTACAGCGCAAAAACAAATTGAACCTTTTTTGTTGCAGATACATCGGAGAGCGAAACTCAATTCCGGCGTTCTTGGCCGCGTTCACTTTACAATTAGAACAGGATCGTGATTTTGACGAGACAATGCACGAGCGAACTCACACTTTCAGCGTCTATCATGAAGATTGAAAAGAAAACCGCAAGTAAATCTTCTTTTGTCCATTTTCTGTCAAATAGTTTTTACGAGTAATTTTCTTGATTTACGCCACTTTTCTTTGTTTTGTCTCATAAAACGTTTGATTTTGAGAATATGCTTGTAGAACTAATCGTATCAAATACGATTTTTTATATCTCAAATCTTCACTGTAATTTGATTTATATTGGTTACCTGCGCTCTATTGATAATTTCAAACGTATCCGGTTTAGAAGTGAATTTCAGAGTATTCAAAAAGTAAAATATGAAACATACTCACAGAGTGAAAATTTTGGTACCCTCTTAGGTCAGGTATTACGTGATCTTCACATTTTTTGAAAAATCTCACTGTGAATTTTCGACCAATTAATTGTTACGGTACTTTTTCAACTCTTGTGATAAGTAAGTATGATATGAAAATATTTTTCAGAATAAATTTCTGAACTACAGTAGTTAGTGCCCCAATAAACACTCACCTAGTTAGAAGTGTAGAGAATTTTTAGAATCATTTGAAATTTATTTAAAAAAAAAAGAAAAAAGGTCTTGAAAAAATCACGTCACGTGAAAGAAATACAGAAACCTATTTTTTTCAGGCTCGGGATAATAATTTTCCGGACATCCCCTAGTTTGTTTGTAAAAGTGCTCTGAAGTTACTACGCTATTTTGACTTTAACTCATCTGAAATTCTAATTAATCCCATTCAAGAAAAAGATTTTCCACTGGTTTTTGATTTACGACCAGATGTTTTCGTATGAGTTCAGTATTTAGTGGCCAACACATTTTTTCCAGTGAGAGAAGAGGAAAAACTAATCAAAAGAAGCTCACTGTGTTTTGCACATTTTTCTAGATCAACCACAAGGTTTCTGGATGTGGCCCCAATCCAAGAAAGTTAATCGGACAATGAGAGGTTCTGAGAAAAGGCCAAAAAACTTATTTTGAACAAGTTTCTGAAATTTCTAACTTTTTTCGTAATCTCTGTGCGATTTTAATGACAAAAGTGTCATTATTGCCCTAGTGTCACGCCCACTGAACTATTTTATAAGTCGAAGAAATTCGTGGTAATTCCCCACAACTCGATTTTTGTGGGCAATGTTTGTCTCTCATTCCACTTTTTTCTTTTTTTCTTCTTCTTCCCACTAGTAGTGATTTGTTATTGTTGTCCTGTGTCTACCCCTCGAAATATGTTTGGGGCGCGCGCACGACCTTCAACCGCTCTTTTTTTGGCCCATGTAGTATCTTTTGTGTAAAAATTTGTTTTTTTTCCCCACTTCTGTTTCTTTTCAAAAGGTTACCGTAATCAATTGTTTGGTCGAACGCGGGTATGTATACACAAAAAATGTGTTGGAAAATATTAATTCCACATGTTTTTTGTTGTCTGTCCGTATCTTTTTTCACTGTTCGCCTCGAAAAAATGTGTTGTTCTGAGAGACGCGAGACAGCGCCGAATTCTCAGCGATAAACAAGTTGTCTGCTTCTTTTCCCTTTCTGCCAAACACAAACACTCTTAAAACGAGTGAGATGGAGATAGCCGTTTGCCCTCCATTGCCGCCCTCCAAACGATGCCATTTCGAAAGAGTTTTTGTTTGTGTTGTGTGTTGAAAAATGCGCCGAAAGGGTGTTACCTTTTCACTAACTATAGTTTTTTTCCACTTTTTTCGTCATCATTCTCTTGGTTGTATCACAAATAATAGCCCGAAAATTGAGAAAAATGAGACTCACACCTGGCGCAAGAGGGTACCAAATGTTCTCAAAAAAAATTTCCCAATGAATGGCGACCAAAAAAAAAATGTTTTTTTTTTTAAATATTTTCGTTGCGTGACCTATGAATTTCCATTTCTAGTAAAATAATTAAGTCTTGCTACAAAAAAATCAGGTCTGGTTTTTTGGGTGGGTTCTGAATCGGATCTTCTGAATAGGACCCGAAAATAACCAAATCTGAATCGGACCAGAGTCGAGAAATCGGGCCTGGTCCGGTTTTATCGAGATTTTTGCGGAATCGGACTCGGCCCGTTTTTTTGTTGAAATTTAAGCTGAATCAGATTAAAATCGCAAAAATATCAACCAAAAAACGGACCTGGTCAGATTTCTTCGCTCTGGTCCGATTCAGACATAGTTTTTAGGTTTGGGTCCGATACCGTATTTGCCGGTTTTTGTTTTTTCTGTCGGCCAAATAAAGCCCCGGCCCGTTCTTTCAATGTCATTTTCCAAAGTTGTCAGAGTCGGAAATATTTAAGACCCGTTTCTGACCTGGTTTTTCTGGCCTTCGTTAAAGCCGCGGAATTCCAGACGGCCCAGTATGGCCAAATCTCCACCATGGTTTTGAAAAATTTCGAAAAAAAAATTCCCTAGATATCTCACTTCTAAAATGACTCATAAAAATTTTCTGTCAACAACTGTTATGAATTTTTGAAGCCCTTTCGTAATAGTGAAGAAACTTGGGAAGAAAAAAATCTTGGCACGAACACTTATTTTTCATCTGAATAAGAGTGTTGTTTAGTCGTCGTCTTCCTCTCCACCTTTATCGTTGTTTTCCGTCGAATTCTCCTATCAATTCGCCGGTTTCTCCATCTTGTTTACATGTCGTTCTCATATTAAATATGAAATTCATATTTTTCACATATACGATCATTTGATAAAAATAATTTCGTCTTCTCTGTTTTCCAAAATTGTTTTTCAGTGAATTTGTTTTGGTGGAACTCAAAACAAAAACAAATCTAGGTAAATATTTCCCAAAAAAAAAATATTTTCGCTCAAAAAAAGTCGATATTTTTCTCATCGAAACAGTATCAAAAGTTGGTTTTTAATTAATGACTATAGTTTTAGTATAACCCGGACATCTATTAATCATCGCTGTTTTTTTTTGTTGTTGAAAATTTCTAAGCTCCGCCTCTTGTTGGTTGGGTTTTCTTTCGTTTGTCTGTCCTCTTACATCTAAATCATTCAACAAAACGACACGATGAGAACGTTTGTGTGGTTTTTTTCTCAAGTGTTGTGTTTAACAACACCACTTTATTTTTTTTCGAATTGAATTAAACATTTGTGTTGAACTTTTTGATGTTGCAAACCTCAATGACTAATTATCGGATTTGTTGGTTGATCAGTTTCGAAAACGGTTTATATTTCAAGGTTAATATCTTTTTCACTTTCCCGAATCGAATGCGTTCTTCTCTTTCAATATTTTCTCCCGAATTTCTCAAAATCTCATGAATAACTAATGTTTTCTTTTTTCAGGTAAACTTCAGCAACCAAACAAACGACCAAAATGTCCGGAGAAGAAGGAAAATCTTACGTGAGTTTTACAACTGGATCGAAAAAAACAAAAAGGGGCTGATGAAATTTTTAATGACAGATGAGTAAGAGAAATATAGCTGTAAATTAAAAATCTAAAAATAATTTTTTTTTTAAATTTACATGATTGAGAAAAAACCAAAAGTCAGAAGTTTTGCCCAAAATTTTAAATTAAAACACCTAAACCCATATAAAAAACAGAAAAGTTCTACAGTAATCCAGATCGCTCTGAAAATTTCGAGTTTTAGTGGGATATTTCACGAAATTTAACAAAATAATTCCTGCTCTCAAAAATTGAGAAATCTGTCAAAATTTGAATGGTCCGGGCCGGTCCGAGAATTATAAATTTTTGTATCCAATTTTTTCGACAATTTTATTGGTGTGATCTGGACCGAAGAAAATATAATTTAATAATCAGAACTAGGTCACGAAAAGACGAAAATATCAAATTACCTCTCACGAATATTTTCGTCCGCGTCGCGTGTCTGCGAGCCGTCGGCCTTATGTTTTTCCCTATTTTCACCACCTCTTTGCATGCAGATATTAGTGAAACGCGTTGCTCATTTCACAACATTCAAATTTTTTAGTAAACAAAGCCGTGTTTATTACTCCGATAAAAGTTTTAGTGGTTTGAAAGTTCAAACTTTGTTGTATATGAAAAGATGAAAAAGTGCAAATATTTGAACAAATTGGCAAAGTTTCAACATTCTCAAAAAATGTGTCATTTGAACTTGAATGTGTATGTATACAAATAAACAAAAGTGACTAATCGAATTACTTTTTGTTCGTCTTTGGTCACTTCGATGTTACCGAACTAATTGAGAAAGGGCAAAAATGTTCCTCTCGTGGTTGTTTGAATTGTGAGATTATGAGGGGTGTTTCAATGAGCGCATACCTAACTTCTTCAATAAAAGTTTTTTGGTCCTACCACGAAAACTTGGATCTATAGTTTTTGACATTTTTCTCTGTTTACTCGTTTTTTTCGGTTGCCATTCGCAGAAACAAAACTTTTTGAATTTTTTTTTTAAATTTGAAGAAAAATCAAAGTTTCAAGTTTTCGTAGCGTGACTTACAAGTTTATTGATAAATTTCACAATAAAACGTACCGTTTTTTCCCTCTTGGTCCAGATATTTTTTGCCTTCTCCGGGCAGGGTGTTGATCTAGAATTTTTATCACCCTTGTCCTGTTCAATTCATTAGTTTATAGAATCAAGAATTTAGGGAGGTCACGGTTTTTCTATACAATTAATTGAATCGCGTTCCTTTTTTTCTGTTGATTATTCATCCAGTTGTCGTTTGTACGATTCATAATGAAAATTCAATAATAAATAAAAATATTAATAATAATATTATGTGCTTTGCTGTGACACCCATCTCAGTTCAATGACTCATCATCACCCCCTCTATTATCGATAACGTCTCCATCGCTCAGAACCAAAAAAAACATCACTTTCCCTCTTTTTCGTTGGGCGGAGCCAGTAAACGATCTCGCACTTCTCTGCGTCTCGTTTTTTGACACATTTTGTGCGCGTTCAGATGTTTCATACATACAGTTTTCCTCATTTTTTGCTTCTTCACACTTTTCTTGTTCACTTGAATTTTTGAGAAGATTTTAGGATGAGCCAATCGAAAGCACCCGCGTTCGTTCGTTGGTATGACAATGAAAAGGTAGGATTGTAGATATTTAGTTAGTCATGTGGAAAATTGAATAGGTGTTTTGCAACGGATACGCTCTGGTTTTTCTCATTGTGTTGTATAGTAGGAAGTTTGACATTTGGTTTTGGGCCTGATCTACGTTTCGGACCCAAAAATTTATCAGGATTGTAGAATCCAGGCCCGGTTCTAATCGTTTTATCAAAGACTAACCTGAGATGGAATAATAAATTCCTGTTAAAAAATTTGTCGAAACTGTAATTTTCCTGCAACATTTTACAAAATACACGTGAGATTTTTAAAAAATTATCAATTTTGACACCAAAATTTTCACGTTGATATTGTCACGGTATTTTTTTGAAATATGCTTGAGAATAATCTAACACCAATAACCGATCAGAGAAGTGAGAAACTTGGGCAGTTTTTTTTTTGAATTCAATCTCTATTTTTCCACCCGAAAAAAACCAAAACAATTATCCGAAAAAATTACCCAGTCGAAATTTTCGTTGTTGTTTGTTTTTTTTTCCAAAAAAAAAAAAAAAAATAGATGCACACCAACCAGATTGAATCATGTTCTTTTTTGGCGCCTATTTTCGTCGTTCATAGATCATCACGCGATCTGAAGCGAAGCAAAAAAAGCGTTTTCCCTCTTTTAGTCGTCTTCTTTTTCTCATTTTTATGCTAACCTTTTTGAGTATTGTGAAATGGCATATGGATGAACAAGATCAGTGGGTTGGTTTTTATATATTTCTTGGATAAAATCACCAGAAAGTTCCGAGAGAAAAATTTAATATATATTTATTCTTTTTCTCGCCTATCTGTCAATATATAAAACACTTTTAAACTATACAAACATTCGATGAATCAGCCCCGTTTCATATCAGTTTTAGTATGATAAAATTGAAACAACGAAAAAAACACGCACATTTCATCAAAATTGGTTTTTTCAGCCAGTCCCATACCGTAGCGTTCTCCAAGAGAAGTTCGAGCCAGGACAAACATTGATTGTCAAGGGATCGACGATTGATGAGTCGCAAAGATTCACCATCAACTTGCACAGCAAATCGGCTGATTTCTCTGGAAACGATGTTCCACTTCACATCTCAGTTCGCTTCGACGAAGGAAAGATTGTGTTGAACTCGTTCTCGAACGGTGAATGGGGAAAAGAAGAGAGAAAATCGAACCCGATCAAGAAGGGTGACTCGTTCGACATTCGCGTTCGTGCTCATGATGATAGATTCCAAATTATTGTTGATCACAAAGAGTTCAAGGATTACGAACATCGTCTTCCACTCTCATCCATTTCGCATTTGTCAATTGACGGAGATCTCTACTTGAACCATGTTCACTGGGGAGGCAAATACTATGTAAGACGCAATGTTCCTCACACAAAACATTCAAATTAATCGTTTCAGCCAGTCCCATACGAGAGCGGTCTTGCCAACGGACTTCCAGTCGGAAAGACCCTTTTGGTGTTCGGAACTGTTGAGAAGAAGGCCAAGAAGTTCCACTTGAACTTGCTCCGCAAAAACGGCGACATTTCGCTTCACTTCAACCCGAGATTCGATGAGAAGACCGTCATTCGAAACTCGTTGAGTGCTAACGAATGGGGAAATGAGGAGCGCGAGGGAAAAATTCCATTCGAGAAGGGAGTTGGATTCGATTTGGCTATTCAAAACGAGGCCTACGCCTTCCAAGTGAGTATTTTTTGCGAAATAGGCTCAAAAATACAGTACCCCAAATTTCCCAGACGTGAATCACAGTTTATCATCTAAACTACAGTAACCCTGAAAATGGAATACAAAATTGTTTTCGGCATCTCGAAGCCTTTAGAGAAAAAAATTAGCGACTACTGTACCTTTTAGGCGTCGTATTTTCGTCGTTCCAATCATTTTTTTTTTCAGATCTTTGTCAATGGCGAACGTTTCGCTTCATTCGCTCACCGCGCCGAACCAAACGACATTGCCGGACTCCAAATCTCTGGAGACATCGAACTTACCGGAATCCAAATCCAGTAAAAAGTTTAAATTATACAACAACGTTTTCTTCTAACATCATGCTGCCCTTCTCTATTAATTTTTCATTTCTTCATGTAATTTTCTCTCCGTAATAAATGTGTTTTTTTGGATTTTATTAACAATTAGTTAGACAATTTTAGAAAAAAATCTGGAATTTTCTGTCTCGACACTTTTTTGGATCACTTTTGTCCAGATTTGGGAAAGAAAGTTTCGAAAAAGATTGGGGTTGATTTTTCGACAGGGAGCTGTTTCCGAAAAATCTTTTTTGGGAAAAAATGTTCAAAAACTGGCTGAGAGAAAAATTTCAACATCAAAAAATTAAAACTACAGTAAACTTTTTTGAAGTTTATAAAGCATTTCTGAGAAATGACGGGGTTTGTGGTGTCCTTCAGAAGAGACGCAGAGAAATCAGAATATTGCAGTTCGAGGTCACGTTAGTTTTTGTATTATTTACTCAGTGTTCACGTTTTTTGTAACGAGAAACAACAAGAAAGTAAAAATGACCGAGGTTTGTTTGGCCTAGAAACCCAAATGAAATTTATTTTTATGATTTTTTTCATTTTCTTTTTTTTTTGTTTGCGCAGGCTGTTGAAAAAGAAATCGATGCAGATAAGTTCGAATTTACAGATCTTGGATGAGCGCAGACACATCGACTAGGTTATTACAACTAGATGGTTTGCTAGAATCGAAAAATCGAGCAATTCGAACTGAAGCAGCTTCTGCTTTTGGAAAATTCTCTATTTTCGATGAAAATGTCCTAAAAGTAATGTCAATTGAAGTAAGCCAAATAGTTTTCAACAATACATTTTTAGATTTTGAAAAAACATCTGAGTTCTCAATCATGGGACGCTCGAGTCGCTGCCGGGAAAGCACTCTTCTCGATTCTTCAAAACTTGCAAAATTTTGAAAATGCTGTGAAAAAAGAGAAAAGTGAAGTGTCGGAAACTTTTGACAAACTTCAAAAAATCGATGTTCAATCAGTTTTGAAAAACTATCGACCACTATTAGGAGATGTTGAAGTTAGTGGAAAAAGTGGAGGAGATGGCCAGAATAACAATCGACGACAAAGAGAATTAATCGATCAACATTTAGAATATAATCAGTTGACTGGAATCACATCGGTAACACATAAAAACTATAGAAAAGTACGCTAAAATTCCGAATTTTTAGAAAAAGTTTTTGAGCGATGATGAACTTATGGGAACATGCTCGACGAGTACATCAGAGCCGACAACATTTTCACAAGAACTTTCGCAAGTTGTTGAAGCTGTTAAAAAAGAAGAAATTTGTGATGATTCAGTAGATAATAGAGTTGAAGAGATCAACGAGAGAAACAGCAAATTCTGGTCGATTTTAAAAGATTTTGTAAATCTAGTGACGGATCAACGGTGGATTGCGAGGCATGGAAGTGCGATTGCTGTATGTCAGATTGCAACTAGTTCTTTTCATAGGTTGGTTCTTCTATTTTGAAAAATTCCCGGAAATTCCGAAATATTTTAGTATTTTTTCACGGTTTCGAAAACAAGACGAAAAAAGAAATGCCTTTTTGAAAACAGAACAATTCCGAAAAATTTTATGGCTCAAAAAACCCAAATCTTACCAATCCTGAAAAACCACTTTCCAAAATCAAATCTAATTTTTCAGGTTATCCAATGATTTAATCGATTCATGTTTATATCTATTTATTCATGTGTTAATATTGGACAAATTCAATGATTTCATATCGGGTAGAAACGCGACTGCGCCAGTAAGAGAACAATGCGCTCAGGCGGTTGTACATATGTTGAGAAATTTGGACGATGTTCGACGGGAAACTGTTCTTCAAATTGTTGTTCAAATGATGAATACGCCAGGTGAACAGGTAAAGCGATGGGAGACTTGATTAACCGAAATATCTGAAAATTTGATTTTTTGAAAAATTTAAGAAGCCGAGAATTTTCCCAAAAAATTTGCAACATTTTCCATTGAAAAAGCGGGGAAAAAGTAGAAATGAAAACATCAAAAAGAAATCACATTTTTACACGTTACACGTTTTCAAAAAAGTTCATCATTTCCAAACAAAAACAGTTTTTTTTCAAGAATTGGAATGTCAGACAAAGTGGGCTGCTGGTCATGAAATATTATTTTGCGATTGCAACAAATGACGGACAACGAGACACATTTGAAAGATGTTTTGACCTAGTTATTCAATCATTAAACGATACGGTAGATGATGTGAGTTGATAATCGTATTTTCATTCGACCTTTAACATTGTTTTAGGTGACTGGATGTGCAGTCAAAACATTATCATCAATTCTTGCCAACGAAGCGATTCCCCGCGAAGAAATGTCTGGTTTGGTTGAAAAAGTGATGGTTCATGTTTGGAGATTGTTGAAAATCGAAGCTGGAAAAGAACAACTTCGTGCTGGTCTCGATGCGCTTTGTATCGATCTCATTGAAATTGTTGAACTGTGGTTGAATTGGAATAGAGATTCAGATATATCTAGGTAACAACTCGCTCTTATTCTGAATATGTCAATGATGTGATTGCAGAGATAACCTGCTTGTCATTTGTTCAATGCTCGATGTATCGTTTCCGCAAAGATGTGAGAGAATTGTAAGGTTGATAGATTTGGATTTGGAACGAGATCATTGTGGAAAACTCAGCCCGATGGATGTTTTTGAGATTATTAAACAGTTTTATCGCATCCTTTTGTTTACACCGCCCGCTGATTCTCTTCAATTTTTAGAGAAAACTTTTCTAACTTTTCAAAAGTTATATAAAGTATATTTGTGAGTTGTTTTATCAAACTATCTCAAAAAATTTTATGATTAAGATCGGCTCTGATTGAAAATGGCGAAATCAGTAAAACTATTGGAATTTGGACTGGCTGTTTATTGTTTGATCATCGAAACCCGTTAATTGGTAAGCTCAAAACTCCATTAAATCAAAACAAAAATAATTTGCAGATGTATTCGAACACTGTGTTGATGGAATTTCGAGTTTAAAATCATCGCCAACTGAAAGAATGTGCTCCGAAGAGATGCGATTTTTGTCAGAAAAGTGAGTTGATCATTCTCTATCAGCCAGCTAAACAGTGTTTTCAGAGAGAAAGACAATGTCTACCTGACTCGTAAAATTTTATGCGCAAAATTTTTGGCCACAATACTCGAAAGTCTATATGAATCGGATGGTGAATTGAGTGGCGGTCAGAAAGTGGCAATGGCTATCCAACTGATTTTTGTCCCATTTTTCCAATCGAACAGTGTTATGCATAATTTGGGAGCTTCGATTGTTGTCAACGAGTGGGCTGGTTTATATCGGGCCGCTGCGAATTGGTGAGTTTTTGCAAGGCTTTTGTTTAGGTCAAGTAGTCATACCGGTCTTGGAAGGGTGCCAAAATTTTGTTCTTAAAAAATTAGTCGGAATTATTTTAGTCGAAAATCCACATTGATTTTTTGAAATGAAAACGAATATGTCACGCTACAAAACTCGAAAATTACGATTAAAATTTTTTTTTATAATTTCTTAGGCCTTCGTTTTTTTTTAGTTTCGACATACTGGGGATAATTATGAACAAGATCTCGAACTTATAGCCCCTAAACAAAAAAAAAACAAGAAGAAAAAAGAATCAAAACGAACGATACAAAAAAGAAAAAAACAATACTAGAAAATTGAGCAAAAGGTGAAGAATGAATGAATGAATGAACACCGCGCGGTATACCAAGAGACCGTAGACCCCGCCCACTTTTCACACCTACGCCAGGTGTTAAAAGGGGCGGAGTCGACTGTCAATGTGCCTTCTTGTGTGCTCATTCATTCATTCATTCATTCATTCATTCATTCTCGACCATCTGCTCAGTTTTCTAATATTCTTTTTTTTTCTTTCTTGTCTCGTTCGTTTTGATTCTTGTTTTTTGTTCTTTTGTCTTCGCACCATCATCGAGTGGTACGGTTGTCATCAGTTTCAAATCATAAAAATATTGGCCCGTTTTCTATGCTTTTTAGTGTTTTGAAGAGCAGCCTTTTCAAATTTATACTACCTCCTTTTTTCCGTAAGTCAAAAGTTATACCCCTGTGATCATTTTCCCAAGTATGTGTTTGAATTTTGTTTTCGAAACTCAAAATTAATTTAAATGTTATTAAAACTTCGCTGCCTTGAAACTTTATAATACAATTTTGAAACTATCAATTTCCAGCCGTCAAACCGAAAAAGAGCCGCCCATGACAATTGTTCAACTAGCTGACAGTGTTTTACGTGGAAGCAATGGGCAAACGAAACAGTATGACGAGATGGCGAGCAGTGTGACAATGTTGACCAAAGATTGTAACGAGTTCATCGAATATTGTTCAATTCGAGGATTTGATAAGACTCAGTTTGATGTGAATGTAGCCGAATCAATCGAGCAAATTAGCAAGTTTGTTTTTTTTCTTTGTTTGGTGTATCAAACTATTTTTGATTTTCCAGAATTGCATATAATGTATCGAGAGAAACTCTAAAAACTGACAAACAAAGAGAATCGATGGATTCGAGATTTGGCATTTTGATGAGAACAATTGAAAGTGTCAAAATGAACATTAGAACAAACACAATGTTAGTTTCAAAATTAAATTTTCATTAAAAAAATAATTTTTTTCAGACGAATCAATTCCTTGTTGTCATCAAGCTTGTTCTATTTCGGAAGTGCACCCGAAAAGTTGACACCTCAAATTCGGCCGCTCGTCGAAACAATGCAATTGGAAGAAAATGATGCGATTTCAGCCGAAATCTTTCGCGGATCAATCCCCCTTCTCGTTATGTACAGTTGGCCTCGATCACCTAGACCATACGTCAAAGTTCTGGCGAAAGCGATGGAATCATTCGCCGGATGCTCGTTTCGAATTCCGAAACCGGGAAGTTTTGCCGATTCTACAGAGTCGGTCATCAGTCTGCAACGGATTTGTGGAACAAATGTGAGTGGAGAGGATGAAGAGGGAACGAACAATGAGGAGGGGATGGTCAATAAAGTATCGGCGCAGAGCAAAAATGCTGAACTTGTCATGTTGGTGAGAAAATTTGAAATAAGTTTGAGTTTTGGGATTTTGGATTTACAGATTTTGTGTCAATTTTCCGCTGTTCAATTACCCGAGTTCTATGAGCATTTTGATTTGAATGAGCAGGTTGATCAAACGGTTAGTTTTTCATTTAAAAAAATAATAGAGTTCAAATTTTTTAACTTGATTTCATGCTTTTTTCCAAGGACACTGTTTGGAAAAAAGCCATTTGTGGCCGAAAAAAAAACGAAAATTACCGTGACATTTTTTTAAGTTCACGTGTCGAAAACTTGACTTTATCATTTTTTTTCGAATTTTTCCCATTTTTAGTTTTTTTGTCATTCGCAGTGACAAAAATTCCGAAATTTCATAAGTGAATCCTACTGTTCGTTCGGCAGCGAAGAGTACGCGTTTTTCTGTGGGGAGAGGGGAGAAAGGTACAAAGAAAACAAAAGAGTATGTGCGAACGTGAGAGCGCAGAGAAACAAATGGAAAAAAGGGGGATGTGAGATAGGGCGCGTATCCCTCACTGCCGAATGAATAGTATGAAAAATGTTTTTAGGCCAGTCCTGAACAAAAATTATCGTGCCCCAAAAATCACGAACCGGGCCAGGTTTTGAAAAATTCCTATCTCATCGAAATATACTCGGTTTTTTTTTTCAGTAAAAGAACATTTCAAAACTCCAGTTTATGACCAACTTCTTCTATGACGAAGGATAAAACTACTGTACAAATTTTCAATTTTTCAATTTTCAGACATTATTGCAACGGCTCGAATTGCACGAATGTTTTTGGAATCGAGTCGGATCTCGTCTATCAGATGTGTCGACTGAGAAAATTCTGCAACTTCTCGCTTCCGACGATCCAACACTTCGATTTTCGGCTGCGAAGGCTGTGGAAACATTCGCCAAATCACAATGCGGAGATACGATATCTCGATGCTTCACAAAACTGGTGAAAATGTCGGAAAATCTGACAAATGTCTATGAGAGACTTGGAGCAATTGAGGCGTTGCTCCGATTATCGGCGTGTGATTTGAACGGTCTCTCCACTTTGTTGTGCCCGCTCGTTTTTCGAATGCTAACGGATAAATGTGAAACGATCAGAGATTCGGCTGGCGAAACATTTCGAAAATTGGTGCCAATGGTGACGGTCGAAGATCCGAATTATCAAATTGTCGATTTGTCGGACGAGCTGATCAAAAAACGGAACGACAACAAAAACTTCATCAACGTTCTCGGCGCGCCGAACAGTTTGCCGCGCATCAAAATCGACGAGATCAAGGGCGGTTTCGACGGAACTATGCTTCGCGAATATCAACTCGAAGGCATCACGTGGCTCCGGTTTCTACGCTACTACGGGCTGAACGGAATACTGGCCGATGACATGGGATTGGGTAAAACCCTTCAAACGATGTGTGCCATCGCTCTATCACTGGACAATGACGAAATCGACAAAAAAGAACGATGCTCGCTGATTGTTTGCCCGCGAACACTGGTCGATCATTGGTGTTTGGAGTGGAAACGATATTTTCCGAACCGCGATAAAGCGTTGAAGTCGGTTCAGAAGTGCACAGGTGCTGATGTTTGTGTCATTGCGTATGAGGATCTCAAATCGAATGCGCTGGTTCTGTAAGTTTTTTTTTCCTTCTCCGGGACATTTCAAAACCGCATAGGAGAATCTTGAAAATTTCCAAGAAAAAATGTTTTTCTTTGCGTTTTCAATCAAAGTGTGTACCGACATCCCACTGGATGTCCCATGCAGTAAGACAAACGTTTATCGTCTTTCGTTGGAATTTCATTCGGTTTCGAAATGTCCGATTTCGAGAAGTCTTAGTTTCGAAATCTCGCGGTTTTGAAACTTCCGGTTTCAAAATGTTGCGTTTTCGAAATGTTGCGTTCCGAAATGTCCTGGCTTCGAAACATCCCGGAGCCATTATTCTCAATCTCTCAAATACTGGATTTTTTCAGTAAGAAGGTGTGGAACTATGTGGTTCTCGACGAAGGTCATGTCATGCGAAATACCAAAACTCAAATCTTCAAATGTGCTACTCAGTTGGTCTGTAGGAGTAGACTGATTTTATCCGGAACACCTGTTCAAAACTCGTGAGTCGAAAATTCCCATCGCTATAATAATATCTTGGAACAATTCCAGCCCGGCTGATTTGTGGGCTCTGTTCACTTGGCTGATGCCCGGCTATCTGGGAACAGAGAAACAATTTCGATCACAGTTTCTCAAAAAAATTCTGAAATGTCGGAATCCGAAAGCGACGGAGGCTGATTTGAAAGCGGGAACTGGAGCACTTCAACATTTGCACAAATTGATCCTTCCGTTTGTTTTACGGCGACTGAAATGTGATGTGAGTCTGGGTCAAAATCCTAAAATATTTTGAATTACATTTTTTTGCTCAGGTTCTCAAAGAATTGCCGGACAAAAATGTGCAAGACTATGAATGTGAATTGAGCAGCGATCAGAAGGATGTTTATCGTTTCCTTGTTGATCGATGTAGTTCGGATCCGTCGGAAATCAAATCGGGTGTTGGTATCAGTGCACTTCATACGCTTATCGCTTTGAGAAAACTGGTTGATCATCCGATTCTGACTGTCGAAACGTTGCAACGACTCAGTGCGCCGAAAGATATTATGGATAAGGTGAGAATTTTGTTGAGCCCGAAAAACGTTTGTTCCGCAAACTCTCAATTTTTCGGTGACCCGGAAATTTTTCAAAATTCAAAAGCGGTTCATCAGGTCCGGACCAAAAATATGTTTCAATTTTTTCGAAATTTTAAAAAATAACCCAGAAAATTTGGCATACCGAAATTTATCGTACATTTTTTCAAATAAAAAAAAGTTTTCGAAAAAATTCCAGTTCCGCAAAAATCTTATTACAAAACATCTGTCCTGTTTTCGAAATTTTCTGGTCCTAAACTTACGGCCCAATAAAAAAAAATAGTACTAATTTTTCTTTTTTTTTTCAAACTAGCTTGAAAGAATATCCCGAACAAAAAGTGTGTCATTCCAGGCGGAAAATGCTCGTTCCGGAAAACTCGAAGCTCTCGGTCAACTCCTTGTCGAATGTGGAATTTGTGAAAACGCGGATGTCGAACCGTCGGACACTGTCGAAGACCCCCTTTCCACCACCGCCTCAACTTCCACTGACACATCACATCGAGCTCTCATATTTTGTCAGTGGAAAGTGTCAGCGAAACTGGTGTCGGCGAAATTGTCGAGTGGAGCTTTTGGAAGTGTTGTATCACATTTGGTATTGGATGGAGATGTTGCACCAAATGATCGCATTAAAATGGTGAATCGGTTCAACGAGGATCACACCATTGATGTTCTCATTTTGACAACTCATGTAAGTTTTTCTTTTCTCAAAAGATTAGGTCAAAAAAATTTGCAGATTGGCGGAGTTGGGTTGAATTTAACAGGTGCTGATACGGTTATTTTCTTAGATCATGATTGGAATCCGATGAAAGATTTGCAAGCGATTGACAGAGCTCATCGATTGGGACAAACGAGAAAAGTGAATGTTTATCGATTGATCACTCAAGGAACTGTCGAAGAAAAAGTGATGAGCTTGGCCAAGTTTAAACTCAACACGGCGCAGGTTTTTTTGTTGTTTTTTTTTCTCATTTTCAAAAAGTTGCTGTTTTCCAGGCGCTGATCAGTGATGATAACACATCGCTACAATCAATGCAAACTGGAGAATTGATGGAAATGTTCACATTAGATGGTGATGAGAAGAAGAAGAAAAAAGGTTCTAGTGGAGAACCGCAAGTTAAAAAAGTCAAAAAGTATGTGATTAAAGGGACATGCTGAATTTTCTAGATATTTTTGAACAAAATTTCGAATTTCTGGGTCCTAAATTATTCATCGAAACATTCTTGAGCTGAAAATCCGAGAAAAGCTAAATTTTCGAAATTTTGGAGCCCGATTTTTTCGGATCTGAAAATTGAGGTGTCATATTTTGGAAGAGGTCCAAAGTTTTGGCGCGAAAATTTGTTTTTTATTTTTTGAATTTTCAAAATTCTGTGAAATTTTGGCGCCAAAATTTGAAAGTTCAAAAATCCAACTTTGACGCCAAAATCTGAAGAATATGAAAATGCGACTTTAAAATTTGAAAATTAAAATTTCAGTTTCGAGTTTCAAAGTTTCGCGCGAAAAGTTGAAAATTTAAAAAGTCCCATTGTCAGGTTTTTGTAGTTTCCGTGACGAGGCCAAGGCATTTTTGTAAAAAAAAATATGTCACGCGACAAATTTTTTTAATTACTAAAATTTAAAAAGTTCTAACGATCAGCCCTTTCAAAAAAGTTGTGAAATATAATAATTATGTTTTTCCCGCAGATCTGCCTCATCTTCGTTGTCAACGGGTAGTGCTGGAGAAGAATGGAATCTGGCAGAAATGTGGGACGAGAGCCAATACGAAGATTTTCAAGTTGCCAGTTTTCTCAGATCTAAATAGCTGTTTTTTAAAAATTTGTATAAAAATTCAAAAAACCAACTTTTTCCCCTTCAAACTCAAACTAATGTAGATGAGAAACGTTTCAAATATCTATGATCCAAGTTATTTAGACCAACCGAAAATTGATGTTTTTAGAGATCTCAATGGCTTCTACATCAAATAATGGTACTGTAGTTTTGTCAGAATACCAAAAATTTATCTTTTTTTCCAGACAAATTCCGTACACTTCTCGACTTTGTCGATAACACTGATAAATTGGCACATCACACATTGGAGTCGGTTGATTGGCAAGTTGTTGAGAAAATTATGCCCAGAATTTTAAAGGTATTTTTTTATTTTAAAGGTATTTTTTTTATATCGAAAATTATTTTCAAAATTTGAAAAATTGATCCACATAAAAAGTCTAGTCCGCCACTCCAAAACATAGACAAAAAAACCCTCGAAAAAAATGTTGGTGTTGTTTTTGTTATTTTTTAGTCGCCCCGAAAATTTGTTATGCATCTCGTATGAACATCACTATTTCTGATCAGAAATAAAGAATTTATCATCATCATTATAAATGTCAGTCGGACGTTTTGAAATCTATGTTGTCTTCAGGACATACATCATATCAGACGCTTTTTAATGCGGAGGTCACTAACTTTTGAAGATCGATTTTCAGAAACTAACTTTTAGCAAAAAAATGCATGTATTCCGGATTTTTCTGAATTTTTGAAAATAATTTTATTGAGAAATTCCTCATTTCACAAATATTTCAAATTTGTTGCGTAAAATAAGCCCCGCCCATTTTTGTCTGCGGCTTGTAGGGTCACTAACTTTCTAGAAAGCGTAATGCGCCATTTCAGGGTCATTCGAAGGAAGATGTGAAACAATTGTTGCTCGCCGAACTAGATGGAATGTCGAAGAAGCGGATAATCGCTGTATTGTCTGGACAGGATTTTGAGGAATCGTCGAGTTCGGAGGAAGAAGAAGAAGAAGAAGAAGAAGAGGAGGAGGTGGTGGAACAGGTGGAAGAGAAACACGAAGAAGAGGTAGAAAAAGAAGAAGAGCCGGTTGACCAGTCAACAGTTTCGAAAATTGATGATGAAGAAGAAGAGAAGAATGATGAAGAACAAAAAGAATCGGAAGAAGAAGAAGAAGAAGAAGGTGAATTGAAAACAGATGAAGAAAAAGAAGAAGAAGAGGATGAAGATGAGCAAGAAAGACTGAATCGCGAAATCCGAGAAGAAGTTGATTCCTATTTCGATTGATCTCCTCTCCTCATAAATCGATTCTTTCCAATGTTTGAGAGTGAACAAGACGCAGATTAGTTGCAGGAAATTCAGGTCACGTTTTTATTTGACGGAAAATTATTCGAGTTCACGCCTGGCACCAGAGGTATTTTTCAATGTTTTTCAAGGTGAAAAACATGTTTTCAAAGGTTCTGATCATACCTGAAATAGGGAGTAGCAAATATCTCAAAAAATTTGTCGCAGTAAAAAATGTGAGAAATATGTTTGACACTAATACAACAAGAAAAATGTCAAAAATTTGATGGAAAATCATAGTTTTTGAAGTTTTTTGGTGTGACCTATAAAATTTGAAGACACCCTGTAACTCAGAAATGGTCTTTTCAAGTCCATAAAAATCTCAATATTGAAAGCTCACATGCAAAAAAAAAAATAAACAAAAAAATTGTCCACGTAAAAAGCCTCTGGCATGTTTGCAACTGCGGCACACCATTTTTTTCATTGGAATATTCCGGTCACGCCCCTTTTTTTGCAAAAGTACGTGGACACTTTTTTCATTGTTTTCGATTATTTTTTTTTGCATGTGAAACTTCGAATTTCGATGTTTGTGGTTCAAAAAACAAAAACATTTTTTGCCGTGGGTTACTGTTCCCGCACACACACACAAACGGTGTTTGCGGCCGCCAATCTTCCTGAGAACGAATTCAAAAACAGTTTTTTTCTCGACTGAAAATGTCACGCTAATTTTCCTCTCTTGTTGTTAGACCAGGTATGATTCTGAAAAACAGACCCAGAGAGAAACACCAAACAACTTCACACAAAACTACAGTACCCAAAGAAAAATGTTTGGGTTACTGTAGTCCCTGTACACTGTCAATTTCTCCATTTTTTCGCTCCCTATACTCGGTGACAAAAATATTTTCTCATTTTTTTAACTACACAAAAAATCGGACGTATTTTTTGTCAAAATTTTAACAGAAGTGTATGTTCGAGCAAACATTTTCAAACAAAAAAACGGCCCGATCCAATTTTTTGACTTCACAAAAAATCCGAATATTATTTTTTATCATACTGAATTTTTTCTGGAAATGAAAATGAAAAATAGGGTTTTTTCGATGACCTCTTCTCACGTTTTTGCAGTTTTTCATTTTTGTAGATTTTTTCAGTATGGGCCCTTTCAGTTTGGTACTTCTTGAGGTCCATTTCTTATCGGATCAGTATCTGCAAAATGTTCTGAAAATCTCTAAAAATATCCCAATTTCTGCTCTCTGCGCAGCTTAATCCACCACGTTGCTATTGCAAAAAAGAAACCCCTCAAAATCATGCAAAAACTAGAAAAGGTGATGGGTTTTGGTTTTCAATTGTCGAAACTTGATACTCCAACACTCTTTGGTCGTTTAGAAACAGTCTTGAATGACGAGACCGGAAACAAAACAACAACAACAACAAATTCCATCATTTCTCCAGACTGATTTTTGTTTTCTCCGAAAAACATTTATTCTCTCGCTCTCATTCATTTTGATGTAATTAAAAAAATAAGAAGAGATCTTTCTGTCTTTTGCAAAATAATCCAATCATTTTTTGTTTCCTCTTAATATTTATACCACACACATACAAACACATTTAGAGTGTCGTCGAATCAAAATACAAAGAACATCCCTTGAATTTATTAAGAAGATCAACGAATCTTTGGACATGCTAAAAGTTTCTTGTTTCACATTAAAATATTGAGTTACCGGGGAGAGAGGAAATGAGGGGAAAATTGATATTTTTGGAAAACCTACAGTACATGATTTTACCTGATAAGGAGGAGATTTCTAGGGCTCCAAAAATTCTTGTTTTATCTGCGCTTCTCATTTTCAAATTAAGGCCACGCCCACAAAATGTGTCTGTATAAAATTTGAAAAAGGGGGCGGGGCCAATAAATGTGTGCCGGTGTTTGCAGAACATCACTAAGCCCCGCCCACTTTCTTGTTTTTTGTGAGGTAGAAAAACTTGACACTTTGAAGAAAACCAGATTGTTTGGTTTTTCAAAAATAATAAATTCTGATGATCTGAAAAAAGATGAAAATCACAGAAAACTCAAAAACAAGATTTTTTGGCGAATTGGAAAAAAGGACCGGGCCGATGTCTAGTCACGGAGAAAAAAATTAAATTTTCAAAAAATCCCGTATTTTTGAAAATTCACAGATAAGTAGTTTTTCGAAAATTGAAGTTTTCCGAAAAAAAAGAAATTTGCCAAAAAATCTCTTGAAGAGACGCAGAGTAAACAAGAAACGTGAACGTGACCCCGATTCGCAAAAATCTTATTTCTCTGCGTCTCTCTGTTGAAAGATCTCCTGAAAGGCTGTGACGTTTTTTGAATCGTAAAATTTGACAAAAATGCATCCGATTTTTTAGGCCTACCTAGATTTTTCAAGAAATTTTCAGGCCATTTTGTGCTCAGAAGTTTCACAAAAACCAGAGATTTCAGTTCTTCCAAAAAAAAACAACACACAACAAAAAAGCAATTCATCTGACCCCTAAAAATGGTCATAACCCATTAATTTTTTGCTGTTTTTTTGTTGTTGTTGCTATTTATAAGCGTTCAGTTCCTCATTTCCCCCCTCACAGTCACATTTTTCTCTCTTTTGAACTTCTGAGAACACCTCCTCTTCATTTAAATATGTATTAATTCCTCGAATAATCCTATCAATTTGAGCGGCGAAAAAAAAAGAGCAATTTTTTGTGTGCTGATGTAGTTAAGTATAAATCTATTTTCAGACGAAAAATCACAATTTTTGGCCTTCTCATCCCTCATTCATGTATATTATTATAATACAAAAATTTCCATTTTTATGAATAAATTTGTTGTTCGGAGGGTGAAGACGAAAAAAAAAGAGGAGGAGTAGGAGAAAAAAGGGAAAAAAGTGTTAATTATTTTTGTTGAATAATTCAAGAAGAAGTTGGCGAGTAGTGTGTGTTCTTGTGCAAATAACATGTTACTTTTGTGCGGCGAGGACAACTATTTTCTCTTCGTCGTGTCCAGTTTTCTAGGCTTAGGCTTAGCCTTCAAGTCTATACTTTTCTCGAAAAACCCTTCTGTATGAAAAATTTGTGCCGGAAACATGGATTTTTTTGTTCGCCAAGATTAAATACTAGATTAACTCGCCATTTTTTCCACTTAATTAGATTTTTGTTTCCGCTTCTAAACCCCCGAGGACTCTGGCCCGAGAAAGCCTACAACTTTCCATGAGTTCAGAATCGGGCCTGGTCCAGGCCCGAGAATAGTCAATTCGGAATTGGGCGTGACCATTGAACATGAGAGCGTCATAGTCAAAAAATCGGACCGGGCCCGGGCCCGGGACGACAAGATTTCTGATAAATCGAGCCCAAAAAACATTGAGAAAATTTAGCGGGTCCTGATTTCTTGACCTTGGCTCAGTTCTGTCAAATTTTTAAGTTTCGGGCCCGATTCGGATATTGCGTTTTTTTCTCGGAATTTCTGAAAATTTTCAAAAAGTTCACATATACATAGTTCCATTTTATAGCGAAAAATGTAAAACATGAATTTCCCTGAAAACTAGATCCAAAGTCAAGAACTCGGACCAGGCCCGGTTTTATCCAGATTTTTCGGGCCACAAATCTGACCAGAAACAGTTTTAACAGGCCCGATTCAGATTTTGTTGTTTTCCGGCCATTTTTCGGCCCGGCTCGACTTTAAGCACATTTTTCTCTAAGTCTATTTCCCTCTATCTCCCCCTACAAAAAATGTGCAAACTTTTCAGATCCCCCGAAAATTTTGCTCATTTTCAATTTCCTCTTCTCTCTCTTGAGTCCATTATCAATCACATTATCATTTGCATAATCTACCGTATCTTCTACTTATTTTGAAATTGAAAAAAAAATCGCGCGCAATAAATTGTGTTCAAGTTTACGACTTTGTTTTTCGGACGAAAACAAAATTCGACTTTAAAAAAAGGATGGAAGAAAAAAAAAGTTTTTCGAACCCCGCGCATATTTTTAATTGTGTAGTATTGTTCGCGCCTGTTTTCCGAGAATGGCAGAAAAAAAAAGAGATTAGGGCTCGGCCAGAAGAGCACAAAAGACGACTTATTTTTTTATCATTTACATAGTTCTGGATTTGGATTATGATGTATTATTTATTGTGGAATGATATGGTCAGGCTTTTAGATGAAAATGCAAAAACAGAAAATAATCCGGTTAGTATTTTGAGAAAATGTTATTACGATTAGTCTGACCAGGAGAGGATTAGAATCTATCTTGGAAAACTTGGTCAAAACTTTGAGGCCTGTGATTTTTCGGAGGTCCGAAAAAAAACGGGCCAGACTTACAAAAATCTCACTGAACTGGAAAAAGTCGGACCCAAACCCATAACTTGCCGCACCTGACCCGGTTTTTAGAACAATTTCTTGATTTGAAATATTTCTCGAAAAAATTCAGGTTCATTTTTCAGTTTTCCCAAGCCCTATATTTTGTTCAGGCCTGATTTTGGGTCTGATTTTTTGCAAGTTTTTTTTCAAAAATTTCAACCCGGCCCGATTTTCTGAAAAGTTTTCTGTTTTGAAATTTTTTCTCGACAAAAATTCAGGTTCATTTTTCCTGGTTTTTTGATCCACTTTTTCTGATTTCAAAAATTGTCAGAAAAGTTGTTCCCGCCACGATTCGGCCCCATTCAGTAGAAATTTCAATGCCCAGGCCCAGTTCAAAAAACAAAACCGAGCCTGAATTTTCGACGTGTCCCACGTGAACTCGTCAGAAAACATTCCTAATTTTTTTGAAAAAATTCGGAAAGTCTCAAAAGTTTTTGACTCGATGTCCAATGAATTTTCGGCTTGGTCCATTAAATTCAGAAAATATAGATTATCACAGTTTCTAGCCCGAAACTTTTTTTCGGGTCGAATCCGGTTAGTCCAATTGCCAGGTACCATTTTATCGGGCCTGACCCGATTCAGATTTTTCACGTGTTTTACGTGAACTCTATTCTGAAATTCAGAAAATATAGATTATCATAATTCTCAGAAAAATCAGAAAAACCTCGATCCCCTTCTCCCAGACTTTCTATTGTTACTGTTTATCAATGAGAGAGTGAAAAAAATGGAAAACAATGAATTCAATTTTTGTCGATTGTTAGAAAAATGGCATCCAATGAAGCGGGAATTATATTCCATTTGGATTATTCTTTTGTTTGTGTTTATGTTTTTGTATTTCAAAAACATCAAAATAACAACTCTCTCAAACTTTTTGAAATAGTGGTCAGAAATCATGTATGCCAAAAAACAGAAGATTTACAGTAGACTTGTGAGAAAACCGAGGCCCATTTTTTTGTGAAGAAGTTTTCCCGCCAGAAATTGGAGGTAATATTTTGGCGGGAAAGTTTTTTTCTGCTAAATAGTATCTAGATTTTTAGAGCTCAAAACTCGAACCTCAATCAAACGCGCTCCATTGCTAATCACTCTGAAATTCTGCGCGTTTTTTCTGGAACTCTTTTTGGAAAAAAAATAGCGTGTTATGCATTGCTAACTCAATTAAATATTTCATTATCATTCTCCGAAACCCGCCACATGTTTTTTGTTTGTTTTCCGTTTCTCTCTCCGGGTTCAGACCATTTAAGTCAACTTTTTGACCTTGGAATTTGGAGAGTTAAACTTCAAAACCCTACCCAGAAATAACGAAAGTCGCCAAAAATCCAAGCTCATTCTTCTCAAGACTTTTTTCGGGCCACAAAATCGAGTCGGCCATTTTTGAACCCTTTTTCAGACCGGCCCGATATTTTTGAAAAAAAAAAAACTATCATGAGGCCAAAGACCTCATAAACTTGTGCAACTTTTTTAATACGATTTTTGATGTTATGTTTCCTGCTTCCTGGACTAGACCGGAAACGGTTCAATGGACCCTAAACGTGAAAATTTCAAAAAAAAAAAGAAAAATCGAGTTCAAATTGAAAAAAACGAAATGTATCCAATTGACATCATAGCCACTAAACATCAATTTTTCGAATATTTGTACGAAAAAGTATAAATGTCCTTTGCTTTTGCGAAGATTGAGCTACAGTAATCTAGGAGAAATTCGGAAGAATAATAAATTTTTTAACGATGAGAGAAAGTTAGGCCAAGGCTTAGGCTTAGGCTTATACACAGGCTGGCGAAAGCTGAGACTGCACAATTTGGAGTTCGGAAAAATTACTTTTTTCGGATTGAGGCTTAGACTTTTGCGCAAACTTGCCGGAAGTCAGATTTTGCAATTTGGGGTTAGGAAAAATTATTTTTTTAGAGCAAATTTTATGCTCTTCAAGGTCGACTATTTTTTTGGCACCTAGACCAACCAGAAAACAAGTTTTTTTTCGGAAAAAATGATTTTTTATTTTCTCTGTCAGTCAATTTTGGCTGATTTTTTTTTATTTCCGAAATTTTGATGAGGCTTAGACTCCCAAAATCATGTTTTTCGACATTTTCACCATGAAGTTAGGCTCAGGTTTTTCTCTCCAAACCCCCAAAAAAAAATTAGTGAAATGAAACCTCGAATAGGACCATAAAAAAGCAAAGTCTTCTTTTTCTGTTCATCTCATCTAAGAACACCGATTCATTATTTTCCCCACAGATTTGTCATTTATCCCCATCGAGCGATCTCAAATGCCTTTTAAAATGCATGTCGTTTTTTTTTCGACAGCAATTTTTTCAAATTTTTCATCACCGCCCCTCTTTTTATTCGCCAAAAAAAAAAGAAGAAGTAAATTATTCAACTCTATGTAGTTTTTGGTGAAATTACTTGTCATTTTACTGTTGTCAGGGGTACTGTAGATTGATCATTGCTGTTATATAAATCTCATCTCATTAATTTTCTTGGAAAAAAACAACCATTTTTTCATCGTCTCGACTAATTCGACTCTTTTTTTCAGTTTTCTTGGAATTCGAGAAAAAAATGGGTCTGGGAATTTTTTCTGATATTTTGAAAAATCTTGTTTCTTTGGGGTACTGTAGTTTTTGCCGGCCCGGCTTAGGTCAAAAATTCTCTCAAATTTTCGGGCCGGAAAATATTTTTTGGGCCCGATTTCCTTCTAGGTCCTCAAAATCTGAAAAATCGGGCCGGTCCGGAAATATTTCCCACTTTTCCAATTTTCACCCGGAACCCAGCAAATCTTTGGGCCCAGCAAAAAATCTGACAAGTGTTTTCCAACCAAAATAACTTTTTTTTTGCAAAAATTCATATTTCCAAGTGTTACCACAATCTCAAGTATACAACCATTTTTTTTTGCAAAATTTTGAAAAAAAAGCATAAATTTTCCGGTTCATCAGACTTTCATTTCAACCCTAGTCCATGCACAGAAAAAACAACAACTTTTTTGGCAGTTTTTTTTTGTTGAATTTTCACCAAATGGAGGCCTAGTACTTTTTTGAACATAAAAAATTGGGCCAGAAATTTTTTGAAAAAATCAGACCAGGCCCATTTTGGGTCCATTTTTTAGTAAATTGAAATTTTTCACGTGATCCGCGTAAACTTCAATAAAAATTGTTTGCTCTGGAAAAATTTAAAATATATTTTCCCCTCAAAATTCCCCCTCCAAAGTGTTTTTTTTTTTGCGCGTGTGTGCACATAAGGGTAAACCCATAAAATGGGCGATATAACATTTGTTTTTTCTCCCCTTCCCGATGAAAAAAAAAACAACAAATGAGTTTTACTCCAACTTGTCGCAAAAAAAATATTATTTGCGCGTAATCGAGTTAAAAGTTCATTTATTTTTTTTCGACCGCGCGCGCCCAATTTGATTAGGTCGTGAAGGAATTTCTCGGAAAATCGTCTTGATTATTTTTGCCCACAAAAAAAACACATTGAAAGAAAATAAATTAGATTCGTTTTCAGAGAAAAATCAAAACTGAACTTTTCGCTTCACTGATCTCTTTCTGTTTTCAAATCATATTTAATTCTAGCTGAAAATTGAAAAATAATTCATTTTTTTATTTTTCCTGGTCTGGAAATTTCAATAAAAAGTTTTTCCCTCTTTTTCCGATGAGTTTTGCCAACCGTGAAAAATTGGTGAATCGTGTTTAAAGGGATATGGGCTTTGAATAGTGTCACTTCAAAAATTGCTATAGTTGAGAGTGAGCGAGACGCAGAGAAAAATTGGACACGTGCCAAAGTCTGCGTCTCGTGCTCTCTCGGGGTCATGTGGGAAAATCCTGATTTTTTGAAAATTAATTTTAAAAAGCCCGGCCTCGATTTTTCCAAAAAAAATAAAAAGAAATTTAGAGTTTTGTGGGACTTCTTTTTTGCACATTTTCACGACTCGCATTTCGACAAGCCTAGGCTTAGGCTTAGGCCCAACTTGAGCGAAACCCGGCCAGCCAGAAATGGCAAAAAAATGACGTTTTTTTGCCGAAAAACATTTTCAGGCTTATGGCCAAAATGTGCAAGTTGGGTTCAGGAAAAATCAACTTTTTTCGGAAAACCTAAATTTTTACATGGTTTTGTAGCAAATTTCACGTTCTTCAAGACCCAAGACTTTATTTTGCACCTAGTCGCGTCAAAAAATTTTAGGTTTAGGCCCACGTGACGGCCTAAATCTCATCTCTTTTTTATGGCGGGCACGATAAAATTCCAAAAGTTGATGACCGAGCCCTTGGGTCAGGCCACATTTCCAACATTTTACCTCGAGCACCAAAAATGTCCCTGAACTCTTTTTCCGCTTATTTTGCGAGGGCGGAGTTTTCGTCGCACGTTTCAATATGTGTCAATTCATTTCCTCATACGTCGTAAGTATTGCAACATTTATCTGTGTATGTGTCATTAGCATATCCATCTCTCTCTTTCACTCCATCTATATTTAATTCAGAAGATCCGTGTGGCGCGAAAAAAAAAGAAAGTTTCATAGAGAGAAAAAAATAAATTGCTTTTTTTGTTTCTTGTTGTAGTTTGACCTTTGTTCATGATTATTCATTTTCTTGAATTTTTGTCTGCGCAAAAAACAGTTTTTCGGGCCGGCCTGGTAAGGTTCTGGGCTGAGGCTTAGGCTTAATCTCTCATTCTTGGTAACAAAACAACTTACCTGGTTTTTGAAGAGATTTAAATTCGTCTGAACACTTCAGAATTATCAAAACTCCCACAAATTTCTCGTTGCGGGTCTGGCCCGGAAGTTTCAGAACATTTTCTAAATTTGTCTAGAAAATCTCTAACAACTTCCTGTTTGGGTCACCGAACAGAAAAGTGCAGTGTGTCACTAGTAAATTTATGAAAAATTTATGTTTTTCAAATTTGCTCCTCTTCTAATCTTATTGTTTCATAATTCAGGGTCTTCTATTTTTTTTGCAAATTTCACATTTCCAAATTTTTTGTGTCCTCGAACAGAACAATGATTCATGGAACACCTATATAATTGTGTGCACTTGGCAAAAAACAAAAATATGGGAAAAGTTCGAAATATGTCTGGAATACTTTATGCGCAGCCGACAGAAAACAAATATGAAATCACTTTTTTTGCTGTTACAAATTTTTCTGAGCAGATGATTTTGTGATCGAATTTTTGGCGAATGATTGACGCGTGAAAAAGTGATGTTGAATAAAAAAACTAAAAAAAAAGTTGAGGTGTCGAAAGATTGACCAATTTTCACAGGATCAAGTTTTTCGGTTCTGGGAAACATTCGGCCAGTACAAAGTACAGAAAAGTTGAGAGTTCCCGGTGAGAAGAAGAGAGCGCAGACGAAAAAGATTAAAGGCACATCATTCGATTTCTGACTTTTCACATGTGCAATATTGATTTGAGAGTGAGAGACGCAGAGAAAAATCATGGAACGTTTTTGAAAAAAAATTCGGAGCCCAGATTGTTCAGATCTGAAAGGAATTTTGAGCCCGAATTTTTCTGAAATTTTTTGGCCAAGCCTCATTTTTCAGACCGGCCCGGGTTTTTCAACAAAAAAAAGAAATATTTAGAATATACGCGTGACACGTGTCGAATTTTCTTTGGAAAAAAAATTACTCCCGAGACCAGATTTTTCAGATCGAAAAGTCTGGGCCCGGATTTTTCTAAAACTTTTTAACCAAGCCTCATTTTTCAGACCGGTTGATATTTTTTTGATCTAAAAATCCAAAAAACGGGTAAAATTTAAAAACTTCGGACCCGGGTTTTCTAAAAATTTTTTTGGCCAAGCCTCATTTTTCAGACCGGCCCGGAGTTTTTAAGATCTAAAAATCCAAAATCGGGTAGAATTTCAAAACTTCAGGCCCGGATTTTTTGAAATTTTTCGACGAAGCCTCATTTTTCAGACCGGGCCGAGGTTTCTCAGCACAAAAAGAGTCCCCAAAAATGTGAAGCTCCTGATTTTTTCTGATTTTTCCAACCCACCTGCACAATACTTTTCGACCCGTAAATTTGGATCGATGATTTCTGTACATGTACATATTTTCACCTTCACCTGCTCATTTTTCCACCCACACACCACGGTTTTTTTCTTTTTTTTTCTGCTCCCAATAAAAAGTCCTATTATAAATGTGTCACTTCCTGAATATATTTTTTTTTCAAAAAGTCCAAAGTTTTGTTTTCAACACCTACGCCAGCGAAAAAAAACGAGGAGCAGCAGGTGCAAGAATTGGTGTTTTTCGAAAGAACAACTCTAAAAATAGTAGTCAATTACTATTTGACACTGACAGATTTAGCGAAACGTTCTCTCACTCGTCATACATACATACTGAAAAATAGAAAAAAGATGAAATTAATTAATTTGAAAAAAAATATGTATAAATGTGTGCACTGGGGCATCAATCAACCCATACATTATTCCGTTGTGACGAAAAAAAGAAGAAGTTTTTTTTTTTCGAATTCTCGTTGTGTTCATTCTGAAAGTAATTCAAGTTGACTTTCGAGATATATAAATATGAAATGACTCGGCTCTTTTGGCCTCGAAAAAAAAATGTTTATTGGCACTAAAATTTTGGCGCCAACAAGGTACTGTAGTTTTTTCGTGGTTGACACCCTCGATTTGACCTTTTTGCTTCGACCCGAGAGAAAAATGAGGTTGTTTTTTGTGTTTCGAAAAACAAAAGACCCCGGAAAATAACAATTTTCGGTGAGATAGGTGTCAAATTGTTGTGAGCAGGAAAATCGTCGAGAAATATTTCGGGCCCTGAAGAAAAATCTTCAAAATTTTGTTATCTCTGAAATCGGGCCGGTCTGATTTTTTGTGCTCTAGTTTTTTCCGGCAAAAACTTTTGTGTCTAATTTTTGTCCAAAATATTCGGGCCGGTCTGGTTTTCTAACTTCAACTTCGCCCCAAATTTTGGAAATCCAGTCGGGCCTGAAATCAATTTTCCAAAAAAGTCCACAGTTTGATTTCAGTGTAGTACTATAGATTCTACTTTTCTTATGACTAAAAGGACCGGCCTGGAATTTTTGTCCAAGTTCCGAGTTTTAGTTATGTTCAAGTTTTTTCTCTGAAAATTTTCCGGGCCCAATTTTCAAGTTCTGAAAAAATCGGGCCGGCCTGAATTCAATTTTCCAAAAAAAGTTGATACTTGCGTAAAACTGTAGATCCCATTTTTTTCATCAACAAAAATTTCCAGACCCATAACTTTTCACATATCTAGTTATCTCTAAAACTAGCAGGCCTGGAAATTTCTCGGCCAAATTTTCAAGTTCCAAAACAATCGGGCCGGTCTGGTTTGGCTAAAAACTTGAGAATCCAGATCCGACTTTTCTGTGAAATATTTTCATCATCATCATAACAAGACATTTCCTTTCTCCCCTTTGTTCTTTATGTCTCTTACGCTCGAGTTGTTTCTTCTCGTTTAAAATCAAACTTGTTGAAACGTATAATTAGTCGAGCTTCAACTCAAAACCTGCTCGAGACTACTGTAGTTTCTACAGTACACCTAATTTTTCAAAAATTTCTATTTTCTTGTGTCTCGGATCTTGGTAAAATGTTTCGACAATGATGCGATGCGAACTATGAAGATCTAGACAACACACAAAACATCTTCGTACGTCATTCGTTTTGTTCGCCTCCTCCCCCCTTTCCTCCCTCTCCACCCCTTTTTTCAGCCCAGCCACACAAACCCCGCCCCCTTTTCCTCGCCTTGGAAACTTTAGTTTGTTTTGTCGTTCAGCTTCTCGTTTTCAAATATTCTTTTGTTTTTTTCTCCTTTTCTCCAATTGTCCTATTTCCCCCCCCCCTTAAAGTACTGTAATTTCACACTTTTCCAGGTAACACATATATAAATTGAAAACTGAAAAACAATGCAATTTTCAATTGAAATTTCATCGATCATCGCTGTCCTTCTACTCATTGTCCAATTATCATCGGCTGCTGTTTTACCTGTTGGTGAGTGGTGTACTGTAGCATACTGTAACACGTTTCTCACCTTTTTTCTTTTTTCAAGATTATTCATACGGTGTTGTTGAAGAAGGAAGTGTACCGGAAGGAAATGAACTTTTCGCAGGTATTTTTTTCTGTGAAAAAAAAAAGAAAAAATGAAGACTTTTCCAGAAAAACCACAAAAAAGGGCACAAACATTCGTGAGATTCGGTAAACGCGCACAAACTTTTGTTCGATTTGGAAAACGAGCTCAAACATTTGTCAGGTTGGTCTTGTTGAAAAAAATTGATGAAATAGTATTTGAAAATGAGAGATTTCGAGAAAAAAAAAACTAAAATTGATAAAAAAGAAAGTTCGCTCTATCGCACACCTGAAATTATTTTTTTATTTGTTACTGTTTTGAGGTCTAAAAAACTCACGTTATTACTAAATTGCGCGACCTCTTCTCTAAATCTTTAGACCACGCCCACAAAACTGTGTTCTCTCAGAGCTTCTCTGTAAATCAAGCGGGTGGTTTTCTGCAAATAAAGAATCATTTTTTCTGTAGTAAGCAGGTGATCTGTGAAGTTGTATTCAAAACTCCTGAAAACAATATTCTAATCGAAGTTCAATTCTGTGAAAAACTTTTTAATAAATTAATATATTTATTGCCCATGAGAATTGTCTTCTCAGAAGAAGACGAGTACAAAAAACTGAAACTTTTCTAATATTTTAAAAAAATCAGATTTTTTTTCACCTGTAATTTTTTCGACCAGATATAAATAAAAACTTCTGACTAAATATCTTTCAGGCCATTCAAATTTATGATTTTTGTTATGAGGTGAATTAGTTAACACGAAATGTGTCAGCAGGTGAACCTTTTTGAACAGTTGACGCATTTCAGCTGAACTGGAATAAAAAGCTTCAACCAATTAATGAAACTTTTTTCCAACCCACCCACTTGTTTTAATAGGAAACGTCATGAAATTACTTTAATTACCCTTTAATTTTTATTAGTATTCTTTTTTTTGGACAAGAAAAAGTTCCTCATATAAATAGTCTCTGTGAAAATTCCCATCTCATGAGTACAAAATAAAAAAAAAGAAAATATTATTTCAGATTCGGAAGAAGTGGACCAAGTTATGAAGAGCAATGATTGACACCAACCAAGTTTCGAAAACTAACAACATTGATAAATGCAAAAAAAAACCCACACACACATTCTTTTACATACAATCACACCAACTGATTAAATAACATCCTCATCAACACCATCAGCATAGAAGACACTGTTGCCATCTATCTCTCTCTCTCTTCTCTCTCTCTCTCTTACACCCTCTTTGAAATCTAGTCATTTTTGTATATGTTATGCACCATTTTTTGAACAAACAAATGTGGTGTAATAATTCATTATTTTCGTGAAGCGAGAATATCTTTAAGTACTTATAATAAATTGGACTGACGTGATGTTTTTGTCGTGTTTTTGGTGGGATTTCTTTTTCCAGGAAAAATGATAATTATATCTTTCATCGGAAGATTAATCTTTAAAAATGTGCGGATTATAGGAATTAATTTTTTTTTTGAAGAAAACGTCAAACCTCAATATCTCAATTATTTATGTGCATTTTTACATTTCAGAATTTCAATTTCTTGCTCCAATTTCAAAATTCGTTGACAACGCTCAACCGCTTCTCTTGATGTTTTTGATTCGATTGAAATATTTGCCTGAATCTTCATATCATACGAAATCTTTGGGAGTGAACTGTAAGGTTTTCAAAATACGAAACAACCAGTTTCAATTTCAGTTTACCTTATAAATTTATTCATGCCTTTGCGGAACAGCACATGTGGCAGATGATTGGTAAACCAGCAGCCGGAGGATTTTTTCTAAACGCCTGGCATGTTATTTGAAAGTTTTAATTCTCTCAAACATACCTTTTCAGACATCAAAATTTATTGAATTGAAATTATTTTTGAGATCTCCACTTTCGCGGTACTGTAAATGTGTGCAATTTTGCGTCGTTGTGTGTTGCACACATTTTCAAATTTTTTCTTTCTTTTTTCAACGAAACTTATTTTTCACTGTTTTTCAAAGAGAAAATGGAGAGTTTGGACGATTCTGGCGTAAGTTTTCAACTTTGCGATTGAACTAATGTTACCTGTGATTCAGTTCGATGGAAGAAGTCCACCACCACCAGCAAATCGTCCTAAAAGACCGACAGTTGAAACTGTCGCAGAGTTGGATGAAATGCTGAGAAATCGTTTAAGTCTCACAAAACGTCATACTGGAGAAGAAAAACAATCGGACATGAGTCCAGTTACTTCCAGACCGAACACTAGAAGGTGGGTATGATCAATAATCATGAATAATGTAAATTTGCAGATCGGTTTCTTTTGACTTGTCTCCAAGTCAACAAATGCTTCAAGAACGAAAATCATTGAGATCGACGGTAAATTTCAGAACTCATATTTTTCCTAGAAATCTGTTTTCAGTCTGGAAATAGTGTTAAAAACATTCGTCATATCGCTGCCTTATCAACTGATTCGATTTCACCCAGATCTATTCAACAAATGTCCTCGCCAAGACGAAAAATACAACTGTAATTTTTCGAAATGTTTCCCCAAATGTATTTTTCTGTTATTTCAGTGAATCACCTAACCCTTATTCAAAGCATCGTCTCGGCCAGACGTTCTCACCAATGATGACTGGTGCTAAGAAGCGTTCAATTTCAATTTTCAAAAATTCTACTCCGCTCACTCAAAATACGCCATCACCACAACCAGGCTCATCACCAAAACGTCTCAGAAACATTTCAGGCTCAAGAATGAGACCATCACTGGTTAGACTTTAACACTTCATTTCAATCAAACTCCTCACAAACATTACAGGTAACTCGTCTCAACAACCAAAGTCTCGAATAAAAAAATCTTTCTTTAACACCTTTCTAGATGTTTGTTGTTTGTTAATTTTTCTGTTGAATTTTCACCAAGTTTTTGTAGATATAATTAACGGCACCAGAAAGCATATACTCAAATTTTCAACGTTTGTATTCATAAATTAATATACATTTCTGGGTTATTTAACATCACAGTGCAAATATAAACAAGGAACATGAGATTATTAACGTTTGAAACTCGACGGATCATCAATTTGGAACAAATGCGCATCCGAAGAAGGAGGAGAGTTATCATCCAACATTTCATCAATTGGTTTATCATCAGATCGAATTGGAAGGAATTTGTTTTCGTCGATTTGCTCCAGATCAGCATCAGGTGAAGTTACAATCTACAAAAAAAGGTGTTTTTCCGAAAACTTGATGGTTTAGCAAACCTCTGATGGTGTATCATCATGCGGTTGAATCCAAGCCTTTTCCAATTTCATCTCTTGTTGTGGTGCCGAATTGTCAGCAGAGATTACGGTAGATTTCGGTGGGAAATCCTGAAATTAAAATTTTCAGAAACTTCGAGAGAAAAGCGAAAATAAATGTTAGTACCGAAGCTGGATGAGCTGTCTGATCTACCCATGTTTGTTGTTGTTGGCGAAATGAAGAGGCGACTGGGTTCGGTTGGAACGGACTTTCTTGATGCTTCTGCATCATCCAATCATCATTTTGTGGACCAAACCAAGCTGGCTGAACCTGATGTTGTTGTGGTTGTGGCTGTTGCTGTTGTTCTGGCATATACCAAGGTCTTATTTGCTGCTGTTGCTGGAATGGTGACCAGTTCCATTGATTTGTTTGAACTTCTGGTTGTTGCTGTTGTTGTTGTTGTGGCCACCAATAATGTTGTGATTGAGGTTGTTGTTGCTGTTGTTGCCACTGGAATGGTTAAAATCAGAAGGTTTGTTTTTCGAACTTGTGAACTAACAAAGAACGGTTGTTGAAAGAAGAATTGGTTAGGAAGAGGTGGAGGAGGGGGAGGTTGGAAGAATTCAGGTTGAGTTTGGAAAAAAATACGTGATGGTATCTGAAAGTATTAGTAATAAAAACACACATCAATACCAAAGATTTCTTACCCCGTCAAAAACTCTTGGCTGTTGTTGTTGTTGTTGATCTTCGTAGTCGTTAAATTCCCATCTGAAAAAAACCTCAATTGAAATGGAAACAAATTGAAGAAAAAAACCTGTTGAAAGGCCCGAAGAATGGTCGTTTCAGCATGCTGTGACGATCAAATGTTCGTCGGCTGAAAGGTAGAAGAAAGAGAGAAGTTGAAAAATGACAGCGAGACGAACTTACCCATCAAAATCGGAATCGCCGTCATCACTGAATTCCTGATGTGGAGCGGCGTATTCGCCGAAACCATCAGCAATTGATTGGTCGAACTGAAACATCGAAATAGTTTTCTAATTAGATCACATCGCATAGTGTGTTAGATTTTAGGCCTCCAAAATTTTTTTTTCAGAGTAGGTCAAAATTATTTTTTCTGAATTTCTCATTTTCAAATTACATTTCTTCGGTTTAGGCCACATTAATAAAACTGTGAAGAGCTCTGATTTCTTGAAAAAAAGTTTCACAAAAAAAAATTGGAAAACCCACCGGAACGTTCTCCTCGCTGCTTGTTTCCTTTTTCGCACTCTCCTCTTCCAAACCCAACGGTTTGACCTCGACAACATGAACTTGCATATCTCCGCTCAATCCCATACTTTCAGCGTGTTTTCTAATCTTATCCATCAATTCTCTCAAAAAACCAAGTTTTCCATTTTGATCAATACTGTAACTGGTTTCCGATGACTTTTGTTGATCATCCTCGTTTTTTGATGAATCATTTTCTGGTTGGATTACGTTGACGATTTGTGGCTTGATTGGGTCTTTTGAAAAACGACGGAGTGGAAGGGTGTCAATTCTGAAAATTGAAAATTTCGAATTTCCACGTAATGTTCGACAGAGCGCAGATGCTTTTTTGTATTAAAGGTGCAACTATTTTTGTTCGTTTGGGTCTTCTCCCAGTCTATAAATACAGTAATTTTCTAGTTTTTTTTTTTTTTTTGAAAAAAAAAATTCTCTTTTTTCATTCTTCAAAGCTTCACGTTTTGTTGAAACATGGAACCCGTGACACCCCAAATGAGAGTTTCAACCATTAGCGTGAGTCAACCCTTTCATTTATACTGCTACAAAACTAATTTTCAGAATGAACACGATTCGTGGGCGAAAACGTTTCCTATAGAACTCGAAGAAAAGTCGCAATCGAAGGAGTTTGTGTATAGATTCATTGTGCTTTCAACAGCAATGATTTTAGAGAAAAGGCGACTGTTGCCAGAAGTCTGTTTTCGGAAAAGAATAGTAGAAAAACTACATTTGTCAAGCTTTAATTTGGAAAACGAGGCATCGAAAAGACTGCGGTCAAAAATTGAGGCTTTGAAAGAAGGTATTGAAAATGGCTATGTTGCTGAGTTTGCCTTAGTTTTCTATCGTAAACCAGACGAAGAGGATGTGTTCGAAGTTTTCTCTTTCAAGTTTCATTATAAAGACGACGGGAAATCTGTCGCGTTATCCTTGTCAACGTGGGTTTTCATTTTTCGTTTCAAACTAAACTTCAACGTTTCAGTGGCATAGAGGAGAGTAAATCCCATCTTGTTGACTTCGAGTTTCAAGATTTGCTATCTGTGCGCAATGAATTCATCAGCACTATGAAGATTCTTCATCGTTATATTAGTCGAGGCCTTGAAGATCTACCAGAAAACTCGGACGGCAGTTTCAGAGTTGCCTATACATCCAGTAAGTTTTACATATTGTATAATAAATGAAGTTTGTTATTTCAGAAGCTCCTGCTGGCTACGTTCTTCCTGGGTATGAAAAGTCTCAAAACTTTTATAAAATGGAGACTTCCAACGAAACAACACGCTTCGGAATGGTGGGGGGTGCGCATCACGCAGTTCGCGTTTTGGGAGCATCGCTTCTCAAAAAGAAAAATGCTGTGGACTTCAACAAGACTATTGCATCACTAGAAGATTCAATCTTGGTGAAGGTAGTTTTCATGAAAATTAGTTGTTTTTGTGCAATGCAAGGTATTCTAGAGACGTCCTGAAACGGCAAAAACAACTTCCGCAATCAAAAAATCGCTGACGTCGTCCAACAAGAAAGAAAAACGGTTCTCACTTAGTCGCGAACTAAAACGTGGTGTCATTCCGCGCAGATCGAGAAATGCCTAATTTTTCTGCGATGTTCTCTGTGAATAGTTTTATTGTCATGTACCATTTTCAATGTTCCCACCAAAATTTTATGCCCAAATTTTTAGAAATTTAGAATTTAATAAAATCTTGCATTTACACTGTATTTGAATAGCTAAATTTTTAGGTCTCAAAAATTTTGAAAATTTTTCCTGGTAAGTCAAAATATTTCTCGTGATCTTTTCTCTGACTTTCTCATTTTTTAATTATATTTCTTCGGTGTAGGCCACATCCACAAAACTGTCTGATCTAGAAAAACGCGAAAATCTTGAGATATAAAAATACACTGTATTTATTCAATAGTTCATTCAAAAATATTTTTCTGTGCGAACAAACTTTCAGATAATTTTTCTGATGTTTTATTTGAGACTTTCGAAAATGTTAATATTTTCAAGAACCACTTACTGTACTTGTGCTGGCTGCTGTTGTTTTTCCATGGATAATCTATCGATCTCTTGCTGTTGTGACAAAAGTTCGTAGCCAAGCATTCGTTGGCGGAGTTCAGCCCATTTCAATCGGAGAAACGCTTGATCTCGCTGACGATGGTATGCTACTTCGGAAATTGCCAAACACAACAAAACCAGACAAAATGCACCAACAAACCACGACAGAACTACAAAATCAGAACAATTTTTATCTGAATCAATCGATCCGGAACTCACGACCACATCCAAAACCGGCGACAGCTCTCGGTCGTTTTGCCAACACTATAGCCGGTGTGACTTGTTGCGACGATGGTGGGATCGGCGAATCGATGGGGATTTTTGTTTCAAGCGCAGCTGCTTGTTTTTCGTCGGCAGCCGCCGCCGCTTTTTGGTTTTCGTCCAAACCCAGTGCAAACACTTTCATTCGTGGTTGATGGACCTGCAGAAAATGAGAAAACAAGGTGAGTGTAAATAAATTGTTTTGAAATTGGGGTGAGTGGTATATGAGACAAAGAATGATCCGATTAGCGATGAATACAATTTATAAGAGGAGATCGATAATTTTTCTCTTCTCACAAAAACTATTCTCGAATATGAAAGCCCTAGAAATTTCACAAAGTACAGTACCTGTATGCGCAACATTCTAGGAATAAGAGAGTTCAAAAAATTGAATATCCAAAATTTTCCAGACTGAAGTACTCAAAAACAAAATTCGCGTGACATTTAGACTTTGGATGGATAAAAAATCAGATTTTGAAATATCACGCGATCATTTTGATTATGGAAAACAAAACTATTTGTGGAATCAAAAATCAGAATCTCAAAAAAAAAGCGGAAGTCTGTAAATTTCGGAGAGGTACAGTAGCTGAGAGAAGAAGATAAACGAGCCACAATATCAAAAAGGGGCGTGGCCAGAATTTGTGTGTCAACAAAGAAACAAGCTGTGTATGGTGGGTTTGATTCCGAGTGTGAGTGAAATTTTCAGGAAAATTTTAACTTGAAATTTGAATTTTGGCCCGAAAAAAGTTGGGATCTTTTATCTGAATTTCTCATTTTTAATCTAAATTTCTTCATCTGGTCTTGAAAAATAAGCGATATACGGATCGACTAAGTAACTAAGTAAGTAAGTAAGTAACACTACATTCAGGCCATTTTCGGGCCGGCCTATGATTTTCGGGCCAGACTTCCGGGCTACAATCTCACCACAGAAAAATGTACTGATCAAAACTACTGTAACTAGAAAGTACAACAACAACAACAAATTGAATAAACACGGTAGAACTAAAATGAGTGTTTTGAAGTGGTATCTTTTTTTCATCTACCAAAAAAAAAAGAAAATTATCAAGAAAAACTAGTTTCTTTTTTTTTTCTCCCACCATCTTCTTATTCTTCTTTTGCCAAGAACGCTATGCAAATACAGTATTATTTTTGAGTGTTTGTTTTTGTTTTGAAATTTCGAGAGTAATTAAAAACATTGTTTTGTCTGACCGGGGGGCCTCAACACTTTCCATCCATGACGTGACAACAAGTTTCTAGAGCAAAAAGATATTTGCATAATGACAGCTGTTTATCTTGTGCTGACTCACAATCTAGACAAGCGCAAATGTATCAGAAGCTGAAATGAGAAAAAAGAAAAAAACGAGTGTGGCAGGCGCCGGAGAGACAAAAATTGGCGACGAATATGAAAACCGCAAATGGTTGGGGGTATGATGTGTTTGTCCGCGCGCAACCGTCCATCCGGACAGCCCAAACTCCTCCCTTCTCCGGATTCTCATTCTCTTTTTCTCTATTCTCTCATATACACTCAAATAACAACAGGCGAAAAAAAAATGAAAGAGAGGGAACTGTCGGTTGCGCATGAACGACTTGAATAATGACAATATATGTATGTACCGCAAAAAACACTGAAAATTTTGGATGCTGGTTTTTTTTCGAGGGGACAGGGAGACGATCATACCTGAGTCAGGGTTAAGATTTGGGCTCTTTAGGGGCGGCGGGCCTTTTTTATTAAAGGTCAGAAAAGGCCCGGGCGGGAAAGAAAATAATGGTTTTTTGAGAAAAACATGTAGTCTCGGATCTGAGAACCTGACGTTCAAAAGTCGACCCGGGCCAGCTCGGACTTTCATTATCGGCCGAAAAAAAATCTCAGTCAGGCCCGTGATATTTTTTAACAAAAAAAAACGTTGAGGTCACGTCACGAAAACTGAAAAAAAACTGAATTTTTTCAAGTTTCTAGACATTTTCAGTCATAAAAAAGTATGAACCGAAAAAAAGAAGAAAAAAAACCCTACTTTGATTTTCGGGCCGGACTCTATTATCTAAATCAATCACTCCTAGAAAAAGTTAAAATTTCTTCAGTTCAATTTTTCGACCTGACCTAAAAGATTACCAAAATTTCCCCAAAAAACGTCGTCACTGTGTGAAAAAACAAGAACTGAAAAGCAAGAAAAAAGCCAGTTTGAGCCAAACTTTTCTCAATAAAGTCAGGACCAGAAAATGAAAAAACAACCTGGTCCGTGTTTTTCGAGCCGGTCAATGGTCTGAAATTGAAGACAACCGTACCACTCCATGATATATTTAGGAACGAAATAAGTACAACAAAAAGAAAAGTGAAAGAGACAGAAAAGATAATAAAACAATAATAGAAAACTGAGCAAAGGGTGAGGAATGAATGAACACCAGAAGATGTGCTTATCTTTGGGAGGCCATATATGTGACCCACGCAGAACGAAAATGAAGAGGAAGAGAGTGACAGCAAAAATTAGGGATGCTCCCGTTATCTTTTACAATGAAAATAAACAGTGCCACGACCTCATTTCTCTGTTTCTCTGTCTCTCTTCATTCTCACTTACGATGGCGTCCCAAAGATGAGCACGCCAAAAATCACACACCATGTTTTTTCAAAATTTATTGGCCCAGAAAAAAAAAGAGTTTGGCTCAAACTAAATCGGATGATTTTCAAAGTTCAAGTTTTCATTTTTTTTTTCAATTTCTGATTTTTTCAAATTTTCTGTTTGTTCCGATATTTTTATAGAAACAAATTCCGAAGTTATAAATTTCTTTGAGCGAGCCTGGCCCGAGATTTTCGGACCGGGCCCGACCTGACTATATTAGGCTTGCCTGGAACTTGAAAAACATATTTTGGAAAACAAAACTTTCCGATGCCAAGAAAATCAATTTTTCTTCAAAATTTGAGAGATCCCTGGCCCGATCTGTCTGGAAAAAATCTAGACGAATTTTTCGGAAAAAAATTAAACTACTCTGCTGAAGTTTTTCGCTCAAAACGGGCCAAGCCCAAAATTACCTAGTCTATTTTCGTTAAAAAAAACACGATGAACACAGAAAGAGAGAGATGAGAGAGAAAAAAAACAGTAAGAAGAACCAGACGAACAACACAACCACGGACAAATATTATTATTGTGGGACGAATTGTTTTTGAAGTGGTTGACGAGGTGTTGCGCATGAGGATGAAAAGAAAAATGCGAATTTTGTCGGTTGCCTAGTTGGTATATACATCCGACCAGCGAGGCGGAACCATCGATTGACTTTCTCGTCGTCGTCGTCTTAAAGACGCGCACTTCGAAAATATTGACCCTCTTTAAGGTTATACAAATATTTTGATGAATTTTTTGCAGTTATTTTTATGTAGAGGTAGCAAAAAAAAATGAATAGAGAGGAACTAGATTGGTTAAGTATAACGAGAGCGATTAACTCGAATTTTGTTGTTGCGCACTATGTTTTTTTATTGGTGATTTGAAACAAAAAATTATAAAACTAGTTTGGCTGGATTCCAACAGATCAATACTCAATTCTCAAGCTCTGAAAAAACTTGAAAATGAACAGGAAGTAACTACAGTAGTTTTTGGAGAATCAATGAATTGATGACACTTAAAATCTACTCAAGAGACATATTTAGACAGACTGAAGATTGTTTTTGATAGTAATGTGTTCATTCTAAGGGTTACTGTAGGAAGTTGTTGGCCTGTGAGATTCGGGATGAGACCTAGGGCCTCTGGGCTTGATAGAGGTCAATTGAGAACACTGAAAAGTTCAGTATCCAACATTTATATTTTCTAGAAGATTAGGATCGCCAAGAAGGTCTAGTTCCACACATCACAGTTTACAAAAATTTAGGTCTCCAAATGTTTGAATATTTTTTGTGGTTCGAAAAACGTGACATTTTCTCTGAATCTCTCATTTTGAAATTGTGTTTCATCTAGAATACCGAAAAAATAAAAATGATTTTCACAATTTTTTCCAAAAATTATATTCCCGACTCTGAAAAACTTACGCTCAAAAGTCGGTGCAGGGTGGGCTTTTTTTGACCGGCCCGGCTTCGGGTTGGTTTCTCGGGCCATCGGGCAATAATCTCACCTTTGGTCTAGTGAGATTGTTGTCCGGTCTGAAAACTCCCCCGGGCTTTGGCAGATAAATCATCTCGGCCAAAACGCGGAGTTCCACGGAGCAAAATTTCAAAAACCCAAAATGTGTACAGTAATTCAGACAGAGCAAAATTTCTCAACATTTTTTGAGATTTTGAAAACAAGGATTTCCACGTTTTTGGCCGAGGTATAAATTTCGAACAAGAAGGCTTTTTAGGCCCCCAAGAATTCTAGGCTTTTCAGACCTTCAAGACTTCCCCAACCGGAAGTTTAAAATCTACAGTAGTAGCTTGAAAATAATTTGTCGAATAACGAAATTAGCGTTTTTCCTGGAAATTTTCGCACGGTCTTATTTGCATTTTTTTTTTTTGAATTTTGTTTTCAAATGACTTTTTTTTCACAAAATCGGGCCGGCCCGAAAGCCTTTTTTCACAATGAAAACAATTTTTTTTTCAACACAAAATGTCAAAAAACTATTGTTTTTTGTTTTCAAATCGCTCTCGAATCCGGAAAACAAACAATAATAAAAGTGCTGATCATTCTTTCATGTACAGTAATCGTTTCAAGGGCAAATACCATTTTTTTCTTCTCCACCTCACTTTTTTTCAAATAGAAACGAAGAAGAAAAATAACATAATTTTCTTTAAAGAGGGTTGATTGGTCAGATGACTACAATTGAGAAGAAAACTATTTTTTTTTAGTTTCTTGTAAAAAATTGTCAGAAATGTGTTGGGAGGGGAAAAAAAGTACGTGAAATATTAATTTTTGATAATATTTAATTTCCATGCTTTTTTTTGTTCTCGTCCAAAATAGGATGAGAAAGGGTGATTCCGGTTGGCGCGAAACATCAAAAAGCAAACAAAATGAAAATCTGTCAATGGCACAAATGTCAATAGATCAAACATACACAAAAATAGGACCATTTTTTCCTCAGGGAGCATAGAAAACTCACCGGCTCATAATGATGTTTGAAGGTATTGCAAACTTTCATCAGGTTAACACACACAAAATAGTAGTTTTTCGGCTAACTGGGGCAAAAGGATTATTATAAAAATGTAACCAAAGCCGGTCGGATCAAAGCTGTCCAAGTTTTTATGATTTCGGATTTCTATTGTATTTTTTTGTGAAAACTTGGTTTTGTGTAAATTTTCGAAACGACTTACCATGACCATTTTCTGTTGAATGAAATGAAAATGAAACAATTTGATATTTAGTAAGTGATAAAGAACAAATATTTAAAGGATCCACACTTGAAAAGCTGCCATTTCATGTTTGTCTTGGTTTTCTGTATGTCAAATATACTGACGTGTTCGCGTGAGTTATAAATTTAGAAGTTATTAAATAGTGCAAACCAGGGTTCCGAGAATGATACGCATCATATGATTCACGATTGATAAATCTCGCTAATTTCGGTATCAGAATGTATCGGAACGATTCAGTACGATACAGCCTTATTTACCGCATTGTATCATATGATACAATACGATACATCGAGATGTATCGCATTGTATCATATGATACAGTATGATACATCTCGATGTATCGTTGATGAATCATATGATACAGTACGATACATCTCGATGTATCATACTGTATCATATGATACAATGCGATACTCTATGTATATCGATACATATACCATACGATTCAGTACGATGCATGTATTAAATCGACGATTCGCTCATCCAATACATGAATCAGGCTCATCACTCAAAAGTATCGAGAGAGAGAGTACACTTAAATGTTTTTTTTATAAGAAATGAGTTTGTGGGGTTTTCTAATATGTGGAACACGTCAGAGAGGTTAGTTGTATACTTGAAAGAAATTTTCTCCAAATAATTTTTTCGGAAAAAAATTCGCAACCACTTTTTTCCGAAAATTATTTTCGGGACTAAACTTCGGTTGCGAAAATTCTGAACGGTAGGTTCCGCCCAAGCCTGACACACAGGCCAATTCGAGGCCACCCCTTTTTGTTTGTGGGTCGACTCCAACCCGGGCTGGCCGTGACGAAAAAACATGTCTGCCACGGTCTGCCAAAAAACACAAACACAATGAAAAATTTTCATCGCGTACAAAAACAACACCGCACACTAGTAGAGGCGGTGGAAGTGTGTGCAACAGAGACGCACACTTTTTTTCTTTATTTTCGATTGTTTCTTTAGAAAAAATTTCATGGAAGGTTTCCATCGGAACCCAAAAATCGGTGAAATATTGATCTTTCAGACCCGATGTTTTTAGGACCAAGGTTCCGAATTCAGCGATACAGACGATTCAGTACTGTTAGAAAACTGAATGATTCATATCGATGAGCTAATGCGTCACAATACATCATGATTGATACAGTATCGGAACGATTCAGTACGATACATCCATATTTACCGCATTGTATCATATGATACCATACGATAAATCGAGATGTATCATACTGTATCATATGATACAATGCGATACATCTCGATGTATCGTATTGTATCATATGATACAATGCGGTAAATAAGGCTGTATCGTACTGAATCGTTCCGATACTGTATCAATCATGATGTATTGTGACGCATTAGCTCATCGATATGAATCATTCAGTTTTCTAACAGTACTGAATCGTCTGTATCGCTGAATTCGGAGCCCTGGTGCAAACGTCATTGTAAACAGAAAATTCATGAAACTTAAAAAATGACAATACAAGAATTATGGTACATGACTGGTTTGAGCTATTTTACTGAGTTTCCGAAAACTTATAGATTGTGGATTTGTATGTTGGTCGTTGTTGTGACGTTCGAGCTTTGTCTGAAGACTTTCGACTGCTCACTTTCCTTGATGACTTTTTTCTAGTTGCTTCACGCGAAGCCTGAAAAACCAAAATCGAATCGTGGGTCTTTTTTGGAAATGTCACTGTGAATTTTCGACCAAAAAAAAGTCACGGTACTTTTTCCCTTTTTAGGTCAGGTATGCTTCTGGGACGAATGATTTAATGAGAAATACATTTTTTATTTCAAAATTGATGGGACCCACAGTGTGTATTTGAGTAGCTAATTTTTTAAGCCTCCGAAATTTTGAAAAATTTAATTAGTAGTTCAGAATAATTTTCGTAACCTTTTCTCTGAATTTCTCATTTTTCAATTATATTTCTTTGGTTTAGGCCACATCCACAAAACTGTGTCTGATTTAGAAAAATGTGCGAAAACTTTGAGCTACAAAAATACACAACGTGGGACCCTAGAATAGAACTTCGAAGCAACTTTTTACATTAAAAAAAACAGAAAAATAAATCTGTTTTTTAAATAGAAACTGACTCATGGGCCTGTGCAAAAATAGGGGTGATAAAAAAACAGTTGTTTCTAAGCAAAAAATTTCTCACCTTCAATTCTGCCAGTCGTTTAGATGTTCGACGCTCGAGATAGAGTATCTGAAAAACAAAAAATTTTTGAAATTATAAATTTTTGAAAAATGCGAACCTCATGTGTGTCGTCGAATGGGTCTTGACTCTTATCATCCTCGTCGTCGATACATTTCTGAAATATTAGTTTTAGGATGAAAATTTTTAACACTTTTCTTTACATTCATCTCGGCTACGATGTTCTTCACGCTTTCAACCCACGTTTCATTTTTGCCGTCTTTTTTTCTGAACATTCTCATCATTTCGATGAACGATTTGTTGTTTTTCTTAAACAGTTTAAGCGATTATATTCATTGTATTTTGCTCTCTCACCAATTCTTCAAAAGTTTGAACAATCGATACGGTGTTCAAGTTATTTGCTTCAAGCAGCGAATCAGTTTGTATACATTTGTCTTCTTTTTGCACCACGACGACTGGTGGTGTCATTGGTGTTGATTGGGACATATTCGTCATAAATGGGTCCGTGCTCTGAACAGACATACGACTACTCCACGAAGACATCGACTGCCCGCTTTCAAAGTCTCCCACATTTTGCGCGTATGGATTGTAAACCGGCTGTGAAAATGGATAGGATGGTTGTGACATTGGGTAGTGCAACTGTCTTGTTGGTTGAGAACCGTACCTTTGTTTTGTCGGACGACTTATCATGTCTGGAACAAAAATAAACAACTGAAAACAAGTATATACTTACCAAACATCGAGTTTTGATCTTGAGAGAATGTTTTTAGTGGGCTCTCTGAGATGTAAGTCAAATGTTGCATCGTTCTTGAGAATGTTATTCGTTGTTGTTCATTTTCGAACGTGAGTCGAAATCCTTGACCTGATTCGTTGTGACGTACGAACAAGTTATTTCCTTCAACTCTGAAACTGAACTACTCTAAACACGTCTTACGATTAAACTGACTTTAGAAGTGGAAATCTCTTGATGTCTGTATTATAGGTTACTCTGTCTATTTCCGATCCTTCATGATAGACATACAATGTTTGTCTCGACGGGTCGTGGCCAAGCGAAATGATACCATCCTGAAAATGTTCTATATTTTCTAAATTAATGGGTTTTCACTTACTATTTTTTTATTTGACCGCTTCAACTCTCTATACTTTACACATTTCCATGAATCGAAAGTACTTTGGGAACTCATCATAGTTTTTACACTCTAAATTCCAAGATTTGTGTGCACAAAATTTTGAAATTAATTAATTTAATTTTAACTTAAAGGACCATAGGAGCTTAAGGTCTGAGTCTCGGGGCGACTTTCCTCTAACATAGGAATGGCCTAGAAAAAGCGACTCATTTTTAGAAAAACTTCGGCCATGAATATTTTTTATTTTTTTTTTCGTTTTTTTTTGTTCTGCTCGAATGTTTATGAATGTGAAACAGAATATCACTTTTCTGAATCGTAAAAATAAAAAATTTCAGTGAAGAACGTCTAATATTTTAAGTAAATAGTTTTATTGATTGTTTTCAACTAGCAATGAAATTTCTCGTACCAGTTTCTTAATTTCAGCCTAAATGAATGATGCTGGCAGAGGCGGTCCGCCAACTGTCACCGGATTGTCGCCAACAGAAGGAGTTCCCGGTACACAAGTGACGATTCGTGGTGAAAACTTGGGAAATGATCAAAATGACGTGGTAATGTTGAATATTTGCGGAGTTGACTGTTTGGCGACAATGAAATGGAAATCGCCATCGAAAATTATTGCTCGATTAGGCCAAGCCGGTCGAGGTCCAGGAGATGTTGGAATAATCACAAAGTCTGGAGGTCGCGGTGTGTCACACGTCAAATTTCGCGTTTTCATAACACAGATCGGTCCACTAGAAGAGTCGGCGGTGTGGGTTGATGAGACGAGAACAGTACCAGGGCGAGAAGTTATCCGCAGTGTTGCGCAAATTCAAGATGTCCGGGATACTCTCGGTTTAGCTCCCAGTCAGAAGCGTATCGACCAATCGATGCTTTCACGCGATTTTCCGGATTCATCTGGAAATTTACGAATGGAAAATTTCTCGCCTCAATGGTTTTTGTTGGAAAATCACGCCGATGCTACGTGAGTTTATCGATTTTTCAGTTCAATAAATGGAGGATTTTTTAGAATCGAAGATTTGCGTACGGCAATAAAAAATATGGAGTTGGCAAAACAGAATGATGCAAAAAGAAGTGAAGAAATGCATAAAGCGAATCTCTATTCTTTGATTAATTGCGTTGATACTTTGGCGAATTTGCATCAAGCTCTTGAAAATGGAACAAATGCGGATCACTTTGCTGCTCTCTCCAACATCAAAAATCTGGTAAATAGTTTTTTATTCAAATAATACCTCCACCTATAAAACTACAGATAACAACATCAAAAGTAAAAGCTGAAAGTGTTTTCGCCGATGTATTAAAACGAAAAGACGATGCCGATGCGACTAGAAATGCGCTTGGCGTAATTGTTCGATTCAAATTTATTTTTTTCCTTTCCTCAAAAATTGAAGAAAACATGAAAAAAGGTGAATATATCACAATTCTGAATGATTATACTAGAGCAAAGTCGCTTTATCAGGATACGGATGTGCCGATTTTCAAAGAATGTAAGTCTTAATTTTTATCTTGAATGAAAAGTTGTTTTTGCAGTGATGACAGAAATCGATAAGAAAATGGAAGTTTTTAAAGAGGAAATGAAACGAAAGTTGATTGATACTCCGGTTTCTTACGAGGAGCAAAGTAAGCTTATCAAATACCTGAAAATTCTTGATCCGGAATCTGATCCAACTTGGGATTGCATAACCTCATATTATGTTTGGCTGGAAAAGAGCCTATGGGACATGCAATCGAGTTATCTTGAAAAGGCAAAAGCTGAAACGCAAGTTCAACAAGCTCCGATGCTCGTCAAATCGAATGAGCTCCAGAATTTTGTGTCCAATCTCGTCAGTTTACTTCTTCATAAACTCCCATCGTTTTGGAAACTTGCCAACACTTATCATAATTCGACTCATTCACCAGATGCTATTCAACGATTAGAAGATATTAATGTAAGTATGCGATACATAGAAACAGTTGAGAATATAATATTTCAGCAAATGTTGACAAATATTATCAATGTATCATCTTGGTTGATTTTGAATGCGTTGGTTCCCAAAGCATTACCGGATATGGTTGCCAAACAGTACGGAGATCAATTTGCAAAATGGCCTGGAATTTCTGCAGAGGTTGGAAGGTCGAATCTAAACCAAAGTTTGAGAACTACAAGGTATTTTATATTTTCAAAATGCGAAAATTATTTTTTTTTTTCAAAACTCAGGAGTTTGATTGCCTCTCTTCTGGAGCATCAATTCACTTTGGCACACACCCAACCTCTAGTAGAACTTTGCATGACAGTAAGATTGAAATTGGTATCCGATTTTGTTGACAATGGTGTTGAAAGTAAGTTTGACAATTTTTTTGTTCAAATAGGAATCTGAGACATTTAGGAGTTGCTCTTCTTGCTCATAAAATCAATTGGAAACAAGATATTCTGGAAAGAGCACAACAAACAAAAACAACACTTCCAGATTTTTATGAAAATGAAATTTGTGAATGTATAAATCGCACGAAAGAAGCGCTATCAACCACCGGATATCCTGGAGAAACTTGTCTTTTTTCAAGAGAACGATTCAGAGAAACTATCATTGATCTTCTTGTTCATCTAATAACTTCTATTAAAATTTGTTTCGATAGGTCAGTATTCAAATTTGAGTTTTGACATAATTGATATTCTCGATTTCCAGATTCTTCACACGTCAAAGGCCTCAACAACTGGAGGTTCAAGACAATAAGAAAGCAAAAAATGAAATCACAACCAAAAAGTTGCTGATCGCTGTCGGAGATGTCGAATTTATTATCGCAAAAACATTGAATAATATTGGCAAAAAAATGCAAGAAAGTTGTGTTCGATATGTAGACCAGATCCAAGAGGTAGTTATATCTGATCTCATGTTTTTATAAAAAAGTTTTACAACAGAAATCTCGCGCCAAATTATCGGCGTTTCGTACAAAAATGATAAATGATTGTATTGCGATGATGAGCAGCGCTTTTGACCCATTAATTGCATCGGCTACCTATGAATATCTGCCCGATGAGGATGGTAAGTTTTCATTTTTAATTTTCCCAAGTTTCAAGATGATTTTCAGACATATCGGATTATGCGAAAGAAATGATTTTGTGCTGTGTTTTACAACAAGCTGAGCTCGAGTTATACGCCCCACAGTTAGCTGTCGAGTGTCTGAAGGTAAGAAAAAATTTTCGATTCATGAAATTCATGTAAATTATTATTTTTTTTCTGAAAAAATACGTGACCTTTTTCCACAATTTGAAGTACAATATTTCTAACATTTATTTTTCGAATTTTTGACCTGTGTTCATGTCAAAACTGGTGGAAATACCCGATTGGTATTATTCAATTGTTGATCGGTACCGTTCGCTCTAATGATAGCACACGCGACGCAAAATCTGCGACGCACAAATGTGAGTGGACGACAATTTTTATTTTCCCCTCTTTGTGCGATGGGGCGTGTTTTATCGATTAGCAAACTACACAAATTGTAAACATATGGCATAACAAAAGGTGCGATATCCTCCCATTTTTGGGAAGGTTATGGTTGTTGCCATATGTTTACAACTTGTGTAGTTTGCTAATCGATAAAACGCGCACCATCGAACAAAGAAGGGAAAAGAAGAATTGTCGACCACTCACATTTATGCGTTGCGGCTTTTGCGTCGCGTGTTTCATCATTAGAGCGAATGGTACCTATTGACAATTGGACGAAAAAAAAGTGCTTTCAGGAACAAAATTTGTCAGACAGTAAAGCCATCGAAAAATGTTCAGGATTTAAAAAAACGTTTATTTTCTAATAGATTTAATCTCTAATGATTTTCCGCCAGATTGAAACTTACAAGTCTTGACACCCAATTCAGAGAGGACCCGAACTTTGAAAAATGAATAATTTTTCAGCTGACCGTCACAAATGCTCTCGATAGACTACTGGAACATTTCTCAAAATTGAATGCTAATACGAGCCCATTAATTGTGACACAAACAGTGATTGATCTGACTGGACTAGAAGAAGCGTTATCGATTTTCACAAGTCTGTTGATTCAAGCTCAAATCAATGCATACAGAGCAGGCTTGGTTGATCGATTTGATAAAGCGTATGTTGTTTTTTCTCGAAAATTCAAAACTACTCCTAAATTGAAGATTTTTGAAAAGATTTATCATTTTTCGAGGAAGCAAATTTTACTCCCAAAATTACAGCCAAGTTCGGTTCGAAAATTTCGCATTTTTTCAAAATAAATCAGACGATGTTTTTTTTTTCCTGAAAGAACTGGAAATTGTGAAACAGAATTTCGAATTGAATAAAAAAACAAACAAAGAAAAATTATGTGAAATATGACTATTTAAAAACAATTAAAATCCTGTTCAAGCTATAAATTTTTCGGAACTTTTTTCGTCAAAAAAAATTGGAAAATCCTAAAAATTCCCACCTTTCACTCCTACTCTCATTTTTTTCCAGACGTCTTCAAAAATGTCTGAAAAATATGCGAACAACAATGCGAATGGCTCTCCAGAGTTTAGATCAACACTCAAAAGTGATAGAAGAGGACAACCTAAATACTTCGAATATTTGAACGGTGCTTTATATTGTAATATCCCCCATTCTTTCTGTGATGCTTCATGTAAATAAATACCCATTTTTTTCCCGTAGAGATAAATTATTTCACTTTTATTATTCCTATAAAAAAAGTTATCTATCCAAGAAATCGGGTTGTCGTACCGAATATCTATACATAAACATGTGAACAATTCGGCGATAAGATAGAATCTCTGAACTTTTTTACAGAAGTCCATGTGAAATCACAAATAATCATTATGTGGAATATGAAGCGTGCTTTACTGATTTCTAGTGCATTATTTTGGGTGCTACTCACATATTTTGGAGATTTATGGGTAATTTTTTAATCTAGTTTTCTCCCACTTCCCCCTATTTTTCAAGTCAAAACAAGCGCAAGGTTATTTGATCGGAAACCGGAGAAGAGTCATCGCCGTGCTACGAATAGAGTGTCTACTGACCGCGTTGAATGTTTTCGCCCATGGTCAACTTATGCAATGGTTCGGTGATGAATATAATAAAGCTAGAAGGGTACAGGTTTGTAATTTAAAAAATTCGTTTATCTGGAATATGTGCAAAGTATAATCAAAAGAAAATAAGGCAGTGGTGATGGCTCAAAGGCCAAAATCAAAATGCAAAAGTTTAAAGCGAAAATGTGCTTATTATTGATGTATTATTACTGGAAGTTCAATTCCTGTGAGACATCGCCCAACAATTGTTCATCAGTCATATCATAGAAGGCATCGAATTGAACATCTTCCTGGAAATTTCAAATATTGTTGAGAATTCTCAATATTCAAAACGAACCTGTTGCTGTTGTTGTTGCAACATGTCCGATTGTTGTGAGCTCATTGGTTGATGTTCTTCTGGTTCCTGTTGATGAAGAACCTGTTGAGATTGATAATGTGTTTGATGTTGATGTTGTTGTTGTTGAGCGTGATGATGTGGTGGCTGTTGAACGATTCTCTGATAGACTGGAGGATGTTGTGGTTGTTGGTGTGAAACAACACGTTGGACAATTTGTTGCTGATGAATAACATTGCCTGAATCAAATTTATAAAAAGGAAATTTCCAAGAAACCTCTCACCGTGAGCATCAACTTTTCTGATTATTTGTGGTGTTCCGTGCATTCCACTTTGAACAACACCACTTTTTCCAGGTACGACAACCCTTTTGATAATTTTCCGAACAATGGTTGTGCCCGGTTGACTTCCAGGTTGACCGGTGTACACGCGTTGTTGGATCTGAAAATTGAAAAAGCAATTCAATGATTTTTAATATGCAGACATACCACTCTTGTTTGTCCTGGTTGTTGGGGTTGCTGCGATGTATATACAACTCTTTGTTGTCCTGGTGCTGCATGACCCCCTCCCGCCGCTCTCACAGCTGTCACCTTTTGTGGCACTGACACGTATTTATACCCTTGTTGTTGGTTACTGTTTGAAGACACGTAATATTTCACCGGTTGACCCATAGCATTTGTTCCGCTGACCAGACGACGCTCACCAAGTTGTTGTTGAGTGGGGTATGGACGCGAAATCTGACGTATTGGTTGTGAACTTTGTGGCAAGCGTGGCTGAGAAGATGTTGATGAAGATGGAATATTTTCAGTCTGTAATCCAAATATTTTTTTTCGCTTTACACTTCAAAAAAATACAGTACCTTGACTTGGTGAGGAAGCATTCCTGGCTTCTGTACATAATAGCGTTGTCTCTGAACAACGTTTCCTTGCGATTGATTTTGTGAAGGGACAACTTGTCGAACGACTTGCGGTTGGCGCATTGGGGGTGGACCAGTTGGCCGTGGAAGACTTCTCATAACGGCTTGTTCATTTTGTCTTTCTATGTGATAGTCGGCCATTGGATCATCTAGAAAATGAATTCTTGAAAATCTCACTTCAAGAAAACAAACTCACGGATAGGATATTGTCGGCTTTGTATGTATCGGCCTGTATTGTTGGCAACCGTTTCCCTATAATGATATTTTTCACATTCAAGTAATCATGAGAAGAAAAAAAATGAAACTAACTCTCGTTTTCGTTTTCGCTGTTCTTCTAACTCTCTTAGTTCCTTGTCTCGCACGGCCTTTTTGTGACCTGAAATAGTTTACTATTTTCTGGCACATTCGCATTTTGAATACCTTCTATGATTTCATCTACATATGGTCTTATCAACGGGGGAAGGTGGCTTTTGGCGACCTCGATTTGCTCTGGTGTTGAATTTCCAGTGTCGAGACCGCAGGCCAAATCGAGTTCTGAAATTGTCTGTTGATGATTGCTTCATATGAGTAAGACTCACTTTTTAGAATTTCGATATCATCGTGGATTTCGAACGGTTTGTCGAACGAGAACAAATATTCTGATTTATCACTAGAGACACTACAGTCGACCATAGCTCTAAAAAGATTGAACATCCATGACTATATATTTTTGCAGAAAAAAAAACTTACTCCTTATTGGTGTTGACTATGAGGAATGGAAGATAGAGAAGAGAATTTTGATCCGGGCGTCCGTTGACACGCTCATTTTCACGATTTTTAGCGACTAAGTTTTTGTAGGTTACAAGTTGAATAATCATTTCTTGTACTGTTTCCAATTTCGAATTGATACTCTGCTCTCTTCTCTTCTTTTCCTCTTCAAGTCTCGTAATTTCTTGTGCAGAAGATGCAGGCAATCCGAGCCAGCGAATATCTTTCTTGTTTTTGGTGATAATGTTCATAGCCAACAATACATTGAGTGCATCGTAAACTCTTCGTCGAATGTTTTTCATGTCGAACTCTTGTTTCACAACATCTACTTGGTGTATCATGTTGTTCTCGAAATATTCGGCAACCAATTCGTCAGCAACTTCATTATAGTTTGTCAGCCCTTTTTGCTTGACTTTTTCACAAACTTTGGTTGAGAAATGGCGGAGACCTGTTGGTCTATCGGTATGAGTCATTGGTCGAGCCATTGGTTCTGCGTGAGAGTGCGGAATTAGACTTTGAGGTTTACGATCCTCCCAAGAACTATATCTGACGTTGTTTGAAGAACTGAAAAAAACTTTTTTTGTTGAAATTATAACCAAAGTTTCTTAAAAACATACTTTGACGATTCACCAAGAACTTCGGGATGATACATGTTTGATGTTGAAGAAGACGACGAAGGGTTATGTTGATCATACATTTTTGAAGAATAGCCGATCAACTGTTCTCCGTAATCTTGCTTCCCCTCCCCATTTGATGGTAACATAGATTGAGAGCTTCCATAACTTGTCTAAAAAAAAAAAAGAAAATTCAGATTTGTAGAGTGTAGAATAACTCACGTTCTGATCGTTGGAATTGATCGTCGAATACATTTCCATGCGCAAGTTTCTAGAAACAAAAATTAGATCAAAACCACAAGCCTACGCGATAAACAACAAAAGAAACAAACGCACACAGAAAAAAAATTTACAAATTTGAAGACGCGCCGATCGTCTCAAGACCACACACACTAAACAACGGGCAGAGGCAATTCGAGCGGAGTGTCGTTGTTTTATTTTATTTTATTTTTTGTTGAGAAACTTGAGGTCAAAATCTGAATTTCCAGGGCTACGCCAAACAATGTTCGGCTGCGTTGATATTGTTTCTGATACTTGGCCAAGCCGTCTACTTTATGTACTATGCACCTGAATTCTTGCAGGTAATTTCTTCGAAAATTTTATAAAATTAGGACAATGTTTAGGTAGTTTTATTTGATTTGACTTCAATATGTGCCGGAATATGGACAAATATGATCGCATTCGTGTGCGGCGTTTGGTTTGTTAATTTTATCACCTCGAAAATGCTGGTGAGTTTTTTCAAAACTTTGTAACTTATCATAGAAAATGTTTTCAGTTGTTCGGGCCTACCGCAACGTTTCTCGATTTTCTGGACAAAATACCTTTCCTCGGTCAACTTCTATGGAATAGAAAAACTCAAATCAATATCATTCTCAGTGTCACGATCATTCTTTCCGTAGCAATGTTCGTCTCAAGAGACAAGATTATTGTCAAGCATAAAACAATCGAGATAAAAGGTCTCACCACTGACAAGAAGTATATTCGGCTTGCCGTCGTATCAGATCTTCACGCAGGAGCCAGTGTCTACAAAACGCAAGTGAACGAAGTTGTAGATAAAATTACGGAAAACCAAGTAGACGCCATTTTCATAATAGGAGACATGGTTGACGCCCCAGTCAGCGAGATTCTAGATAGAGTATCACCAATTTTGTAAGTATCTATTTAGTGAGATAGGCAGTACTATTTACCAATTTTTTAGCCAACTTCCGAATGTTGCTCCTACATACTTTGTCACTGGTAATCATGAATATTATTATGGAAATGTTGAAGAATGGTTGGAAATGTACAGAAAGTATCACATCAACGTACTCGACAATAAATCTGATATGATGAATGGAGTTTGTATCGCAGGAGTCAACGATATTGCAAGTTTCAAAGCGGGAATCCCAAATCACGAAATGAACTTGAAAAATGCAACAGCAAACTGTTCGCTGGGTTCATCACAAATCCTTCTATCACACAATCCAGCAAGTATTAAAGAATTCCAATTGGATGAACCACAAGAGTTCCGAAAAATCGATTTGGTTTTATCTGGACATACACACGCTGGCCAGTTTTATGTCGTTGTTCCAGTTGTTTATTGGCTTCTTCCATATTTCTACGGGCTTTATCAAATCTCCGAAACCACCCAATTGTTTGTGATGGCTGGCAGTTTGTATCAGGTAAATAAACATTGTTTATTGCTTCAATTTAATTTCATGTTTTTTTTGCAGGGTCCTCCAATGAAAATGATCGGAATGTCAGAAGTATGGGTAATTGATCTAATCGCTGCGTGAACTATGTTATTTGCAATAATTGTTTTTTTTTCTTTCATAAATTAATTTATTTCAAAAAAATGTCTTCTGAATTTTGTTTATGTGTGTTTTTTTCACAATAACTTTATTTTAACAACATGATTTTGTGGGCTAATAAATGTTTTCCAGGGTTCAATTTAGACACAAAATGTCAATTTTGGCGGAGCCTAGAAGAAAACAGAAAATTAGTGTGGATCCACAAAATTTGACATGGAAGAATGATGATCAAAAGTGAGTTTTTGTTTAAAGTTTTTCGGTGACTGATTCAAAAATAATTTTCACAGTTCTAAATTTCAGTTTTTTTCAAAAAATTCTCTTTAAAAAATTCAAAAATTCCCTCTGCCAAAAGTTGACCACGATGTTGAATTTTTTTAAGATTCTCAAAAAAATTAATGGAAAAAATGGGATGGAGCGAAGGTGATGGTTTGGGAAGAAATCGTCAGGGAAATCAGGATGCCATTAAACTGAAGGCAAATACGTCTGGAAGGGGATTGGGAGCGGATAAATTGTCAGACTATGATTCGACTTGGATCTCTCATCACGATGATTTCGCAGATTTATTGGCTGCTCTGAACAAAAATAAAGAACAGGTATTTGATTTATTGAAATTATCTGAGCTGTAAACGGATATTATTCAGGAACCTGATCAAACCGAAGAAGAAAAAGCTCAGGCAGCTGAAAAAGTTTCGATCGAGCTCAAAAGTAAATCAGTCAGACGGAGAATTCAGTGAGTTTCCAACATTTTCATTTTTTTTTCAACTCTGGTTTTTAGCTATCAAAAGTTCACTCGCGCAAAGGACACCAGCAATTATAGTGAAAATGATAAAACTGCGATTTTGGGTTTTGGAAAGTTAAAAAAAGATAAAATTGGGACACAAGAAACTGAAATCGCTGTCAAAAAAGAGGAGGAAGAAGAAGAGGTTAGTTGATACTCGAAGTAATTTTGTTATGATCAATACTTTTATTCAGAATTCTGAAGAGAAGAAAGAAACCATCCACACCGTCAGCACTTTATCAGTCGGTGATTACTTTGCTGCAAAAATGGCAGCTTTGAAAGCTAAACGAGAAGCGGCGTCATCGATCAAAACTGAAATCAAAGAAGAACCAATCGAAGCCGGAGAAGAGCAAGAAGAAACAGATGAAGCGAAAGAGGCGAGACGGGCAGAAAAACGCGAGAGAAAACGGTTGAGAAGAGAACAGAGGGCTAGAGAACAAGATGAAAACGTCGAGATCAAAATGGAAATCAAGGAGGAAGTTGTGGATGAAGAAATTGACGAAGCTGAAAGAAAACGATTGAAAAAAGAAAAGAAACGTCTCAAACGTTTACACGAACAAGAGCAACAAGAACAACAAGAAGATGGAGAAGAAGAAGTTCCGAAAAAGAGAAAGAAGTACACCGAGTCTGACGAATAGGTCGGTCTAATGTTGAGTTTGAATTTTGTTGTTATATTTGTTCGTTTTTTTGATATTAATGAATTGAGAATTGAGTTGATTTTGAGGGCAAAAGTTTTTCTGACAAAATTTTGACTTGAGCACGAAGGAAAATTCGACCTTTTTCGGCTGAAATTTTGAAAAATCGATTTAGAGAATTTTGGTATCTTGACCCGATTCGGTGTTCCAAATTTTTCCAACAAAATTCCAACTTTTTTGAAATGTAGTTCCCTAAAAGCAGACTTGGTTGGAAATGACCTTTGGAATTTTTTTCCGAAAAAAGAGGTCGTTTAAGTGGAAAAGTATGAAGAAAGTACATTATGATCAATGAATTGAGTATCTCCCGACGAAGAAAATTTCCAAAATTTCCATAGGAAAAAAATTTCTGAACCTAAAAGTCAGAAAAAATCGGAAAAGCGGAATTTCCCTTTCCAAGACAGAACAAAAACAAAGACAAAGCGCTCTATATTTATTGCTTATGGATTGTACTCAATTGGCAAGTTCTTTCTGCGCACCATACCGTCTCCTTGGAACCATTCACGACGGAATTGTTTGGCGGCACCATCTGGAGTGTTGGTCCATTCGACAGTGATACGATCGTTGTTGGTGTCCTCTTGTCCGTAGGCGAACGCGTCGCACGATACGGCGAGAAGGACAGCCTCCTTGGGGTCCAAAACTCCGCATGGTGGGTCGACTCCGAGTCTCTTCATGTTGGTCGTCTTGATACCGTATCCGATACGACGAGCGGAGGTGTTGATGACCTTGATGTGGTAGGTGTGCTTATCATCGTATGGAGCGTTGAAGACGATCTTGGCAGTTGGTTGGGTTTGGATATCTCCTGGTGGGACGGATTGAGCCATGATTGAACACTGGATGGTTTGATTGGCTTCAGAGTTGGCCTTTTATAGCGGGCTGATTAGATCTACACGTCTTATCTGTCACGAGACACGGCATCAAGATAATCAACAAAAAATTGACGTGATCCAAAATTTTTTGCGTATTTTTTTCTGGAAGGTAAAAAATGTGTTTTTTTATCTAGCTTTGGAAATGTTCGATCATTTTTCAGATAAGGCGACTACAGTATTCAAAATTCAAATAATTCCAGCGGGATTTCAAATTTTTCAAAGTTTCGATTTTTGTGTTATTTATGCCTCATAAAAACTTCAAAAAAACCCGGGTCGGACCGAAAAAAATCATTATTTTCAAATCCTGAAAGTTTACACAAAATACAGTACCCAGAAGTTTGAGAAAATTTCGGGCCAGCTCGAAACGATAACTGACAAGAATACATTTTTGTGGTTGCTGAAAATTCCTAAGTTCACACAAACTACAGTAACCCATAACACAACCATTCGCGATTTTCAAGAAAAAATAGGCTAGTTTTTGATAAAAAACCGGGCCGGCCCGAAAAAACACAAACTACAGTAACCCCAAAAGTTTCAGGAACTAAGAAGTTTCGGGCCGGCTCGAAACGAAAACTCACAAAAAAATGTTGTTTCTGAAAGTTATCAAGTTCACACAAACTACAGTACCCTCCATAACACACCGTTCGCGATTTTCAGGAAACGACCCGAAACAACACAAACTACAGTAACCCAAGAACAACAAAGCCAACAATCAATTCAATCGAACGATTTATTTCACAGATTGAAATTTGAATCTTTGAGAAATGCAAAAAATAGAATAATCCTTTTGTTTTTTCCAAAATTCCAGAAAAAAAGAAGTTGACGTGGAGCTCAAAACGGCAGAGTGTGCTCTTTGAAGTTCGAGATGGCAACCGATGGAAACACAATGAATTGTAGCTCATCCCCTGGAAAAAAATGAATATTTGAAAGAAAACTTCCACTTGGGAAAATGTGGCAAGCTAGTTCAACTGGTTAGGCGTTTTGTTATCAGTCGAGAGGTCGAGGGTTTGATCCCTCACCTAGTCAATTTTTTTAAAAATAAAATCTCAAAAAAAATGTAAAAGTTGGTGTGTACACTTACTACTAAGCGCCTTTTTAGTGCTATACTCAATGGGATCATAATCAATAGCAGTGTCGAGATTTGCTTCACGCGGCGGTTGAACAATTTCGGTGACTGATTTCGTAGCCATCGGACAATCTGGTTTACCATCCGGTGGTAGTACCTTCGTGTCATAGTCACTTTCTAAAAAATAATTATTTTCTATTCTTCGCAGCGCAGTTTGGTCAACTCACTAATCAATTCTTTGCTCGGATTCATATTCTCTTTGGAAGTCTTATCATCGGTGACAATTTGTGTCGCTTCGGCTTTGATACTCTTCTCAGCTTCCACATCAATTTGTGTATTTTTCGCCTTTTTCATTTGTTCAACCTCTTTTGCCGCTTTTTCCAACTTCAAATCCTTCTCAATCTCCTCATCTTCCCATTCGTACGGATCCAGAAAATTGATTTTGAGCCTTTTGATGGCGGTGAACAGTAAATTGTAGATTTTGAGATAACAAGGTCGATCGTGATAGCAAAGCGGCTTGAGATATTCGAATATCAATCGAAACTCTTCGGGCAGTTCCTCAAACAATTCCGTGTCTTTTGTCGCTTTTTTCATCGCCATCACCTCTTTTTCATCTTTTAGATTGTGCCAGGGAACGCCTAGAAAAAATACGATTTTTGGAAAATTCCCAAAAATTCCGCACTTTTTTCAAAGTTCAAAGAAATCTGGACCGGAATCTGGGCCGTGAAAAAAAATAAGTTTTTCATCAATTTTTCAGAAGACCTTTTTATTTCATAGATAAAACTTTTTGTACGACCCGAAAATCTATAAAACGAGGATCGGCCCGATTTTTTGAGCCAGTATTTTTCGAGCCAGACTTCGAGCCAGGTAAAGTTATTGGAAATTTCGAATGCCGTTTTTCTGATTTTTCAGAATTTCGCCAAATCCTTTTTTCAAGGCACAAGAACATCGCTCCGAAATTTAGCCCATGGGATTACCCTGTTTTCAGAAAAAACGTATGAATTTTCAAAACGAAAATTTTTCAAATGTCGGGCTTTTTGAGAGACACCTTGAAAAATGAAAATATTTTCGGGCACGGTGGTTTTTTCAGAGCGCGACAAAGACGCAAAGTGAGTTTTGACTCTTCGTCTCTCTACGTCTCTATCTTTCTTTATTTCTCTGCCCCCCTCTGAGTTTTTCTCACTAAAAACCTTCAAAAAATCTGCTTCTCACCTAACGTGACTTCAACCAACATATACATCATCGAAATCAGATCATCGCCTCTTCCCTGTTCACATCGATCATGCACATTCAACGAACAATAGCGAACAGTTCCTCTCAACGGAATCCTTCTTCTCATCAATCTCATCTGCTTCTTGCCCTCTTTATCAGTTGTGATGAACGATCTAGCCATCCCAAAATCAATCAATAACATGCATCGAGAATCTCGTCCATCCTTCGACGCCGTGATAATGTTTCCCGGCTTAACATCTCGATGAACATACCCCGCCTCGTGTGTCTGTTTGAGACCGTATAATGTGAAGACGGCTATTCGAAGGGCCGAACTGTCATTGAAGCCGCGCTTGATCTTACAACGAAGGGCCATCAGATCTTTTCCACACAACGATGTTACCATATATCTGAAAAATTCCTGTTTTCTCAACAAAAAACTTCAAAATTACTAACGTGAACGATCTTCTTCCCCCATAATCCAACAATTTCAGCATGTCTTTTTTCTTTTTCAACTTGTTCAACACTCCAATTTCCAATCTCAATGTCTGATCGAAATCCGGTGAGATGTATTCGATTTTCATCGCCGCCATCCAACCCTTCTTTTTCTTGTCTTCAACCTTGTACACAACACCGCATGCTCCTTTACCCAAAAGTGCTTTTACTCTCCATTTTCCATCGATTATTTGGCCTGCTTTGAAGGATTTCGGTTGAGATTGTGATGACTTTTCTTGCTCGTTTGCCGCTGTCGAACCCATTATTGATAAATAAATACGACTAGCGCTTCCCGCACTTCTTTTATACTACTTTTAAAGGTTCACGCAAAAAATATGAAGTGATTTCTCAGTTTTTGAAATATAGTCTAGTTTGAAGGACATGATTTTTTTCATGTCCATATTGAAAACTTCATCTCAAGAAAAAAAACCAAAAAAGTTCGTAAGAAAAAATGTATTTTCGTGGGTTACTGTACACGCACAAAAGCAAACGGTGTTTGCGGACGCCACTCTTCCGGTCAGTTGGTTCGAAAACAGTTTTTCAATTTTTTTCAACCTTTTTTCGATTTTTGATTTTCACACATTGAAAGTTGAAGTCTTCAATACTGAGATATTGATAAACACGAGAAATTGATTACTAATTTTGACAAGGTGTCTTTAACGCGCCGAAAGCCGATAACATGAAAGCTGCCAAAAAGTGTGAAGTGCTAGGGAACCTGTAAATTTTTCACACTTCCCCATTCTTTCGCCGACACAATTTTCCCATTTTTGGAGGATTCCATAAGCCACGCCCACTTGGCCTCTGGGAACTTTTTGGGTATAAATAGGAATATGAATACAATGATAAATCATAATTCTGTCAGCTATGAAGATGAGAAGAACAATTCGAACTACTAACAATCATCAATTCATGAAAATAATAATGATAATTGCGAGTATGTTCGAGTAGTTCTTCTCATTCTTCTTCTTCTTTTCTATCTATTCCTATTCCTGTATTCTATTTTTTGAGAAAAATAGAATCAACTCGAAAATCTGGCAATCATCAACTCAATGAACCTATTGATAATTGCGAGTATGTTCGAGTAGATTCCTTTTTTTGAGTTTTTTTTTAAATTTTGATTACAAAAATTTTTGCGGTTGAATCAAGAATAAGATTTGGGCCTAGGCTTAGGTGGAAGCTCATTCCGTCAGGAAGGGCCCTAGGCGAGCATTTTTTGGATGCCAGAAAAAAAACCCGGCCGGGAGTACCATACTAGAGATAGTTCCCATTTTTTCAACAAAAAAAATCACTCTCGGCTCTGAGAATCTTTCAAAGTCTTCTCGGACCAGGCCATAAAACAGTAAGTCTGGTTCGGCCCGTGATTATCGGCCCAGGCTTTCGGACTTCATGTCTACGATCAAGACAGGATAAACTCAAAACTTTCACGATTTTCCAGTCAAAAAATATCTGTTCACTTTTTTTTATTTCAAAATACAAGAAAATATTCAAACGTGACCATCTGAACGCGCCTAAACCTCGCCAAAATTGTCATTTCCTACTGATAATGTCGAAACAACTAATGAAGAAAATAATGGAAACTGAGAGATTTATCGAAGATATGAATCGAAAAATCGATAACGCAGATGAGTTCATATTCGATCTCCAATCCTCATTCACAATTCAAGACGAGGAATGTGTTTCGCCGAGAACAACGAGTGAAAAAGAGATGGATGAGGCGACATCGAGCATGTTGTCATTTTGGAAAATTCATGTTACAATCAGGAAAACACCGAAAAAGACAATAACAATGAAGAGTTGAACATTCTGGTATTTTTCAGAATTTTATGTTTGGGATCTGGTTTGGTGACCTGGCCCATTGACAATTATTCGGGCTTGTTTCAGAGAGAAAGAAAATTTGGCCTAGTATTTTTCAGAAAAATATTTTTCTCTAAAAAATTCCATTTTCAAAATGCTCCTTCCCATTGCCCTGCCTTCCAATGAAACCCCAAAAATTTCAAGAAAACAAGAAGCGACTCAAGTATACTAACACCTATCGAAATGTTCACATTTTTACTTGATAAGGAAAGTGTCTTGAGTTGATTCTTTTTTCTTTTCAAGGAATACATAGGAATATAGATAGACCAGACAGTGGTTTGATTTTGTTGAGTCAGAAAAGAAGGCGGCGACTCCGGTTTCATAAGGGGGCGGGAGCTGGAACAATGGTCGTAAATTAAAAAAAAAAGAAAGAAAAAGAGGCGCGGATCGTAAATCACAATACTAGAGCTTTATAAAAACAAAATATTAGATTCTGAATCGGGACCTTTCCAAAAATAGTAATAACAGTCCGAAAATTGAACTCATTTTTGACACAAGTTCATTGAAACCTGGCATAAGGGAAAAAGGTAGTGTGACATTTTTTAAGAAAAAAAACATAGGTCACGAATTTTTTGCCCCCTCCTCTTATGCCAGGTATTGATCAATTTTCAAAAGTTTTAGGACCCGAGTTAGTTTTTCTCTTCTGTTTGGCTCGAACTCAACTTCTAATTGTTTGGCTCCGTTTTTCGAGAAAATATCCTGATCCTATTTTTATTCGGGCCCGTCTCAACAGGCTAAATTTTATTAAATCAGGCCCGTAACTATTTTGTCGACACCATAAAGTATGATTTGTATTTGAAAGGGACAATTTTCAGATATATCCAAGGGCAGTTTCGGGCCGGCCCGAAGGAGCCCAAATCTCACTCCTGGTGACCTTAATGATCTCCCCATCCGTTTGTCTACACCGCTTCCAATCATCAATAATTGACAATAATGCAAAAACATGTGGTTAGTATGGATATGTTTATTCAAACTCACAAAGAGAGCGCGCGCAAAAGTGTCAGCTCCTCCCAATATACGGTAGTCAACAACTTGTTGCGAGTCGTAAAACATGTGGTTCATTAGAACATGTTCAAACTCACAAAGGCGACAACTAATCAAGCTCCGATTCATTTTTGTATACGGTAGTTGAAACAATAGTCGTATATCAAAAAAAAAAGAGTATGGCTGATGGACCAACTCACTATCGCGCAAATCGTAAATCACAACACTTTTCCGAAAAAATATAGTTGTGAAGAAAAAAGGGATCTTGTTTTATGTTTGGTCTTGGAGATCCATTTTTTGAAAAAAAACAGTAGTTTCATCTTGCTTGGAAACCGATGTCATAATGAGAGCCATAAAAAGAACATTATGAGAACGATTCTCGAAAAATCATTCCGTTACAAATTCCCAATTCTTCTGGAAATGTACACGATCCTCGTTTTCCTCTCTTTTTTCAAGTTCTCAACTTGTGCACTTATCATTATTTGGGGCGAACCATCTCAATGGGTTAATTGTTCGCTTTCTATTGCACTCGACTGGGAGACTTGTATAGAAGAATGTGAGAGCAATGAAATGTGGATTGTGAGTTGAGGTCTTGGAAAAAAATGGCATCTTATCATTACAGTTTGCTTACTTCGATTTGAATAATGATTGCTATCTTTGTGGACCAGAACAGATTTATTCAATAGAAGATGGTAGAAGTGTGGAAACAACTAAAGTTGCGTTCAAGGTAAATAGACTATAGTCAGGCGGGAACGCATTACTGATATGGATCTGGTTATTCAGACGGGCCACGAAATCGGATCAGAAACGTCTTGACAAAATTCAAGTTGCTATGGTAGTTTCGACTAAAAAACTGTCTAAAAAACGGGCCGGGTTCGATTTTATGGGCCACATTTCAGAAATAATTCGAACCACCTGGTCGGCTTAGGCGAACAATTCTTCTGGTCCGATTTTGAGGCCCGATCCAGCAAGAAACTCAAAAAAGGGATCGGGTCAAATGGCCCGTCTCTGACACATTTTTTGTTTTATATTATGCAGGTGGATACGTCAACATGTGACGAGTTGTCGAACGAATATTCAACTTCCGATTACTCCGTAATGTTCAACAACGGGTTCTGGAATTTCACCTACACAGCGGTAAGATTTTCGCTCTAAAAACACAGTCATACTGCTTATGTTATGAAAACTGTTTACGTAAATCTTTTCAAAACTACGGAGAAAAACGAATTTTTCATTTCTCCTGATAATCAGACATTTCTAGGACAGTGAAGCGGGCACAATGACAACTTCAATGCCCACCCCAACAATTCACTATTACGAATTTAGATGTCCTGATGGTTGGGCGTTCAGTACGAGAGAGATGGGCTATTATTGTATACGATTGTATTCTGGAACTATGAATCGGACGGATGCTTTGTCTTATTGTGAAGCACAAGGAGCCGTTCTATCTGGAGTCGAAAATCTCGGGGAACAACAGTTTATCATCAGTTTGTTGATTTTGTCAATGCGGTGTCCAAAATCAAAAAATAAAATCAAAATCGCGTTTCTCCTTTTTTTTTTTTTGAAAAAAAGGTGACTATCACGCGGTTACTGTAGATTGAAATTTCGATAGCGAAAATACCTAGAATAAGATTCTTTAAAAATGTAACAAGTACGTTTGTATACTTTTGACATTAGAATACGCTGAAAATCACTTCTGAACCCTGTTAATATGTTATTATCAATAGAGCGCGTACACGCAGGTTGTGCCACAAGTAAATTTTTCAATGAAAAACGTTGTGTTCCTTTAAAGAGGTACTGTGTTTGTTTTTTTGAACTGCCACGCGTTTTTTTTCTTGATTTTGGACGCCGAATAAAGAGGGTGTCATGGATAAGGAAGTTGTGAAAGAGCAAATTTTTGCGATAAAATCTCTTAAATTTTTTGAGGTATAAATGTCGGTTCGCGAGAAAATTTTTTAAAAAGTGGCGAAATGTCGGAAAAATGTTTACTATATCGAAGGCGATGATCATTTTCAAAACAACTTAATTCTTCCTATTCGACATTTTTGTAGATGAAGGAGTGAAAATCGCTCGAAGTGCGACAAACGTGAATCCCGGAGTTGGTGCTCTTTGGGTGGGCGCCGAGAGATATTCGGCATGTAGTGGGTCATCAATGAATGCGGTCGGCTGTGTGCCTTGGTCACAAAATGCGTATCGTTGGACAGACGGTTTTACGACGCTGAAGAACATGATGACATGGCTACCCGACCAACCTGACTATGTAGAGTGAGTTCTGTTTGTATACCTTTTTATCAAAAAACAACTGTTTACAGTGAAAACGAAAATTGTGTCCAAATGGCTATAATCAATATAACAGGCTTGTCGGCTGGAACAGTTTCCGGAGATCTCAACGATTGTGTTTGTGACATGACTACATCGACAAATGGTGTCACTTATATCATAGGTTTTGTTTGTGGACAACAAGCCAGCTATTCCACAAAATACTATTGAATAAGATTTGACTGTTCACTGTGAGAAAAATATATTCGATATTTTCGGGTTTTTGTTGAGTAGAAAACAAAAAAAAAATGACTGGGTGTGGATTCGAACTCTCGACCTCTCATTTAATAATCACAGGTGGTGGGCCAACAACCAGTATCTGGCCATTTTTTGGCAGGGCTGTCGTTTTGGGCAGGGCGGGTTGGGCCCCTCCCGCCCAAGCAATAAAATACGGGCTTTTGATGCCCGCGGTAAAAATGAAAAACGCACCGGTCACCGCCTGCTTGGCATATTATGAACTAAACTATGAAGACGTGTAAGGGCCACAAAATGAAACACATTTCAAGTAAATGTTTTTCTTGGGCAGGCTATGCCCGCTGATTAAATTTTAAAACGGGCGGGCAGGGCGAGCCCGGCCCAGCATAAAGCGGGCTGTGGGCGCCCGCGGGCGACCCAAACGACAGCCCTGTTTTTTGGCCATACAGGTTGAAACCCTTTATGAGCTCAGAAAGGCCTTTTTTTCCGACCTCAAAAAATCTGGTCGATTTCTGGCTCTTGTTTTTGAAACGAAATTTTTTGGTTAAATTTTGTTATTTTTGTCATGATATCGGTGAATAAATGTCAAAAAAGATGTTTCGCACATGATCAAATTTTATAGAATCTATGGGCTTCTTGCCGCGATTCAAACAAAGAAAGCGCATCTTATATGGTATCTCGTGTACCGACATCTAACTGGTTACGGAGCGCGCCATTTCTCTCGTTTGAGTGGGCGGAGCTAATCAGTTTGAAAATTATACGATCACTCACTGTTTTCTAGCCAGTTTTTCACCTTTCTTTTTCAAACCTTTTCTGGCCAGAATCAAAAAAAAAGGTATTTTTTGAGGCAGAAACCGGCCAGTTTTCAGTTTTGGCCAAAAAATGGCCAGATATTGGTTGTTGGCCCACCACCTGTTAACAAAACGCCTAACCTGTTGAACTATCATGCCACATTTTCACTTGGGAAGATTTTATTTTAAATGAGTAATCTAAGAAAAAAGGGTGAGACGTCCAGTTGCGAAGAAAAAACTACCGAGGGCATTTAAAGGAACATCAAAAAAATCTCAAACAAAAACTGTCTAACTGACTACGCTCTCCTCGTTCTCTGCACTATTTCTTTTGTTCGCTGCGAAATCGTTATGTCCCTTTGAAAGGATACGGACCTTTTTGTTGTTTGCAATTGGACACGATTTTTCTCATTTTTTCTTTTACAGGATTACAAAAAGTTGAGAATCGGACGTGTTCTAAATTAGTAAAATAATTCACTGTCACCAACATTTTTTATAAAAACAACAAAATTGAATAATAACAAAACTTTAACAGTTTGAGAAATTACAACAAAAAAAAACACTTTACAAACTGCGAATATCGTAATAGCTTGCATCAGTTCCTCGAAATTTGTAGTGATTGTCGAATTTTTTGATAATTCTGTTTTGGTCAATCCATTCTCTAGTTTTGAAAACTTCTTTGATATTCTCAAAATTCTCAATGTTCGAAATGAAAATTTCTAGTCTGTGGTTACACTTCGATTTCTTGAAACAAAAAGTAGTAAAATATAGTGATGGGAAATGATACAAACCTCTATCATGTTCAAAATCCCATCAAGTGTGATTTTCGACGTCGCACTAGTCTTGGTTACAACAACCTTTGATAGATCCCCAGATAGTTCAGCGATTCTCAACAAATCTTGATCCGAGAACTCGTGTCTTCCATCTCCCGACAACCAGAATATCTCCAAGTTGTGATCAATGTGATTGCGCAGAAGATCAGGGACAGGAACACCCGAAGCAGTGTCGATCATAATGATCGAACATTTATCAAAGTATGGCAGATATCTACGATAATCGATAACTTTGATCAAGCTTAGCTGAAATATACATTTCTCAAACTGTAAAGTTTTCGAAGTTGCTCACATTTTTTCGATCCTTCCACCATAAGGGGCTCATGTTAAAAAGTTCATCAGTGTCATGGGCAATCAAAAAGTGTGGATCAAATGAGCTGATCTCCTTTTTCAACGCGCCAATGGGAATTGTTTTGGAGACAATTTTCTCGTTCAATGACATCACTTCGATGGCATAAGTTGATTCATCTTTTTTGAGGATTTCCAGATGGATCACAAATTGTTTGCTGAAATCATGAATTCTGTCAGGGAGGCAGCCTGCACAGCACGGGAAAAAAGTCGAGAACCCAGCTCGACCCGCTATTTTTTCAGCTCAATTTGATTTTAGGGTATTTCGAAAATAGTTCTTTTTTTTTTCTTCCAACCGGCGGCACGTGAAAACATGGAAACTGACAAAAACTGAAGTGTGAAGTTCTCCTTTCTCTCGCCGCCACGATTTTCCAATTTTGGGAAGATTCCATGGGCCACGCCCACCTGGCCTCTGGGAACTTTTTGGGTATAAATAGGAATATGAATACAATGATAAATCATAATTCTAGCAACTATGAAGATGAGAAGAACAATTCGAACTACTAACAATCATCAATTCATGAAAATAATAATGATAATTGCGAGTATGTTCGAGTAGTTCTTCTCATTCTTCTTCTTTTCTATCTATTCCTATTCCTGTATTCTATTTTTCGACAAAAATAGAATCAACTCGAAATTCTGGCAATCATCAACTCAATAAACCTATTGATAATTGCGAGTATGTTCGAGTAGATTCTTATTTTTCCAATCATTTTTTTTTTTTGAAATATTTGTGTGAGTTTTCCCCTTGTAAATCACAATTTTAGAAAAATGTAGAACACCATCTTGTCGACGTTTTATCCGCGTAAAGTTGTTGAAAATGGGAGAGACGCAGAGAAAATTTTGAATGAATTCTTTTTTGGATTTTGAATTGAATGGTTCGCGTGTGACACGTGGCAACCTTATCAAGTTCACAGTGTGTATTTTTGTATCTCAAAGTTTTTTTTTTCACATTTTCCTAGACACAATTTTGTGGATGTGGCCTAAACCAAAGAAATATAATCAAAAATGAGAAATTCAGAGAAAAGGTCACGAAAAATATTTTCACCTACCAGAAAAAATTTTCAAAATTTTGGATACTTAAAAGTTTGGCTACTCAAATACACACTGTGAAGTTCTGTGGCATTGTCAAACAAGCCAGGTCATTCAACGTAAAAATAATCTACCAAGAAAGAAAAGGAGAGAGCAGGGAAAAATAAGAGAATTAGACAGTGCATCAAATTTTCCGGAACTAAAATCTTTAGGCCTGGGTAATATCTCTCCTAATTACCCGGAGCCTCTGCTATATTTGAACACTTCCTCACTCCTCTAACCCGCTTTGAACTAACTTGTAATAAAGACGATAAGCGTCAGTGTGTTGATGGAATCTTCGGTTCATCATTCGGAGTGACTTGATATCTTTCGATTCACAGTACGAGAATATCTTCTGAAGAGCAAGATCCGGCAAAATATCGAAACTCATTGGAATATATGAATGAACAAAATGCTCCTCAGAATATCCTCATTTTTTGACTCCGCCCATTTTGGAGGAAACCAATCGCATTGATTGGAAAATACTGCTTTTTAGCGAAGAGAGGTTTGCAAATCGGAGGAGACGCTGACAGTCAGAAAAATTGATATATTTTGTCGCGTGAAAAACGTGTAAACTAAAATCGGTCCTGGCCACTAAATTTCTGAGAAAAATGAAGCTGAAACTGCGTGGTCATTAGATGATTTTTTATTGACCTCCTAACATATTTTTTGAACCTGGGCCTTTTTTGAAATCCGTGGCTTTCACGAGTTAGATCGTGGCCCGAAAATCACGGGACAAGCTTTTTTTTTTGTTTTTCGCCGGGCCATAAAACCCCAGAATGGTCCGAATCGACTTTTGAGTATCATTTTCTTGTAGTCGTGAATTGAAAAAAAGTTGTGGGAACAATTTCTACCCTTTTTCAGGAAATGTATTATCTGTATTTTTTGCAAAGTTTTCAGATATATCCAAGGGCAGTTTCGGGCCGGCCCGAAGGAGCCCAAATCTCACTCCTGGTGACCTTAATGATCTCCCTTTTCTTTTGTCTACACCGCTTCCAATCATCAATAATTGACAATAATGCAAAAACATGTGGTTAGTATGGATATGTTTATTCAAACTCACAAAGAGAGCGCGCGCAAAAGTGTCAGCTCCTCCGAATAGTCAACAACTTGTTGCGAGTCGTAAAACATGTGGTTCATTAAAACATGTTCAAACTCACAAAGGCGACAACTAATCAAGCTCCGATTCATTTTTGTATACGGTAGTTGAAACAATAGTCGTAAATCAAAAAAAAAAAGAGTATGGCTGATGGACCAACTCACTATCGCGCAAATCGTAAATCACAACACTTTTCCGAAAAAATATGGTTGAAGGGATCATGTTGCAAGAGAAGTTTTACAAGGTGCGCGATACGAAAAATAATTTTCCATTTTGGGAAGTGAATTAATTTATGAACGTGACCCAAAAACCCAGTAAATTCTTTTAAAGCATTCAATTTATTTCGAAAAAAATGTGTGGGGAACTGTGACAAACTCTTAAACATCAGAAAGTTCTCTAACGCTAGAAAGTAGACACAGACCCTTGCCGGACAAGATTATGAAGCTTCGTAAAAATTCTGAACTGGCAAAAAACTCACACAAATATATTTCACAAAAAAAATGATCGGAAAAATAAGAATCTACCCGAACATACTCGCAATTATCAATAGGTTCATTGAGTTGATGATTGCCAGATTTTCGAGTTGATTCTATTTTTCTCAAAAAATAGAATACAGGAATAGGAATAGATAGAAAAGAAGAAGAAGAATGAGAAGAACTACCCGAACATACTCGCAATTATCATTATTTTCATGAATTGATGATTGTTAGTAGTTCGAATTGTTCTTCTCATCTTCATAGTTGCTAGAATTATGATTTATCATTGTATTCATCTTCATATTTATACCCAAATAGTTCCCAGAGGCCAAGTGGGCGTGGCTTATGGAATCCTCCAAAAATGGGAAAATTGTGTCGGCAAGAGAAAAGGAGAACTTCACACTTCAGTTTTCGCAGGTTTCGTGCTTTTAGGTGCCGCCGGATGGGAGACAAGATGTGACAAAACAAAAAAAAGATCAAGTAAAATATTCATGAGAACTGAAAACGTTCACTATTTTCCAAATACACAAAAATCATGAGGACATTGAAATGTTCAAATTTTGAGAGCATTGATATTTTCAGCGAGTTCTGTTCCTTTTTCATCTTCTTCTTGTTGGTTGAATTCGACTTGAATTGGAGCACGAACAAGATTATCTTCTCTACAAATCGAACCATCTAAACGAGTAATTTGTGGTAACAATCTCAATACTTTTCCACGATATGAGTCATTTTGATTTGAAATTGGATTGAAATCTAAATAAACACATGTCAAATGAGCCAAATTGGCGAGCTCATCAAAAAGTGTCCAATCAGATAATTGATTATTACGAGCCCAAAAATCGGTCAAATGGGTCAAATGTCCAATATTTTCCACTTTTGCCAATCGATTCTGATTCAAATCCAATATTTCCAAATTCAAATTGTTTCCAAGTCCACCAATATATTGGATACCATTTTGTGCCAAATAGATTTCTTTCAAATTTTTCATTCCTCCAACATTTTCGATTTCAGTTATTGCATTTGCTGGTAAACTGAGAACACTCAAATTGATCAAATGATCGACATTTTCGATTTTATAAATTTGATTTGCTCCCAAAAATAATCTGAAAAATATCCATTATCTCCTTATTCTAATAATCAACTAACCTATCTAATTTCAAATTTTTATCCAAATTCTCGATTTTTTTGATTCGATTATCTCCCAACTCCAAATATTCCAATTCAGTCAATTCATCTAATCCTTCGATTTTTTCCAATTTATTATGTACAAAATACAATGTTTTTAGTTTTTTCAATTTTTCTAAATTCTCGATTTTAGCAATTCTATTGAATGATAAATCAAGTGTTTCCAAATTGACAAGACTGTCCAAATTTTCCACTTTTTCAATCTGAAATATTTTCCAAAAAATTATGATTATACTCATGAATATTTACCTGATTATCATACAATTCGAGATATGTCAAAGTTGTCAAACAATCCAAATTTTCGATTTTCTTAATAAGATTCCATCGAAATGAGATATGTTCAACTTTTGTCAACCATGAATAATCTTCGATTTTTTTGATTCGATGTCTTGTCAAATCAACAAATGTCGAATCAGCCGCAATTTCAGTATATTCAACTTGTTCCGCTTCGAATGCAACTGTTTCAACTTTTCTTTCTCCATCTCGATCATCAATTGTTGTCACATTCATTTTTCTTTTCTTTTTTTCGTTTTGTTGAAAAATTAATAATCTACGTCATCAGTTTCATCCTTTTATACACATTTTATGGAACACGTTTCATCAGAAAAAATATGAGAATAACGTGTTCAAATTTGTGATTATTAATCTATTTTATATTTTTCCTCTTCGATAAAGTGACAAAATTCAAATAGTGAGTTGAGATATTGTGAATTTGGATTTTTCGGATCAATTTTGGAATTTTCTGAAAAAAATATTCACGATTTTGAAAAAGAGTTCCAATCTTTGTTAGTAATTCTAGACCGAACAGAGAAATTGAAAAAATCTCGGTCCGGGCCCGAACTTTTTCACTAAGGCCTGATCTAGGCACCTTCCATTCTCCCACTAATTTTTCCTAAAATTTGCAACAACAAAAAAACATTTTAATTTTTGCAGTGGGCTCAAAAAGCATCTCAAAAAATTCGAAAATAAAATCAGCAAGTGACATTGTAATAAATCTTCCTCCACGAGACAATCCAAATGAAAAAGAACCTTCAACAATGGATGGATCATTACCAGGCGATTCAGACAAAGAAATCAAGAAAACACCTGGAAAATCAGCTGAAAATAGTCCAAACAAAAATAGTTCAAACAGGAGTGCAGTTCGAAAAGTTTGTTGTGTAGTTCTTTTGGACAATAATAGCAATAATTTCAGATTCGAATCATATTATATATTCTTACAATCATAAATATATTATTTTGGATCAATTGGATTGTTATACTTTTGTCTGGATTGTTGGTTGTTCAAATTGGATCTTTAGAAAATATCTATTTGAAACTTGGATCATAAATATGAACACATTGAAATAGAACGTTTTTTTGAGTTCAAGTCATTTGCGTAGAAAATTATTTGAAAAATTCGAATTTCTGGTTTTGAGCACTATTAGGATTCAGGCTTTGGGGCAAACCCCGGTCAGAAAAGTCAGGGGTACAGCCATAAAAATTTAAGTGAGTAAAAGTCGGGCCCATGCCTGGCTTTTCCTATTTTAGAGGGTGTCACTAAACCTATTTCTCTGCGTCTCCATTCATATTTCACCATCTGTCACCATGCCAATTACTACTTATTTTCTTCTGCTTCCTATTACGTTGTCCACACATAAACAACACACATATTTGGTCTTCTTTTTCTAGTCAAACAATTTTTTTTCGAGCTTCTCATTTATTGATTTTTGTTTTTTTTTGCCTGAAAAAAAATGTATGATGAACCCAATTGGGCCTATATTTAGTACATCGACAGGTGATGAACAGATCGATGAACTCAATCGAATATTGGCGGTGAGTTGAGATATTCTCATTTTTTGAAAAAAATAATCGATTTCAGGTTGAACGCGAGCTGGTGATCAAAACACAGGAAAATTATCGAACTCTCAAAAATCAATACATCGAACTGTCAAGAGAGTATGAGAAGTTACAAGCTTCTTATGACGGCCGTCAAAATTTTCACGAACTCGAGGAGAAAAGGGAAGAAATCATCAGGAATATGCAAAAAGATTGTGAAGAAAGAGAGGTGAGTTATTGATTCATATGAAATTTAAAGTTTGTCGAAAACTTTTAGATTCGCAATGAAAAGTTCAAAATTGACACATTGGAAGAGTTGCAAAATGTGTTCCGAAAAGAATTGATCGAACAAAATGGGCAAATTGAAAAACTTCGAAATGATCGAAACGATTTGGTGAGAGAAAATGATGAGCTGTTGAGTGAGATAATGGCGCTGAAAACTGAGATCGATGACATGAGACGGAGAGAGAAATCGAAGGAAGCTGAGATTCGCAAAAAATTCGACGAGAAGCTCAAACATTTATTAGATGAGACTGATAACAAAGTGTCGCCAAGGTGGGTATTTTGGGGCCCGAAAATAACCAAATCTGAATCGGACCAGGTCCGTTTATATCAAGATTTTTGCTGAATCAGACCACAAAATCGGGCCAGGTCCGTTTTTTTGGTTGAAATTTCATCTGAATCAGAATAAATCGAAAAATATCAACCAAAAAACGAACCTGGTCCGATTTTGTGGTCCGATTCAACGAAGGTTTTGAAAAAAAAAACGGACCGGGTCCGATTTCTTCGCTCTGGTCCGATTCAGACATAATTTTTAGGTTTGGGTCCGATTTAGATTCAGTTATTTTCGGGTCCGATTTTTGGATCAAGCCCATTTCAGTATCTGCCTTGGCCCAGATAAAACACACACACACACAGAATTCAACCTGTTCTGAAAATAAATTCGGTCCCATGTTTCAAAAAACTTTTTTTTTTTGACAATTGGATTGATCTCTAAAAATGGTCCAAAACTCGGCCCGATTTTCAAAAAACAAAAAAGAAAGTTGCAGATTGGAACATTATAACAACGTGATCACCCGATTACAAGAACAAATTCACATTTTGGAATCTGAAATGCTACGAAAAACACAAGAATCGGGAAAAAGGTTGGAGGAGAAAAACATGAAATTGGAAGAAAATCGAAGAATTGAAAGCGAATTGAAAATGAGGATAAATGAATTGGAAATTCGAGTTGAAGGATTACAAGTTGAAAATATTGAGAGAAAATCTGTCGAAAAATCAGAAGAAATTAAAATGAAAATATTGAATCAGTAAGTTTTCAATGTTCAAACTACAGTAATTATTGTTTTTCAGAAAAGTTGAAGGATATTTGAATGAAAGAAACGAAATCGAATCAAAATTGCGAAAAGAGCAAAGGGAATTCGACAAGAAAATCGAGAAAAACGAGGAGAACTTTGCAAAACAAATCTTCGAATTCGAACGAGTTTGTCGAAAAAAAGACGAGGATATCGAACAATTGCACATACAGCTAGAACGACTCGATGAACTTCAGGATATTCTCGAACAATCGGAAAAGAATCGACAAATCGAACAGGAACATCGAGAAAGGTTGGAGAGCGAAGTGAGAAATTTGTATAAAAAGATGGAAGAATTGGGAGAGGAAAAGACAAAGTATTGTGCAAAGTTGAAAGAAGACAGAGATCAGCTGGAACAATCGGTTGCTTATTTGAAGTGAGTTTAGGGCCCGGACCCGAAAATCGTCCTGGCCCGGGCCCTTTTCATGTTCACCCAAAAACCTCTCTACGTTTACAGAAAACAACTCGAAACGACACCGGACACAACTGCAGAAGTGAGCCGCCTGAAAAAGGAAATCAAAGAAATGGTAAGATAGACAAAAATTATTTTATTTTTTCACGTGACCTTAAACGTGGCAATATTGGCCTTCCACTTCATTTTCAATTTGAAGGTCACGTGAAAAAAAAAAGAAATATTCATTTCTCAAATTTTTTAGGAAGCGTTGATTTTCTCGGGCTGTGAAAAAGTCCAAGTTTTTTTCCAATTGTATTTTTTTAGGATCGGAAAAGAGTTAAAGAAAAAGAGAAATATCAAAGTGCTCTATCTGAAATGAAGACAGCATTGTCAATGGTCGAAAAACAACAACTATCAACACAACGGAAGATTCGAGAAAATCTAGGAATGTTATAAATATTATTTAACGGGCATAAAGTTTTTGACTTTTTTTTTGACTAGGCCGGCCCGAAACTGCCGGAATATCGCCTTGAGAAATAAAAAGAAAAATAAAAAATTATTCATCTTTGAAATTCTGCCTAACAATCGCTTCGTTTTCTTCGGCAACTAATTGAGCAAATCTGAAAATTTCAACATTTTTCATCAAGTTTTGTTGTTGATACCTCTGGTTCACATATCTGTAGATGAGTTTCGTTGATACATAGGCAAATGCGATTAGAAATAGTGTAATTGACAACAAAATGAAACACAAACTCCCGTCTGAAAAATATCAGAAATTTGATTTGCACACGGTCGAGCAGAAACCCAAGTTCCCAAGCCCGCATTGAATGACCGGGCTTATTTTGAAGGCCTGGAAAAAGCTGGTCGAAAACGAGCCCCAATTATATATGTGCGAGTTCTAGTACTTCAAACAAATCATGATTTTTCTAAAAGAAAGACTGTAGAAAAAGTTCTGACAACATTTAAAAATTTTACCAGCGGAACTGAAAAAAACTAACGCTCTAAAAATCTAGCGGGATAGGCTACGGGCTTTTATGATGTGTAATTCAAAAGAGACGCAGAGAAATCAGATTTTTTTGTTTGAGGTCACGTTGGTTCTTCTATTTTGTTGAAATTTATTGAAAAAAGTTGATGAACGGAAAATTTTTTTTTAAATTACCGATGTGGCCTATATTTTTTTTTAGTTTATTTTCCGAAAAATCTCAAGTTTGAGATATTTTCCCACAAAAAAAAAGAAAAAACTTGACCTTTTGAACGGCAAAATTTTTTGAGAATTTTTATTTATTTTTCGGGCCGAGCCGGGCCTAAATTTCGCAAAAAATAGTCCAATCTCAACAAAAAACAGACCATCTTCTCTAGTAAAATCGTTGAACATCACATGAATCGCTGCTGGAAACCCCCAATTCAACTTCAACTTTTTCCCCGGTTTTCAAATATTATTTTAGAATTCCAACAAATTTCGAAACAACAATTTAAAGAACCAAAAATTCATTAAATAACAAAATGCTCATTTGTAAACTATTCGACAAAAAATAATAATTGTAAATAGATTAAAAATTATGAAAAACATTGTAAAACTACAAAACAATTCAAAAAAGCAGCAATAAACATTCGAATAGATAAAAAAGATGGAAATAAGAAAACAAAATCAGCTAAACACGAATCTATTCATTGATATGCTATTAATTAGTATAAATTGTAAATATAGAAGACAAAAAAAACATCATTCGCGAGTTAGTAGAAAGATTAGAGATCGAGCATCGACACATATCCGGTAAAGAACTTTTTTCGTGAAAATTACTTAAATTATGACAGGCATCTAGCGATTGAAGAATGAAAAAGAAAAGAAATTTCCCGAAATATTGAGATAAGAAGTCACCAGGAAAAAATAAGGGGCGGAAAGAGTAAAACAAAAGAAGAAGAGGAAAAACATTCGACAAATAATTGAGAGATCACAACAGTTAGAAAAAAAAAGGAAAAAAGAGAGTATCAAAATGTGTTTTACCGATAGAACGTTCTGAGAAAGCTTAAATTAGAGTTTCGTTTGAGAAATATAACATTTTAAAATCAGTAACCGAGGTAGCAAATCGAAATTCGAAAGGGTTTGTTTTACATCACAATTTTTGAGATAATTTAGAAGAGTTTTGGAAAGTCTACTCCCCCACGTTTCGAGCAATTTAGACTTCAGATTTGCATCCATCATTTCAAAATGTGAGTCGTGTCGGAAAAGCTTCAGATTGCATGATAAGCCAGTTGAAGAGCATGCGTTGGAGAATTCGAAAGCTGAAAAATACTAGTTTTTATAAAATTATCCGGAAATTTGAAAAATCAAAAAATATTATTTTTGTGAGACGTGACCTTTTTGAAATAAAAAAAGGTTTTTTTCGAAATTTTTTGTTGGAAAAAACGTAAAACATCGGAATTTGTCACGCTTCGGGCCAGTATTATAAACGTAAAAAATTGGCGTGAAAAACTGAAAAATTTTCAAAATTCTCTTAAAAATAAAAACAATGATTTTTTGAACTTTTTTTTCTATTCAGACGCAAATAGTATAAGCGTAAAAAATTTGGTTTAATCCGGATCATAATTTTCGGTCCGAGCCGAGTTTTAAAAATAACGACTTTCTGAAATTGCAAAAAAAACGTTTGTTCTAACCTGATCGAAGTTCAGGATTTTACGGGTTTTTGTTTTCGGAAAAAAATCTATTCATTTCAACGAATCTTAACGCAATCGTTGTTTTTAATTTTTCAATTACCTTTTTTTGGAGAAAGTTGTTTCAATAATTCGAATTCGTGCTAGAGAATGAATGACTGTGACGAGCCTGAAATTTTAAAATATTTCCGATAAAAAAACCCAAAATCAAAAAAAAAAACTCACCACTTCTGACACAAAACGTCGCGCCGCATCGGCCAACCCATTAAACTGATATTTATTCGACAAATCCACTATTGCATCTATATTGTACTCTGTATTGGGCAAACATTTTGTTCGAGATGTCCATGTTTCCCAAAACCCACCATTAATACTATTCCTATTTGACAACACATCCAAGACGGCTCGAAAACGTGGCCATTCACAGTCCATCATTCGAATGTGCCCCTTCATTGAATCATAACTTTGAAAACTGTGAGCAAAAAAAGCCGACGAAGAAAGAAGACGTTTTGAAATTCGAAATTTGTTCGAACTTCCCTTGAACACCATAACCATCTCATCCGATTGATGAATTGGTTCACTGTAAATGAAATCAATGATATACTCGTTTTTGCTAAGAACAACCAACTTACTGTGGATTGAAATCGAAACAAGGCTGATTTCGATGTATATTCATATCCCATTCACTCGCATAATATTTACCACACTCCTGAAAAAGCCAACAATTATTGATCAACAAATCATACACATATATTTTCAAGGAACATTCACAAAAGCATTTCTGGGTTACTGTACTATCAACAAACATTTTTTCGACAAATATATCATAAAAACATTGAAACAAAAATGGACAACTAGACAGTAACCCGGGAGGACAGATTGCACATGCACACCTGACACAAATGCCTCGCCTGTTCTTCCTCGACTTCCATTCTGATACCGTGAAGTTGTTGTGGTTTCACTTCGACAATCGGTTTCGATTCGACGGTGGCGGTGGCGGCGGTGGCGATTGGCGGCAATCCGATTCCAGTCGAAAAATCGACATCTCTTGTCAACGGCGATGTCGAACGATCATGTCGTTGGCTCGTCGTGCTGTCCGGAATATCTTCGCTCTTCACAAATTTCACCTCAACATCTCTTGTCGCAACTTCTGCTACTGATGTTGGTTGTTGTTGTGGCTGTTGTTGTTGTTGTGGCTGATGAGATTGTTCAGACGATGATGGTGATAGAAATGTGTTTGGCGGCATCGAATGTTGCGATTCTCCTTCGCTGCTGTCTTGCGGTTGCGTCGGTGTTGTCGACGTCGACTTCTTCTTCGAGCCATTCGATCGCTGACTCGATTGCATTGCCGCTTTGGTGGCTTGCGCGTTTTTCACTTCAAGACACGTTGAACGATGTCGACGCAGAGAGTAGTCGGAGGAGAGAATTCTGAAATTATCTTTGAAATTAGGATGTTCGAAAAGAAAATAAAAAATCCAGAATCGGACCGGGCCCGATGAAAAAGGAACCGGGGAATAATCTTCTTGCAAGGTTCAAATGCTTCTGGACCAATTTTTGTGGCCTAGATATATTATTCCCGTTTTCACCGGGCCCGGGCCTGATTCGGAAACCTTCGAAATCAGAAAAAAAAACTCACTTATGACATCCGGTACACGTATGGGTCTTCTTCTTTTTCGGCGGTGGTGGTTGCGACGACGACGACGACAAACTTGGTTGAGAACCATTTTCAGCTGCGTCTGGCGGCATTTCCTCAATCGGAGTTTGTGGCAAAGATGGCTGTTGTTGTTGTGGTTGTTGAGGCTGTGAGTTTTGCGATACAACTTGAACAGTATACGTTTGTGGTTGCTGTGTAGGTGGAGTGGGATGAGATTGTTGTTGCTGTTGCTGCTGCTGATGTTGTTGTTGCTGCTGTTGTTGTGGAACAATCTGATTATACGGCTGCATGTTGTAGTTATATTCATTCCAACTTCCAATCGATGGTAGCGAAGTTCCCATTCCGGTCGACGATGTTTGATACAACTGATAATGACTAGTGTGTTGTTGCGATGACGGTGGCAGCATTTGTTGTTGTTGTTGTTGTTGCTGCGATGGTTGCGGTTGTTGCGGCATCGGGGCCACAGCCATTTGTTGAACCGATGATTGTTTTTGCATTTTAGCCGCCGGTGGTGTATGTTGTTGTTGAGTTTGCTGATGTTGATGCTGCTGTTGTTGCTGCGAATGTGCAATATCATTATTCGGCGAAGACAGCGATGGTAATCCCAAACTAGACGATGTTGATAAAGGCGGCAGAGATACCATATTCGATTTCTCGTTATCTTCAGTGAATGTTGTGTCCGCTTCAGCCAATTCGGTTCGAGGCTTCTTACCCTCAATCTCAGCCATTTCTTCTTCAGCCGATCTTTTGAGTTCTGCCGCAATTCGGGCTGTCTCCTTCGACTGTTCTTCATCAACATATTCAACACTTCTCACACGATTCCAGTTACTACCACTTGGCACCGTGTTCCAATCTTGTTTCGGTGACATCAACTGTGTCGGTGGTTGGGGTTGTGGAGTTTTTTGTTGTTGTTGTTGCTGAACTCTATATTGGAAATTTGGCGAAGTGTGCATCATTTCAGTCGTCGTCGTTCCGGCTACAGTATGCCTTCTCGCAGTCAACGGCTGACTTGTAGTAGTAGCCGATGTTGATGATGACGAAGTGACCGATGATGACGACGGCGCAATCTGCGCCGGTTTTCGCGCAATCTCATCCGGCGTCAATTTGTGAACCGCCATTCGATGTCGTTTCACATTTTTGCGACACGAATACGTCTTCAAACATTCGGGACACTGATATTCTTGTTGCGGCTTTTTCGCCTTTACCACAGCGCCACCCGACTGCGCCAACGGTTGGATTTCGATAGAGACGGGCTCGAAATTTTTGATCGGCGCCGGTTCGAACTTCTTCTCGTGCATGATGACATCGCCGGGCAGTGGTTCAGTGGTTATGATACTGTCCAGAGGCGAAACATTATGCCCGTTTGGTGTCATTCTGAAAATGAACAGAATGAGATCAGCGATAAGAGAATTGAGAGGAAAAAATGGACTTACTCAATTTTCGAATCCATTTTCTTCACAATAATTGTCTTCTTTGCTTTTTGTGCATGATGTTGCTGGTTAGGCATCGGATGTTGAATGGAAGGAGGCAACATTTGCGGAAATTGAGCTTTCGACATGGTTGTAATTGTGTAACTGAAAATGATATTGTTTATTTTATTTTTTTTCTTCAACATTTAATTTTCTCGTGACTTTTTCAACGAAAAAAGCAACAAAAGACTCACTCTTCTCTAGTCGAAATCGGCTCCTTTTGATGATACAATTCAACAGCTCCTCGTTGCATATCCTCATCGAATGCATCCATGTCAATATCATCGAAAACATCATCTTCATCACTTCCCAAATCGCTAAACGACGAGACAAAAGATATTCGACTTGCGGCCATGATTGGATGTGAAGAGATATGAGCAGAATCATTATTCTGATGTTCAACAATTCCATATTTTTGAATTGGCTGATGTTGTTGCTGCTGCTGCTGTTGATGGTGATGTTGATTTTGATATTGCTGCTGCTGATGATGATGATTATTCTGTTGAATTTGATGATGTGATTGATTGACAACAACCATCTGATGTTGCTGTTGTTGTGGTGGTGGATGATTCTGATGTTGTTGTTGTTGTTGATGTTGCACGTGTTGTTGAATCGGTTTGACTTGCATATGATACGCCGATGTTCGTTCAGCTTCCAACAACTTTTGTTGTTGAACATGTTGTGCTCTCAAATGTTCGCCTACAGTAATCCACGGTTTCGATGCAGCCGGTTCACTAGTTATCACATAACTCGTTGTGCTTGTATTGTTAGTGTTGTTAGTGGTGTTGGTGTTATTGTTGCTCGTTGTGGTAGTCGTCGATGGAACAGTCGATGGTGTGACTGGTGTCGATTTGATTTTGGGCGATGTCAACGTTTTCTCAGCACTCCACGCTGTTGTCCCGCCAACTCCGTTCACTTTGGTATAAGTAACAGTGGCAGTCGTTGGCTGTGGTGGCAAAACAACTGACGGTTTTGAGGTCTGTTGTTGTTGTTGTTGTTGTTGTTGTTGCTGTGGATATTGTTGTTGATGTTGCTGCTGAGGTTGTGGCTGTGGTTGTTGTGATGGAGGATTGGTCATTGTTGGTACGTTGGTGGTGGTGGTTTGAACTTGACCGGGTGTTTGTGGAGTGTTCGGTTGAGATGTTGATGTTGACGAACCACATAATCTGAAATTTGAACAATATTGAAAAGATCCAGAGGTGGGAAGGGCCGGACCGGAAATTAGGGACCGGTATTTTTTTTTGTTTTTTTTGGCAAGATTTGTGAGGGTAGTCTCTCGTTCTGATAAATATCAGAATACCCGAATATCTATCCGTCTTGTGGAAAAAACCCAAAACCCTATGGCGACTTCGAACTCAAAAAGTCCCGGCCAAGAAAAATTAATTTTCAATCCAAATTCTCAAAAATTTTCCATTATCAACAACTGATAAAGCTCACCGTTGTAGCGCCATTTTACACGTAGCACGATGTCGTTTCAAATTGCTAGCCGAACACAGTTGTCTCGAACAATCCTCGCAGGTATTGGCGGCCAATCCGTTTTTGGGCAAGCTGAAAAAAAATTGAATAACAACTAGTATAACGAAGCGAAAAAAAACGACAGTACCCATCACAAGTACAATTTACACCACCACAATCACAATCACTGTCAGCACCAACACTACCAACAACACCACCACTACCACCGCCACCAACTGAGGACGTGGATGAACTACTTGCAGACGGCATAGCCGAAAACCAAGGTGATGCAGTAATCGATGGAAGCGGAGCAGAATGCGGTTGAGATGGAAGCATAGACGACGATCCATTTTGGTACGGGTTATGTACATGCTGATACGGTTGTGGTTGTTGTTGTTGTTGATGTTGCTGGGGTGGTGGATAGAAACCAAACGGTTGTTGAAAATGTTGAAGTGGTTGTTGATATGGATTCGGAACAACTTGTTGAGAAAGCGCCGTTCTGCCATCCGAATTCAACGCATCCAACAACGCACTTTTCCCATGCACACGTAGAATCGCCGGTTCCATTTGTCTCGACGGTGTCATAACACCGGACACTTTTGTGACAGTAACCCGTCCGCCTAATGGCGGTTTTTCTTCACAATCCGGTTCGAGAGGTCTTTTCACCGGTTTCCGTTTTTGATGTTGCATTTTAGCCACCATCGTCTCGGCGGTTGCCACAGAGTTCGGAGCCGATGTGGAGCAAGTCCCTCTGTAATGAACATCAACACATCTACATCACAACATTAATTAACGGAATACTAAACAAAACTACAGAGAAGAAAATATGGTGAGAAAAATAAGAAACGACTAGCGAACTCACTCTTCTGGCGAAATTCCAAACTCGGCGACGTACTGTTTACACGTTGTATGATGTCGTTTCAAACTTCGAAGCGATGAAACCGCCTTTTTACACGATTCACATTGATAGCTTTGCGGAGTTCCTTGAGAATTGGACGACATTGACGCCGACGATGAATGCGCAATTGGATCATCACAATCGAGAGAAAGTGGCATACTGAGTTCTGCATCTATTCCCATCCGCATACTTCTAGAATAAAAAAAGTTTTGCGTTGTTTCACATTTTGGCCATTTCGGGCTGGCCGGGAAAATTTTATTTTTGACAAATTTGAACATGCCCGGGAGCCTTCGGACCATTTATTTTTAATGGGAAGTGTTTTTCTTGAATTCACAAAATTTAGGAAAAAACTCACAACTGTGGATTTGGATCAAGCGTGTTGATCTCCTCTCGCGTTTCCATCGTGTCCATTCGTAATTGTTCATTGAACGCCATCACTTCAGTGAAATCCGGATCAGCCGACACCGAATGAGGACCCGAATAACTATCGCTTCGCGACCAATCCGAATACGTTAAATCATCGGTGATCTTGAAGTCATAACCGTTTGTCAAATAACTCGCTGTCGATTGATTTGTGTTCGTTGTCGATGATGAAGAACCCTGCGTCGTTACCGTGTACATTGTTGTCGTTGTTGTGGTTGCTGCGGTGGCTAACGAATTCAGAGTTGGTTGATGTTGCGGTTGTTGAGATTGATAATTTGTGGCTGGTGATGATGGTGTTGTGGTCGGTGTCATTGGTGGTGGCATCGAACTGCTTTGATGATTGTTGTGATTCGATATCAGCGGTGGTGGTGGACATGTTAGTCGATGTCTTTGGAGATTTCGCGCATTCGACATTTGACGATTACATGTTGGACATGGAAAATTGGTGCGAAGAGGCGGCGGGGGTGCTGGTTGTGTGCCAGTTCTAAAAAATAATCAATAAGTACGAACTTTTTGATTTTTTGAAACAATAATTTTTTTGCTTTATTGAAAAAAACATGAACTCACTTTTGTTGCGCTTCTGCAGCCAGTTTCTGTTGTTTGGTTGCCGACAAAATCTGCGATACATTTCGAGCCACTTCAAATTCAACACGTAACGGATCAATTGGTTCGGGTTTTTTGTGAGCTGCAGCTCGCGCACCGCCAGATTTTCGTTTCGGAATGGCAGCGTTAGGTGGAAGGCTGAAAAACGGAACGATAAAGTTTATAATAAATAAAAATATTATTTTTCAACGAGGAGAGAAAAACTCGCTGAATCGGGTTTAAAATGAAATAAGGGCTGTATTCGATTTTGAGGAGAAATTTCAGAACTGATTTCAGAATTTTGACTGCGCTTGAGTTTTTGAATAGGTGAAAACTTCTCGAATAAATTATTTTTGGCCCGTTTCAGAATAATTACGAGCTGGAACCTCGGTTTTTATTCAGAAACCTCGGTTCCAACCCGTTTTTTTTAAAAGTTCAACCCGATTCAGGATTTGCCCTGGGCTAAGTATAAAATTATAAAAAAAGGTTTAAAAAACGTACTGTGCAACATTCCTCATGCCTTGTCCATAGTGTGACAACGGATCGACCGTTTTCACCGGATACGCAGGCACATACGTCCGTTGAATCGTATGCGTCGTCTGTGGATGGTGAACATTATGATGGTGCTGATTGGATTGCGGCATTGGTTGTTGCTGCTGCTGCTGCTGTTGTTGTTGCTGTTGTTGTGATTGTTGCAGAGGTGGAACCGGTGCTTGTTGCGGCACACTTCGAACTTGTTGCTGCTCGTACCTCACGATATATTTGGTCTCATTTGATGAGTTGTTGGTTTGAGTAACAGGTGTAAACTTGTTCGGTTCTTCAAATGAATCGTACATTGAACTAGATTGACCTGAAAAAGAGAACAGTTTGAAAAAAGATGAAAAATGTGGGGCGAAAAAAACAACTCACCAAAATCATCATAATCCATTGAAGTACTGCCACTGGTTGCACCGCTTTCCTCATCATTTGTCGAACCTCCGCCAAAACTGTTCGGATCCAAATAACCACCAATTTGTTGCATTTCCATCGACATCATGTCGTGATGATGCGATGAAGGCGGTTCCAAAAGTGCTGTTGTGAACGAACCGAAATCATCTGATTGTCGGCTTTGACTGAGGGGAAGGCCCTCCATCGAATCTAGACGAGCATTTACCTGCAAAAATTAAATGGTTGGGCGGTTTTTGGGAAACATTTACATTTTGTCTTATTCGTGCATTCATTCGTTCTATTAAAGAAATTGTTTATGAATACTAATTTATTCAGATGAGACGCATTTCAAGTGGTAATAGAGAGTATGTAGCGGGAGAAACGAGAAAAGCGGACAAAAATATAATTAATTAGGTTTTTGTTCAGTGCGCAAACGCTCGAGAAAAGATGGATGTAAAAGACAAGAAGACGAATGGGAAGGATGCAACAAACAATAACATTTCAAATATGTTCAAAATAAGGGCTCAATTTAAAACAATCAGGGCTCAAATTCGCGGACCGTAAATCCAAACTCTTAGATAATCACTAAAAAATCGAGGAAATTCCTAATTTTCGAAAATCAATCGATAGATTTAGTAAAATAGTTTAAACAACAAAAAAACCAACTCACGTTATTAGAAATATTCGATATACTTCTGTGCGTCACTGGTTTCAGCTCTTTAACAATTGTCTCTCCTATAATTTTCGACTGATTTTCAGTGGATTTTGATTTGATGATACCACTCGGTGTGGGCGAACAAATAAAACCAGAAGTCGACGATAAACAACCGCTGACCAGTGGTGATTTTTCGATTTTTAGTTGTGGTCTGAAATAAGAAGAAATTGTTTCAAAAATCGAAGACAATTTCGGGAGGGAACGGGAAGACAATAAAAAATAAAACATATGTGGCATGTTTGGCGAAGAAAGAGATTAAATTTCAAACAGAAATATCTTATTACAAATTAGCTTTTTTACGGGATTCTTCTCTAGTTTGTTGTGGTATTACTGACTTGAAAAAAAAAGAGTTGAACTTGATCTTAAAATGTTTACCGATTGACTTTTGCTAACAAACCAATTAGCAAAACGTTTTAAACTTTTCAGTGAAACAATACTCTTACAAAACTCCCTGCAGCAAAAATAAGACAAAATGTCAGAGACGGGACGAAGAAAAAACGCGAAAAAAAAAGAAAATTGAGGCTTATTTGGGACATGCGAAAAAACTGCAAGACAGCGTGCAAAACCGAGAGACGCCATACTTTCATTTTTTGTGGTGTGTTGTTGCTCGTTCTAACAAAAGAGCTCGTCAATATTTTTTTAAAGAGAAGAAAAAAGAATAGAAGAATGCATGTAATATTAGAATATGTATATAATACATTATTCATTCGATTGAACAAAAATAGAAGAAGAAAAAGATGGGTGGTTTTGTGAAGAAGAAAAAAGGAAAGAACATGCACATTTATTAATATTATTACCCACAAGAAATGTGAGAAATTAGTGAATCAGAGCAACAAAAAAAGTGGGAAAATACCCAGAAAATGAATCAAAAATTCATCAAGTTTGATGAACTCGACAGCTGGTTGAAACGAAATAAAAATTGATTTCTCATAAAAAATTCTTGGAGCAAAGCAAAGCAGAAAAAAAAAGATTTGTAGTATCCCAAGCATTTTCTCTAATACCAGAGAAGGAAAGGGCAGGTGCATATATAATAATACAACGGAAACCCGCCCCAACATGTCAATTATTGGGTTTAATACGGACACACAGAGCAGATTTAGGACTATTCGATTGTATAAAAAAAGATGATATTTAGCAGAACAATAAACTACGCGATTGTAAATCGTGTAACATTATGGGAAAGTTTGGTTAATGCAAATTGACAGTAGTGACGAAGAAAAAAGTATCGTGACTTATATTTATAATGTTCAAAACCAAGAGTGAGATTTTGGGATTACTTTTTCAGAGCTTCAGGAGATTTTAGGTCTACTCTATCTATGGGCCTAAAAACTCAAAATCTCATTCCTGGTCCAAAACTATTTTTTGTATTTTGAAAACCGGATATTTTTAATATTAGAGAATTGACAGTGACAAAGATCACTGAATACGTCAACTCTTATTCGTAAATGTCAAATAAGAAGATTTACATGTCGAACAAAATTTAGTCAACCAGCGTTGTCGCTTTAGGGCTCTCGAGGAGCAAAAAAAAATCTTTTAAGCGTAGGTTTTTTTGCTTCAAAAATAAGGCGGCCAATTTTTTTCGTAGAAAAATTTGAAAATAATTTTAATTAGTTTTTTCTCAACTTTCAGTCTCCACATCCACAACTTGAAAATCGATACATTTCCAGCAACGCAAACACAACATAAAAAAAAACGAAACCAAAAAGAAGAAAAATCGAAAAACGAAAAAAGAGAGAAAAATCAATAAACAAACAAAAATCGAATTTCAACTTTGTCCGAAACTCCAAAAAAAACCAACAATTTACACAACATTGAATTTCGTTTGTGACCAAAACAGAAAAAAAAATGCTAAAAATATTCACCAATCGAAGAAGGGAAAAAACCGAGTGTTTTGAGATTGTCTGCGTCTCTGCCACTTGAGATAGATTAGGTCTGCGTCTCTCTATTTAATGCGTGCCTGTGTGTTGGGTGTCTTTCACCCTGCTCGCCAAAATGTAATTGGAGCAGAATGGATGGATGCTTGGGTGCGTTTAGAATTCAGAAGAGGGATCGGGTGAAATGAGGGTTGGGAATTGAATGAGTTGAGATAGAGCAGTTTTATTATTATTCTCAAGAATACGGCGAATTAATCGAATTACACCATCTTTAAGTAGACGTTAAAAACCGCTAAAAAACTTTGAGAAAAAATCTATTTTCACGCGCAGAAAAAATTCTGGGTTCGAAAATCTCGATTTTTGAATCGACAATCAGCAGGAGAAAAATTACAATAATGCAATTTCAGTATTTGCGGGAAAGAACACCATGGTACCGTATCCATAGAAACCGAAACTCGGGAAATACGAAAAATATAAACAAAATACAGATTTTTCATCAACAAAAAGAAGAAAGAAAGAAAGAGAAGAAGGATAAATTCAGGTATAAAACGGGTCACTAAAACTATAATTATATTTGTTTAAGACTTGTGTGTGTCTCTCAAAACGACGACTACTCCACCATATGTATGAATACACCAGTTCACCATATGGAACATACGGAAATAAACATAAATTGTGTTGAGGTCGGAATGGGAGGAGAGAATAAAGAAAATATTGACACCACCATGACGGAGAAATAAATTAGAAAGTGCCATTTTTTTTGGCAGCACCTATTCGTGAAAAATGACGACAATTTGAGCAGCAAGCCGCAAAAAAATCCCCGCAGGCACATTATGAAAACGACAAAAGGAGAAAAATGAAGCAAGTTAAAGTTGTACATAAAAATGCAGTAGTGAAAGGGGAGGGGGACGCATGCGCACAAAAAAAAAGTTGGGCTGAGAAAGAGAAAAAACGCGAGGAAAAAAGTAAGAAAAAAAACCCACAATTTCCGTTGCCTTCTCTCCAGAAAATTTCCGCTTCATGTATGTACATACATATTCAGATCAGATATTTTGTTGTTTTTTTTTGTAAGGGGTGTAGAACGGGTACGTTCGGAATTTGTGTTTTCTCGAATTTTGAAAAAGATAATTTCAAAATTTTATTTTTGCTCCGCAAGGTTCTAGGTAACATTCATATTTTCCACATTTTCAGAAAGGGATTGTTACGAGCTACGAAATAAACATAGATTTGAAAAAACTGAGTATTTTTTCTAGGTCCAAGCCCACTGCCCTACAAAACAAAAAAAATTACAGTAATAAACCTAGGCCGGGCCTGTGAGAGCGTTTTTTTGTAGGGCTATCAAAATTGTTCCCGGTTGGCCCTTTTGTCATACGCTAGTTCCACAGAGTTCAAAATACAAAATTCAGGCATTAACTTTTACATCAGGAAAAATTTCGAAATTTTCCATGTACATGACTCTAACAACCATGACAAAAATTCTCTTGAAAATGTCGATTTTTCAGACTATGTTGCGAACTTTTAATTGATGGAAGCAAAAAAGAAAACAACAAAAACGGAAGTTCTCATCCGATATTTATCTGTTTCGAAACTCAAAAACAACAGAATATTTCTGAATGTTTTCTGGCTCTAACCCGTTGTAGAAAAAAATTGGCAGGAGAAACTTGAGGGGATTTCTTATTGGATAAACACTCATCTTGAAAAATCAAGAATGAAACACTTTACATGGAACGGGTTCACAGTTCACCTAAAACTTCTGCCACGATTTTTCTTGTAAGAACAATCGATAAAGCAGCCGTCATAATAAATAAGTAACAAAAAAAGAATTGGGTCAATTTTTATGAGCTTTGTTCTTTTTTCATTGAGACAAATGAAATGAGAAAACATGTTGTGAAACTAATTCAGGTAAGACACAAAGGAAAAGCAACAAAATGCCAAAAACTCTCAACCAAATATAGAAATATACATTTTATCTTATCAGTTCTCTTCTAACATTATTCAACAAAAAAAAAACGAAACAAATACTGTACATAAATATTTTCAACCATCATTTCGGTGATCGCCAAAAAAAAACAACAAAAATAATTCTGTTCTTCCTCAAAACTACTTGAAATTCGTACACGTCCTTGGGTTATTCACTAATTCGTAGAGGTCGGACGGGCAGGCCAAAAAATCTTTATAAGAAAACATCACAAAAATTCAAGGTCTTCTTTTTTTTTTGCGGAAAACAAAATGTGCTTATTTCATCGAAAAGATGTGGTGAAAAATGCAAAAACATATGGGAAAATGTTTTAAAACATATCCGGAATCGGTTTGTAAACCTTCTGGCTTGGATTTCGATCGAACTCGCAAAATGCAGTTTAGAAAATATCATCAGATTTTTCATCAAAAAAGTATGGTTTGATCAAATATCTCTAAACTTCTAAACAACTAGACCTTTTGGCGAAAATTCTTGTGAAGATTTTTTCTGTAGATGAAACCATAAACTGAAAATTGCTATCGGTATTATCCAAAATCTAATCGATAAAATGCGCTCTACTGATAATCTCACTTTTCTCGGCTCAGAAGTGATTTTCAGCATATTTTAATATCAGAATCTGATTCTACGTGCCGAAAAAGTCCAAAAATGTACTTCTTAAACTATCAGAAGTTTTGTTCGGGATATATTCGTTTCTGAAATTTCAGTCTACAGTAACCGCGTGGCATTTATTCAATTTTGGATAATACTTATGCCCAGAATATAAACTTGCGTTAGTTTCACAGCAGACGACCCTAACAGCAGAAAAAGTTTAGGTCCTCAAAAAATAAAATACGATGACGAAACGCGGAAGTTTCCAGAAAAATTACGAAACCGTTTTTCCAACAAAAAAATGACCTTTGCAATGGAATTTGCTCAATCCAGGAAAAAAATCGAGTTTACACAAAACGACAAAAATGCCATTATTTGTATTTGAAATGTAAATAATATATGAGAATTTTATTCTTCGTCACAAAAAAATCGCTTTTTTATGAGAAATTTATGAAATTCGTTTGTGCAAATAATTTGCTAAATTTATTATTTGTTTTTTTTCCTGTTGTTGCTGTAATAACAAGTACGTGGCTAGTTCACAAAAAAATCGAGTGTCTCAATTTTGCTCTTCGTCGTTTACAACAGAAATGTTCAATAAAAATATAAACTCATCGGAAAAATATGTTTACAAAAAGTTTCATTTCCGATTCTAAACAATCGCTTTTTTTTGACGGGGTAAAAAAAAGAAGAGTCAAAATAAAATATCCGTTTTTTGCTGTCCTCAGAGAGTTTTTCGAGTTTTTTTGTTCTTCTATCTGGCAAGCAGCAAAAAGGAGATAATCGAAAGAGATAAGAGCAAACACATATTTTTAGGGTTCGTTGAGAAAAAAAACTTTCATTTTTATGATGGGAAACATTGAAACTTGCAGAAAAAATAGAATTGATTTTCAACTGGTTGGGAAATATATCATTTTACAAAAGTTCATCCATCGTGGTCTTATTCGACCAAATGATCACTTGGGGATTGGCAGTTTCTAAAAACTAACCGAAAGTCTTGTTCGCAAACTTCAAAACCTATAATAAATCACATTGTGACAAATTAGTGTGATAACTTGAAAAGAAAACACACTTTGGAAAAAAAAATTGAAAATTGGTTTTTTTTGTTGCGTTCATCGACAGAACAGAAAAAAAAACCGATTGAACAATATAAATTGTTGCGCACGCAAATTCGAAAAACCGGTTATTTTCAGTCGAGATGCGACGAGAGATAAGGCGATTAGATGAGAGCGTTAGACAAAAATTTGTCAAAGTTCGAGTATATATTTAGAGATGATGACGAAAAGGTTTTTTTTCTATTTTGCGAACAGCGAAAAAAATCGGTATTTACATTGCTAAAAGAGAGAAAAACAGAGACAAAACAATCGAGTTTTAACACGAATATTATCATTTTTGTTTTGGTTTGAAATTATATATACAAACAAAAACAAAAATTATTCAGCAACAAAACTTTACATACTAATATAGGCTAGAGTAGAGTGTTCCAGGTGGAACTTTTACGCAAGAATAGAACACTTCTGAGCAGGTGCAACATTTTTCGAACAGAATTGTGCCCTCAAAGTGTTCGAACCTCAGATGTTTCATTTTCATTTTGATCGGTTTTTATTGACAATTTACGTAACAGATGTTTGTCGTTCTTTTTACTTATTGGAAAATAAATGAACAAAAACCATCATCTGTTATTTATGAACAATTTTTGAAGAGTTGAAAAAGACTCAAGTAGTGAGAACTAGAACTGATTTTCAGATTTCACATGCTAAACATTTCGTCGCTCCCCAAAAAAAACTAACTTGACTTCAATTGTATAATCCTTCTGATTATTTTCATTGTCGTCTTCATTTTGGTCTTCCCCTTCCACCTCATTATCATACTCTTCTTCTTCTTCCTCCTCATATTCATCACCTTCTGATTCGGAAACTTGTCGAAGAGGAGCCAGTGTCGCCGCCATTCCGCTACTGTAAAACTCAAAAATAATTCTTTCGTAACTTTTGATTACTGTGTAAATATTTTGATTAGTTAAAAATGTTGTCCTTCCTTTCCATTTGATCTACCGACTATAAAAATGAATGTAACGGGCCGCTAAAAAACGACCTCGTTTAAGACTCGAAATCGAGCTTCCCGAAAATAAGTGAAAAATTGAGGTCGATTCAAGTTTCATGCGAGCTTTTTTGCGACCTTCACCAAAAAATTCAACGACCTCGCATCGAGGTCGATGCGAGCTCCAACTTTGTTGCGCAATCATTAATTTTTAAAAATTTATTCAACAAAATGAATTCGGCCTTATAAGGTCAGTTTTTTTTATTCAAAAAGTTCCCAGAGAATTTTCAATTTTTTTGACAAAAAATTCTGGAATTGATCTGGGAAAGTTCGGAACAAAATATACCTGGTATGACGAAAAGAGGTTTGATTTGATTGCTTAATAAAACAAATAAATAAATAAGTACCGTGACCTTTGCTTGTCGAAAATTCAGAGTGACATTTTTTTTGTCAAAATTTTTAGGTCGTGGCACAAAAGCTGAAGGTATGTTCTCATTTTTGAGCTGATTTAAAAAAAAAAGTTTCCTGATCATTCCTTTTTTGTGTGCATTCATAGTGTCAAAATACGATTCGAGGCTTATTTCTTCATCATATTTTTTTCATACCTCTGAAGGTGAACAATTTCAAAAAACAAAATTTATACAGTAATGCACAGAGCAAAAAACTTTCCAATATTTTTTTTTGTTGAAAAAATCACATTTTGCATATATACATATTTCAGCCCTTGACAAAAATCAGGATCTCACCCCTGATGAAGCCCCAAACTTACAAGCCTCTCAACGGCGTCAGCATACTTCCAAAACTTGAAGTTGAGGCAGCCGATGTGTTTTTCGAAATCGACGTATACGTGATTTCATAATTTGATGTGCGATAGGTGTTCGACTCCAGTTTGCTGAGAACGAGAATTCTGCAAAGAAAAATTTTAACTGAAAAAAAAACGAAAAAAAGTAGCCACAAAACGGATGAGAATGGATTATAACGAGCACTAACAATATACATAATATCATGATGATTATGAATTTTTTTTTTGGAAAAAAAAGAAGTATCACTTAATCCTTTGAGCAGAAATGAATAGAAACAGTTTTGCAACATCCAACTTGTAATTAGGAATATATACGTTTTTCAAAACTATTTTTTTTTTGAGAAATATAAGCGAGCGCTTGTTTAACGTAAAGTACTCATGCATTTGTTTTTATTCTCACGAACATACTCAACTAAAAAAAAAACAATTTCGTATGAAAAAATCAGTGCGCAGCAAAACGAAGTTAATAAAAAATAAAGATATATATTTCAGCTGCCGGCCGTGTCCAGCATAATAATTACTTGCCCATGTTTATACTGATTCGGAAATTGAATTACCCAATTTTATGATCGAATAAAGTAATTTGATTCGCTTGAAAATTTAGTTTTCTATTTTTGACGAAACAAATCTGAAAAGGTAAATAATCAGCGAAAATGCCACAATGATAAGGAAAACGGAGACAAGAAGGAAGTTTTGTGGAGAGAAAAAATGGTTTGAATAAGAGAATATTCTGATTTGTGGAAATTATGCGAATGTGAGAGAAAATCCTAGTTGTTTCAACAGATTAGAATGGCTTCACAGAACATCATGAAACATGAATTTGAAAAAAATCACAACTCTGTTTATGAGAAGACGAAAAAAAAAGTGCTCTTTGACTTTGAACATTAGCATTTTTGTACAAATGGAAACGTGCCAATTGATGTAACACGAAAATATACATACATAAATACCATGTTTCAAGAGGTGTTTTCATGCACATTTGCAAAAAAAGGAAAGAAAATCAATAGAAAAATGAATTGAAAATTTCTTTCTGTCATCAAGAAACTGAGAAAAAAGGATATTACTATATTTATTTTCAGAACTAAACTATTCTGAAAACAGAACAACAACAACCACTGCAAAAAACAACAAAACAGCAAAGAAAAACGAAGAAGTAGAAGAATACTTGTTGAACGTCGTTCAACTTTTTTCCTCCTTTTTTAGAAGCATACAAAATGACGTATATCGGCGGAGAGGCGCAGAGAAATGGCAGTAGGCTCGAGAGCATTTTTCTCACAGGAAATGCTCTTTTTTTTTGAAAAAAAAGAGAATGTGCACAATTTTTCAAAATAAAATGAACAAGTTGACATACACATAAATAAATAAAATAAATAGATAAATAAACCATCGAGCGTTTACTCGAAGCGTGAAATAATGTTGCCAAATTTCGACAATGTTGAGGGTATTGTTACTTTTGGAATGTCGATTTAACGACGTGAATTGGAAATTTTCAGAATATAATTTCAAATTCTAATTTGCAAAATTAGTAATATGAGCATGAAAACCCCTAATTAGAAATTGTTTCAAATTTTCATTTTGAAAAAAAAAACAGAACAGAACTTATAGCAGCTCGAATTTCAAATAGAAAATCTGGAAAAAGACATTTAAACAAGGATACGGCAACAAGGTTTAGAAATCGGAATGGGCGTGGCAAAGTACAGTAAGATTTTCAAAATCACAAGAGAGTACGACAAATTCTTCGAATGAGGAGCTAAAAAGAGAAACAAAAGAAGAAAACAGTAGTTTTCCAGTTTTCGCGATGAGCAGCATTTATCGAAAAATGTTACTGTGAGTTTTTGTTAAAAAACATTTTCGGACTGTTTATAGTCTTTTTTGAACAGACTCGCATCTTGAAAATTCCGCATTTTCAGGATTTCAGGGTTTTCATTTTCTCTGGTAAAAAAGTTCTCCCTGGCTAGTTCGATGAAAGTTACATTTCTGAAAATATCTCGGCGAAAATGTGGAATTCAATTTCAAACTACAAAATATATGCAGTAACTCGAATAACACAAAACTTTTCAAGATTTATTTGAAAATAGTGATTTCCACGGTTTTGGCCGAGATATGTTTCCGAACACAAAATAATTTCTCAAACAAAGTGGGGGCTATGATTTCGAACCATAACATTTCCATTATCTTTAAAGTCTCGGTCTTATCTGGGATTAGCTTTTTTTTATATCGGATCAAAGCAATTTTCATAATAAATCATACCCGAAGAAAAATAGTGATACTATTTTTGGTCGAAACCGATCATGGTGTGCGAACCAAACATTCGAAAACAATACTAATATTCACACGTCCTTCTTACTTATTCAAGGTTCCCAGCATAAATGAATCAGAAAACAATTTATTTGTTTCTTCTTCTTCTTATTTTCTCCCTTCTAAGAAAAAAGTAGTATTACTTCTACTTTCGCGCAAACTTCCTGTCACTAATAACGCGAAAATTTTAATAAGCGAAATTACTTTTTTTTTTTCTACCCCTATTTTTCTGCTTATTATATTTTTTCGGAAAAAAATGCAAGGCTAATTAATATGTTAAAAAAAAGAAAATTTTTGTATTTCCAAAACAGTCTTTTTTATTCAAAATCTCGAAATGCAAAATAGGCTCCAATGTTAGTGTAGAAAGCGAAAAATAAATGAAGGAGAAAAGAGAAAAAATGGAAAAAAGTGTGAATAATTTGAATGAAGAAGAAATAGAAGAGAAGAAGATGAGTGACTTAAATTGCTTATTATTTTCAGACTAACGAATGTGCGCGAGAGGGAAAAATTTAGGTTTGAAGTTGAAAACATTCTCAATATAAAGAAATATCGTAATATTTTCTTTTTCTCAAAAAAAGCAATATGTGAAAATTTTTCATTTTTATGTTTTCCGAGAATGTTTTGATGAAATATTTAAATGCAACTATGTATTGCTCATCTTGTGTAAATCTGCAATAGATGGAAATTTTTGAGCTCACAAACCCCTCTGGATCCAAAATCAAGCTTTGAACTTATTGCAAAATAATGGAGATGTTCGAGCGAACTCTGAGAAAAGTTCATTTTTCAAGACTAAAAATTTCGCATGACTTGACAAACTCAATGATAAGGTATGTATGAAACCAAGAAGAATTTGACACGTCACTTGGTTTTTTATAATTAATGAAATGACAAAAATTATGAAATTCGAGAGCATTCTACTGGATGTATCACACCCAAAATTTCTAGTCGGAAAGTACAATTAATGAGATTTGAGAGATTTGTTGTACAAAACGAAAATAATATCAACAAAACAAAATCTGGCTTCTATCGAGAAAAGCAAATTCTCTGATTATGACAACTAAACTCTAATTAGGTGAAAAGTATACTGAGGAAATGATGAAATAACAACATTTGGAATATCCCAAAACTTCACAAAACTTGTCAACTTGTGAAAAACGAGAAACTTCGAAGATAGCGAGACCTGAGAATTTCCACTGAAAAATGTCACCACACTACTTTCTCAGACTAAGTGCGAGTAGAATGAACGAGAGTGGGAGATGTTCCCTAGAACAGTCAATTTTTCGAGATTAGGCTAATGGAGCAGGTGCGTGACCGGCAGGTAGAAAACAACAGCACAAATCCCCCCTCATTTTGTTTTCTCTCTTTTTTTTAAAGAATATATTAATAAATGAGGATAATCTTTAGTGGAACGACAATCTGCTCTTTTTTGAGGAAAAATGTAATTAAAAAGCTAGATATTAATATATCTAGTATTACGGTGTATAAAGATGTTTCACAGCAAAATTGGTTACATGAGAAGAACTCAATCGAAATGAGGATTAAAAAATTTGAAAAAAAAATCTTCCTTTCTCCTGATTTTTTTCTGACTGAAATGGCTTCGGAAAAAATGTCGCAAATGAAAGATGGATCTATATTCGAAACAGTAGAGATCGAGTAAGATGGAATCGTTGCGATCTTGCCGAGAAATTAAAAAAAAACAATTTCAGTGTGTCATTCATTCGCAAAAGCAAATAATCCCGAAAGAAGGAAAAATTTCATTAGCTAATCCAATCTTTTTTTTCAGCCGCACGCTTCTGAATAATAAAATGATTCAATTTCGACAATATATGTAGATACATGTGAAACCTCTGATATTGTTTTTCAATTTCTCCTTACAGCTAAAATAGCATTGCTGAAAATTCACAAAAATGTACATCAGATTAGATTAACGATAATCCAGGATTTGTAAAATAGCATATTTGGACAATAAGTATATGTGCATACGTGAGACAGAATTCAATCCGAGGAGAAAAGTTTGAAAAGGCGGAAAAAACCACGCCACACCACACCACACACACAAAAATAATAAAACGAATTCGGTCGATTTAAAATGCATCCGAAAATTGGTTCTTTTTGACTGCACAAAAACAAAAGAAAACAAAAAAACGAAAAAGAAAAAACGAAAAAAAAGAGGAAAATTGAGAAACTCTCAAAAGTGTATAACGACCTAAAGAGGAACATGAAGATATCGAGGGATGTCTACACTTCTTCGAAAATCAACGGAAACAAACGTATCAAATTCCGTAGATTTTTTTGCAATTTTTTCTCGCTCTATATTTAATTATATTCAGAAAAAAATTGAAACTCTTTCTGACTAATTATATTGGAAGTTCCTATTGAAAGGATATAATTGAGACAACTAAGTTGACCTTTTAATTTATTTTGGAAACGAGCCAAAAATTGATGAGACATTGGAGAATAGCAAAATACACAAAAAGAATCGAAGCAATAAATTCCAATCAGTGATTTTTTGTGCTGTTTTATTTTTGATTTATTGTCCACATGTTTGAGAATGTTTTCCAAAAAAAAATGAATGGGAATAAATTGAATGTTACCAATTTGTAAAGTAGAAACTTGAAATAAAGTTTGATGAATGAACAAAAAATCAGAGAATGAATTGCAGGTGACATTTTTGATTAGAAAACGCGGGGTTTCATTTGTATTTCATTTCGAAAAAGGCTCTGATGAGCACGGAAATGAATGTTTAGATTAAATTCTATTTATTTGTTTATTCATCTTTCCAACAAAACAATTTCTAAAAGAAAATTCGAGGCAGACAAAAAAATAATAATAAAAATTGCACTTTCCCAGAATGATTTAATCATATGTTGAAGGGAAAACAACAAGAAGGACGAAGGTTGTTGGATTTTTATTAGAATTATTATTCTCCTATTGTCAATCCGGTCAGATCATCCAACGGAAAAAGTGATCTACCACAAAAAATCGATGAAAGAGCATGTAAAAATGAGAGATTCAGACGGTAGATCAATTTCTCATTGGATGATCTGGCTGGATTGACAATACTTTAATAGGGTGCAAAAAACTTTAAAAGATAGATATTACTTTTAATAAGCGCAATTTTTGCATATAATAGAGGAAAAATTTCCAATTTTTTGCACACAATGTGAGTTTTCATGGAAGCAATTATTTAAAGTTGGCACTTGAGAAATATTGTGCACAATTATGGAGACACAGAATGAAATTGTTGTAATTGTCACATATTATTTAATTGATACTTTTTTTCAAAAAAGAACTGTTACGTTGAAACTCGAATAAAAACCCGGAATTTTTTCAGGAACACATTCGCCGTGCTTCTTATCATGTTCACATTAATTGTCACTTCAACATTACATTTTGATATCGGACAATTTTGATTTTTCTTTGTTTGTTTTCGGTTATTGAAAACTAGTTGGATTTGAATAGTTTTTATTGTTGTTTTCAACATTTTTTTGATTTTCGAACTTTTTTTCTGAGTTGGAAAAAACACTAAGCGTATCAGCAAGTTCATCGTACTTGAGTACGATGATAAAATTTTTTCTAGTTTTTTTTTTGAAAAATGAACTACCTTTCTGTTGACATGAACGATAACTCATACACCTTGCTTTAATTTCATTTCTTTCTCATCCTGACATCCGTGAAACTATGATACTTTGAACTTGCACATTTATACCGAGTCAATGTTTTGAATAAAGCGTTTTCTAACAATCAGCCTGTAAAGAGAGAGATTTCTATATGATGAACCATTGAACATAACTCACTTATTCTTTTTCAAGCTTGAATCAAAAATAAAACCGATAAAATCGAATTGTTATCTTGCAATTTACAGTTCACGTTTTTTGCGAGAAAAATAAAATAAATGCGCGTCAGTTGAAATGTATTATGTGTGGGAACTCATCACACACAAAACACATAATATCGAGCTACAGTATCTCTAAATTGCAAATCTTCAGAATGTTCAGAATTGACTTTAGCTTCTCTAGCGTTAGATGAATCAAAGAAATTATTGAAAAAAGTCCCTTTGAACTTTGATGATCTTTGTGGTACGTGATGTTTCTCTTCCCGAAATTTTTAATCGCGTACAAAACATCAAATTATAAATTCAAATGTAAATACAAAAACGTTCTCCGGTTTAAACACTCTAGTTTAATCGCTGTATAAAAGAAGAACTTGAACTCATTTCCGCACTTAATTTCAGAATGCTCATTCTCCTTGTGATGTTGACAATTGTCACATCAACATATGAACAAGAAGTTCTTCTCCAATCCAAATTGGGTTGGATTCGAGGGTTGAGAAAGTTTGACAATGTCGATGCATTTCAAGGTGTTAGATATGCTGAAAAACCAGATCGACTTGCTCGTTCACAAGTCAGGAAATCATGGCCTGGTGTGATGAACGCGACGAGTTACGGTCCGAGATGTATAGCGGCTAAACGACCAGAAAATCCGGAAAATTTCAGTGAAGATTGTCTTCTTATGAATATTTTCACCCCATCGAATAGAAGTGTTAGTAAGAACTGGAATTTCTATATTTTTTCGTAGTATTGGGACCAAGGCCTAGAGAGTTTTTTGAAATGCATCGGCGTCGATGAGTTATGTTTCCTAAACACCTTTCACACGAGTACTGTAGTTTTGAAACTCTAACAATGTCTGAAATTTTTCAGATTGTAAAAAAGACTTGAGTCTTCTTCCAGAAAACCGATTCCAAACTACCTGTGGCAATTTACATCTATGGTGGTGGATTCGAAGAAGGAGGTATTCCGGAAAAAATGGCCAACGGATACATGACCCGCTATGTTCCGCGGGGAATTGTTGTTGTCACATTTCAGTATCGCGTCGGGGCTCTCGGTTTCCTCTCACTTGGGTGCAACTCGTCAGTTCTACCATGCAACATCGGACTTTGGGATCAATACACCGCGTTTCAATTCATCAACACTACCATCGAATCATTTGGAGGTGATCCGAATAATATGACATTGTGGGGACATAGTGCCGGAGCAATGTCGACTAGTTTTCATTCTCATTCACCGGTTACTTCCAAATATTTCAAAAAGTATATTCAGCTCAGTGCGTCTTCTTACACCTTAGCAGCCGAGAATCGGAATAATCATGAGTATTCGATGAAGTGAGTGAGGCCTGGGCCGGGCCGGCCCGAGCGGCGGGCTTTTCAGTCCAGGCTTTTCCTTTTCCTACCCTTGATTCTAGAATAATCGAAGATCTCAATTGTAATGTAACCAATGTTCTCAAATGCATTCAAAATAAATCGCTCGACGAGTTATACACAGCCCAAATCGGTCGACATCTATGGCCTGAAATCGGCGATGAAATAATCCCAACCAACCCGATATTTCTGACCAATCACACCAAGGATCAATACTTACTCACCGGTTTGCAAACTCTAGAAGCCCTTTATTTCAGTGAGCGTCGTCTTTTCCAATAGAATTACAGCAATCTTCAAACGTTCATTATTTCAGCCTATCTCAAAGCCGATCCAACTGAATTCAAAACAATTGGAAGAGATACAGTACTCGAGTATTTGAACTCTTCTTTTGCTATCCACTACGGTATTGATTCGGTAGACGCGTTAGCCGAATTGGTCGAATATTTTATACCACCAGGAGAAACTTCGAATGATGATTATGTCTATTATATGTGGAGAAAAACGAAGGTATTTTTTTGAGAAAAAAAGCTATAGAAATATGGCTTCCGTAGCGCAGTAGGCAACGCGTCAGTCTCATAATCTGAAGGTCGTGAGTTCGAGCCTCACCGGGAGCATTTTTTGAATTTTTTATTGGAAAGTCAATTTTTTTTTCAGATTCAATCTAACTCGATGTTCGATGTGGCCGTGTTGAAAGAGATTCGACAAAGACTCGATTACTCGAACAACATCTTCGCCTACCATTTCGAACATTTCAGTCAAAACGAGTTTTCACCCGATTTTCCGATAAAAGCGAGTTATCATTGCAACGAAGCTCCGTTCGTTTGGGGAAGTTATGAAGATATAGAATTCGAACTCGATGAAGTTGATCATATTGTTGAGAAATTTATAGTCGAGGCCATTGTGGCATTTATCAAAACTGGCAATCCATCAACCGACATTTTCACCTGGCCACCCACTGATAAAGATCTCAAACATGTTCGAATTACACCTAACCAAACTATTCAGTATGATCTGTTCGAAAATGATGTTGACTTTTGGAACAAAATGGAACGAACGTTCAATTATGATGCAATCACAAATCTCAAATATACCCCAACTTCTACGAGTTCAAAACTCAATTGTATATTTTTGATAATAATCATGTCCATAACATTTAATGTATGACTATAAACATTTCACAAGACAAAAGAGAAAAAAATCATTTTATGAGGAATGTTGGCTGTTATACTGATCGACTGTCAAACCAAACATGGCAAGTCCGATGGATTTTAAAGTGGCGAGAATGAACGCGTAGTGCATTGTGAAGAAGACATCATCAAAATCGATTCGTTGACGATAACCGAGTGTGAATTGAATAAGAGCAACGGCGAGAGCAGAATAGATCAGAGTCAGGAAGATGAAGCCGGTCGAGAGGTGTCCGAGGAAGATGGCTGCGATGAGTTGACCGACAACGGTCGAGCCGACGACGGCGCCAACAACTTTTGGTCTTTCGGCAGTGTGAGCCAATGCGAGAGGGAATGCGAATGAGGCAATCTGCAAAACGTCGGGGTACTGTACTTTTTCCATTATTGTAAAATCAGAGAATTTATGGAAAAATTACGGCTCAGGGAGTTGGCCCGAGAATATAGAAATTTGACTCCGAGTAGCCTGATTTCTTTTAGGTGACAATGTGTCTTTGAATTTTTGAAATTTTTTTGGAGATAGGATTGGAAAAAAGGGGCCGAAGTGTTTTCTGGCAAAACATAGCTGGCCGAAAACACTTCTCCGGAAAGTTTTTTTTCTCGTTTTAGAGCCCGGCTTTTTTGATCTGAAGTATGAACTATATTTTCACAATTTGAACGGGTCCAAAACATTAGCCCAAGCCCTTCTAAAAAATTTCTCAACATACCGCCTGTGTGAGGACCAAATAAGGCGAATCAAGATAATGATTCTGATTGATATATCCAAACATAACACCTTGTTCAAAAACAAAAGTGGCCGCCAAAAACTGTTTTTTGATCAGCGAAAGACTTCCATTAAACCAATGACAAGCAAGACCCGGAATGACGAACACCGCCATGAGAACAGCTCCGAAATCGAGAAGAAACACCGACAAAATTGCGCCGGCAAAATAGCATCCAATCAATGTGCCGACCCATGAAACGGTGATAAAAATACACGACATGATGAACAGTTCGGCTAGATGAAGACCGTTTGGTGTTGTGATTGGACGTTGCTCGATCATTGTTTCCACAAATGTTTCCGCATCTTTTTTCGTCTTCTCAATTGTTGGTTGAAGTGATTGTATCGATTCGATTGTGTGATCTTTCAACTCCAAAATGAAGGCGATATAGTCTTTGATAATGTTTTTGAGGCCACACCATCTTCCGACAACATCTCCGATCACATTTGCAACCTCTTCTCCTTCTTTTTTCGCATTCGCCGCAGCTGTTGCCAAATTTTCGTAATTAACGTCTACAATTTTATTAAAGGGACATGGCTTTTGCACGATGTTAACATGTTTCAGTGTTGCTAACTATCTTTCGAAAAGAGAACGCAAAAAAAACAAAAATAAATTTTATGTGTGTAGTTTCACGTCACTTCAGTTGTTTAAAATACAGTAGGTTTGACGCACAAGTGCACAAACCGAAAAAGTTTGGAGTCTAGAAAAAAAGGCGCACACATTATTATGGATATTCGCGACAAAACAATACAAGATTCTTTGACAATATTTTTTCTCTTTTCAATTTTTTTGCTTTTTATTAGTTGGTATCCTCATGAACGTTTTGAGATACCGTGATTTCATGTCCCCTCAATGTATCAAACTCACTTTCCGCCATTTATCTAGTCTAGTAGATAGAAAATATGTTTTAATGTACAATGACAAGAAAATATATTTTATTTCAACAACAACCAAAAAAATTGGGTCACGTTTAAAATTTGGTAAAATGTTTAGCCCATTGATCATTTAACAATTGGTTGTAAGCATCGGAACCTTCTCGACCTTTTGTTTGCAAAGCCATAATTTTTTCCGATTTTTCTAGCCGTTCTCGTTTGATTTTGGATAATCGCCAACTTGCAACAAGTGGCAAAGAGAAGGCGAAAAATGGATTGACCTGTAAAATTTTTAAAAAAATTGAAAGTTTTCCAAAAAAAACTCACATAGAACATGCTCTTGACAGTGGAATAAAGAGGATCGGAAAATTTGGCAAATTCGAGATTGCGAAGAGTGTATGTGCCACAAGTGAAAATGGCGGCTAGCAACATGTTGTTTATCAGGATTGTTGTTGTGAACTTGGTTGTGTAAATGTTCTCGAGGGCTTGGTATCTTCCGGATAACGTGAATTCAAGTCTGAAATAATTTATCTTTTCAAGCCGCAGTTGACAAAAGTTTTAGGTGGAAAATCATGGAAAAATCAAAGAAGCAATTTTCGCCAAATCTGCTTTAAAATCAGGCCCGAACAAAAAACCAGACCGGGCCCAATTTTTCATGGAACAGACACAGAGTAATTTTTCTGAAACGGGCTGAGATCGGGCCTGAAGATAGTTTTCTCTTTAAAAATTTCGAAATCGAAAATCTAATTCAGAAAAATTGAAAAAATCGGGCCAGATCGAAATTTAGTTTTGGGTCCGATTCAGGAATTTACGACCAGATTTGTGAAAAAATTGAGTAAATTTCTTCAAACCTGATATGGGTCAGAATTCATTTTTGAAATTCCTGAAAATACAAAAAAGTACAGTACTCTTCCAGTCCGGAAATTAAACTCACGTGGATTCTTGTTTTCTATTGACCCTCTTCAAAATTTTCAAAACAACCAGCGCAATGATCGAAGTGAAAAACCCAACAACATAAATCACATTCAACCTTCCATCTGAACCTCTCGGTGGGCTGATTGCATTAATAACCGGATAATTGTAGTCAGCTCCATCATACGCCCAATAAATCAACGAGCATGGAACTATTATACACTGCAACAAACTCAAATTTTGCATTTTTTGCTTATTTAAACTCACAGAAAAAGTGTAGAAGAAATAATGAAAGTATGATTTGTGATGAAACTCGTAGGTGGTTACTTTAATCGTCGCAAAAACTCGTTCAACAACCATGAATGATTGAATGAACATTATACAATAGACACAACACGCAATCATGAAATGAACTGTTTTGTAAGATTTCGGATCGAGATAAATGTCACATGGAGTTTTATATTCATACATACGTTTGCCAATTAGAATCTGAAAAATTTCATGAACTACAGTATGATTTTCGGTATTATCTTTCAACCTTATAAAACACAAAGTGTCAAGTACTCTTGCTCACTTTACCCCTTTTTTCTTACCGACAGGATGCTACCTTTTGGGAAGATTCCATAGGCCACGCCCACATGGCCTCTGGGAACTATTTGGGTATAAATATGAAGATGAATACAATGATAAATCATAATTCTAGCATCCATGAAGATGAGAAGAACAATTCGAACTACTAACAATCATCAATTCATGAAAATAATAATGATAATTGCGAGTATGTTCGAGTAGTTCTTCTCATTCTTCTTCTTTTCTATCTATTCCTATTCCTATATTCCATTTTTTGAGAAAAATAGAATCAACTCGAAAATCTGGCAATCATCAACACAAGGAATCTATTGATAATTGCGAGTATGTTCAGGTAGATTCTTATTTTTCGACTTTTTTTGGGTGAAATTTATTGATGTGAGTTTTTTTTTCATGATTAGTCCTATGGATTTTGAGCGGGAAAAAATGTTTACAAACTTTGCAAAAATATAATTCTTAGATTTTTCTCAAAACAAAAAAACCGGGCCGGCCGGCATAGTTGTGTCGAGTTTTATTCTTCCTGAAAAAAATTACTAACTAAAGTAACCTCGTGTGACATTCTGACCATAATTCATAAATTTATTTTTTTAGATGCCCTGAATACCTGTGACACTAATTTGAAAAAATTCTCTGCGTCTATTTTTCAAATACCTTTAGATAGGCCAAAAATTGGAAACTCACAAATGCAAAACAGAACAAAACAGAATGTAGAATGGCAGCCGAAAAATACATACATAGAAGGAGTTTGAAATTTCGATGAAATGTCGAACCCCAAATATACGTTTTTATAAAACGAATCCCCGTAAAAATAGCACAAATTGAAATAATCACATTGACAAGAAAAACTATTTGATATGGAATGTAAAATGCGATCGAAGAATTCTGAAAAATTAGGATTTTGAAAAAATGAGAGTACTTTGAATAGTGTTACCAGTTGGCACAACTCCATATTTGTTGCATTTTCCATTTTGAAAGAGCAGCAAAAAAATGGGACTGGAATGTTAAATGAAGGCAATTTAAATAAATATAATTAGAAATTGAGAAAAAAAAAGAAAAATGAAGAGCAAAAAAACGAGGAGGCGATAGATTTCATGTTTACATTGAGCGACGGTTATAAGTACTTTTTAAAACATTTTTATTGTATTAAAAAAGATTTTTGGAACTTAATAAGTAATCTGGGAAAAATGTTTCTCAGAAGTCGAAAAGCTCAAGAAAGGGTGTTAAAAATTCTCAAGTTTCGAGGGCTCAAAAGAGCAAAAAGTCTCATCCTCTCAAAAAAAATGCGCGAAAAAATGTTCCTGACATGAAATGTAATCACATTTCAGTGTGTTGAAAATTTGTGTTGCACAAAACAACAAATGTTGAACTTTTAGATTCACAATGGATTGTTGAAGCGAGAAAAACCACTTTTTTGTCTCTCTTCAGATTGCGATCAAATATTGAGTTTCACGAGGCGGAATTTGATATGTTACGAAATGGAAGAAAAAATACATTTTTAGTAGATTAAAGTGACTTTTGGTCAGCTGTGTGAGAAAAACGACCGGGTCCTTTGTGGCGTTTCAAAAATTCAAATATTTTTCGAACCATCTAAATTTGGGCCTGCTGAATAGGAGCGGAACAGGGAAAATGAGCGCTGTCTAATATTTTCAGACACTCAAAATTTAAAGACTCCTTGTCACTCAGAAATTAATTTCTCGTGTTTATCAGAATCTTAATATTGAAGACTTCAACTTTCGATGTGTTCAATTCAAAAATTGAAAAAAGTACTTTGTGAGGTCGAAAAAAACTGTTTTTGAATTCGTTCTCAGGAAGATTGGCGGCCGCAAACACCGTTTGTGTGTGTGTGCGGGTACAGTAACCCAAGGCAAAAAATGTTTTTGTTTTTTCTTTCAAACATTTTTGGTTTTTCGAACCACATGCATCGAAAATTGAAGTTTTCAATTTTGAGATTTTTATGAACTCGAAAAAACTATTTCTGAGTGATATGGTGTCTTTAACAGAGCCTCATTTTTTTGGAACCTAGAAAGTTTCCCAACTGAATCGGGCCTAAAATTTTAGACTTTGACCCAATTCAGTCACAGTTTTTGGGTGTTCAGATTTAGCCATTTTCATAAAAATCGGACCCGGCCCAATTCAGATAGCCGGAGATCAATTTTCAGTCACACAAAAAATTAGCAAAACAAAATACTTACAAAAATCAAGTTCGGCTTGAAACAGAATACATATCAAAACTACAGTATGCCAATCATTCTTGCAAGAAATTTTCGGGCCGGCTCGAAAATGACAATTCTTGAAAAAAAACGAGCAGGGTCGGCCCTGGATTTTTTGGTTTTCTGGAAAACTACAGTATGCCCAACTTACTCGACCATGTTTTTTACAAAGAAAAAAACAATAAAAACTTTCATTCCTCAATAAACAGTTTATAGTTAAATGTATTTTATTCGAAAAAAACCAACACTTATGACCCATGTTTAAATTTTAGAACATGTTTAAATTTTAGTGTCGGTTTTATCTATCATTTTCATATCACCGAATATTCTCCGAATCAGGATGGCGTTTCTCCGCATGAAGATGGATGGCCCGAAACTACCACCTAAAAATTGGCAAAAATTAATTTTTTTTTCAACTAAAAAAATCACTTTTTCAGAGCTCCTCATTTGCTGAAAAAGGAAAAAAGTCAAAAAACATTTTTTTCCAAAACGAAAAATGTCCGCACAGTGTTTCGAACACCTGTCGCCTTGTGTTTCGAACACCTGGAAGCATGACAGAACTGTTTTTTGAAATTCAGTATCTGACTGTTAAAGGCACAGGATATCAGAAATCTCCTAATTTTGGTCGCCTACAGTAGCTGGAGTTTAAAGACGCATGGTAAGTGTTTTGTTTCAAGTCTACAGTATCTCATTTTCAAAGGCACATCATGTTTGAAAACCTGAATTTTATACAAAACTCTTGCAAACTACGGTGTTTAAAGGCGCATGGTGATTAAAATAGTTTCATGATTAAAACACTCAAAATTTAAAGGCGCATGATGTTTCAAAACCCAAATTTTTGTGATAAACAATATCTGAGTTTTAAAGGTACGGGAAGTTAAAAACTCCTAATTTTTGAGTGGCTACAGTAACTGGAGTTTAAAGGCGCATGATTAAAGAATCAATTTTCAAAGGCACACGATGAAAAAGCAAACTAGATTGTGTTACCTTCTCAATTTTTCAAGGCACATTGTGGGGAAATTTTTGGCTGGTTATTGTACTCAGTTTTTAAAAGATCATAACGTTTGAAAAACTAAATTTTGTGACATACAGTATCTGACTTTTAAAGGTACAGGAAGTTGAAAACTCCCAGTTTTTGGCGCCTACAGTAGCTGGAGTTTAAAGGTGCATAATAGAAAAACACCTAAATTTTGCCACCGACAGTATCCGGGGTTTAAAGGCGCATGGTGATAGTATTTGTTGAGCGTCTACAGTATTAAGTTGTTAAAGGAACATGAATGTTTGAAAACCCGAACAGTAACCTGGTCATACTCTATCTTATTCCCCAAAAATCTTTTTGTTAACTTCTCCACAAAAATAATATTTGAGACGAGTTTGTCGAGAGTAATATGATCGATTTTTTGTGATCCATTTCTCCACTCTCGAGAAGAAAAAGAGACTTGTCCCTGCCGTTTTGTTCAGTGGAGCGCACTTTCCCGGCCGCCCTTATATTTTGGTTGTCTATTAAAAAACAGGGCGGCCGGGCAAGTTTGTCCACCGAACAAAACGGGAGAAACAGGGCGGCCGGGCAAACTTGAAGAAAACACCTATTCCAATTGCTACAAACATTGCGTGTAGCCCAACAACCAACATTTTGAGCTGAAAATATTAATTTGTCACTCGTTTTACATGAAAAAGCGCGAAGAAAAGAAACAAAAAAAAATTATTTATGACCGTGGCCTAGAAACCGACCTAGTGGACGAGAAATTTCATCACGCGGAGTTCTCTCGGGCAATAATTTTTTAAATAAAATTTTTTGAAATCACTGTTTTCAGGTGATACTAGCATTATCATATGACAAAAAACATTAGAAAAAATGCAAAAAATAAAATTGTTTTCTCTGCGTCTCCAACCTTTATGTGCACGCCACTTTTCTCGCATTTTTTGTTGTTTATTACCATTTTTCTTCTAAAATGTTGTGTCTAACCTAATTTAAGTATGCTCAATCGATCTAGATAGGTTTTATCTCGAAAATTCGAGAAAATTGCGAGTTTCGTCTATAAAAAAGGCAAAAAAATCACTTTCAAATAAAATGTGGCGTAGTTCAACTGGTTAGACGTTTGTTAAATCACAGATGGTGGACCAACAACCAATATCTGGCCATTCTTTGGGCATACTGGTTGAAACCCTTTATGAGCTCAGAAAGGCCTTTTTTCCGACCTCAAAAAATCTAAAGCGCCATTTCTCTCGTTTGAGTGGGCGGAGCTAATCAGTTTGAAAATTATACGATCACTCACTGTTTTCTAGCCAGTTTTTCACCTTTCTTTTTCAAACCTCTTCTGGCCAGAATCAAAAAAGAGGTATTTTTGAGGCAGAAACCGGCCAGTTTTCAGTTTTGACCAAAAAATGGCCAGATATTGGTTGTTGGCCCACCACCTGTGAAGAGTGAGAAGTCGAGAGTTCGATTCCTCAGCTATGCAATAATTTTTTCGTTTTTTTTCAAATTCATTGTCTATAAAAATGGAGTATCTCCGCATGAAGATGGATGGCAAACTCGTCAAAATGATACCATCGGAAAATTACATCTCCAAGTCATCAATAAGATCTGCCTTTTTGTTGCACGATGATTCAATCGTATCATTATCATATATGCTTGGGGAGGATGAGTATTTTTGCCTGTAAGTCACATCGGCGATTATTTCTGATTCATTTTAACTCATTCAGTTGTGAACCAAGTCGAGACGGTTTTCAGCTGCCAGAGACATACCCAACTCTGTCATTCATTGTCAAGTCGAAATGTAAGATGCCAACTTCAGAGTGTAAGATTTAACTGAATGTCGTAAATTCGAAAAAAAAATTCAGCCATTCTTGATACAGCGCCAAAATGTGAAACATTTTCGAAATGGATGTTCTACTTATTTGATGAAGAATTCGGAAAATCCACAGTTATCTGCGTTCATCCAAGATTTTTCGTAACGTTCAGACAGCGGAGAGGACATAGCAAGTTCAAACTTGAAGATGAGTTGATCATTTACTCGGCCGGTAAGGAAATCGACGAACAAGAAGGTCATCGTGTTACTGTGTATTTTATCGAAGAGAAACTTGATTATATTGTAATGAGAAGTGAGGTCGAAATAGTCACGGTAAGTAGAAAAAAAATGTTTTTTGGGAAGAGCGATAGTTTTTTTTTCTCCGCACCTTTCAGGAATTGCAAAAAAAAATTGAAAAAAAAACTGGCCGGGATTTTCACAGTTACGAAGCTTCTTTTTTCCCGACATTTTTTTTTTCAAATTTTTGGTTTTTCAACCCAAAAATGAGCCCGATCCGGCCTGAGAATGACGGTCCGGGCCGGACGATACTATTTTTTCGGTCTGTATGAAAATCTGAGGCTGGATTTTGGAATGTTTCAAATTCGAAAAAAACAAATTTGCCCTGGATTTTCTTTGGGCCTGGTCTGAAAACCAGGGGTTTAATTTCAAATCTTCGACGAAATAAAGAAATGAGAAAAATTTGAGGAATGACGTGATATAATAAATTATTAAAAATCGTACGTTATTTGAATTAAACTTTTCTAGGCCACGTCTCCTCTGCCGTGGAATGATCTCCCTTCTATTGTCGCGGCCAAAAGTTCTGAGCCAATAACCATTGCCGGGTTTGAAGACAAAACAGGCAAATATTCATCAGTTTCCGGAATAATACACCGCGAATACGCTACTAATATTGCCGATACCGGTTTTTGCCTTCTTGGAACAGGTCCAACTGCAAATTATGGTAAACATAATACCAGTTTTTGTTTTGTCAATCAATTAAAATTTTCAGGCAGTGTTGTGTGGAGTGCTCGTGGTCTTATCGGCATGATAATTGGCGAAACTACAGCCAAGACGCCGCAAAATATTATTTGTGAGGCGTCGAACTTCAAGAAAGTTTTTATGGTATGTTGTGTTCACTAGTATCTAATAATCCATTTTTTCTGTTCAGAACGTATTGTGGGAGGAGTTCTTAAAAAAAACTCCGAAGAAAGAAATGACGTGGTGCACATTTTATGATGGGAAGATATATCCTGCTGCGTCAGAAAGTCGGATTATTGAAGCGACAAGAAAATAATTGTTGTTCGATTTTTTTTGCATATGACCTGTAAAATAAACTAAAAGAAACTATACAAGATTTTAAAGGAACATAAGATACAACAAAAGTCGATAGACATTTTTTTTTCAAAATTGGAGAAAAGTCTGAAAAATTCAAAAGGGCAAGTTTGTCCACCGAACAAAACGGGAGAAACAGGGCGGCCGGGCAAACTTGAAGAAAACACCTATTCCAATTGCTACGAACATTGCGTGCAGCCCAACAATAAACATTTTGAGCTGAAAATATTAATTTGTCACTCGTTTAACATGAAAAAGCGCGAAGAAAAGAAACAACAAAAAAAAATTATTTATGACCGTGGCCTAGAAACCGACCTAGTGGACGAGAAATTTCATCACGCGGAGTTCTCTCGGGCAATAATTTTTTAAATAAAATTTTTTGAAATCACTGTTTTCAGGTGATAGGAAATCGCACCTGACAGGGGGTTTCTAAGCCTAACAACACGACCTTTCAGACAAAAGTAAAAATGGAATCGATAAGAGTTTTCCCCCTCGAGAGACACAGAGAAACAGAATAATATGAATTCATGAAAAAACCTATCAAGCGAGATCGCTCGTCTTCCATTGGAAAGCAGACATAAATCACACACACAAAGTATAGCGCCTCGCGCATACCTTGACTGTTGTCGGTCACTCGACTGAATGACCTCTCGGGAAATTCTCGAAATTTGTCAATTTAGAGAGAGCAAATGCGCTCTAATGATAATCACCTCTCTGCTCTCTCTCACTCTCATAGATTCCCTTTCGGAAGGTCGTTTAGATGGTTCGATTTGTAGAGAAGATAATCTTGTTCGTGCTCCAATTCAAGTCGAATTCAACCAACAAGAAGAAGATGAAAAAGGAACAGAACTCGCTGAAAATATCAATGCTCTCAAAATTTGAACATTTCAATGTCCTCATGATTTTTGTGTATTTGGGAAATAGTGAACGTTTTCAGTTCTCATGAATATTTTACTTGATCTTTTTTTTTTGTTATCTCATCTCATTATAGTCTTCCAACCGGCGGCACGTGAAAACATGGAAACTGACAAAAACTGAAGTGTGAAGTTCTCCTTTTCTCTTGCCGACACAATTTTCCCATTTTTGGAGGATTCCATAGGCCACGCCCACCTGGCCTCTGGGAACTTTTTGGGTATAAATAGGAAGATGAATACAATGATAAATCATAATTCTAGCAACTATGAAGATGAGAAGAACAATTCGAACTACTAACAATCATCAATTCATGAAAATAATAATGATAATTGCGAGTATGTTCGAGTAGTTCTTCTCATTCTTCTTCTTCTTTTCTATCTATTCCTATTCCTGTATTCTATTTTTCGACAAAAATAGAATCAACTCGAAATTCTGGCAATCATCAACTCAATGAATCTATTGATAATTGCGAGTATGTTCGAGTAGATTCTTATTTTTTGATAATTTTTTCTCTGTGAGATTTTCCTTGACTATGCTACTCCGAATTTCGACCTTTGAAAAATCGGGCCGGCCCGAAAAACCAGTATGACAAACAAACAATAATAAATACCTTTATGTGTTGTGTTTTGATGAAAAATATGATTTTCGATATTTGTCAACATCTTGTAGCGTGATTGGCCCTCCGACATAGTTCAAGTTGGAACTGTCAGTTTTCAGAAGTTTTTCGGCTTCTTCTCGAATTGCATTTTTGTTTCCTCCATGAGCGGCGTCGTATCGATAACCAACTCCCATAATTAGTGGGACTATTGGGATAATCAGATCCTTAAAAAATTTCGAACTCAACGTTAATTTAGAAAAATGCTCACTTTTCTTTTATAGACCGATCCAGCAGCTAACAATACGATTGTCGTTGTTCCAGCCGCTAATATTTCCCAGCTCAGCCGATCTCGTCGATCAATAATTTCGACTGCTCTTTTTTGTGCAAATTGAACGTTCTGTGCAACTAATCGATTTTCGAATTCATCATCGTAGACTTTTCTCAATTTTTCAGCAATATTCATCTGGACAATGAAACGTCTTTGCATAAAATTAACACTGTTTAGATATGTGAAAAAGATTTCTGACTTTTTATAATTTAAAATTGAAAGAGATAGACTAACTTTAAACTTCATAACAATGAAAACCCGTGAGAAATCCTAAAAAATAAAAAAAAAACCATTTAATAAACAAATGACTCGTCATCAGCTAATTGTCGAAGTTGTCGCGCTCTTCGTTTCACATCAGCAACAGAAGGTGGCAACGGAACCAGGTTATCCGAGTTGTCCTCGAGAAATACACCAGCCGATTCATTTATACGCTTCAATTGATCGCCATAACAATAATGAGCTTTGCAACCAAGATATGATGCGACTGGGAACATTGGAATCGTGTGTAGGAGATTTCTGAATTTTTTGTTGTATTTTTTTAAAGTTTTTTTTTTAAAGTTGAAAAACCTACTTATGATGGAATGAAGATACTGCAGAGAGCAATACAACTAAAGCACCAGCACATGCTGACCAGTTGAATTTTTCTCGTTCTTCAGCAATTTTAAACGCAATTCGACGTCTTTCCAAAAGTTGTGCGAACGCAATCTCTCGTTCAATCTTTAAAAAACAATATCTTCCAATAAATCACTTATCACTAACTCTGGTTTTTTCCAACTCTTGAAGAACTTTCGAGATATTCGTCTGTTCCACTGGTTCATGTGATAAATACGAACCCATTTGTGTTTTCGGCTGAAATAAAGTTTTTTTGAAAAAAAAAATAAAAATATTAATGGCCTAAGTTTTGCAAAAGGGGCGGCTTGGTTTGTTCGACCAGGGAGGGATAGAAAATTCCCGTTTTTAGACGAAAATTGCAGATTGATAACAGGGAACAAAAATACAGGATTAATTATAAGGATAAACAAAACACTTATATAAAGATTACAAGAAGTAGTAAAACAGTTTTTCTTTCTGTTTTGTTGTGGATTTTTTTGGTTTTATCAAATGGATGAAAATGGAGACTTTTGAAGATTATGAAAGCAGTTATCAGTGTTTCATAAAGTTCAACTTTAAGGGTTGTGAGACTTGAAGCAAACTATGTCAAATTTCAATGCAAGAAACATTTTTTGTGCGAAACAAACGTGTCGAACAAATCTACAGTACCCTATCAATTTCCGTTCCTCTCAATATTTGTTGCAAAAGTTCATATTTTCATTTGCATCGTCTCCACGTCACCATTCCACTTCTTACAACACATTTATAAACATAGTGCTGTGTGCCCTCTTCTCCATTTTTTTTTCGAACAGCCGTTTACTTTTTTTTATTTTTGTGTGTGTGTCTCACATCTGGCGATGACCAGGCCGACCTAGCGCTTCTGCTGTAAACTTTTCTGTGTTCATATACATCACTAATGCACGTATAATGCAATTGTGCGCATTTTAGTGGGCGTGGCTTTTTGTGGAAATGAGAATAATCACTTTTTGGTAAATATCTGTGAGGTTCACGTTTTTTTCCAGGCCCGACTTTTTTCTTTTTGCTGAATTGAAGTGTACTTTTTTCTTTGTGTCTCTCATTCTCTTTCACTATTTCACCCAATCCCGAGAATAACGAAAAGTAATTAAATATGACACTCATCTCAATTTTCCCACACACACACACACACATCCTAATTCGTTCAGAATGTTGCTACTATTATTAGTAGTTTGTCTACTAATACCAGCGAGTTTTGAAACGGGAATCACAAGTCTTCCAAACTTGGTCGTCGTCACAGTGGCCACCGAAAACACGGACGGTCTGAAAAGACTTCTCGCCTCCGCTCACAACTATGACATCAATGTGGAAGTGTTGGCGATGGGTGAAACGTGGATGGGTGGAGATACGAGAGTGGAACAAGGTGGCGGGCAAAAGATTCGCATTCTGTCGGAATGGATTGAAAAATATCGAGACGATCAGGATACGATGATATTGTTTGTCGACGCGTATGATGTTGTGTTCAACGCGGCGGCTGAGACTATTTTGCGCAAATATTTCGAGCATATTGGTGATAAGAAAGTTGTCTTTGGCGCCGAGCCATTTTGTTGGCCCGACAAATCGTTGGCACCAGAATATCCGATTGTCGAGTTTGGTAAACGATTTTTGAACTCGGGGTTGTTTATGGGTTATGCTCCGGAGATTTATAAAATTTTGAAGTTGAAAAAGGTCGAGGACAAGGATGACGATCAACTTTATTATACAATGGTTTATTTGGACGAAAAAATGAGAGTGAGTAGAAAAAGTTAGCGACAAACTTTGTGACCATGAAATTCTATGGGATAAGTTTTTCGGCTCCGGGACGTTTCGAAACCCCAGCTTTTTGACAGAGTCGAGATTTGGGCTTTTTTTTCCTATCGGGCCTGGCCGGGTTTTTATTGACGGGCCGAAAAACAAAAAGGCCCGACCCGGCCCCTGATTTTCGGGGTTTGTCTTACTGTATGGCGCATCCAGTGTGATGTCGGTACACACATTTATTGAAAAGGAGATGTCTGGTTTCGAAATGTCCGGTTTCTTCTCTAAAACTGGGCCCGTATTTTCAGACCATGTTTTCAGACCGGCCCGATAAATTTTCCGATTTTTCTAAAACATATAAATTTCAGAAAGATCTTCAAATCGGCCTTGACTCAATGTCATTAATCTTCCAAAATCTAAACGGTGTCATCGAAGACGTCGAACTCCAATTCTCCGACGAAACCGGCAATGCGCAAGCCTACAACGCTGCCTACAACACCAATCCGTTGATTATTCATGGCAACGGGCCAAGTAAATCACATCTCAACTATTTGGCCAACTATTTGGGAGCCAAATGGAATTCGGTGACAGGTTGTCAGCAGTGTGAAAAAGCAAAAGTTTTGGATTTCGACAAAATTGAGGGAGATGACCAGTACCCGTTGATCGGGTTGAATCTGTTCATCGCCAAACCTATCCCGTTTGTTGAAGAAGTTTTGGGACAAATTAAAAATCTTGATTATCCGAAGAAACGAATCGCCTTGTTCATCTATAATAATCAACCGTTTTCAATTAAAAATGTGAGTTTTTTGGAGAATTTTTGAAGATTTACTATTGCATCATTTAGATAATGAACTTCCTTGCGGAAAACGGAAAAGAATACTTCACGAAACGTATAATAAACGGGGTTACCGAGTTGGGCGAAAGAGAAGCGAGAAATCAAGCCATGTGAGTTTCTTATTCTATTTTAGTCGGCCCGAAACGATTCGGGCCTAGTCTCCGAGAGATTTCTAAAAATTTTCAACCAAAGTTTTTTTTTCTGTAGATTTTGAATGGGCCGAGCCCGATAAAAAAGGGACCCAAAAGAAAAAGATGTGACTGAATAGGATCAAGAAAATGTTGGCTGAATCGGGCCTAGGTCAAAAATCGGACCGGATTCGGGTTTTCGAAATTTTCGGACCAGTAGCATTTTTTGGAATAACTTCGTAAATCAGAAAAAAAGGAGCAGGTCTAATTCATTCAGCGAACACCTCGAGGAAAACGGTCCGGCCCCGATTTTTGAGCTCAAATTTCGATTGACCAAAAAAAAGCTCTTGGCCCAATTCTGGGAGCCGATTCAGCAAGAAATTCGGAAAACCGGGCCGGACCCGATTCAGATTTGATCATTTTTGGGTCCGAATTTCATCGCGACTGGCCCGATTCAGTTGTTGACACTTCTGTCTTAATGCTAAAAATCGGATTTTTCGAAAAAAAAATATCAGAAACATTTTCCAGTGACTGGGATAAAACAACAAACGTGGATTTCGCATTTGTCATCGACGCCGATGCATATCTGACAAATCCGAGAACACTCAAAGATCTTGTCGAGAACTCCTCAAACTATGATGTCGGCCTCATCTCTCCGATGCTCGGCCAACCTGGAAAACTATTCACCAACTTTTGGGGAGCGATCGCATCGAATGGATATTACGCCAGAAGTGAAGACTACATGGCAATTGTGAAAGGTAATCGTGTAGGGGTTTGGAATGTGCCATTCGTCACCACCGCTTTATTGATCAACAAGTCAAAGCTCAAAGAAATGGGCGGGGCTTATTCATACAATACTCAACTTGACGCCGATATGTCAATGTGCCAATGGGCTAGGGATAATGTAAGTTTTTCAATCTCTGACCTATAAAAAAGTGTCATTTTAGGGTCACTTTTTACACGTTTCCAATGAAAAAGATTTTGGTTTTCTGATTGTTAGTGATGACTTTGCTGAACATGTTCAACTTGGCAGATGGCATCCGGAAATGTGGCAAATTTTCGAAAATCGCAAACTTTGGGAACAACGATACGTTCATCCGGACTATTTCAAGTTGCTCGATGAAGAGACTGTTGTCGATCAAGCATGCCCGGATGTCTATGACTATCCGCTGATGTCCGAGCGATATTGTGAAGAGATGATTGAGGAGATGGAGGGTTATGGAAAATGGAGTGACGGAAGTAATCAGGATAATCGACTGGCTGGTGGATATGAGAATGTGCCGACACGAGATATTCATATGAATCAAGTCGGGTATGAGAGAGAGTGGTTGTATTTTATGGACGAATATGTGAGACCGATTCAGGAGAAGGTTTTCACCGGATATTATCATCAGGTATTTCCACGAAATTTGAGATTTCTTGAAAAAAGAAATTTCAGCCAGTTGAAGCCAACATGATGTTCATTGTTCGATATCGCCCTGAAGAACAACCGTCTCTTCGTCCTCATCACGATGCTTCAACTTTTAGCATTGATATCGCTCTCAACAAGAAAGGCAGAGACTATGAAGGTGGTGGTGTTAAATACCTTCGCTATAACTGCACAGTCGAAGCGGATGAAGTCGGTAAGCTCAATTTAGAAGGCGTCAAATTTGAAATTGCTTTTGCAAAATTTAATAATAAATAAAATGGCCGAGTCGGCTGCCAGGCCACGTCACCGTGTACTTCTCTCGGAAAACATTTAATTTTTTATTTTCAGGATACGCCATGATGTTTCCTGGACGTTTAACACATTTACATGAGGGTCTTGCTACAACTAAGGGTACCAGATATATTCTTGTCTCGTTTATCAATCCGTGATACAATGTTTTGCCTCAATTATTTATTATTTATTGCATTTTTGTTGAGTTTTGCCTCTATAATGAATATCTTAATTTTCTGATTTTTTCAAATCTCTTGTCTTTGCAGAGTGAATGTTCAAAATTTTTCGACGTGGTTTACATAAATTAGACGCAGATGTAATTGTTATTGGTGGAGGTCATGCGGGATGTGAGAGTGCGGCAGCGTCGGCGAGGTGTGGAGCTAAAACCATGCTCATAACACACAATGCCAACACAATCGGAGAAATGAGTTGTAATCCAAGTTTTGGCGGAATTGGCAAAGGACACTTAATTCGTGAAGTGGATGCGCTTGACGGGTTATGTGCTAGAATCTGTGACAAATCTGCTATCACTTATCAAGCTCTAAACCGAGCTCAAGGTCCAGCAGTTCTGGGTCTTCGCGCACAAATTGATCGAAAATTATATAAAAAACATATGCAAGCCGAAATCTCATCAACATCAAATTTAGAAGTTGTAGAAGGAGAAGTAGCTGAACTTCTAGTCGGTCAAGAGCCAAAAATCGTTGGAATTCGTCTCAAAAACAATACAACGATAACCACCAAATGTGTCATAATCACAACAGGCACGTTTTTACGAGCAAGAATCTATCAAGGTGTCGAAAGTTGGGAAGCAGGTCGAATTGGAGAGAAAAGTTCCAACGAGCTATCAGAAAGTTTTGGGAAATTGGGCTTCGAGTTGGGAAGATTGAGAACTGGCACACCTCCAAGATTGATGAGAGATAGTATCGATTTTTCGCAATTTGAAGTGATGCCACCCGATTCAACACCAATTCCTTTTTCATTTCTAACGAACAATGTTTGGCTGCCAGTTGAGAAACAGGTGAGTTCTAGGTTAGCATAATTTTTGTTCAAAAATCGATTCCAGCTTCCCACATATCTTGGTCACACTAATGAAGAAACTTGTCGCATTGGATTAGAAAACATGCATGAAAATCTTCAAGTGTCCACCGAAACAACATCTCCCAGATATTGTCCCTCTCTTGAGTTGAAACTGAAAAGATTTCCTCAATTGAAACATCGATTATTTTTGGAGCATGAAGGATTGGATTCCGATCATGTTTATCCGCAAGGAATGTCGATGACGTTCAAACCCGAAGTTCAAAAACAACTATTGCGCTCAATTCCAGGCCTCGAAGATGTTCAATTCTACCAACCCGGCTATGGTGTTCAATACGATTTTGTGAATCCGAAACAACTTCGAAACACGCTAGAAACAAGGAAAATTCAAGGAATCTTCTTGGCCGGCCAGATCAACGGAACAACCGGTTATGAAGAAGCGGCAGCGCAAGGTGTCATCGCGGGGATTAATGCTGCACGACGATCTCAAAACGAAACACCGATTACGGTATCGAGGACAGAGGGATATATCGGTGTGTTGATTGACGATTTGACGAGTTTGGGAACAATGGAACCGTATCGAATGTTGACGTCGAGAGCTGAATGTAGACTACATTTACGACCCGATAATGCGGATGTTAGGTTGACAGAGAAGGCAAAAATGTGTGGAGCGATTTCTGAAGAACGGTAAGGTTTTTAACATATTTCTAAATTTACCTGACTGACTGTACCCTCTTAGGTATTTTTCAAAAACATGAAAACTTTATCAGGTGGGATCACTTCACTTCAATGAAATCGAGGCTAGATAGTTTGACCGACATTGCTGAAAATATGCAGATGAGTATTTCGAAATGGAAACGTCTCCTACCCCAACTCACAACAAAAACTGATGCAAAGGGTAAAAATTTCATTCTAAAATTTGATAACTTTCAAATTTTTCAGTTCTCTCCGCTTTCGAACTAATTCATCGATACGATTTGACTTTGCAAGACTTGAAAACTGCAACAATTTTCGATCACTCAATCGAAGATGATGTGTTCGAACGTTTGAAAATTGAGGGAAAATACCGCATGGATCACGAAAGGATGAGAAATAAAGTTGGTTCAAATACTCTGAACCTACTGTGCAAAAAAAAATATTCCAGCGCGATGAAATTGATCGCGAAGCGGCTACAGAGATTCCGGACACGATAGATTATTCAAAAATGCGCGGTATGAGCATGGAATGTGTTGAAAAGCTGGAAATTTCAAGACCGCGCAACATTGCCGCTGCCACGCGCATTTCGGGAATCACACCCGAGGCCATTGTTATTTTGTTGAGGCATTTGAAAAATCCGATTTTTTGAATGAAAGGAGTAGGTTTTGTTTTGTTTATAGGTTAATAAAATTTTTAAAATCTGAATGTCTCGAGCCAGACTTCTTGAAGATTCTGAACGGGCCGGCCGGGTCAGATGAAAAAATCTGAAAAAAATCAAGAAAAAATTGACAGAGTTGGGCCAGAGACCGGGCAGGTTGAAGTTCACTTTCTCAGCGGTAATGTTTTTGAATTTCTGTAGGGGTGAATTGGTTAATAATTCTCTTTCAGAGAATGATTCTCTTTTGTCAACTATTCAAACCATTCAATGAGAAAAGTGTATTTAAACTTTTGACTGAACAAAATGTTTCGAAAAACCATGAAGTTTTTTCCATTTTTTCTCATTTTTCCCATATTGGCTGCTGATAAATATTGCGAAACTGAAGAATGTGTCAAATTGGCAAATAATATGGTGAGAAAGGTGTAGTTCTCTCGGAAAAGATTGTTTTGAGAAATCGGTGATGAATGAATCGGCAGATCCATGCGATGATTTCTATGAATATGTTTGTGGTAATTTTGATCCAAAAAATATAAATTCGGCGGTTGAACCGCTTTTCGATGATCCCGAAGATTTGCAAAAGATTTTGAAACAATTCAAACCGACAGTTCCCAATGAAAAGTTGGCATTGGCATTAGTCGAAAAATGTACAAACGAAGAGGAGACTTTGAACATTGACACATTTATGAAAGATTTCTGGGACAACACTGACGATCTAACCCAATTGATCAATGAGATCACTAAACTAGATCCGACAAACGGTGGACTTTTCAAAATTGATGCGAAACAAAATGGACCACTTCCCAATAGTCGATATCTGATTAATCTGTCTGCAAAAGAGGTGAGCAATTGAACCCTGGAAAAAATTGATAATTGAGAAAATTCAAGGAATCTCCGAAGAAGACAACCTACAAGTGGAGGCCTTTGAAGGAAGTCAAATCGAAGATAAAGTTTATCAACTTGACAGAATATTTGTATCAAGTTCTTCCGGAAGAGCAACGAGTTTATGCAGCGTTTCAAGATGATATTTGGGTTGAAGACTCATTTTTAGAGGTAGATCTGGGATGCTTAATTTTTAGAGAAATACATTTTGAGAGTTGGACCGGGCCGTTTTTCGAAAGACAAAAAACCGGTTCGCAAAAAAATTTTTGATAAAAAATGTTTGCCAGGTTTTTTCAGGTCAGTGATTTTCGGGCTGGGTATTCAATTTTCTGACCCGAAAAACCCTACAAAATAAATATGACTAATTCGTTGACCCAAAAGTTTTGAAGCTCTACCCACAGTGAGAGAGAGAGAGAGGACATCAGAGAGACGCAGACAGTCGCTCTAGAGCGATAAATAACATTTTCATTTCCAATTTTTTCCCGAAAAATTGGATTTTTATCTTGATCAGTTCACGGTTTTGTTCAAATTGAGAACAAAACGTGAATTCTCCTTTTTCTTTTCAACTAGTTTTCAAGTTTTGTGCTCAAACTTTGAGTTCAATTTTCAGCGTTCTGACTGGAGTTTTGCAAAAGTTAACAACGGATCTTGATCAGCATAAAAGTGATATTTTGGCTCTTTTGGACCGACCTGGCTTTTTTGTTAAAAGCCGGAAAAAACTCGACCGAGAACGGGCCCAAAAAATCCGGAGTTTTTTTCTAAAAGCACAAGAAAGTAGAAATGGTTTTCAAAATTTTTCAAAAAAAAAATTCCAACCCCGGGTCTGAGAAACTGGCGTTCAAAAGTCGGGGCGGGCCTGATTTTAAACCGGTCGAGAAACAAAAAAGCCCGGCTGTTGGACGCGAGATTGGACAGATGTTTGATCCGAATTTCTATTGGTATGATGAGAACTACAATGTTGTACGAGTTGATGACGAAACAGGAAGAAAGTACACTGAAATATCACAGTGTTTGACGCAAAAGTATAACAAGTATACTCTTCCTGCCGGTGAACATGTTAGTTTTTTCAACTTGGAGAAGGTTTTGAAAATACTTTTTTTTTAAATTTTTTATTTTAAAATACGTGATTGACACGTGAAATACAAATCAACAATACAAATATCAAGTATAGAGTACACCTTGAAAATGAAATGAACAAAAAAAAAAGAATAAGGTAAGTTGGATAGCCAGGATCTCATTTTTTAGCCCGGGGTGAAGTCAGCGCAGCATTCTACACAAAAATAGACCAGTCGCATTGAATCTTGTTGAATATAGTTTTAGAGAGAACATGTTCGATGAACAAAGAAGTGTTTGCGTATATTTGATTTTGGAGTTTTATAACGGTATTTATTAGTGCTTCTAGTGACATTACCAGTAATCAGAGTAAAGAGATTAGATGTATGTTGTACGAGTTGATGATGAAACAGGAAGAAAGTACACTGAAATATCACAGTGTTTGACGCAAAAGTATAACAAGTATACTCTTCCTGCCGGTGAACATGTTAGTTTTTTCAACTTGGAGAAGGTTTTGAAAATACTTTTTTGGAAATTCTTCCAGAAAAAAAACGACCACAAAAGATATAAAAAATATATTCTCTGATAAAATTCGATCAGACCGACAAACAGTTTTGGAAAAAAATTCTGTCAGAAAAAATAGCATGTTAGTGATATAAGAACTGGTCCAAAATCTGGATACTTTCAAAAAAAATATATATTTCAAAAAACTTACTGTTTCACAGTCTTCGTTTATTCCGAATTGTACAGTCTTCATTCATTCCATACCGTCTTTATTTATTCCGAACTGTAAGATTTCAAAAAAAAAAATTCAGACACCAAAATCGGGCCTGACCACCAAAATTTTTCTCAAATCGCACCCACAAAAATGGGTCTGATTTTTCGGACCAGGCCCAAAACTAGTACATTATTTCAACCTTTTTTGTTTCAAAAAAATCAGTTTTTTTTTCAGAACACCATCACCTAATTATGACGCAAAATAATAAATTTCACGTGACTCGTTTTTTTTTCAGGTTGACGGTCAACTAACAATCGGTGAAAACTTTGCCGATCAATTCGGTTTCCAACTCGCTTGGCGTCTTTTCAAAAAACTATCTACACAAAATAATCCAAACCTTGTCAAAAATTCGAGTATCGATCAACAATTCTTTCTTAGAATGTCTAATGTGAGTTTCTCTTCTTCTTCTCGTTTTTCTCCAACTTCTGAATTTGAAATTACAGGTTTGGTGTAGTGTTGATGCAACAGTTGACAGTTTGAAGGATGTTCATAGTTCCCCAAAAGTTCGGGTCAATGGAATTGTTACAAATTTCCCCGAGTTTGCCAAAACATTCAAATGTGACAAATCGACAAAAATGGGGTCGGAAGAAAAGTGTGAACTTTTTTGAGAAATAATATGATAAGTCATCGTTTTTGTGTTCTGTATAACATTCTTGATCATCATTTCTATTGTTAAAGTCATATTTAAAGAAGGGTTGGTAGGTTGAAAAAATGAAATTGAAACAAAAAAATGAAGTTTTTAGTGATTTTTCTGTTTGTGTTAACAACGAACGCATCCGAATATTGTTTCACTAAAGAGTGTTTGACTTTGGCATTACAAATGGTGAGTAGATGGGTTTTGTAGTTCTCTCGGAAGATTTTAAATCCACTTAGGCCGGATCAGTTCAGAAAGGGGGTCTGAAAATTCTTGATTCTTGAAAGTCAAGAAATCGGGCCGGGCCAAGATTTTCAGAATATGCCTACAACGGGCTCGGCCTGAAAATAGGGGCTGGTTTTTTTACGAACAAAAAAGTTTTTCGGGCCGCAGAATCATACCAAAAAAATCTTGTGACCCGATTTCTCGACCCGGTTCTGTCACCTGTTTTAGATTTTGTAATTTCTGGGCCTGGCCCGATGTCAGAAACTTGAATATTTCTCAGAAATCAGTGATGAACGAATCGGCAGATCCGTGCGATGACTATTTCGAATATGCGTGCGGTAACTATGATAAACAAACCGGTGACACTGCTATAGAACAGACAAACTTTGAAAAAATGAAACATTATTTCAACATTTCTCAATCGAACAAATCGAATGAAAAAGTTGCGCTAGCACTTTTCCACAAATGCTTGTCTGATGATGCGAATTTCAACATTGCCACATTTATGAAGGAAGACTTCTGGGACAACACTGAAGATCTAACCCAAATGATCATCGAGATCACTAAACTGAATCCAAAGAGTGGTGGATTGTTCCGAAACGATTTGAAACGTCGCGAAGAGGGCGGAGTCTATATTATTATGTCGTCTGAAGAAGGAGAAGAAGGAGAAGGAGTAGACAACAAATATCATTCGTGGAACGAAACTATGTCTCGTGTCAAGTTTATCAATTTGACACAATATTTTTATCAACTTCTTCCTGAAGAAGAGCGGAAATTTGGGGTTTTTGAGGATATTGTTCTGTTTGATCCTTCATTTCTAACGGTGAGTGATTGAGTTGAAAATTATGAAAAAAAAAAAACACTTTTTAATACACAGTCTCAGAAGTTCTGAATGTGTTCTGAACCTTCACAGTTGTTAGGTCACTTTTTTTGTAACTGAAAAATCATTAAATTAGAAAGAAAAATTATTTGCGTGACCTAAATAATCTGTTACTTTCTGAAAATTTTGAAGCTTTAGGCATTTTTGCCTCGAGAGAGACGCAGAGAAACAGTACATTCACAGTGAAAAGCTAGGTGAGAGTCTCTCTCACTGAGAGCAGCCTTCTTTTATTGAAAACGCAGGCATAAAGCACATACTATAAGTATAACGCCTCGCTTCCCGTGAGATGTCTGTCACACCTTTGAATGACCTCTCGGAAAATAACACAAAATCCATCAATATAGAGAGAGCAAAAGCGCTCTATTGATAATAATGCTCTCACTCTCATCGATTCAATTATCTGTGATCGTGGCAATATAAACGTGACCTATCGAATTTCGATTTTTTTGTGTTTCTTTGCGTCTCTCTCTCTCTCTGTCTCTGAATTTTTCCGAGGTCTTGAATCGGGGCCAAATATCAACAAAAATCGGGAAAATCGGATTAAAGTTGAAACTGGGCCCAATTCATGAAAAAAATCGAGAAAATTCCACGAAAACTTATTTTTCCAGAAGGTCAAATGATTTTGAATTTTCGAACTTGACTTATCTAAACATTTCAGCTCGATGAAAAAGTTCGAAAATTGGGAAAAGCCGCTATCAGAGAAAAATTGTATACAATCTGGAAAGACACGTTGAACAACACTACAACACCACTTACCCCGAATGACTATTCGGATTGTCTATTAAAAGTGACACAACTTCTACCAGGCACCTCATTCTCAATCGCTAAAATAACTTCACGAGACAACATGAGAAGAGCAAACATGTACTTTGATATAATTGTGGAAGAAGCTCGAGAAATTATCAGCGAGAACACATGGATTGATGAGAATACAAAGATGAAAATGATGACAAAACTTGATAAAATGGGAAGAACTATCGGATTTCCTGAGAAGTTTCTCAATCAAACGTTCGTTGACACAATGTTCAATCGAGTTTTGAAAAAAAGAATTGAGGGTCAATCATATTTACAATTAATGAGGAATGTTATGATTATGAAGTCGCAAGAGATGTTCCTCGAGTATTCGAAACACGACAACAACACATTTTGGGGTGATCCGGAATATATTAATGCATTCTACCATCCTTGGCAGAACTGGATACGTAAATTGATTATCTTTCTATTTTCAATCAATATTATTTTTTCAGAAGTCTTGCAGTCCTATTTGCAATTTCCTTATCTTCAGAACAACCTGCCTACATGGTCCATGCTGATATCGTTTTGTGATATTGTCGGTCATGAAATCGGACACATGTTTGATAAAGATGGTTTTTATGAAGATGAAAATTATGAGTACGTAGATATGGACGAGACTACAGAAGAGATGTATGACAATATAACAGAGTGCTTGGCGGAAAAATACGACAAGTATAACTATCCGGGATTCGATTTTAATGTAGGTTGTTCTGTGCTAGTTTCTGGTTTATAGAAATTATTTATGGGTCGCACATTTTACTAGATCACGACCTTCCAGAAGGGAATCGATGAGAGTGAGAGAGTGCTCAAAAAGGATTATCATTGGAGCTCAAAAAAAAAATTTTTTTTTTGAGAGAAAATGAGAGGATTATCACTGGAGCGCATTTGCTCTCTCTGAATTCTTTGAATTTGAAATTTTTCCAAGAGGTCGTTCAACCGTGTAACCGATATTCGCACGCGATACGCCAGGCGCTATACTTGTGTGTGGTTTTTGTCTGCGTTTCCAATGGAAAAAGGCCGCTCTCACCTGATAGTTTTCACTGTGAATTTATTTTGCTCTGTTTCTCTGTGTCTCTCCCTCGAGGGGAAAACTCTCATCGATTCCATTTTTACTCTTGTCTGAAAGGTCGTGTAGATCAGACACAATTTTGTAGATGGGACCTGAACCGGAGAAATATAATTTGAAAATCAGAAATTGAGAGAAAATTTCACGTAAAATAAAATTGATCTACCACCAACAATTTTCTGAATTTCGGAGATCTGAGAATTTGGCGCCGGGAAGTTTTGAAATCAGACTCTTCGAAACGCCCCTGAGCCAAAACTTCAGATACTGAGTTAAGTCAGAAACGAAGAGGAGAGTGGAGGACGATTACTGTAGGTGTCAAATTAAACAAAAAAATGAATATAAACTTCGAGTAATAACACTTTTTCTAGATTGATGGTAATGTGACAGCCGGCGAAAGCTATGCGGATCAATTCGGTGTCCGACTAGCATGGCGAATTTTCAAAAAACTGTCTTCAAAACCAAAATTGGACATCGATTCAACTATTGACCAACAATTCTTCCAAAGAATCGCCTTTGTGAGAAACATCTTTTCTCCATCCTGATAATCAATTTTTTCAGACATCATGTAATGAAGATTTCGACATGGAACTGATAGAATATTACAAATCATTGAATGAGACACACACTCCCTACAGACTTCGTATCAATGGAGTTTTCTCAAATATGCCAGAATTTGCGGAAACATACAAGTGTGCCGAATCGACAAACATGAATCCTGCGAAAAAATGTGATATAATTTGATCAATAAACTCTTTATTCTTGTCCACTTTTGACCTTATCAAAAACCTCAGCCAACATTTTATTGCACATTGCAGCGTAGGGATTGAGGGCGACGAGTTGCATTTTGGCAAACGATGAGCCGAGATCAGCCGCTTTTTGGAAATCTTCCTACAATGTTTGGTTACATGTTTCCAGAGATAGAAAGAGTAAAAAAAGAACTCACCCGCGCATGATCATCATCACCTTTCAAACGATAAACACTTGCTCTTTGAACATAGGCGTTACATGTGGTTTTGGATTTTGGATTTGAGAGTTCGAGAGCTGAATTGAGATCGAGAAGAGCTTCTGGAAAAAATATGCGCTTTTGAGTAGCCAGAACCAAACACCATAAAAAGAAGTGCCAGAAAAAAGAAATCGAAATCGAGCCTTTTTTGTGAATTCACCCGGTCCGAAAACCAGGCCAGGGCACGGAAAAATGGGAAGTTTTGTTCCTTTTTTTCTGGGTGTGTTCAATTTTGCTTGAATAAAATTGTCTGCGTCTCCACTTCATTTCCTCACTCTCATATTTATTTCCTTTTCAAATTGACGCTATTGATATTTCAGCAAAACTATTGAAAATAAATGTGGTAAATAGCTTTCTTGAAACAGGGAAATTTTGTAAAATTTTTTTTTCAGACCCACAGATTTTGATGCGCCTAAATATGGTTCACATTCCTTCACGCTTTTTCAATTTGAAAAATACCAAAAACTCTTTTTTCTTAAAAAAGTGAAACGTGACATTGTCTGCGTCTCTCATCTCTCACCTTCTATTTTTCCACTCAATCGATAGGCTTGAGCACGATTGTTGAACGCTGAAGGATTCACAGGACAAATCGATATCGCTCTGAAAATTTCTTTTTTTTTCTGAAAATTCCAATAAACTCACTCTCCAAACTTCTCAATAGCCTCGATAACTTTCCCACTTTCAGCCAAATTCACTCCTTCTTTCTCCAATTTCAGACTAGCCTCATAACCTGGATGATTTATTTCATCTGAAAAAAAAAAAACAATTTGCTCTCTGAAATACATAGCCTCAACCCTCTTACCATTCTGATATTCTGTTGAATTTGTTGTCTCTGTTGTTGGCATAAGTGGATTGAGAATTTGATTAAGAACTGCGCGATCATGTGGAGTTGTCATATCTAGAAATAGGGAAAAGAAAAAAATAGAAAAATCAATAACATATAAAGGAAAAACCAAAACAATGACCCTTATCAATGAAAAGGTTGTAAAAACGCACCTTATCTCGGTTTTTTGATCTCTGGGTATCTTTGAAAAACTCGTGACAAATCTAGTACATATTTGGAGGCGTGACGAAACTTTGGAGAGTTTGGAAAAAACTGAAAATTGAAAAGGAGCGCGTATAATTGAAGCAATCTGAAAATTGTCGGTCTGAAATTTCAAGTCCTAGAAAAATTTCAAAAATTTTTGGTCAGGGGTGACTTTGAACCGACTGGAAGGCTGCCTAACCAGGCCGGACTTTCTTGGGAGGACATAAAAGTCCCGGCCAACTTAAAAAAAGCCTGGCCTGTGATATTTTGGCTGGAGACTTTCGGGACTTCAATCCCTCTATTTTTTAAATTTTCGGAAAAAAACTACGGTTTTGGAATCAGAAAGTTGTTGAAAATGGTTTCAATTTTTTCCAAGGAACTTTCCGAAAAATTGGACCAAAAATCCGGTCCGAAAAAATCGGGCCCAGTCCGATATTTTCATTTTCCGAGTCATGCGATCGAAAAATGTGAACTTTTTGATTTTCCGATAATTTCGGGCCGGCTCGAACTTTTGAGAATCGAGCTCTCAAAAAACATATTTCCTCCTCAATTTTTTAAATTTCTCTTTTTTCCGCAATGAAAAAAGTTTATTTGTTTTTGCAGACTTTATTAAATTTTTCCAAGGTACAATCCAATATTATATATAAAAATACATTGTTGTTTCAAAACGAAGCTTATACAAAACTATGCGAGAAATTAAGATTTTGCTGCAATTTCGGGGTTGAAAATGTGGGGAGAGAGGGGAAAGAGCTTATGGGAAAAGGAGAGAAAGAGAGAGAGAGAGAGAAGCGTGGCAAAGATTTATTCGATTTGAATTCCGGTGACCTCGACGTCTCCACCGATTTGAAGTCCGTTCACATCATCCGGGCTCAAACGATGAGCATACGATGCGAAACGTTCGCCGTTCACAGTGATCTGGAAAATGTTGATTATTTAGATGCAATTTCAAGGCGAGCGTGGCACAGTGGTTCATCTACGAGTTTTAAATCTAGGGGTCGAAGGTTCGAACCCTGTTGGGCCGTTTTTTTTTTTTTTTCTTTGAAACTTTTAAAAACTTACGGAGAATGCGTATGGTTCGTTGTGAATTTGCAAATCGAATCCAACAGCTTTCTCGAACGGAAGTTTACCCTCACGTTCCTCATTTCCCCAGGCATTGTTGATCAACGAGTTGCGAATGACATGCTTCTCATCGAATCGCGCATTCAAGTGCAACGCAATATCACCATTCTTCTTCAACAAATTGACATGGAATCGTTTGGCCTTCTTCTCCGGAATACCGAAAATGGTCAAAGTCTTGCCGGGCGACAATCCTTCGTTGGAGAGACCGCTCTCGTATGGCACCGGATAGTAGCGACCGCCCCAATGAATGTAGTTGACGAGAACGTCGCCGTCGATGGTGAAGTGGGTGATGGAGGAGAGTGGAACACGATGTTCGTACTCTTTCACCTCTTTCTGATCGACAAAGATTTGGAATTTTTGATCGTGCGCGCGAATTCGAATGTCGATGTCGTCGCCCTTCTTGTATGGGTTCGATTTGCGCTCTTCTTTTCCCCATTCTCCCTTCGAGAAGGTGTTGAAGACAAGCTACAAAAAATTGAGGAATGTTTGGTTGAAACTGGGAAGGATACAATACCTTTCCCTCGTCGAAACGGACAGAGATGTGGAGTGGGACATCGTTTCCAGAAAAGTCAGCGGTTTGACTGTGAAGGTTGACGGTGAATCTAGAATTATAGGGTTAAGATTTCTTCAACTCTCTTCTCTGTTTCTCTCAACGTCTAATTGACGGGCAAAACGTACAACACGACCCCACAAAACGTATCAGAAGACCCCGCGATAGAAGTGTATTACACGACCCCATACCATGTATTTCAAGACCCCAAAATTGTTGGGGTCGTGTTCTACATTTTTGGGGTCGTGTTCTACACTTTTGGGGTCGTCTTCTACATTGTTGGGGTCGTGTTCTACATTTGTAGGGGTCATTAAATACACTTCTATTGTGGGGTGTTGAAATACTTCACGTGGGGTCGTCTTCTACATCTTGTCCGGGTGATGTAGAATACGACCCCACACCCTTGTAAGCCAGTTACTTTACGACCCCATCAATGTATTTCATGACCCCACCAAGTATTTCATGACCCCACTTTACATCAAGACCCCCATGTATTTCAAAACCCCACCCTAATGGAAATGGGGTCTCGAAATACATTTATGGGGTCGTGTAATTCGCTGGGGGGTCATGAAATACGGTGGGGTCGTATTCTACATGTTGTCCCTAATTGACTATCTTTCTCTAACAACCTGTGTCTCTCCACCGCTCACACTTTCTTTCTGTTTTCCTCTGGCTGTCTACTTCTCTCTCTCTCTCTATTATTCTTTGGCTCTTTTTTCTCTATCTCTCTGCGTCTCTCTCTTCTGTTCCTCTCACTATCTTGTTATCTTTCTTTCTCTAACCATCTGCGTAATTCCATTCCTCCCAACCTTTTCTAATTCGATATCGTTGTCTACTTCTCTGATCATCGTTTTCTCTCATTCTCTCTCCCTCTCGCTCTTTATTCTCTTCTAGTTGTCTACTTCTCCCATTCTCTGCGTCTCTCTATCTCTCTCCCTCTATCTTCCTCATCCCTCACCTGATCGAATCCTCGCCAGTCTTTCCCTTGACAATCAAAGTTTGTCCCGGCTCGAATGGCTCGACAAGTTTGCTACGGTATGGTACTGGCTGTAAAAAAATGACAAAGTTGTTGACAAGTCTTACTGTAATTTGTTTCTTATCTTGTTTATCAATTTTGCCACTATCATTAAACGACCTTCAAAATCAAAAAAAGAGAAGGAATTTTGTTGTTTTTTGTTGTTTACACCTTGGGAAAAAAGCCGCTTTTTTTATGATGAAAAAAAGGGAGAGGCAATTAAAAAGTGACAAAAAAAAATAAAACCGTTGGGCGCGTGCCAAAAAACCCGCTTTTTGTCGATTATTTTTGTTCGCCTTGATGATGAAATTTATTGTGTATGTTTGTCGTTTCAAAAAGTGTGTAATATATTTATCGATCGATCAATCACTGCCACAAATGAAATGTCAAAAAGTTTTGATAGATCTTCTCTTTTTCTTCTTCTTCTTCTCCTACACTGGTTGACCTTTAGAACCTAACCGGAACGGTTCCAAAAACCGCAATGAGAAGAAAAAAGAAAAAAAAACGACTTATTCGAAAATTTATGACATTTTTAATGTGACGAATGGATGTGGGCGTCCATATGGAAAAAGGTTTCTCTGATTCTTTTTTTCTGGTGGAAAAAAATTGCCTTATGTTTTTGCACATTTTTCCAGATTGGACACAGTTTTGTGGGCGTGGCCTAAACCCAAGAAATATAATTAAAAAATGAGAATGTCAGAAAAGGTTTAACCTACGTGACCCAGATCGCGTCAAAAATAGATTCCAAAAAATGGCCGAATTTTTCCGCGTCCGAAATTCTAGTCCCCGGAAAACTTACGAAAGCCGATTCGTGAGCCATGTCAGCAAGTTTTCTCGATTTCTTTTGGTCGGAGGAAGATGAAGATTCCTGAAAACCACAAAACAATGTTATTAGCACTCTCGAAGCCGAAAAACAAGAAAAAGAAGAAGAAGAAAAGTGAATTTTGGAAACAAGAGAACACATATATCCCTCTGATCATCCGAAAAACAACAACAACAACAACAGTTGGTCGCGTTGAGCCCCCGCCACTTACTAATCGATATTTTCCCCGTCTACTTCTTAACATTTATATGAAATATATATATGTGTGTGATGTGATATGAATCAGCAACAAAAAGGAACATTTAAATTTATTTGATGAGAAAATTTTTATGGGGGCAAAAAATAACGATGTGCTGCCTAAAAATGTGTGTGCGTGTGTAGCTGTTTCTCGCCTAGTTGTGGCTAAATAAAATCAAAAACAGGCGAGAAGAGAAGAAATGCAATCTTCTTCTTCTTCTTCGTCGTCTTCTAGTTCTTTTTCGAAAAAATCAGAAAACAAAATGGGCGGCGCCAATATCCGTCTGAATGTCTCGCGTCTCTTCAATCAACAACAACAAAAAAACACAGACAACAAAGTTTGATCGAGCGTGAAGGCAACCCAACAAATATTGGGTAAATATTTGAATTTTAACTTTCACATGACAGGTCGAAATTAGAAACAATCGAGAGCTTTCAAGAGAAAGTGAAAAAAAAATTCGACACGCCTGGGGATCGAACTCATGATCAAAAGATTTGTCGGCGCAAGTGTTAACCACTAGGCCGTCTGTGTTTCCCTTTTTTGATATTGATACAGTGATGATAACAATGTGGAATGTTCGGAATGTTTGGGCGGGATAAGTTTAAAACTACAGTAATTCTAATAAATTGTCGGCGAGTTTCGGAAAACTACAGTACTCTTCAACTATTTTTTTTTAACTGAAAACCAAACTACAGTAACCTTGAATCTTTCACAACTAGAGTATTTCAAGTCTAGCAGACCCCATAAAAACTACAGTAACCCAAAACGGGGGCCAAAAAATGATACGTTTTGTAACCGTAAATAAATAAATATTATCTACCTCTACCTATATATAATAATAATCGTGGTCGTGTGAACTGGTTTTTCATATTTTGTCGTCCAATATGAGTTTTTTTCCCCAGCCTACGATTTTTTGTTTTGTTTTATGAACGTTGTCAACCCCCCGCTTATTTTTGAGAAATGTTCTTGTGGGCATGATAAATAGTTTAAGAACCATGTCATATGATGATAAATCGAGTCGGGCGGACAAAAGAATTCGAAGTGACAGATGGTTTTTTTTTCGAAACAAGAAGAGGTTTAGAGAAAGAACATGACTCATAAAAAATGGCAACATTGCGCCGAAACGAAAAAAAAGTGGAAAGATAGATTGATCAGGAGGTACACGTTTGTACAAGCCCCGCCCTTTTTCTGGCTTACCTGTGTTGATGTGGCTGCCACGGCTACTGCACCTAATACACCACCAATTGCACCAACTACACCAAGGTCTTCCACAATTGTCGACTCCGAAGATGGTTGAGAAACTGCTTCGGATGGAGATGCCGATTCGGTTTGTGAATGTTCGACCTTTTCGAAATCTTCTTCTTCTTCTTCACTTCCTGTTGTTGAACTTGCGATTGGGTTTTCGATGAGCTCGGGAGTTGAGGATGCCGAAACTTCTGGAGCTTCTGATACTGGAGCTGCATAGTTTTCGGAAACGTGTTGAACTTGAGCGATTTCTTCGACAACTTCTGGAGCTGGAGCATCTGAAGCGGCTTCGACGATTTCTGGAGCGGCCTCAGAGCTTTCTGGAGCAGCTTGGGATTCTTCCACCTGTTGAACTTGTACGATATCCTCGGCGACTTCTGGAGCGGCTTCCGATGTTTCTGGAGCTTGAGCTTCAGGTTCAGGAGCAGCTTGTGATTCCTTCACATGTTGAACTTGCGCGACTTCTTCGACAACTTCTGGAGCGGCTTCTGAAACTTCTGGAGCTGCGGCTTGAACTTCTTCGACGTGTTGAACTTGCGCGACTTCTTCGGCGACTTCTGGAGCATCTTTTGACACTTCTGGAGCGGCTTCCGATTTTTCTGGAGCTTGAGCTGCTGGTGATACTTCTGAGCTTTCTGGAACTTCAATTCCAGCTTCAGGAGCAGCTTGTGATTCCTCCACATGTTGAACTTGCGCGACCTCTTCGACGACTTCTGGCGCGAATTCCGAAACTTCTGGAGCTGCAGCTTGAACTTGTTCTACGTGTTGAACTTGCGCGACTTCTTCGGCGACTTCTGGAGCTGGAGCTTGAGCTTCTGGCACAGCTTGAGATTCCTGGACGTGTTGAACTTGTGCGACTTCCTCGACAGCCTCTGGCGCAACTTCCGGACCTGCTGGAGTGGTTTCAGAAGTTGGAACTGAAGCTTCTGGAGCGACTTCTGAGCTTTCTGGAGCGGCAGCTTGAGATTCCTCGACGTGTTGAACGTGTGCGACTTCTTCGACCATTTCTGGCGCTGGAGTTTCAGATTCTGTGGCAACTTGCGATGGTTCGACATGCTGAACTTGTGCGACTTCTTCAACGACTTCAGGAGCCACGGCTTCTGGAACTTCTGAAGCTTGAACTTCTGGAGCAGCTTGAGGTGGTTCGACGTGTTGAACTTGAGCGATTTCTTCGACGACATCTGGGGCGGTTTCGGATGCGGCTTCTGGTGTGATTTCTGGAGCAGCTTCCGAAACTTCTGGAGCAGCAGCTTCATGTTCTTGAGCTTCTGGGGCTGCTGGCGATTCTTCGACATGTTGAACTTGCGCGACTTCTTGAACGACTTCAGGAGCCACCGCTTCTGGAACTTCTGAAGCTGGAGCTTCTGGAGCGGTCTCTGAAGCTGCGGCTTGAACTTCTGGGACTTCTACGTGTTGAGCTTGAGCGACTTGTTCGACAACTTCTGGAGCACCTTGAGATTCCTCTACATGTTGAACTTGAGCGGTTTCTTCGACGACTTCTGGAGCTGGAGCTTCTGAAGATTGAACTGGTGCTTCTGGAGCTGAAGTTTTAGATTCTGGAGCGACTAGTGGTGTCTCGGCGTGTTGAACTTGAGCGAGTTCTTCGACAACTTCTGGAGCAGAAGCTTTGGAGTCTTGATCTTCTGGAGCAGCTTGCGATCCTTGAACTTGTTCGACGACTTCTGGAGCTGGAGCTTGGTCTTCCGGAGCGGCTTGAGATGGTTCAACGTGTTGAACTTGCGCGACTTCTTCGGCGACTTGTGGAGCTGGAGTTTCAGATTCTGAAGTGGCCTGTGGTGTCTTGACGTGTTCTTCGACAACTTCGGAAACTGGAGCTGGAGCTTCAGAGGCTTCTGGGACCACGATTTCAGCTTCTTGAGTTGGTGCTGGAGCTTCGGACTGTGGTTCAGCATGAGATTCTTCGACGTGTTGAACTTGCGCGACTTCTTCGAGATGTTCTGGAGCAGTTTCGGTGACTGGAACCGGAGCATCGGAAGATTCTGGAGCTTGAGCTGATGCCTCGTGTTCTGGAGCCTGAACAGTTGCTGGAGCAGCAGCTTCTGACTTTTCAGCTTCGTGTACTTGTTCAACGACTTCTGGAACAGCTTGAGATTCTTCGACTGGAGTCTGAACTTCAGCTTGTTCAGCAACATGTTGAGAGACTTCGGATTCTGGAGCAGGCGCTGTGGTTTCTGAAGCGACGTGTTGAACTTGCGCGACTTCTTCGACAACTTCTTTAACTGCGGCTTCTGAAACTTGAGCTGCGACAACTTCTGGTGCTGGAGCTGTGATTTCTGGAGCTGCTTCGGATGGTTCGACATGTTGAACTTGTGGCACTTCTTCGACGGTTTCTGATGCTGGAACAGCAGACGACTCATCAACACACTTGGCATCCCCGACTGATTCAATGACTACTGGTTCTTCTGACTTGTCAGATTCTGGAGCCGCAGCTTTGACTTCAGATTCCGTAGCAACATGCGATTCTTCTTGAGATGGTGCAATAACATCGGCGACAAAATCCTTAACATGTTGAACAACTTCGGACACTGCATCTTGACTATTTACACTTTGTACATCACCTCCCTTATTTACATTTTCAATTTTCGACAGAGCTTCACCAATCGCTTCCTTCACAAAATTCTTGGCCGTCTCACCATTCTCATTTCCATTGCAATTTGTTTCGACAATTTGAGCATTGAAGATTTGCGCATCGTTAGCAACATCCGGAACTTTGGCGCCTTTTTTGAACGGATTCAAGTTCGAGAACATATTGGATGAAGAAGTTGATGATAAGAAGAATACAAGAACACCTTACTAGATAGTAGTAAAGAGAGGAGAATGATCAGAACCGACCAATTTTCAGAGTGCAAATTGGGGCGTGGCTTTCGAGAGACGCAGAGAAATTGGTGCGCATACACACACACACAGGTGTATAGACGATTTTTTCATTTCATTTCAGAGCCTGGCTTAGGCTCCGCCCACTATGTTGCATGATGCAGGACGAAAAACGAACACTTTTTTTCGCTAGTTAATCGATTCGGAAACAGCGTTTTCTCGAAAAAAAAACAAAAAAAGTCTGCACACTTCGGGCATCGAACTTTGGAGCCTCCGACTTTTGCGCAAAACTGTAACCAGCTACATCACGAGGGTTTCTTAATTCTTTGTGTTCTTTGACCAAGATAACAACCGTGTAATTGTCGATTTTTACGATGCAAAACTTTCAGTTTTTCATGTGGTTTTTTGAGGAGAAAATAAATAAACTTTTTCGTGTGAGAAGAGAAGAGATGTGCAAAAAATGTACTTTTGAAAATGATCAAATTTCGAACACACACTATTCGATGTGTGGGAAAATGTTGGCAGAGAAAAGCTACAGTACCCCTCCGGCTGACACTGACATCATTTCGACAACAAATATTGACAAAACCATGTACTAATTACTCTAAAATCAAATTTTTTTCTTTTTTTTTTGATTTATTTAACATTATTTGTATTATATTTCTGCCGCCAATATGTCGCCGATTTGTGTGTCGGAATTTGGGGAAAAAAGAGCACATGTCAAATCATATGGTATTTGAGGCCTTCTTGTGGTTACTTGTTTATTTTTCCATCTCTATCTATTTATCATCATAAGACTACTGTGGCATGTGATTTTGAAACAGACACACAATAAAACAATTTTTGCCGACACGGATTCGTTTTGAAAACATTATCATCATGTCACATGGGTGTTAAAAATAACATTTTGAAACATTGAATAAAGGGAACATGGGAAATTGAAGGATTACTGTAGTTAAGGTTTTTAATTTTTGAGCAATTTATTCCTCTGAAAATCAGGCCGAGCCATGTAAACTTCGACAAAATCGGGTCTGATTTTTTTTTTCTAAAAAATTTTGAAATCAGAAATTTGGACCCGTTTTAGCAAGAAAAAACCGGGCCCCATTTTTTCTACGGGCCGATTCAGAGGACCTGAATGTCGGGTCCAATTTAGCACTTGTGTAGTACTGTAGTTTCTGAACTTTGTCGTCACTTTCGATGTTCTTATCATACCAACTTTCAAAAAGGAAAAGTGAAATTTCACCGACCTTGAAAATCTTCTATTTGCCAGAATTTTTTCAGCATTATGTTTCACACTAAAAAAGTGCAAAACGGATTACAAAATCGGATTAAATATATACATTTTCCGATGAGCGAGAAAAAAACTATCAGCCCCCCAAAAAAAAACATTACCCGTGTTTTGAAGAATTTCCGATAGACACCCATTTTTTGTAGTTGATAGTTAAACAATTGAAAAAAGTTTTATCTCAACAATCAATTTTTGTTCGCGATCCTAAGCTTTGAACTTTCCGCCTACAAGTTTTTTACAACACTGAAAAATGAATTTCGAAATTTTTATCTTCTTCTTCTCTTTTTTGTGTTCTTGTTTCGCTCAAAGGTTCCGATTTTCCAGAGGCCAAGAAACATGCTAGTTTCAGGATGATTGAGCATGCACTTTTTTCCACAAAGAAAGAAAAAATAAATATAAAAATTTGGACCGCAGTGGGGATCGATCCAAAACGTCTTAGATTTCTCACAGGCAAATTCCTGGACACATGTGGCAGGTGTGCGGCAGCGATGTTTTGCTGGCAGACGTCAGGCATGTATGTCGCATCGATGCCGCAGTTCTGGACCGATTCCGGCATCCCTGCCGTAGGCCTGCTGCATGAATGCCGGAATCGGGTCCAGAGCTGCGGCATCGATGCGACATACATGCCTGACGTCTGCCAGCAAAACATCGCTGCCGCACACCTGCCACATGTGTCCAGGAATTTGCCTGTGCTAGTTCAACACGTTACCACTGAACCATGCGAAGTGTTAAAAAGAAGTTGTAAATTTAATTGGTGTGCTTTGCTGTTTGAAATCTGTCACTTGACATTTTTTGTTTGTTTAAACCAGCTGATTTTTGCCGTTTTACTACTTCAGAAGTTATAAATATTTATGGTGGCGAAAAAAAAGGTAATTGAACAAAAAAATGGTGTTTTAAAAATCGTTTGTTTGTTTGTTTACTTGATCAAAAACGATTTTTTTAGAACTTTCCGCGCCAAAAAAAAATTAATATAACTTTTTATTTCAATGTTATTACGTATTGTTTGAACAGCTTTCCAAAGAGAAGAGGACAAAAGTATTTGAAACAATTTGCTGAAAATTGTATTAGTTCTCTTTTTTTTCCTGCGTTCCTATTTTTTCGTCGAGGGGAATTGGAATGGGGTTCGGTTCGAAATTCGATTTTGGCGACCAAAATGAACTTCATTTTTTTTGGAAAGGAACAGGAAATGAAAATGTCTGCATTTTTTCGTGAATTATGATGTTGTGTTCCTTCAACATCTCACGACCATTCAGCAAAAAGAGATTAGCGGTAGAGCGCATTTTCTTTTTTCAAAATAACTAAAATTTTCAGTTTTACACTCCTTTGAATTTTCCATTCAAGTTTTTTAACTCTCCCGAAAATTTTCAAACCCAAACAAAAAAAAACGGACCTGGTTCATTTTCTCCGGGCCAGGTCCGAGTTGCAGTTGCCGATGGTTACTGTAATGATACCGAGTTTATTTCACGAAGTTTTGGAGAAAAATGACAGAAATATTCAGCGTGTTCCTTTAAACCCTACAGTACCCCCCGTAGTTCCGCAATTTCCAGAAATAGAGAAAGAAGAGAAGGAAGATCATAGTTTATTTTGTCGGCTTTTAATATTTGCTGATATGTTTTTTTCTCCAATTTGCAAAAAGAATTTGGTTAACAGGTGGGAGTGCGATTAATGTGTGTTCAAGTTTTGGGTAAACATTAAACTGATGAAGAAATGAACATTATTAGTTTTACTAAAACAAAAAAAAGACAAATAAGACGGGATTTGAGCAACAAAAAAGATGGGGAAAAAACGAAGAAAAAAGTATCATCATCACGCAATTTAGCGGAAGTTCAAGAAAGGACATGTGATTGAATTTTTGGTTCGGAGGGACGACTTTTTTTGTTGTTGTTGTTGTTTTGTTTTTGAGAAAATGTCCAAACCGGATCGAAAAAATTTCAGAATTTTTTTCTGTCAAAGTTTCAACGTCTACATAAACCTCGAAAAGATTATCCGGGCACATATCAAACTAATAAAATCCATTTCTCGGATTATCCTAATGATTCATAAGCCTCCGCAGTCATTTTTTCTTCCCCTCAATACTTTTTTGCGGCTACAAAGTTTTGACTATACAACTTTTATAACACATTTTTTTCACCAAGGCAACCATTTTTTCTTTTGCATAATAAATACAACTTCCTCGAAAAAAAATGATAAGAAAATCTTTTTTTTTATTCACTCGCTTCCGGGGAACATCACCAAAACGTCTTCAACTGCTCAAAATATGCATGACTTGTCTTGACGACTTGTTGCTCGTAGACTGTCGCGATTTGAGCGGAAACGCGCGACGAACCCGGTAGACATTGGATGAATCGACGACGCCATTGTGGGATGGAGAGGACGGCTGTCGAACAGGTTAGCACGGGATGTCTGCAATGATTTGTCGCAGGGTGAGGGGGAATGTACACAGTTTTGTGGGCGGAGCTTACACGTGCGCTCCAAACTCGATGAGTATTGCGATGTAGATGGCGACGGAGAAGCTGAGTTGAAGATAGAGAGAGATGCAAGATGCCACAAGAACTATGAGAACTATGACTTCGCAGAAAAGTATTTGAACGAGCTGGAAAAATTGGACCGAGTCCGATGGACTCTTAATTAACCAAATATGAAGCAGGCCAAGTAAATAAATCGGGCCAGAGTCAAGACAGGGGGTCGGGCCACAAAAAAAGGGTCAGGAGAACTTTTTTGGGTAAGACTTTAGTTCGGTAAAAACCTTGAGTTTCTGACTTTTTTCGCTAAAAACGGACCAGGCCCGATTCGACTACAGTACTCCAACAAGATCCTCACCTTCATCGACCTAATCGTCTCACAAAGTTGATATTTGATGCTCAACGTGTAGAACTCTGTACTCGTCTCACATCGACGATCCAGTGTTTTTGTATAATATTGAATTACAAAAAAGCTCTGGAAAAAATTCGATCAGCGTTTAGTTGACGTCTTTTGTTCTAGGTCTACCAAAAGTGCGATAATTTCGAGGATCGATACGAAAAGAGCCATCTCATGCTCTTTGAGATAGGTGAGAGTCATGAGACAAGATGTGAAAGTTGCAAAGATTTGAGTGAAGATGATCGGAAATATACTTATCATCGGCCGACGTTTTCGCTCGTAGTTTCTGCAGAAAAAAACGTTTTCATTTCGAAATCTTCTGATTTTCTATGAATTCATAGAAAATCAGAAGAGCATGTTCGCTCCATTGATAAAATTAAAGTTGTGCGCAAACCCTGCTAATGAATGTACTGTAGCAACAACGAACACTGACGTCAGAGCGATTTCAGCTTCGCCTTCTGAAGAGACGCAGAAAAACTAGATTTTCGAAGATAAGGGTCACTTTTTTTGTGACTGAAAAATCATGATTTTTCAAAAAAAATCTTCAGTTCATTTTTTGAAACGTTTTCTTCTTCGCAAAAAAAAGAAGAAACGTGAATCCGAATATAAACGTGACATTTTTCTCTGCGTCTCTCTCTCTGTCTTTTAGCAAAACTCTTCGAGTCTAGTAGGTTGTGAGAGTTAAATTCGAGCTTTTTTCGTGGCCCAAAAAAACTAGGCCGGGCTCAAAATTTTCTGATTCCACAAAAAATTCACCTGATCAGCAAAACCGCCGACAATCTTTCAAAAAAAACCACCGGCATGGCCATTATCACCACCATAACATATCTCAACCTCAAAAATGACCCGATTATCATAGGCAGACAATCGGCAAAATCAATTGTTAGAACCCTTCCATCACTACTCGAATAGAACGATGAGATGGCTACTGTAACAAAAAAAAAACAAAAAACATGTCCCTTTAAACTATTTCAAAACTACTTGGTAGCGGGATAAGACCCTCTTGATAAGGAGCAATTAATAGACGAGAAATGAAGAGCTCGAACCATTGAGAAGCAAAAACCGCGTAGATCAATGAAAAGTTGAAATGATACACTTTTCTAGTTACTTGGATTGAAAAAATCTGCAAAAATTGATGTACCGACATCTTGCGGGTTTTGTTACGCACCACCAAAGGGATAGAACAGATGATTAGAAGGCCTTCAAAGACCCGTAAGAGTAAATAAGGATAATTGAAATTGTTGCCATTTTGATGCACAAAAAATAGAGATAAATAAATTGTGCGCGAAGTGTTCAAGTTTCGAACCAACATATTTTATAATGATCAATAAAGCGAAAGAGAAATTGTGTGTGCTAACAATATGATTAGATTATAATTCGATTTGTAGAAGAAAAAAAAAAGAAGTTAACATGTTATTAGGTTGCTACTTGCAGTGATAACTCAGAGTTTCGTCAGAACTATTAGTTCCGGAAGTTTGAAAATTTCCGGTCACGCCCCCAAATTTTTTGAGACAAAAAAACACACACATTTTTCATCGATTTTAATAGCGCCTCTAATTATATGCAAACTCATCAAAAAAAGTGTCATTCACATATATATGTATACTACTAGGCACCATGCTGACCAACGAGTCAACGGGTTTTTGTCAGGAGGTAAAAATTATTATTTTATTTTTATTGTTCAAAACTTTTTGCAGTGTATTGAAACAATACTCTACCGACCGTTTCAAATGTTGATTGGGGTTCATTCATTTTTTGCGATCGCCTCAATTTTTTCGGTCACTCAGTTTCTTGTTGTTTTTATACGTCCCTCTCCTTTGCATGTTAATTTCAAGGTAAAAACTCGGGCGCCAGAAATTGGGCCAGAAACATGTGTGAAGTTAAATAACCTGGTCTAGTTTGCTACTCAGAAGTTTTCGAACAAAAGTCGGGCCGGCCCGAAACGACTTACAAGAATTTGTGACGTATTTTTTGTGAGAAATTAGTTTTTTGAACTACATAGAAAGTCATCATAAAAAAGTGCAAAAAAATTAGAAGATATCAGCGTGACCTAGATGTTCGCTTGTTTCTCTGCGTCTCTCTCTCTCTCTCTGTCTACTTGTCTGGTAGACCTTTCAAGTTGAAGAATACATGAAAGTCGAAGGCGAAAACATAGATGTCATATTCAAGATGGATACTCAATCGGTCCGGGTTCAAAAATACCTCCGGATCGTTAGACTCGGTCCGATTTAATCAGAATTCGCAGTTGCTAAAAAGTTTTTCAGATTCAAAATCTGACATAATTTTAGCTGCAAAAATTCAAAAGTCCTAACCAAGTGAAGAACATTTCCAGACCCTGCTAACAATCTATTTCCTCAACTCGATTCTTCACAGTTCGATTTTTCTCACCAGTTCGATATCCCTCTTCTATCGCGTATTCAACTTGACAATTCCACAAGACGCACACATGTATCGCAACGTCTACAGTACTTCTCATCTGATGTTCGTCTACTCGCTACTTTTCCAGGTGTTGACCGAGTTTGCAATTTGTTTCGAACGAGTCATGGCGACGATTCGAGTCGATCGATATGAGAATGAGCAAAGCGGCGGGGTTCGTTGGATTTATGTGGCGTTTGTGAGTTTTTCGATTGAGCCGAAAAGTTTCTCAATAATTTTTGACAGGTTTTGTTGACACCGGTCGGACTGATTCAGTGGGCCTATCACAATGAGAGCTTTGAAACACCGCGCATGTTCAGTTTGACAGCTCCTGAAGGAGTTCAGAAAAATGTCAATGTTCTCTTTCTCATTGGAATGATTCTTGTAACTTTCTCCCTGTTTATCACATTATATTTATCAAAAATCAACAAAAGGAGGATTAATATGTTTGTGATTAGAAGCCCCAGAAAGTGTCTATTCACTATTTTTTAGATATCAATTTCGCCTAACAACTCGTTATCAAATCGCGGAAAATATAATTACAAATCATATCATGTCAACTGTTTTGCTCACAAATCTCCTTGTCACTGTCTTTTTCACAGTTTCGATCATGATTCTTCGAAATGTACACAATCAAAACATGCCTTCTAACTCTACGCTCAAATTACTCGTCTATGTAAGAATCTTCAAACTTTGATTTTATGATGTTCTTTTTCTCAGCCTCATCACTTGGCCTCTATGATAATACCGCTGGTTTCGGGTTGCTATTTGGACAAAATTCGACGCACAAAAATTGATAACTTGAAAGATGTCGGCGATGCTTATCGTCGTTATTTGACAAGGCAGTGGATGAGAAATGAAGTTTTGAAAAAATAAATATTTCATTTAAGAATTTAGTGTGGTTCAAAAACTTTGCCTCTACATAATTTCTCTTCTCCTAAAAAAAAACTCCAAAAAACTGACTCCGCTCTCACAGCCTGAGAAAAACAACTTGAATCATCGTGGTTGAAAAGTTTGATCTACCAGAATTAGCGTAAATTTTCTCTCTCAGTTGAGTTCAAACTACATTCTATTTTCTCTACCCCACACTATTTCTCTCAAAATAAGTGTGCGACGGTTGCATATGAAACCGCACCCCCTCCTCATAAAAGTCAATGCCAGCCTGCCGCGATGTTAGCTATACTGCGGCGATGGTGTGCGACACTGCAGCGATGGTGTGCGATACTGCAGCGAGAGTGACGGCTTAGCCGGACTGTTGCTACCCTGTGCGAGCCTAGCGCGAGATAATGCCGTGCTGCAACGAGGTAGCAGCAGAGTGGCATTCTTATGGGCATATTCACAAGAAAAAAAATAATGTAAAAAAACAATAAAAAACAAAAATTGGTTATTCACCTCATTTGTGTGTAAAAGTATGTCGAAAAACGTCGAAAAATGTCGAGAAACCTCGAAAAAAGGGGGGTTTTTCGACATTTTTCGACATTAGGTGAATAAACTGTTTGTGTTTTTTATTGTTTTTTTACATTATTTTTTTTCTTGTGAATAAGCCCATTAGGATTTTTCTTTTATTCTTTCTTTCAATTTCTTTCATTTTTTCAGTTTTTTTCACTGAACGTATGTGTTTGCGTTATTTTTCCTAGTAATAAATTGTGTTTTTCAGGTCGTTCTTTTTGATATGTCTTCGATCAAAGCCATGCCAGTAGTCGACAACTTTTGAGTGAAATAGGAAAATTTCAAAATTATCAAGTGAGTTGATTTCGTTTCTTTAGAGCATGAAATTTTCTATGAAAAGGTTGTTAGTACAAAAATTATGTATTCCAGAAATCAACACGTATTAAATGAGAGACGTATCGACGAATATGACTTCAACTTGTAAGAAATCGACTCAACTGGAAATCGACTCAACACAGACAATTTGGAATGGATCCATAAAGTACAACACTCAAAAATGGACCCAAAAAGGCCAACTAACGGGTCCATATTCTCAAAAATCATAAAAACGGATACTTTTTGGATTCATAACGAATCCATTTTTCACTGTTGTACTTTATGGATCCATCTCAAATTGTCTGTGAACAAATATCAACTGAAACAACGTTTTAATTTCACGATTTTCGCCGAGGTATGACACTGTTTCTTCTTCGAAATTTTTTAATGAGTTTACCTATGCATAACCATGCTTTTTTGATATGTATACTTTTTTATGATCGATTATTTTTACTGAAAGAAATTATGTTTTCCCACAATTTGTGTCATCAGAATTTAGTGAAAATAAGGTATTTGTGAGCAACAGACAGAAACAGATTCAACGCGAGAATATTGCTAGATTCATGCTATCCTAGTGCCAAAAAATTCAGGGTTGAGCGACCCTGCTGACGGACTGTGCCAGCCTGCTGTCGGCTACCACGCAGGGTCGCGCCTAACCTCGCTGCAGGGTAGCGCTACCGGCATTGACTTTTATGAGTCTTTTGGAGGGCATTGCAGTGGTGCAATAAAAAAAGAAACGACGAATTTTTTGTGAACAGAATGTTAGATTTCTCAAGCTGTGCGCTCTGAAGAAATTTGGAAAAAAAACCTGGATCAATTTACATTTGCTTTTTTGTCTCCAAACGAAATTGTATCCCATGCGATGTGTAACGTAGAATAAAGAGCACTTGGACCTTGTTTTTTTTTTCAAAAAATTATAACTTTTTCCATTGAAAAAAAGCGTGAAAATATTTTCATAATTTCTTATTTCAATTTTGCTTTCAGAGTCATCAGACGAAAACAAGATTTTTTTCTAGAAAAAGAAAAACTTAAAATAAAATAAAAAATTCAAAACCCCGCCATTTGTTCACACCTCCCTTTAATAGGTCTCACCGCGCCGAAAAAAAGAATTGTTTCCCAAAAAAAGTGTGTTTCTCTCTTTTTTTTGAAAACTGCTGCGTCAGGTCATCGATTATTTTTGCTCAAAAGTCGACCATCAAGTTGTCGTCAATTCGTCCTCAATCGTCTACATCACCGTCACCACTACAATCAATGGATGTGGTAAAGGTAGAACCACCCGCGTTGGGCAACATCCCACCAACAAAAAAATCAAAACGAAACAACCATCTCGATGAGGACAACGAATCGATGCAAGAGAACCGCGAAAAAATCAAAAAATTAAAAGAAGAGTTGGTAGCGGTAAAGGCTGAAAATCAACGAACCAATACTCAACTTGCGCTCCAGGCCTCGTATATTATGGACATGCGAAACAACCTCAACAAATTGAACGAAGCTGTTGTTGAGAACACCAAACAAATCAATTCAATAAAATCAGGTATATTTTTACACCATTCATCTATAAATATAAACAATATTCCAGAGCCACTTGTCGCGAAACAAGTTTTAGCATCAATCGACAATAACCACGTTCTCAGAACCAAAGACACCATAAATCAACAAGCAGCCAAGGAGAACACCACTTTTGTCGAGGTAATTAGGGATGTTTTTGAAGTTTTAATATCACATTGAATTTCAGAGATGCCAGTTGTGCAAAGACGCTCATGCCGCCAAAAACTGCACCTTCTACGCCGACGTCAACGAAAGGAAGACAAGAGTTCTTGACGCCAATCTCTGCGTCAATTGTTTGAAACACAAAAATTCGAGAGTTCCGTGCCGCCAACCACCTGCTATCTGTGAAATTTGCAGCGAAAAACACCATACCGCCTTCCACCAATAGGATTTTTTTTCAAAAAGTAAGCCTAGTTTTTTTTTCAATCTTCAAGAGCCTAATTTTCTTTTTTTTTCACTCATCCTGTCAAAATTGTACCAACACCTGTTAAAAATTGTTAAATTTGTTTTATGCTGTTACTTTGTTTTCTCAATAAAAAGTTTTTTTCTGATGTTGGAAATAGTAAATATTTTTATAAACGTGTTGTCCTAAAAAAATCTTGAACCAAAAGGGGGTGGAGCTGAAAATTATTCCCAAAAAAAGAAAGAAAAAACATTCTCAAATTTCTTTGTTTATGTGAAGTGGGTCAATCGTATCATTCTGTGTTGAATAATACATGTTGAACACAAGAGAAATCTCCATGGAGATGATTCTCCTCTTCCTTTTTTGCCGTCTTAAACAATGACATCATTTCGAACTTGATTTGTTAGAAGGCGTGAAAGAAAAGCCTTTCCACCCCATTTTTCTCACACATTGGAATGGAAAAAGAAGAAGATGAGGAGGAGAAGACGAAAAAAAACACAATTTTCTTCGTCTTCCAATTTTGTCTCTGACCAATAGACTTTCTTATTTATTATATGGGCCAAACAAGACTTATATTAATTTGATTGCCTGTTTGTTTATCCATGTCACTATTTTTAGTAGGGGGGTACACAGAACAATTTTATAGCCGAAAGGCTTTCAATCCGATGCATGGTCATAGACCATAATTTTTTTTGCCTATTTGCCCGCCCGCCTAAACCAATTTCTTCTTCTTTTCCGCAAAAAAACACTCTTGGTTGCTAGGCGAAGCACATGAAGTGAGCCACACAAACAACACGAATGAATCCATCAAAAAATTCGAGGTTTTTTTCTCGCGTCTGTCTGTGACTTTTCCATCCTTTTTCCAGTTTCTTGTTGCTCGGAGAAATGAGGGTGGGATTACTGTAGTTTCGACAGCATTTTTTGTTGTTGTTGAAAGTTTTGTTTAGAGCTCAAAAGCTTAGAGCGGTCTGGAAATTTCTTTTTTACTTTGCTCGAAAATGTTTCCTTCGTAAAATTTCTAGGCCAACAAAAAACTTGGAAAAGTTCAGCTCAAAAAATTGGCATAATTTTCTAAACTTCGATAAAACTAAATTTTTGAAAAATAAATTTTAATGTTTTCTTAGCTCTAAAAACTTGGCCCCGCCGTAAAATTTAGAATATTTGGACTTCCGGGCCGGTCTGAAAATTCTTGACTAAATTGTATCCCAAACAAAGACCAAAACTACAGTACTCTTCTCGGATTACATATTAGTTTTTTTTTGTTTTCAACATTTTTGGATTTATTTTTCCGGAAATCTAAATGGAGAAAATATACACCTTTTTCACTCGATTTTTCAAAACAAATTTTTTGAAACCAACAACCTAAAAAAAACTACAGTAATCTTATCAGACCCGATCCAAAAGTTCATCTACAGTATCCCAATTAAAAAGAATGATTTTTCAAATATATTTATATGTTCTTGAAATTGAGTTAATTTTTGATGACTTACTCGGTTTTTTGCTCCTCCTCTCGATTTTTTTTGTGTTCATTATACATGTATTTGGTTTTAGTCGTGAGTGCAAACACTGCGCTGCCCCTTTAAACCCCAACTATGATCCTTGTTTACCCATTTTTTTTAGAATTTTTTTTTTGAAAAAATAAATTCCTCACCTTCCATTCGAGAAAAAAAGAAGCAAGCAATTATCGTTTTTTTTTCGCATTTTCTCAGAACATATTTTGTGTTTTTTGTTGTCTGAAAATTATGTGTATGTGGTTTTTATGATTGTTTCAGAGTAGCACCCTCTTTCTCGTATGTTTTTTCAATGTTTGTTTTTCTGACGACCAGCGACAAAAAAAAAGAATCATCTTTCATTCATTTCCACTTTTTTTTGCGTTGTTTCAGATGAGAAAATGCTAGAGGTTCGCCGGTCCAGTTTGGTTCGACAAATGGCGTTTAGACAGGATTCTAATGATGTGAGTTGATATAAAAATGAGAGAGACAGAGAGAGAGAGATAGAGCAAGAGAGATAGAGATAGGCGGGAAAGAGAAACGCAGAGAGAAATATATTGAGAGAGATTAGAGGTGATACTTTTGAAAATTCATCTAGCCTACAGAAATTTTTCGGGTAACTTTTAGAAATTCTCGAAAACTTCAAATCCTAAATATTTCACAACTTTTGAAAAACTTTGAAGAGTTGAACTTTTGATTTCTCAAAAAAAAAAATATATTTTGCTCCTGCTACCAAGGTTTCAGGTTTCAAAATGATCAAGCTCATTTTTGTGGGCCTGCTTGGATCAACAAAAATGTCCGACACGACCCAAATTATTCAAAATCACATATTTCAGGTTCAAAAAACACATTGTAGCCCGAAGACCCGAGAGACCGGCCCGAAAATCAAGGGCTTTTCAGTTTTTCGGTCGGTCAAAAAAAGTCGGGGCCGACCATACTTTTTGTTTATTTTTTTGTTTCTCAGTGAATATTTGAAAAAGTTTTCAGAATCATTTCTACATTCTAGGACACCTAGAAAAAGTATGAGTTGTAGATGTAAGAACCCAATCTCCGGATATATTTGAGGCCCGTTGCTTTTCTCTGGCCTTCGATTAAAAAACCCGGTCGGCCCAAGAAAGCCCAAATCTCAGCCTCAGCTTGAATGAATCAGTTCTGTTTCTAGACCGAGATCGCGATCCGACACGGTCATCTGGCTCCGCCCAATCAGATACCCGACAGTCCTCGGCCCCAAAAACCCGCCGATCAACATCCTCTGACTTCGACATCAACTCTTTCAGTCGATGTGCCAACCAAAAAAAGTGAGCAACTTCTTTTTTTTTCGAAATTATCAAACCTCTTGTTGTTTTCAGGTATTCCACAAACAACTTCCAAGGAGAAAAAACCAGTTTAGTATTCAATTTTCATTTGATCAACTATATTTTTTGTATATAGTTTTGTCTTCATCATCATTTTCATCATCATCTTCATCATCATCAAATAAAACATACATATTTTTCAAGCCTATCCTAGAACGTCGATTTTAGGGAGAATGTGACCAGAGTGCTTTGAGAAGCATGACAGCAAATGCAATATTGACACCTAACGCGACTATCAGATGGGCGACGACGATCGCGACGCGAGCCTTTGTTCGTCGCGGTGGAGAGTAGGGTGCGTTGGCGATTGGAGTGTTGACCACGTTGGCTAGTGACATGCCCATTGGACCAACCGTGAATCGATGGGGTTGGATGCCTTCTGACAAAAAAATGATTTCTAGATTTTTTGCGGAGGGGATTTCTTAAAAAAAAAAAAAAAATTCTGGGCCAATTTTTTCGAGTTTTTTCAAAATCTGGTCTACATCTAACTTTTTCAGGCTTTTTTAAATCGTAAGGACTACAACGACTAGGACTAGATTTTATAATAATTCTGGTTCTGCTTCAGCAGAAGTTCATTTTCGGTCCGATTCCGAAAAAAATAGGTAAGGCCCGTTTCTATAGGTCCGAAAATCACCTACTTTTTGAAAGACGGAAAACATTCCAAAATTTTTCAGGCGGACCGATAAAGCGCGGCCCGAAATTTTTGTCAAATACTTTTTTTCGTTAAAAAAACCACACATAACTTTTCTCCCAAACTCACCAACTTTATTTTTGTCATTATTAGCCACCGTGATAATTTCGAGCACAAAATTGCATGCGATGAAAAACAAAATATAGGCCATAACAATCCAATTTGGCACTCTTCCAAAAATCGCATTCAACCCAGTTTTACCCATCGGAAGTCCCATGACAATTGTTGTCGACGCCAACGACCACGCAAACATTCCCAACAACCAATGAGCCCAATTGAAAACGGGTCGCGCAGCCGACGTTGGCGACGGTCGCAAAAACCCGAAAATCGGTTGTAATAGCGCGAGACATGTCGCGGCGACGCCGGTGATCGCGTGCATTTTCTTCGAGAAATCGTCGGCTGTGCACTTGAACGAGCATTGATACCATGTCCAACCGGCTTGATAGAAGATGAGAAGAACGAAGATGACTTGGAGGATGACGGAGATGATCATTAGATCACGATGGATTTGAAACCAGACGGCTGTGCCGAGAAGTTTACTTCGGGGGAAGAGAGGCTTGAAGTAGCGCGCGATGAGTATCGCCGTCGAGATCAACACCCACCAGGCGAAGATTAGGATTATTCCTGGAAAAAATCTCAAAATTTCCCAAAACAAGGAAAAAAATTCTGCTAAATTGGACGGACGAGTCCATACTCGGCCTGGTGGGAAATTCTGGGAACGAAAAAACTTCCAAAATTTGTAGAATTGTTTTTTATTTTATCAAGTTTATATTTCACATAGTAGACTTTTCCGTTTTTCATACTGTCCGAAAACTAAAAACCGGGCCGGATTTTCGTGGCTCAAAAAAATCCCGGCTTCAGAGAAAAATTTGACCTCTGCGCAGGACATCTCTGAATTCAAAAATAAGTTTGACGAAAAATTCCTGAATTTACTTTTCCTTGTTCTCGATTATCTTTTGGTATGAACATTTTCAGTTGAAAATAACTTTTAGAACCTTGGAAAACAGAGAAGGTTCGACTGAAAATTGTCAACATCTCTCCATGATGCTTTTGAAACTTTGAGTTGACGATTGGAAAATCCAGGCCGGCCCGAAAAAGTTTCAGTAGACTTTCTCTCACTAACCATGCCACACAGCAATTCGATATCTCCAATATCTCGAAACATTCAAAGTCTGTCGCATTTCGTCAATTTTGTACAAATTAGGACTCGTACAATTTGTGCGACAAAAGCTGACCTGCTCGTCGGACATCCATGGGAACTGAACACCATCGTTTGTCGAGTGAATGTCTTTTTCAAGAGCTGCAAATTTATTGAGGATGCGGGCAAAAAAACGGAGAGCAATTATGTTCTCGGCCAAAGTGCACATTTTAATGAGGTCGACACTTAAGCCTTTTTCCAAAAGTTTTTTCTACGCTTTTAATCGTCGCTTGAAATTGACACTCTATTTTTTATTGAGTCTAGAATAACTCACTGAATGAATCGGCACTCCCTCTAGCGAATAGTAAATGATAACTTCCTGTCTCGAGATCATGAATCATGAACTGATCCTCGTTTGAGACCAATCTTCGATTATCCAACAACAATTTTGCACTACACGTCACAACACCGTCGATGAAAGAAGTCGTTGTCTCGGTTAACAGAACCGATGTCGCCTGCAACAAGCAGCGGTGAGGTTTGGGCTCTCTGGAATCGGCCGGAGGGTCGTTTTGACCGGCCTAGGCCTGTCGGGCTTTATACTTGAAGGCCAGAAAAAGTCGGGCCTAAAACAAGCGGCTCATGCTTAGCTTAGTCCGAAAGGCCGTGATTTTCGGGCCGGGCTCTCGGGCCTTCGGGCCCACATTCTCACTCCTGGTTTGAACCCCGAACCTACCTGCGGCAAAACATGATTATAAGTCTCGTCATTGAAACTGATCTGCACTTTGCCACTGGCCGTGTGCGGTACAACACACTCGAAAACCGTGTCATCATCCATTCGCTGATTCAAACTGAATCCCAACGCTGCCCAAAACGGCCGTCGCTGATCCAAATCATTGACACGTGTCTGCAATTGGAGGAAGAGTCCTTCGGGCAACATTTGCCATTCGACACCTGATATACATGTCGATTCGTCGCATTGTGCTGGATGATACCAGCATGAACGTGTCACGTTGCATTGTTCGAATGAGAAACTTGAGCATCGCTGAAGTTGTGATGTTTTCCAGATTATTTTCAAGCGTCACCTCTGCGTGACATAGAGTTTCCGCGAAATTAAATTTCTTGCTCTTATTCACTTGTTTCAATCAGTTCAAAAATGATGGGTGATCGTATTTAATTTTGTCAGAGTGTCGAGTTCGGTGGATCATACTGTAGTGGGTCACTGATCTAATGTAAGTGATCCCTACCGTGGGGATTCTGCCTTTTTTTGCAAATACTTGAGAAAAAGTTGGGTCCCCAAGGTCCATTACTTTTGAAAAAAGGGGGAGGAGTGAAGAGGAAATTTGTATTCTCGAATTTTTTCGGAGAAACTACTCGATCGGACAACCAGAATCGACTCAAAAATCGGACACAACAAAAACAATCGGAAAAAAAATGAAGTTTTTTCTGAAATAAGCAGAAAAATGATCTATCATCAACAAACGATAAAAGAGTAGGTCAAAACAAGAGGTTCAGACAGTAGATCAATTTCCCATTGGATGATCTGGATCAGTGGTGAAATAGCCCGGTCCGGAAATCACGGAGCGGGCCGAGTTTTTTTGTTTCTCGGCAGGTCAAAAATCCCGACCAGGCCCAGTCCGAGAGAGCTCTAATGCTGAGGCTGAGGGGTAAGAGCTCTACCCCTCAGCAAAAAATTTGTTTACGGTCCGATTTTTTGTTCGTTACAAATTTAGTAGAAATTTCATCGTCGGGCCGGGACTAGTACTTTCGATCCGAGGTCAACAGAAAGTTTTGAATCTCTGAAACATACCTCAAAAAAGAAAAATAGGACAATAAATATGAAGGAACATTTTATGTTCATCTGTAAAAAAGCAAAAATAAAATTGATGTCGAAAAATACAAAAACGATGCGAAATATGCGAAATGTGTCAGGGATTATGAAAATGATGTGAAACAAATACAAAAATATTTTGAAACATGCAAAATGATTTGTTATAACAACAATAATAATTATAAATATATTAATGAACATCATCGATGCAAACAAAAAAAGATATAATCGATTTCACTTTTTTTTTATATTTATGTGGTTTTTTCCTGCATCTAATCTCTCTGATAATGTCAGCGATGGGATACTATCTCTACTTGTATCACTAATTTCCCCGTTTCCATGATCGTTGCATGGCGCAGTGGCAGAGTTTTGGACTTTAGTGTTGCAGCATGCTGGTTCGATTCCCTCGCCAAGCAAAATATTTTTTTATTTGTTTTTATTTTTTATTATATTTTGCAGTCTATTATTTTTTTTTCGAAAAACAACAATATGTGTATTTTTTATTATTTTTTTGGTGCCTTTTTTTCTGAACACCACAAAAAATGAGCGACATTCTAAACCTTCTGGATTAGAATGAAAAAAAAAACGAAGAAGTGATGAATTATCATCCAGATTTTTTAATACTTTTTTGTGCATTTCGAATGAGCTCTCCAAAGGGGCGGATTTATTGTTGGCCCCATCAAAAACTATATGTACATGAATGTAACGATTTGGTGTCATTGGGTGCAACTCTCTTGGGACATCAAATCACTTCTTCTTCTTCTTCCTTTTTCTACTCCTCTTTATTTTCCACTCTGTTTTTTTTGCTTTGAGCGCCACTTTTTTTTCGAAGAAAAAGCAGAAGAGGAGGAGGAGCCCCTCACTCGCAACTATTCTCTATTTTTTGTTGCCGTTGTGCTCTTTATTTTCTTGTTGCCCCCCTACTTTTACTACTACTCGGTTTTTTTTCGAGAACATTTGACACCTTTTGGGTACTGTGGTTGGCGAAACACATTTTTCGAGTTGAGAAATACTACTCCGCGGAATTCAATTTGTTGTTTTTTTTGAAATTGTTTTGGCACAATAGGGTTGGGACTTGAAGATTTTGAAAGTTTGTGAAACTAAGAAACAGAACTGTCGTTTTTGTTTTTTTTTTCTGTGAATCAAAAAAAGTCATTCATTTCTGAGTAGAATATCGAGACCATAACAAATATACAAATATTTGGACCCAAACCAATATTTTCTCATGTCAGCTTTTTCGGGCCCAGGTTTTTCACTGAAGATTTTTGAAAAGTAGAAAAAATCGACTTCTCTCACAAAATTAATTTGGTATAAATTTTAGCGGTCCGGCCCAAGCTTTTTGAAAAAAAATTCCAGATTTTTTTTATTTCTCCCTATGATTCAAAGTTCAATCACTGCCACGAGGTTACTGTAGTTTGAAACTTCAGCAGAACAAAACTTTCGGATAGTTGGAGAGGTACAACTTTTTTTTTAAACTTTACGGAAGTTTTTGGAATTTTGCCAAAATAGCCTTCCTTCAAAAAATGAGAATAATATTTTGATCTACCTTGGACCCAATTTTTTGGACAAAAGATTTCAGAACAAGGGACTTATTCTCTGTTTCTAGAAAAAAAAAAACAACCATCGGGCTCCAAAAAAGCGCGAAAACGACACCCTGCACTCAAGAACCTTCCGCCTTTTTTCTCTCCATTAAACTCCAACATTTAAAATCCTCCACTTTCCCATGCCATATTTTTTTGGCGTGGTGTACTTCCTCTAATTTATCCGCCTCTCGGCTCTCGAAACTTTCTATTCATTTTTTTTTCCTGTGTCGCTGTTGTTGCTCCCCTCATCTGGTTTGTTATCTCTTGCTTTCTCGATCCCCTCCCCCTTTTTTCTCCCCACTACACCCCTAATTGCCTGCCTATTTTCGCCATCTCTTGTTGCTGCTCTGTGAGAGCAAGAAAAAACATATCTGTGTGTGTTCGCCACAACCGCCCCCATTTTTCAGCCAGATAAATAGATGAGTAGGTGGTGATAATGGCGCGTCGTCGAACTGTTGACGTCGAGCAACAACAGGCGGCGAATTTGGCGCGACCGCGACGTCCGAATATTTGTCGCGTGTTGCGACGAACTGGTTATGGCAAATGTTTGATGTGCTCGCTGCTGTTGGTGTTGTGCTTCGTTTATGGCACGTTTTGTCATGTCAAACATCAGGCCTATTCGGGAACACAGCAGTTGTTGATGTGAGTTGATCACACTACTTTAGGATATTCTGAAAGTTATCAAGTTTGGAGTAAAAAATAACAATTATTTGAAATTAGGGTTACTGTAACGTCAGTGTCAAGTGTGTGTATTATCCAAAAATCAATCCTGCTACGCAGTTACTCCAGATTGAGATTTCAGCAACATTTTTTTTTCCGGAGCAAGATTTTCTGATAGTTTGAGAGGTACATTTTTAGACTTTTCAGATGCCTAGAATCAGGTTCTTATATCAAAAATTTCTGAAAATCTGCGCACAAGCGCTACCGCGAATATGCCTGAAAATATTTCGTTTTGACAGCTATGAACACGGACCATGTGCCCAAGGCTACAACTTTGTTCCTATCGTCTTCGGGCTGATGCTCTACATAGTCTACCTGATGGAATGTTGGCACAGTCGCACAAAAATCATCAACATGAAAAAGGTGCGAGTCGACGACGCGCTCGACTACATTCGCGCACTTCGCACATCGCCGCCCATCGTCTGGTGGAAAAGCGTCTGCTACCACTACACCCGCAAAACGCGACAAATCACTCGCTATCGCAACGGCGACGCCGTCCCAGCGACACAGGTCTACTACGAACGCGCCAACAGTCATCAGGCGGGCAGTATGTTCATCTATGAGACGTGCGGTGTTCGCGACGTGTCGAAGACGATCGCCGATGTTGAGCGATTCGGTGTGACGCGAATACGGCTGGCGCGATCGTTTGTGTTTGCGAATATGCAGGCGGCGAACGAGTTTGAGGAGCAACGCGCCAGATTTTTCAACGACAACGAGACAAAGGATGATTATATGGAGGTTAGAGAGGGTATGGATTTGTCGGATGTCGCGTTCATCGACGAAATACTTGCCTTCAACTGTCCGACTCCGCCATGGTTCCTTCATCCGATTGTGTTTTGGACTTTGTCGGTTCTAATCTTGAGTTGGCCTTTGAGAATTTATACCGAATGGCGAACTGCGATTCTTTCATATCCGGTCGTCAAACTTTTCGGAACACATTATCTAAGGTATGAAATTAGTGCTAAGCCTCTCCTCATTGAATTTTTCCAGCCCTTCTTCAATGAACTACACTGGACCGCTGACCAGAACCTCTACCATCGACACAATCGAGTTGGAAGCGTTGATTCGACGCGAACAACACTACGTCGTACCGTCCTACAGCGAAGTGATGCTCCTACAAAACACCGCGGCCAACGCGACAACCAATTATCCGGTCTTGCGACTTCCTCGCGAACCACACATTCATCCGCGACCATTCGTCGCCACAACCAACGAGCATATTGTTGTTCGCAATTATGGAGCGACTGAAGGCGAACTGATCGCCGCCTCACCCACACGACGACCCACGCGACCACTACGAATCAGTCAAAGCATGAACTTTGACGCGACACCACAATCGCAACAGCCACCAAAATCGCGTCGTTCGCTGCGTCGTTCCAGCGGTGGTGGTCCTCCGCGATCGTTGTCGATTAGCGGCTTCTCAGCGTGGTCCAATGGATATCGTGAGATTGGCGAAGAGGAAGCTGACGATGCCAACGAACCGCCGCCGCCGTATGAAGTCGCGTTGCGAATGTGTGCGCCGATTTATGAGCGATTGCGACGATCGATTTCGTCGCGAATCGCCGCGTCGATATCAGCGTCAAGTAGTAAGGATCTCAAAACAATCAACGAGGGTGGAAGTTGATTTTTCAAATTTGCTAATTTTTCTGGGTGTTTTTTTTTTCTTGTGTTACGGGTGAAATTTGAAGAATCAGCGAAGTTATGTTTTTTTTTGATGACCAATGGTGCTTTGAATAAATTAATTAATTTTTCTTTGTTGTTTTTTGTCTGAAACACAATTCACAGAAAGAAATTCAGACGGCCTTTAAAAATACATTTCGCTTCTTATTCAGATGCTAAATAATCTCAAACTTTTTCAGGGGTCACCGAAGCAACCCCAATACGCAAAAATTTAGTTGTTGGCGAATCTCAACTCGAGACTGCCATACGGGTCAGCCCATTCGAAAGTGCAATGAATAGGCCTCGCCATAGGAACGCCGCCTTGATGATCGCGGTGTATCCCCAACCAGGTAAGTTTATGAGCGGTCGGCTCACTGAATATAAGAGAACGCGTGTACCGACATTGAACAGGATAAGGGAACTGCTAGAGAATGTGTGAAGAGTGGGCGGAGCCTGGGAAAAGGGGGAGCCACTGGAGAAAAACTACACGAAAAAAAAGAAAATTAAAAAGAATTTTCACGTAACTCACGTGACACGATTGACACGTATCACATTTTCGTTTTAAAAAATTTAGAAACAATTTCATTTTCGATTTATCAGCTACCAGGAATGTGAGGTTTCACACATGCTCTCGATGTGGTTTCTGCTACATCTCACGACATCAAATCAACAAGATAAGTTTATTTTCATCTTTCCGAAACCTCTCAATCATCCCCGAGTACACTTCTGAGTGAGCATGATGTGCAACACTTTTCTGAGCAAGTACCGTCTACCAGAGTCCGAGTCCGACTCCATTCGGCCTTTCCCGGTCGAGTGAGGATGCCTTTTGGCGACCTTTTGGAACAGATCTGAAAGCAGTGAGGAAAAGTGTTTATAATTGGGCTTGCCATCTGTCTTACGTGAAGAAGTCGGAAAAGGGATAACTTGGGAGTATTTTTTTGATACTTTTTTTTTGACAATTATTTTTCCAGACTGTTTCACAATGCCAATTTGTAATTGTAACATTCTGTCAACGTTTCTCATTCAATTCTTCGAATCAATTTCATTGGTTTCATCAAGCGGTGCGGTCAGGAAAAAGCGAGAAATATTTTTCCATGGACGTCAGAGCTGAAAATCAAGACCAGAGGCCCGAGAAGCCACATCATACCCGGCCTGACAAGGGAACCACAAGTAGGTGTTAACGGGTTTTTACAAGAGACATATGTCACCCGATACAGTTTTTCATGCTGATCATCATGCCGTAGCTAACTTTTGCAAAGCTCCACACAGAAAGCTGAAAATCGAGCTCAAAGTTTGAGCACAAAAATTGAAATATCTTGTTCAATTTGAATTATTTTAGTGATGAGAGACTACTAAAGGGTTATTTGGCATGCTAGGAACGATAGGAGCATTTAAAAACCTCGAAATTGTAGTTGTAACGCTGAAAAAATGAGCCCGAAACTTTTTATAAAAAAGGTAGATCAAAAAAACGTGAAGAATAAAAAAAATTGCATTGAAAAACGTGAAAATGACTAAATTTTGAAGATTGTTTTCTGATTTTTCATGTTTTTTCGAAAAAACACACCTTTTTCATTATTTTTTCGGAATTTCAAAATGACCATCGTGTAGAGAATTAAATTTCCTATCAGATCCATTAGTTTATTCTTGTAAATGTATAATTTTGAAAAAGTTAGGAGGAATTTTGAATTTTCAAATTTATCACAAAAATGTTATTTTCAGCTTTCTGGCTGAAGCTTTGCAAAAGTTAGCTACGGGATGATGTTGAGCATGAAAAACTCTATCGGGTCACATACATCCCATCTCAAAGTCCGTTAACACCTATATGTAGTTCCCTTGTGAGAGGGGAAAAAGTACCGTGGAGAAAAAGTATGTTTCTTTTTGGTAAAAAAATCACAGTGGCATTTTCAAGAAACATTTATAGGTCACGCCACGAAAATTCGAAAACTATTTTTTTCTTTTAACATTTCAGCTATTTTTCTCTGTTTTTTTTTTGTTATTCACAGTGACAAAAACATTTACCCAAGATTTCACAATTACAAAATTTTTGAGAAAGTTTGGGACCGCGCCACTGGGCTTATCAAAAAAATGGGTCACGGGCCTGACCCATTTTTTTGCCCATCAAAACATTTTTCACATTTTCAATGTAGATTTTTGTTTTGAGAAAGCGATCTGGCAAAGATTTTTCGTCAAAATCAGACCGCGGTTTTTGCCAAACTTTGAAGGCCCGAAAAAACGAGCCAATTGAATCGATACTTTCCATCTCCTGTTTTTCGTAATGGTTTGCTTCAGGCCCGACTTTTTTCCGGGCCGATACCTACCCGGCTTTTTGAAACGTGCGGCAAAGTGGGAAAGCCTGGTCCGTAATTTTCAGGCCGGTCTACAATTTTTTTCTGTTCAGACTAGTTTTGTTTTTCTGTTGAGTTGTAACAAAATACAAAAAATATTCTGGAACCAGACTAAACCATTGACAAACAACAATGAACACCACTAGCTTTCCCCCTTGCAAACATGAGCCTAAAAACAATCATCCGAAATCCCTAAAGGTCAGCAGACTCTCCACTTTTTTTCCGCTCCTCTATTCCAATTCCATCCGCTCTCACATTCCTTTGTCTTGCTTCTTCTTCTGCTCTTCTACAACATATTGCAAATGCTCTCGCTGTTGTACGGGTGCGCGCGCAATAGCGCGGCCGGCGCACAAAAAATTCGAGCGCAAATAATCATTTATATATTTATAAATATATACAACAACGCGAAAAAGATGACCACATCTCATCTCTCTCTCTTTCTCTCTCTCTAACCACTGACCGGTTCTCGAAGAAAGAAAGGCAAGCGTTGCCACCAGAAGAAGGAGATTATCATCTCTTTTTTTTGCTTTTTTTCGCAACTCAAATAAAATCAACATTATTATCTATTTATCAGCATCATCATCATCATCATCAAAAAGAAATTACACAATAAAAAATGAGAAGGAGAAAAAGGAAATGAGAATGAGCCGACCTGGCCACCGCTGCTCTACCCGGATGTTGCCATTTGTTTGAGCAAAGAGTTCCTCCTCTTTGCCTTCACTAAGTATCATATACAATATAATAGACCCTGTTTCTAGCCTAGTCGAGATTGTCAACAAATACACGCCGTTTTTTTGTTGTGAATTTCAATGTCTTAATGATCAATTGAATTGTAGTTTGATACTTTGTCCGCGCGAAAATGTAAATATTAAACTACAGTATTCTTTGAACAATTGATCTCTGCTCTTTTGCTCCAACAACTTAGATTTTTCAAGATTGACACCTTTTTAGGATCAAAATTTTTTATGGAAGCGCATTATTGAGAAATTATCATTTTCCCACGTGTCATTTTCGAACTCAATGGAAACTACTGAAGCCTTTCGAATCGGGCTCGAAAATTACCGGAATTGTATCGGGCCACGCTGAAAAAAACCGGACCCGGTTAATTTGCAAAAAAATCTTCTGGTCTCATTTTGTGACCCGGTTACGCAAAAAAGTTTCAACAAAAAATGTCTGGGCCAATTTCTGGACTCTGACCCGATTTGGTTAAAATTTTCACGTGTTGGGCCCGATTTATATGGCCCGACCAATATAACAGGCGTAAAAAAATCGGTGTCGAAATGAAAAACATCATTTAAAAAAATAGGCATCACACGTGTGCTTCTTAAAGGAATTTGACAAAAATTCCACTTTGACGCAGAATTTTCTAACGTTCATGATATTTTTTTGAGAATCTGAGTTTTTTCAACAACCACTAAGGCTTTTACGTATATTTTTTACCATTGTGTTACTAAAACTTGGCAAAATACCGGCAATTTCCAAAACTTTTGCAACTCCGACATTCTCACAAACTGGCTCTGTGACCGTTCATTCAACGACAGAATGAACTTCTCTCACTTTTTCCATGTCAAAAATTGTTCGGAAAATCCCCAACTCCGAACGAATACAATTGGCATTGTTTCCGCACAGTTTACGATACCGGAAGAACTGTTGTTCGCCTCACCTCGCCTATGCCAACAACAATCGAATAAACAAATAATAACCCAATAAAGGTGTGTGTGTACGTAAACGATCCTCGGAGATCATACATAGTACAAACATTTTAAAAAAGTAACTCTTTTTCTTCCCTGAATTCCGGTCGAATGACTCATCGTCAAATCTTTGATCGATGAAAACTTGTTTGCTACCAGATTTTTTCTTGCCTCACGTGTATGTAGTCTGACTAATTATCCAGTTCGACACGTTTCTCCCCCCAATCATCATTATTGTGTACATATTGCATAACATGAGGTTGAGGAGAAAACGAATAATAATAATAATCATGATGATGAGAATGAGAATGATAACAAGAGTGCACTTGACCACACAAAATCTTCTTCTCATCAGCAGCATCATCTTGAGATTGTTTTTTGGCTTGTCGTGTCTGTCGGGCGAGCAAGAACACATCTTTTTATAGCGACAGATATGGTTAAAAATAGCATTTCGAAATGTTTTACTGGAAAGAATGTGATAATGGGAGAGTGGATGAAATGAGATGTATCGGATAAGTCTGCAAGATAGTTCAAGGTTTACAGAAAATGTGATTTTTAGGAAAATTTAGGTACAGTACAACTACATCAAGGCTCACCTGTTTGAGCCGATCATCAAGAAAGGTGTCTTCTTCAAAATTCAATATGTGCGACGAGGTTACTGTAGTTTGGAACATTTGGAAAATCTAGATTGCCACACTTACATGAGCGAGGTTTTAGGCTGTCTCATGTCAAAAATATGTTTAAGTTTACGTGAAAGTTTAACATTTTCAATAGAGAATGTGTTACTGATCTAGTTTTGGACAGTATTTCAGTAACTGAATTTCAGGGCTCTAAAATTTCCACTAAAAACCACATGGTGGGAATGAAGACCCCATCACCAAAATAGTGTCGGATAGTGAATAAAACAAAAATGTCGGAATACAGAACACTGTGCAAGATAATATTGGAAAATCAAGTTTGACGTATGAAAATTTGAACACCTGAAAATCAAGTATTTCGATACCGTACTCTTTATTGATGTAAATCGCGAGCAAACGTCTAAATTTGCTGAAGAGTTTTTGACAAAACTGATAACTCGAAAAATGTGAGCATGTAACTTTTGGACAAGTTTTTGAACTCTGTTCATGTCACATTCCTCATATCATCATCAAACATGAACACACACCCTCCTTTGATAATAAACACATATCCGTAATTTGACGTCATCAAACCCGTCGAAAAAATGCACATATTTCATAATTCACATTGTCTCGAACTCTCTTCAATTCACATTATCAGTACGCTCATCATCATCATCCTGAAGACGCATCTCCTAAGAGTGGCTCAATGTGTGTTTCGAACGTAAGAGCCTTGGAGGGCGGAGACGGGCGCGCGCGCGGTCTCTCTCTCGCTCCGTTATTACCGCGCGTGCGGCCAGTATATAACAAGAGTGTTGGTGGCATTTGAGCACAAAACACTTTCCTTCCTTCCATTTTTCCATCTCCTCTTTTTTGTGGCCTTTTTTACCCGAAAACCCATTGTGTGTTTGTGATAATGGCAGCCCGCAGAGCTTGTATTTTGGTGGTCGCCCTTTTGGCCATCTCGAACAGTTTCGTGTCAGCTGAAGAAGAAACTGCAAAGGTATGTCATTTTTCCATTTTTGGATTTTTTCTCAATTTTCATTTCATTTTTATCATTCTCCTTTCCAACAAAACTTAACTTAGCCGCTTTTTCGGCCTGGAATTTTTTCCATGCTTCTAAAAAAAAATCTTTGGAAAATTTTCAACATTCTTCTCCAGGATTTTTTCCTAGAAATTCACTATTATTGGAAATCCGTGTTTGCTCATTTTCGTGTTTCGCCACACTTAGCCATTCCATTTTCCACTTTGTTGATTGTTTATATATAAAGAGAGTTCAGGAATGAGAGCAAACAAAAGCGGCGCAAATGCGCACTCACAACATTATTATTATTATTGTTATAATGATTCGCCCCCCATTTACAGAACGATACCGGAATCGCGCTTTCGCGTGCCAAGCGTCAATGCTGCGGCGGTTCATCGAACTCGTGTTGCGGTAGCAGTGTCCAATGCATTCCAGTTTGTCTTCAACAATGTCAATCATCGTGTCAAACACCAGTCTGCATTCAACAATGTCAACCAGCTTGTCAACAACAATGCGGCGGAGGAAGTCAAGTGAGTTGTCAATTTGTCACTGATTGTGCTTATGATTTGGGTTTCTAGGTCATCCTCGTTCCACAATCCAACAGCTGTAACCAATGTCAATCAAGCTGTATGAGCTCGTGCTCTACCCCAATCTGCGCTCAATCTTGCGGAAACTCATGCGCTAGCTCATGTGGTGGATCTACACAGGTAACAAAATATTCGAGCTTTGTGATCAGAACAAAGTTATGATTTCAGATCGTTGTTGTTCCACAACAAAACCAATGCAACTCATGCCAATCGTCGTGCTACTCATCGTGCCCATCATGCAACTGTCAATCGGCTTGTGCCCCAGCTTGTGGAAGCAGCAACAACAACCAGCAAATCATCGTCGTCCAACAAGACAACTCTTGCTCATCCAACTGCAACAACCAATGCTCATCATCGTGCTCCACCCCAATCTGCATCCAATCATGCCAATCGTCATGCCAACAAGCTTGTCAACCAACATGTGTTCCACAATGTATGCCATCATGCTCCAGCTCATGCACATCCAACCAAGCCCCAATCGTCATTGTTGCTCAACAAGGTGACTCGTGCTCCAACTCGTGCTCCAACCAATGTAACTCGGCCTGCTCGACCCCAATCTGTGTTCAATCGTGCAACAACCAATGTAACTCGCAATGCTCGTGCTCTGGCAACTCTTGCAATCAACAACAAGTCATTGTTCTCCAACAACAAGACTCGTGCCAAAACTCGTGCCAATCTAGCTGCATGAACACCTGCCAACAATCCGCCACCATTCTCCAATGTCAACCAATCTGTCAGCAAACTTGCCAATCTACATGCCAACAAGCTGCACAAATTGTCGTTCCATGCCAATCGAGCGGCGGAAGCTGCGGATGCTCAAGCGGATACTCGCAATGCGGCGGTTCATGCTGTCGTCGTCGTTAGACGTGACACTAGTTCGCAATTTCTTTGAAAAATCCGTGTTTTGGATTGAATCAAGTATACGCATTTCTCTATGCGAATTTCTATTTTCTTACTTAGTTTCTCTAATCTTCACACAAAATTCATCTCATTTTGTCTGTATATAAAACGCGCTTGAATTGACTAGCTGTGTGAGATTTGCTCATTTTTTATATATTATTCATATATCTAATATATATATTTTATATTTGATTGTCCGATGATTTTGACAATAAATTATTTTATTTTGATTTGTTGAATTATCTAAACATTCTTGAACATTATTGAGAAATAACCCATGGTCATCCACAAAGCCAATTCAGCAGGGGTGAGATTTGGGCTCTCTTGGGCCGGCCAGTGGCCCGTTGTGACCGGGCTGGCTTTTTCATTGAAGGCCGAAAAAAGCCCGGCCGGAAACGGGTCTTAAATATACGGAGTTTCAGTACTTACATATACAAATAATATTTTTTCTAGAAGACCAAGAGAGTAGAAATGGTTTTACAACTTTTTCGAACAAAATATCTTCCCGGCTCTCAGAAACTGACAAAATTTTAAATGAAATTTCAAGATTAGTATTCATTGGAAAAGTAACAATAAGTGAAATTATTCGATTTTGGAAACTCCATTGGTTGTTGTGATTTTGAGAAGACTACCTGATACAGGTCGTCCTGCTGAATCAACGATCCACTTATGGAAATTCTCCGAAATATATTCCAACGGTGTCCAGCTCGAATGATCAGCCTTCGGCATCCACTTTCGATTCATCGGAGTGTCAAGAGTGATTGGTTGAATGGTCAAAACTGACGAGTTTTCCGGAAGACCTCCATCTTTTGCGGCCAACGATTTTGTCAAATGGTGCACGGCGGCTTTAGCCAGTCCGTATCCGATCATTCCTGGTGTGGCATCATTGGCGGCAGCCGCACCGGTTAGTTGAAGAACACCGCCCGGTTTGAGAATTGTGTGAGCGAGACGCGCTGCGATTGTTGAGCTCCAGACAGATTGTTTCCACATGAGATCGCAGTTTTTGATGAAATCTTTAGACGCGGCTGATCCACCGGCCCAGCCACCGGCAACACAAAAGATACCGTCGACAAGCGATCCAGAGAGAGCATCGGTTGTTCTAAAAGGGTTGAATAAAAATTTTTTAAATAGGTTTCAAAAAGTTTATAAACGAAAATATTCACTCACTGTTTCACAATCGTCTCTTCTTGCTCAACCCATGTGGCGGCTGGGTTGACGATAATATTTGAATCAGCGTTATCATTTGGAGACAAATCGATGTTGAGAACTGCCTCAAATTTTGAATTTTGTTCAAAAATTAATTTTAATTGACTTACAAAGTTTTTAGATTTGAAATAATCTAGAACAGCCGAGCCAAGTGCTCCTTTTCCACCATAAACGATCACTTTTCCGGAAGCCATTCTGTTGTGTACACCTGAAAAATGTGGTGTTTTCTCAAGAATAAACACTAAAATCAATTGTTGAAGGTCAAGGACAGTATCAAATGATGATTTGAAAATAGTTGTTTGGTTTTATGTATTCGATGAAACATGAAATTGGGATGAAAAACAAACTTTTTTTGAAATCAAGGCCCATATAAAACTATCCGAAAATTATGTTTTGAGCTGAAAATCTCAAAAGAATGCTATTTTATGTGTGTATAATGATTCCAGTAAGATTTGTGGTTATGGGAAAATAGAAATAAGCAGGAAACTATTATTTTTTTCTGTTTGCACAACATTAACTACTCCTGGGTTTTTTGCAGACATGAAAAATGTGTTTTTCGCATGTGAAAAAAATAATAAAAAATGTAGTCCGAGAGAAGTACACATGTGTCGGTTCCTAGGCCACGGCCATTTCGATTATTTTATTTTTTTTCCTAAAAAATTCAAAACTTTCGAATTTTTAACGTGTTCCAGATATGAAGTGTCATTATGAAATATTAGAAGTTGCAAGAGATGCAAACGCAGATGATATTAAAAAGACGTATCGAAAACTTGCGCTGAAATGGCATCCAGATAAGAATCCAGACAATGTGGAAGAATGTACTCAATATTTCGCTTTAATTCAACAAGCTTATGAAGTTTTGAGTGATGAGAGAGAAAGAGATTTTTACGATCGGCATCGCGAAAGTATTCTGAAAGGAGGATTCGATGATGGTGAAGGGAAAGAGAGTCTAGATCTTTTCAAATACTTCAGTGCTAGTTGTTACAAAGGATATGAAGACGATAAAAATGGATTTTACGCTGTGTATCGTAAAGTTTTCAATGTTCTCGCTTCCGAAGATTATGATGAAATGGACAAGTATGATGAGAAAAAAGATGATTATCCTGATTTCGGAACATCGTCCAGTGACTATGACAAGGAAGTCGCACAGTTCTACGGGTTCTGGGGTTCATTCTCTACGACAAGGTCTTTCGCATGGCTTGATAAATATGATATTCGCCAGGCTGATAATCGTTGGCAAACACGACAAATTGAAAACGAAAACAAAAAATATCGCGAAGCTGGTAAACAGGAAAGAAACGATCAGATTCGCCAACTCGTAGCGTTTGTCAGAAAACGAGATCCACGTGTCAAGGCGTACAGGTAAACTACATAAAAATTCCGATTTAAAATTTTTGAAAACAATTTTTTCGCAGAGCATTGTTGGAACAAAAACAAAAAGAAGCGAAGAAAAAACAGGAGGAGAATAGGAAAAAACAAATTTTGAAAAATCAGAAACATTTCGTGGAAGATGAAGATGCTGAAGCGGAACGGATTGCGCATCTTATTGAAGTTTCCATGCAAATGGCCGAAGATGATTCGTGTAGTGATGAGGAGGGAGAAGATCTACCGTACTGTGTGGTTTGCAATAAGTCATTCAAAAGCGTGTAAGTTTTCAAAAAATAAAACCATGAAGTGCCCCAGCCGGAGCTTTTTTTACCGGCCTTAAAAAACCCGGGCTCAAAACTTCTTTTTTTTGTTTTTTTCTGAAAATGTTGACCCAGAAAAAGATAAAACGTGAACAAAACTCCATGAATGAGAGAAGACAAAAATGAACAATCTGAAAAAAACATTAACCCAATGATTTTTGTTTCAGAAACGCCAAATTGAATCATGAAAATTCGAAGCAACACATAAAACAGCTTAATGAGTTGAAAAAACACATGCGAGAAGAGGATTCCACGCTGTTGGGTATGTTTTTCTTTCCTTTTTTACAGTTAAAAACTGTCTGAAAATTTTTGATAATTTGAAAAAGTGATTTTCGCCACTCATGTATATCTAGTTCTCAAAAAACCCAAAAAAATTATGCGAGAAAAATTAGACACAGTAAAAAATTCTCGTCTCTTACGGGACCAAAAAATCTAAATTTGTTGAACTTCAGATTCATCCACCTCCGAAAAGCCAGCAGATAGCAATGATAAACCTGGAAAAGCCTCGAAGAAAAATCGAAGGAAAAAGGGAAACGGAATATTTGACTACAATGAAGAGGATATTGTACAAGTAGAGGCTATGATGTCTCCGAAAGAAGAAGAACCTGAAATTGAAGAAAAACCGGAAGAAATCAAGGAAACTGTTGAAGAAAATCAGAAAAAAGAGAAGAAGAAGAGGAGAGCTGACAAGAAAGTGGTGAACACGGAAACTGCCGATGATGAGAATGCGGTTGAACCGAAAACTGGCAAATGTGATCGGTGTAAAGAGGTAGATTTGGAAGATTTTCTCGAAAAGCAGTTTTGAAAATTTCAAATCATACCTGGCGTAAGAGCGACACATTTTTTTGAAATTTTTTTTTTCACTGTGAAAAAAACAGAAAAATATGAATGATAAAAATCTCTTATTTTTCTAACTTTCCCCAAAATGTCACTGTGGAAAAACTTCTAAATTTTTGTCACGGTACAAAATTCCATCTTACGCCGGGTATGTTTCAAATTGAGGTTTGGTCAGAATGGGAAATCGAAATTCCCGGTTTTTCCGCGCCCAAAAATTTCCGATTTTTTATTTCGGAAACAGTTTTTCGCCAGAAAGTTTCCAAAAAACATGAATTTTTTTCGAATTCTGATATTTTCAGGTCTTCGATTCGCGTACAAAACTCTTTGCTCATTTGAAACTCACGGGTCACGCTACACTTCTTGTCAACAACAAAAAAGTGGATGCAAAAAAGAAGGGTGGCAAGAAAAATCGCAAAAATTCAGATGATTGGTAACCGGTTTATCTCTATTATAGGTCAATAAAAAAAGAAACAGAATAAATCTATATTGCACAAACATTATGGTTTTGATTCAAACAAGAAAAACAAAATAGATCACCATAAAAACTACAGTAATCAATGGAAAAGCGACGCGAGAAATGATATCGATTCCATTGTTGGCGCGGAATGAACCGCATCCTTGATTGTAGGCAACTTCTAACGTCTCCTTGGCCGCACCCATTGGGTGTTCTTCTTGTGTGCCCAGGGTTTTGTAGCGAATTGAACGGCGCGGGCCGCAGCAGATCACCAAGAAATATTCAACCTAGAATAAGTTGCTCAGGAGGGAAAGTAGAGAAACCTCACCAATGAGAAAAATGTGATGATTAGACAGAAAACCAGCCACGAGGATCTACCGTAACCGAACGCACTCGAACCATTGAAAAGCTGGAGAAAATGTGATTTTTCTCAAAAAAAAAAGTTTGTGCACTTACATAATAGCCGACCAAGATCAAAAATGGTAGGGCTGCCGATGCGGTACGTGGCACTGACCAACTTCCTGGTACCCAAAAGTGCAACCATGATGCGAATACCTGAAATTTGAGGAATAATTTCGATTTTTCAAAATGAAAAATATGAGCAGTAGATGATTGATTAGAATATCTTCTTTGTGAAGTTACAATTGTTTTGATTTTTCAAATCGAAACCGCATGAAATCCCAACGGAAAGAGGGAAAAAAATTTTGTTTGTCTCACTGTGTGGCGTATCCCGTGGGATGTCGGTACACACACTTTTTTCTAGAACCGGGTCATAAACTAGGCCCTAATTTTGAAGCATTTTTGGTTAAACCTATCATACAAACTATCTGATATTTTCCGAGTCGAAATAAAACTTTTCAATTTCGCAAAAAAGTCAGACGGCCCCGACTTTTGAGCTGGTTTCAGGCGAATTTTTATGATAGGCTCCACCAAAATAAATTCTGGTCTCATTTTGTGACCCGATTTTAGAAAAAAACGGACCGGATCACTTTTAAAACTGGCCCGAATCAGTCTTTTTAGTTATTTCCTCGTTCAATTTTAATCGGACGCGGTGTGAATCTGACGAGTTTTAGGCCTTCAAATTTCCGAAAAAAAACGTGTGGCAGATCAAAATAATTTGCGTGACCTTTTCTCTAAATCTCTCATTTTCGAAGTGTATTACACAAAAATACAATGTGATCTATTCACTTACCAAAAGAAGTGTTGGAAGGAACCACGAAGTGAGAGATGTGGTAGTACAAGTGTGGAATGTGACCAGCGCGTCAATACACGAATATGTTCCGACGGTATAGTTTCCGACACAATCTCCAGCGCTGGCCTCTTCGAATGTGATCTCGCCGTGCATCAAATCAGGCGACACTTCGATCGGATGAACAAGAGGTGGTGAGTTCGACCAGACGTACACGATGTCATCGATATCGTAGTTGTCTGGAAAAAAGGAAAGTTTGGGGGTTCTATTTGAGAATTTTTGGAACGTACAACTTCCTAACTTGATGGTGATTTGTCGGCTGTTGGTAAATGGGAATGATGATCCGTAGGTGTAGGGAAGATCAATTGTAATTCTCTCGGATGATCTGACAAATCCGCTCGGTTCAACTACAACACTTTTCGAATTTCCCGACGAGGCGGATCCTCGCGAAACTTCGCGCGCCGATGTGAAATAGGTGTCCGGCTCCCAGATCTTTTTCGCTGATGGCAATCGAACTTCATCAATATTCTCATGCGTGTTCACCTCATACTTCAGTCGACCATCTTGCCATTGTTGTCGAAGATACATGTCGACTTCGGCACTCTTCGAACCCCACTGAATTCGATTGATGAAGATGTTGGTCATGACGAAGATGGCGGTGTTGGTGGCGTGATCGCGGAGTGGCGGACGAGTCGTCGCGTCGTATTCGCTGAGAATTCGGCTGATGATTTGGGCTTGTGTGCCGAACTCATTTCGGCGATGTTGGTTTGGATAGTGTTGTTGTTGTGGTTGGGGTTGTTGTTGCTGTTGTTGCGGGTATCTTTGTTGTTGATATTGTTGTTGTTGAGCAAGTACAACTGCTCTGAAATGAAATATTTTGATTTCCAAAATCTCAGCTGAATCACTCGAATTTTTGACTCTCTGAGATCAGGCTCGAGGTTTTGTTGAAGATCAGGAAAAGCCCGACGGAATCCGGACCGCAAAAATAAGCAAGAACTTTTAGATACAAGTTTTTGGGAGAACATAAAAGTTTCCAGAAAATTTTCGAAAAATATTTATTTTTCGCGTTGGAAGTTCACCCGTTAAAACACATACATCATTTCCGAAAGTCTGATCAATAAAAATTTTCTGAATTTTTTCAATCGGGCCCGAAAATTCAAAACCAAAATTTTCGGGGTTTCAAAAAGTATCTCGGTGTTCGATTCAAAAAAGGTCTAGAAAAAGCTTGAGGTTTTCTGAAAAAAATGTTTCTGGTCCGAAAAAGTCGGGTCAGTGAAAATTTTGAATTTTCAAAAAAAAGTCACAAGAATAACAAGCGTTCACCCAATTCAAATTGAAACTACAGTAGTAACCTACATCACCAATAGCCAAATCGCCAATATCCTCATCTCGAAGAACTATATAGTTTGGAATAAATGAAACGGATGGAAAAACATAGGAAAGCAGAAAAAAACGTCAGGTGTTCTTCTGCCGTGTTACACAAACCCATGCCATTTTGTTGGGCAAAAAAGAAAAAAAAGATAAAAAGTCTATAAACCTCAAATTTCAAACGGATTGTGTTGAAAATTCAAAATGTTGGAGGCAGAAATTTATTATGAGCATAGGGATTAACGTTGATGAGAGGAAGAAGTTTTGTATTTTCTGGGAATAAGTATGGGCGGAGCAAAGTACAGTACTCTATACCTGGTGTTTGAAACGTTGAGACAATTAGGAAAAGTTTTTCAGAGGGGCTTTGATAATACTTCAGAATATATTTCGTTCACTCTCACAGGCATAGGACAGTGTTTCGATAGAGCGCACATAAACACCCACGCAAAAAAAAAAACTTGGGGAACGAACTTTTTTTGCTCTTTGTCACAAAAAAAAAACACCAGGCGGAAAAGAAGAGAGGATTAGAGAACGTATAATTTTTAGGCTCTATCATAAGCTGTGGCTTCCTGGAAAAAAATCTGGAAAATAGTGGGCTCGAAAAATGGATTCAAAATTTGGGAATTGGAGGTCATTGCCGATTAGGTGGGTTCACGCGATAGTTATTCTGAGAAACGAAAAGCTTTCATTTTTCTGAATTTTTTCCCATGAGCGGGGACAGGGTTTACAATTAGTAGGCTCATTTTCTTCAAACAAAATTAGTTCAGACAGTATTTTCAAAAATCGTAATAGTGAAGACTTCAACTTTCGATGTGTAAGATTTGAAAAACTGTAAAGTTAATTTGTAGTGTCAGAAAAACAGCAAAAAATATTTTTGAATTAGTTCTCATGACGGAAGTCTTGTGCAAACACCATTTGTGTGAGCGCGCGGGTACAGTACACCTTGAAAAAAAATGATTTTTTATTTTTTCTAACTTCGATTATCGAAAACTTCAATATTATGAAATATATTTCTGAATAACAGTGCTCTAGAGTTTGCCAAATCTCTCTAATTCAAAATAATTTTTGTTTTTTCAAAAAAAGTTTTTGCACTTTGTAAATAAATAATAAAATCGAGCAGTTATGAACATTACTCATGCTCTCGCTATACAAAAACCATCATTTTTACGGTCATTTTTGTTTTTGGTGTACATTTAGGAATGCCAAAAATTGGCAGTTTATCTTATCATTTTTTCCCTCTTCATAGTTTTTTTTTGCCATTCTCTTTATAAAGTGAACTCACTCCAACATCCTGTTGAATCTCGAAAGTATTTGTGCTTGAGATTATTTTTTCGGTTGTTACGAAACTACTGTTTTTTTATTTATTCCATGTTCATACACGTGAGTACCAAGACACGATGACTCGACGGGTATTGTTCGATAGTTGACTCTTGAGATTTGTGGTTTTTTCTCTGTTTACACGATGACTCTATTTTGTGATTTCACACCTATAAAAAACGGTTTCTTTTGCATCATCATCATTTTTGTTTCATTTTGCAGGTTTTCCAAACCAAAAAATCATTATGATTCAAAATATGATGCTAGCCGATTATTTAAAATCACTGTCTTATCTACTAACCCTCTTCTTGTTCTACTTAACTATTTTAACCATACTTCGATCATAATAGAGAATGACGCCATGAGGAAATGACGAGTTGTTTCGTTTTTTTTTTGCACGAAAAATTGTTTATCACATTTTTTCCGGCATTGAATGTTCGGAATTCGCATGGTTTTTTTTGCAGGAGGAGAACGTATCAAAAATGAGTACGAGAATATAAAACACGTGACCCGTAAAACCAAAAGTAATCAGGCCCAAAAGTATCGGGCCTGGTTTTTTTTTGTTAATTCTCGGTTTTAGCCTCATTGAGTAAATTTTAAAAAAATTCAGTCGGCCTGAAACTCTCGGGCCGGATTTTTTTTTCGGTCTGGAAAATCCGGGCACGGTGAAGCCAAACTCTTTCCTACGGACCGGCTGAATAACTAACATAAGTTTTGCTTCACCAAGCCGGATTTTCCAGACCGAAAATCACGGCCCGATAGTTTCAGGCCGATTCGATTTTTTTTTCAAATTTACAAAATTAGCCTAGGACCCGAGGGCATAATTCTCAAAAACAGATTTTTTCAAAAAAAAATTGTACTTGTGTTTTTGTCCATTTTCAAGCCCGAGAGCTTGATCAAAAAATCGCACACCGTACAGCGTTTTGTTTTTCTAATTTTTCGGTCCGGCCTGGTTTTTCATAAAAGTACTGTACTTTCACGTTTTTCTCATGGCCTAGAAAAAAAACGGTACTTTTCAGGTCAAATTTCACTTCAAGTGTTTTTCAGAATTCTAAAAATATTTATTTATTTACACAAATAGAAAATATGTTTACGAGACAAAATTTTGTGAAAATAACAAATTTCAGAAATGTTTTCTGTCATACTATTCATGCGACAACGTCATATTTGCACTTCCACGCACATTTTACATGACCTGTCCGTATTTTCTCTCTGCTTTTCTGCATGATCTGGAAAGGGGGCGTTTGACTGAGAGACAGACTGATTTGTCATCTGTGTATTTAGACGCCCATTTTTCACACACACCTATTGTCCGTCATCAAACGAGCCGGATGATATAAGAAGATGGGTCAGAAACATTTTCGTATTCAGAACATTTACCTGACAGTAACCACTTTGTGTTTTGTGTCATTTCATGACATATCTATTTACCATGACCGGTTTTTTGTTGAAAATGTAGGAAAAATAGGAGCACAAAGTGTGGTCTCTGTGCAATTCATTTCGCAATTCCCACTTAAAAAGGTGTCGTTTTGATGATTTTTATCAGTTTTTTTTCCTCGTTTTTTTTGCAAATCGATTGCTCTTCTTCTTCTCATTTATTTTTCTTGGATGACATTTCAGGTTTTTTTTTCTGAGACTAATCTTCATTTAGTCATCATCATCAACATCATCATCATCTCAGAGAACCTTGTAATCGTTTAATTATTCTTTTTTCGCTATTTAAATACCGGTGGCCTACAACTTTTTTCTTCTCAGAAATCGCAACAACACAAAAATGATCGGAATGGTGAATGTGCAGGCGGATACACCGCTAGATTACTATGCTTCGGCACCGATTTGGACTCGCGACTCGTCGCTTCGTCGTCGCGGCGACAGCGAATCGGCTTCATGTGAGTTTTCTTCCTCTTCTTCTCAAATTCAACCCATTCATTTTTTAGCCTCTCGTCACAATTCAACAAAACGCACACCTTCATGGCGACCCCTGTTCACTGGACAATCCAAGAAGAAGAACTCATCAAAACCAAAATATTTACAAGATGGTAGAAAGTTGAGCGAAGAACTGAACGAGGAGCCCAACAAACTATGGGAGGAGCTCATGCTCCGATCTTTTGCACACAAAATTGAGCAAGAAATCGCGTCGCCAACTCCACTTGAAGCACACAAAAACCTAAATGTCGAATTGGGAAAACTCAAAATTCAAGGTAATTCAAAATTGATTTTTTTTTCTGTGAAAAAACATTTTCAGTTTCAGATAAATCGTTCTATCGATCAACATATTCATTAGTCAGCCCAACCAGGATTGAAAGTATAGAATTCGACGATCTAGATCATTTCGAAGATGTCGACAATGATAGTTCGGAGAAGAAAAGATCGAATAGCAATGTGGATCGACCCAATCTATGTCACATGTTTCTACCGTTCATCAAAAGTATAAAAGGGAACAAGAAGAAGAACTCGGTGTCGAGTTTAAATAACAATAATAATAATAATATTAAAATTGAAAGTATGTAATGTTTGTTTTTTTGCTGGATTTTTTTGCATTTGGTTTTGGTATAATAATGTTAATAATACCCATAAATATTCATGTGAGATTCTTATCAAAAAGTTGAGTTTGATGTCTGCTTTTTTTATTGAGGTCAAAAGTGTTAGTGTGTTTTGTTTGTTAAGTAACGCGAATCGGGAAACCAGCTGACTAGGAGAAGGTGTTCTTTAATCTCAAACTATTGATTATAGCTGGACAACGAGTCGAGTCGAAGTTCGTTATAAGTTCAGATAGGTTATAAGTTCAGATTTTGATGTGAACTTGAGAGTCAAATTTGAGCTGGATCTAAAAATCAGGCCTATTAAAGATTTCCTGAACATGAAAAAAAAATCTGGTCCAATTTTCTTTCTCTTAACCGGACATTTTTGTTTGAATACATGAAAATCGGCCCTATTCCAATCTGTCAGACTTTAGGGTTTCGAAATTCGAGTGAGTTTAGATAGGCGGGCCGGGCCAGTCCGGGACTATAGATTCGAAAAATGAAATTTTTAAGCTTCCAAGTTTTCAAAAAAAAATACGAGACGTGAACTCGGTCAGATGAAAAAATTAATTTCTATTTTGAAAAAATGCTCTAATTTCTTGTAAATCAGAATGATTCTCTGCCCTCTTCAACCTCACAAAATCATCATAATTTGGACTGAAATCTTCGGGTCAGCTCAAAATTGGAAGTCATGATTATCAGACTTTATGTTTCAAGTGTTTTTTTCTCAAAAATGTGTACTTCTTCAAAGGTTTTTGGTCTCTCGTCGATAAACTGTAGGTAATTTATCTTGTCGGCCCGAAATTGCCCAAATCTTCTTTCTGGACTTTGAACAGTACGAAATTCAAAACAACTCGTAAAAACAGGTAGAGTTATAAACACTTAAAATCCAGTTTTTCATCTATTTGTCCTTTCAAGAATTTTCAGTTTTTGAAAAATAATTCTCCACAGTTTTACTCGAAGTTCATCAGCCTTCAAAGTTTGAATTTCTTCGTCTTTATTCTCATAAATTTTTTATATGAAGCTGAACTTCTTTATAGGTCCAATGTTTGTTTTTTGATAGCACCGTTTTTTTATGATGGAAAACTTTTTAACATAAAATGTATACACTTTGTCTAAATATTGTCAAAACCCGGGGTTCAAATTTTCAGAACACTAATGTTACGTGTTGTTTTGATTGTATCGGTGATGATTGCAACAGTTTTTTGTCGAATGGTTTTGTACCCATATGCAGGAATTCCAGAAGCTCTGCGAGAAAATGCATTTCCTTACATCAGCTACGGTATTGATCGAAGGGTTTTCTGGTGAAATGTTTTTGAACTCAGATATATGTTAATAAATATGTTTTCAATAATTTAAAATGTTGTATATTGTTCAGTATGATGAGAAATACACATCAAATAATCTGAAAGTTGAAAACATTGAAAGACGCAGCATGAAAAAGTTGTGTGTGTCTCGCTAGGAAAATTTCTTACTGTGGTTTCTCACACTTTTTTTTTCAAAAAATAATTGTCAATTTTTTTAAAAAAAAATTTTTTGTTCGCGTGTTCAACGTTGCAACGTTTTGAGCTGGATTGTAACTTCCGTAAGTTTTAAAATTGAAATTTAGATATTGGTTTCCTGTTATGTTTGTAAAAAATCGAGAAATTCAGGACTGTACTGAATTTCCTAGAAATCGAAATAAACTATTTTTTCATGATAAAATAATTTTCCATTCTCAAAATTGTTAGTGCCAAACTCGTCTCATCGTCTAACTCTCCTCTCTCCCCCTCTTGCGTTGTTTCTCAATAAAAACTGCTGTGACTGGCGCGCCGGGACACTTCTCATTTTCGGACAAAAAAACGACGCTGGGACAAAATGTCCGAAGCATATTTACTTTGATAGAAAAAACTATCGAAGTTTTTCAATTTTTTTCAAATTTTTTTCAGAAACTGATCTTTTTTTTTTAATTGTAAAGTATGGAATTAAAAAAAAATTCAAAAAAAAACTTCAAAAATTACAATTTTAAAAATAAATATTTCGAAAATTTTTTAAAAATTTGTTTTTTGAGTTCACGAGTAAATTGAATTCTATAAAAAAATTACTGTATAGTTTTCTATATTTGTAAGTATACAGGTTACTTTTAAGGTGTGCAGCTCTTCTCACTTACTCCGCCCACTTTTTTAGGATAACCTATTCCTCTGCGTCTCTCTTCACTTGAAAGGACGCTGTATTTTCGCGGCATATTTTTTTCACACATTTAAGTTATCCAATTGTTTCCAATATTGCAGTTATTAATTCACTCTGTCGGGAACTTAGGGCTATTTTTTTTTCTTTATTTTTCGATTCTTGATTGTACTTAGTTGGAAAATTTCCGTAATCCAAGTTTTTATATTTTCAGGAATTTTAAAAATGTCCGAAGAAAATGAAACCACTATCGATGGCGAGGATCAAATCGATGACGAGTCTACCAACATGGACGCCACCGAAGATGGCGACGAGGAAGGTCAGTATACTAGCAAAGTTTTCAAAGCATCCAACATTTTAACTCTTTCAGCTGGCGAGGAAGATGAGATGGAAGCGGAGGAAGCTCCGGAGAAGAAAAGAGGCGCTAAACGGAAGCGCGGGCGTGCTGCAAAGTCCACAAAAAAGAAGGCCGAGGCACCTGATCCGTACAACACCACCAGCGCTGACATGTGCGCGTATCTTGGTATTGAAGATGTTGAAATCGATTACGATCAAGATGAACTTCAATCAGTTACCAACTTGAAGAATTTCATGACAATTGTTCGGCCAGCTATCTCCGAAGCCAATCCCAAATTCAACGTCTCCAAACTCTATCCGATCTTTCAAGTCAAATACAAGGAGTTTCAAGATCATATGACGGCGTCTGGTAAATCGATCCAATCAAACAAAAAGACACCGAGAGGCAAAGTTGCTTCGTCATCAGGCGGAGCTTCGACGCCAACCGAAAAAGTCCAACCGCTGAAAATTCGCATCTCGACTAGAAAACGCCGAAATCACGATGACGATGAAAAGGAGGACAGTGATCAAGAATTCGAGCATCTTCTCAAACAACACGAGCAACAACAAGATGATTTGGAGCGTGAACAGGAGGAGAAGAAGCTAAAACGACGGGAAGCAAAGGCTGACAAAAAGAAGATGGCACTAGAAAATGCGCGGGCCGCAAAACGTGAGAAACGGGAGAATGGCGAAGATGATGAAGAGGTATTTTTTTGTGACAATTTGAAATTTTTAAAAATTTATTTTTTAGCACCAAGACTTCTGCGAGGTTTGCAAACAAGGTGGCGAGATTCTCCTTTGTGACACTTGTCCTCGAGCCTACCATACTGTTTGTATCGATGAAAATATGGAACAACCACCGGAAGGTGACTGGAGTTGTCCACATTGTGAAGAGCATGGACCGCCACCACCTCCTGAAGAGCCGGAGAAAAAGAATATGGATTATTGTCGAGTGTGTAAGGTGAGCCAAAGCAGAACTTTAAAAAAAAAAATTGAAAATGTTTTTTGCAGGAAACCGGTGGTTTATTGTTGTGCGACAGATGTCCGAGCTCTTACCACGCTTATTGTGTCGATCCGATTCCGGAAGAGGTACCCGAAACTCCGTGGTATTGTCCACGATGTGTTCTCGACGAACCGCCACAACGTGTCGAAAAAATCTTGTGCTGGCGATGGAAAGAGTTTGCCTATCCGGATCCGGTTGTTGTCAAAGACCCGCCAGCCGATCACATTCCATTGGCACCGCCGCGTAAAATGGAGGCTCGCAAAGAACGCGAGTTTTTCATCAAATGGAAATATTTGTCGTTCTGGCATTGTGAATGGTTGTCGGAGACGTATATGGACGTGTTCTTCAAACAGCTTGTCGCAATGTATTGGCGAAAATTCGATTCGGAAAATCCGCCAATCTTTGAAGAGTCCACTATAGCTCGACACCACAAAGACAATGATCCGTATAATTTGCGCGAGAGGTTCTATCAATTCGGTGTGAAACCGGAATGGATGAGCGTTCATCGAATCATCAATCATATGCAGTACGGAAAATCGCAATTCGACTATTTGATCAAGTGGAAGGAGCTCGTCTACGAACAGGCCACCTGGGAACGCGACGATATGGACATTGCGTACTATGATTTGGCGATCGCTCGCTATTGGCAACATCGTGAACGAATGTTGGGTGAGGTCATTCCGAAGCAGGTGCAGAAAATGATAGCCAAACAACGCGAGGCTAAAGGTTTGCCACCATTGTCGGAAGAGAAAGAGAAAGATGACACGTCACAGAAGAAAAAGAAGAAGGACAAACCACTTGTTGATGTGAGTTTTGTCAAAATTTATGTGAGACCGATAAGTTTTTCGAACCAAAAACCCAATCTTTTCAAAACTTGCCAAACGAAAATTTCTTCTGGATCGAATTTCCGGCCCGAAATAATTTTGTAAAAATAAGTATCAAAAAACTAATTAAAAGTTTATAGATTCGCAAAAAGTACGAAGTACAACCCGACTATATTTCCGAAACTGGCGGAAATCTCCATCCATATCAATTGGAAGGTATAAACTGGCTCCGGCATTGTTGGTCAAACGGAACCGATGCAATTTTGGCCGACGAAATGGGTCTCGGAAAAACTGTTCAATCGTTGACATTCCTCTACTCGCTAATGAAAGAGAATCACACAAAAGGCCCCTTCCTGATCGCCGCTCCCCTATCAACAATCATCAATTGGGAACGAGAAGCCGAACAATGGTGTCCCGATTTTTATGTCGTCACCTATGTCGGTGATCGTGATTCGCGTGTCGTCATTCGTGAACACGAATTCTCGTTCGTCGAAGGAGCGGTTAAAGGAGGTACCAAAGTGTCGAAAATGAGAACGCAGGACAACATGAAGTTCCACGTTTTGTTGACCTCCTATGAGTGTATCAATATGGACAAGGCTATATTGGGATCGATCGATTGGGCGGCGTTGGTTGTCGACGAGGCGCATCGTTTGAAGAACAATCAATCGACGTTTTTCAAGAATTTGAGAGATTATAACATTGGTTATCGAGTGTTGTTGACTGGTACACCGTTGCAAAACAATTTGGAGGAACTTTTTCATTTGTTGAACTTTTTGGCGCCAGATCGATTCTAGTGAGTTCGATTTTCGAACATTTCTTCTAGTTTTTTTTTTCGTGAATTCAAAAATTGGTGTTTTTCAGCGATCTTAACTCATTCACAATGGAATTTTCTGAAATTTCGAAAGAAGATCAAATTCAAAAACTTCACGCGCTCCTCGGACCACACATGCTTCGTCGATTGAAGGCTGATGTTTTGACCGGAATGCCATCGAAATCAGAACTTATTGTTCGTGTCGAATTGAGCGCGATGCAAAAGAAGTGGTACAAAAATATTCTGACCAAAAATTTCGACGCGCTAAACGTGAAAAATGGTGGTACTCAAATGTCGTTGATCAACATCATCATGGAACTCAAAAAGTGTTGTAATCACCCCTATTTGTTCATGAAAGCGTGTCTCGAAGCGCCGAAATTGAAAAACGGAATGTATGAGGGAACTGCGTTGATTAAAAATTGTGGAAAGTTCGTACTTTTACAACAAATGTTGCGAAAATTGAAAAACGAAGGTCATCGTGTGTTGATTTTCTCACAAATGACAATGATGTTGGATATATTGGAGGATTTCTGTGAAGTCGAAAACTATAAATTCGAAAGAATCGACGGTAGTATCACTGGGCAACAAAGACAAGATGCGATTGATCGATTCAATGCGCCGGGCGCTGAACAGTTTGTATTCCTGTTGTCGACAAGAGCTGGTGGTTTGGGAATCAATTTGGCCACTGCCGACACTGTTATTATATACGATTCGGATTGGAATCCACACAATGACATCCAGGTAAGACACACTGAAAGATCACCCAGAAATTTCTGAAACCCAAAATTTTAGGCGTTCTCTCGAGCTCATCGTCTCGGACAAAAGCACAAAGTCATGATCTATCGTTTTGTCACAAAAAATTCCGTTGAAGAGAAGATCACATCAGTTGCCAAAAAGAAGATGTTGTTGACACATTTGGTGGTTCGTGCTGGTTTGGGAGGAAAAGAAGGTGGAAAAAGCATGTCAAAAAGTGAGCTCGATGATGTGCTCCGATGGGGTACCGAAGAGTTGTTCAAAGAAGAGGCTGCCGCGAAAGCGGCGAATGCCGAAGGAGGCGCTGAAGGTGCGAGCAAAGAACACGAGATTGTGTGGGACGATGCGGCCGTCGACGCACTTCTCGATCGAACAAAAGAGAACGCGCCGGAAGGTGATGGCGAGAAGAAGGAGCATTGGACGAACGAATATTTGAGCTCGTTCAAAGTGGCCACCTACAATAAGAAAGAGGTTGAGGAGGAGGAGGAAGAAGAGGAAGAGATGGAGGTTATCAAAGAGGGAGACAAAGAACCGGATCCGGATTATTGGGAGAAATTGTTGAGACATCACTACGAACATGATCAAGAAACTGAGGCACAGAAATTGGGAAAAGGAAAGAGAATTCGTAAGCAGGTTAACTACGCCAGCGAAAATATGGGACAAGATTGGAATGCGCAGAATGTAAGTTTCTTAAAGCAACCTAAAACTAGTTTAGATGAAATTCAAAATTTCAGAATCAAAACGATGATGATGATGATCAAGTGTCGTCGTATGGTGGTAGTGAAAATGGAGATGCTGGGCTTTCTGATGACGACTATAATGACAAAAAACGACGACGTCAAGAGTCGAACGAGAAGTTGCCGCCACTTCTCGCTCGTGTCAATGGACAGCTCGAAGTGCTCGGATTCAATCCGCGACAACGTCGAACCTACTACAATGCGATTATGCGTTGGGGAATGCCGCCACAGGATGCATATCAGTCACAATGGCTGGTTAGTTTTTTTTTTTGAGTTCGAAAATATATTCAAAAATAAATTTCAGATCCGCGATCTCAAAGGAAAATCGGAACGAGCCTTCCGCGCTTATACTTCTCTATTCATGAGACATTTGTGTGAACCTGGAGCCGACACCAGCGAACAATTCAACGACGGAGTTCCGAGAGAAGGTCTCAACAGACAACACGTTCTGAGTCGAATCGGATTGATGAGTCTTGTCAGAAAGAAGGTTCAAGAGTTCGAAGAGTTCAATGGAGAATGGTCGATGCCGGAGGAGCAGGATAAATTGGTTGCGGCTGCTGCGGCGGCGGCAGGTTTGCAAACAAATTCGAAAGAAGCGTCAAGAGAGCAGAGTATTGTCAAAGAGGAGGCGATGGAGACGGATGAGACGGAGAAGAAGGAGGATACTACTCTCACTGAAGAGACTGAAGAAGCGCCGAAAAAAGAGGCTGTCGACGAAGAACCTCAACCCAAAAATCGTCCACCATTCAAGTTCAACATTACCGACGGCGGATTCACCGAATTGCACACTTTGTGGCTCAACGAAGAAAAGGTGGCGTCGAACAACAAAGAGTACGAAATCTGGCATCGACGGCACGACTATTGGTTGTTGGCCGCGATTGTTGTTCACGGTTATGGTCGGTATCAGATCAATTTCAACGATATTCAGAACGATCCAAAGTTCTCGATCATCAACGAGCCGTTCAAACAAGAATCGGCGAATGGGGCGAGTTTCGCCGATGTCAAGACGAAATTCTTGCAACGACGCTTCAAACTGTTGGAACAGTCATTGATCATTGAAGAACAGCTTCGGCGCGCTGCTCATGCTAATTTGCAAAATCAACCAACTGAAGGACCGGGTGCGTTGGCGCAACGATTTGCGGATTTGGAAAATGTCGCTGATGCTCATGTTAATGTTGCGAAGGACAGTGCGGCCGGAAATCGTAATGCTAATGCGGTTCTTCATAAAGGTATGTGTCTTCTGTGAGATTTGGGCGGTTTCGGGTCAGAAAATTGAATGTTGAAATCGGGCCCGAAAACTCTCATGGTTTTCGGGCCCAGTTTTTATTTTATTTTTTTATTATCAATGTAAAAAAATTGATGACAAATAAAGAATAAATTTTCGAAAAATCGTGACTTCACGTGAATTTTTTGGAAAAAATTTAAATTTCGACGTCAAAATTTTTCACGCTCATGAAAATATTATCAAAACTGAATCCATTCTTTACAGTACTCAATCAACTGGAAGAACTTCTTTCCGACATGAAAGCCGATGTTTCAAGACTACCGGCCACATTGGCTCAACTTCGACCTGTCACACATCGCCTCAACATGACAGAGCGTCAAATTTTGTCGAGATTGACGACGAAAGATCTGGACGCAGTTGCCGGGTTGACCACTCTTCCACCACCCGGACCATTTGTCACACCGATGTTGAATCAACAGTTTAGTGGAATTCAACCAAAGTTTGCCGCTTTGCGACAAGATGGAACTGAAGAGGTAAGTGAAAAAAAATCTGAAACATTTCGATAATAAAAATTTGTTTTTTATAGAAAAATGATGAAGCTAAACCGGAAGATGAAACGAAAGAAGAGATTGCCGATGCTACAATGTCAGATGAAACTGAAACAAAAGCCGAGGAATCTTCGTCGGACAAACCTAAAGAGACAACTCCACAAGACGATGAAGAAACTGGTGCTGCTTCTGAACAACCTTCAAAAGAAGTTTCTGAACAACCATCCAAAGAGGCTTCCGAAGAACCAGCAACTGAAGAACCTATGGAAGAATAAGTTTCCTGTACTGTACACTATTTTTATCCTCTTTTTTGGTCCCGTATTACAAATCGGCGTTCATTTTTGATGGTCTCTAAACATCGGTCATTTTTTGAAACTTTATATATTTATTTTTATTTATTTATTATATTTTGTGCGAAAATTAAATTAACATGAATTATTTTTATCAAAAATTTTGGAACCCAATCTGAGGTTTTGGGCCTGAAATCTATTTCAAGTTTTGGTTTTTTTTTCAAATTATTTTTAGAAAGTTTAGAATGTCATTGTATGATTTGCCAAAGAATGGAGTGATTCTGATGAATTGTAAGTTTTAAATTTTCCTGGCGGGTTACTGTAGATTGGTCATTTTCAGCTAAAACTGATTCCTCAATATCGACAAACATCATTCTGGCCTCTTTTCAAAACGAGAAAAATGTAATAGTACATCATGAAAACACTGGAGCATGGTTGAAGAAGCTCTTTACAATACCGTCTACGTCAACACTATTGTCGTATTCCTCAGAAAATGTCGACGAGGTTTTAAAGTGTGAAAATGCGAAAAATGTGATTTTTATCGATTTTTCGATATTTTGTCGCCTTTTTGAAACTTCGAAAATTCTTCGGATACTGAACACATTGAAAAGTTGGTTTGAATCACTAAATTTAATTAAAAAAAAAAACATTGTTCAGAAAATTCACGAGTTTTCATTCCTGCTGATGAAACGGTTCCCTCCCTTCTCATCAAACAACTTTGTCGACTATCAGCCACGATTTATAACATCAAACCGAGCCCCTCTCAAACGGGATCATTTCTCTCAACCACTGTCATATTCGACAAGAAGGGAAGAGTGACAACGCAAGAAGAATCGATAACATTTGCTGAGAATTCGAGGCCAATTGTGAAAAAGTTGAAAACAGATGAGAACTCGCCGATCAATTCGATTGATGTCAAAGAATTGCAATCGACGATTGAACAAGTTTCAGCAAAAGAGTTGGCTGAAAAGGCGGCTAGAGATGCTTTGGAATTACCATTCATTTCTGGAAGACAGGAAGATGGTGAGTATAAAGTATTTCAAAAATTAGAAAACAAAATAATTTCCAGGAGTTTCTATTCGAGACGCCTCAAAGAAAAAGATCCGTGTTGGCGGTCAGATCATCTACGAACCAGACCAAGCCGATGATTTAGATGATAGTGACCCGGATGACGATTTGAATATTTAGAAAAAATGTTTGTTGTTTTTGTTTCAAAATATTTAAAAATAAAATTCATCTGTTATTGGGCTATTCACATTATTTAATCGACAATTAGGACAATTATTTCAAACTTTAAAATCTGCAATTATCAGCAATTTTCGACAGAGAAAACAAAGTGAACAGTTCCATTAACAATCACTTTTTGGTCCACTTCACAGTTTCCGGATAGACAAGAACCTGCTGCCAATCTTTCGCAGACTCTGTCCAACTGTTCATTCCGTTGCTCGAGTGCCGATCGGAGGCTCGAATGATTGCCGCCTCGTCTGATGTACACAATTGAGAATTGCGTAGAAATTGAGAAAGTAGAGTGGCTGTGTGGGGAAGAATTGGACCGCGATCGAGTTCGAGGATGTATTCAGTTGATTTGCCTTTTTGTTGGATAATATGCGAAGTTTTCTGGAAAAAAGTTGATGTTTCAAGTATTGTAAAAACTCAGGGTTCACTTTTTTCATGGCGGAAGGTCTGGGCCGGGCCGGGATCAGGGCTTATGAACTAACTCGGGCCGACTATTTTTTCATGGTTTTTTTAATCTCAATATATAGATTTTTTTGTTGTCAACAGAAAGTTTTGAAACAAAACGAGATAAGTGCGAAAAAGTCAGCATATTGGCCTAGGAGGGCACCGAAATTTGAGCTTTTGTAAAAATTATAAAATTCTCGAAGCTAAAAAAAACTCACATTCAAACTCAACAATTGTCCATACAAAAATGATGAATCAGCGATCAATGTCGGCGGAATCTTGGTGTATGGTCCTGTTTTTTCGTGCACAATATCCGAAGACATCAAAGTGTTGTACAACGATTGAACCGACGAGTCTTGGATCAACAACGACTGAATCCCCTCATTTTTATCCGCATTTCTTGTCGATAGTTTTCTGGCCGGCAAATTTTTGATCACATTTTTCGGCGACACACCAATCTCTTTCAACCATTGCTGATTGGCCTTTGTCGGACTTTCATTCTCATCATCCTCGCTTTCATTCTCTATTTTTTGTTCGGGCTCAAACTCGACAACAATTGGTGTATCATTCGTGGACTCGTCGAGAAATTCGGTCAAACTCGCATCCATACTGACACGTTTTTGAGCCGTCTTTCCGATCACCTCATATTCGACACCTTGACTTCGAAGATGTTCGCGAATCGATGAAGTTGTATGGCTGACAATTGCGATGAGTCGTTGGCCATTTGGCATTCGGAAACACGATTGGGAGTTTTCATCAGTTCCACTCATAAAATCATCAATTTCGTCGGTTTTTGTGAAGAGGACGTTGAAAATTGCGCAAGCTACGTAGAATGATTTTCGATCTCCTTTCTTGTACGAGTGGAACAATTGCTCGTAACTTTCAACCCTTTAAAACGAGGATTTAAAAAGGTATATCGGAAACATTTCTTTTATTCAAAAGAATGAAAGGTCACGCCACGAAAAATCCGAATTAATTTTTTTTTTCAAAATTTTGACATTTTCATTTTTTTTTTGACTTTTAGTGACTTGGTTGGAAATGACTGTTCGGAAACTATTTTCCTAAAAAAGTGGCCAAGAATATTTTTTCGAAAAAATATCAGGAAAATCGGAAAAATTAGAAATTTAACTTCGAAACGAGACGTTTTTTTTGAAACTAAGTTTTTGCTTTTGGGAAATGAGGAATTATTTTTGGAACATTTTCCCACATCAAAAATTCAAAGTTTTAAGGAAATTTCCCACAAAATGTGGGAAATAAGGAAAAGCGGAAATTCTAATTTCTCGATGACAAAATAATTTAGAGAAATCCAATCGGCCAACAAAAAAACTCACCACTGATTGAACATGTTTGTTGTTGCTAGAGGTGCCATCGGTACTCGTTGAACCGGTCCTATTTCGCTAGTGATTCTTGGATAGAGCGACAACCCGGGAATGACCGGAAATTGATAGTAGAGTGTAGCCGCTTCCAAAAGTCCAATATTTCCCGGAGCGGTTTGAACATTTTCCCGATTATTGAAGTATTTCAAACCGTTGTATCGATCGATGGCGGCAAGTCGAACAGTCACAATACCGGTGCTTTTACGAGAGTTCATCCAAGAAAATGGGGTTTTCGAAATAATTCGTAACTTTGTTGCTATTCTGTGATCTTGTGGAATATTGTCGGCCTCTTCGTAAACTTCTTCGGTTTTACTTTTCTCTTTTTTATCCAGAATATGTGAGAAGTCTGTCGCATAGCATTCTTTGAGTAACGTTTGAGGATCGAAACTTTGGTAACGTTCAAATGTCGTTCGTTTTACAGTTTTTTTTCGTGGTGACTTTCGTGGCGATTTTGTGGGAGTTTTTTGGGTTTCCCGACTGTTCAATGAGTGTCTAGAAATTTTTTTGATGGTGAAATTTTTTTTTTCAAAAGTAAACTTACTTTAGAACATTATCACTGAACGGATCTTGCGCATTTTCCTCAAAATCAAACACCGAATCAGCGAAATTCACATGTTGTTGTGGTTTGTGTCGTTTTTTCATCGGCGACCCGACTTTGAAGGGATTCGACGACGTCGATGGCACCGGACAACTTTCCGTGTCAAGATCAGGAAATAGTTGAGACGTTGACGATTGTGAAGCCTCAAACGACGGAGCCAAACTACGGCAACTCGATTTTCGTTTGAGATGTCGCTTAATTCTGTCGCGCGGGTTATAAGGTGTCGGCGACTTTTCACTCATCTGCAACAATTTTATTTATTGAGAACGCGAGTAACGCTTTGAAATTATAACTCATGATCTCGACTTTTTTTTATCAAAAAAAATGTTTTTTGAATTCAAAAAAAATCGAGAAGAGAGTGCATGAAAAACTGAGAGACTTAGAGAACGCCGCGAGACCCGACACACAAACAACTAAATGCGCCTTCCCCAATGTTGGGGGGAAATGTCTTTTTTCGAATTTTCAAGGTAATTGTTTCTGAACGCTTGATTAACCCAGTGTTCAAAGTATTTCGCAAGAAAAGAAATTCAGTTGATAACAATTTATTACAAACAGAAAACAAAAATTCTATAATCGTCTATTAATCACAAGATCTTTTGTTATTTGACACGTTTTTCAAAGAGACTGACAATGATAAATGGTTATGAAAATGCGCATTAGGCGGAGCATCACATTCCATGGTCGGTATTAAAAACGACCACCACGACCACGACAATGGATTCGCCTCCAAACTCGTCTCATGATACGAGGCGGCCAACGAATGATACTCCATGAATACACGTGTCGAAACAGTATATCCAAGAATCACATCGATGAAATAATGTTTTCGAGCCATGAGAATGGCACAAACGGCACAATAGGCGAGAATTTGATAGAGATGGCTGAGAGGTTGCAACTTTTTCGGCGCATACGTTTTGAACACCAAAAATGAGGTGAAAATGGTGAGCGTGTGACCGGAGACGATCAAATCGCCGCAAAGTTCGCGCGGACGAAGTTGTTCGATACCCGCACTCCAGAACATTTTTGTCACACGACTCACGACCAACTCCATTGATGAGTTTAATTTTGGCGCACAATATGTGTTAACTGATGGCACAGGTACCTGAGCAAAAATTGTTGTTTTTTGTTGAAAAAGTCAAAAAAACTTCCTACCTGTAAAACTGTGACGCAAAGTGCTCTAAATGTATAGCTGAACCCGATGCACATGAAACTGCGTCGAACTACAATCCATCGATGTTGATGGGTGAACATGATGATCAGTGCGTTGACTATTAATATAAACATTATGTATTCTGTTATCCGAATTGCGCCTTGTACCTGGATTCAGAGATATTTTTGGGGTTTGATTTTCTGGGCCTTCTGGGACAAAATGTCTTCCGATTTATCTACTAATTTGTGGATCATTTTGAGCAGCGAAAAATTGAAAAAAAAAACAATTTCCAGGCCGGGAGAACGGCCCGGGTTGAAATGTGGATAAACAAATTTTGAGAGGGAACGAGACGCAGAGAAAAATAGGCCAAAATCGCCGGCCGCGGCTGAAATTTATGGGACCCGGGACCATTTCCACATGAAATTTTCCAGGCCCGGAAAAAATAATTTTTCGTCGAGCAGGCCGTTTTCATGATTGGAATAAACTAATTTCACACGTGACACGTGGCATATTCTGCGTCTCGTACTCTCTCAAAAAAATGTTCTGAAATTTACCGGGCCCGAAACCAAAGTTCATTGAATTTTTGCATTTTCAATTTTTCACAGAAAGTACAGTACTTTTTTGATTCAAGGCGCATACCTCTGGAAAAACAGAAAACCACAAATCGGGAAGTGGAGGAACATCCCGCGGAACTCGTTCATGAATCCACGCCAATGCCACCTCGTTCAACAACCAACCCATGAGCTGCAAAATGAAAAACAACATGATCAAACTACAAACAAAAAATGTATACCAGAAAAAACGCGGCTACAAACGTTGGCCATTTTCGCGGTTGATGATATTGATGTGATGAGGAAGTGGAGGATTGTTGTGTTGTGGGAAGGAGCAGGTCATCGGTGCCTCCAATATCAACAAAATATTTGGCCGATTTCTCGTCGTGCTCGTATCGTTGTAGGAGACATTCGCTTTCGGCCGCGTTTTTCATCTGACATTATGAAAGTTATATGAAATAGTATGCGCGGTAAAGAGTTTTAGAGAAAAATGACATTTTTTCGGATTTCAGAGGGTGAGAAGAAAAGCCCTGGCTGTAAAAAAAACAGAGAAAAAAGAATAGTACTATGAGCTGCAGAATATATATTTTATGGGATTAGAAGATCATAAAAAAGGTTTCTACAACTTTTTAGGGGAGAAATATGTTTTCTGCTCTGAAAAAAAAAACCAAAATGCTCCAGAGCCCGGACCGAAAATCTCGGGCCGGGCCAGGCTTTTTGAGTTTCGAAATTTTGATTTGAAGTCGCAAGGTCGCAAGTTCAAACTTAAAAAAAGTTCGGCGTAGATTGAAGAAAAAAAATAGGCCTGGTCCAGTTTTTGTGAATTTTTTTTCTCATTTTTAGATTTCCAGCAAAAATCAGCTTTCGGGCCAAAATATTTTTCTGTGAAAAAAAGCTCAAGGGTGAGAGCCCGGCGGCCCGAATTCTCGGACCGAAAATAAGAAGAGAGGTTCCTGAATCTGCCAAAACCGGGTCAAAAAATTTTGTTCGAAAAACCCCGGCCCGGCTCTGATTCTGAAACTAGAATTTTTGACTTCAAGCGGAAAGTTTGAAAAGTATTTTTCGCGACAACGCCCATTTTTAAAGTTATTGACAGCTCAACACATTTTTTCTCGTGATATGAATAATTCTCAAACAAAAAACAAAAAAGTTCACTTTGACCCAAAACACATTTTTGAACACAGGAAAAGAAGAAAAGAAAAGTACTTACTAATTGGTTGGTTTCGAAAAAAGTTCAAAATCCATAAAAAAACCAGGCTCTCAAAAATGAGCTCATTGTTCTCCTTCTGTTTGTCTATTTTTTTTTTGTATGTCTTTTTCGCATATTACTATGTGAATATATACATACATGCGTGTTGCTATAGAGAACACAAATTTCAGAAAATTGGATTTTTGTTCGCCGTTTTTTTCGTGGTTTGTGGTGTAGAAGTTTGTGACAGTGTGGGCGGTGAAATTAAACAGAAAATGAAAAATGAAAAATGGAACTCTTATTATTTACTCTTATTATTTCATATTGACTCAGAAAAAAAACACTTAGAATGGGTAACACAAAAATTTGGAAAATGGGAAAAATTGAAAATGGCAGTTGAATCATAAAAAGATCTCTATCAAGAAGCTCCGCCCACAAAAAATGTACTGATAACAATACATTTTTGAAAATCACGAAAAAATTGCAAAAAACAACAAAAAACAAACACGTTCGAAAGTTATGAATGATTATGTCAATATATATCCGCTCGTAAAAATTTTTTTTAATCTCATTCTATTATTTTTTTTTGTTTGATGTGTTTGTGCGCGTTTTTTGTTGTCATTCATGTGATTTTGAAATCCATGACGCACATTTTATTTCTGGATTTTGCAACAAACTGCGATAGATAGAGAGACGCTGAGAAAAAAACTATTCAAAAAAAACTTTGAAATTTTATTTCGAACTTTTGTCATCATTTTTGACAGAAAATTTTTGCATATTTTCAAGAGATTAGGCACCTTTTTGTGAGTCAGTCAAAATTGACAGAGTATACATAATTGAGAGATTTAGAGAAAAGGTCACGGGTTTTATTTTTTATTTTCGGGAAAATAAATAATGTGCTTTCCAACAAAATTTTAGGAGATACCAAACCAGCCACAAAAACATTGGAAAATACAGGAAAAATCGGGGCAGACTTGATTTCGTGAAAGTTTTAAAGGATCGATTTTTAGGCCCAATTTTCCGGTCCAAACCGATTTTTAGGTCAAATTTTGAGCCCCGATTTTCAGGCTTGTTTCCCAGGCCCAACTCAGACCTCAGAATTTTTCTGGTGAATCGAACCCTGAAGCTGGTTTTTGCAAAAAAATCTAGAAATGAGAAAAAAAGTCACAAAAAAATGAAAAAAAAAAGAGCCAGGCCTAATTTTTCGGCCCAATCCAATCTACGTCAAAATTACGAGAAAAGTTTTGGAGCGACTTCCAGGTCCAGTTTTCAAGCCCATTTCTGAAGCCCGATTTTCAGGTCCACTTAGGACCTCAGCAATTTTTGCTACTGAAAACCTGAATTTCAGAAAAAAAAATGCAATAAATCAGACCAGGCCGGATTCAGTCTACGCCGAAAATTCGAGAGAAAATTCAGATTTTCCACTTTTTTTCCTGTCAAAAACTTTCATTTCAAAAAAAAACCAAACATTATACTTTTTAGTGCTTCAACTGATAAGAAACAAAAAAAAGTGTAAATTACGAAGATTATCGAGGTTCTTACTTAGCGTCAAAAAAATGGCAAGTTTTATATTTTTTGCCAAAATCACAACAAAAAACCGAAATGTTATAAATATAGTATAAATTGTTTGTGTATTTGCACTGACAGTGTTCGTCGAGTGTGACTTCCGCCTTTTTTGTTGTTTTGTTTTTCGATCGAAAACATTTTTTTCGAACACAAGCCACACTCTAGTTCCAAAACACAACAGAGTTGTGTCTAATAAAAACGTCGTGAGCACAACTGCCCAAAAATTGTTCAACCACATAAAGATAAGGGTAGAGGAATTGTTGTGAATGAATGAATGAGATCGATTTTTGAACTGTGCACAGAAGTTTCTGGCAAAAATTTGAGAGTTGTGAAATCGGGCCCTAATAAGGATCTTTGATTGGATCTGTCCAACGTTTTTGGAAATGTCAGCTGGATAATTTTTTTAGCGGAAAAACAAGGCTGGTTGAGATGTTTTATTTTTTTGGAAAAACTAGAGTGAACCTACAATTTTCTGAAGGGGAAATATAGCTCTTCAAATTTATGGGAAAAAAATTTAATTTGTAGTTCGCAAGGTTTTTCTCTGAGTCTCTCACTTCGGAATACTATTTCTTTGTGTGTATTTCTGAAAAAAATTTTCTCTAAATTTCTCATTTCTAAATTATATTTCTTCCGTTTGGGCATGGGTGAGATTAAAGCCTGAGGGCCTGAGAGCCCAGCCCGATAAGAATGGGCCGGCCTTTTTTGTTTTTCGGCCGGACAGGCCGCGCGACCCTTGGTTCAAGGCCTTTTTCCGGCCGAGCTTTTTGGAATACGAGAGGTCTCAGGCCCGAAAAAATGTCAACAAAGTCGACTCATTACTCACAAACATAGAAAAGAGTTCAAAAATAAATGGAAAAATTGGCGAAAAAAAATTCGGTGTGGAAACAAATGAGAGCACCGCAAGAGCAACACGGCAAAAAAAATGAAGATTGCCAAACATTTATTTTGCACATTGTTTGATGAGGGAAAGATAGGTGCGCGAGAGCAGCCGACGAAAAAAAAAACGAGCACCTGACAGAACGACGAAAAAAACCAACTCCAACTGGTTTCGATCTTTGAGAATTGAGAGAAAAAATTGGAAAATGTTCTATTTATAATTCAACTTATGCTGTAGTTTTTGTGTGTGGTGTGTGCGACTGTCGAAATGTACAACTTTTTGATTTCAAAATTTCTCAAGATTAACAAACTTTGAGGAGCACTTTTTTCTTGTTCGAGAGTTATGTTGGTTATGTGTTCTATTTTCAGAACTTTTCGAGCCGGCTAGAGTTTCTCAGACTAAAGCCTGAAAGTCCAGACCAGGCTCGAATTGTTCGGGAACTTTTTAATTTGTCGGAAAAAAGGACCGATTTTTCAAAACAGCTCAAAATCTCACACTATTTTTCCCAACTTACCCGGAAAATTCAAAAAATGTTCTCTTTGTGGAAACATTTTCAAAGTATTTGAAATGGAAAAAAATGCTACATATTTTTTTAAGAATAGAAAGTAAACTTTTTCAAGAAAAAAATTTATTGTCAATCCGGCCAGATCATCCAACGGGAAATGTGATCTACCACAAAAACTTGATGAGAGAGCATGTCAAAATGAGAGATTCAGACGGTAGATCAATTTCTCGTTGGATGATCTGGCTGGATTGACAATAGAGTTTTTTTTTTGCAAAATTTTCTCCAAGAAAAATTATATTTACTTTTTCGAAAGTAAAATATTGTTCTTTTTTTCTCGGACCGAAAATATATTTTCAGGCCAACTTCCTTTCAAAAAAAATCCACCAGGCGCAAACTTTAACTACAGTAACCTCTTCGAAAATTAAAGTCTTTCAAAAATTTGGAATATCCCTTTGACCCCGTTTTGATGTGCCACATGTAGTAGTGTTTGTGTGTACACAGATTTGGTGACATGTACATTTTTCGGGCCGTCCTCTGTCGCATCTCAAGGGAGTAGTTGTTTGGCGCGCAAATGTGCGAGAAAACGATGAGATGACATGTCACATTTTGTATCGGCATCTTTCTGTGTGTGTGTGTTTTTTTGTCAAGAGCTTGTTGGAACAACTACTCATCTCATCGGGCCTTCAATTCCAAGCAGGGATCAGATTCCAGCCCGAGAGCCCGTCCCGAAAATCACGGGGCAGACAAGGTTCTCTTGTTTTTTGGGCGGTCGAAAAGGCACGACCGGTCCGAATCTCACCTCTGAATCCAAGAGCCCAACTCCAACCTCTTTCCCTCTCCACATCAGCAATGTCAGTTGAGTAATCTATTCACCATGTGCACATGTAAATGTCGAAATCGAGATGTAAAACAATGATAAGCTTCTTCTCGCCGCCAATGCCAAAAAATCACCAAAAAGGGATTAGTGAAATGGTGTATGTGTGTGTGACAACTCGCCGTTTCATGGATTAGCATCTTTGTGGGTGAAAAAAAAGAGGAGAAGAAAGAAGCCGAGTGTGAATTATTTCGAGTCTACGGTAGCACTTCGCTAGAATTGAAATATGTCTTGGTTGGAGATAGACTCGGTGGTTTTGAGCCAGGCCTATCATACAATTTATATCTCGAAAAATGTCTTGAACCCAGAAAAAATATTGCTGAAACGAACCAAAAATGAGTACGGTCATTTTTTCAACTTTTTCATCATTAGGAAAATTTCCAGCAAAATCGAATCTTGGGTAAACTTTCGGCTTGATTCAGAAGAAAAACTTCGAGCCTCGATACACGCAAAAATTTTTTATGGCTAAATTGTTAGGCCGGAAGTTTAGGCCCAAACCGATTTTCAGGCCTTATTGCCAGGCCCGATTTCTGGGCCCAGTTTTTCACGCCCGATTTTCATGCTCTACTTCCAGGTCCGATTCTCAGATCCCAACCAACTTTCAGGCTTGATTTCCAAGTCCAGATTCCCAGGCCCAATTTTCAGACTCATTTTTCAGGCCCTATTTTCAAGCTCAATTGATTTTAGCCGATTTCCCGGACTCATTTTTTCGGGCTCAAACTGATTTTCAGGCCCGATTTTCAGTCTCAAATTTAGAAGACCCAATTTGATATCCTCCTTGGGCTCGAAATCAAAAACTCATAATCTCACCTGGAAAATTTTGGTCTACAAATTTTCTGCAAAACAGTATGTTCCTTTGAAAAATCACGTTTTTTTCGCGCACACATCTTCATCATTTCCTAATTATTATAATTTTGCGGGAATCTGTCGCTCCCCCTTCTTCTTCCAAATGTGTGACACGATGGCGCGCCGATGTGTTCTCTTCTCAAAGGACCAATTAATCACACAAGCTGCCATCAAATTTGGAACAAAACGAGACGAGAAAAGAGAAGGAGAAGAAGAGCCCGAAAAGATTGAAATCTTTAGGCCCTTCTCTACAATCATTTTTGATACATTTGCATAGACAAATAAGATGACTATCTGATTGAAAATGAAATTAATTATTGAGCAGAGTTTGGTTGGTGAAAAAGTGACAAATATTGTAGATTTTTATGAAGCTCCGAGATGGGATACTGTCATTTTGGAGACCAATTTTCTCAGAATAGAATTCTCAGAATTTCTCAGATCAAGGTTTTCGGCTCGGTGGTAATTTTTTTCGAGTTTTTACCGAGCAGGATCCCAACCGAAAAATCAAAAACAAAAAACCAGGCGCACAATTTCGGGCTACTTTCTGAAATTCCAAAACTTATTTCTAAAATAAAAAAAATCTCCTATAAAAAGTGAGAAACAGTCAGCCTTTTTTTGAACCGGGCCGAATTTTCATAAATTGTAAAAATTCAGAAAAGCCAGGCCCGTATTTCTCTGAACAAATTATTTTCTGAAAAAAAAATGCCACAATTTCTTAGCTGAACAAAAATCAATCGATAAAATAATTCGGCAGGTTTTTTTACAGCAAAAATGTTTTTTTTTTTTTTGAGAAATTTGGGAACCCTCTTAGGACTGATAATATCACAAGTTCTCGAAAAAATCCCGCTCTCATCAAACGCGGCCCCTCATTCCTCACAATATTGCAGTGTGCCCATTACTACTTGTACTTGTGGTATAATTATCATAACAATAGGCGACATGCCGATTTACCACAACCCTTTTACAATCCTCCCTTCCTCATTCCGATTCGCCTCTTTTTTTTCGAAAAATCTACAGTACCTCCTCTCTCCCTCTCTGTCTCTTATCTCTCTCAATACAGGACGAGACGAGAAAACGACTAATTAGTGTGTGAATATAAAACCAAAATATATTATCATCGTTTTATGACTTGCGATTTTATGTGTTTTCACGGATTTTTATGATGTTTTTGGAATTTTTTGGAAAGGCGATCACACAATACTTGACAGGTTTTGAGGGTGACTTCAAAAAATCGATTCATGAAAACTATCTGAATTTTCGGCCCGAACTTTTTCAAACTGTTGAACTATTTTTTACAAAACTAGTTTTGTGAGAAATGTGACTTTTGTGAAAAGTTCAAAATTAAAAATTAGACGTCAAAAAACATTATTGTAAACGTGAAAAAATTTGCTTTGAAGCTCATTTTTTTCAAATTTTGAAATTTTTGAAGTTGAAAATCAGTAAAAAATTTGAAATTGAGTTTATTTATGATAAATCGAAATATCCAAATTGGCATTTACTTTACGTAAAAATTTGAAAAAAATTTAGTTTCAAAGCCAATTTTTTAACGGTTATAACAAGTGACAAGAACTAAATTCAAAAAAAATTATCCCCCAAATTTTCAAAAACAATTACTGATAAGAAATTTCTTGAAATTCGGCCAAAGACTGTTTTATCACTTCTCTCAAAACCCGAGAAAAAACAAAATGCGCAAAAAAAACGATGGTGTTTTTCTTGCCGTTTTATTCGTTGGCTCCGCCCACTTTTCACGCCTCTCCATTTTCCCCGGTTTCACCATTCATCCTTTTCATTTTATAAAATGTCGAAACGTGTTCTGAATTTAGATAATTCTGGAGAAGTTTTTGTTCAGAAATTGAAGGTGGGTTATTGGATTTTGCACAATGGCCAAAGGTCTTTTGAGGCCAGAAAAGGCGGGCCTCATTTTTTCACGGGTTTAAGTTCAGACCTTGAAATAATCGAAAATTGATCCAGTATGGAATTTTTCTTTATTGGACCCCGAGCCTTCAACTATTTTGTTTGTCAAAATTTTGTTCAGAAGGCAAAGTTCTCAATCGATGATCTTTTGAACACATCGTCGGAAAATGATGAAGATGTGGATGTTGAAGAAGAGGAAGAGGAAGAGGAGTTGATTTGTGCATCCGGATCATCACCGGAAAAAGAAGAGAAAATCAAACAGAGACCCAAGATTGGTATGAAAATGAAGGTGAGATTATAGGTGTTCCAAAGTTTAACTATGTTAGGTTCTAGAATGTTTGCGGGGATGTCAATTTTTCAAAAATATTATAAAGGTGAAAAATTTGGCGTCGAAATAGAAAATAAAATTTTCAAGATGGTAATTTTACGTGTATTTTTGAAAAATTGACTGTCCCAAGAAACTGTGTGGATTTTTCCACGCAAAATTAGAGGTCTCCAAAATGTTCATAAGTTTTCTCAAGCCACTTAGACTCCGACGACAAAATTGTGTTTTATTTTCGAAATTTCGCAAACATATTTTGGTTGTGAAATATGAAGAACTACAGTAATCTAATTGATGGGAAAAATCAAAAATCAGGAAGACGTTTTTTCTTAATGTTCATATCAGACACAAATCTGTGTGCCACGTGAAACTTTTCTACTTATGTTAGAATTGTTTTCATCAAAGCGTGACTTTTTGGAGACTGTATCGGACCAGGCCCGATAAAATCTCACCTAAAAACCAGGCCTAACTACCTGATTTTTTTCTGAACCGGACATGTACGAAAGTTCGGGCCTAGATCTTCATTATACCCGAAACAAACTATTGATGAAATATATTGCCTATAGGTTCAGGTCTAGCTGATATAGTGCTCGGTCTGATTTTTCAAAATTTTCTGATTTTGACATCCGATTCAGCAGAAAAGTTTGATTTTATCCAGTGTTTGTTTGGGTCCAATTTTTCAGGGCCGATTTTCCAGAGAAAATTTTGAAAAAAAAAACTGGACCGGGTTCGATTTAGGAAGCCCGTTTTTCATCGAGCAAGGCCTATTCCACGTGGAAGCCTTCTCCTATTTTTTTTCAATCCTTCTAGTATCTCAAAAACTCAACAACGAAACCCCTGCTTCCAGGAAGGAAACCTGCAGGTGGATTGTAAACTCGAAGGTTCCGAACTATGGGCAAAATTCTACGATCTCGGCACAGAAATGATAATTACAAAAAGTGGAAGGTTAGTTTTTTTTTCTAATTTTAACAAGTGCTTTTTACTCCTCTTGTTCTCATGATTATACTAATTGTGTTTTCAATGTGTTTGGGTGTTTTATGGGGTCCCAGAGGGAGAAGAACAAAAAACTAGTGGGGAGAGGAGAGCACAAAAAAATAATGTGTTGAAAAAAAACTTTTCTTTGTGACATTTTTGATTTCAACTTTTTGAAATCAAAAAAATTTGTCGTGAAAGAGTACTGTAGCGACACCTAATTTACGTGTTTTTGCCTTCTACCGTATCCATTTTTATCTTCATTTCAATTCGAAAAAAACAATGTGTTCTTCGACTACAAGTGGCCCAGACCTACAGTACCCTCTCTCTCTCTCCTCTTCTCTTCATCCAACAATACTAAATAACTAAAGACAAATTCAATCAGTGGGAGAATCACATAAATGACATTTTGCTGTGTGGTGTTGGATGCTTTTTTCTTGAATTGATGGTTGTTTTATGTGAGTAGCAAAGAGAAGGGGGAATGGTAAAAAGAAAAGAAAAAAGAGAAAGAAATGCCGACGGATACGAGATACATATTAATATTCTACGAGGTGTACGGTAGTTTTGAAATCACGCTTTTGGTGAGATTTGCCTTTTTTGAAAAAGATCGGGGGTTTAAAAGTACAGTACTTTCAAACAGACAAAATACACGTTCATAGAAGGACCGGCTCAATTGCAAAGGCATTCTTCAAAAGTTTCTGTTCCGGAATTTTCGGGCCAGCCGGTTTTTTTGGCGGGATAATTTTAGTTTTGAAAAATAGACATTTTCTAGCTAGTCGAGTTCGAAGCTTGAAAAAAGCAAGTCTAACCTATAAAACCCGCTGAGCCAGCCTAGAAATCATCATTTTCCAAAATTAGAAAAAAAGTTACAATTTCAAAAAAAAAAATTACTCAAGGAGTTCAAAGGTACATCAAATTTTCTCAAAAAGTTACTTCTAGAAGAACCTCAATGTCTAGCTCACACAGTTCCATCTTTTTCAGTACGAAAAAAATAACTGTGTCCCTTTAAATAATTACGGTATTAGGTAGTTTTAGTTTGTGAAATTGCACACATTTTTATGATTTTGAACACCGGATATTTTACCGCTTTTCTGGAGAAAAACCTCTGTCCAGACCTTTTTTAGGTTACAAAAATATGTACATTTTTGTTCTGGCCATGTTTTCTCATGACCATATTTTCCAAAAAAGTACTGTACTTTCTTCAGGGAGACTTTTTTCAACGTTTCGAAAAAGGGCCTGGCCCAAATCTCAGTATCAAGTCGAAAATTATTGTTCACTCTGAAAAGTTGATTTTTTGACTTTGCAGACGAATGTTTCCGACGGTCAAAGTATCATTCTCGAATGTGTGCCTCGATGCGTTATACTACGTTTTTCTCGATGTGATACCAGTTGATTCAAAACGCTATCGCTACATTTACAACAAATCGGCATGGTTGACAGCTGGCAAAGCGGAACCGGTGCCTCGAAATCGGTTATACCTCCATCCGGATTGTCCGTTCAGCGGTGATCAGCTGCTCAAACATGTCATATCGTTTGAAAAAACCAAATTGACGAATAACGAGGTCGATAAAACTGGTCATGTAAGTTGATCGTGTCATGTCATGTCGGGCCGGCTTTCTGAAAAAAACCGGAAAATTTTTTTGTTTCAAATGTTTTTTTTTCCCCCAAAAATCCCATACCCATTTCAGCTGATTCTCAACTCAATGCACAAATATCAGCCGCGAATTCATATTGTTCAACGGCCCAAACACTCCCCGCTAGACCCTAATAAAGTGCATCTTGCCGAAGAGCTTCATGCTACATTCACGTTTCCCGAAACACAATTTATGGCGGTCACCGCGTATCAAAATCAATTGATAACAAAACTGAAAATCGAGAAAAACCCGTTTGCCAAAGGATTTCGAGATCCCAGCGGCAGATCGCCAGATGAGTTGTGAGTTGGGAAAGGGAAGAGTAACTTTTTTGTTGAAAAATCTTGGGTGCAAAGTCAATTTTTGAGAGAGTACGAGACGCAGAGTTTATCAGGCGTAATGACAATGGTGAACGCCTTGGTAAATTATGACTTTTCTCTGCGTCTCGTCCACTCTCAACCTTTTCTTTGTGACACAATTTGGCACGGTTTAGAAGAAAGAAAATTTGGATAGAAAATTTTGGCTATCTCTAAACAGCTACTATGAGCAGACTACGTCCCGAAAAAAATCGGACCTGACTATTGAAACTTTTACTGAATCTGACCGAAAAAATCAGGCGCGAAAAATCTCTGATTTATATTTTTTTTCTGAAAGAAAACTGTAAAAAATTGAGCCAGATTTCAGAGGCCCAATTTAAAAATTTTTGTATGGGTCTCACGATTGGGCTTCATTGGCCTTGACTAAATCGTCTTCGGGTCTTGAAAAAAGCGCCAACTAATCACCCCTGATTTTTAGAAATTTTTTTACCAATAAAACGCCTCGGAAGAAAATCAGCACATTTTGCGACACTTTCTGCGAATTTGTGACAATTTTCTGCAAATTTGCGACAGATGTGCGACAAATTGTTTATCTCCCTTTTTGTCTGATTCAGTTAAACACTGGGCCAGGCCCGATTCCCTCCTTCTATCCAAAATCTTCAAAACTTGAATTACAGAGAACGTCCGTCGGACCTAACTCCCCTAATGTTCTACCAACAATCAAGTGCCCTACAACAAGCGGTTCTGCAACAATGTTTCTCCAAAACCTTTCATCAAATCAACCCTTCAATTCTTTCCCAGATGCTTTTCTATGCGAACCCGCCACCTGCATCCCAACCGTCTGAAATTCCAGCTACCGGGTTAACTGATAACGGTGTATAAAGAATGTATTTGTAGTGTTCAACTTATATATTTTTCAAAACTTTTTCTCACCCGGTTTTGTTGCAATGCACGTTAAATAAAGCTATTTGGTATTTTTGGTTTGTTGAAAAACATAACTTTTGTGTATATTTTCAAAGGGGTTGCACAATTCTTGGAAATAAAAGTCTGCAAGTGCCGCAATCACAAGTATCGCAATGAGAACACAGTTCGCTAGAGCGCACATGAAAGACCAAGACTCTCGTTTTTATAAGACGTTAAATTTGGTCATTTTCACAAGGGTCCAGAAAGTCCGGACTTGATTACAACAGTGGGTCAATATAAAATCTAGAATCACCACACAATTGGGCCTTGATTATAACGTCTTCGGGTCTCGAAAAAAGCGCTAACTAATCTTTTCAGACATTTTTTCACCGATTAAACTCCTCGGAAGAAAATCAGCACATTTTGCGACACTTTCTGCGAATTTGCGACAATTTTCTGCAAATTTGCGACAGATGTGCGACAAATTGTTTATCTCCCTTTTTGTCGCACACTGTATGACACGTGTGCGGATTTTTCCCCAAAATATGAATTCCTGAACCTGGTAGCTACAGTAGTCAATTTCTGATAGGGGTTTCGGCTTTTTTGCGATACCCCTATCTCAAAAAAAAACAAAAATCTTTTTTTTCCGAAAAAAATGGACAGGAGGATTTCTCATACATCATTCTTTGTTCGCTGGGATTTTTTCTGAACAGTTTGGAAAAAGTTTTGAACTCACCGTTTTTCGTTCCAAAAAGTTTCCAATGTCGTGTTGTTTTCGAGTCCTTGGTTTCTGGGCCGCTCTCGATTTGATCCATTGGTTTCTTGGAGTGATGAGTTGATGAAGACTCTAGAAAAATGAAATTTTATAAAAAACTGAGAAGAAGGACCAACCTTGTACAAAAATCACTGTTGAAATGTCGGTCTTGATTGAAGTTGTGCAAACAAAATCTAGCCTGCAAAAATGATTTTTAAATTTTCATTAAAAAAATTAACCCGGAAAAAGTCTTGTTTTCCCCCTATATTCAGTCACCGTTCCCGATTTTCAAAGTAGACAATGCGCAAACCCAAATGTCATAACCTGTCATCACTTTCTGGCCATAACAAAAGGAAATAAATCCACACTCGGTTCGAAAACCAAATGAAGCCGGGTTCAGGCTTTTGTAGGCGGTACTTGTTCGAGATTTGACACGCAGACTCTACATAATCAGTATTGGTGACTGACGAATTAACAAGGAACGACAAAACTACAGTAATTTTCAAAAAAAAAAAACTTATCTTTATTGATTGACATTTTGTTGGCCACTCGATTTGTTTGTTAAAAATAAACAGAAATGACTGAATACAACGAGAAAATGACGAGACATTTACACGTTTCACGTCAAAAATATTTAATTTAAATAAAATTTTTCTAAATTTTTTTCTGGGTCGCAAAATTAAATTCACAAATACGTTGTTTCAGGAAAATTCAAAGTCATTTTGTTTCAAACTCAAATATTCCTGTCGTTCTTGAACCTCGTTTTAGATAAAATAAACTATCGTAAAACACGACCCTTTAGAACAACAGAAAATTGCAAGTTGCGCCAGACGCGGGGAAGAAAAGGTAAAAGGCTAGAGAACGAGAGGTCGCGGCGAGATATTTTGATAAACGCTGTGGCGCCAAATTTTTGTAAAGGCAGCGTACGAGTGCTCGTCGCGAGATAATCTTCATAACGTTTGGCGCCACAGCGTTTATCAAAATATCTCGCCGCGACCTCTCGTTCTCCAGCCTTTTTTCTTTTCTTCCCGGCGTCTGGCTCGACTTGCAAAAAAAAGGGTCGTGAAAAATTCTGAAAAAAAAAATTGAATTTTCTCTCGTTGAAAAAGCAAATTTCAGATTTCAGACTCAGTATTTTTAGTATGCGCTTTAAATAGCAGTTTTGAACTGTTTTGTCTGTGCTATCTTTTTTATCTCCGGTCAGCTGGCAGCCCTCAAAAAGTCGGTAAATCGTGCGACAAAACACAGAAATTATGGCCGTGGCCGTTGTTTTCTTGGCTTCCTAGGCCAGCATTATTTTTTATTTATTTTTTTTCGAAAAAAATAATTTTTCATTCGAGTGTAGACAAAAAATGGAGTATTGTGCAAAGCTACGATTTGCTGTAAGTTGTTCCAGTAATATGAACAGAAGTATGGAAGCGCATAGTATTTTAAAGTAAGTGAAATTAAGCCTTGAATTTCGAGTAAAACAAAAATTCCAGAAAACGTGGTTATAACATTGAATCGTACGGCTCGGGAAATCAAGTAAAAATGCCGGGACCAACACAAGATCGACCGAATTGTTACGAGTTTGGACCGACGACGTACGATCACATTTATAGCGATTTGAAAAATAAAGATGCGCAAATGTAAGGTTTTTAAAATTTCGAAACATTTCCTTGTTATTGATCAAACAGGTATACTCAAAATGGTCTTCTAAACATGGTGGATCGAAATCGACACATAAAACCACGTCCACAACGTTTTCAACTAGAAACAAGAGAATTTGACATTGTTATATGCTTGGAAGAAAGAGTTTATGATCAAGTTGTTGATCATTTAACCAAACGAGTTAGCGTGTCTGGAAACCCTGTGCATATTATCAATATAGACATCGAGGATAATCCCGAAGAAGCCACAATCGGAGCGTTTTTTGTTGCTGAAATATGCGCAAAGGTTAGTTCATTTTTCCTCGAACTTCTTCATCATTTCGTGTTTTCTAGCTTGAAAGTTCTGAAGACGTCGACAATGAGATCGATCAAATCCTAACAGATTTCGAAGATCGAAATTCTAAACGTAACATGTTGCATACTATCTGTTTTTATTAATCTTTATAAGATATGTTATTTTTCAAAGTTCAACAAATTCAAGCACACTGGGAAATGATTGTAAAAAAAATTAATGATACAAGTGAAAGTAGAAACCTAGGCAGCATATCGGAAAATAACACCTTGATTCGATTCGAGTTGAATCTCCTTGGCACCTAAATCGACCGATTGTCGGGGGTAGAATTGTTCGCAATTTGATGTGGCTGTGACGATTGTCGATTTTTTCAATTTTTCGTTGTTTGGAAGATCAGTGAGTGGGAGTTTGACAGAATGCGGTGCGAAATTGAGCGCGGCCACGTAGATCTGAAATTTTGTGATTATTACGGCATGTGGTACAGATTGACTCACATTTCCTGTAGTGCGATTTTCAAAGTTATTGAAACGAGTGACTGTGAATGCGCCATCCACCAATCTACCGATCAGCGTTTTGCCAGTTCGAAGGGCGTCGTCGCGTTGACGAAGTTTTGCGAGTTTGGAGAAAATTTTTAGTGTTGACTGAGATTCAGAGTATTGTCGAGCCCAGTTGATGTTTGGATAGTCAACGTTGACAGGGATCTAGAAAATATTTTAGTTTTCAAGGGTTCTCTAATATTTCAAAAAACCTTTGACACATTAGCACTACTGAATCCAGCATTCGCCGTCTCATCCCATTGCATAGCTCCACGTTGCGGTGCCACAACACTATCATTGGGCAAATTGCGCATTCCCAACTCTTCTCCATAATAAACATTGTTTGTTCCGGGCAACACCATTTGCAACATCATCAAAAGTTGTGCGTGCGGACGCGATCCGACACGTGTCGCGACTCGCGACAAATCCGGTGAACCGAATCGCCAATGTGGCCACGCTTGTTCGTTGAGCGAATGGAAGAGGAGCACGTCGGAGAGGATTTCGTGCACACACGTCGCAACACTTCCCTCGTTTTTGTGGCAGATTTTCGAGTCTTTTTCGACTTCACCGAGTTCGTAGTTGATGATCGTGTCGAGACCCGATTTTGCCATCTTTTTCTTGTCCTTCTCTTTTGCGTCTTCGCGTGTTGAGAATAATGCGCTGAAAAGTTTATTGAAATTTCTGGATATTGTTTTGTAGGTTTAGGCTACGTTCACAAAAGTCTGTTTTATTTTGAGAAAATTGAAGACAAACTAACATTTTCCGTCCTTTCGCAATAGTACTTTCATTCGAATAATTGTCCACGTGGAATCGAATGTCCCGCAAAACATCATAAATTGCATCCCAATCGGGTTCAATTCCATTCGGAGATCTTGCCAAATATTCAATTCCTAAAAGATCAAATCCATCGATTCCCCGATCAATCCAGTTCGATAATACATTCTGAAGAAAAATCTACCTTTTCAAACAAATCAATAAATTGTAACTCACAAACATATGTTCTCGAAGATTGCTGTTTTGCCAATTCAAAACCGCCGATTTCGGATTACCTTCTTCATGCAAATAGAAAAGATTTTTGTGTTTTGAGAAGAATTCTGAATCGGCCGACTTGCTGGCCCATGTGTAGAATTGCGAGTAGTTTGTGTTGGGTGTTTTGCTAGCCGTCTCCGATTTCAAAAACCATTCGTGTTCCAAAGAAGTGGTGGCAATTGGCAAACTGATAACAATTTTCATATCTTTCTCATGAATTTTATCGATGAGCTCATCGGTTTTCTGATTGACTCCGAACTTCGGATCCATTTGTGTGAAACTTCGAATCGCACTTTTGTCGTCGTCGGAAATCAAAAACGGTGATGGCCAAATTGTTTGAACTCCGCTTTTTCGCAACGAATCGAGTCGATCGATAAGACCACCCACGTCGCCGATACCATCACCATCTGAGTCTTGAAACGATGGAACCCATACGTGATAGGAGACGGCGGTTTGCCACCAATTTGGTTTTTCGGGAAGAATGCAGGCGGGTGAAAGACAGATGAGAAGAATGGCAAAAATGAACAGGCCGAGCCAAATGAGCCAGAACAGGAAAAATAGAACGGTTCTGGAAAATATAAAATTTTTATTGAGCCACATCTCTCTGTATGAAATATGCTTTGTAGAATTTTTGAAAACTTGGCTTTCCTCCAAATACATCTGACCGAGGGAGGAAAAAAGTACGGTGACATTGACATTTTCAAATGAAAATATATAGGTCACGCCACGAAATCATAAAATTTATATTTTTTCTTCGAATTTTGATATTTTCGTAAACGTTTTACTGTATCCAAAATCATAAAAAAAGGAACTCACCTCAAAACTTTCCAAAACGGATCATTACGAAACGCCTCCAATTCGTCTTCGTTCAAACTGATTTGATTCGGATTTTTTGGGCGTGGCGGCGGTTTCTCCCATGGTTTCTGTGGTTGTTGTTTCTCGGGTTCTTTCATCATCAAACTTTCCGGCAAGACTGGATTTCCCGACACTGCACTAATATAGCTTTCTGTTTTGTTTCCGCGGTCGACTTCGTAGAATCGTGGTGTTTTGCCTTCAGGACCGGGCATCAATGAATCGGTGGCGCTCATCTTGCCGACGACCGCCCCCTTGAAATATTAAACATGTGATAAGAAAAAGATGACGTGCGAAAAGAAGCAGACATAAAAAAATGGAGTACGGTAGCTTGATAATGGTCGAAATAATAAAACGAGAATCAGGTTATTAACTGTTTTTTGGTCTAACCGACGAGTACGTACTTGAGTTAATTAAAATTGATTTTTTCATTCAGCAAATATGGGTGTCATACGATGTATTTGGGTTGCGTACGTTTGTAAAAATATTGTTGACACAATATGAGAAGGTTTTTTGAGAAATTTTTAATTTTCGGAAAAAGTTTAAAGATCACAAAGCACAGGGTTAAAATAGAACAAGATTTAAGCTTTTTCTAGCGTCTAGTTCAGTCTGAAAAAAGTAAGCCTACATAATTAAAAAATTCTAATTGTAGATAAAAATAATTTCTGTTACTATTTCTCTAAATCTAAATATCACTTTAAGATTATATTCTCGCTATTTAGGCTTAACTTCTAAATGTTCATTTTTTACTCGAAAACACTTAGCTGGCCTTTGCGCAAGCCTAGCCTGCATCTTTCAAAAAAAAAAAAAACGCAAAAAAAAACGAAAATAAATTTTATGTGTGTAGTTTCACGTCACTTTAGTTGTTCGAAATACGGTAGTGTGACGCACATGCACAAACAAAAAAAGTTTGGAGTCTAGTTTGAATGAAAAACTTCAGAATTAAAAATTTGGAAAGAAACCTCAGAAAGTCGTCAACTTAATGGTTTCTGCTCTATGCACACAGTATTAGCTCACTGAATATTGTAGGCATACAGTAGTTTTTTTTTTTTGAGTTTTTTTTGAAACCCCTATTTCTTTACCACAGTTTTCACTGAATTTTCAGGTATCCAAAATTTTGAAAAATTTTTCTGGTAGGTCAAATTAATATATTTCTTCGGTTTAAGCCACATCCACAAAACTGTGTCTGATCATCTTGAAAAATGTGCCCAGGCCTAAAATCTCAACTTTACAAAATGAATCATCGCAATTTTTGTTTGTGTGTCTCAAAAAAAACGAAACGTTTATAAAGTTTTGTATAGCTTTCGAAATGAAAAAATCTCAGCAGATCAAATTTCAAAGAACCAAAAAAATCGACGAAACTTGCAAAAAAATTGTAAAAATTTTAAAGCAACCTTGTCGACAGTCGGTTAAAAATAACTTGCAAACAACAACAAAACAACACGACCGATCAAGATAGAAAATAACAACATGGAAAAAAAAGAAGGCATGAAAGAATTGAAAAAACACACACACTGGCGAAAAATCGAGAGACACCAAGGAGACGCAGAGAACAAAACAAAAACATTTGGGGGGAAAAAGAGACAACTAGGGGTGAAGACGACGAAAATCGAGGAGAAACGAAGACCATAAACATATATTTATTATAAATATAAAAGTATTAGCTCGGCCATATGTGGGAAAAAATGAAGCGATAGATGGTGTTTCAAATTACTTTCAAAAAGTGAAGAAGACACCATTTTTCAACACAGAGCTGCTTGACATCTGGTTAGCATCTGGACACTACAATTGTTGAAATTCGTGTTCAACACAATTTTTGTGGTTGTGAACACTAGTTTTTCAGACCGGGGTGGAGATTCTGGGTTTTGTCAAAGCTCTAGTTCAGGCCACGGACTTCTGAGAATATAAGTAGGTCAAATTCAAACGCGTGGGCCAAATACTAAAAAAATTGTCTACGAATTTTTCAAAAAAAAAAAAAATTCTCGTGACGTGACCGAAACCCAAAAAAATCAGTTTTTGAAATTCCGACGGCCTAATTTTCTGGTAGTAAAACCCTCACAGCAAAGCCTGTCAAAATCTCAAAAAAAAAATGAGAGAATACCTGCGAGAATTCGGGAGAAAAGTGACAACTGTCATTGATCAAAACCGAACCAAGTAATAAACAAATATCTCATATAACATGTTATTTACACCTCGTTGATCTCTTTCTTTTCGATTTCTTGGCGGCTGGCCAATTAGATAATTGCACGGTTTGCACCAATCGATTCTGATTCAATTAGTTAATTTTTCTAAAGAATTCTGTTTCTCTTTGAAAGAAAAAAAACCCGAAGTAAACATAATAAATAACAACTAATAATAATAGAGTGAAAGAAATTGGGGGCACATAAACGTCTGTCAAAATTAGTATAAATAAACAAAAAGTGAGTGACATTGGTTAAACATTTTAATCGCTTTAAAATGAACGAGTGTGTGGTCGGTTCCCCTTCTTTTCTCTTACATGGTTTATTGAACAACAACAAAAACGGGGGCGAGTACCAGTAATGTATTTACAAATTGAAGCAATCACGGGTGACAAAAATAGAAAATTTGAAAAATTATAATTCAACAAAAATGGTTCGGTAGAGCGTAGAAAATCTATAGATTTTTTATTTGGGCCATGAGGCTCAAAAAGAAAAGGTTTGAAATAAAGATTGACACGGCAATTATCGAATGGGTTCACCCGAATGGGTCTTGACCCTTTCCGAATGGGGCTAATGGGGCAAATTTTCGAAAGGGGTAAAAGGGTCAAAAAGTTTGACCGAATGGGGCAATTAACCGAATGGGTCAAACCTTCATTTTCAAAATTTTCCGAATGGGGCAAAAAATCCGAAAGGGTCAAAATTTTTTCTCTAATGGGGGCAACTCGATTTTTTTTTGCCAAAAAAGAGTAATTTAATTATTTAAAAGGCGATTTTCTTACGTTTAGGCTTAGCTGAGGAGGTAAACTACTGTAGTTTTCGAAATCTGAGGAATTTTTTCAGCTTCATTAAATTTAGTTTTTCTAGAATCTCTTGGAAAATTGAAATCTGGGAGAAACATTGAAATTACGAAATATATAAACACGTGAACAAATATACAAAATTGCTAAAAAAAACGCAGAAACTGTTAAGAAAAAACTATAAAAAATCGAGTTGCCCCATTAGAGAAAAAAATTTTGACCCTTTCGGATTTTTTGCCCCATTCGGAAAATTTTGAAAATGAAGGTTTGACCCATTCGGTTAATTGCCCCTTTCGGTAAAACTTTTTGACCCTTTTACCCCTTTTGGAAATTTGCCCCATTAGCCCCATTCGGAAAGGGTCAAGACCCATTCGGGTGAACCCATTCGATATTGGCCAGTTTGTCACGTGAGATTGAAAAAATCCGAATATCAAATTGAAACGTGACCCTATTTCTGTGGATCACATTTTTGAAAAAAGTTATTAAAAATTCAATCGATGCCACGCGGTTACTGTAGATTGAGATTTCAGCTGAAATATTTCCAGAGCAAGACTTTCTGCTAGTTTGTGAGGTAAATTTTCAGACTTTTCAGACTCGTAGAATCAGAACCTGATATTAATAATTTCTGGAAAACACTTCTGGATCAAGTTAAGATAGCATTATCAGTTCGATTTTGGATAATAGATTTCTAGAATTTTTGAAGTTTTTGACTCGAAAATTCACTGCCTTAAAATTATCGGATCTAAAATTTAATGTGCGCTCTACCGAACAGTTGCAATCTCTCAAATTTTCTCCTCATTCTCCGCAACAGTGATCGTAGCCTGTTGCACTGCGTACGACGCAACGTTCTCGTTCAACGATGGCGATTTGACATAGACATATTGTTCGCCGTTTGGAATAGGTCTCGACATTTCCGGTGCTGGCGATGGATAATGTTTGAACGATATCAACGCGGGACTTCGTGTCGCCGGAAAATTGATCGAGTTCTTAATCGCTCGATCATTCTCAACACGACGTTTTTGTTTTCGAAACTCGTTGCGATGATAGCACATCAACAATCCACATAGGACCAAAGTGATTGCCAACAATACCACAAATATGAGGCCGATGAGCAAGAGTTCTGGCTGGATCATAGGGCTTGGTATTTTTTGAGGTTGCGACAAGGAGACTTGTTGTTGATGTTTTCGCATTTCGGGAAGACCTCGAATGTTTTCCACCATTGCCATGACTTTTTCAGCTGGCACTATTTCTATGGACGTTTTGTTGAAGAAAATCTGAAATTTCACTTTTTAGATTTGAAACTGAGTCGGTGAACTATCCTACCATTTGTAAATCAACAGAACCTGTCGAAGTGACACCATGAGCAGATTTATATGTGACACGATTAGCCAACCCGATGAGATTTGTCGAGTTGGATAGTTGCACCAACAGATCATCGACAATCTGCGAATTCATTTCACTAGGCTTATAAGGTAGTTCAACATTGATCAAGTCGCTCTTATCCATCACATAAACTTTGAGATGCGTTTTTCCGGTCGTTCCATCGACAACATCTCTTGCCTGAAGTTCGATGTGAAATAGACCACCGACATAGTCTTTCAACGATTTCAACGTGTAAACATTGCCGTCGAATTGATCGACATCAAATACATCGTCGACGTTTCTGCTCATTCCGCGGTATTCGAATGTTTGCGATGTCACCGAGTACTCGATCATCTTGCCAATATCACTTGCGTCTGGATCGGTTGCGATGATGTTGATCAGTTTCGAACCGACTACCGTATCCTTGTTGGTTACTGTATTGAAAGTGTCGCGAGGGAACGAGGGACCGTTGTCGTTTCTGGAAAATTTTCATATTTATATTGTCAGTTCAGCGAATTTGGTCTATTGTCTAAATCTCACGTTTTAACCTGCTCTCTCATTGATTTTTCGTAATTTTCACGTTAATAAAATCGATACGGCGAATTTGTTTTTGTGAAATGTGGAGAAAAGTCCTAGAGACTGTTCAGGATTTTTCATTTTGTCAGGTCATTCTCTAAAAACCTAATCGATGAGAGTTTTTTCCCCGAGAGAGACACAGAGAAACAGAACAAAACACACTGAAAACAACAAGGTGAAGGCGGTTTTCTTCCATTAGAAACTGAGACATAAACCACACACAAAAGATAGTGCCTCGCTTCCCGTGAGATTTCGGTCGGTAACTCGATTGAATGCATGACCTTTCGGATAATTCATCAACTTATATTAGAGAGAGAAAATGCGCTCTATTGATAATCATTCCTGAAGTTTGAAACTCTGGAGACTGACGGGGATTTTTTATTTTAGGCCCGTCTCAAAAAGCCCTTGTCTGGCCCGCACTGGCAGGCAGAACAGAGCAGAAAGTTCTCTAAAAAACTCACACATCTCTAATTTTCAAGACCAGGGTCATTTCATCTTGCCACTCTTCTTCCTTGCTATTTTCACGATTCGAAGCTCCGATCCTTATAGAATAATCTTTCTCAACTTCATAATCCAACGTTTGTTCAACACTAACTTCTCCACTAATCGAATGAAGTGAGAATTGTGGTGGTGATCCAACCGCCAAGTGATAGTAAATCTTCTCTCCAACATCTTTATCAATCGCTCTCGCTGTGAAGACCACAGATGTTGTTGCTATATCTTCAGGAATTTCAACAATAAACCGTTTCTGATCGAAGTGAACCTCATGATCATTATCATCAATGATTCGAATTTCAGCCACCTGTGTCACTTGATTATTGCGTCCCGCTGTCATTCTCAACGTGACCATATAGCTCTTCCTTTTCTCGTAGTCAAACTCTTTCTGTGTTCGTATTTCTCCACTCGTCGGGTCGACACTGATCGGCGCTTCCACTTGTTCTCCATCATTCTTGACAACTTCGTACTCGAGATCGCATTTCTTCTCCATTTCGATTGATTCGATCTTGCCAATCAGGGTATTGATCGGTGAACTTTCTTTGACGTAGAGAATCGGATTCTCTTTGAATTTTGGCATACATTCATCGGATTTCAACACATCGATGATGACAGTAGCGTTGGTCGATCGAACTCCAGCCTGATCTATTGAGCTCACTTGAACAGATAAAGTGTGCATTCCAACAAGATCTGCAAAAATTGAAAACATATTTCGGAAAATGTCAAAACTTGCCAGCCAAAATGAAAGCTTGGCCAGACACGTGAATTCCGGGCCAGGCTCTTGAGCCCAAAAATAACTGGGCGGGTCAGGTTTTTAATCCTGCGGCTGGTTAAAAAAGTCTGGCCTGCTCAAGAGTGCCCAAATCTCACTCTCGGTCCTGGTCACAGCATGATTTTCTGTACGTTTCCTTGTCAGCGAAATTTGTGAGAGAGAAAAAAGAAACTGAGAGACAATGAGAAAAGGGGAGACGCAGAGAGGGTCTTGTCACAAAGAGCTGATTTTCAGTGGGCGCCTTTTAACATTTATCGAATCGCGTGGCAAAGAGAAAGGGTTAGAAAAATCAGGTGAAATTCAACTTTTTCAAGAATTCTCAAAATCAGCAAAAATATTTACGTGAAAACGTTTTTTGTGGAGGTCACGTCGCTCCGATTTCGGATTTTGTGTTTTGTTTCGGACCGGGCCTGTTTTTTTCTAAATCTCAAAAAAGGCAAGCCCAATTTTTCCCCCAAAAATTTACCGGTCAAAAAATCGTTATTCCGAATAGTTCCATCGTGTCCAATATCAAACTTTTCGGCAATCTTCGCATTACTCGACGTCAACTTATAATCCAATTTACTCTCTCCGCGACCTTCGATTTTTGCAACAAACGATTTTTTCGGAAGGTTGTCATAGATTGTTGCAAAAATCTGATTGTCAACCAAATCGATATTGGGTTTTCGAATATTTTCGAGATGCACATGAACCGGCGCGTTAATCTCCGGATGATGTTTCAACGCCACCATGAAATCAAAATCAGAAAGAAGTGAGACGCTAAAATCCTCTCTCGTTTTGATAGTTCCCTCCTCGTCAATACTGAAAAAGTGCGAATGTCCACCGCGTAAAATGAAGCCGGAATTGGTGGCGGATGTGGTTGAGACAATTGTGACAACAGTCTCGATTGGAGCAACACGTGGCAGAGTGACGTCGTATTCTTGTTCGCTGAAATGTTCGTCGATTCTCGCATCTTTCTCAACGTGCACCGTGCTCTCCGATTGTTTTTTCAACTCTCCAGATGTTACAGTAACTCTGAATGGGATTTTCGATGATTCATCTTTGACTGATTTCCTTGTGGTGATTGTTCCATTTTCAGAGATCTCAAAAATGTGCTCCGGCTCAATATTAAACTTCAAATCCGGGCTAGATGGTAGAACAACAGCTTGGTAGACGTAGGATCCGATTGGAGCGTCACTTGCGATTCTCAAATTCTCCGGAATTGACAGAAGATTCAAAGTTTTTGGAAGTTCCAAAACATTTTCGCGCTCAATGATAATTGTTCTATACACTGAAAAAATCGAAAATCAAAAATTTTGGTAGAAAAAAAACTTCGTACCTGACACAGTGGGCTCATTGGGATGTGATTTGTCTCTTCCCACAATTTCTAATCGTACAGAAGTTAGATTTGACTTTGCTAGAGATTTTGAGATGGTCAAATGTGCCTTGTTATCATCACCAGATTTGATGGCAAACAATTCCGATGGGTCTGGAAAAGTTCATTTTTCCAAAAAAAAACCAATTTTGCTTGAAAATCAAACCTTGTTCATCTTGGATGACTGATTTGAGACCGAACTCCAAGTCGGCATTATCATCCTGATCGTTGAACTGAATCGAAGTGACAACAACACCTTCCTCATCATCAGCCGAGATTGTTTCGATGCCTTCCATCTCGGACAAATCAACCGAAATCGGGTAACTTCCAATACCTTTCAGCTCAATTTTCACATACGTCGACGACATTTTCAAGCCACCACTCGCCTCTTGAACATTGACACTAATCAGATCATTACGATCTTCGCGAAGCATGTCACCGATATAAAGAACATCCCCATTCGACGAGATCTTGTACAAATCATCTCGTCCCTCAGTCACTCGATACACCAACTTGTTTGATGATTTAGCAGCGATGTTTCCGATTATTTTCTGATTTGTTGATGATGAAATTTCGTAGATATCCTTGTCGAATCCGAACATTACATTTTTCGCAATTTTCGACGAGATTTTCAGAATTATTTTTGCGTTGGCTGTTGTTTGAGCGTCATTTGCACTGGCCACCATTTCAATTGTTTCACCGAATGATTGAATTGAAAGGAATTCCGGGTGCTACAAGTTGGGCATTTTTCATAGAATTGGGCCAGGCCCAGTGGGGCCCAACTTTTGGGGCTACTAAGGCATGGGCCGGAAACGAATTACAGAAAAGTTTGGGTTCGAAAGTAAAAATTTTTCAGATTTTTCGAAAGCCTCGGGCCCCATTGAAATTCGGACAAAAATCGGGCAGGAAATTTTCGGGCCTAAACAAAAAATCAGACCCGATCAAAAAATTTAATCGGGCCCGAACAGAAAATCAGACCCGACCCTATTTTTTCGAAGGGATCTGAAGGACAAAAAAAAATAAAAACTAAAAAATGAAATCAACGTGACCCCGAAAATGTCTGATTTCTCTGTGTCTCTCGGGCCAACTATCCCTTCAGAAACATACCAGAATCGAGAGTAGGCCCTCCTTCGGATGGATCGAAAATAATCCAGTGGGGTCGCGCAAAGAGTACACAACTTCCGACGAGTTTCCCAGCGCTGTTACTTTTATCAGATTCTCCTGTTCTCCGGTGTGCTCCTCGATGGTTGTTGTATAGATTTTCTGAGACATTCGAAGTGCGCTTTTCTAGAAAATGAAAATATTTTTCTTTAATGTATTTATGAGCAAAATATTCAAACCTTTTCCTCTTCGAAGGTGATGACATGTTCAGTATGTTGATCACCATTTCGGATAATTGTCAACAAATCGAACGGAAATTCAACGTGACAATCATCACAAGGAACAGTTTCCAAAATAATACTATCACCTTCATAACTAGCTCGTATTCTGTCCGAATATCTACCGTACACCTCAACTTGACTACCCGTCGGTATCTCATTCGACACCTTCACAATCGCCGTTTCACCCGTCTCAAAAGCGTTTCTCAACAACAAACTGGGAGGATCGAGAAATGTGGGAAATGTGGGAGAGCCGGACGATTTGTGAACAACAAGTTCGACTTCTTCAACTTTTCCCGAGACCACACCGAGCGCTTGAAGTTTGATGCGATTCACATTGTTTTCAAATGCGTTTTTGTTGACGAGATAAAAGTGTATCGTCTGATCAGCATCAATGATCGATGTGTTGACCGCTAGCGCGGCCGGATTTCCATCGATTCGAATCTGCACCGGTTCGTCGAGGTTCTGCGAATCATGTAATTATTGGAGCATGAAACAAATCGAGACATCTTTTTTCAGAGAGAGGGAAAATTTGAAAAACAATGTTTTAAATACTTTTTGAAAATTCCAGAGTCAATCTTTGTCAGTGCCAAAAACTGGGCCTAGGCAAAAGGATCAGGCCCGAGAATCAGACCCGAAGCCAAGTTTTAATTTTCGGGCCGGCCCGAAAAGTTTTTATCTATTCAATTTGAAGTCACAGTGTGCAGACTACTTTTTTGTTCAGAAAAACTTGCCAAGAAATAATTAGGAAAGTTTTTCCGAAAATTTGGCCCAGAAAAATAACTTGAAAAGTAACTTGACAAGTTGAACGTGGTTTTTATTGTGAACTTTCAGTCAGAACTTCCAACCCGGAGAGCTGTCTTTCAGGCTCATCTCTATTTCTAAATTTCAATATTAGTTTTCAAATTTTTTCAACAAACTCCCACAGGTCCTAAAACAAGAACAAACCAGCATGAATGCTGTCTCACAACATCTGTCATCTCTTCTTATCATCTCAATTACATAACCTGGTCATTAATCAACTTCAGAACACCGTTCAAATTGGGTCATTAAAAATTAACCAAAAACCAATTCAACTAATGAACCACACATACATACCTTCATTGCCCGAATCGGCAATTCCATGTGAACCAAATCACCTTCTTCGGCATTTCTCGCAATTGCAATTCGTTTTGACCCAAAGTTCAAAAATTGTGCTAAACATTTTCCAATTTTTCTGTGCTTGTAGCTCGAACCTACCATTCAAAAATGAGGGTATAAATAGGAGGAAAAGTTGAAAAATCTGCATGTTGTTAGCAGTTGTAGGAGATGCAAAAAACTAGACGAACAGCGGTAGAAAACAACAACTACTAGGCAAAAAAAAAAGATGAAAAAAAGGGTTGATGCGCGAAAAATCATTTGAAATAGGTCATCAGATACTAGCTAATCGAGAGTAGTCGGTATTGAATAAAAACAACTAACCGATGCATTTTTGTAAAAAGACGATGTCGAAATGTTTGATGAGGGGTTTTGGAAAATCAACATTGTCGGTCTGGAAAAAATAGTGAGATAAAGTTGTCTTATGGGTACTGTAGAAATGCCAAGGTTCCATTGAAAACAATTTTCTGACTTCCCAAAATTGTGGAAAAAAGAGAAAACTAACGCTTGATCAACAAAAATCGATTTGCATGTCTAAAAATTTTGGATAAAAATATTTGATTTCAGAAGTATTTTGAGGTAATCAATCTGAAACCCAATCTTTGACCACCCCTCACTAAAAGTTGGCAAGATCTGAGTTGGGCCAGGTCCGAAAAATCGGGCCCAAAGTCGGCCTGATCCCAAAAGTTCTTTCAATTCCCAATTTTTTGAATGTGGCCTAAAAATCGGGCCTGGAATTAGTTTTTCCTGATTTGTTTTTTTTCCAAAAGTTCCTGTTTTGAATCGGATACACAAATCTGCCCTAAAGCCAACAAATTACTTTGACCATTCAAAATTTTTTTTGTTCAGAAAATTTTCCATGAAAAACGTTTCTCCAAATACTCTCTGGCTCGTCAGATAATTTTCTATTTTTTGAAACATCACGAGTCTTGAAAAACTGATAGAACCACATTGTGGTCTTTATCAGGAGTTTTTCTGAAATTTCAGAAAAAAAGGCAAAGATTGATATGAAAGGCAAACATCAACGTCAAAAATCCCAGAACTTCGAACTTTGAACCCAGGCATTCCAAATCTCAACAAAGCTATTTTCCCAAATCCTATCAGCTCAAAATCTTTCGCACAAAAAATGTTTCTATGGAGACCAGAGAACATGTGAGCAACAATTTTTATTGAACACATTTTCCATTTTTTAAAGTTTATCATTTTCAGAGTGACAGTTTACTGATAGTTTGTCGAGACCAACAATTAATAAACCCAAGAGGCGGCGCTCATTTATGTGATAACTAAAATCAGCTGAAAGTTTATAAGACAAAATTGATAAATCAAAAAATGACTAGCAAAATAATGGCGGAAGAGTTGGAATATCGTTTGGCTGTTGAGACAGACGTTGATGTAATTGCTAACTTTTTGTTCACATATTTCTACAAGGAGGAGCCATGTACACAGGTTGGTCGGGCGGAACTCGGGCCTGATGGATAGGTGAAACCATAAGGGTGTTCACCCTTATCGAAAGGGGTAAAAGGGTGAAATTCCATAAGGGTGAAAAGGGGGTGAAAAAAGTAATACCATAAGGGTGAAATACTGGAAAGGTGAAATTGGAAATTCGTCCAAAAGGGTGAAACCGAAAAGGGTAATTTTTTTTTTAAATTTTAAGAGTTACACTGAAAGGGTGAAATCAACCTGAAGTTCATGTTTTTTGGTGAAAATTGGTGATGTGAATGTACTAACTTCCCATAGGCAACACACTATTTTATGTTGCAAAACCTCATAGATTTGGAGAAGAAGAGAGAGAAAACCGAAATTTCCGTCTCATTTTTTTGATCTCTGGGAACTTTTGAGGTTTGGAATGCATATTTTTTAATTCCAAACTTCTTCAAATCGCAAAAATACACCGTTCTGAACAGTGCACATCTATCAAAAACATGTATACTTGTTATTTCTTTCGTATAAACAATATAAAAACTCATGCAACTCCCTATAAAAATGCAAGTTCACTCCATTGACAACATTATGTTTCTCTGTGATCTACACACGAGAGTCTCCCTCTCATCGTTTGCAATTTCTCATTGCCTTAAAATAGTGTGGGCAATTGGTGACCAAAAAAAACAACTCGATCAATAAACAACAGAGAAGGACAAACATCGTTTTTCTAAACATTTTCACGTAAAACCCGCGGAAAATCAATTACGTGAAAAAATGACGGTACTACCGTAATCTCACTACTCATACATCAGATAGATGCTCAGACATCATTTTGGGTTAGTACCCCTAAATCCCTCTAGGTTTTAATTTAAAAAAAAGTAGGAAGAGAAATGTAATGAAGAACACCATACTTGTATAACTTTCGACTAATGGGAGAGGGAGAGCAAGAAGAAAAAAGAGTTAGAACAAAAAGCAGCTATATTAGAAAACTGAGAGAAAAGAGAAGAATGAATGAATGAATGAGCATACAGGAAGGCACATATATTGTCGACTCCGCCCCTTTTTACAACCTACGCCGCATGCCGAAAGGGGCGGAGTCGACAGCCAACACCTCCCTGTGCTCAATCATTTATCCATTCATTCTTCGTCTTTTTCTTCTTCTTAGTTTTACAATATTGTTTTCTTACTTTCCTTCTTGTCTCGTTCACTTTGATCGTTTTTTTTTTGATAGTGGGTTTAACTTTGAGCTCTGGTCCATTATTATTCCAAGTATGGCCAAAGTCAATTTTTTAATTTATCAAAAATTAGTTGTCCCCTTCATTTATTTATCCCGAGATTAGGACCCCTTTCCCACAGGTGGTCCCCATCTGATGTATGTCCCTACTCAAAAAAACCCAACAAACTATTTTTACGAAAATTATGAACTTAATTTTTTTCACGTGGAAAAAACGTGAAAGTGAAAAATACACAAATACGTCACTTTCTTAACGTAAATAATAACGTTACTACCGTAATCACGCTGTTTTTTTTTAACGTTACACGTTGTCAGACGAGAGAAAGAGACCCAAAGAAATAAACGAATAAAGGAGCATACAAAAGACTTTAGACGCGTGAACATTTTCAAAATAAATGTCTCGTTGCGATAATAAGAATATGTTCGTGTGCCTTTATACATTTTTTATAAGAAATGACAGAAAAATATGATTAAATGAACAAAATACACGTCCATGGGCGGTCATTTGAAAAAAAAAACGGAAAAAAAAACACAAAAAACGGTACGAGAAATTTATTTCTGAAAATGTCCACGCGCCTTTTTGGCTTTTGTATGCTCCTTTATTTGTTTATTTCTTTGTGTCTCTTTCTCTCGTTGTCACGCGTGAAACAGCGTGGTAATCTCCTTATC